>CM062933.1:24256250-25705000 GCA_031878705.1 Tapirus indicus
GGGGAAGTAAGAGAATGGGCATGCTCTCGTTGGGGCTTATAAGAATGTGCACACAGGGACTGAAACACTTTCAGTTGCAAACAATCCAACTGTTCTTCAACAAGAAAATGGATACGTAAATTATGGTATAGTCATACAATGGAATACTACAGAGGAGTTAAAATGATAGACCTATAACTACATATAATAAGAAGAAAATATTTCGAAAATATAATATTGACTGCAAAGAGCGAGTTGCAATAGGATACTCTCTCTCTCTCTCTCTCCATAAAAATTTTCAAGTATGCCAAAAGATGCTACATATTATTTATGTTTGCAAACATGTGGTAAAGGTATATACACAGAAAAGATAAATATCTTCAGAATGAAGCTCACTTCTGGGGAGGTAGGAAGTGGAATGAGACAGGGCCAAAATGGATTTAATGTTACTGTGCCTGTGACATTAGTAAGAATGTATCTGCAACTACTGCATCTGAAGAAAATATGGCAACAATGTGTTACATCTTGGTGCTATGCATGGGGTCTATTATTATTCATGTGGAGTTATGTTTTTAACTATTTTATAATTTATTTAAAACCTTAAGTCCTTTTTTTAAACTTATCGAACTTATGAAGGGGACACAATTTCTGGCTCTTCTTATATTTTTTTAAAAACCTCTTTTCTTCTCCCGTACGCTGTCCTTACTGGAGAGTGTCTCGATAGTTTTGTGCACAAGAGGCCAACGGGAGCAGAATCTAGCCTGCACTCTTGCACCAAGAGATGGCTCTGATGGGACTCTACTTGGAGGAAGAAGCTCTAGATCTTCAAAGAAAGGTGCCAGCCACCAAGTAGGTGGGCTTCATCCACCCCGAGGGGCCCCTTTTGCTAATCCATGCAAAGGTTCTGTGTAGGTTAGTGGTGGCCCTGATCTTCCCACACCTGTTTCTCTCTCTCCTCTCTTCTCTCTTCAGAAATCCTTGAGAAGCAACTCCATCCTTCTCCTCTTAGGCCCCTTGTTGTTTTACTTAACTCCCCACTTTCTTCTGATGCTTCAGGGGAAAATGTCAAGATCCAGAGACTGGCTCCTCTTCTGAGGGTAAGAGATGGAAAGAGACTAAGCATGGGACAAAGGAAAGGAAGACCGGAACTCTTGAATGTATTACACTGTAACCTATCCCTACTTAAAAGAAGGAACTGCAATTCTGAAATCTACTTTTTAAAATTGTGGTAAAAAAAAAAAAACACATAACATAAAATTTACCATCTTAACCATTTTTAAGTGTGCAGTACGATAGTATTAACTATGTGCTCATTGTTGTGCAGCAGATCTGTAGGACTTTTTGATTTTGCAAAACTGAAACTCTATACCCATTAAACAACAGTTCCCCTTTTCCTCCTCCTGCAGGACATGGCAACCACCATTCTACTTTCTGTTTCTATGAGTTTGACTACCCCAGATACCTCATATAAGTGGAATCATGCCATATCTATCTTTTTGTGTCTGGTTTATTTGACTTAGCATAAAGTCTTCAAGGTTCATCTGTGTTGTAGCACATGAAAAGATTTCGTTCTTTTCAAAGGCTGAATAATATTTCATTGTATGTATATACCACATTTTCCTTATCCATTCATCCATTGATACATATTTGCATTGCTTCCATCTTTTGGCTACTGTGAATAACACTGCAATGAACATGGGAGTACAGATATCTTTTCAATATCCTGTTTTCATTTCCTTTGGCTATATACCCAGAGAGGGGATTGCTGGATCATACGGTAGTTCTATTTTTAATTTTTGAGGACTCTCCATACTCTTTTCCACATGAGCTGCACCATTTTACATTCTCACTTGAAAGCTATTTTTTAAGGCACTAAAAGAGCAGGTAGCTTTTAAAAGGAAGGAAACTCTCTCCTGGGGCATGAGTGACTGGGGAGAACTTGGGCATCCAGAAGCACTGGCTGGTAGCGGGACAGACAGGAAGAGGAGCAGCAGGAAAACCACAGAAGCCTCTGAACACGGGCAAGATCAGCAATCTAGTAAAGGAGAGCATCTCCTCCCTGACAAAGTCCAGTTTCAACATCCCTGGGCCCATTCCAAGGGCCACACCCCAAAACCCTGTTCTACAGCCGGCCTTTACCTTAAGCCCACTCTGGGGACCACGTCCATGCTGCAATCATGCACTCAGGGAGCATCATGGCTCAGATGCTGGGGAGGGATCGTTTCCAGCCTTCTTTCTATTGATCCTTTACAATGTTCATCTGCTCAGAGAGAACTTGACCAATAGTAGAAACACAGTAATATATGTTTCCTTCAAATATTCTTGTATTTAAACAACAGCAAAGATTCTATGTGGCAAAATTCTATTCAGAAAAAACATATTAGAGTTAAGAAAAACCTGGCTATATCTGTGTTAAGTTTTAGACTACCAAATAGAAAGAAAATATTTGATTGATTGTATCCATTAGGACTCTGGTTGCCAGGGCTGAAAATCCAAAAATCCCAGCTTAAGAAGAAGGAAAGGAGGAAAAGAAAGAAGGGAAGGAGGGAGAAAAAGAAGAGAGAACAAAAGACATCAGTTGATATAACCAAAAGCAGGAAAGACAGTAGTAGCACTGATTTCAAGAACCCACCTCTCAGTTCCTCTTTAGCTTCATCTGTTGGCTTCATTCTCCCTTCTGCACACCCACTTTCTCCATATAATGGGAGGCACGCCCAGGGGAGCTGCTAGCCTTGTATTCTCAAAGCTCCACAGACAAAGAGGGAAAGTTTTCTTTCCTCAATTGTAATTTGAAAAATCTCAGGGAAGAACTTTGGCCCAAATAAACCAATCACAGTTGGCAGGCTGGTAAAATATTATAATTGGCTTAGCTTGGGTTGGGTACCTCCCCCAGGTCAAATCACAGTGGTCAAAGAGTGAGGGTGATTTAAGAAAGAGCCTCAGAGGAAAACACTGGAATAGAGGGAAGGAGTGGATTCTTAAAGATTGGGGCCCAGATACACTCATTGCAGAATTCCTGTGAGCAATCAGTCAGAGCAATTTGGGTTACTCCACCCAAATTATTTCCTTTGTAGTAGAGCCCATGCCATGTAAAAATTTAAAGACGGAAGGCCTAGAAAGAAAGTGTTAGGAAAGCTCATGGATAATTGGCTTGTTTGACAGTACATTTGTTTTTGGTACCAGGGAGAAAGGCGATATTTATCTAGAACATAGTTTTAGACTTTATTCTTTTCAAGGCTGAACACTTCAAACATAAAAAAAAAAGGAAACTAATGAATTCTCCCCCACACAAAGTACAGACTGAAGGCTGCTTTCCACGGAAATGTAATATATATAGGATATATACTTCCTCTCTTTTTAAAGCTCTAAACACTAGGATCCACGTCTCAGGAGGAATATTCTAAGAACAGATCTAAGTTGCGGACATTGGACTGCTCTCCACAAAAGCATATCTGAGTTTTTCTTATCATAGCTTTGAAGAAAGATCAAAACTGTTTGGAAAATTTCTTGGAGTCATCATAGCAGTAGATCCATGGACACCCCAGTAACAGCCTCAATGCAAAAGAAGACATAAGCTTTCTGCTCAGAGTCCCCCACAAACCTCAAGTTTCATGGAGGTAAAAATGCGAAACAAGTGGTAGCGCATGAAAATTTTCTTTTGGTTCTTCCTTCTCAATTTAACCCTGCATTATAGTTAAAAGAACATGGGCTAAAAAGCAGAACAGCTAAGTTCTAGTTCTGGTTTGGGCAGACCACGCTACCCACTGTTTCTTGACAGCGTGTTAATCTGTAAAAAAGATGAAAAAGCAAATTTTAAGTGCTTTTTAACTTTTTCTTTAATAATTCTATATGGTAGGGGACCAATGTATATGACAAAAATACCTACACATAGAGTCAGGATTCTTATTCCCACAAGAACATCAATATCAGCCTCAGATTTCAGTCTTTGTTAAGACTTCTTGGGACTCATATAAAGCCGTGCCTCTCCAGGGCAGTGGAGCTAACCTGTGGGTTAGCAGATAGATGCTGGATAGGAGAACCAAGCAGGAGCAAGAGGTCTGAAATATTCAATTGCAACAAAAATAAATTCACTGTAGGGTTCAAATGACATATTTATCAGAAACAGTTTTTAAAGTGACCTGGAAAGTCAGAGGTGTGGCCTAGCTTACCCATGGGATCTTTCAGACGGCCTCACTTCTATGGGACTTCATTCACTCACCGTTCAGTTATGACTGAAATGTCTCCTTTGCCTTGGCTGTCTCTTCATCCTCACCTCCAACACCCGCCACTCCCAACAATTTTCCCAGTTTGCTTTCTGAAAGCCAAAGATATGGTACAGAAACAACCATTTGACCAGTTTGTTTGCATCCACAGAATAAACCAAATATGATTTAGAAGTAAAAAAACAACACGGTAAAACAGTGAAGCCCTTGATTCATTCATTCGTTCATTCAACAAATATCTACGTGCCACATACCTTTCTTACACTGGGGACACACTGACAGCAAGAGTCCCTCTCACCGTGGAGGTTCACATCCTAGTGAAGTGAGTTCAACCACAAACAGTAAACAAGTAAATAGATAGTATTATAATTATATAATATATATTATAGTAAGTGTTATGGAGAAACACAAGAAGGGCAAGGAGAATGGGAGAGCCACGGGTATTGGGGGAGAGGTCTGTAACTTTGAAAGAGGTGGATTTACTGTGGAGCCAATGAAGCTGAAGATTCAGGGCCCCTCACTCATATGCGGTCTTTCCAACATACTTTTGTAAAATTTTCAAATGTATGAAATTTTAACTGCAACTGGTCATACTGTTGTCTTTTTCCATTCCAACTTCCTTTCTATCACACTTTGCCTTCTGTGGGTGGTGTTGTGTAGACCTTGGGTGTGTTTAGGACACAGCTAAGGGGAAGCTGAGTTAGACATACATTTGGTTTGGGTTTAGTGAGGTTTCTTTACGTAGTTCATTGTCACTTCTGCTTACAGTATTACTAGGAAGATTTCAAAGATTCGTAAGCACCAGAGCTAGGATTTAATTCAAGGATTTGTCCAGCTCTAATAACAACCTACATAATGCTTTATCACTTTTAATATGTTTAATTTTCCATTAAGAAGCCTTCTTTTCTTTAACTGAAGGGAATCAGAACTTAAAATATTCCTCAGCCACATATCAGCATTTGACAATTGTCCCACCTGGCTCCATCTTTCTAGTCTTATCTCCTACAGTGAATCTACCTGTACCTGGCACTCCCCTAAACTGGACTCCTCATCTCTACTGGACACCATCTCTGCCCAGGATCTCCTCTCAGCCTGAAATGGTCTTGCCATTATTAACTACTTGATAATTGAGCACAAAAAACTAATATCAGCAACAATAATATAAAACTGTAAATAATATGCCACTACAATAAGGACATCAATGGCAAACAAGTGGAGTGTCACAATCAAAGAACATTTAAGATTAATCAATGCATAAGATAGCAATGCATTAATATTCCCTAAAATCTTGTGGCAGATATCAAACAAACTTGATAGAGGTTTTCCCAAATTTGGCAACAATCTTAAAAATTAACATGTCGTTTTCAATTACAAGTGGTTTAGAAGCTGAAAGGAACTTTTCTAAACTATCAATGATTTTTAGAAAAAAGTTTTTATAAACTATACTAAAGGAAAGACTGGGATACTGTTCTATTTTCTTTTTAGAAAATACTATAAAATTGTGGTCACATGTAAAGGGGATCAAAAGAAATACAGTCAAAAACTGGGGGTGGGGAGAATTAGAGGTGTGTCTAGTCATTAGTTAATAAAACATTTTATTCTTCTAGATTTTGTGATATTTGTAGTAGTTATAAGCGTCTTAATTGTATATGCAATTATACAATTGTATAATTGTGTTCTCATTCTAAATCAATACTCACTTTCACATGTAAATATCCAGTTTGATATTTATAATTTTCTTTGTGTTTTTTAAAGGAGCCTCCTGAATAGTGTAAGCTTCAGACCCTGCAAAACGTGGATCCATTCCTGGGTGTTGGGGAAGGCCTTAGTGGTGAAGTAAATTTTAAGCAGAGACCTGAATAAAGCATAAAGCCCTTGAAATCCCTGGGGGAAGTGTTTCCCAGGCAAAGGGAGTAGAAAGGGCAAATGTCTCTAGGAAGAAACACGTTGGGTAGTCATTATATTTCTTGGTGTTTCCTCATGAGAATAGAAATTTAAATTACCCTAGAGACATCCCCATTTGCATAATACATTGCCCTACGGGCTTGGCACTGTACTTGTTTTCGCTTTGCAAACCACAGCTGTGGCAAACAGCACTACTTGCCTATTCAATACATATTTCCCTTCTGCCTTACTAACAGAACTCTGATATTATTTCAGGTTTCAATATGCCTAGCTAAAAATCTATTTTTCCCAGCCTCTTTTGCAGCAGGTCACATGACAAAGTTCTTGTCAATAAGATCTACACGGGGCTGCTGGGAAAGCCCATTAAAGGGGCTGACTCAGTTGAAAAACTTCTTTTCTCGGCCTCTATATTCTTGCTAGAAACTCAACTGTGAGCCTGGAGCACTGGCAGCCATCCCGAGTATATACAAGAAGGGTCACATTCCCTTCCCTGAGGATGGCAGAGCAGAAAGGTAGAAGGATTCTGGATCACTGGTGACACTGTGGAGTCATCACACTAGACCTGAATTTCCAAACTCAGAAATTCTTTTACATGACAGAAAAAGAAAGCCCTAATTTGTTTAAGCCATTATTTTGTTCAGATCCCTGTTACAAGTGGCTGGATGCAATTCTTAACTGAAATGCTAGGTAACAATGACAACAAAAAATATATGTCTATATACATAGATATCCATATACATATATATAAAAAATGTACATATATACACAAAATTTATATATATGTTATTTTTATAAAAACACATATAAAATGCAGTGCAAACTTGGAATTTTAAGTCACACTTTTCTGTAAAGAAACACATTTTCTTCCATACCTACTTATTGAGTATAGTCCATATAGACTCCACAGAAGCCTTTGCTTTGAACATTTTAGGGGACTATTTTTTAATGCAGGCAGTGAAGTAAGATGTTGTCATCAAAGTTTGCTAAATAGAAAAATGTCAATACTCAAGAAACATAAACATCAGACCTCTTTTGTAAAGAATGCAAAAGTATTTATCACTTACATCACCTTAGACAGTAGCATTGTCCAAAAAGAAATGACCTGCGTTTTATTCACTTAGTTGCTAATAAACGATTCTATTTATAATTTAATTTCTAATGCTTTAAAAATTTAGCTACAAAAGAGGGTTTTTTAAACCATATGCAGAGAGCTAACATTAAATACATTTCTATGCAGCAACCTTAAACAGAGAACATACAGAGAGAGAGGAAACCCTGTGGATGGGTAAGGATTTCTGGCTGCTGACATCAAATAAAGATGAAGAACAGGTCTCACACACACACAAAAGAAGGGAGCAAGACAGTAACCAGGATCAGACTGTTTTAATCCACCTCTGATTAGTAACATACCAGTGAAGAGAATCAAGGGTAGCAAGTAGCAAGTCTGATACCTTCCAGAATACCACAGACCAAAACACCTGTATGGAAGAAAATGTCTCTCTGGCTTAAGTTTTAAAGGAAACCAAATAATTGTTTATCATTAGAGTTGATGAGCTGGCCAACAACATGTCTTTGGCTGCCTAACGAGGTACCCCTCTCACTGCTGCGGCGTGCCTTCTGCAGGAACAATTCCCGGGCTGCTGTGCCTCTCACACATGGCGTTCTGAAATGGTTAAGGAAAATGAGAAGCACTGTGGAAGTACATTTTTGGCTCAGCATAAACCATTCATTGATTTGTGGGCTGCAAGTCCTCCAGGGGGTGTTACAAATCCATATGATAGCTAGATTTTTACATTTGGATCTCTTCTTTAGCTGATGGATGTGTAAAATTTCATGTTAGCCTGGCTACCCCCTATTGGCTACACATCTGAGGAGGTTCAAGTGTATGAGTTATTTCTTCCAAAGTCAATTGTAATTTACACTCACTAAATTGCCTCCAGATCCACCTTTTAAAGATAGTAGACTCAGAATTGCATTCATTTTGGCCTGCACTGCCCATTTGTGTTTAAACCACAGCCCGACTTTGGAGAGCCGCCATCGCTAATGGAAAGACATTATGTGGCTGAATATCCACATTTTCCACAGGAGAGCAGAATGCTGGCAAGTCAAATGGCCAATGTACAAGCAGTTCTCAGCCCAGGGAAAACTCAACTTTAACAGTGAGCAGGCATGCTTGGGGAGGTGGGGGTGGAGAACAGGATATCAGTTCTTCAGTCCAGAAAATCAAAAGCACCACAGTTTCACACTAGGAAATATTTGCCTTTGGCCTGAAATTAGTGTTGAAACGAAATAATATTTTATTTCTTTCTTTTTGCCCTTTCCCATTGTTTAGTGTGAGCTTCTCTGTGCAAAGCACTCTTGAGCTTTATTTTACCACTCAGTTTAATTCATCTTACTGACTGGCTTTTAAAATTAGCATCGTTAATGTTTCTGCATGGCTTTCCAGTTGCAAGCAAAAAATCACCCAAGGAGCACACCTTCCTTCCCTCAAAAGCCCAAATGCCAAACTGCCATTGTGAGGGACATTTCTAATTCTCAATTCCCCTCACTAATTGCTTCAGGGCAGTTTTAGTGGAATCTTAAGTAGAAGTTTAGAGGGCTTGTTAGAAAGGACTGTTTGTTTCAAGACCCAAAAAATAAAATTATGAAAACGGCCATGGATTAATAAGCCATCAGTCTAAAACAACTGCATTAAGCTCAGTTGTAAGCCAGTGTGTACTTGAGGAGATTAATTCATTCCATGGCATTGACCTTGAGGCCCACAACCCACTAAAATGTGATGAGTCTACGAAAGGATTGTTTTTCAAAAGTTCTGATTCTGTCAATGGGTTTTTAAGTAGGCTTTCTCATCTTGAAACCAGCCCTTGCTGACTGAGCTCCAAATGCACATTTGGGATGATGAGCAGAGTAAATGAGGTAAACAATGAGTTTCATCAAACCAAACACCTGATGACTCTCTCCACCAGGCTTCCCTTTCTCTCCCGGCAGAGTCTCTATTATGAGTTCTCTTTAACCCAATTAGGTGCCATATATTTTCTACTCCAATCACCCCATAACTTGCATCTCCTCCCCAATCAATTTTTAAAATCGCAACTAGAGTACTCCCTGTGTGTTCAATCAGAGCTCAGTGTAAAAATTCATGTGACCCATTTACAGCATCAAATCAGTACAGCTGTCTTTCAATTTAGGTTATGTTTTCTAAATGTCCTTATATTTCTGACTCGTATCACTGGCAGTGCAATTTGATGCTCTGGATCTGTGAGATCTTCCTGCTCTAAGGGACCCAAGTTTAAATTTTTGGCAATGCCATAAGGTTAAAATTTTGTTCCCAACATGAAGGGGACAAAGTCTACCGCTCAACCATGCTGACATTTACTCCTGGGAGGTCCAACAGTCTCAAACAAAAAGAAGTAGAAACATCTGGAATCTCATGGTCAGCTTGTTTGTTATGTTCAACAGCAGGGGAGCCTAGAGTCCACATCCAACCCCACTCACAATCACTCTTCAATATAGGATTGGGGGAGGGGAGACATTGCATGTTATATCTATGGCACTGTATAAAAAAGGAAAAATTATAGCCAATGCCATCATGTTGTTTCAGTGAAATTCATAAATCAAAACTCCACTTTCACTTTGGAGATATAATAAAAAAATTATTTCCTTCTCAAGTTTAATTTTAATTCGTAAATATAGTTCACTTAAGATACCTATATACAGAAGCACACCCATCCTATGTCACATGGGATCCTATTTGAAGGGTCAGTTGGAATAATCCTAAGAATGGAAGCACTTTGGAAATTTTAAAGTGCATCACAAATATAATATTTTATTACTAAGAAAGCAGACAGTATTATAATATAAAATTGAATTCTTTTTCTCCACTAACATATCACCAATCTTACTTGGCCAAATGATTGTATAGCTCTACTAAGCACTTCATTTAAACAGCTAAAGTGAATGGAGGTGCTGTCATATAGTCAATAGCTTTTCTTTTTTTCAGCATAGACTGAGAATTTTGGCATGTCCAAGTAGATAAATAGAAATGGGATAATTCGAGAGAATGAGATGGGAGGATGTCCTGGGAATTGTTTCACTTTTCAGCCAAATGAACTAGAAATTATCAAATTACCCAGATTTGTTCTTCATCAATTAATTATCCAAAGTCTACCTCACTTGGCATGTAAAGATGCAGTTTAAATTCTTTTGAATCTTAATAATAACACTGCTCTTACCAATGGGGTCTAGCCTCAAAGAAGGAGAAAATGGCTGTAGTGCATAAGAATGCAAAGTATGAGATCTTGAAGAGCCAAGATAAACACAGAAATCAGTGCAGCTATAGCAAACTGGAGAGACTGCAATTAGGTTGGGAAAGGGAAATGTAAAAAGAAAAGAAAATAAAAATATTCAAAAATTTTTTCTTCTGGACTTACTCCACTTGATATCAACATATACTATAAAGGTATGGTAATTAGAATAGTGTGATACTGGCACAGAAAAGACAAATATATCAATGGAACAGTATTAAGAGTCCAGAAAAAGACCCAGGAATATATGTGAACTTATAAATATAAAAGTGGCATTTTAAAATGTGGGAATAATATTGATTTATTTAATTATTTGAGTTAAAATTATGGTTGTTTGCTAAGAATAAATAAATAAATAAATGCAGATCTCTACTTCAAAAGATACATAAAGTAAATTCTAGTCAAATTAAATTGCCAAACAAAAATAAATCTAAGAATATTCTAACAGATAAAACTTAAGAAGCTTTTCATATTGTTCGGGAAAGACCCAAATCCTACAAGCCATAAGAAGATTGACAGATTTAATAATATAAATATTTTAAGCTGCTGTATAGTGAAACATACTATAAACAAGTTAAAAGGCAAATGACAGACTGAAAAATTTTGCAACAGATTTAACCAGCAAAGGGATATTATCAAACATGTAAAGACTAAAAGTAGGGAATCAGAAAAGAAAAAGAAAATAATCCACAGAAAAAATGGGAAACAGCTCAAATCAGCAATTTAGGGGCCAGCCCGGTGGCATGGTGGTTAAGTTCACGTGCTCCACTTTGGTGGCCCAGGGTTCACGGGTTTGGATCCCAGGTGTGGACCGACACACTGCTCATCAAGTCATGCTGTGGCAGGGTCCCACATACAAAATGGAGGAAGATTGGCACAGGTGTTAGCTTAGGGATAATCTTCCTCAAGCAAAAAGAGAAAGATTGGCAACAGATGTTAGCTCAGGGCCAATCTTCCTCACATGCACGCACAAAAATTTGGAAAATTTGGGGGCCAGCCTCATAGCATAGTGCTTAAGTTCAGCACATTCCACTTCAGTGGCCTGGGTTCATGGATGTGTTCGGATCCCAGATACAGACCTACACCACTCGTCAGCCACGCTGTAGCGGTAACCCACATATAAAGTAGAGGAAGATTGGCACAGATGTTAGCTCAGGGCTAACCTTCCTCAGCAAAAAAAACACACACAGATCCATGTAATTTTAAACTTTCCTTTCCTATAAAAATTTCTTTATGCTTTCTGGGAATTTTTATGAGCATTTATCTCTAATTTTAATAGTCTCCTCTGAGAGGTTAAAGTATTAGAATTTAGACTATTTGCAAGAAAGCCCTTAGCTATCTTACCCATGATCCATTGCAAAGACAAAGCCTGCCACCAGCAGCCATGTCTTCTCAGAAAAGAGAAAGGAGATCATCACCCATGGGTCTACCAATAACCCTGACACACAAGCTTCTGTGACTCCAGTATAATGAATTTGAAACACGCTTTTAAGATGACTGCCATCCAGCACTGTTGTTGGGTGAAGAGACCAAATAGAGAGAGACAGATGCACCCACTCCCTCAGCCATTCCCAGACTGTGAATATTAGTTCTTAAGCAAAAGAGATTTTGGACTCCTGAAGAAACTGTTTTCTGGTCAAGTTTGTAGAATGTTTCTCTTTCTGTAACAATATTTTTTCCAGCTTTATTGAGATTTAGTTGACATAACATTGTATTAGTTTAAGGTGTACAACATAATGATTTGATGTATGTATGTATTGTGAAATGATTACCACTGTAAATTTAGTTAACATCCATCACCTCACATAGTTACAAATTATTTTTCCTCATGATGAGAACTTTTAAGATCTATTCTCAGCAACTTTCAAATATACAGTACAGTATTTTTAAAAGCATGATTCTGAGATTCTGAAGCCCTCCTCACCTTTGTTTAGCCTCCAATGTGTATGTGTGTGTGTGTGATTTATTTGTTTGTTTATTTGCTTGTTTGTTGTATTGTAATAAAAAGAGCAAGCCAGAAAATCAGGGAACCGTGTGCTGGTCCTAGCTCTTGCCTCTAATTTCTGATATCTTAAGTAACTCTGATATCTTAAGTAACTCTGATATCTTAAGAAACTCAGTTTGTTAGCAATAATAACAGGAGAGTATCCTGCCTACACTGTAGGCTTGATGTAAGGATAAATGAAGTTACAGGGGAAAGCCTTGCAAAAACTATAATACAGACCAAAAGTATTCTAGTCATTAGTTTAATTAACTATAACATATCATAAATATTTCCTGGATAAATGAGCTATTTAGAGCTTATGGAGGCAGACAGTAGCCGATCTACCTGATTATGTACATTGTATATAATTGTGTAATGTAATTACCTGAAGCTTTATAAATTTATTTTAAGTGTATGCAACAGAACTTTGAAAAATGTGAGAAAGTTAGAGGCAGCTTCTATTTTTAAATGAAAGGTTGTGATGCACATGGGCTGACTAACTCATCTCGGTTTGCCCTAGACTTTCCCGATTTTAAACCTGAAAGTCTCAATTCCCAGGAAACCCACCAGTACCAGGACGACTGGAATGGTTGGTCACCCTAGATTCACAAGTTAAGAAAATCTCAGAGATATAACTAAGTTCATCACATTTTGGAGAGGAATAATAGTAATGTCTCTCAGGGATTTAGAGAGAATCCAGTCTGTTGAAAAACTTCCGTGAATGGCACAGATAACAGAATAAAAAACATGCTCATTGCTTGGAATATTGCTTTGTGTCATAGAGGAAGAAAGTATTCTCAGACTGATGGGGATATGTCAAAAATTTACAGAAGCCAATTCAAATGGGCTTCCACTTGCCAAATTTCGGACAATTTGAACACCACAAATAATAATGATGTTAATGGATTATAACATATTTGATTTTTTAATCCAGGGTGTATATGATAATAACAATTTAAAAATAAGTGGAGGGGAAGGAGGAGGTATGTGAGAAGGAGAAACTAACAGAAGCCAACTAATAGATGAGAAGGAATGATAGAATTTCTGAAATCACCAATATACAACCATCCATGTAATAACAGATTCAAGCAAGGATTACTACTGGATGTTAACACAATGGGTGCAAGTTTGTTAGGAAAGTCACCTTGTGCATTCATGGTATCACCCCAAAACATTACTTACTAATTACAAAGGGAAAATTTACCTTTACAATATAGACAAACACCGCCTTAACCACGTGATCAAACTTAGCACCACTAACAATGCATAAACTGATATTTTGCGCCTCCTAAGAAAGCACACAACATTATCTAGGTAGTGTTCTTGATGAAAATGTTTAATCTGAGTCTAGTCATGAGGAAATAATTAGATAAATCCAGATTGTGAAAATTCTACTGGAGAACTGGTATGGGCTTTTCAAAAATGTCAGTGTCCTGAAAGACATTAAAAAAGAAAATAGAAGAGAAAAGAAAAAAAAAATTGCAGTACACAGTCTCCAAGGATGGTTGCCAATAACTCTCTCTCCCTGTAGCTGCATGCTGTTCCTTCCATCAAGAGGCAGAGTCCATTTCTTCTCCTTGAACCTGGGCTGGCTTTTTGACCTGCAATGATCCATAAAAGGCAATGGCCACTGTGCAAGTTCCAGTACTAGCCCTTAAGAGGCCTGGCAGCTTCTGCTTTAGCTTTCTTGGAACTCAGCCGCCCTGTTATAAGAGAGTCAAGGCTACCACGCTAAAGCGAGAGGCCATGTATGGAGGACGTAGAAGATGAGATGCCACGTGGAGAGAGAACACAAGGAAAATAATGGAAGTGCCCAGGTGACCGCACCCAAATTTCAGACATGTGAGAGGGGCTTCTTGGACCCTCCAGCCCAGCCCAACCCAACTGCCAGCTGAATGTAGTTAAATGAGTGACCCCTGCTGATACCAGGTAGAGAACTGCCTTGTCAGCCCACAGAAATTCAAGTAAATAAATAGTTCTAATTTTAAGCCACCAAGTTTTGGGTTGATTTTTACACATTAATAGGCAACTGACACAAAAACTGAATACAACATACAGCTATAGAGAATATACTTGGGACAACTGGGGAAATTTGAAAGGGACTGGATATTAGATAATATTATTACATCAATGTTAAATTCCTTAGATTTAATAATGGTATAGTGGTTATGTAAAACAATATGCTTGTTTTTAGGAAATGCATGTTAAATTCTTGGAGGTAGAATGTCATGATGTCTATAACTTTCAAATGGTTCAGGAAAAAAGTATCCCAGTCTCTTTCTCTCTCTCTTTCTCTCTGCACGCATACATACACACACACCCGCGTGCTTTATACACTATATAAGCAAATGTGGCAAAAACAACCACTGATTAATCCAGGTAAATGGTTATACAGGTGTTTATTGTACTATTCTTTCAACTCTTCTGTAGCTTTGAGATTTTTCAAAATAAAAACTTGGAGAAGGGAAATACATGATTCAGAGATTTATGATAAATTTTGTACTTTTAAATAAATGTTATTATTTTAAAATGAAAAAAGCTCAATTAATAATCTAAATGATTCTTGAAGACAGAATTTTAGATGGCCTGGATATGCAAGAATAATAGTATGGAACAAGTGGACTATAGTTCAGTAGGGCAGTGAAGATGGAGTGTCAAGATGGGAGGACAGGAGCACTGGGCCATCAATAAGCTGTAGGACTTTGGACAAGTTACTCCCTATCTCTGGGCCTCAGTTTCCTTGTCTGTAAAATACAGGCTAATTGATGTCTACAATTTGTTTTTAGTTTTATGCATCTCCAAAATGGTACAGTGTAATTTCCTTAAGCATACACCTCAAAAGGGATAAAACTAAAAAAACGAATTGCAAAAAATCAAGAACACGCGACTCAAGGATAAGAAGAGATAACAATCTTAGAACACAATTTTTCTACACGTGAATTTCCTTGGAAGAATGAAATGTCATACAGAGGCAATTGATTAATATGGCAATTCATGCTGATGGGAAATATAATAAATACGGCAGAGCAGGGTATGAGTCAGTGCAGGGGTTGGGGAAATGAAATTGAGGACACTCAGAGAGGAGCCTCATTGAAATTCACCTCTCATATCCAATACTAACCAGATTCTTACAGGTGAACTTTACTCAAAAGCTTACTGACAAAATGTCTACAAGTTAAAGTTTATTCAGAGTAATTCCATAACAATTCCTATAGTAAACAAATAATGACCCTAGATATATCCTATACCTGCTTTATATCAATTCAATGTTTCCTATGACAGCTTTACTTTAGAGGAAAATAAAGCATAGACCCTGGCATTTATAGGGCGCCACACTTTATACCAGGGACTCTCACATGTTACTTTACTTCATCTCCATAGCCTTGAGAGGTGGGTAATATTTACCTCATTTGTAGTCATGAAGAAACAGAAAATGAGGGAAGACTAGATAGTTACCAAAACTAATGATAATCATGCACCCCATAACAATGTTTCAGTTAACGATGGATCCCATGTACTGCAGTGGTCCCATAAGATTAGCACCATACAGCCTAGGTCGTAGTAGGCTGTACCATCGAGGTTTGTGTAAGTACTCTCCATGATGTTTGCACAACAACTAAATCGCCTAATGATGCATTTCTCAGAATGTATCCCTGGCGTTAAGTGGCGCATGACTGTTTACCAGGGATTCTACATCCCTGCTAAGGAACATGATAAAAAAATAGGCTTTAATTGTGACCCAAAGGAGGTTGGTTATGTCATATGTATAAAAAGAACTTCCATGGGGATCACTATGTGCTGGAATATGCTTCTGCAGGGGTTGCAAGATTCCTCCTTGAGGTCTTTACAGGTAGGCTAGCAAAGGTCAAATGGCAATATGGGAGCCAGTGGGAAGGAGAGAAGGTCCCCCAAACCGAGTCAGGAGAGCTGGATCTTCCTCTGACTCTCTCGCCTACTAGCTGTGGGACCCGAGCATGTCAGGTGGCCTCCCTGAGCCTGTTTCCTCATTCCTAAGGGATTCAGTGAGGCCTTCTGGGCTTAATTTCCCTTCCAGTTCTAACTGATTCCACCAACTCTTGGGCTTGGTCCACAGCTATCCATTTATAAGCCTTTGGTAGTTCATTTTTGCTTTCATAATTTTTTTATAACATTTACGTTTTGCAAGTATAAATAGATAAAATATAATAAACATTGACAATTATTTTTTCTTAAGGGGAATTTAAAATTCCAATCCCAAAGAAAAGAGAAAGCCCATAAGTGGGCAAGAGTGGTTTTGAAGAACCACACTATATCATTAAAATCAAGGCCTGAGCCCCCAACTGAACATTCATTCCACATGTTTACCTCCCCTCTCTCTCCAGAGATCCTTTCTCAATGATAGTAAAGGGACAAGGACAGTATAAATTCTTAAGGACAGAGAGAACTAAAGAGGAGTCTTTTGTACACAAGGGATTCTGACACATATCTGGGAGATGAGAAGCAGAACTGAGGGGATACCAATGAGAAGTTAGCCAATTCACCTGGGAACCCCCAGAAGCTCAGGGATTGGAGGTGGGATGAGAGATGTCAACTGAAAGCCTTCATGTATACAGAGCAGTTGGATCCCAGATGCCCTCCCATGCCCCACACAGCTTTAGCCAAACAGGGGAATCAACTGAAAAAGAAGATGACGCAGGATCCAGGATATAGGACCTCTGACACAGATGTACACTGAAGGAATGTTCCAGTCAGAAAGCTATGCAGTAGATTTGAGGGCAACCAACCAGAATAGAGCAGGAGGAAAGAAGGCTTATAAGGAAGGTTTCCAGAAGGGGGAAAAATTTTATCTGATATATTTGAGCATTAGAGAAAAAAAAATTACTAACTGTTGTGTATCAGACCTGAAGAAACATAAACAAAAAATTTAAAAAATGAACAAAAAGGAAACTGTACAAGGAAAAATAACGAGAATACATCAATGTTCATAGCACCATTATTAATAGCCAAAAAGTAGAAACAACCCAAATGTCTACCAGCTGATGAATGGATATCCATACAATAGAATATTATTCAGCAATAAAAAGGAATGAAGTATTGATACATGTTAAGACCTGATGAACCTTGAAAACATCATGCTAAGTGAAAGAGGCCAGACAAAAGGCCACATATTGTATGATTCCATCTATATGAAATGCCCAGAACAGGCAAATTTGTAGAGATAGAATATACACTAGTGTTTGCCTAGAGCTGGAGGGGGTGGGAGGGAAGAATGGAGAGTGATGGTTAACGAGTTCTAGGTTACTTTCTGGGATGATTAAGTGTTCTAAAATTAGATTAGGGTGATGGTTGCAAAATTCTCTAAATACACTAAAAACCATTCAATTGTACACTCTAACCAGATGAACTTTGTGTTATAGCTCAATAAACCTGTCATAAATAAATACATACGTGGATAAATCAGACAAATCTTGACTCCAAATTTTAAAAAAAAAGGTGTTCAGAAGAGCAAAAATAATTGTACCACACCATATGGATGAATTTGCTTAGTTATCATAATGTATATTATTGATTTAAACAAAAATGTCAACATAACTAGTGGGATGGGGAAGTTAGGGGAGGTATGAGATAGTTCCTCATCTCTCATAACAAGAAATTAATAACAGATCGTGCCTAAAATTGACAAATCAAGAAACATTAGAGCAATAAGCATATTACTTAGAAATTGCAGGTAACTATGCTGAAGAAGCTCTAAGAATAACAAGCGGTCTTCTCTGGAAAGCAGGAATTAGGGCAGGATGGGGTGAGGTAGGATCCACAACTATTAGTACAAGATATAGTGCTATCTTCTGCTCTTTTAACCATGTGCATTTATTACTTTAATGAAAATAAAAACTAAATGTAAGACAGGTTCATTTTTACTGCCAGCTTAGCCTGTAAAGAATCATCCTGACTCGAACCTTCACCTGAGAGCAAAGCAGCACCACCTCTCTACATTGGCCCAAGGCTTTCAGCGTGCAGGCCTCACAGTGCTGTTTCCAGAACTGACTCATCTCATGGGGGGCAAATTCTGAACCAACATCATTTGCTAAATCTGCCTTCAGTAGGGAATTGAAAAGGATCTGATCTCTTTCAGGTTTTGAATAGAAATGTCACCATGATACAGGGTGCAAAATCATACAGGTCCTCCCAATAAAGAGATTGAACACATGAAAAAACTGTTTAGTCCTTTTCATTAGGCATCCTCAGGATAATGCTGCTGGTGGATCATACTGGGTCCTGCTGGTTTTTAAGATGAGAAAACTGAGGCCTAGGAAAACTGAATGGTTTATCCAAGGTCACAAAGTAAAAGAGAGGCAGAACTCAGATGAACAACTCTCAAGACTTAAAATACTGCCACCGGAGCACAACTGTTCTCCCCCGGCCCCTAGGCTTGAGCACCATAAAATGTACACCACGTGCTCCCAGGCTGAAAAGTGGCTGATGCCGAGCATATTTCACTCTCTTCCTGCATATCTTAAACTACATGGTGGAATGTTTTCTAGATCCTCTCCAAAGCTGAAATAAAATATCTAAATAAAATTGAGCCAGTCCTAAACATTTTTATGTGTTTTCTTCTCACTTCTTTATCCCTCCCCCTAATTATTTTTCAACCACTATGTCATGAAACACCGCATTTGTGTAAATTAGATACATGTGTGGAGAATTCGACACCAAAAGAAGAGTTATTAAGTAACAATTTTTAAGTAATGCTGTGGTTTAGAAAAATTCCCATCAGATCAGTTCCCTTAGTTTCAAGATCCTGCTTGATACATTACTAAATCAATTTCACACAAATACTATTTCAATATTGTTATGTAGATTGTTATTGCCCATAGAATATGATTTATTCTGGGTCACATAAGGAATATCAGATATATAGATATGGACATGGTTGTATCAGCTGTATGATAAGGTTATGGGTATGGATACAGATGTAGATACAGATACAGATATCATGTCTCTTCTCATATGATCTCCATTTAGCAGAGGAAGAACCAAGTATAGGAAGGTGATGGATGAAGCTGACTCCACTGAGGCACCTGTAATTAGTTTCCTCAGCCCTGTCCATAAAGCCTGAATTTGCATGGTTTTATTTCCGGCAGCCTTCAGAGTGATGCAGAAAAACGCTGTACAGACCGAGTGTTTTGAAATGTCCTTTATCAGCAACATATATACACTTACACTCCTAACAGCAACAACTCAATTTTAGATCAAAACTCTGTGAGCATCTGCCGCGATAACTACCTTTTTTACGTTGACAGGTGGCTGATTAAGGAGGAGGAATGTATCTTTAAGTTTGCTATCATGAAAAATATATATACCACCCTCTCCAACGGTTCAGCACCTCACGATTCCTCGTGGTCCTTTTCCTTCTGACCAGTTCAATTAGCGGGAAATCTCTCTCTGATGGACTGAAGCAGCTTGAGTGAACGCCCGAGCGCTCAGCCAATTAGGCTCATTTGAAGTTGCAGAATTGCCTTCTTTGGTGTTAAAACCCCATGTCAAACACTGGGTCTAAGATCATTTGTGCTTCAAAATGAGATTGACAGAGCAGCTGCAACAGGGGGCATGCCTGCTGGACGACTTAATTGTGGAGCCTGAAGGGCCATCATGAACCGGCGTGCGGAGACCGCCTCGCCGCTGCTGCATTACAAATGCTCTTTATTAACAGCGATCTGTAATCAATGGGCTCAGGCTTTTTGCCAGAGCCCCCAAATCAGACAGGCGGGCCTCTGCGTCAGGGTGGGCGGAGCCACGGGGCCTGGCTATCGAACTGGGAAGAGAAAGCTGTGTTGTCCCTGTCTGACTCTTGGGTGCACGCTAAATCAGAAAGGGACCCTGGTAATCATTCCACGGGCGCCCTCCTCTCACTACTGGTTGAATATTCATTAGCCCGGGTGAGCGGCTCACTATACATACAATTACATGTTATTGATGTGAATGAAATGAATTGCTTTTGTTTCAACAAAGGCGAATGTTCTAAATCAGTTCAGCATTATGTGTAAGGGTAACTTTTGATCAGAAATATAAAGGCTTAGAAATATATATCTATATGTAGATACGTAGATAGATGAAGACACAATTCAATAGGTGTTGGGAGAAGATGGTAGGAATTAGGAGGGCTTTTGTCAAATAGACAATAGGTTAATTTCAGAAATTTAAAATCTATTTATTTGGAAACAATCCGTAAATTCCAATACAGATTTCCTTTCCTTTAAAAGAAATCATTACATGACATTCTTTCTGACAGTGTATAATGGGAAAAGCACTGCCTGGGAGTCAGAGACCTATGAGCTAGACCAAGCTCCACTGCCAGTGAGCTGTGTAACCCTGGACAAATCATTTAACCTCTCTGGCCTGCCTAGCCTTATCTGTAATATGTGAGGGACAGACTAGTTGTAATGTTCACGAAGTTCACTTTCTATCCACCTTCTCTTTAATGTATTTAGTGTTGTTTCTCTCCCTCTGTAGTGCAAGAAAGCCATTTATTCTACTAGTAAGAGCAGAAGAAAGGAAGAGTATAGACGAGACAGCCAAACCACCTTGCCTCAGCCCCCTTGTGCTATTCTCAAACAAATATTTGTAGGTGTTCTTTCTGCAAAGTCTTGCATTAAGTGCTATACAAAATAGGGCAGGACAAGAGTTACCTGGGCCCTGCTTGCCGAGAGCCAAGAGTCTTCCAGAGGGAAACAGACCAATAAATAAATAACTTACCTGTCCTTGTGTAAGGTTGCTTTTCAGCTCGGTAATAGATCCACCTGCATGCCATCCTGGGCCAGTGTGTATGGCCACCCTGTCTGTGCACTGCACAGCTGCAGGGAGCACCATTCACACAGTTGAACAGATACCTGCTGGAGTTGTGCCACATGGCAGCCCTGATCCTGTTAGATCAAGTCAACAAGCATCATACTCTACTAAGTTCTGAAAGAAATAACATGAGCTTTCTGCTCTCTGGTCTTTATACTCTAGGAATAAGCTCACGGAAAGTATATGAATAAAACATGCAAAATTTATTAATAAATAAGATATAAACTATAAAAAAAGACAAAGAAAGCAATGAAAAAAATCACAAGCAATAGGTATTATTTTTAAGACTATACCACAGTCTGAATTAAATGAAATCATACATGCAAAGTGCTTAAATTGTGCCTGGTACATAGCACATTTTTAATAAACGTTAGTTTTTGTCCTATTCATTTTTGCAATATTTTGCACAATGATATTTGCTAAAGGGAGAGATTATTTTAGTCTGAAATACTCAAGGAAGAATTTAAATAGGAAGCAATGTTTGAACTGAATCTTAAAGGGTGGTGAATTTCAAATAAGCAAAATACTAAATCGTCACTTTAATTCAGATTCCCACAAAGTGCACCTAGAATGGTGGGTCATCAAGGTGGAACACCCTGGGGACATTCAAAGGTCTGGCCACTTCTCAACACAGAATTCTAAAAGGTCCAAAACTCCAGCTGTGTCACCATTCACACAGCTGCCAATAGCTTCTATTGGAACAGCTTGTCACAAATCTCCATGTCACCCTCATCCATGTCACCTTCAGCCAATTCTGTAGGGCAACTCCAGTCCTTCAAATCAGAAGAGCTCCACCAAATTGATTCTACATTCTCAAAGCCACCTACAAGTTTCCCTCAAGCTGACCCGGCTCTTAGCCCATGTTCTCAAAAGTAGATGAAAGAGTTTTGAGTTGAAGACTAGAACATTCCAGTTTCTACTGGGACCTCCATCACTATGGCTGATCGTTTCTTATCAGATCCCTCAGGTCCAACCAGAACAAAACTGAACCACCACACTGCAACCCAATAGACCATGGAGCCATCCCAGGGTGAGGGCTTGGGAGAGGAATAATGAAGATAATTAATAATAATGATAATAATTACACCATATATCCCAAATACTTTACATATGAATAAAACAGGAAAGTTTTAGAAACTCATTTAATCTTTACAATAATCCTTTGAGGTCAATACTATTCTTATCCACATTTCACAGTTGAAGAAACTAAGGCACAGACACTAATATGCCCAAGGTCATAGAACTCTTAACTAGGAGAGCTAGGATCCAAACCCAGGCAGTCTGGTTCCAGAGTCTCAACACACATGCTTTCCTGCCTCTCTCCCCACATGGTTGGCATCCCCTACTCAAAATGACCAAGATATCATGGTGGCCTACAACTGCTCCAGGTAAGGTGATTTTCATTACTAGCCCATTTATATTCATTAGCATTTTGGTCTAGCTCCATAATGAATCCTGACCACTACATATAACTGCCTACTAGAAACCTAACCCTTCTTACTCCTGCCCATCTCAGCACATTCAAATAGACCTTACTGTCTCCCTTACTCCTCCAATCCCCGTCCTTCTAATCTGCTCCCCTCCTGAACTACCAAGCTCAGGGAATGACACCGGAATTAACCCAAGAAAGAACCCAAGAGTTATTCAAGATATTTTCCTCCCATCCATTCTCCAAACAGGTGCCGGAATGAAACATTCAAATCTGAGCATGTTACTCCCCTGCTCAAAATTCAATGCTCTCTTTTACCTAAAGGATTTAATCCAATCTCCTTGCAAAGCATATAAGATTTTGCATGATTTGATCCCAGCTTCAACCACAGTCTCCCCTCACATCAAACTCTGTGCTCTGGCCTTAATGACCTTTGTGTAGTTCCCACATGCCAACTTTGCTCACAGCTCTGCCCTTTGGCTTCCCTGTCTAGCCTGCCCTTACCTTGCCTGCCAAGTGACCAATGTTTCCTCTTCCTTCAGGTCTCTCTTCACTGTCAGCCTCCTCCTTGAAGCCTCCCTGTACACACTGACTTTCCCACTCTCCCAAGCAGATTAGCTGTTCTGCTGCCTTGTCTATGTGTCCCCATTGTAGAGCTATGATATTATACTGTAATTTATCTCTCTCCACTAATATGATGTGTTTTCACCCAACACCTAACCCATTAAGTGCTTTTAGTCGGCACTCAAAAAGCATTTGCTGAATGAAGGAATTGGCATTCCTAGAACTGTAAATTGTGATAAACACCTTTGTCCTGAATGTATCTTAGGAATATGAATAATACAGGTGACAGTACTCTGTTAACTGTGCAAGCACTATAATAAAGTAAAATATTATTACTGTATGCCTCCACAGGATATTATAGCTTTTCCAAAAAGTACTTGGAAAAGAGACTGAGGGCTCTATTTCTAAATTCAGGACAAAAAATTTGAATCCAAGAGAAAATCAGTCATATGGAATTTTCTTCTATTCAAACTAAATTTTCTCTATGAAGTTTATATTTAATATAGTTTCTAAAAGTAGGCAATGTAAACCAGAATAGTTTTCTTTTAAATAATTTTCATTTCAGCAGAAGAATTCAACTCTCTAATTCCTTAGATGAAGTCTCCAAAATTAATATTGATTTTTTTGTCATCTTTCAAGGCTTCTTCATTAAGTGCTAAAACATGTGGTTCTGCTAAGGAGTGAAGGTAGCTATGCTTCTTTGGAAATAAATGCCTTTAGCCTGTGATCACCAATATGAGAAAATTTGTTTTATAACACACATGCAACAATTTTAAAATGTTACATTCTGATTTTATTTACTGGTGTCAACAGCTGCATCCTCTATAATGTTGCACAAGCAGGAGAAATCTATGGATATATATCTGTCATCTTTCTAGAACTTTCTCCTCTCCGAGGACATGTCTTAGCTGATCATAGCTATTTTTCAAACTCTAATATCTATCATTTAAAATAGTTGAATGATTACTGTCCTTAAATAATGTCACAGTAATAAAAGAATTAGCATCGACACTTGACACTGTTCATGCTAACATTTTATGCTCTGGATTTTTCCACAGTATGAAATCAAATCGCACATCCTGAGAGAAATGCACATGCCATCTTGTCATGCACAGTAGATCAAACCAATGCAGTAAAAACTCTAAATGGAAACCTTCTAAGGAATTTTAAATACACAAGCTACATCTGCAAGATATTTAACTATTGTGCTTTCCCTAAAAATTAATCAGATTTAAATCCAGCTTGAAAGATAGAACAACCAAAGTTTAAAATGCATGCTAAATTTGTATCCTAGGTTGGTCCCTTAGGACTCTACACAGCCTGTTCTGCACAAAATATTTCAAGTTCAGAACAATGGTGGGTGGAGGTAGAGAGTCTAACTTCACTCTTCTATTTGTCCATGATCTCAACACAATTTTGTATGCCCTTTAATCAATGTATTAAATATCTTGGCTTATTTGGAAGGAATACACAAAAGAGAAATTAGAGAGCACAGCTACAGTATGCTGGTCTAATCTCACACGGATGATTCACACTTGAATTTGTCAGATATAAGAAAGCACTGGCAAGATAAGTGTAATTAGCAAACTAGTGATTGCTTCAGTCCAACATCTGATCTCTTAGGTCAAGAAAATCTGCCCCTGTGGTCTTATTCCATATGGCCACCAAAAACACTTTCATATATCCTCCCAGAATCACAGAAATTAAAGGAATAATTTCTAAATATACATACTAAGTTATATTTTTATCTATTTTTAGAAATGAGAGTCAATTTGTTTATTTCCGTTGTTACACAGCATCTCCTCTATTCTTGGAGGCGGCAGCAAATCAAAACTACAGTCATCCCTTTTGGAGAATTCCTATAATTGCAACTAAACACTAAAGAACACACAGGCTCACCAACAAATCCACAAAAATATTCAGCTGCATTATTAGTTCTTTGGCAGCTTGTGTTTAATAATTTAATTCAATTCCAGTAGCGCAGCGCATAGCACCTTTTTTGTTTTTTGAACAGTAAACTGTGCGACTGAGACATGTAAGTCGTAATGGAGTATGAGTTTGCATGCTGAGGTGTCATTTTCATAAAACAGCATTTTCACTAGGGGTACACAATGGAAAAGCAGAGTCTTCAGATCTGATATTGAACAGTCATCAGCCATTAATTCATTATAATGCTATTTTTCTATCTAGGTAATTTATGATTTGTCAGAAATACAGACAAGTGGTTTATATCTTCTTAAAGCCTGTTAAACAGGAGCACCAGAATTTAAAAGCTGCTAAAATACCAAATAAATACCATTTTCAGGCGAAGCACCCTTTGAAATATCCACAGGTGCACATCTTTTCAGTTATTGATGTTTTCAAGATAAGACATTGAAGTCAGGTAGTGAAAATGAAATATGTTTTTTAAAATTATGTCTTGGCCCGTTTCTATTCAAAATAAAAATACCTAAAGTCAAAAAGACCATGGCTCATTGACTTATTAATTTATTAAGTCTGGATCCTACTTACTATAATAAATTTAGAGTAAAACGTATAACCAGTTAATAGAAAAATCTTTTCAAATTCTTTCATGCACGACAAGGGCAAAACAGCACATTGAATGGTTGTTCTTTTAAAGCCATTTGTAATTCTCAGCATCTGAATGAAACATCCACACGAGGATGACATCAGTTCCACGAACCAGAGAAGACTCTTACTCTGCATCCAGCCACGTCTACCTCTGCGCCTGGCTATTTCCAGTCTTTACTCACGGTTTTCCCCATTGTTAACATCCCCTGGCGGGAGAAGATAGCTAGTCACCTTTGCTGGGCCCAACTCTCAACCTTGCCAAGGCAATGATGGCACATGTGTCCATATTAGAGAGGCCGCTGGGAGAGCGTGGTGGAGTAGAGGAGAAAAACGAGACTGTCTCCCGCAAAATGACTTAAATGTATGCCGCGACATTTGCTGCTGAGTGGAAGTATCTTTTCTTTTTTTTTTTTTTTGCTGAGGAAGGTTAGCTCTGAGCTAACAGCTGTGCCAATTTTCCTCTACTTTTTTTATATGTGGGTCACCTCCACAGCATGGCTGACGAGTGGTGTAGGTCTGAGCCCTGGATCCAAACTGGCGAATGCCGGTGGCGAAGCAGAAGGTGCGGAACTTAACCACTACACCACGGGACTGGCCCCTGGAAGATCTTTATAACGCAACTAATGGGCACTCATTTTTGTTTTGTTTTAATGGTTTACATATACTTCAATCTGAATATACCACCTCTGATTTGCTGGTATGATATGAGGAATGCCCAGGTCTTTTAAAAATGCTAAACTGGCATCTGGGAGAATTACCCATTTGTTGAGATGGTAACTGTTTTAACTTTGACGTCCCTCACTCTGCACATCTGTTTCAGCTCTTCTACCTGACACACTCGTGAATTTATCATCTCTGCGTATGTTCCTGGGTGAGGACTGCCTTAGTGGCAGTGTACCTCAGTGAATTCCACTGCTGCACTAAGTTTGTCATTCTTGGTTTTGTCCAAGTACAGTTTTTATTACCTGACCAGTTCACACTTACAGAATGAAGAGGGACTAATATAGCAATATTTTGTCACCTGATTTCTACCCCCTGGGAGCCACTGTAGTACTTCATTACATAGTTGATTGTGTTATCAAGCAGATTTTTTATTACTTTTTGCCTAGAAGCCTAGGCCCATTCTGCTGTACCACATTGCCTCCCTAAAATATTAGGTTCAAACCCTGACTCTATTAATTATTGTTTGTGTAGCCTTAGGTAGCATACAATTTTCTCATTTGTAAAATAGATGAAGAATAATACCAATCCCTCAAAGTTTTGTTGAGAAACCAGGGAACACCTAACACAATAGCGTTTAGTGTCCTTTATAAACCATTTCAATGTTAATACACACGACTCAGAGTCATCTGGCCTTTATTGTACATAGTGAGATTTGGAGAGTAATAATTCAACCCACAGTAGAGATGAATTCATGCAATAATTAACCATATTCTATAGCGCTTTAGCCATATCCTATATACCCAAACTAGCTCTTAAATCTCAGACACAGAGCATTGCCCAGTCCTGGGCCAGAGGGCTCTACCTACTCAGGTGGGATGATGCTGGCACTAACAGAGTGTTATATATTCTGTATCAACTCCATTAAAGCAAATCATTTCAGATGAGGTGCCTATGGAACACATTATGCCCATATGGAGCTCTTAAATCTTTGAGCTTTTTAATTTAAAAAATAAACTGTACATCTGTGACATGAAAGTCATAATGGAGTAAGAGTTTACATGCTAAGAGTCAGTTTCACAAAATAGCATTTTCACTAGGACCAGACAATGAAAAAGCAGTCTTTGTTGTCAAAAATAATAAAAATTATAGAAGAGTATAAGATAAAAATTCCTCCTCTCCACTCTCATTTTCCAGAGTTCACCACTGTTATGATGTACACATATGCATATGCATACACATACGCACATCCACCAGATAAACAATTACTTTAGCAAATTTATCTGTCTGGATGTTTCCTATACTTTTAAAGTCTTTTGAAAAAAAATATATATATAAAGACATTTTATACTCTTACAAAAATTGAGCATTGTTCTGTACCTTGCATGTCTTCATTCACTATATTGTAGACATCTCTTTCTGTTGCTACATGGAGATAAATCTACTTTATTTGTGTAATAGCTGAATTATAGCATAGCTCCACAATCTGCCACTAACAGACATGCAGGTTGTCTTAATGTTTTGCTGTTACAGAGAATGCTACATCCATGCATGGACACCTCTGAACACTTAAGCCATCATTCTGTATGACAAATTCCTAAATTTACAATTGCAGATCAGAAGATATGTGTATTTTTATTTTTACATGTACAGTCAAATTACCGTGTAAAAAGATTGTACCAATTTATATTCCTTGAAACAATGTGTGACTACCTGTTTGCCCCAATATTAGCCAACATTCAGTATCATCAAACTTTTAAACTTTTGTTAATTTGATAAATAAAACAATAATTGCATTATCATTTTAATATGCATGATAACTATTGAGATTAAGCATCTTTTCAATTGTAGTTTATTTATTCTTATAGATACATACATAGATATATGGATGATATAGGTAAAAAGACAGAAAGATGGAGACATAGGTAACATTTTCTCATGATTGTTTTTGTAAGGTATATTTATTGGTGCCTTTCCCATAACAGAAGTTTTTAATTTTTAAGTAATCAAAACTGCCAGTCTTTTCTTTTATGATTTCTGGGTCTCATTTCTTGCTAAGAAAGATCGTCCACACTCCAAGATTGTAAAAATATTCCACTCTGCTTTTCTACTAGTATCAGAGAGTATTTTTTAACCACTTGATCTTTAATTGATTCACTAATAATTTTACTAAGTGCCTAAGTACATAATCTCATCACCTAGGCATAATATGGAACTTATTTTTGTAAATAAAAATTATTTTTTGCAAATAATCTCACTGGCTCCATATCACATGATAGCTGAATCAAATGAGATAATGCAGGTGAAAATTTATAAATGGGAAAACACAGACAGAGGCTCTTTCTACTATTAACAATACTAGCAAAAAATGCTAAATGCACATGACTGTTAACATATGGAGATTCTGCTATTAAGAGAGATTTCAGGGGCCGCCCAGTGGCACAGCGGTTAAGTTCTCGCTTGGCAGCCCGGGGTTCACGGGTTTGGATCCCGGGCGCCTGCTGACGCACTGCTTGTCAGCCCTGCCATGGTGGCATCCCATATAAAGTAGAGGAAGACGGGCACGGATGTTAGCCCAGGGCCAGTCTTCCTCAGCAAAAAGAGGAGGATCAGCAGTGGATGTTAGCTCAGGGCTGGTCTTCCTTGTAAAAAAAAAAAAGAGAGAGAGATTTCAAGAAAAATTTGGGATATCTTTATAATGTGAGATATGCTGCTACCACAGAGAGTCACTTTTGTGCATAAATAATATTTAATCCTATTATATGTAAATATGACTTTAATTTTCTGTGTTCTTGTAATTACACCTCAATGCACATCCCGCTGAACCCTCCTCTTCCGCCATGTGTATTACCAAAGTGTAACCACACCTTAGGTGACAGTGGTAGAAAACCAGTTCTGATCTACTGATTTAAATCAGACTGAGAGTGTTCTATTAAGAAGTCCTTTGGCACCAATTTAATCGAATAACTCTCCTGCAAAGACTGATTTTTTACACCCTATTTATTTGGTTTTGCCATAATATTGTAACCTAAAATGCTTCAAACAAGACCAGTGGATGACAATCCTGTGGTATTTATTGTTTTTACCTAACAAACATGTACACACATGCCTCACAAATGTAAAGCTTTGGGATAGGTTCTTGACGGATACAGAGATGAAGACAATCCAGTCCTTCTCTTCAAAGGCACTTGCTCTCTGGTGGGGCAAACATACATGCACAGAATCCTCAAGGAGACGTGTGAGGGTTGTAGAAAAGTGGCCCACTCATCTTCCACATTGTAATTGTGTGAAGATGTGATCGTCTTCAAACCTCATATCAATGTCAGAAGACTAAATGGGAAGCTTCCCAGCTGACTATGAACTACAGATGGCTTGTTTGTCATGCACGGTGTTTTTTAAAAATTTAGTTGAGTTACCCACATTCTAAAATTCAGAGATCTTACACTAAAATATGTCAAAATTTCAGGCTTATCCAGATAAAAATGGGAAGATCTGGCAACAACGGGCTACGACAACAATTTGGTAACAGACCAGATGGTGCTGAGTATTAGCTTTCCCTTTTAGACTTTGTACGTACCCTTCAGTTTACCTCAGCCTGCACCACTCCTTATTGTATTACCTGCTCCTCACATTTCTATTACCTGCCAGCTCCCTACAGTCATTTATATGTGTAAACTTTGAAATACAGGGTCAGGATTTGTGCTAGAGGATATGACCTGGGGACAGAGAAAGAAATGGTCTATGGAGTAGTATGGATTAAAATGTACAAATCAAACCAATTTAGAACAGAACATTGATTGAAATGATCTTGACTGATGGGCTCTGTGATTGCTTAGCAGAACTCAAAATATAATTTTCTAGGCAAAAAAGTATGAAGGAGCATATGAAACAGTTGCACCTTCCCATCAAATATCCCCCTTTGCCAATTAGGACGTTTTATGACAGTAGGTCACAAAGAAGGATTTTCCCTGAAATTCTTACAATTATAATATAAGCTGTGATCCCAGTTCCTGTGCAGAGGAAAGAGTTGAACGGTGATGAAGTCACACCAAAGACTTCAGTCTACTTCGCGGGGGCTCTGGTGCTGCGATGGCTTTTCAGGATTTTACTGTCCTGAGACAAAGGGGCTTATTCTCTACAACCCTTGTTCACCAGTCACTGAATGCGGGTTACCAGCAGGTACTATCTTGGCCAAGGGACCATCTTTCTGAAGGCAATTCCAAGATAGTGACTCAGCTGAGATCTGTCAGTCACTAGCTCTCCCCACAACTGAAAAAACATGTGCCTTGGGCTTGAAGGGTGATCTGGAGGACACACCACACTGTCCACTAAGTCATCTTTTCCAAGAGGCCTTCCTTAGCCACGCTAACTAAATTTTAGCAACCTCTCATCCCTAATACTTTATATATTTCTTCACTCTTCCATTTTTTTCTTCTTTAGCTCTTATCAATAACATGTTATGTGTTTTCTTATTTACCTTAGTTATGGCATCTTCTCCACTAGGACATCAACTTGTTCTGGGAGTGAATTTCTGCTTGTTTTATTCTCTGATATACACCCAATGACTGGAACATGAACTGCCTTGTGCAGAGTAGAATGAATGAATGATTCCTCTGACCCTGGCCGTGGAGCATGCAGAGCTCTGGTTCGGAGTATTTCTGTCTTCAGAGAGCTTTTCTACACCTGAGTGTGATGCCCACTTGAGGTGGGGCCCGAAGTTGGGTCATGTCCGAGGACTTCCAGAAATTGAGACCTCTTTCTGCTTGGTAAAGTCAGGAACTCCAGAGAGAATTCCCTTGCTCTGAAGGAAAGCCACATTCAGGAAGGACATGTCACAGGTCCTCTCAGTTTAAAGGCACATTGTATTCTGGTCATCTAATAACCACAAATGAGGAGGCTAATGACCTACATAGACAATTAGGAGTGATTGTAAGTGGCTTCATGTTTCAAATATCTGAATGAGTGGTTAGTAATTTACTCCTTTAATAAAAGAAGAGGCAATTTAAAATGAAGGCACAGGGGACCCAAACAGTACATTTGCAGTACCCATAGCCTAAATCTACAGGGAGAAAGAACTTCAAGGAAATCAGATTGGATCTTTCAGTAATGCAGAGGCAAGAAATCCAAGGAGTTGGAGGGCACTGGCAGGTATCTTCACAGCTGTACAGCTAAAACCTGTAAGTTACATGTCATCTGCAAGTGTCAGATAACATTACATCTTGGGCCAAATTCTTAATGGGGCCTCAACCTTACTTTCCAGGTGTGTGACAGTCTGGGTGGAAGCAAACGTATTCTCATGTTTTTATCCTTGGTGCACCACCCAAATTTTTAAATATTTTCTTTTCTTTTCTTGTCTTTTCTCCTCTTCCCCACTCCCCTCCAAAGACCCGTGCTATTCGAATGTGAATACCCGAGAGCATGCAAGAATGAAAACCACTTGAGGAATTTTCTTTCTCCCATCTCAGATAAATAAACAACTTTTCTCAGTTGTTACATGTCATAATTTTTTCAAATTGTCAAAACATTTTAGAATTCACATCTGCATCTGAAGTGGAGAGCTACCAGCATTCATAATAAAGTCTCTCCTTTAACTGAAATATTTTCTTCATTAAATAAGATTGATTTATATGAGCAATTTCAACACAGGGCTTAATATTATTTTTTGTAATCTGCTTAGTCACTCCTAATGTTCCTAGACATTTCACATTTTAATCAGGAATTTGAGACTACAATGAATGTTAGTTTTCAAGCCCTCTTACCCACGTCATAAACACAAGAAAGCATTGAGTTTGGTGTTCTTATATTCTAATACTATTGTTGTTATATTTTGAGACTATAATCAAATTGTTTGGTTTAATTTGATGGTTTCCCTTTCTCTATTCTCTCTCTTTCTCTCCCCTCTCTCTCTCTCTATATATATTTTTTTCTTTTCCTTGCAAGAAAAGAGTATCTTAAGAGTAGTTTTAATATTTTAAATATAAGAAGCAAGAAGGAGATTAGGGAGACCACTACTTGGTATATGAGCAACCATTCCTAGCTGAGTGGAGAAGTTTGAATGTTCCAAAAGGGTCGTTGGGAGAACTAAGGGGAATTAGATGAGGTCTATGCAAGAGTTGAGATGAGAGCAAATATTTTATGAATGATCAGGCTGAACAGAACCAGGCAAACAGGTACTGACTAAGAAAGTTAAGTTATTTATGGAGGTCTTTGGTAAATACCGCTAGTGACCTTCCATACTGTTCCACTGTAAATTCCACATTCAAGTAGTTCAGCTTATTTCTTGAAGATTTATTACTTGGTAGGTCTAATAACCAAATGGGTTTTTAGAATTTCCCAAAATGTCCAGTCCTGAGAGGCAAATAAGAAAAACAGGTTCCAAGGTACAGTGGGTTTGAGAAATGCTTCACACTGAACTGACCTCTCAGCTAACTCCCCCACCCAGTACCCCTGTGGTGATCCCCACTCGCTGTGGCTCTTTTTAGGAGAGGTGAGTCAATAGTTTGTTTGAAAACTATTAAAAGAAAAACAGACGAAAAAACCCATAAAGCAGTACAACTCATTTATATTCTCACAATTTTTAAAAGTATACAAAGCAAAAACTTGAAGCTCTCTTCTCTATTATTTGATCGATCTCTCACTTGCTCGCTCGCTCTCTCCCTCTCTCTTTCACACACACACAAACACACTTATCAAATGTGACTACTCCGTCCTGGCTCTACAGCAATCCACTGTTATTTTAATTTTAACTCTTTGTTCTCTTGAATCCTAGAAATGTGTCCTCATTAAGTAGCTTCTCACCTCCGCAGAGCCACTATTTCCTCAGAACTGCATAACCAGACAAAACAACCCACGATGTACACTTTTCCTGGCGAGATCATCAGCAACACTCTATTTCAAACTAGAAGAATCAGCTAGGTGTTGATGATGACTTATCAAAACTGTAGTGTAGTAAAACCAAGGAACCTTCACTGTCGCTGAGGGATTTGGCATTCCATCACAGGGGGTGTGACAATGTGTGGTTTGAGCCATTGGAGTCACAGTTCTCTTCCACTTAAGTGCCTCCTGAGTGTCTTCCAGCCTCTCACCTTCACATTTCAGGTAACCACCCCAGGAAGAGGACCCCAAGTGTCCTTTTTCTTGATTTCTACGTTACTTTCAATGCACATCAAGTTTCTCTCCTTCTCTAGGAATGACTCTTCCAGTTAAACTCCGGATTTACAGTTGTTCAAAAGTCTTTGAACCATTGAAACAGGATCAGGTGCAGGGAAGATGTTCCCCCCCTCTCTGGAGTCACTGACGTATAGAAATAATAAAAAAAATTAATTTATATATCTTTTTCTTAGAAAAATATAAAACATTCAGCTCATCTGCTTTTTAAATTAAGTGCAAGGAAACTAAAGATTTATTCAACAAGTAAAACAAATATTTTCAAAAGATCTCTCAGGCCCATTTTATGTCCGGTTTGGGGCAAAGAGTAAGAGGGGGAAGTGATGGCAAAGAAAAAGGATAGAGAGAAGAAGCTGCACAAAGAGAAAAGTGAAATGCAAATGGAGGAAGAAAGACGAAGGGAAAGGGAGAGACAAAAAAGCAACATGGGCACTAGGGGAGAGAGAAAGCCAAAGCTTTCAGTAGGTTGTGAATCATAAATTATAAGCTGCAATTCACTAGGACCATAGATTCCAGAATGTTATCCTTCATTCGAGAACTCATTCATTTAACACTTTCTATGTACCAGGCCCTCTTCTAGGCATGGGATATATTGTATTGAACAAAACAAGTATCTCTCTTTTGAAACTTACAGATAATAAACAAGAAAATATCTGTTAGACATATTCTATTAAGATAAAAACAAAACAGAATGTTCAGTGACTGAACCGGCTATTTTAGATCATGTGGTCGGGAAAGTCTCTGAGGGGGTGAAATTTGAGCTGAGAGCTAAATGGCAAGAAGGAGCCAACTATGTGATGATATGACAATCATTCCAGGCCAAGGAAACAGTGGTATGACGTCCTTAAGGCAAGAAGGGGCTTATCAAGTTCCAGGAACAGACCAAAGGTGAGCGTGACTGGGGCGTGAGGAACATGGAGGAGTGATGCGATGTCAAGTCAGAGGGGCAGGCAGAGCCTAGATCATGAAATAGTGCAGAAAAGAGTCAATTAATTTGCTAATTGATTGGATATGAATGATAAGAGAAAGAGAAGAATCAGAGATGTTTACTGGGATTTGTGATTGAAGATTGGGTGGCTGATGATGCCATTTACCAAGCTGAGGAAGCATAAGGAGAATAGAGGTTTTCAGTTTTCGACAGAATGTCGAAATGTTTGTTGCACATGGTATTGGGGTGGGTGGAGAATCAGAAGGTCTCCATTGGACATGCTAAGTCTACAACCCCTATTAGACATCCAAGTGGAGGTGTTGAATGGATAGTTGGGTACAAAACTCTAGGGTTCTTACTAAAAGTCTTAATTATTGGAATTGCCTTTCTCTGTAGATTTTCTACTACTCAGGTACTTAAACTTGAGGAAAATTGGCAGAAAACATTCTCTGCACTATTATATCAGTAATCAAAACAATAATAGCCATGAGATCCAGATGAAATCAAACTTAGGGTCAAACCAATCACTGAATCCTGAGGTCCCTTGCCCCAGCAGAAAGGAAACACATTTTCCAACTGGAAAGTTGAAACATTGGGATCCCAGTAATGTCCCTGTTGTCTTGTCTGTAAATACAAATCTAGTCAAGAAAAGGAAAATAGGAAAAAGTGTTACCTTAATTTGAATAAATTAACTTGGTGGGAAATACTCTTCTCAGGGATAAATATTTTCTCCATTGCCTCAGGATTTGAAACACTAATAATAAGTTACAAAATGTGCAGATGTCAAGCATATTTGCCATTTTGCTTATGTTGATATATAAAGCTATGTATTTCTGGTGAACTATTTTAATAATATAAAATATTAAAACTGTGGGAAAAAATTCAAAGCCACAACATTTTATTGTAAAAGAGTTACCTATATCTCATTCATAGACTAGTTCACATCAGTAACATCTGACCTCTATAAGATCAATTACATGTGTGGTTCACAGACACAGCCTGTGCCCAATGTACAATGTCAACTTGAGACAGAATATTCCTTTACTCGTCATATTGTCTTTGTAACCAAAATAAAATATAGTAAACAAATATTAACATGGTGATAGCGGGTAAAACGGGTCTATTTTATTTCTATGATGGAAACACTGTTCCATGTAATTGTATTTAAAATAATTTTTCCATACTTTAAAATAAACTTTCAAAATTTCCCCCCAACATTCCGCTTCCTTGAGAAGCTTCACAATTAGCAGAAATGGAATGTCTGGCAACCTTAATACATTGTTTAAAATCTACATGAAAACAAAACAAAATGAAAAAACAGACAATTTTTGGCAACCTACATGCATATAGTCAAAAATAATTACCTTAAATGCAGGGAGAAATTTGTTTCAAGATATTTGAAATGAGGTTAATTTTTTAAATTGAGTTAATTCAATAAATTTATTTCATTGCATTTAAATATCTTCCATTTAATTGTTTGAATTGCATTCTTTATAATAAACCAGTGAATGCAAGTAACATGTTTTTCTGAACTCTGTGAGTTATTCTAGGGAATTATCTGAGAAGGGGGTTGTGGGAGCTCCCAAATTTGGAGTCGCCTGGGTGGCAGCATGGGTAACTTGGGCACCAATTTGCAACTGGTGTCTGAAGTGGGGACCGTCAGATGGGACTGAGACCTTAACCTATGGAATCTGTGCTAACTCCAGTTAATTAGTGTCAGAATTGAATTGAATTGTTGGACACTTAGTCAGTGTCAGAGAATTGATTGTTGTTGGTATGGAAAAACAATGAGCATTTGGTGTCAGAGAAAAAACCACACACCATTCCTCTTCTAGTTTTCTAATGTTGCTACACATTCTTTGATTCAATTATACGTTCATTCATATTCTATTTTCACGTCTTTTATATTTACTATCATTTATGTGGATTCGATGCAGGCAGAGGAGATTACAGCATGTGTTCTTGACTCCCCTTAAATCCAGAACTGATTTCTTCTCCCTATACTTTGATTTCTTTTTAATGAAAATATGTTTGTAAATTACTTATAGAAATGAAAGACTGAACAAATCAATGAATTTTCAAGATTTTTTATTGTAACATTGGTTTGTAAAAGCCCAAATTAGAAATCAACCTAACAAATGAAAACATACATTCATAAATAAGTAAATAAATAAATGCCACCCCTATCTAAAATCCACATTTGAAAAATAAAGAAAAAAGCAGAAATCTGCCTTTGCCTTCACCCAACCTCCATTCTCCTCTCCTCAAATAACTACTGTTATTGCTATGTTGTCTGTCATTCCAGACTTTTTCCCTATATGCTTACATGCTTTTGATTGATTGATTGTTGATAGATAGATAGATCGATAGATAGAATCTAGAATCACAGAGCATTGTTTTGTGACTAGAGTGTAGATGTGAATCAGTTCATACTGCATAGATTATTCCACAACCTCCTTTATTTAATAATATGTCTTGAGGTTCTCTCCGTGCCAAGATGCCATTATCTCATTCTTGTTAATTGCTGAGGAGTATTTCTTAAATATGGTTACACCATATTTGTTTAGCCACTTCTACATTGATGGTAATTTAGGTTGTGACCAAATAGTTCACTGTTACAAACAAACCTTTAAACATCCTTTAAAAGATACTTAAAATGCCTCTTTGGATACATATCTAAGTAGTTTTACAATCTAAAAATCTGAAAATAAAATAAAATTGTTAGGTTGAAGTGTATATTCATTTTTAATTCACACAGGTGGAATACGAAAATGCTTCCAAAAATGACTGCCCCAGTTTACACATCCAAAAAAGTTTACGGAAGTAATGAGTACTATCAGTCTTTTAAAATTTTTGCCAAATTAATGAAAGTAAAATACATTTCTATTTTAAATTGCAATTTCTTAATGACTCATGACTGAACATGTTTCATTCATTCATTAGTTGTTTTCATTTTCTCTTCTATGAATTTCTTAGTCTTAACTTTTTCTCATTTTCCTGTTTAGTTACTTGTCTTTTTTATTGATTCATAAAAGTATTTCATGTATTCTGGATATTAAATCTTTGAATTATACATTACTATATTTTCTTTCAATCTTGTCTTGCTTTTTAACTTTGGCATTTTTCCTCATACCGAAGTGTTTTTTAATTTTGAAATTAAAAATTGTTTAATTTTAAAATATTTTACAAGGTCTTCACTAATATTCCAAGACATGCTCTAAACATGCTAATCAGCAGTCAGTAAAACACCAAAATAAATTTGTTTGTGTTTTACTAGGACTAAATCACATGTTTTCTAAAAGTTATAAGGACATTTAATTTGTTTTAATTTCAATAACAAAAACAGTTAAATTTGTATATGTCACTTCAAAAACGTTTCAAGATAAAGAGGCACCATGAATCAGTTGGAAAGATAGGGACAGTCACTTGCCATTTGAAAAAAATTCTTAGTTCCTCCCCTCACACCATATACCGATGTGAGTTCAAACAACTAAGAAATTGAAAGTTGAAAAGAAGTACCAAACCATAAAAAAAAAAATAAGACAAATGAATATTTATCTGATCTTGGAATAAGAGAGGATTTTCTGGGATCAAAAACTATGGAACAAATTACGAAAAAAAAAGATGAATAAATTTGACGTATAAATGACTCCTAAAATGTTAAAGTAAATTAAAATTTTAAATTAAATATAATAGACAAAAGACTAACATTTTAGCTTACAAAAACCCCATGTAAACCAATAAGATAATATAAAGACACCTAAGAGATAACTGGGTAAAGAACATACACAGTTCACAAAGGAGGAAACACAAATAATGAAAAGTTCCAACTTACAGTAAGCAAAGACATCTAATTAGAACTGCGCGATCCCAATTTTTGTTGGAGTTAGCAAAAAATTCATCAATTTTTGCTGAATTTAGTTTAAAAATAAGCCGATCCTGGTTGGAATGAGAATTATAGTTGAGCTTAAGGTTAGAAGAGCACGCTTCTTTGCGGCTGATGTAAATGGTACCACCTCTCACAGAAGCCGTTTGGTATGTATCGAGAATGTTAAAATGCTCAGACCCTTTGGCCTGGGAGTTCTCATCCTACTAATCAATTTCAAGGAGATAATCCAAAATGCAGATAAAAATTGAAACACAAACAATTTTCATATTATAAAAGCAGAAAAAATACCTAAAGTTTTGCTGTTATAAATTCGTGCAATAATTATTTATTGACCATCTACAACATGCCAGGCCCATTAGAGGGGCTGGAGATTCAATGTTGAACAAGACAGATGAGGAGCTCTTGTTCCAGGAGGACTGGGGCAAACAGTGAATGAATGACTCCATCAGTCATTCCCCCAGAGATTCCCTGGGGCCTGCCTCTGCAGATCAGGAGGAAGAGTCCCGTAGGCAGAGGAGATGGCAGTGCAAAGGCCCTGAGTTCCAGGAAAGAACTTAACTTTTGAGTATTTGCAAAAAAAGAAAGGAAGACAGGGAGGGAGGGTGGGGGAGAGAGAGAAAAAAAAGAAAAGCCCATGTGACTGAGCATAGTGTTAAGGCAATTCCATAGTAGGAGAATGGCTAACCAAAACAAGCAGCCTGTAAAACACTGTTTAGCATTAGAAATGATGTACGTTTGCAAAGCATTTTTAGTAATATGGGAAATGCTTACGATATAGTGTTAGGCTAAAAAGAAGACACGAAATTGTATATACTACATCATCACAACTAGGGAAAAAATATATAGAAGACCCACTGAAAAGAAAACTACAGTGTTAAGAATAATTACCCCTAAGAAAGGATAGTAGGATTTTTTTCTCTTGTTTGGATTATATTTTATTCTTTTTAAAATTTTCTATAAAGTGAACATACTAATTTACTAAACCAAGAATGCTTAAAGCTGGAGAATAAAGAAAATATATTCAGAGAGTATTTCACTCAACTCACCAAAAAATCAGCTTAAAGCTACTTATCTTAGCATTCCTTCACGTAGACTACAGAGATTTTTTACTACCTTGTGCTAGTAGAGCACCATTTTACTATTTCTAATGCACATCTTTTTATTTTGCTCTCCTATTGATACATTTTACTAAAGCCAGATCTACAGAAGTTCTGGAACAAGACATTTAAGTAGACTTCACACCACTGCATCCCATCTTGCTCCCATCCATCCTACTCCCACCTCACTAAATTTAATATGCTGAAATATGAGAGAATTTGAGGGCCAGCTTTGCTCAGATGATGGAAGATCTTGACAGCAACTCCATCCCCTTGTAAAAACTCTCAGTCAGCATGAAACCCACTTAGTATAATAAACACCACAGCATGAACTATTTTTGCAGGTGAGTTGTCCTGTGGGCAGCCCACCCATAAATTAAGAGGACAGGCTAGAACAAGAAAAGTAGCTCCAACAAGAAGAGAGAAATGGAGTTTGGTCCCAAACCCCCTACTGACTGAAGGTCACAGGCCTGTTGAGACTGACAATTCATTATAATTTATTAGCGAGAGCATTTTTCCTTAAACCAGCAGGAGCACTAGAACCTGACACATTACTTTTAAAAACTCAATAGAAACTAAAAAGGTTTTCAGAGGATATGAAATATACAGAGGACCAGAAAGGGAGGGAAAGTTTATGGCCTGTCAACCAATCTTAGATTTTCTCTTAAGCAAAAGGACTTTCAAAACGTTATTCGTGGATGCTATCATAGTGAAATTGTAACCCTCCAGGAGCCCTGCTCTAACTTATGGTTGACATTCAGAGTTTCTAGCATTATTGATAAAATATTCAGCAAGGATGAAGAGTTTAGGTCATTATTAATGTGAGTGGGTCCTAATCTTATTTTCAACTCCCAGTTTGAACTAACTTCACTATAATTTGATTTTAATCTTGCAACTATCCAACAAGTCTGCAAAAGAATATTTTAAAAGTGCATCCCACGTGATATTAATATCTGGATGGCATTCTGTGGGAAAAAAAAAAAAAAGGATTGCATGGTCAGTTAAGTTTGGGGAAATGCTGAAATCTATTCTTCCTCCCATCCCTTTCCCCCAGATTCTCAGTGCACGTTGACACGTTAAAGGTTTTGAGAAATCTGAAAGTAAGGAAAACTGTTTAACTTCGTTTAAACCAGGACTAACTTTTTAATGTTTTTGTATGAGGTACCTTTTAACACTAATGCCCCGGAGACATTTGAAACAAGCTTCCTTAGAACAATTTTGCCTGCCTGTCAGAATTACAGTGAAGGAAAAAAATTTTCTGAGCCATGAATGGCCCAAACTTCAGCTGCTGATAAGAAAACTGAGAGTATCTGCATTATTATTTGGTGGCATTTATTTCCCTTCCAGAGATTTTAAAGTCTTATTGGTTCTAAACCTGATTGGGATCTCAGTATAAGAGGCAGGAGGATGGAGTGGCTCTCCTCTCTCTCCTACACCTCTCTCTCCCTCCTTCCCTCTGTAATAAGTCACATGATGTAAAAGGGCATTCCAACCTCATACAGCAGATGCCATGATACCCAAGATGTTTCCGTGCCTAGGGGCCACCTGGTATCTAATCAATGAGATCGACAACAAAATCATTATTTTATTTCTGAATTCTAGAGTTCCTACAAAATGCAAAATCCAATGAGAACATAGTAAAAGATTGAATATTTTAGTTTCACTGGCCAATTTCAACCTGATTTGTCCCACATGACATTTGACCTTTTATCAGGGTTGACTAACACCTCTTTGTTCCTTCTGAATTGAAATGGAAATGTAGTTACAGTGACATAGAGCAGAAGCAGAGATTTAATCCAAGAACGAGTATCGTCCAGAACATGAGAATAGTCAGCTTGTGAGTCAAGTCAAATGTGCTTTTCCTAGTTCCACCTTCAATGTATTTTGAGGAAATATTCTTAATATGTAGATATAGTACACTGCCTATGAGTTTACAGTAAATGCAATGGAGGAAAAACACATGAAAGCATTTAAATATACTATTATTATTCCAATAACTAAAGCTGCTTAGAATAACAGTTAGTTTTCTAGAGTCTGCTGCTTGTTGTCCTTTCTTGGTTTAACATGTCATCACAATTCCTAAGATATTTCCCTCCTCAAAGCCCTGAATAGACCCAACGGTTTCCTCTCAAAGTGGGTATGCTAAACCATGTGTAATAGATTAGGGGAAATAATATCTAGAACTTGTTCTAAAATGTAATATATTTTCCCTGATGTCAAAGGAAGAAGAAAACTGTATTTCTGAATCAGCAAAGCATTTGACAAAGTCTCACTCAGTGAGGGAGACAGAGAATGGAAGGTGCAAAGACAGCTGACTAATGGCTCGATTTTATACACAGCAGGAGGCACATGCTTGCCTCTCTCCTCCTCTACACACTGTTCATCCACAATCTGACTGAGTGTCACCAATGGGACCAACCTGGAGGAGGAAGACCTCCAGCCAGACAAATAACAATGACCGTGGATGACCTAGAATGGCTGGGAAAAAGTGATGCAGACCTTGTTATGAGGTAATCACTGACAGGAGGGGATAGTTAGATCTGAGAGGGGAAAGAAAGAAAAAGAAGAGGTAAGAGAAGTGGTGACAGCATGGGCTGGCATGGAACTGCCTGAGTTCAAAGCCTGACTCAGCTTCTTTCTAGCTGTGTGGATGTGGGCAAGTCACCAGTTATTCTAAGATTCAATTTATGAGGGCATTAATAGATGTATCTAATAAGATCACAGTAATTGAATGTGACCCTTCACGTAAGCAAAGAATAGAGGCTGGCATGTGGTTGGTCTCCAATTAGTATTTCTTCTTATTAAGAGGACACACTCTTTCTTCATGTAGTCTGTGAAAAGGGGTACAGATTCTGCTATGTACCTACAAAGGGCAAAACTAGGACCAATAAAGTGTATTAAAAAGAGACAGAGGTAAATTCAAGAGAAGGAAGAACTCAGTAAACTTTGAAATTAAATTTGTGAATGAAAAGTAGGATGTGTCGCTTCTGTTTCCAACTTTAATGCATGTTATCCACCTACGGAATGCAGTGTCTCCCATGCAGTGTGATTGGAGGTACGCCAGCAGAAGATGGCACTTACATTAACAGCTGTAAAGGAAATTTCTCCATTAGTTAGTAAATCAGTTCTGTGTTCTACTTGAAAGTTTTATGACCAATCAACATCTCTGCATATCTGTACCACAAAACACTCCTAAAACTCAATACATACAGATTCCTCATAAGAGAAAGAAAGCACAAAATGTATTATCCTGCATGTTTGATGTGACTTCCCTAACAAAAGCAACACACACACACATACACACACAACAGGACTCAAACAAGACAAATATTTATTTCTCTTTCACATATCAGTCCAAGTGTAAGTATCCAGAGCTGCTTTGCTTGCTCTTTCTCTCCTGTCGCTCTGACATCCACAAAACGTCTTCCATCTCGTGGTCCCAGATTGTCACCAGAGCTCCCACACAACTTTGCAACAAAAGTTGTAACAAGATCTTTCAAGAATTCAGACACTTTTAATAGTGCAAAAATACTGAGCTTTCTGCAGAGACATCACCCTAAAAGACCATCCTGTGTCTTTCCCCTGTATCAACACTTCTATCCATTTTTGAGGATTCAGAGGTAGAGGCAGGATGACCAAAATTGATGCGAAAAGGAAAAATAAAGTTCAGAAGAGGATGAATAATGAGTCCACAAAACGCAGTATTTGGGGTCTGAATTGGAACCCGAGGCTTCAGAATCCCTCTGCAGTCAGAGGAGTCCTTCAAAGCCCAAAGCTGCCTGGGCTCTCTCATCAGCGTCATTGTGGGGACACCTACCACCCATGATTTAGCTTTCGAGAAGCACCAGGCTTCGCCAAAGGACACTAATGGATAAAACTATCTTCAGGCAGCTGTAACCAGCTGCCTACTAGACATAAAATAAGACATGTGGCAGCTGGGAAGACTGAATAGCCAAAATAATGCATTTGACTTTCATTGCAAGAGGTATCTCTCCATCAAGAGGGATTATGCCATAGGGGCCCATATCATGCCCAGAGCCAAGGCAAAGCCTAATATGGAAGCCCTGTTGGTCTATAAACTATTGCATAGGTTTCCCAGGTTCTTCTCAGAACACCCAGGGTGTCATATAAATGAGATTCTGCAGTAATGTGTATTGACTGTCCTTGAAATCCCAGCTCGAAGTGTTACACACATTCTGGCAAAAGATGCAAAGGGAAGCAGGTGTGTTCTCGGTTCAAAAGCAGGCCAGTGGCCCGGATGGTTATTACCCAGGATTAAGCTTAACTACTTTTAATTCTGACACACTTAAATATTTACTATCTTGTATTGGTTCAACCAGACTATATTGCTGTCTCCAAACCATATTTCTAAACGCCCAGGAAAATAACAAAGGCACTCTCTCAATTTGCTTCAATATCCAGTATAACTTAAATCCACTTCTGGAAATCAAATCATTAATTCCATATGAGATTGTCCTAGATCTTCAGAGGAGCAGATTTTAGATGTAATGAAATTTTACCACTTAATTTTACACAGGTATAAAACGGGAGACCAACACCAAGTACACGATTAGAATAATTTCATTTCAATTTAATCTAAATGATACTAGTATTTATTGGTCAATATGATTTGGATTTTCTTTTACTCCCTAAGGAAATGACAGAAAAAAAAAATCAGGTATTTAACTGTTCCTTACAGAAACATTATATTGGAAAAAAATTAAAGCCACTTTCCAGAGTTTTCCGTTGAGACTAGACATCTCTAAAAAGTTGCCCTAATGTCTTTAGAGGAAAGGACTGAGAATTTCTTTGTAACTAGGCACTTCAAAATGGGAGAATAAAAACAGAAAATTCCAGATAATTTTTACGAGCACATTTCTTCTTACTTTTTATGTAAGGAGAGATTTTTAATGTTAAAACGAGACCCCTTGAAATGGGATCTGCTAAAATATTCAAAGTCACTAATACTGGCCTAAAGTAAAATCCTTTAAACAGTTGGAACAGAAGCTGCTGCTCACCAGCAACAGTGGCAACTTTTATTGACATCTAACATTTCCAAATGATGTTTCTCATGGCGTGGCCTTTGATCAGTCCTTTTATCCCACGTGGTCACAAAGCATTTCTTCCAGCTATGAGAAAAAGATCACGTTAGCTACCTAGGGACTGAAAACACTCACAATTTTGAGAATGTAGTTTGAAATACAAAATTAGCATGCAACTTTAAAAATACTTGAAATACTGAGTTGGTGCTTTTTCCAAAAAAGTCACACAGTTGCATTCTGGGATTAAGTTTGCAAGTCTATTCCAGGACGAAAAGTTGGTAGTTCTGATTTGTACGGTTGTCATATTCGGGCAGATCTGTTCTAATGTACCCTAATTTCCATGATAGCAATGGGAGCTACAGCATACCTGCTGAAGAAGCATAAAAACGCTGATGAAGGTAAGTCTACAAAACTTATTCTTTTAGGATCATTAAAAGTTAAATGTGGAAGGCAAATTTTTCAAACTTTTAGAAGAAAAAAAAAAGGAGATTACACTTTTGACCTGGGGAAAAAAGAATTTCTTAATACTCAAAATGTGCAGACCATAAAGAAAAAGATTGATGAATTTGGCCAAGTAAAAATTAACAACTTTTTTCATCAAAAGATATGACAAATAGACTGAAAAAAGCAAGTAGCAAACCAGAAGAAGGTTTTACTGCACGTACAACCAAGCAGAAAAGAGAAAGATATATCTTGAAAATATTTTTTTACAAAATTTTTACAAATCAGTAAGAAATAAATAACCCAATAGAAAACGAGCTCATAACGTGAACAGGCATTTCACAGGTGAAAATCTAAATGAGTAATAAATATATTAAAATATATATATAATATAATAAAACATATCACAACTTCACTAGAATTAAAGCCACAATAAGATACCGTCTTACATTCACAGGTTTAGCAAAAATTTTAAAAGACTGAATATATGTGCAGCAAGGGGGACTCTCATTCACTGCTGGTGGGAGATAAACAGGTACAACCATTCTGGAGAATGATTTAATATTATAAAGCTGAATTTTAAATAACCGCCCAAAGTCACACAGACAAAATTCACCCTAAGTGGTATGATGCAGTGCCTGGGCCAGTCTTTTAAAATATCTCTTGATTGAGAAGATATTTTACATGTGTTTTAATTTATTAACATCTGCTTACATTTGAATCGTATGTACGTATATATGAATGCACGTAGCAGACAATCCTGAGCGTGCATGTGGGTTGCAACCTCTTCAAATATCTCCACAGACCCTCAAGGGCCTTCTGCCCACAGGTGAAGAACTCTCCTTTGTCCCAACCTTTGTTAGAGCTGCTGTTGAGCAATGACATTGTTTCCCCACTCTCTTTGTAGGGAAGGGAAGGAAAAAGCGTGAGAGATCAGTCATTCACTAGAAGAATTTAATTTACCCAATAAATTAACACTCTACGTGCAATTAGGTCAAATGTGAGTGGATGTTAGAAAAAATATTACTGTAAACACTCCCATGAACATGAAACATCCTTTTTCATGTTCCCCCGCTAGTTGATCTGTGAATAGCCACCTGATTTCCCATGTTGTAGGAAACTCAACAATCTGCATCTTCATTTGAGCTGCAAGGATTTCCTTGGTCAGGATGACCACACCTATTCATTTACTCTGCGATGTGCCAGCATATCTTACATTTTGAGCATACCTTAGTGATATTTTAAAAAAAATTTTTTTAAGTTCTTGCTCTAAAGCTTTCAGTGGAAAGTTAGACAAATAATACGTATATAACTATATGTATATATAATACAAAGTGTGACAAGTTCCATAAAAGAAGCTACGGGTACAGAAATGAAGCGTAGTCAGGAATAGCCAGGTCCACTTGGGTGGGGTGGTCTCTGAGGCTTTAAATTGAAATCTAAAGACTGGCAAGGAGCCAGCTGGTTCTGGGAGGTGTCTAGAAAAATTGCAGTTCTCCTTGAGTTCTTGGTGTCTCTTAAATAAACATATCATCATGTCACCCACAGTGCTTGTTGTAGAATTCTCATTTGGTGCCTCCCTCTGGAATTTTCTGTTTTTTATTCTCCCATTTTGAAGTGAAACATCAGGAATATCATGCTACCTTCACTCTTTTTAAATCATAATAAAATTTATTCTCCTAATAAAAAATTAAAGACAAGTTATTTTATTAACCAAAACTGAAATCACCTTTCCCCACAGATAGACTTCTCCTTCCGACCATGCTCGACTCCTTCAGTTTCTTCCTCAGTCTCCACAGGTGCCAAGCCCTGTGGATCTCTTTTCCCAGATCTCTTGCATCCACCCTCTCCATCATTCCTTCTCCCAGTCAACTCTTCTCCCTACTCCTGTAGTTGTCTCCTAACTGACCCCCATCCCAGTCTCTTCCCGGCTCCAACAATCAATGTGGCTTCCACGGCCACCTTTCTCAGTCACATCTCGTATCCCACCATGCCTCTGACGACCTTCGACGAATCTCTACAGCACATCACACAAAACCCAAACTCTGTCCTCGGGCATTCAAGGAGGCCTTCTGCGACTCGGCCCCAGCCTGTTATGGAGGCTGCAGTCACCTTGGCATATTCTCCTTTCCCCAAAGAGGCCCACATTCACATCCTCTATGACTGCTGGTTGGTTTTCTGCAAACAACTCCCTCCGCGCACACCATCTCTGCCTACCCGCTCTTCAAGGCCAGCTCAGATGCTTCTTCTGTTCAGATGCTGAAACCAGAGGGAAGTTCTCCTTCGTTGAAACCTGTGGGTCACTCAATTTGTACCTTTCTTGTAGCATTTATCACCTCTGTCTTGCAGTTTACTTATCTATACGTAAGTCCCCTCAGCTCTAGTGGATCGTGAGCAGAGATGGCGCCTTCTCACCTTACCATCATACAGCCTATTTCTGTGGCTTTCTTGTTGTGACTTTCTTGTTCCTTTTCTAGAAACATTGGTTGACTGAATCAAGGTTATGGGTTAAAAAAACACTATTGTGTTTCACAGATTCAAGATTCCAATGAACTTTAGAAGGGAGCACCTTGCAATATAAAATCTCCTTCTCTCTCAACATTTCTACCGCCATATGTGTCATTTGAACTTAAAAAAAACAACAGACTACTTTTTCTCTAAGAATTTTCCTCTAAGAAAATTTGAAGCTAAAACTTCTCATAGTGATTATCTTTACCTATGAGAAAGGTACATATCACCTTTCACACAGTAAGTATTCAGTGTTGCTTGCTAACTTATGGTTTCTATGTATTAAATACTGATATTGTTTTTTCCAATGGCATAAAAATACAAGTTGGACAAACACAAAATGTATAGTATAGGATGGAGAATGAGTTACATGTAGGGTAGCTGATTTCACTGTTACTTCTTATACATTTTTTCAAAAACACTATCAGAAAAGTGTCTCAATACATCTTCAGCATTTCCTACTCTTATTACACATCAAAGAATCCTGGATACAGTAGGTTAGTTGTCCAATTACCCACTAATTTCAATTTAACAGACCCTCCCAAAGGTATATGAGTGAGATATTAAAGGGAGAAATAAGGGAAAAAAGAGCAAAAACATATAGAGATAGAAATACAGGCATTTGTGAGAGGGTGAGAAAAGAAATGGAAACATACTAAAAGAGAATAAAAAATATGAAAAGAAATATGGGGTTTGTCAGCCCTCATCCCCTCAGTAATTCTCTTCCACATCTTAGGCTCAGTAGATAAGCTGTGGATACTATTTTCATTTCCCCTCTTCCTTTGTTTCTATCACCATGGTGCCCCAAGCTCTGGGGCATTGTCAGATTTCTTTACTCTTTTACAAACTGATTTCAGACATCATCAGCAATGAGCAACCCAGCCTGCCACAAGAACAGCTCCTTTTCGTAAAAGTGTTCATTCAGGAGAACTGGGTTCATGTTGATGCTGCAGGGGTTGCTGCTTAGCCTCTTTCATCCTTGAATTCTTCTCCACTGCAGCATACAAGGAGCTATCAAGCTAGCTCCCATTTTCTGCTGTCCAACACCTCCTCCTGTAACAGATGGAGCACGCTTTCATTGCCAATATTTCTGAAATGCTCAGAAAGTATATGCAATGATCCTATAAAGAAAAAGAGGTCGGGGCCGGCCCGGTGGCTCAGCGGTTTAGTTTGTGCTTGGCAGCCCAGGGTTCGCGGGTTCGGATCCCGGGCGCAGACCAATGCACTGCTTGTCAGCCATGCCGTGGCGGCATCCCATATAAAGTAGAGGAAGATGGGCACGGATGTTAGCCCAGGGCCGGTCTTCCTCAGCAAAAAGAGGAGGATTGGCAACGGATGTTAGCTCAGGGCTGGTCTTCCTCACAAAAAAAAAAACAACAACAAAAAAGAAGTTAAAAAAAAGAAAAAGAGGTCTTTCAAGCATCAGCTAATCATGGAGTCATTGCAGTATATGGATGGCTTTCACAAAGCAGATCTCTTTGGAGCAAGAGTAGGTCTCTCTGGGCCAAGCGATGTTGTAATATCAATGATGCAGATGAGGCTGACCTCAAAATACACTAACCCATGCAGGTTGGCTAGAATTACTGAGATTGTTTCGTTAACGTTCCTATTCCTCACTACATAGTAAACAAAACAAGAACAGACACAAAGTCTATTTTGCTCACTGTTATGTGTTTCCAGCATCTAAGATATTGACATGTAGAAATTACTAAATAAAAAATGTGTCAGATGAATGAATGAGAGAAAGCTTAAAGTGCATATTGCCCTGACACATATAAAGCATTATTTAAAGACCTGGATTACTGATACCAGAACACCTTATCAGAGCTGAGTTTGGTAGAGAGGGAAAGGAGAATGCAAAAAGGCTTTAGAAGGTTGATTAAAAGAAAGAATACAGAAAGCTGACTTTAATGGACCTAAAGTCAAACTCAACAGATTTTAAAATGTAATTGGTGATTAACTATGCTCCATGAATACCCATGAAATAAATGTTATTCTGTGAATAGACCATTAAGAAAATGATTTATGAAAGAAAGAAAGTCCTCATTACTAAGAACCATCATAGACTGGGTGTTAGTACATTTAATTGAGTTTATAACTTCCCCCACATAGAGTATATATTTATTTTCCAAAAAGGTTATTAAAACATTCTAACTTTCCAGTTCTTAGTTTAATTTCTCAGGTAACTGACTTCCTGCATTTATCCCAAACTTCGTCACCTAAAGTCAATATAACTTAGTTATTTCACGGCTTCTTAAGGAATTTCTCTTATTAAATATTTTTTCCCACTTCCAAGAAAATCCTAGTAACAGTATTCTATTTGTGGCAAACTATGTTGTTGAGATATTAATTTCTGTTTTGCTGCCTTTTTTTCCACATTTCCAAGAAGGTGGTGAGATCTTTTGAGACCATTAAGGGGGAGATAGTAGAGCAGCCTATCTTGGGAAGGAGTAGCTGAAGCAAACCAACTACTACATCAGTTTTCTATGCTGCACAACAAATTATGATCAACCTAGTAGCTTAAAACAGCACCCACATGATCTCACAGTTCTGTGGGCAGGCTTCCAAGCACACCTTAACCGGGTCCTCTGTGCAGTATCTCACAAGGCTACGACTGAGGTGTTAGTTGGGTTGTGCTCTTGTCTGGAGACTCAACTAGGAAGAATCCACATTCAAGCTTATTCACATTGTTGGCAGAATTCATTTCCTTGCACTGTGACTGAAGGTCTTAGCTTCTTACAAGTTGTTGGCAGGAAGTTGCCCTCAAGTCCTAGAAGCCACTCACAGTTCCCTGCCACGTGGCCCTCTCACACAACATGGCATCTTACTTCTTCAAGGCCAGCAGGAGAGTCTCTCTCACTCCAGTCTGCTGAGACTGAGTCTTATACAACTAACCATATTCATGGGAGTGACATCCATCACCTTTGCCACTGGTTAGAAGCAAATAAGAAGTTCCCCCACATTCAGTGGGAGGGGATTATACAAGAGCATCACACTTTGGAGGTCACCTTAGGGTATGTCTACTACAACCACTGACTTTCACCTGATGCCCAAATTTTCAAGCTGAATATACAAACTCCTGTGGTGAAAAAATGTTCGCATAGTCATTGATGATTGATCATTATAGTGACTTTAAATTCCAGTCCTAAAATTCCCAAGTTGTTATCACAATTTTAGGCTAATTCTAGCATTTCCTTACATTTTCTGAAATAAGAAAACATCTAAGAAAGGGGAGAAATTATAATGACAGTTTGGTAAGTTGACTAGGCAGCAATCATGGCATATGGGGATAATCAATGCCAATCTTTCATGAAGTAGTTAGGATTACAGCCTGCTGTATTCTATAGGTAGTTTAGCACCAATAAGTCTTTTTCATTTTCAGATTATTCTCAACCTCTGTTTCAAAATTTCTTGGGTTATGGTTTCCATCTGTGAAGCTTCTTCTACAACTATTTTCTCTGATGTCAAACAACAGGGAAAGCAAATTATCATCTTCTCTTCCCATGGAAGTTACTCAAATAAAAAAGTCCTTTGGGGTCCGGCCCAGTAGTGTAGTGGTTGAGTTCGCATGCTCTGCTTCAGCGGCCCAGGGTTTGCAGTTTCAGATCCTGGGCACGGACCTTTACACTGTTCATCAAGTCATGCTGTGGCAGGTGTCCCATGTATAAAGTAGAGGAAGACGGGCATGGATGTTAGCCCAGGGCCAATCTTCCTCAGCAAAAAAAGACGAGGATTGACAACAGATGTTAGCTCAGGGCTAATCTTCCTCACCAAAAAAAAAGTCATTTGGCTACCATGAAACAAAGGGAAGTTAGGCAGTGGACACAGAACCCAAGAAACAGACAAGCACTTAAAAATCCCACCCCATTACCAGACCACCACCACCAGCTTCTTTAATTTGTTCTTTCTCTTTCTAATGCCAAAAAAGCTTTTACAAATGTCTCACTAGTTTCATCCCACTGTCTGAATACTATTTTGACATGGTCTTGCCCCTTTGTATAGTTCATTCTTTCCTTTGGAATTTGGACAATAGACAGGGAGAGTGAGAGAGGGCATACTGGGTACAATCAAAAGTAGGAAAAGAAGACTAGCTCATCAAACGTCTTGAACTTGATTCCAACTCTTTTAAAGTTGTTGAAATCTAGAAGGTATTTTTTCAAGTACTCTTCTCTCAATTTAGAATCAAGATCTATGTTTTTGAAAATGAATTCCATGTTTCCATTCACTTATACTTAGCTTGTTAAAGACACTGTAAAGATTATTTGAGGTCAAATCTTGTTTGAGTCTTTTTAAATTTGTTGAACTTTTAGGCCATGGGTTAAAAAGAGGGGTGGGAAAAAACTCTTTCTTCCTTAACCCTGAACATTGCTATTCATCTAGTCTGTGCAGAACTGTTTTAGTCTTCATAAAACTAAACAAATTGGTTTGCTGGCCAGAATAATCATCAAGGCAAAAAATATTTCAATAAAACTGATTGATTCAATTTCACATTATAACTTTAAAATAGTATAGAATTAGGAAAACTTTTTGTATAAGGCTTCCCCGTAAACCCAGAATGAGAAGCACCTTGTTCCAATATGATGCTTCCATGAAAGAGCTTCTTCACACTTAGCCAGAATCTCAAGGAACACACTTTTCCTGCTCTCACTCTCCTTCTACCTCAAGGTTCTGAGGGAGTTTTAGAGAAATCATGCTTGATTCTGATAATGTATGCTTGGGACCTCAACTCCCGAAGAAGTGCATTGGCATCAGATAACCCTGTAGTGGAGGGAACTTTGGTCTGTATGTCCATGACACACTCCTTCTTTGCCTCCATTTTAAATGAGTGCTCTGGAAACGTGGCCAACAGGAGGAACCGTAGATGAGAGAGGAGATAGCAAGCCAGCTACTGCTGTTATCCACACTTTCTTTAGGAATCTCTTCCATAGGTCCCTGAAGGCTTCACGACCACCTAAGACTTTAGCGTGAGGCAGATCTGTGCACATCTCAGTGAGATAAATCTCCCAGCAGCAAATATTCTGAAAGCAAAGGGGAGGTGCTCTCTGTAGAGGATAATCCACCACAAATGAACTCAGCTCCAATGTAGGAAGAGACTCTATGAAACAATTTAACTCCCAACCTTTTTCAGATATCCACCATGGCTTTAACAAAGATAATTGCAGGGGACAAAGTATCTGTTCTAATTTTAAGTTTAATTTTAGAAAGTGAAAACTTTCACTCCCTATTGTTTATTTACTTATACCCCACTTGGGCTTGAAGGGTATCTGAGGTAAGTTAACAAAAGTACAGGGTAAAATCTTTAAATGAATTCAGCCAATTTGACTCTTCACCTTCCTAGAAATCCAGTAAATAAGAAAAACATGATTAGTTATAAGATGCATAATATCTTTACATAAAAGCAAACTACTGCAATTCTCAAGAAAAGTGCAGATCTTCTGGGTACCAAGACCTCGGTACACTCAGTTGTTAGATGTGGATTTTAACAAAAACATTTAAAGGAGAAAGTTTAGCAAATTTTATTCCAAATTTTAACCAAATACTTCAGATTTTTAAGGCTTAACTTGGGTTCTTTATTCATTTAATAAATATTTTTGTACCCACTTTTGCCAGGCACTGAGCTAGGCACTGGCAAATCAACAGAGAATGACATAGTTTCATTCTCTGTCCTCATGGAGCTTGCAAATGGTCAGGGAGACCAAAAGTGAAGTAATGCTGGTGATTAACTAAGACTTATGGTAAGCACATAAAAATAAAATACTGAGGGCTACATTTAAAAGAGGCACCAACCTGTTTGTGAGGTCAAGGAAGACTTTCCTAAATAAGTGATGTTCATGCTGAGACATGAAGGATGACTAGAGATCAACCAGCTTATACAGGGAGGTCAAGATGGAAGGGATAATGCAGGCAGAGGGAAGGGCATACATGAAGGCCTCAGGGGTCTTTAAAACTATTTAAAGGACACGCACACATGCAAAATTGTCCTTATTATATTGTATTAGAATATAATACTCTATGGGAATATTCCAGAAGGAAAAGGTACTATTGCTGTGAACATCTGTTGTTTTTGTATCTACTCAGCATCGTCTTTTGGTAACAGAAATTTACTTTTCCTTTGAGGTACCTCCCCTACCTCAGTCCATGTGGTTTGGGTGGGGCTGATTATACCACATCCTCCTTCCCTGGGTCCAGGCCTAGCCCATCAGAATGTTCCATTCCTCTGGGAGAGTTTAGACATAGACTAGTGACTCAAACAGGTGAATCTGAGTCACCTTAGGAATTTCTACCAGGGTTGCTGAGAGGCTGATTGGGTTAGTCTGGAGTTCTGGGGGCCATGTTACCACCTTCTAGACAGAGCCTGCCTAAAGGAAGCCAATACAGAGATAAGCAGAGTGAGGGATGGAGAGAGACCAAGTCATCTGAGCCCCTAAATCTAGATATGTCAAACTCTAGTTAAGTAAACCAATAAATTCTCCTTTCCCTCCCCACTTTTTTTTGTGTTTAAGCCATTTTGAATCACTTGTAACCAAAATAATTCTTATATTAAAACTATACAAAGCATTTATTTTTCTTTTAATGGATTCCACATGAAACTCTAAAAGAATCATTGGCTCTCCACCACTGCCCTTTTTCTTCCCTAGTTTGGTATTATTTGTTCTAAGATGTCTATATTCAGTATACCTTTTCCCATCTCCATTAGGTCCCAGAATAATAAAAATATGTTCGGCTCTGGCAATGCACAATTAATCCTTGCTTTAAATTCGCACTCAAGGCTCACCCCCTCCAGAAAGTTCTCCCTGGTTCCTCTATTCACCCATTTCCATTCCCCACTCCCCGAGGCATTCTTCATTCTCTCTGTACTCCTACACCACTGGCCTGGCCCCCTATTCTCCTCCTACCAGACTAGTGGCCTTTTGGTGTCAGAACTTTGTTTCATCTGTACTTTTTACGCTTTAGAAGTATCAGATACTCTCTCTATGCCTGAAGGCTACATATAAATGGGAATTAATTAACTCAAAATCTTCAGAAGAATTCAAATTATTGTTTGCATTATGGGAAAAAGAAAATAAAAGGAATTCAGAAATCCTATGGTGCTTTGTTTGATTGTTTTTTGAGTTTGTGGGAGGAGGGGTCTTTTATAAGTAACTTAAAAATTCACCATTTGAATCAATAAAAATTGTTCAACTTTTCCTGCTTATTGTTTCAAATTTTTTCCACTATTGCAAACATCCCCATAAGTATCATAAAATTATTTCAAGTATGCACTTCCACTAGGGCAAACCTTAGGTTTTCTGGATATACTTACAACTCTAAGTACAATCCTAAAAAGAGCGTTTCCTCTGTTCCCAGCAATAGTCTCCTCTCTTATCAAAGCATTTAAAATTGATTCAACAAATCTCAGGGTAGTTAGGCATTTGGTCTCTGGAGGCAGACTTCTAGGTTTGAACTCCAGCCCTGCCATTTACTAATTTGGGTAAGTTACTTCCCTGCTCTAAGCCCCAGCTTCTCACCTGTAGAATGGAGATAGCAATACCACCTGCGTCATAGGTAGTTTACGGGTGCTCAGTGAATGGCAGCAACAAGGTCCAGAGCCCTGTGCTCTGTGCTTTACAAAGCAGTTCAGCGCAGGTCGTGTTTGCATTTCTGTCCTTAGGAACGTCACCCTCTAGCTTCCCCGGCATCAAACTCTCCGGCAGCTGAGGGTGGGCAGATGAGGCTGCCCCGCTACAAAGACCCAGGGCTTTGAAGAGCATGTACGGATGTATCTGTGGCTTCTAACTGAATTCTCTCTTCACAGTAAAGCCTAAAGAGGTGGTCACAGCAGTGAGGAGAGCCCATGAGGTCACGGGATGCATGCGCTTGGCCCCAAAGCGGGACACTGCCTTAAACCCGCAAGGAACCTCCACAACCAACCTAGAACCCTGGAGAGAGGGGTCACATCAGATGAGAGCACCACCGAGGTGTTCTCGACACTTTTGAACTCACTTTTCTCCAATCACTTCCTCCACCCTCCAGTCCACCTCCTTTGCCTGGCACGTGGGTCTTGTGTAATCAGACTGGGATCAAGCCCTTCTTAACCATGGAACAATTTCTCTTCCATTTACTTCATTTGGCCACCTTCCAAAGACGAGGAAATTTGGAACTTACCTGGTTATTACACGATGCAAACCCTTTCTGCACATGTGTTATTTGCAGCCACATGATTTAGTCACTTAAACAATCCACAAATCACTTCTCAAGAAATTACTCGTTAGTATGGGGGACCAATCACTCGTAGCATTTCCTAGCTTTAAAGATGCAGTTGAAGACATGACAAAAAATACATAAGTAAAAGAGAAAGATACAGTCAGTAGAGAATAGGGGAGGAAATTCTAACTTGCTAGATGCCTCTCCAATACTTTTTCTTTGACCATACCACTTGGTAATAACTACGTCCCTGATAGATTTGCTGCGGAAATGTTTCTAGGAGTACGGATTGTGGTAAGCGAAGTTTATAAATAAAAGATTATTTTCCAAATTAGATATATTCCCACATATTATAATTTAATCTCAATATATTACCTATAAGGATGATAAATAAAGGCATTAACTAAAAATGTTACATACAATTTAAGGATTAAGATAGTATCTAGAGAGGAAATTATCTACAGTGCAACGTTAAAAATCATCTGTGAAGACAGAGGCCTGGTTACTTGAGGAAAATGCATGGGGTCCCCACAGTCAGACGAGTTAACAGAGCTTTGAGGGGAGGAAACAAACAACCTTTTAAGGAAGATTTTGGCTCTTTGTGTCTAAGTGACATTGGGGAAAACCCTATAGGTTAGGAACGAAAATATTAAAAACTTTAACTAGGATTTTAGAAATTTCACCCCAACACATTATACAAGGGTGTTTTTTAATAAAGAAGCATAAAGCACAGCTGCCCAAAAAGTGTGATAAAGATGTACTGGTAGCATACAAAGAAACAATCACTCCAATAATCTAGAACAATAGTAAGAATGAACGTATAAGTGGTCCGTTTTCTATCATGGTAGCTAAGTTTCAGATTTCCTTCCTTAAAAAGAGAGATACCCAGAGACAAAGACTAATTCAGAGATTTTAAGCAAAACAGCTTTCCACCGAACTACAAAATGTAGCTTTTAGCCGAGCAACCAAATGAGAAATGGATCTGTTCACTTGGAAAGTGAATTAATAGAATATGTTCAGATTCTCCAACTGTGGGCATACAATTGTTTTATTTTGTCTTATTTTTGGGCAAGAAGAAGTCACAGATTAACTGATCTATAGTCAAGCAAATTGCCTCTGTAGAGACATAAGAGATACAACTTGTAACACAACTGGTCTGGAATGAGAGAAGAGAGATTCAAGGGCAAGATAAAACCAGCAGGAGTGATAGAGCTGTGATTCTGTGTGATTCCACAGTATCTGCCTGGATTAAACATCCCTCTTCAGGATCCCCTGTCTTTCCCATGTTGCTTTGTAATCATAGTGACACACTTGGACTCTTTGGTTTGCCAAACTATCCAGTAAATTCAATTTTCAAATACCAAGGCACTTTATGGCATGGTGCCTTTACCATTACTGTAGCCTAGGAAGTAACTTTCTGCATCGATTACCAAGTGGTAATAAAGCATATCTGGTAGTCCTGTCTTCATAAACCTGTTCCCTTCTCATCTTCTCAAGCTTCTCTCTCCACTAGGAGCATCAGCAGCTGCTGAGTGGGATGCTTTCACGAGCACAGAAATTTGTCGTGGAGATCCCAACTGAGCAACTGATCCCAACTGACCCCAAAACATCAAATTATAAAGTAAAATGTGACATGAATTGTTATTTGCAGTCCCTTCCTCCTTGCCATCTGCTCCAGCTCAGCCCTGACCACTTATCAGACAGAGCATATGCAATAACTGTCGCATCTTTAACACCTCTGTCTTAATTCCAAGCACTCCTTATTCCAAAGCCTTCTCTCTGCCAAAAAAAAAAAAAAAAAAAAGACTGCTCCCAATTTCTCTCAGCAAAGATCACATGCTGCTGTACTGAGCTTTCAGGGTCTACATCCCATCTGCTACGTGGCAGAAAATGACCCTTCAAAATGTGTGACATCATCTAGGGTGAAATGCCACTATTATCCTGGACAAATTTAATGGTGATTGTAGATGATATGTTTGACACCCAGTCTTCCCAGTTCTGTTAATGTTCTGGTCCATTCGCCTTTATCTCCACTTCATTTCTGTTACACAAAATTATCTTGTACCTTATAATTAACATAACTGATGTATAGCCAAGATCTTAAACACCATCGTTCCACACTCTAACCACAACATCCTAGCCTTAGAACTTCCTATTCTCTCATACGCCTGTTTTTTTGAACACACTGAAATCTTCAGCTCCTTGCATCTCCATATCCTGTCAATCTACCTTATATTCCAGTCTTCATTTCCTTTGATGTTTCAACTTTGTTGACCCTTGTCCTTCTGCCACACTACCAATAAAATTTCAACCATAGATCACTCCAAACATCTACAGTCTCCCTTGCAAACACTGGTTGGATGATTAAAAATCACACACAGACACACACACACAAATATGGTATTGTTCCATTATAAAATCATAATTTAATTCCGTAGCAAGCACTTTAGCAATATTAATTAATGTTAAAGGTACACACACTATACACCATAGAGATTCTACCAATACCTTTGAAGAACTCTTGAACATGTAGACAAGGAAATGTGGACAAGAGAGTTCAGGAGAGGCCTGTTTAATGGCAGAAAGACAGAAACTACACAATTGTTATTCAGGGGCATGGATCAACACTCCCTGGTATAGTCAACCAATGTAATACTATATAGCAGCTAAAATGAATAATCATCATGATAGATGCATCAACATGATATACCTAATAAATAAAAGATTGTGTTTGAAGTTGTAAAGTGATAGAGTATAACATTTATGAGAAATTCAAACACAATAGCAACAGCATATAGTGTTTATGAATAGATACATTATAATAAATGTTTCAAATCTATATGGCAATGATGTACACTATCTTTAGGAAAATGAAGAGGGAAGGAGAAGAGGATTGTGGGGGGAGAAGGTGGTTGATATTTCAATAAAATTTCATCTCTTAGAGATCTTATACAAATGTGGGAAAATGTTAACAACTCATACCTAGATGGTGCATATTTGGGATTCTAGAGGATGTGTGTTATGTTAATTATATGGTTTCCATATATTTGAAATAGATCATGATTAAAAATAAGAATTAGATTAAATGAATTCAGGGTCTCAACCTTAAACATCCCTTAAGCCGCAAGTAGTCCTAATGGCCATGTCAGCCCCCTCTAATTCCAGCACCCTCCATCACTCTCACTTCCTTGTTCCCAGAGAAAATAAAATAAGAATTCCCTCAACTTCCTGCCCCTATACAAATACCTACAACTATGTGCACCTTCACCCTTCCTCATTTGCATCTTTCCTGGCTTAGTAGAAGAGGGTCTCCTCCTTCAGTTCTCTGCATTTTTTTCCCTTTCAAGCTCCTTGGTGATCTCCTTCCATCAGCACCCCTTCTCTCAACTTTATCCTCATCAGCTCTATTTAAGGCTTTCATTCAACAGATAAATACTGATCCCCGAGCATGTCCCAGCCCTCTATTAGGTGCTGAGGACTCAGCTGATCACAATACCAATGTGACCCTTGCTCTCATAGAGCTTAGGCACTAACCTTGTTCTCTGATGGCACTTTCTTTTCAGCCAAAAGAATGCTCAAGTCTTTCCCTTTCTCTCTCCTTCTCACAACTAAGCATCTCAAAATATGTCTGTAGTCACTGTTTTCACTTGCTCTCCTCCTTAACCTACTGCCCTCTGACTTCTAAAGTCTGTCCTGACAAAGTCACGCATTGATATCCCATTAAATACAATGGACATTTTTAAAATTTCTTCTCTTATCTTGACTTTTCTTGAGTGGCTAACGCTCCAAAGTTTCTCGAAACTCTTTCCTTACTGTCAGTGACACTATCGTTTTCTGGATTTCCTGCAACTTGTGTGGCCACTCCTCTTGCCCTATTCACCCCCAAAATGTGGTATTTGGCAAGGTGTTTTTGCACTTTCCACATTTTCCCTGGGCCTCATTCACTCTCCTAATCTCTAGGAACCCCTATATTACACTGACTCTTCATCCGTGGCCCCAGTATAAATCTCAGTCCTGAATACCTTCATCATACTGCCTTCTAGACATCTCCACTTGGGTAGGTGCCTTGAACCAACATATCCAGGAGAGAACAATAACTCTCCCACTGATAATAATTATAACAACTAGAAAATACAAGAGAAAAAAGTTACTATAAAATGACTAAGAGCAACCAAGGCAGCCAGGATTTGAGGTGACAAGATCCTAAAGAGAAGGGAAGCGCACTGAGGTGAGCCCTAGGTTCACAGCAGCCTTCCCTCTCAGGGCATTTGTCAAATCACGGGGAAAGATTAAAAGGTCAAACACAAACAGCAGTCTACAGTTGGAATTCAATGATACAAACACAGCCAGGACTTGAAGGATGAAGATCCTGGAGACAGGAAACTACAGAGAAGCATAATGAATAGTCTACATAAAACATAGAAAGTGAACGTGCAAGGTGAATCTCTGAGAAACCAAGCAGAAAGCATCTAATTAGAGGCCTAAAAGCTAGGCAGAGATTTGTAAGACTCTTATGATGTTAGAAAGATGAAAATTGGAGTTCAGAGCTCACCAAAGAAGAGGGGTTCTGGTCTTTTCTGAGATATCTGAAAGGGCTACACCATAGAAGTAAAAGCAAACTGGAAATAGTTCAGCTTCAACTAGATTAAAGTGATCTTCTCAGTTTATCATCCTGCCAGAAGAAATCTAAATCTTCTATGAAGGAAGACAGCATCATCCAAAACCTCTATAATTTGTCATAAGCAATGCACATCATTCAATAAAACATTCCAAGTATGAAATAAAACAGAGCTCAATGACTGAAAACTGAGAAAAAAAGAAAGCTAGAAAATACATTGAGGGCCAGCCCCAGCGGCCTAGTGGTTAAGTTCGGTGCACTCCACTTTAGTGGCCCAGGTTCAGTTCCCAGGTGTGGTCCTACACCACTTCTCTGTCAGTGGCCATGCTGTGGTGGCGGCTCACATACAAAAAGGAGGAAGAGTGGCAATGAATGTTAGCTCAGGGCAAACCTTGCTCAGAAAAAAAAAAGTTACCAAAAAAAAAAAAATACATTGAGAGGCAATACAAATATCGGAGTTGTATAAAACAGACATTAACATAATTATGATTATCATTTTTATTAAAAAATATTTGAAGGTGGATTGTTTCATCAGAGTACTAGAATCTATATGAAAAGAATCAAATGGAACTTGCAGAACTGAAAAATACAATTTAAAAAGAAAGAATTCAGTAGATGGTTTTTATCAACAAATATGCACAGCAGAAGAGAGGAGTAATATACTGATCAGTAAAAATAAAAAATCAAGATTGATATTCAGAGAGGAAAAAAAGAATAAAAATATAGAAAAAAAAAGAGACATATATGACATGAATAACATACACAAACTGGAGCCCCGAAAGGAGAGAGAGAGAGGGAGGCAAAAGCAATATTTGTAGGGATAACTGGGTAAGAATTTACCCACAGATTCAAGAAATTCCATAAACCCATGCAGGATAAGTGCAAACAGAACCACATCTAAGCAATCAAAGACAAAGAGAAAAATCTTAAAAGTGTCCAAAGAAAAAAAGACACATTTTTAGAGAAGCCACCAATAAGACTGAAAGCTGAGTTTTTAAAGCTGAGTTTTTAAACAGAATCAATGGAAGCCAATGCGAAAAGAAAAATGATCGCCAAGCTAGAATTCTATGACCAGTGAAAATAATCTTCCAAAAGGAAGACAAAATAAAGATGTTTTCAGACAAACAAAACCTGAGATAATTCATAGTCAGCAAGTCTAAACTAAAAGAAACACTAAAGTAAATTCTTCAGGAAGAATAAAAATGATCTCAGATAGAAGTATGGTAATGCAAGAAGGAAGGAGGAACACTGGAAAGGGGTAAACGTGGCCAATTCTAAATGAATTTTGATTGTTTAAAGCAGTAATACTAATGTATTATGAGGTTTATAACAAATGTAGAAGTAAAATATATGACGACGATATCACAAAAGAATGGAATGCAGTAAATGAAATTAAAGTATTTAATTCCTTTCAATGCATAGAAAATCAGAGCCTAATTAGGATCTAATTTAAGGTGGGCTTTAAGAAGATAGGGATGCATGCTATAGGTTAGAGTAACTTTTTTTTTTTTTTTTTTTTTTTTTTTTGTGGGGAAGACAAGCCCTGAGCTAACATCTGTTGCCAATCCTCCCCTTTTTGCTGAGGAAGACTGGCCCTGAGCTAACATCGTGCCCATCTTCCTCCACTTTATATGGGACGCCGCCACAGCATGGCTGACAGGCAGTGCGTCGGCGGGCGCACGGGATCCGAACTCGCGAACCCCGGGCTGCCAAGCGCGGACTAAACCGCTGCACCACCGGGCGGCCCCTAGAGTAACTATTAAGCAATGTATTACTAATAAGCTAAAACACAGAGGAAATGGAGTAATAAAATTAATTAATAATCTAAATCAGTGCCAAAAAAGAGAGAAAAAGGAAAAAGGAACAGAGGAGACAAATAGAAAAGGTATATAAAAATGGAAAATTTCAACCAAAATATGCTAGTAATCACATTAAGTGTCAATCAAATAAACACCCCAATTAAAAGGCCATGATTATATATAAGTGTGTATATAAATATATATATATAAAATACAACAGTCATACTTTAAATACAATAACACAAAAAGTTTCAAAGAATATGGATTAAAAATGATATACCATGCAAGCATCAGTCAAAATAAAGCTTTTATATCTGTCATAATATCAGACAAAGTAAGCTTTAGGACAAGTATTATTAGAAATAAAGAAGGATATTTCATCACGACAGAAGGGTCAATTTAACAAAAAGAAATACCAGTCTAAAATTTATATATGTCTAATAACAGATCATCAAAACATGTAAAGCAAAAACTAACATTAAAAGGAAAAATAAATAAACCCATGATCATCATGAGATATTTTACATGCCTCTTGGTGATTTACAGAAGAAACAGAAAAAAAATCACTAAAGCTCTAGAAGGTTTGAACAACATGATTAACCAAATAGACTTCATTGACGTGTAAAGTATACAAGAAATATTTATCAGAATAGGCCATATACTGGGCCTTAAAGCAAGTCTAATGAATTTCAAAGTATTGAAATACACAGAGTATGCTATCAGACTAGATTATAATCAAGCACACATTTATAATTTAAACAATATTCTTCTAAATAACAATGTTTAAAGAAGAAATCATAAAAATTAGAAAATACTTTAAACTGAATATAATGAAAATGCAGCATATTATAAGAAACTTGAAGGAAACTGTGCCTATATCAGGGATTCCTAATCAGGAATTAGAATTCAGGAGATCCATGAAATTGGAAGGGAGAATGTAACCTTATTGTACTAATCCCAAACTGAAAAAGAACAGTTATTTTATTATGAATAGGTAACAAACTATATTAATAATAGTAGGTTTGGGGAAACTTGTAAGGTGATTACAAAATTTATATGTAAATGCAAATGCAGAGATAATGATCAAGAAGAAGAAAATTTGGAGGACATACACAACTGGATATCAAGACATCATAAATCTACGATAATAAAATAGTGTGGTATTGGAACAAACATTCACAAATAGACTAATGGAACAAAATGGTCAAGAAACAGGTCTACATATACATGGTTGTCTGATTTATGATAAAGATGACACTCCAACATGATGGGGAAAGGATAGTATTTTCAATAAATGCTGCTGGATCCACTGGATATACATACATATATATATATAAATGAAACTTTATCCCTACCTTGCAACATAGAGAAAAATCAACTCCAGATTATCACAGATGAAGTTTATAGAAGAAAAGATAGAAAAATATCTTTTTACTTGAGATAGGCAAACATTTTCTAACAGAACACTAAAAGCATTAACCACAAAGGAAAAGGTTAACAAAGTAGACTTTATTAAAATTCAGAACTTTGTTATTCAAAAGACATTAAGAGAATGAAAGGCAAGCCACAGATCAGGAGAAGATATTCCTAGCATAGGACCAATAAAGTATTTTCCAACAAGGGACTTGTATCTAAAATACAAAAACAATTTCCAGAAATCAATAAGCAAAAGACTAAAACAATTTTTTTAAACGAGCAAGAAATTGAACAGGTACTTTACAAAAGAAGATGTCCAAATGGCCGGCAAGCATATAAAAAGGTGGTCAGCATCGTTAGTCATCAGCAAAATGCAAAATAAAATGATGACATACCACAACACAACCATCAGATTGGCTAAAATTAAAGAATCTGAAAATTCCAACTATTGGTGAGAGTATGGAGCACCTGGATCTCTTGGTTTGTGTTGACAGGACTGTAAACTGATACAACCACTTTGGAAAACTGAGATATCTACTAATGCTGAACATACTTATAACCCATGAGCTAGCCGTTCTAATACAAACGCATGTATCTCTGCACCAAAAAACATGCACAAGTATATTCATGCACCGTTAATTAAATTAACACAAAAATAAAGACAACCCAAGGGTCAATCAATAATAGATAGGCTAAATAAATTGGGATATATTCACACAAGAGAATATAATTATAGCAATGAATAAAGAACAACTTACTGCTACATGCAATAACATTAATGTTGAGAAAAGAAGGGGGATCAATAAAGGAATACTGTATGATTTTATATAAAATTCAAAAACAACCAAAACTAACCTACAGTAACAGAAATCAGAATAGTTGTTACCTTTGGGAGGTATCTAACTGATCATTTAGTCAACTCCTAAGTAGCTTTTAAACCTATCTTTTCTTCTCCATTTCTATTTCCATTGTTTTAATTCAAGTTCTAATTATATCTCACTGGGATTATCATGTACAACCATCTTCTAACTCCAGGCTTACATTAAAACCTTCATTATGTGGCTGAAGCAATCTTTCTAAAACACAAATCTGATTATGTCTTCTCCCCTGCTTAGAATCTTTAAATGGTCCTCCATAACCTTCAAGATAAAATCCTTGGTCCTTAGACCTGTAGACAAGACAGTCTATTTCACAGGCTCTAACTGTTTCTTTCGCTTCATTTCCTATGCTCCATTTGCCATGCTCTAGCCATGAGGTTTCCAAATCACACCCTACTGTATGTCTCTGTACCTTTGAACGTGGCGTTCCTCCGCCTGCCAGGCCCTCCACTCCACCCCTTCTCTGGGTGGAAAACTTTTACACATCCTTCAAAACATATGCAGCTCAAGAATCACCTTCTCCAGGAAGCCTTCCCACTCTGTCTCAAACTAAGGAAGGTAGGTGATCCTTTTCTATGAACTTCGATTTGCCTCTGATCTAGTCCCGCTCATATTACATCTATTTATCTATTTACTCAACTCATTCCCTAACCAAACTGTAAGGAACTGAGAGCAGGAGCTGTCTCCTTTACTTCCAGATAGCAATAAATCACAGAAAGCCAGCAACAAATAAATTAAAAAATGATTCCTCTTCATTTCTTCAATCATGCTTCAGCTAGTGAACTGCAGCTTCTTTATAGAATCAGAGGCCACACAATTTCTTTTAAAGTCCATCTATAGATAGAAAAAATATTAAACTAAAATCATTTTTCAAAATTTTACATTTTTTGCTCATAAAATTGTGTTATATAAGCAAAACCTAAAATGGAAATTCAAACTGTCAAATTATTTGAATCCCATACCTGTGGAAGTTAAGCCATGGGCTCTGGCGTCACACTGCCTGGACCCAAATCCCAGCACCATCATTAGCTAGTTATGAAACAATGGCCGAGTTATTTAACCTCTCTGTGCCTTGGTTTCTTCATCTGCAAAATGAGATAAGTGTCTCTGTCTCATGCAGTTGTTGTAAGGATTAAATGGGATAATACAGTAATGCATTAAACATAGTGCCTGGAAAAATGTAAGTGTTTGATATTATCTACCTCCCGGTAGTAATAATAGCAACAAAAGTAGTAATCATTTAGACAAACCTCTGTTTACAAAATGGAAATATTCTAAAAAATTGTATGACAGAAATTTGTGGCTATAAGGCAAGAAAAAAAATCATTCTGTTGATGCATGACTCGCTAGAAAATCTTCAACTAGACTGTCAGTGCTTTTAAAGTACAACAGGAGATTTGCGTAAAAAGTGTTGAATCACTATCATAGTAATTACGCAGAGCAAGCTACAGATGTCTCAAAAATACTAACTCATGTTTAAAAAAAACAGATGAGGGTAAACTGACACAATAGATTTTTGACTATCATGTTTTCAAACATTTAAGTCCGTAAGTTGCTTTCTCAATAGTATATCAAAGTCTTAGAAAATATAAAACCCATTATTGATTTAAAATTAAGACAATGTTGGAAATGCTGCTCCAAGAGTTTTCCTCTCCTTCAAGAATAAAAACCATTATTTTACTTTAAAAATTAATTCACATGGTGCTTGATTAAAATGATCTGCAAAAAAATAACTTTCTAAACCCTGAATCATAAATACCTTTTTTCCCCTGCACTTAATACTAAGCTTGTGTCTCTATATTGAATAAAATTTTCAGAGACTAATAATCTTATTACCATTTCCAGCAATTGAAGAACTAGACTTCATTTAGGATTAGGAATGCATAAGAGTAAAAAAAGAATCTTGGTGATGTAGTGTCTTCTTAATAGTAAATGGCCTTCAATTTTCACTTTTGAATCTCAGTCATATCTGTTAGATGTATAAAGAACACAGTGACATATGTTCCCAAAGGAAGCAGAAAGATTTTGTATAATTTTCAACAAAAACCCATAGCAAAATGAATATGAACCTAAATTCAATCTGTTTATTTTTTACCACTGGGCCTTTTATGACAATACAAGAAGTTGAATACAAGATATATATTTAATCTTAGAAGTCTACATGATGTCTATAAACTTAAAAACAAATCTTCTGCCTTAAAATTTAAGTAACAATTTTACCACACCCTCATTACCTATCTGATGTGAAATTCTTCCACCAATTATTTTCTGCATTTTGATTGAGACAGAAATAAACTTAATAATAATCTTATTTTTATTTTTTAGTATATATTTAATATAGAAACATATCTTATCATTGATTTATTACTGCTTCAATATGAACCAGAAAAACTCCTTAAAAATTGAAATATTCAACTGGCCAGTTGTTTTGGCTAAAAATTTTCTGACAGTTGTTTCAAATGATTTTGTTACTAAACTTATTGTTCTGGCATCTTTTAGACACAAGCTAGAACTACATAATTCTGTCTTCTTTTGCCAGCAACAGAATATATCTTGCAAGTAAATAAATTATTACCTCACATGTATATAGTTCTATTTACAGGAGTTGATGAGTATTATCTTTGAAAGTTGACATGGTTTTTAATTTAAACAAAAATCAATATTCCTTCCAGATACTAGAAGTGTAACTATGAAATGGAGAAGTTAAGAAATAGTAGTAGACGTTATTTAATTACGCCCAAATGGATGCTTCGAACTGAGACACTTTAGCGTCCACTGCAGACCTATCATACTGCACGCAAAGTCAGACCAGAAGGATATGCCAAGCAAACATAAAATTCCAAATGAAATGAGATTGATAGAGAAAATTCCATCTCTTTAAAGAACACCGAATATAAGCAATCCCTATAGACTTATATGTGGCATTCCACTTCCGCCTGGCAGTCAGTTCCCAAACCCGTGACTGGAACTAGGCGATGTCACAGAAAGATCTCAGTATTGATTTTTCCTATAGAAAGTCAACAGGAAAGCGGCTAACTCTAAGTCAAGCAAAGCCCTGATCCTCAAAACATCCAGAATGGAAACTTTATAGCAAGAAGTAGCACAAAATCAAGTGACAAAATAATTGAAAATATATTTTTGATCATGTGTAACTGCTCTTTAGTCTGTTCCTAAAAGTCAAGTAACAAGGCTGCTTAATTTAAGCTTTTTTTTAGCATGCTTAAATCTCTTTTATTAAAAAAAATTATTTGCCAAGAAAATTTTAACACAGGAAAATATAAAGCAAAAAGAAATAGCACATAATCCATCCAGCATATTTATTTTAATCATTGACTTTAAAAAGTAAGCGTAAAACACACAGAAAATTCCAACTGTTCAGAAGGGCATAAAATGACAAGCAAAAATCTCCCTCCTGTCCTCACCACCACCTATCCAGTCTCTAGCTAAAGTTGTTTAAAACTTTTTACTATATCCATCCAGAAATGCATGTTTATATTTGTACCCACATTCACATATACTTACCTACCATTGTACAAACATTTTTATAATGTTCTTCCATTTCAAAACACAAATGCAAAAACTATTCCACTTGAATTGTTAGAACACTGGTGTAGAAAAACGTAAACATTCTCTTTATGATTACTCCACTACATTTTGTAAGAAGCTCATCAATTCATCCATTGTATGTGGTTTGATTCATGTCTCGAGTCCCTCTAACTAATTCTAATGACTCATAATATGCAACACATCCCAATCTCCACTGAAAGTGATAGGGAGAATTATCCACATAATTCTACATAGGTCCAAAGAAAAATGGAACCAAAAAAATTCAAATGCTCATAATTTAAAAAAATAAAACCTTAAAAGAGAAACAAGTCAGAAAAAAAAAAGCCTATGCTAATTGTAGAATTTAAAATTTCTTTCATAAACTACTCCTTAAAGCAATCTAGAAAATCTAACTTCATCTACCAGTATTTAGATTGAACATAAAAAATATAGAAATTAGGTAAGAGATGCAAATATTTTAAAAACTGATATTCTAACATTCACATCTATTTTATATCATAAATATATGAAAATAAGTAAAACTCACTTTCCAAAAAGTTCTATTTAGATTTTTTAAAAAGCAACTAAAATTAGAAAAATTCTCAATTTTATAATTTGTTTTAAAATCTCATCAAACTGAAACTTTAACATCTGTCCACTATATCCAAACATATTTTGAATATTTTTAATTAAAATAGTTTACTATTTAAATAAGAGTTCTGTTCCTTATTTTCAAGTCCTTAAAAAAAATCCTAATTCTGTTCATTTACATGAACAAAAAACTATTCCTTCATTTCAACATATTCTGACCCGAAATAGAATTTATATCTATCAAAATCTGAATTTTTATTAGATATAAATTATATAATTCTCATTTTAATTCTTCTACAACTCATCTCATATGAGAAAAAATGCTCTCCAAGTAAATCTGTAATTTTTTTATTAATTTAGAATTATTGATCAAGGCACCTCACAACCTGGTCGCAAATCTTGTCACTATCAGTAACATGACTATGCAGTGACAAACTTCTAAATCGGCACTCATATTAAGAAACACTTGGGGAGGAAGTTACAATTCAAATTCATCATCTAATGGAGGAGGCAACTTCTGTCAGAGGAGGCTACAACTCTTCAGTTGGGAGACTGAAATTTACAATAAACAGACAATTAAAAATAAAAACACTGCATTGCAGAGTATTTCGAGGAAGCAGGTTATGTACATTTGGCCTGCATAGTTCAGAAAGAGATTTTGAAATGTCTTTCATGATTAGTAACGGCTTGCCTTCTGTCAAAATGCCCTTGCTGTTTGAATAAAAGTGCATTTGAAAGTCAGAACGCTTGGTTTTAAGCACTAACTTCTCTCCCCAGCCTTGTCTGATTGGTAGTCAGATCCAGCAGCAACCTCTTATCTCTCCCATGACTGCCATCGAGGACCACAATGAAGACAGAAACTACAATAGCCCGAATTATTCTACCAACTCAGCTCCTCTTGACACATTCACCATTAGGAGTCCTGACAACCACTTATGATTAATATCATCATTTGTAGTCAATGAAATAGATTCTTTCACCACCTTCAAAGCTCTACAAAAAAGAAGACCAAGGGATGTATGTGCCTCGTGAGGTGATTTGTCTTTATGATTTACAGAAGCGATAAAGAAATTTAGCAGAAGAAAGGAAATATTTAACAGTAAGTTAGGGGGCTTCTGTCACAGGGCAAAGTGAATCACTGGGTGTTTCAACAAGTCACACACTAATTCTGTCTAATTATGTGACAAAATATTTCCAATTTTGACCCAATTTCATACAGATTTCCCAGTCCGCCTTAGCTGGTGGCATTCCTGAGCAACTTAGACACTATTTGCACAGTATTTGCAACAAACCATATGTTGTGGGTAATTTGTCATCATAGTTTAAAACATCAATCTCCTCATTTCTCTCAAGTAAAATTGTGAGTTGAGAGAAAATCTCTAACATCATAAACCAACGTTGTTTACTGATAATCTGAATGTCTTTGTTAAGTAAAATAATAATAACAAACTATTAGCGACCAAAAAAAGAACAACTTGCCCACTTGCACATTTACTTCCCTTCTCACCTGTTTCTTCTTTGGGGACATAAAAATCTTCTCTCAGGTTTAGAGTTGTTCTCAAAAATCAGCCCTTAGCTTCATTCCTTTGCCTTTTCTCCTTTTTTGTCCTGAGTGAAAAATTCCTCTGGAAAACAACATTTTCTGCCTGAACTGATAGCCCAAGCTTTTAATTCTAACATTTCAATACACGGACTAAGGGAGATTATATATGTGTCTTGTGTTTCATGGACTTAAGGTTGTGATAATTTAGGTCTAGATTGCTGATAATATTGGGGCATTATACAATATATAGTCTGACAGTAGCCATAAAATGGACATTTGTTACTGCACTATGCCTCGTGTTGCTTAATGGTGTCCACAAATATTTGCAAAACATAAAAAATACTGATATTTTAATGATTCAGTAGGATTACATCAAATAAAATCACTTTTGCTATAGCTATGTGACAACAAAATTTACTGCGCAACAATGGCAGCAGAATTTAAATGAAAAGTTCTATGGAAAAAAATAGCCTGCGTTTTCGAGGTTTATACGTGTGTGTGTTTTTATTGGTGAGCTAAATTGATTCTATACAGTAAATGGCATCATTGCCTTTACATAGCATTTTGATAATTTTCAGATGGTCTGTGTTTTCATTTTACATTGGAAATTATGAACATCGACTCCTTTTCCAAAGTTTTAAAATGTGACGTGGTTGCAAATCTCAAACCTAGGTAAACGCCACGACTATGTGAAAACACTTTTTCTATGACAATGTCACCCTTATAGACACATTCCATATTAACTGTACAAAATCACTTTGTGTCTAAAACTAATATTACCGTTGGTGATGACCACGCTGAAGACAGCCATTGGAAGGCAGACTATTTTATACTCCATCCATCCACTAATATCTCTTCAGTCAAAGCTGAAACTTAAGAAAATTTTTCTTTGCTTCTTTAGTCTCTTCCCCTTCCTCACAAGGGACTCTTGGCCTGAAAGGAATTTTTCCACTGTGTCTGATTTCCCAGAAGTCCACCTCCACAGCCTATCATTTGATATTAAATCGCAGTGTTTCTTCTGCCCACCCTGCTCGTGGCGATCCCGTTTCAGCTCGGTGCACAGCCTGCCTTGCCACCCATTCTCCACACACGTCCTCCCCAAAGATCGTGTGTTGCAGACAGTTTTGCCATAGGATAGGCAGCCTGGCTGAGATCCAGAAGCACGTTGTGGGTGATCCTGCTTCGCGTTTCACGTTAAGTACGGCTGGTGGATGATGCTGAAGGAGCGGCTCAAGAAGCCAGATGTGACGTCCAGCGAAGCTTGGACACCACCGTCATGCCGGAGAGTTTCCATTTGGCATGGAACTGGATGCCGTGTCCGTTTCTCGCAGTCTTCTGTTTCACAAAGCACTTGCGGTTAGTGCTCTTGATGTGATTATCTTTGCTAAGGAAACTGAATTAATCCAGATAGTAAAATTCATACTGTGCCTCTAATATGCTAAATAATATCATTTGTTCCATATTTGCATTTTAAGGCATAAAAAGCATATGCTTCCGACAAACCAAAAACATTCATTCAACTAACATTTATTAAACTCTTGCTTTATTCTGGGCCCTGTGCTAGACATGAGGGATAGAATGAAGAGCAAGACAGCCCATAGAGCTTGCCACTTCTTGCTGGATTGTGTCTGTATTTATTTCCTTCTTCAGTAAATTGTTTTGGCATTATAGAACTGATTCCAGAACAATCTTGGATTTTGCTCTCAGTGGAAATGTTACAGATTTTGGCATATACCAGTATCATATTATAACCTCAAGTTGGCTGAAGATACTTCTAATTAAACAATTTCTTTTCCTGTTTGGGATCAGTTATTGTATACCTAAAAATAGTCTTGCAAAAAATTCAAACAAAAAAAATTAGAACAAAACATTTTAATTTCTGGTTCACTGCCTCTCATGCCACCTGCAAAACACACATACACATTCATACACACACACAAATGCTCGCACATACTTGCCTACTCCCCACCCAGAAGTAATCTCTGTCGATGGTTTAACATGCATGGCATGCATTTACATACGTGTATGTTCATATCACAATTATGCTTTGTCTTTTTTGTATTAATGGGATTATACAATATTACTTTTCCATGCATTGTTCACTTAAAAATGTCTTAGAGATCTTGCCAAGTCAATATGGTGTATGTCTACCTCTTTCTTTTCGACAGCTGAATAGTATTTTTTACTATGGATAGACCATATTGGATTTAACCCAGGTTCCTATTGATGTGTCATGGCACCATTTCTTAGCTTGAAGGAATAGCACTTTATTGCCAATTTTTTTTTCTGTTTTAAGGAATTTCTGCAGAAAAGCTACACCATACATATGATCTCCATTTTCAATATGCTATTCCTTTTCATTTGTAGTGTTTGAAATGTATCAAAGCTCCATAAGAGAATTCTGGGTCTAATTCTCTCTGGAGTCTTCTCTGAAGTACTCATCACTTGGAGGCATAAGTTTCAAGTTATATATTTGGTGGCAACGGTAACCTCACAATTACTTCACGCTTTGCATATTTTTTAAAGCAATTCATTTCTAGAATCGCAAGTCCAGCATTGAAATTTAAAAACCATACTTTGGGCAAAAATGACAAGCAAAGTGGCCTTATTATTCTTTATTTAGATGACCTGGAAAAGGACATATCTCAAAAAACTGAGAATAATAAATAGTACAATGCGTTATTCATTATATTGAATTTTGAAAATCTGGTCCCAATAGGAACAGAGGATGGATTGGGATTAAATCTGTGTGATTTGATTATAACCCTCACATAGACCAAGACATATAATTTGCCCTCTCAAATTCCTTTTTGATAAAGACAAACAAATGTAAATGAAAAAAATATATTAGTGGATAGAGATGATGATGAGGTTCCAAATAATTCCGAGCAGCAATTTCATCCACACTGGCTATTACCGGTTGACCTTTGTCCCCCATCACAGATGATAAATTGCCCAAAATCACAATTCTTTGAGAATCTTTCTCAAGTTGTGAGTTTTCTGATATTCCATTAGGATAAAATATGCCGTTACACACATAAGCACTGGTGATGTTTCAGAGAATGGGAATATTACTGGTTTTGTGAGAATTTCTAAATTGAATGTTGTCATTTTTATCTTCTTGTGTTTATCTTTACAAGATCACCTGATTGAAATTATGTTCTCCACATGTCTGCACATTTTGCCAAGTTCTGCATAAAGCAGTAAGTTTCATTTCCACGGTATAGGGGATGAGCATCACAAAGGTTTTAGACTGGGGAATAAGCCCTTGACTGTCTATGAAGCACATTGGAGACTGAGGGCTTTGGGCATGATTATTGCTAACTCAGGAGGATCGTCTTTTTCCTTAACCCTGGCTCAGGTTAGCCAATAGACTGGCTTTGTCCTTTCTACTCCCACAGACCTAATCCAAATGTTATCCCAGCACACCAAAGCCCGAGCAGAAATTGAAGGGGAGATCACTGTCTGACAATGGTAAATATTCAATTCCATCCTCTTTGTTCCTGGGTTTAGGAGGTGATAGAGTGAGTCAACCTGGGGAGCAGCATTTTATATTTATTAATGCAACCTTTATCAGCACGGTGATAAAAGCAGTCATTCAGCCTCAGTGCACTTTCTCAGGAATGTTTGCCTGCTCCTACAAGCTAACTGCAGCCACTGCCTGACTCAAACCTTCTCCAGCAGCTCACAGTGCTGATGCTGCCTCCATGGTGCCATCTGATGATGTCTGGGGGTCTGTTCATTTCCAACAAATCAAAACATCCATACTTTGTGAAATCATCTTATCTGATAAAGTCTATTTAATGTCTTCTTATTTCTTCTGAATAATATGATTTCTTTTCAGCTTCTTTAATTTCCCCTTATTTTCATTACAATAATAGAAATTAAATTTCTGTTATTCCTTTATTACATTTCCTCTTATTTTTGATATAATAATAGAAATTACATTTTATCATCTGGTTTTTACCTGAAAACTGTATGTAACGACCATACCAAAATTAAATGACCAACCACAATGAGATACCAATTCATATTCACTAGAATGGTTAAAATTAGAAAGACTAACCATACCAAGTGTTGGCAAAGATGTGAAGCAATTGGAACTCCCATCCATGGCTGATGGGAATGTAAATTGGTAAAATCACTTTGGAAAATAGTTTGGCAGTTTTCTACAAAATTAAATAGACACTTTTCATATGACCCAACAATCCTACCCTAGTTATTTACCCAAGAGAAATGAAAACGTATGCCCATACAAAGACTGTATGCCAATGTTTAGATAACACACAAAAACTAGAATCAGCCCACATATTCAACAACAGGTAAGTCAATCATTAAACAAATTGTGATCTATCCATTCAGTGGAATCGTACTCAGTAATAAGAAGAACCAGACCACTGGTACACAAAACGACCTGGGTAAATCTCAAAAATATTATGCTGAACAAAATCAGGGAGACACAAAAAAGAACAGACTGGATGATTCCATTTATACAAAATTCTAACAAAACTAGCAAAACTAATTTACTGAAAGCAGATCAATGGTTGCATGGGGCCAAGGATGGGGAGGCGGGTGGGGGGTGGTGTTGACTGCTAAGGGATACAGGAAAATTTTAAGAAACAATGGAAAAGTTTTATAGCTTGATTGTGGTGGTGGTTACATGGATGTATACAATTGCCAAGATCTATTGAACAGTATGTGGGTTCATTTTATTAGTTGTAATTATAGCTCAATAAAGCTGATTCTTAAAAAATCAAGAGACCAACATTTAAAAAAAGAATTTCTAAAGCTGGCAAGAGGACTCTAAAATTAATAAATAAACAGCAACTTACACTGCTGGAAGGGGTGTACCTTGGCAAAATTTGGGGGAAATAATTACGCCCAAAGAAATATTTACACCTTCAAGCCAATAATCCTACTTCTGGAAACATATCCTAAGAACACTATGTGATCATTAGAAAAATCCATATGTAGGAAGATGTTAACTTTGGTAGCAAAAATAAATGTTATTTACAGTAATAGAAGTAAAAATTTAAAAAAGGAATAGTCTAAATGCCCAACAATAGGGAAATGATTACAGAAATTTGTGTGCGTGTGTGTGTGTGAGGAAGATCAGCCCTGAGCTAACACCCGTTGCTAATCCTCCTCTTTTTGCTGAGGAAGACTGGCCCTGGGCTAACATCCGTGCCCATCTTCTTCTACTTTATATGGGACGCCACCACAGCATGGCTGACAAGCAGTGCATTGGTCTGCGCCCGGGATCCGAACCCGCGAACCCCTGGGCGCCAAAGCAGAGCACCCAAACTTAACCACTACGCCACTGGGCCGGCCCCAATTATAGAAATTTTAACACATCAACTCAGTAAGATATTATTTAATGATTAAAAATAACTGTGAAGACCATGTAGCAACATGAAAAATATGCTTATCATGTAACGTTAAAAGGATACAAAACTGTGTCTCTGCAATACATATCTAAAATATTTTGTTCATGTGTGGACAAGACTTGAATGGAAACATGGGAAAATAAATAGTTATATTTGGAGAGGTAGTAATATCATGGGGGACTGTTTACTTGTTTCTGTTAATGTTACCTTGCTATTCTTAGAAAAAGTAATAAGTAAATGCTAGATGATCCAGGAGTGACTTCAAATGTCCTAAAAGCATCATAAGCTGCTTTGTGGGCTCCATGCTGCTCATACAGCCGGGAAAGAACAAATCAATGTGCCCAATGGAGTGTAGGGTATAGTGTGTATACACTCACCTGTGAGCAAGAATGTAAGCCAGGTTCTTCTCCTCATTGGGTCTGACATCCCATACTCGTTTACCCTCACGAGCTTTCTATATCTTTCATTTCCCCTCCCGCATTTATGATTTAATAGTAAGTGTATTAGCTTTCTTTTGCTGCATAATAAATTATCACAAATTTAACAGCTTAAAACAACACACATTTATTATCTCACAGTTTCCATGTGCCAGGGATCCAGGCACAGCTTAGCAGGTCCTCTGCTTGGAGTCTTATAAGGTGGCAATTTAGGCGTCACTGGATCATCTGTCAAGGTTCAAGTAATTCTCATGTCCCTCAAGAAGTCTTTTTGATTAACCAAGCCCAACGTTGACCACCACTACCCTCATATCTCTTGTATGTTTTCCAAACCATCTATCAATTGAAATTTTATGGGACATACTAAGTATCTGTGTTCCTTTCTGGAGCTTGAGATCCTATTCCTAGCTCACATGGCCGTTGGCGGAATTTGTTTCCTGGGGATTGTCAGATTGAGGTCCCTGCTTTCTTGCTGGCTCTCATTTGGGGCCACTCTCGGTTCCTACAGGCTGCTGCAGTTACTTGCCATGTGGCCCTCTCACAGGCCTTCTCACAACATAGTGGCTTTCTTCTTCAAGGCCAGCAGGAGAATACCATTTTTCAGGAAGAGTCCAGCATGTCTTTTGAGTAAACTGGGCCCACCCAGGGTAATCTCCCTTTGGATTAACTGAATTAGCTGATTTGGGTCCTTAACTACATCTGCAAAATTCCTTCACTCTTGCCAAAATGTACATAAACACTGGAGTAATATTCCATCATATTCACAGACATTGCTACTGTGATGGACATTGCTAGTAACCACAGCATTCTTTCACACTTTGCTCAGACGTGGCTTCAGAATCCTTCTCAGCACTGATCTACAGGAGTCCACAACAATCAGTAGGAGTTGACACATGGGATTAAACCATTTACCATCCCTGGAATAAAGCAATGTTTTCAGAAAGTGCCAATTAAAATCAAACAACAAATTTGAGCACCAGAGATGGGCAAGGCACCTCGAAAAGCTTACTATCAAATTCAGGAAATAATCCATGTGGCTTTTGTTTTCATTCAAATTAACATTTATTGAGTCTCTTGAAGAAAAATATATATTCCCTCTCACTTAGATCACAATCTTAATTTGACAGAAGAAAGTAGATGGGAAAAGTGGCATTATTTTTTAGCTACTAGAAGCATATTTGAGAAGTAGCAACAGGAAGATAGCTTTCTTATTTCTTATTCTTTACCTCTTTGCCACTTCAGAATTTCCAAAGTGAGTTCATGAGTATGGTCTCATTAAATTCTTGAAAAAGTCTGCAACATAGGCATTATTATAATCTTCCCTTTAAGTTGGGAAAATCAAGGTCATATGGGTGACAGCATCGCTCGCCCAAGATGAGAGTGTCATCAGTATATATAAATCGGTTCCTTCTAGTTAAAACCGCATTTACTGTCTTCCAAGAAAGGTGTGAGACAAGCAGGACTCAGACATGAGAAAGTGCTTCAACAGAGTTATTCTGGCTACAAGTAATAGCCAGCTCAAACAGGCTTTAAATAAAAAAGTACCTCACATAACAAGAAGTCTAGACTGTTATATCAGTTACTTTATGTCAATTATGTCATCAAGGACTCAGCTTCTTTCTATCCACTGGCTCCTCTGTCCTCAGTGTCAGCTCCCTCCTAAAATTGGTTTTCCTGCATGGTCAAAAGACGGCTGCCAGTGCTAGTCAGGGCTACTCCTTTCTGGTCACAAGAGAGAGTAAAGCTCTTCTCCATGTGTAGAATGGACCTTCGTTTCAGTTCTATTGTGTTCCAGGGTCATGTGTCCATCTCTGGACCAATATAGTCATCAGGAAATGCCATGTGCTGAATGGCTTAGCAATCAGTACTCACTGGAACTTGTAGATGGGACCAGTTTCCCCAGGAGAACATCACTGGGTAGGGGAGGAAGAAAACCAGAACAAAAATAAAGTTTCTGCTTAGGTGGGAGAAAGGGAAAGCAGAAATCAGATTGGCAACCAAAGCTGTCTTCTTCGGATGCAGCTTCTGACTGCCCCCAAACCTGACCTCCCTCTCCCAAGATCTTAGGACCTCCTCTTTGCTTGGGCCTGGCTGGATCTCTCAGGCCCACCAAGAACAAGCACAGTGAACCACGCAACATGGAATGGCACACCGGGCAGATTTGATGAAGGGCCTAGACACACACTCTGGCTGCTCTGTCTAACTTTTCAATAGCGGCTCCTCCTGGAGCCTGAGACCCCTGCCTGTCATGGGCCGTATATTAGTTTCCTATTGCAGCCCGAACAAATTCCCACAAACTTGGTGGCTCAAAACAACACAAATTTATTAACTTATTGTTCTGGAGATCAGAACTTTGCTGATTGGGTTGCCAGGGCTGTGTTTCTTCTGGATGCTTCAGGGGAGAATCCACTGCTTTATCTTTTCCAGAGGATCCCTGCATTCCTTAGCTTGTGGTCCCTCTGCTATCTTCAAAGCACATCACTCTAACCTCTGGTTCAGTCTTTATAACACCTTCTTTGTCTTTCATCCTCCTGCCTCTGTCTTATAAGGACCCTTGTGATTATATTGGGCCCACTCAGCTAATTCAGGATAATCTCCCCATCTCAAGGTCCTTAACTTAATCACACCAGAAAAAAAATCCCTTTTGCCATGTAAGGTAATGTATTCACACGTTCCAGGGAGTGGGATATAGATATCATTGGGGACCATTATTCAGTCTACCACACCCCAACTTCACCAACTTCACCAGAATCTGTCCCTGGGCCTGGCACAGGGATTCTGAGAAGGCTCTTCTTTGTCCAGAAGGTCTGTTCCCCCTTAATTCTTCTGTTGAAAGTCCACATCTGAGACCAAACCACAGATGGCATTGCAAAATGTGTCCTCTGGGCATGGGTGTGGGTCCACCATACATTAACCGCGGGCCTCTCCATTCCCTCAGTGGACCATAAGCCCGGAATGGGAAAGGTGTGACACTGGCCACATTCAAGACAAGTGCCACAGGTACCCTCATCCCCACCACCAGAGCGGAGATCGAGAAGCCAGAGGGCAATTTGAGTGCTGGGATGGAAAACAAGAGGTAGTGGTATAACCAGCCAAATTTACTTCCAGTGCTACTGGGGATGTGCCTTCTAGAAGTATGCACAGAGTTCAGAAGACCATCCATCAGATACATTACACTCCACGGTTCAATGTTTTTTCCAAAACTCAGAATACCACATGCCGCACATGTGATTTTTTTTCATAATAGTATGAAACTCACTTTTGAAAAGTTAAATGTACTTATTTTAAGAAAAAATTTATGTATTTTCAAAGAAAATATTTTTGTATTTGAAGAAAACTCTGTGTAGCATTACAAAATTGAAAAATCAGTACCATAAACAAAAAGTATCCATAAAAATAAATAGAATTAAAAATGTTTAGTGTCATTAAACTCTAGCTAGATACCATGATCTGTCAAGGCTGTTAGCCTAAAGCCCAATCTTTATTTCATTAAAAAGGATTGTTAGTAAGGTTGGAGGCACTGTAAAGGCATGCTAGCACCAGATTGAAAGTTTCCCGTTAGTATAATCGGAGAATTGGAAAAGAAAACATTTTCTCATAATAGGACTCAGTTTTATTTAATGCCACATTGGGCCACAAGCCAGCATCATCTGTCGTGCCACCAGTGGTAAGACGCTCACACTTTGGGAAACACTGGTTGTAGATATAAAGCTGCCAAACTGCTCTCTCCCCAAAGGAACGCAGTGAGGGAAGGGGGTCCTACACGCTTGGACTTTATGGGCCATATCACATTCATTCCACATAAACAGCATTAACAGCAGCAATAAAGGGACTTGCCTGGGGTTGCCAGCTACAAAGCAGCCTAAAGAGGATTTAACCCCAGGCGGTCTGACTCCAAAGCCGGGGCTTATTTCATGTCTAGATCGCTGGAGAAGATCCAAACAAGGAAATAACTGCTTTAGGCTTTGGGCTGGAGTGGATGCATTCAGCTAGTTCCCTTCTCACGTGCATGGACACACACACACACACACACACACACACACAGAGGCTCTGGGACCCCAGGAACACATAAGCCCTATTCCATGCTTTCTTACCTTATAACAGCGAGTGTCAACCTTAGCTGCCCGTTGGAAACACTTGGGAAGGTTTTTTTTGTTTTTTTTATTTTTATTTATTTATTTTTTTTTGTGCGGGGAAGACCAGCCCTGAGCTAACATCCGTCGCCAATCCTCCCCTTTTTGCTGAGGAAGACTGGCCCTGGGCTAACATCCGTGCCCATCTTCCTCTACTTTATATGGGACGCCGCCACGGCATGGCTGACAGGCAGTGCGTCGGCGGGCGACCGGGATCCGAACCTGCGAACCCCGGGCTGCCAAGCGCGGACTAAACCGCTGCGCCACCGGGCGGCCCCAACACTTGGGAAGTTTTAAGAACTGAGGTGTGGCCTGAGCATCCCGAGATGCTTCTAATGTTTCCAACATTCAGTCGAGGTTGAAAGCCACCATAGTCTTCAGAGGCCCTGGGGGTTGATGGGAAGGAAACGGGTTTTGTGGTCAAATAAACCCAGTCCAAATCCTGGCTGCTGTGCTTAAAAGAGAAATTACCTTAAGTCAGTGATTCTTAAAGTGTGGTGGTCTAGCATCCCCTGGGAACATGTTAGAAATGCAAATTCTCAGGCTCCACCCCAGACCTACTGAATCAGAAACTTCTTCTGGGTTCGGGGCCCAGCCACCTGAATTTTAGCAAGTCCTCCAGGTGATTTTGATGGGCTGAAGTTTAAGGAACATGTGGCATAGGCAGTTTTTCTTTCTAAGTCTCACTTTTCTTATCTATAAAATGGAGATAACACCCACTTCTGCTGTGTTGCAGTTTGAGTTCTGCTAGATAATGTGAAAGGATCAAACATAGTTCCTGCAATACAGAAGGTGCTCAATAAATGATTTTTATTCAGAGAGTAATAGTTTTGAAGGTAAAAATCCAAATAATATGGGTGGCCCTGGAGCCCATCCTCTGGTGGGTTGATTTTTTTAAGTATAATTTTCATTTAGGATCTTCAGAAAATACATGGGGCAGGTGGGGGAGGGGAAAGAGACAATATTGTGAAATAAAACATCTTAAAAATCCTCTCTCCCCATCTCTGCCACTCTCCGTGGACTCCACATAGGAAGCCTCCTACTCCCCCCAAACCCTCTCTGATCCTTTCCCAACTGCCGTCCGTGCACCCGCCCTGAAACACTCTGGTTTCCTTTCTACTCCTCTCTACCTTGCCCACACCTTTTATCCTTCTAGAGTTCTCACTCTTTCTGGTGGAAACAGGATTATTCCTTTTCTGCTGCCGCTTGGATAGGGATTTCAAATAAAAGGAATCAGTACATTATTTATTCTGAGCCATTGAGGTAAGCATCATGCTGACATATTTGAATATTTTGAGATAAGGGAGCTTTCTTACTGTCCAGGCATCTACAGAATACAAGTTTTCCAAACCTTAAGCATAAGTTTCCAAAAACATGGACACAAATTTTCCAAAGTCTGATTTTTGGTCTTTTACAATTTTCCTAAATCTGGCTTTGAACGTCTATCTAATAATCATTCTTTAGATGTGTATAGTTCACACTTTCCAAACCATTTTCACCTAGATTTGAGCCTTACAACAATGCTACAGTGTAATTCTACAGGAAAAGTAGGTATTATTACCCCAGTTACATATGAGGCATTTTTCTCTTACAGAGCCATGAGCACGATCAGCAGAACATCATAGACTCCTTTGCAAAAGGAGTACTGAAAGCTTATATGTGCCAGGCACAGTTAAGTGATTCCATTTGTCAATATATATATTAATATAAGACACATATTGTGTATATGATCTATAGCAAGTAAGTATGTACATAGGACATAATACATCTAAAGAGATTTATACTTTACAATATACTGTGTATAATATATTCATAATGTACATATACTTTGTGTAAACTATAAGCTTTCACGTCCACTTTTCCACGGTGGGGACTACCGTGCTTGCTTTGTCTCCTGTGACCCTGCCACCCTGGCCAGCCCCGGTTAGATCTGGTGCTTCGGAGCCCATCACATACTCTGACAGAAGGAGCAATGCCCGCAGCTGCGCGTCACACTGGTTGTCACCTCACAGTGAAGATCCCAGGAGATACACTGTTGGAGGAGTTATCAGTGAAGCAGGAAGAGAGAGAAGACAGAAGAGTCGAGGAGAAAGACCAAGTCACAGAAAAGTTCACCTGACGGAGTTGCCGTCTTAGCCTAGAAGAAATCGCAGTCCTTGCTGAGGTCCAGCTCTTCTGTCCTGAGGCAGCCTCCTTACTTTCCCATGGACCCTTCCCCAACCCTACCACCTGAGGTCCCAGAACATGCTACGTTCCTCAAAACTTGAAAGAGCCAACGCACTGATTTTACGAAGTGAAATGTTATTAAATTTTCTCTGGACTCATCAGAAAAATTCAATCTTTTATAATTGAGAAAGAGACAGTAAAAATAATAAATATCAAGTGCTTTGATATTGGGAGGAAGTCGTTTTATTTTCCTGAACAGAATCCTGTTTTCAACTACTGCAGGAGGAAAAAGCTTCCCACGAGAAAAGAGAAAGTGCTTCCAGCTTTCCCTCTCTCCCCCACCCTAATTCAATCAAATCTGTGCGCAACAAACAGTTACAGGGTGTTTGCCATCAATGCAGTGAACACACAAGGTCTGTGCAATTGAACAGATTGTTTAGATTTTCATTTAAAACATATCACATTTTATTTATTATTTATTGTTATACTACAATGCTGCTCAAATTACCAAGTCTAGCGGGTGCCTGTAGCACGCAAGGATCTGGGCCAGACACTAGGTTCGTGTAGGTCTGGAAAGTGTGGCTTGATAGCCAGTGGTTCACAGGTGGAATGCTTCTTTTCCAATATGACCCACTCTCTGAAATTGTGTTAGGATGAAAGAGTCAGCTTCTATTTTGTGAAAACATGTTTCACGTTAAAATCACCCTCAATGCCTTGCCGCCCCTGTAGGGGAATATACAAATAAATATAAAAAAGCAAATAAATAGGGAATAGACTCCTTGTAGCTAAAAGTGTATGACCCATGCGTATGGTTTTCTTCCGTTGCAGCTAGTTGCATGAGTATTTGGAGCATGTAAATAAATCAGGAAACGAGGGTTCTTTCTTTGAAGGAAGAAAAACATCACGTCCTTATTGGTGCCAGTTTCTAACAGGTTATTAATCTATAAATGTTGTTGCCACTTGGTATTCTATCCGACCCCACACAGCGGGCAGAACCTTTCTCCCTCTCCCCACCCTACACGCACACCTGTGTGTAGTAAGCTCCTAAGTGCCATTAGTAGCAAACACAGTCTCTGTTTAAAAGATGATAACTCAGTTATTCCGAGATAGGAAGCTCTCCCTTACCCTCAACACCTGTATAAAATTGCCAGGGGTATTGAAAACAAGTGGCCTGGTATTTATTTCCAAATACCAACAGTATTACTGCTGCAGCTAGACAAATACCTCATGACATGAGAGATAACAAACATTCTGCCATGGCCTTCGATAGATCTGAGTTTACAGAGATTAAGGCAGACAACACCATGAAACTCAGGCAAGCCAAGAACCTAAAAATGTGACTTCCTCCCAACGGTATGAAAAGCAATGGGAAATTTAAGAAATAATAATAAAAGCAAACATCAAAGATTTGTGAAAATAACTTGTAGAAAATACTAATATGGCTATCAGTGTTTAATTTAACATCTCTGGAAGTAGATTTTGACTCAGACAATGAGAAGTGGATTTTGATACTGGGCTATTGAGACCAGTTTTTAAAAGGATGTGAAATTGGCAGTAGCAGGTACAGGGATGTTAAGATTTCAGGGGCACTGCTGCCTAAAAGGACCTCTCTTATTGGCTGATAAATAAAATTCCACCATCATAGCTTTATTTCTGTGCCTTGTAGTTTGTCTCTCATCAAAAGGCCTATATCCCTTTTTTGTGTGTCTGTGAGGAAGATTAGCCCTGAGCTAACATCTGTTGCCAATCCTCCTCTTTTTGCTGAGGAAGATTAGTCCTGGGCTAACATCCGTGTCCATCTTCCTCTACTTTATGTGTGGGATGCCTGCCACAGCATGGCTTGATAAGAAGTGTGTAGATTTGTACCTGGGATCTGAACCTGAGAACCCCAGGGCCACCGAAGTGGAGTGTGCACAAACTCAACCCCTACGCCACTGGGCCAGCCCCAGTCCTATATCCCTTTTGACAGGAAAGCATTATTTATAATACACACATAATATAAGCATATTTATAATGCTTATATTTATATTTGGAAAGCATTATTTACACTTTGTTGAAAATTATATTGTTATTTCTTCACAATAACTTTCAATTGGAATACAGAAAAAAAAGAGACCTTGAGAGCGATTAAGCAAAAATGATGTCTATTTTTATGTTGGAATCTCCAAAATAACCATCATAGTATAATTACAGAAGCCCATTTTCACCCAAATTTCCACTCTTGCTAGAAGTACATCCACAATTTCTGTTACCAGCAGGAATGTATACTATTAAATGGAATGTAAATGCATAATGAAATGAAAAAAGGTGCGAATACATTGCTAGAACTCTAAGATTGTCAGAGAACAGCACCATGAGTTAAGAGAGAAAAATCCAAGGTTGGGAGTCAGGGCCCCTGGGTTCTGGTTCCAGCTTTGCCTCAAAATGACTGTGTGACCACAGACAAGATTTTTGACATCTCTGGGGCAGAACCATCTACTCTGTTAAAAAAAGAAAATCATATGTCATATCTGCCCTATCTCCCTCACAGGATTGCTATGAGAATAAAAATTAATACAGAGTCACAAACTAAAAAGTTAAAAATACTATCCACATGCAAAATGGGTTTTGTTAAAGTCCAAAAAGCATGATGTAGGATCTCCCCCCAACACTGTTCCAGAGGGCCCTCTCCAGCTTTTGGTTTTCCTGTCACCCAAAGACAAAGACGATGTAGCTGTATTTCTATGAATTTTCAACTACTCTCGTAAGAGAACTGACTAAGACCAACATTTTCAGAACATTTAGAGATGGTTCTCTTTTTGAATCTGTATGACCAGGAAATCTAAAATATTATTTTGACTCAAAATCTTGCAATGTTGTAATTTATATCTAAAATCTACACAAAGTATGGCTTTCACTCTTTCCACAAATATCTTCTGAATGCCCTCCATGTGCCAGGCTCGATGCTGGGCGCTGGAAACTCAAAGATAGTATAGGAGGCATTCAATTTCTTGCCAATTATTTAAACCAAAATTGGAATGAAATGGGGGTAATAGATGTTGTGAGTTAGTAAAAGTCTTCATTGCAGACTACTTTAAAAAAAGTTTCATTTTCAAATATGATAGTAACTGAGACTTAGCTAACAAAATTAACTGTTAACAAAATTAAACAGATGCTGCACATGGGGACTTTTACATGTACATAAATGATTCTAAAATATTCAAAACACATTTTTTATCAACCACTTTACTCCTCCACCATTTTGTTCACACTATTAACTTTTACTGTCTTATAACTACGTAAAGAAAATTTTCAACCGTTGTCTATCTAAATTATCAAAATTTCTGTGTGGGTAGAGAACAAACCCATCCGTTTGTTTTGTTGGGCTTCTGTGGCTCTTCTACATTTTGCCCTTCAATCATGCTCACATCACATTTAGAACTTTCTTCTTAGGTATGTTTGTGATTAATTCTGAAGTTCACTGGACATATGAGAAGTGCACAGACATTCAGTGCTCCCACTGGAAGGTTTCCTCATTGTCCAAAATATAAACATTGACATTTTCACTTAGAAAGATAGAAGACGATGAGTGAGAAATGCAATTGAAAGTAACATAAAGCCTTCAGGATTTTAATATGTTCGGTAGTTTTAATCATTATGTGAACAGAGATCTGTAAATTATACCTATTAACAAAGAAAAACCTGACCTATAACATCGTTATCTTATTATTAATAAACTTTTGTTTGTTGGAACTGTTTTGTATAAAGGTAATTGAGACATAGCAGGCCATTTGTGATTTTAACTGAAATTATTTTGCTGGTGGAAGCTCCTGCCAGGATGTTACCCACACATAAACCACAAATGCATTTGTCTTTACCAGAGAAAGTAAAAACAAATGCCGTGTTAGGATTTACCTTCTCTTAGAGCCCAAAGAAAAAGATTTCTACTGCCTTAGCAGTTTGAAAGCAAGTGAAACAAGCTTTTCACTTCCCAAAGCCTTATTCTTCTGTTGAACACTATGCAATTCAAATTCACTTTCCAGAATATAAAATCAGATCATTCAAGAGGAGGGAGGAAACAATTCAAGGAAAAAAGACCGAAGGAAGCCGTATGTCATTAATTCAGTTATAAATTATTAGCCAAAAGCAGCCTCTCAGCATTTGTATTTGACGAACAAAAATTGATTGCTTCAAGGGCATTTCAGCCCTTTTGATGTTCCCATCTTTTCCCCCACCACAAATCTGAATCCTTAACAGAATGATTATAGCATTATAGTAATCCTGAGAGCCAATACTAAAGGATTTGCAAGAGCAACAGAGATCAATAGTTTGAAAAAAGAATGTCTTTTTGAATTGACAGCGCTGTCTCGCCTGATCGTGAACCTGAACAAAACGAGTACACAAGCGATTGCGCAGGACAAGCAGAGGGGCTGCGAGGGGCCGGAGCTCAGCGGCTTGAATAGGCCTGAGCACTGAATATTTCTGAAGGATTAAACCCCAACTAATGGCAACCCAAAGATATTTTGCAAACAATCAGCCTCTCCCCAAAATAGTTAAGATAATACATTACGGGTCTTAGTTTGGTATTCAAAAGACTGGGTTCAGCTACAGGTTCAACATTTGCTTTTGCATAGAGTTTGAGATTATGGAAAATTGGATTAGAGCTCATGGTGTCTTAATGGCTATCTCCTTTGCCCACTTTGAAATTGAGAATCCACCGCAGTATTTCAGGAGGGACTGGAGAGAATCATGTCCTTAACACATAACATATTAGAAAAGCCAATGGACCAGAATTGTTTGAAGACACAATTGCCCATATCTACAGGATTTCCCAGTTGTAACATCATTTGATACCTCAAAAGACAGTGAAAGGCAGCTGACTCTTAAAGGCTCCTTGAACAATTCGAGGATTAGCATAAAATTATACATAAAGGAGGGTCAGTACAGCAGTGGCACTTGCTCACCACAGTAGGGGCATTGTTGGAAAACGCAAATGGACTCAGCAAAAGTGTGAAAGCATCTTAACATTGTCTGAGGACCTGCATGTTTTAACATTGATGTATATATTTCCCAGTTCTTTGTTTTCTCAACAAGAGGCCAGCTTAGTCCACTGGAGAGAGGCGTCAGGAGACTTCAGATGGCACACATCTGGAGAACATCCCATGGAAAATTGTGAATGGCTAAGTAATCTCTTTCAGTACCAAGACAAGGAGTGGTAATTTATGGTTTAACAGACTACAAAACCTGCCATCAATTCTAACATGCAAACTTTAAACCAAACGATTTGGAAAAGTGAAATATGCAACAGCAATTAACAAGTTTCACACTGTCTTTCAAAGACGAAGAAAAATTTTCTCCAACAGAGCTCATGTTTTCGGCCACTACACAAGATAGCCTTACCGGCATTGCACTGCTAGGATGGTGTCGATCTTCTCATTTCTGGCATCTCAAAGAGTGGCTTGCATTAAAAGCATGTTAAAGTCACAGTCCCTGAGAGCTGTACTGGAGCAGATTAAACATTTTATGTGGAGGCTAGGCATGATAACATGTGATCCTTATAGTTAACCTTTTTCTCAAGCTGTTTAAAATGTTTTGTAGCTGTTCTTGTCTAAACGAATCAAAAGAAGGATAAGCAGGAACTGGCATAAATAATAGCTGCCTTAAAAGGGGGCAGCAAAATTGATAGCTCTACAAATGGCAGCCACCTGTACCAGGAAAACTCAAAGAAAGAGAATAAGTATTTGAAGAGAAAGAATAATTGGAGATGTGACAGCAAAGAATAGAAATCACTCCCCAGAAGGTGTTTAAAAAGCTCTTCTCTCTCCGACTTAATCACTGTTCCCTTAAGCCCATAAATTAAAATGCAATGCGTATGTTATATGCATTATAAGTATGAATACTCATGTAATCTAAAGCATCTTAACTTTGCTCAGCTTGTTTTCATACTGCCACAGTCAATTCCATTCATGATATAAGAACAACAAAATCTTACAGTGACCTGTTCTGCATCACATTCTCTTACAATTTTATTAAATTATCATATTGATGGTCTGTTACTTAAGGCCCTCTTACTAGAGCCTAAAAAAAAATCTTGATTTCTCTAACTAATAAAGATTTATCATTCTTTCTTTTAGCAAAGGTATAACAGCTATTTCACTAAATTTGAAAGAAACTTTTAAACGAGTGAAACACTTACTGGCAATTTTTCCCCCGAGAATTAAAATGGTGCCTCTTGATGTAGCCAGTTGAGTTACAGTTTTGTTACATTAAAACAAATGTTTGAAAAGAGTCTATTTTTGGAAAAAGAAATGCACAGTTTCCTAATTGTTGACAGAATGAAAAATATTTAATTCTAACTCTTCAGCAAATTCATATTCAATTCAATGAATATTATTGGCATCAACTGGCCCTGTTGTAGAGATCCAAAGATGAATGAGACACTTCAAGGATCTTGTAATCTAGTAAGAGTAATCTGTGTGCTCCCAAATGTGCCATTAGTAAGATTGTTTCATTACTGCCAATGTCACCTAAAAGCTGGTACTGATAAAAAATACCTATAATCCCAAAAGGATTTTCACTTCATTTTTAAATGGAAGAGCCATGTGTAAGCAATAAGAGAGCAGGCAAGCCAAGAACATCGGGCAACACCAAGCTTCCCCAAGTACTTAGGACAATTCAGCTAGAATATGTTCCATGGAACACTGGTCCCAAAAGATGTTCTCTACAGAAAAAGAATTCCATGGTCAATTAGATTAGGAGTCACTACAACTATGCACCAATTGGAGAATCATAGTGTGTATCATTGTATAAAGTCTTAAAAAAACCTTTCAATAAAGAGAGCTGAACTCTGTTTAAACTCAATATTTCACAGCATATTTGAACATGGACCCCTTTATTCACTACACTCATTAACATTCCTATAAACAAGAGTTCCAAAGAACACTTTGGGAAATTCTGCCCTGGGCCATCCTCGGGGACCAGGTTCTGGGCTGGACCCAAGTAAGGATTCCTCTGCTCTGAGACTCCACTCCAATTGCCACAAGAAATATTACATAGTTTTTTTCCCTAAACATGAGTTGGTACTAACTACTACAAATATTCTTTTGTATTTGAGGAATCTCTCAAAAACTGGGTTAGAAATAAATGAATTTAAACAATTATCATTTCTTAAACTTTGAGCACAATTATAAAATTAGATTAATTTCACATTTACATAACTAAACTAGATAAAACGTTCTGTGTTCCAAATGTTAAAAAAAATTAACTGTTTAAAATATACATGGAGATCAAGTTCTGCTGAACAAAGAAACAAATAGCAACGGAATGACAGAGATCCTGGGTGACTGGTGGGGGTCTGAGGGTGGATGGCAATGGACTTGTGAACCTGATTTGAAATCATCACTGATCAGAGCCAAGAGCCTTTAAGGTATTTGATTGCCACTCGGCTACCTTAAATAAAAATGGAGAATTAATCATATAGACAGAGAGTGCTTCATGAAACTGAAGGGTAAGAATACAGCTGGAATAGCCAAGCCACCAGGAATCCTGTAGGTCAGCTCTCTTCAAATCTCTCTAAATCTCATCTTGGCTTCGCTTGTCTGCTCCATTTTTCTCTCTCTCTCTGCAGACAGGCTTTCTGTATTTCTCTGCACCGGTGGCCCAATATAGCAGCCCCACAGCTCCCAGGTTTACACGTTACAGTAACATATGCAATAACTAGAGGTCTCAGTCCCAAAGCCAAATTATTGAACTAACTTTTTAATAAGGAAATCACTTTTAAGATTGTCTTTCAGATATGGTCCCACTTAATAATAATTGCTAACATTTTCTGAGATATGGTTCTAAGTTTTGTTGTGTGTGTGTGTGTGTGTGAGGAAGAGTAGTCCAGAGCTAACATCTGTGCCAACTCTCCTTTTTTTGCTGAGAAAGCTTGGCCCTGGGCTAATATCCATGACCATCTTCCTCTACTTTATATGTGGGATGCTTGCCACAGCATGGCTTGATAAGTAGTGCGTAGGTCTGTGCCCAGGATCCGAACTTGCCCAGGCCACCAAAGCAGAGTGCGTGAACTTAACCACTACACCACTGCACCAGCCCCTGTTCTAAGTTTTTTAAGTGTAGTAACTCAATAATCTTGACAACCCTACAATTAGGTATTAGTTTCATCCCCACTTAACAAACTATGAAACTGAGGCTTAGAAAAGTTAAGTAAATTTTCAAAGGCCACCCAGATAGTAAATGGCAGAGCCAGATTTTCGACCAAAAGTGTCACAATGGAACCCTCAAACTAATCAGTCTGTCCAATGCAGAGTCCAAGAGAGAGGTAAACCGAGGCTGCAAAGAGCACCTCCTCAGTGCAATCTAGACATCAGCCCCCTTTCACATGAGATATTCAAACTTAAAATGCAATTTAAATCAGTGCACTGACAAAGGCTAGGAAACATAAAAAATTCACTAGCAACACAAGACTAAAAATTATTGCTTCCGAAGGCGGTCAGCACACATTCTGCACACCATATGTATAATCCACAGGTCCTGGGAATTAAATTTTTTCCTCAGTTCATAAGAATTAAGGAAGAATTAAAAGAGTTTGCGTTGGTATAAAAAGCTTTCTAACCAGGTTCGTTCACTGGAGTTAAAGGACAGTTAATTTTAAAATATGTGCACTTAAGAACAGCGTTTGATCTGCCATCAAGTAAACCAAGAATTTTCAATAAAATGGAAAAGTTTTCAAGTCTGGAAGTGATATAAAATTGTCATGAAAAATAAAATGTTTCAGTTGTGTGATAGCAGCTTGGTGCCAGGTCTGATAGACACTGTAGGATCAAGAGATTTCCCAAACCAGGGGCAGATGGAAGAGAATTGTTACACATACCAGTCTGATCTGGGCCCGTACCAGCCTATTAGCATTCAGCAGTTAGTAGACACTTGAGTATCCATTTTCATCTAGCTTTAGTTGAAAGGGAGAGAAGTTCAAGCCGTCCCAAAGTGGTACCCATGAAGTTCCCCGTGTTTCATAGTCATTGTTGCCACCTCTGGACACATTGCCTGGTGACCTGGGTGTACTCCCTCACGGATGGTCTCGCATTGTTCTCAAACAGCACATATGCTGTCAATGAATACAATGATTTTCAAAGAGGCGAGTCTACTCTTCACTCTGCAGCCCTGTTTATGGAACTGCAAAGGCAAGAACAGTTTCAACAGCTGGTATGGGAAAACAAAAGCTGCAAGATTAGGAGAAACTAAAGCTGGAAACAAATTCAAGGAGAGTTCCATAGGACTGAACAGAAGCATCGGGAGAGAACAGAAATCTAAATATGATTATCACAGGCTTCCTAAGGGAAGAGCCCGCTAGGGTGTGAGGGAGGAGGACGCACAGTGGGAAGCCCTAAAAGGTACTTTTCCTCTCTGGTCCTTAGCAAATGAGCCTCAACATCAACCCCAGAGACCACAGCTAAGTACCCTGAAAAGCTCCACCTGAAGACGAGAAGGAATATGACGAGTTAGAGAAACTCAGAGTTCATTGGGTATAAACTGTTCACAGCCTTACTAGAAATGAAATGTCCTGGCTAATAATATACTCTGGTCATCATTTATGCTACAGATGGATTATCATTTTTCAAAAATGTGAATGCAAAACATTATACTTACTGCATTTAATGGAATAAACTTATTTTTCCCTTAAAGGTGCGGGAGGCCCTTGAAGATCTCATTCTGCCTCAGGCACAACATCATTTAACACTATTCATCATTCAGCTGAAGATGTGTGCAATTGCTAGTTATCACAATTCCCTTTGATGGTCTGTCACATCAAAAACCAGCTTTCACTGTTTGCAATATGCGTCCCATATATAAATTAATATATTATAACTAGAGTCAAAACCACAGCTAATATTGACATTGCCGTATTATTAGGCGAAGGTCCATTACGTGTTCAGGATCTCTGTCTCAGCCTCGCACAGATAACATTCACATTAACTAGCTCCCCATTTCCCTCCCTCTCTCTCCCTTCCTCTTCTCGAGTAACTGAGTACTTTTTCATTTTACCCCTTTTTAACTTGGCCTGCTTTCCTCATTTCATCTTTCTTACGTTCCTATGGATTATGGCATACATTCTCCAAATGTGAATGTAAAAGTCAGTTCAAAAAGAGTCGTTTGATAGAATTTGATAGAACTACTACTGGAAAGACCTAGGGGGTTGGGGAGGGGAATGATTTAATGCTTTGCAGAAAAATCATCCGTCTCAACAAGCAGAACGCATAACCCATTAGCATTCCAAACAGGCTGTTCAAAGCTTTCAAATGGCAAGGCTGAGCTGGTCCTGCCCTCTCCCCACACACACATCCCAGGGGTCCCTCCCACCTGGAGCCTCCACACGCGCGGCTGGCACAGCATCTGGGATTTTATCACCACTGCAGAGAGTGAGTCTGGATGGACCCACTGCTGGTTATTCCAAATTTTTCTGGTGACGGAATGGCTTGATATGCATTAACTCACATAGTATTCTTTGTAGTTGATTTTTGCTCTTTCGACACATTTGTATTACGAAGAGGAACATATGGCCCTCAAAAAATTATTTCTATATGTATAGGTTCCAGAGTTTTCAGCTCTTTTTGTTTCTAATTTAGCTTTAAAAAAAAAACTTTGCTTTTTTTTTTTTACACTTTAAAGGTGGTTTTTCTACAAGGACCACATACAGTCATACTTCAAATTCCTTAAGGTCAATGGAGTTTGAGTGAGTACTTTTTACTTAGGAGATAAATAATGATCTTCAGGAGACTTAACAAACAAAAATTACAAAGAATAGATTCCCACGGAACAAAATGTAGAGGGCTACACAGACCTATCCCGCCCCTAATCCGACATCTCTCCTAGCCCCCACCCACCCAAACACACACAGACCACTTCCACCATCATGACTGGGATCTTGGCCATTGGGATTCAGAGGCCGTTCTCCTTTGAGAGCTGAAGTGCAGAGAATAACATGGAAGATGTGGACTTCATGGGGAAAAAAGTAATCCTGCCAAAACAAAAACAGAAAAGTGGGTAGATCTTTTGTGTTATGTTTCAGTTGAGGTATCCTGGCCCAACTGGGAAAGAAAACTATAAAGATGATGCACATCTATTTACATCATTTTAAGTGCGTGAAATAAGTACCCATTGACCTAAGGGTTGAGATTTTCAGCTATGAGAATTATAGTTACTTGTAGACACTTATCACAAGATTTTTTAAATGATGATTAGGGCAAAAACTTAGTTGAAGCTCACCTCATCCCATGATTTACTTCTATAATGCAAAAATTATGTTCATAAATGCTATACTTCATAGGCAAATATCGAAACAAAATGGCTAAGTGCATAAGCGTCAAGGCCATTCTGCCCAGCTTTCAATCCTGGTTCTATCACCCATTAGCTTGTGGCCTCTGTCTAGTAATTTATTCTCTCTAAGCTTCAGTCCTTGGCATTTAATTAATATTCAATAGATGTTAGCTACTTTTATTATTTTCGTTTGTCTATTAGAAAAGAAGCATTTATACTAACAGTTTTAGTCAGGATGAGTAATGTTAACTGGCATAACAAACAACTCCAAAATTCCAGTGAGCTTTAACACAACAAAAGTGTTTTTCATTCACGTCACAGGACAAGGTGTGGGGGTAGTTCTGCTCATAAGTGTGGGACCCAGACTCCTATCTAGTAGCTTCTCTATATTCAATGGCCTTGTGAGTACACCACTGGATCCTCTCCATCCAACCTGCGGACAGAGAGATCAGGAGAGTGCAGGAGATTTAAAGACCAGGCCTAACAGTAGCCTGTTACTTCTACCACTTTTCATTGACCATCATTTAATCATAAGGCCCCACCTAGATGAAGAGAGGCTAGAAAATCAAGTTTAGTAGCAAGCCCAAAAGAAGAGGAGAACATGGATGGTGAGCATTTCAGGTTCTGCAGCAGGAAGACACCCTCATTCTTACTGGTCACCCTTTACACAAAGGGCATTCATAACAGATTGGTAGCATCTTTACCCGAGATGCAAAGATGAATAGAGAAAGTAATGTCTTCACAGTCTATCACAGCAATGGTATGTATATGACGTAACATTCCCTGAGCACTAAATGCAAGAATATATGTAAATGGCTTGGGCCTCAAGGCATTTGAGCACCTATTGAGTAGGTGCTCAATAATTGTTAGCTATTTCATTAATTATTGGGTAAGAATTTACAAATATTAGGCACATTGTATACCAAATACCCTGTGTGAGACTGTAAAATATCCTTTCCACAGACCTTTCAAAACCTGTGTATATAGGTCACACTCTCCTTTTTCTTGACTCAGAGAAAAACAGAATATCTTTTTCAATAAGAAAATAAAACCAAAGCCCCCCAAAAAACATTAAGTTCTATATTTTCTAATAATCCTTCTACTTATTTCTCCTAGACCTCATCTCAGCTTCTGTTAGTTATTTTTCTGAGAGTCCTGAGAATGGAAAAGAGTAATGGTGCGAGGATACTGTATATAACCTGATAACACTATTGTGTTATCAATCAAGAACATGATCCCCCTCACAATTTCTCTATATGTCTCATAGCTTTCATTTAAAAATGATCTAGAACTCCACATATTTTGCGGAAGATCCTAAGAAAAAGTTAAATTGAGAGAATCATTGTAAAGAATAATAAGCTTTGTGCCAACTCACCATGACAAGACATAGACCTGTTAAATAGAAAGAAAATGTTATGTGATTCATATAAAAGTTAACTCAGAAATGTGTCAGGAACTATGTTTATTTTATAGAAGCTATAGTTATCAATGGAGAGAAAAGTTCTCTCCAAAAAAGAGCATAAGTTGCTTTTTTGTGGAAAATTTTACTTTTTGAGTCTAGGAGAATTTGTTTCAATCACTTTCTAGCAAGAAGAATAAGTTATCTATGTAACGTTGACAAAATGGAATCATAAAATAAAGTTGAATTAAGCTTCCTAATACTTCATGTTAAGAAAGTACCAACCAACACATTCGGAGTATTTACTATGTACCAGATGGTGCTCTAGATCCTTTGAGGTAGATTCTACTATTATCTCCATTTTACACATGAGAAAATGGAGACACGGAGAAATTAAGTAACTTACCTAGGTTATGGTGTTGTTTGGGACAAAGCTGGAATTTGAATAGGAAACCTTGCTCCAGGGCCCAAGTTCTTAACCACTACCAGTCCTTAGTAAGTAGGGGGTGACAAACTACCTAAAACGGATACCCAGTGCAAAGTGTTAGATATTTCTCATGCCATCTGTGTAGAAAAATAACCACTTGGTATTTCAAGACAATAGTTGGTCCCGAGTCCCGAACATAGGAATTCTTCCCGTGCAAGACCTCTGGCTTTTCCACATGCTGTCCTAAGGCTCTTAGCTCTTATTAGGTGACTCAAGACATAGGTACTCAAACGTGAATCAAATGATGTAACATAAAAACATGGCAGGTGACCTTCATCCCTCAGTCCCTCTACAGTATCCATGAGCCTGGTCTTTCAACAAAGCTTCCCATGAAAAGACAACACCAACATGTGACTCCAGGAGGCTAAGAGCTTGGCCTCCAGAAGCAGACATATGGATTTGAGGCCCAACTCCTTCTCTTACCAGTTGGGTGACCAGTTACTTTAACTCTCTGGACCCATGTTCTCATTTGTGATATGGCAATAAAAATATCTACCCTATCAAGGTTTCCAAGCCAATACCCTTCCAATCCCTCTAAGTAGAAGTACAAAGGAGATCCAAGGCCTGATTCAGTGGATTACAAAATGGTGGTGTTTTAGTCTCCCTGTGATAGGCAGAATTCTAAAGATGCCCACCCTAACCCCAAAATTCCTGTCCCTGGTTATTCAAACAAATACAAATTTACATACTGCTGTGAAGAGATTTTGCAGATGTATTAAAGTCCCAAGTCAGTTTATTTTAAGATATGGAGATTTTGGTGGGCCTGGCACAATCAGGCGAGCCCTTCAAAAACAGAGAGTTTTCACTGGTTGGTAGCAGACTAGGAAGTCAGAGATTAGAAGCATGAGGGAAATTCTATGTGCCATTGCTGTTTTGAACATGGAGGGGGCTGTGTGCCAAGGAATGAGGGCAGCTTTTAAGCAGAAAGATGCCAGCACTAAGAAAAAGGAACCTCAGTCCTACAACCTCAAGGAACTGAATCTGATCAATAATCTGAATGAGCTTAGAAGCAGTTTGTTCCCTAGCCCCCAGATAAGAGCCCAGCCTGGTTAACACCTTGATGTTAGTCTTGTGAGGCCCTGAGCAGAGAACCTACTTGTACTGTGTAGATTTCTAACCTGCAAAACTATGAGCTAATAAACCAGTATTTTTTAAGTTGCTGCATTAGTGGTAATTTGTTACACAGCAATAGAAAAATAACACATGCCCAACCCTTTACTATTCTGCTCCCACCCCCCAATCTCTTAGTCTCAGCAACTCTTAATTTGTTCATAATGTCAACTGCTGAAAAATAAATCCTGGAGGCTTTAGCAACATTAAAGAGGCCTACATTGAGCAACTTCCAGCCCTAGGCCACAATTTTTTTGAAGTTAAAAAGGCAAGTCAAAAGCTCTGAGCTCCAGGCCTGGAGGGAAAAGAAACTCATCAGAGCACTCTATGGGTTGACAGCCCCCTGCTGCATGTCACTGAATTGTGTGCTGTTTGTCACACGTCTCAATTTTTGACTAGAAAAAGAAAGTCTTGCTCTTTCCTTATTAATCACACCAGAGCAGGGGCTGACTTGATTCAGTAGGATCTTCATCCATTCCTACTTTTTTTTCCAGGTTATAGGTTACGTTCATATCTCACGTTTCCTTCAAGAGACTTATTTACAGCATCAAGCATAAAGGTACTTCTTTATCATGAGAAAATGCTTATAAAGAGCAGGATACCAAACAGTATACACAGATAGATAACAGATAGATAGATGGATAGATAGATGATAGATAGATAGATAGATAGAGATGATAGATATAGATAGATAGGATAGAGATATAGATATAGACATAGATATAGATACAGATACACATATATCTCAGAAGGAAATATACCAGAATGGTAAGAACATTTATCTCTAGATGATGATGTGAATATTTTTTAGTTTCTCGTTTATTTCTAAGTTTCCACAATGAAAACATATTACTAGATTAGAAAAAATTATCATAAAAAAGAGGAAATGTTTCCTGCTAGTGTATAAAGTGAAGTTATTAATGAACTTAGAACCTTTTTCTTGAATCTAGAACAAAGGTTTGAATTGGACTCACTTGCCATGGTGCAGTTCTTATAGTAGTATAATTTGCCCAGAATTAGCAGGTAGAAATCCCAGTTAGAGTCCTGGATTTGCCACTTAGACGTGGGGCCAATCACCTCACTTCTCTATTTTCTTATTTATAAAATAAGATGGTGATATCTTCCCAGTCTACCTCATGGGAGTTCTTGAGAGGATCAACTAAATCTGCATAAAAGTTTTACAAACTACAAATTATTATGTACGTGTTGTTAGATGGTGGTGTTTTTATTTTTATTATTGTTAACTCTCCTCTTTCCAGAAATGCCTTGTGAATGGTGATTTTCCTCAGCCCAGTGATTAATACTAAAAAATATTTTTCCATCATTCAGAAACTGTCTCAAAAACCTGTTTCTTTCTTTCCTTTATTGATTACCCTTATGGATAAAATCTAGATTCAAAATATTTACTGAATGGATGCCCTTGGCATCAAATAAAATAGAAAGATTACGGGCAAATAGTTCTCTACTGTTGCAAAAATGACTCAAAGACTAGCTCAGATTCTGTCTGGGAGTCTAATTTCATGGACACAGACCTTTCACACCAACACAAGTTTGCACTTACAGCCTGCCGTGGGCAAACTGAATCTATGCTAATATTCACCTTTCTGAATAATTCCCCTCTCCCATTTTTTTCACTTTCTATGTTTTTAGCATACACACACATAAAACTGTTCAAAGGAAAGGAAAACGTGAATTAGTTCTCACTAAGGGGCAAATGACTGACGAGGCAATGGTTCCCCATTGTAACAGACTAACAGGAGTAAACTGCTAATGAAAGACTCAGGCTTCACAAACAGAGTGAAGAGCCAGAAGGCCTTTCCAGGCCTTTAAATCTTACTGGGTAGGCCTAATGCTTACTTGTTACCTCCACCAACCTCCCCAAAGTGTTAATGCTCTAAAATCATCCCCTATTTCTTTTCGTTCCCAGCCCTCCAACCCCATCCCACATATGCACATGCACATGCACACGCACACTGATCATCTTAAACATAAATTTCCAAACAAACAAATTTTATTGTTTAAGTGACTAATCAGGTACATTTTAAAAACAGGAATTTTTAAATGCAAATTAATTTCTCTTTGGTAGGATGTATTACTGACATTATTTGATGTCATCAACAAACTCTCCCAGTTGTCCACACACTGCACTAGTTCTGCATGGGTTAGGATGTGGGCCTAGGAGGTCCGGGGTCTCGGTTTCTATAATGTGGTGGTTCAGATCACCTGCTCTGGAGTCAGAGCCTGTGTTTAAATCTCAGCCCCACCACTAACTAACAGTGAGACCTTGAGCGAGTATTTAACCTCTAAGCCCTCAGTTTGCTAGGTCTGCACAATGGAGATGATGATAGTACTTATTTCGTAGGAGTACAGTGAGGATCAGAGAAAATACTGCATATAAAGTCCTCAGCATGGTGATTGCCATGTAGTAAGCATTTGATAAATGTTAATCATTATTTTATATAAGAGAGAGTTAGGCTAAAAAAAACCCAAGTTCCCTTCTGCACTAGGATCCCCTGATGAAATTGGGGCATGTCAATATTGCTTCTCCCTAAAAACAGTAATTTATTTCGGAACATTTTTTATCCAGAATGTGTGATATGAATTCCTTTCTCCCACTCTCCAGAGGGTCTGTAATTTCCTTCTGGACGGAACACAGTTCACTGGCTTTGCTGGGCACTAAGCAGGACAAGAGAACTTGTCCCTGCTTCTCTCACATTCTCTAAAAGCAGAAAAAGAGGAATGAAACTAAGGAAACCGTTTACAAGTTATCTCTTGCCCCCTCTCCTCACCAAAAACATCTCTCTCTGAAAAAGACTCTGTGCTCCTAGCATCAGCCTGACTCTGAACAATGTGGAAAGTTGGCGAGGGCAATGAGAAACCAAGAACCCGGTGGTGTAATCTCCCAAATGAAGATTGGGCAGGTTAGGATGTCAGCGCTGCAGGCTCTTCAGATATTTACGTTTATGTGCATCTTGAAAACAGTATCTCTTCTGCCAGATCCCTGGTCCCGATTCCAACTGGGGGAGTTGGCATTGATGTGAAGTTGCACAGCAAATGCCCAGGAGCCGGGACCCCACAGAGCCTCCTGGAGAGGGCTGGGGGGCTGCTTCATGGAGGATGCTGTCCCTTTCCCCTCCCCCAAGTGTAAGCAAAGCTCAAGCTTACAGGCAAGCCACAGAGAGGATGTACTTTCTCCAGCTCTTGCTGTGAAGGATAAATGGATAACGTGTGGATTGCAAAAGAGGATATTCAAATGTTCTTGGTCCTTTTTGCTTTACTCAGTTGGTGTTTTCTGTGCGAAGGGTGAAAGCTTGTTCCCTTTCTTCTGTACATTGAAGGGCATTAACGTTTTATGGAGAGGAGATGGATTGGTCTTTTTGAAGTGCTTGCTTTGCTATTATCGCTCAAAGAAAGAGATCAGTTCCGCATTAAGCCCAGGCTCTCATGGTGGCCTGGGAGGCCAGAGGGACATCGTGTTTCCACTTTCTGGACACAGGACATACAGCTAAGAGAAAGTCATGGGATATCACAGTCTGCTTACAGCCATTTGCAAATTAGTAGCTATAATTGGATCAAAACCACCCAGCTGTTGTTTGTTGCTAAAGGGGCACAGCAAGAAGCCCCTCTTGTCCCCACTGGGGAAAATGCCTCAATCAGACTGCAGATTAGCCAAGAGTGAGGCGATCTCTCCAGCCCAAGAGAGTCTGCAGCTTTTGCTCAGACTTCCCAAGTTGTTGTGTAATGAGAAAGCTTGAAAAACCACTTCAAAACAAGTCAGACAGAGAAAGACAAATACCACAGGATTTCACTCGTATGTGGAAGATAAAATAACAACAGTAACAACAAATAAACAAATACATGGAGACAGAGAATAGATTGGTAGTTACCAGAGGGGAAGGGGTTGGGGAGAGGGTGAAAAGGGTAAAGGAGCACATATGTATGGTGACAGATGGCAACTAGGCTTATGGTGGTGAACACAAGGTAGTCTATATGGAAGTCAAAATACAATGATGTACACCCGAAATTTATATAATGTTATAAACCAATGTGACCTCAATAAAAAAAATGCACCCAGCCCCTCAGAGTGAATGAGGAAAGTGCCGTCTTCCATTGGTCTTCTCACCATGACTCCCAAAAGCTAAGTGCTTTCCCTGCTTCAGCTGTGCAGATTAAGTTCTAGGATGAGACCCAAGCTCTTCATGTTCTCTACCCGCCCTCATTCTAGCCCTCAAAACCCTCTGGCCACCCACCCACACCCCCAATGTTGATATTCTCAACACAGCAGTTTCACAGCTAACATTTGCCCCTGGGCTCACAGCTGCCGTGGCAGTCTAGATTTTCCCAATGCACTTCCCAGTGCGGAGGCCCCCCACCCTTATGTATGCCCACAGCTTTACCCTTAACCAAATTATGATATTTCATCTCTATGATATTTCATCTCAAGTTTCCAGACTTGTTACAGGTCCTCTTCCCTTTGTCTGTCGCCATGGTGATTAACTTCATGCTCTGAGCCCACTGGAGTATCACACATCCTGGAAAAGCTATCCAGCCAGAAATGTTTAGAGCCATTAACGGCATTAAGGAGGGGGAAGGAATCGTAGGTATTTATACAAACTTAAATGTTCAATTGCTCAGTTACATTTCTTAAAGCTTATAATTTCAGCAATGGAAGCATAAATAACACGAAGATAGAAAGTGGGTTGAAGACATTATCACCCCAAACTTCACTCCCAGAAAGGGTCCTATTAATTGATGACATCTTGACCACAGAACAATTTGTTCTTCAGAGCACTAAAGAGAGAAGAGGAGGAAATAAGGATAAGTGATCCACTGCCATTTCACCACTTTTCCTTCAGGACGGCTCCCTGTCCATTATGGGTATAAGGTTACCTCTGGGACCCCAAGCCAAATCATATCAGTAGAGGTAGAAAACAATAAATTTCTGTTTCCACTCTAGGCATCAGAACAGCATATTTTATAGTGGGCTACAGATGCTAAATTATTTGAATCTTTGTTTGGATGTTCCTAATTTACATTGTCTGTGGCAAATAAAAAGATAAGTACAATCCATATTGCAAATGCATCATACCATGATAAATCTGTAGCCTTCTATCTCTGGGTCTTCTCCACCTCACGGAATTTATATTGCAGTCATAATAATGTCAGACCTACACTATGAATATCTTCTTGCTAATTATGCCTAGTTTTTAAAACAGTGCCCATTTATGAAGACAGTATTATGGTATTCTTGATTATACCCTAAATAATTCTGTAAACATAAAACATGCTGAATAATATTGGAACTCCACTAAAGAACTGCAATAAAAATAAAACTATCACATGCATTCCAACATTTTTTTTCTTTTTATGAAGAATGCTTTTGATGAGATGCAATGTCCTTTAAAACCCCCTGAACTAAATATATCCATAAATATTAATTCTGACTTCAGTTTAATCCTAGAAACAGAAATTATAGGATTTAGCTTAAAGAACAATATTGAAATAATAATAATTATTATAGTACTAATCATAATGAATAATATTGATTGAATACTGAGCTAATTATGTCATGGGAACTATGCTTCCGTGCTTTGAAGACGTTACTCTTTTCACCCTTTTAGCAATCCTCTAGAGTAGGGACTCTTCTTTTCCCCATTCTATGGCTGAAGATACTGAGACATAGAGAGCTCAAGTACTTTGCTCAAAGTCACATATCTGGTGTGACAGAGTGTGGATTAGCAAGACTTTGGCTTTAAGGTCTCATTTAAGCTGCTTGCTTCTATAAGTTCTTAGATTCCAAAAAAGCCAAAAGCAGAAACGGCAGAAAATTTCTACAGTTAGGCTTCCAGCCTACCTCATCAACTCTTTTTTTGCATGCATGTATATAAGCTAAAAAAAACCTAGTAGGCAAACTTACCTTGGTGGGTCTTGTAGGCAGAGTCTCAGTATAGAAATCACTAATGTAAATGTCCAAGAATCAGGCTCTGAGTCAAGGTCAGATGTGTTGGTACACAGGACCCAACTGGACGACCTACAAGGCTCTTTGCTAATTGTTTTCCTTCTAGTGCTCCTGACCACCCAGCCCTGCCTTACTTCACCCCGTGTCACTGTGTTCACAGCTTCTCCACTGGAAGAATTTCTCAGAACAGTGGGAGCAACAACAGGGTCCTCCCTTTTAAACATGATCTTACAGACCAAGGCAACTGCTGGGGCGGTGTGGCATTCCAAATTGTTCTTCTGACATTTAAAAACTTTGATTCAGTTTCCAAAAATTAACTTACATCCAGTTTGGCCAAGTTTATGGTTCTAAAGAGTATGTCCAAATCTGCAGCGTGTGACAGAGTCTGGGTGTGGGGGTGGGGATTGCTCCTCCTGTGTCTGTGATGATCACCTGTACTTATGACATGCACGGGAATCTAGGACAGTCCCATGGGTTGATGGAAAAATGGAGAGCTGGGTTCAGAGGACTTGAAATAAAAGTATTCAATGTCATTCAAATGAACAATCCTAAACTTGGTGAATAAAATTAATAATTAAGATACTCCACATGTGCTAGGGACACTGAAATGTGATTTACTCACTTTAATATACGAAAAAAAGACAAATCAAATTTCCGTGTAATTTAAACTTTAAAATCTAATACTATAAAAAAACTGAAAGGCTAATAGCTTCATTAAAAAGTACACTTCTCCCCACAAAATCGTCTCAAATCTTGGTATAATTAAGTGATCTGGCAACTTCTATATAAAGCAATTTGAAATTGCATGAGTAGCCTCTGAGTTAGCCCACACCCCAGGACATCACCACAAACAAAATCTCACACTTAACAAAAAGAAAATGACTCCATGTGCCTTGGAGAAAATTGGAAACATTAGCAGAGATCTGTGCAAATGAATTTTTTCTAATCAATTACAGCTTATTAAATAGGACTTGGTCTGGAATGAATATCACAAGGTTTGGGGTATACTAATTTTTTTTTAACATTTAAAAGGTTTATATTCTTTACATCCTTCACAGATTCTTTTTTTCCAGGGGATAAATGAAAAAGAAAATTCAGTTCAATTCATTTCCTCCAATATAGCACACTAGGACTTACTCATTTAAACCACAGACAACATCCCCTCTAGTCTCCTCCTCCCCTGAGCCTGAATCGAGGGAGACTCTCTCAATGTATGCTCAGCCACCAGCTACCACAAGTCACTTAAGTAAACACAGAGGCACCTTGGTGAAAGTGATTGCATGGTCTGAATACCATCAACTGACACTTCTATTCGGTGACCCTCTCAGGTCTCAGAAATGGTCTTTTCAAATTCCGGGTCTTGAGGTATTGATTTCAATCAGCAGCTTTTCCTAAGAGCATCATTTCAAAAATAGCCCTGTCACAATTTCTACTATCTCATCTTAGTTTCATCTGGGCTTTGTATTCCTATTTGAAACCATTCAGCGAGACGACACCAAAGGGTTTTACTGAGGGATTGATTCAACTTCATGCATAGGCAATAGAATTTATTCTCCTGTATAGAAGAAAACATTAATACTTAAGTTTGATGGAAGGAGGTTTCAGGTTTGAATAGTCCAGTTACTTTTTTTTCCTCTTCTTGTAGAAAGAAAAAGCCTAGATTAACCACTCTCATTTTAAAATTCTCAAGCATACTGCTAAACTGGTGATTTAACAAACCAGCATCAATTCTACCCTTTCAGGACATATTAAGGACAGACCAAAAAAAAGTCAGAAAGATGTGTAGCATGTGTGCACACATTTGGTTAAAGTGGAAAACATGAAATAACCATAATGTCAATACAAATTTCTTACTAATTGGCCCCTTATATACATACAATATTAAGTTTTTCTCAAGTTGTAATTATAATCTGCCTAACAAATATTTATTTAATGATGGTGATCAAAGGAAGACTAACATCCATCACTTCACTTTGCAGGGGGAATGGGGAGGTTCAGAGTCACCCATAACTTTATCTGATAAAAAACCCTTCAATTGTCCTGATAACTCTCCCGTGGCAGATAAATTCAGGTTATTTTTCTATTTCTAAGGGAAAAGGAAGGGAACAAACCTTAATTACTTTCTATGCTCTAAACACCGCAATAGTTACTTTACATATGTTCTTTCATTTAATCTTTACATAGTCCCTTTGAGGAGATAACATCACATTTCACAAATGAAGAAACACACTGATATTAAGTGACCAGTCCACATCATCAGTTAGAGGCAGAATTGGGCTTTGAATCCAAGTCTTCAGAGCACAAATACAGGCATAGTTTTAGTATCTACCATGAACCAGGTGTTATGCGAGGTGAGGGGCATTGACAGCTGCACAGGATATGGTTCCTGTCCTCAAAGAGCCCATATTCAAATAGGGTCAAACACAAGAAAATGAGTGCAACTGAAAATATAGAGAAAATGGTCTGAAGTTAGACATTAGCACACTGAATACAGAAGTATACTAAAAAAATAATTTGACCAAGCGGGTTTTGGCCAGAAATGCAAGGATGTTTCAACGTTAGGAAAGAATGCTTCAAATTTGGAAATTAGTAAAGAAAGGTACTATCATCTTGAATGAGAAAAAGGCATTTGATAAAATTAAATATCCGTTACTGATGTTTAAAAATTTACTAATCTCAAAATATGAAAGGAAATAATTGCAAATATTGGAAAATAAATATTGTCTACCCAGAAAATCCAAAGGAATCAACTAAAAACTATTAGAAATAACAAGAATAAATAAAAGATGATCAGTATAAGATAACATACAAAAATTAAGCACTTTCCTGTACATTATCAATTCCAAATTAGGAAAAAAAAGTTATCGAAAAAGATCCCTATGTTAGTAGTTCACAAAATTATTGAGTACCTAAGAATAAAGTTAAGAAATACACACGACCTATACTAAAAAAGGTAAGAAAATTTACTAAAGGACAAGGATATAGTCTCATATACTATTGGGGAGAGAGCCCACTTTTACAATGTCTTTGGAGGAAAATTTGGTAGTATTTATCAAAATTGAAGATACTCTTCAACCCAGCAATTTTACTTCTAGGAATCTATTCTACTGAAATTCAGTCACAGACCCAAAAGGATCTATTTGCAAAGATGTTTATTGTATATATGAATGTAATATAAAATAATAAATAAAAATTAGAAAGAAGTAAGTGTCTGTCAAAAGGGGAATAGATAAGTAAATCACGGCACATCCATATTATAAAATATCATATATCCATTAAAGAGAATAAAAGAGCTATATAGAAACTGACATAGAAGGATGTCTATGATACATTATTGAATGAAAAAAGAGAGATTGCAAAATTGTATTATTCTCTTTATTACTGTACACATTTCTGTCTTGTGACAATGTTTTAACCAGCCAATTCTTTTATAACTTGCAAAAGATCCTTCAACTCACAGTACATCTGATTGATATGATAACAGAAGTATGAACCACGTACTGTGAGAGCCCAGAAAGGAAGTGTAAAACTTTCCCAAAGGGACTCGGGCTCCAGGCATCACGTGAGAATTCTGTGCCTCGAAGGGTGAGGAGGAATTTTCTCAATAAGGAATGGCTGTGGATTAAAATACAGAGAAAATTATGGCAACATAAACCACGTTTTTTAAAAAAAAAAATTATGCTGAACCCAACAACAAAGCAAAATTTCTTTTTGTTTATATTCAGTTCTGGCCTTCCTGTAATTCCATGCACATTTTTTACAGTTATAATCACAATATACATAAAATTATATACTTACTTTTCCCCACCAACTATTTCATGGCAAACATCTTTCCATTTTCCTACACGACCTTATTACGTTAGTTGACTGCATTATAACCAAAACTATAGTGAAATTTTATTTTTTATTTTAGAAAATACTTGGCTTTTGTCTCAACTCCTCCGTTCTTTTTCTGCTCACAGCTGTTGCCCCACAATGAGCTGATCTAAGTAAAGTGAATGTAAGTACATGTGAGTGAATTATGTCTGTTAACACTTGTCTTCCAACTGGACTTTTTGTTTACTGAGTTATCCTTGTCAAGGGCTCTAGTTCATCACAGCGTTTTGCAAAGACCAATTGTTACAAACAATTAAAAATATTTAGTGCCTAAAAAAAAAAAAAAAAGAATGACTGTTGAGCACGCTAAACAGAGAACAGCCCATTTCAAGCCCTAGAATGGGGAAAGACATGGCACAGTCCAGGAAGAGTAAAAAATCCAGTGCAGCGGAGCCCTAGGGTGTCTGAGGAGACAGATGGAGAAAAGACCAAGTTTGGGGCTCAATTGTGAAGCACCTAATGTGACAAGCTAAGGGATTTAAATTTCACTGAGTTGCAATAAGGACACAAACGGCTTTTTAAATGGATGAATGGCATAAATTCTGTAGGAAGCAGAACTTGTCAACAGTGTGGGAGATGTATAGCATAGAACAGGAGAAGGGAAATTTGAGGGAAGAGAGGGATTTTGGAAAGAAAGTAAAGAGGTCGAATTTGTGGTAGTATCTCACACAATGACAAGGTAAGATTTGGGAAAAGCAATTAAAAAATGGATCTGTGTCATGTAATACAACTTAGAAGTGTGGAATATGCATCAGAAACGCAGAAAGATACTTAGAAGCAAATTAGAGGAAAAGGTGGATTTGAGAGGGGAGGGGAGGTGGGACACGAAGGTGCTTATACTCACCATAAGCCAGGAGCTGCCCCAAGGTGTCACATGTATATCATCTCCTTCCATTACAAGTAATAGGGAAAAATCATTAACATGGATGAGACTGTTCAGGTCTCGAAATCAGAAGGTTGAAAGCAAGTTGCAATCCCTGCCCCCCCCCAAAAAAAGAAAACATGAAGTAACTATAATAATACTTTAGAATCCAGAATGTTATTTTGGGTAACACAAATCACAGGAAGTTTTATAATATTGACTGTAGACCAAGGTGAATTAGTCTGAAATATATCATCATTTGTGAGGGAGCATTTATTTCCTCATCCGACACATATTTGTCATGTTTCTGTCATGTGTCAAGCACTGTTCTGGGGGCTGAAGCTGAAGGTAACAGAAGGACAGGGAACAGTCCCTGCATTGAGGGTCTTTGCTGCTAATGAAAGAGCCCAGACAAACACACTAGAGAACGTGAGGGAGCAGCTGCCAAGTTGGCTAAGAACAGCATCAACATGGGGAGTTCAGAAAAAAGTGAGTCCCAAGGTGGGCAAGGGTGGTGTCAGTCAAGGGGGGGCCACGAGAGGCAGGCTTCAGAGGAGGGACAGCACCGAGTGAAGTAGAGGAGGAGTGGAAGGACACCTGGGGTTCTCCCTCACCACCTCCCCACAATTGTGAACCTCTTGAATCAGGGGCTACATGTCCTTTTGTCTGTATGTCCTTTGACTAGCTAAATGTTGGCACGTGGAGGCACTGGGTGAGTGTTGGTTGAATGCCTACTGGATGATGAATGAGGGGGCAGTGGAAAACTGCATGACTGTATTCTCAGAGGCCCATAACTAATCGCCGACATCTATTGAGCATTTTGCTGTACGCTGAGGGCTCCCCAGGCATTGCTTCATTGAATGCTCAAAACAGCCTTTTGAGACACAGAGGCTTAGCATCCTTATTTGACACAGGAAAGTCACATGGTTCATGAGATAAGCAGGCAGAAAAGAAGGAAAAAGATACAGATATATTTTGAGATGTTGGAAGAGATATAGAGATATTTCGGGAAAGCAAGGACTACAGAGCACTCAGTCTTCAACTCAGAGTAGGATTCAGGTTGCTCTCAGAGTTTAAAACGGCAGCTGTGTGGATTCAGCCAAGACTAGCTGAGCAGTAACGAGGCCCAAGGAACTGAAGTTCAGAAGTGTGTGTGTGAGTGGGTGTGTGTGTGTGTGTGTGTGTGTGTGTGTGTGTGTACCTAAGTATGTGTCAAAAGAACACTAGTATACTTAAAAATTCTGGGGAGGAGCTGAGAGGTGTCAAAAAAGAGAGGGAGGAGATGAGGGCAAGTAGATGGAGAGAGCTGCGGACGAGTTCAAGGCTGGAAATGTCCAAAGAGAGCCATCAGGACATTAAGACATCAGGACAAAATTTCATGCCTGATCTCAATCTCCACCTTTTAAAAGGTGCCACATATTAGGCAGCAAGAAGTGATTGTTCATTTTTGTAAGTGTGAGAGTAGCATGAGGTTTATATATATATATATATACATATATATATATATGTATATATATATATATTTTGGCTGGAGAAGATTTGCCCTAACATCTGTGCTAACATCTGTGCCAATCTTCCTCTATTTTGTATATGGGTCAACACCACAGCATGGCTGATGAGTGATGTAGGTCTGCACCCGGGATCTGAACCCAGGCCATTGATGTGGAGCGTGCTGAACTTAACCACTAGGCCCCAGGGCTGGCCCCTATACATATTTTTTTAAAGTCCTTCCCATTTAGAGGTGGTCACAGAAGTAAAATGACATGATATCTGCACGATGAGAGGAGCTTGAGAAAAAAGTGAAAATTTGGAGCAAATACACTATGACATAAAATATCCAAAGAAGGAGACCTGGCCATAAACCAACCAAAGGGGATGTGAAGGAGTGGGAGAATTCTTTAGCAATCTTATTTCCTTTTGGGGACATTAAGTGGAGCAACAGCCATGTCTATGAAAGAAAAATGAATTTCAAAAATAAAACATTCTATGTCACATTAAGAGACACCTTCTACACATTTTAATTTTATGCAGAAAAAAACATCAGGGTCAATTATATAGCAGATGTGGGTATTTAAACAATGAACACAGGTGACTGGAAGATGTCTTTAAGTAGCATAAAAACCTGTTAGCCTTCCACCTCTTCTCCTCCCCACCCCCCAAAAAATTTTCTTAGCTATTGATAACCTTTAATTATGTAACAGAATTGCAAATGTTTATTAAAAATTCATCTCTAACTTTTTAAATTAAAAAATAGGTTTAGCACAGCACCATAGACAAACCCTGTCTAGCCTAACTAATGGGGCATGTGACTAATGCAAGGGCTGAAATTAGAAATGTAGAAATGCAGTGAATAATGAAACTCAATTATTGTCTGGATGATTCTTCTCACATTAGACCCCAATTACTCATTCCCAAATGAACTTTGGAGACCTTGCCCATAAAAAGACCCTTCAGATTCAGTTTTTTTTTAAATATGTATACCAAACAAAGCTATCAGAAAATCCTCACCAGAAACTGAGAATGATTTCCTTATGACTTAGGAGATACTGCCAAGATTCCCTTTAAGGTTTACTTAGATGGCACTCGAGTAAGATTCCCATATGGAATTACTCCCCACACAGGAGCCTGACCTGGGGGAAGCTGAACAAAGCAGAGATTATTTACGAACTCCCAAAGCAGGAGCTGTTTTACATTTCTCCTACCCTGGATCTAATTCCATTGGCAAATACAGCACATATTAAGTTATAAAGCATAATTATGAAGAAGCCAAGAAGCGCTACAGAGGATTGACCCTCCTGACCCTGGGAGGCGGAGGCCAGGGGCCGGGGATGGCCGGACAGGCTGCCTGGGTTACCGGCACCCAGGAGTTACCAAAAATCACCAAAGCACCAGAGACAGACTGATCCTAGCATGCTTATGCCCTTGCTTAAAGACATCTTATAGGAATCATCTGTGTTCTGAGGGGCAGCCTAATTTGGGGGCAGTTTCCCTTCAAATGAAGAAAATACATAATTAGGTAGTCACAATAACCCCATAAGCCCTACTTGCAGAGTAGCCTTGAAACAGGCCCTTAAATAATACAGGCGATACTGACACATATCATTCTTGGTGGAGTGGGCTTTGGTTGGTCTTTATTCAAAGAGGAAGGAAAGTTGTCCATGAAACAAAACAGTATTTAATGACTATCACAAAAAATTATTTGTTTGGGCTCATATCCCAAAAATGCTGGGTAAAAAAATGTATAGTTTTTAATTATTATTTAAGCCACTTGTACTTTGTTAATTGAGAAAGCCTCAAAAAATTTTTCAAATATCATGAGGATACTGTTGAGGTAATTTGCCTATAGCTTATTGTGCCCTAGACTTTTCTTGGTATCATGTTCATATAAAAGAAAAATCAGAAAGCTCATTCAGCAGGAAGGCAAAATCTGGTGTAAGAGGGCAGTAGGCTTGGCCTCTCTCTTCCTTGGGCTGGTCATCACGTGTCGATGTAATAGGGGAGAAATAGCAACCCCAGCCCTAAGACCACACATGGGAGCCTCCATACTGGAGCCACCATTAACTGGACCAAGGGATCTGTTTTATGCAACCACCATTTAGACAATGTTTTCTTCCACTTAATTTTTTTTTATGACATAAAGAAAGCAGAATGAAGTAAGGTAAAGTTTTGGAGTAAACCTGCCTGGGCTCAAATTTCATCTCCACCACTTACTAACTACATCACTAGGTTACTTAAGCACTCTTAAATCCGTTCCTCATTAATGAATGGAGCATATTGGTATTTCCCTCTGTAATGGTCTCTACTCAGACTTCAGTGATAATCTGAGCTTGCTTCAGTGCCTGGCACATGATGATTCAATAAATGCTTGTCATTTTTATGATTATCTAAAGAATTTACACTTTCAAAGCACATAAGAAAAATCAGACTCTCTATATGTGCTTTCCTATAATGTCCTACAATGAGAAAGATTCTTGATGTCTGTCCCTTTGGGGCATATAATAGGTTTTCCATAAATATTGTGGATTAAATTGGAAATGCAGTTATTCTAAAGTATAAAGTAGGTGAAAACAATTTTATTTTCAGAAATGAAAGCACCATAACAAGTATTTAAAGAATCATGTTGGGAAATATCTGGTAAATGCTCTAGGATTAATAGCAATGATACTTTGTGCAGCTTTGTCAAAAATCTTTATAAAATACAAACAGTTCCATTGAATTAAAAATATATTGTGTGGGTTTGTTGAACTGGCTAATGGTTGACAATTTCTGAAATACATCAAGGTAAATCAGAAGTCCCCGGAGGAAAAAAAACAAAACATGTTGGGAGCTATGAAAATGCTTAAGTGAGAACTACCAGGCAATTTATTTTTGTTTGACCCTAACTCCTAATACTAAATTTTAAAAATGCTTTGGATTCTAAAATAAAAATTATTCAAGATCTGTTTTTTAATGTGTTTTTGAATGACAGCAAACCAAATAATCTCGATATCATAGGTTTTCTTTTCCCTTGGGCATTAAAAATATAATCTGTATTTCAAATTTCTCCCTTTGTTTTAGCAAGGTGGAGACCACAGTCATCCTGCCTGATATTCTAATGAAACATTGAGAAGCCATTTTCCAGTGTCTAATGAAAATCAGACCCATGACTTAATAGTCACTGTGCATATGTGTAAGCTTCTATCGCTAGTTCTCAAAGTGTGTGTGTGTGTGTGTGTGTGTGTGTGTATTATCCATTCCAACAGAATCTAGAGCTAAAACCGTCCTTATTTCTTTACACTTCTAGTCTTCTAGTTGACAGCATGTTCCATCCTACTGAGATTTTTCTTTCAATGAATAATTCAGACTCAAACTGCATATTGGTAACTATATTTTAAACCAAAAAATTCCTCACATAATAAATACATTTTATGCACATTAACTTCGAATTTACTTCAGAAAGCTATTTACAATATAAATAATTATAAATGGAAACACTTTGCAAGATATCATTGACATAGCTAATATTTTCTACTTTACATTCCAAAGTAAAAGCTCAAATTACAGATTTATACTACGATGTCACTAAAAACTATACATCGCAAGATGGTATTTGAAATATTGGCAATCAGTATCTTCTTTCACAAATATAATCCTTTTTATAGCATGTCAGTCAAAAAACAAACATAAAATATTTTTATCTTTTTTGAAGTGCCTACTCATATGTTTCATTTTTTGAAATATTTTCCTTTGAAAAAAAAAAGTTACAGTACTTCTAAAAATTTTTCTACGCCAATTTCATTTCTTTTGAAATGTAAACACACCAGGGTTGTTGGGTGTAAATTCAATTATAATTAAATGTGTTCCAGATCAGCAAATTAGGACAAACTCTCTACTATATAGGTTTATGAAAGCAAAGTCCCATGCAGCAAAATTGCAATAAATAAAACTATAAATGTTTGGTTTAAAAATTATTAATTAGGATTTCTTGTGTGAACCATCAGTTTTTAAGGAGCACAGCAGAACAGAATCTGGTTACTTGCTTTATAATTGTGTGTGTGTGTGAGTACAGATACACACACACACATACAGCTTTTCTGCATCCAGTCCTAGAGAAGGAACTCTGAACAAACCCCTACTTAGATATAAGCACAATCTCACTTTTTGAGTTAAGCACTGTCCGAACAACTTTTGTGCACAAGAAATGAGCACCACACGGAAATTTCCTCCAAGAACATTTTCTATATAATATACCCTTAGCATGTGTCCATAGCTGTTCTTTCATTTAAAGTTTAGAATGATAATGATTGTTTTATTCACAATGCATTTCCCAGTAAGAAGTAGCCAAGAGATTTTGCTGTCTTAGAGTCAAATTCCTCTTCACAAAAACCGACAGGTACAGGAAAGTTGAATCACTTATCTGAAGAACCATAGAATTTACACTCTTTATTAAGTCATTCGGAAAACGGGATGTAATGTCTATGTCCTGTGATTTGAGTGAACTGGGGAGCCAAATCTGGGCATTCAAACTTTTTAAATCAAAGAGAGTATATTAAAGTGTAAACTATTCCCCTGGGCAAAGTAAGTGACCCCAAAATGGCCAAATCCTCAGTTTTCCAAATATCAGCATTCACTTGGTCACTTCCAAACACTATGAGTACTAAGAGAATTGCACTGAATATTTTAGTAATGTCCTGCTCTTGAAAGAGAGAGAGCGAGCGAGCTATAAAATATCACATCTGTATTCAGAATGTCTTGTTAGCTGTAGTGTCTTCTACCAAACTTTAGGTCTTGGAGGAAAAAAGCCACGCATTTTATTTTAGAATATCTATGCATATTTTGCAAATGATCTTTTATTGAATCGACCCTCATCCCCCATTTAAAAAAGAAAAGAAAATGGAGCATATTATCCCGTTCTAGAAGATCCCATTAAAGCTTAATTTAAGTGGGATGCTCTGCCCAGAGGCAGCATGTGGCAGTAGGGTGTAGAGAGAATTAAGAATAGTACCCAATGGAAATATTCTAGTCCTATAAAATATAATCAAGAAGGAATAAGTGGTTTTTCTCTATAAACACTGAAGGCAAATCATTTATTGCATTCTGTTTCAATTTGAATGTCACATCAGCACTGTGTCATATTATCCTATATCAGGCAATTACAGTTTAGAAAAGCAGGCCCGTTATATTCAACATAGCATGTCAAAAGACTTGCGGAGCTGAGGCACACCCAGGCGCCTGATCTGTAGTGATTGTGACATTGGTATTATGCATCCAAAAATAATATATCAAATCTGTATATTCTCAGTAACAGTTTTAACATAATTTCTCCAAGGAATATTGGGGAAATATTCATTTATTTCTTTGGTCATCCAAATTTTTAAGTTAGGTAGGGCAGGCAGGTAAAATGGGCGATAAAGATATTTTTACTATTACTAGAAGGCATGAGCTTTGTATCATCTAATGAATTGCTACATATTGTACTGGTAATTGGATATAGCACATTTTTATGAATCCTCAAAGTGATATAAAAATCATACTTCTCTCTCTATTTCAGTAAAGTATCACGATTCTCAGCATTTAGCAAAGTTGTGGGAATCGAGGATTAAACCTAAAGCCAATTTAAATTTAATTTTAACTGATTAAGTTATTGGGGATATACATATTTGACATCCCATATTTTAAAAAGACATAGATGACATTTTCATTATGAGGAAATATGTTCCTGCACAGAACAAAATAACGTAGATTATAAATACATTTTAACACATCTATGTGTATATTCAAGAGGTACCTTGCCATAAACTGTCTCTATTTTGGGTCATTTTGTAATAATCGTGCCACACTGCAAAAAAATGTAAGCTGTATAACACTGTGGGCCTGTAAGGCATTCTATGTAATGTAATAAATCTGTACTGTAAAATTATTGACATAAAGAGTTAGGTATCTAAAACTGGGTCAATCTACCAAAATTTTTAATCAAATTGTAATTTCGTTTATTCTGCCTTCACTTAAAAATATTGGTCATACCATTTGAAAGACCATTATTCTTTCCGATTTTGCCCTATTTGTAGAGTTCATAATTTATTTCTTGCATCAATTAACTATCTTCCATATAAAAGTTCCAATGAAATTTCTTTAGTGACAGTTTTTTCTTTCATATCAGTTCATTTTCCTTGATTCTTAAGATTCTATTTCTTTTGTAGAATCTGTTCCTGACATTTTCAGTAGAATATATATCCATCAATAAAACCCATCTGTATAGGTTTCCTTTCCAAAATACACCATATTCTTCAGATATTTGTGTCTTTGAACTGTTTATCCATCTACAGAATTCTGCAAAAACTTTAGCATTCCTAAAACCTTACTTCATGTTGCAAACTGATCAAAAATCCATTTTAAATATTCCAAGCGTTTCTCATAAATATTTTTCTCAAAATTATTGAATACTTTTGTTTGTATAGTTCAAAGTTTAGCTTTTATTGTTCTTCAAATTTTTTTGAAAGTGTATATGATAATAACCACTAACTTTCTCACTTACCTGAACTTTTTCTATTTTCAGCACAAACGTTGCTCCATCACACCCAATAAACATTTAATTTTATGTAGCCTCTTTTCTCATATGCAAACAACCCAGTATTCATCTCTTAGATTATCATCATTCAGATTGTCATCTACCTATGGACTGCCAAATAACTGTGTTAAATGATGAAAATATAGTACTAATCCCTGAGAGTTCAATGTCATGTTCTGCCTTTAAAATGATAAGTCAGGTTCTTCCAGTACATTCCCCTCCTTGAATACGGCAAGAGTTTCAGGTGTGGGACTCCTAAGAAATATTATCTATGAAACTTCTCTAATCATTTATGTCACTTTGCTTTGATTACTAGAGACTAGTGCATTCAATAATTTTTACTCATTTTTCCTCTCCCTCATTAGTTTCTACCATCTACATTTTGTCTGAATCTAGAAATTTGACTGTAACTATCCATGTCTAAAAGAGCCCGTGCACTTGCTTAAGTTCCAAAGTAGGACCTCTGTATGAGTGCAGAAAAGCCAGAATGGTCAGTCTTAACAACTCACAGCAGAGAGTTAACTGGTTAACAAGTTCAGTTCTGCTGCACCAATGAGCCACAGAACCAGGAGACGTGAGAACTGCCATACAAAGAAACTGCAGCCCAGGCGTGGTGAGTGATACACCTAAATAAGTTACAGGCAGGGTCAGAACTGGAACCCAGAGACCTTGGCATCTAGTCTGCCGGGTTTTCTACCGTATCGCATGAAATTAAAACCAAGTTTCTGTTGTTTACAAACAATAAGGAAAATGAACGCTTTGCCTGTTCCTTCAGTCAGAGGACTACTCTTTTCCTTTAAATCACTTGTCTATCAACCCAAGCTTTTATCTCAGCCTTTCTCCTGAGGTTTTCCACATGTTGTCACATTTGCACATCTGTGCTTTGAAATGTTTTCAAACACACTGCTGTCATGTAGCACTTCACTGGTTTTCCTTAGCTATTTTTTACACTTAGCCTTTTTTCTTGATGAATTGGTTTGAATTTTTATTTGGTTGGTTTTATAAGCCCCAAATATGCTAATGACATATTCTGAGCCTTGAACTGTTGGTTTTGAGATATCATTTCATTTCCCTCTGCCTCTGGCCTTTCTATCCCCACTAAACTAGTTCTAATCGAGCATACCAGGTTTTGATGTGTGTCCCAAAGTCTCAGTGCTTTTACTTAGAAAAACCCTTACGGCTATGTCAGTGTGATCCTGTTCCTTGTGTAACTCCAAAGTAAGGTGAAAAATCAACCCTTCCTGATCGCTTCTAATGTATACCAGGTGAAAACTCATTTTTGTACCATATCCAGAACCATCTCCCTAATTTACGCCTGAACCAAATGAGCTGGCTGGTTGAAAACACAAAGAGACCAGTTTACAAGACATATCTCTCTCTTTCTTAGTTATTTTGGAAATGGAAGTTTCTTTAAGAAGCTTAATGTGCTAGCGTTAAGGAAAGTTACCATTTGGGGTGTATTTATGATATATAGTCTATATTTCTGCACGTGAAGTGTACACAGCAGTTTGTAGACGGTGGTCTGTGCGTGTGAGGTTCACTGGGTCATCACAATGCGATGTTGTCACCCATCAGTACTTTCATGTGGTATATATGCTCATTTAATCTACACGAGTATTTTTCAACTCAAAATTTATCTATTCTGGATCCCATATCATTAGAGGGGCAATTGGTGTATTCACTTTAGCTCCATTATCTGTGTATAACCCTGAATGCTAGTGCTATTTTCTTTGATTTCACAGGAACACATGTCAAATACCCAGTAACTTAAATTATCCTCTCTAACAATCTGTGGCATAGGAAATGCTGGTAATGGGGCATTAAATTATAAATATGTTTCAGAGATCCTTAAAGAACAAAATATTTTAGAAAAACATCAGCTTCCATTGGTTATTATAACAGATGTTCCCTTGTGTCCTTGTGCTGGGTCTGGCTGCATCCTTAGATGGGAAGTTACATCAAAGTGTGAGCCATTACAGCCCAAGGAATAGTTTCTAATGGTTTCGCTGTCATATAAGTGCTCCAGAGTATATCCAGTTAATGTGTAAGCATGCTTATCAAAATACTGCCGGTGAGAGCCAAAGCAGTTCGGAGAGACGGTAGGATGGTCTCCCGCTGTCTGATGAGGAGACATATCCGAATGCAGATAGTCTTTAGCTAGGGTCAAACTGGATTTTGAAATGCGATCCGAATTGGGACTACTTATCCGAGACAGTGCAGTGGGACTGTTGTCATAGTCATTTTCGTGGGGGCTCAGCATCTTTCCCTCTCTCTGCTGGATGTGGTCACATGGTGAAGTGTTGGCAAGAGCAGAGCCGTGGCAGACTTCGCCTGTCGGTGGGGGCTGTTGGTAGTTTGCAAAACAGAGAGAGTGTTTTTTCCCAGCTCCATTAATGGAAGCCAGTTGGTCTGGGGGGGCTTTCCTTAGCTGCAATCTGTTCTCTTCTTCTTTAATCATTTGCTGGGTGGCTCTGATCAGAGTTTCAATTTTGCTAGGTTCATGTGGGCTACTCTGATACTGCTCAGTGCGGTATCGGTCACCTGATTCACTGGCAGACCCCGGGTCTGGAGAACTGACCACACTATCTTCATCCCAATGACCTCGCCCTAGAAATTTGAAAAAGTAAAAAGTAAGTGGTTTCAAAATTCACCCCCAAAAATGTAAGTGTATTGCTTTTTTAAAGGAATATTATATCTTTCATTTTTAATATATGCACCAATATTTGAAACAGACACAGGCTCACATGACAGACAGTGTCAAAGTACTCTACTGGAGTTCATAGTTCTCGGTGACTTTTAAGTGCAGGTGAAGTTTATAACAAGTCTTTTAGAAGGTAAACCTTGTTTGTGGGTTGTGAACGCCAAATAGCGAAAGTGTGTTTATACTTCACGTATGCACATCGTTGGACCTGTCTGGCTGTAAATAAAAGGCAAATGCATAGCATTTGGTATATGTTATTTTCTAGAGAAGTGTTATGTTAAATTGATGCTTACAAAATGATTTCAACTGGGTTTGAGAAAGATGATAATATAGGCTGAACTATTTCCTCAATTCAAATAAATCACCTAAAATGCTAATATTGGTAAGTGTATCTTAAGTAGAGTTACGATAAAGCTCTAATGTTAGTTTTTAAACTATTTGAGGGTTAAAAAAAATAAATATATATATTCAGTACTTGTATATGTGTGCCTAGATATAGATATAGATATATCTTGTCCCAATCAAAAATATTGTCTTCTCAAATATAGTGGCAAAATCTGTTTCACACATAACCATATAGTAACTCCAGTATCTTAGATTATTTCTGAAATAAGGTGAAAAGTAAATATTTAAAATGTTGATAACAACCTGTTCTGAACCAAGGAGAGAGATCTAACATGGAAAAATAGTGCATCTAAGATATATTCCATAAACTGTTCTCAAAGCAGTGTAAAGTCAATATGAAAAGAGAGAAGAGAAACAGGAAGGGACACATGAAAGCTGTAAACTGCTTAATGCAGCAGAGAAGCCCTGGATCACACTGCTCACTGCTTTCCTTCTTATTTTATTTCTCACATTTTCTTCCCGACCACGTAGGTTAAGCCAGGATTTTCACTTCCCTCCATTCTTTGGCAAGCAATTGCCCTTTGCCCTGGGTTTCCATTACCAGTCTACCAAACCAGAGAAACTCAGAGTAAAAGCGGAAAAATGAAAAGCAAAAACAGAGACAAATTAAAATCATTCATAGAAGGCAGTCAGTGCCTGGGTGGTATCTGACAGGAGACTTAATGGGTGAGGACAACACTGTCTACACATTTCTCCTCCCAAAGACACAGCAAGAAGAGTAATATCGGGGCCATCAGATCAATCTTAATGTCACTGACTTTTAATGAAATAAACAGGGTTTCAATGCCCTGTCTGGACCTAAGAATTCGGTCAGGAATAGACAGAATAGGCTCTCCTTTCCCCGTTGACTTAGAAATGAACAAAGAGCACTGCTAACCCTGAAGGCTTTAACTGCAGAGTGCATTTCCGTGTGTTTGTAAAGCTGTGTCATAATCCCCAGGTGAACATCTCTGTTCGTTGGTTCTATGTATCACTCCATCCTTTACTCCCAGTTGGACATGGTGGGTTGTCATAATGATGGGGGAAGTGGGCAGTTACTGGCATTTAATGCCCAGAGGGCCAGAGAGGTTAAACATTCTGTGATGTGAGTGATGAGCCATAAAACAAAGACTGGCCATCCCCAACATCCCAAGAATGGCCTCATGGAGAAACAATGCTGAATGAGCCAAAAACTACTTAAGTCCACATTTGAAGCATGTGAATACAGATGAAAATAATACACACTACAAATTCAATAGACTTACTCAACAATTCACTTTAACTTAATTTCTATACTTTTTTTTGATGTTTAAAATGGGAATCATTTTTACTGGCCTGTAAAAATAAATGCATTTGGCAAACATTAGCGAAATTAATACACTTGAAAATAGTGGATTTGGTTTTCCACATCCCATTGGTGTGAGTTCCTGATTTGTAAATTCAAAGGCGAAAACTCGTTGGGTGGGTCACTCCAGTGTCATACCTAGAATATTACAAACCCACCCAGGGGCCTAATGCGGCGAGCTGGGGAGTCATTCCAACTGCCCTTACCGTGGAGCCTGTGGACCGAAGCGATGTGAGGCATGCTGTTTTCGTAGGCTTCTCTGCTTTCTGGGGAGGCCTTGGTCAAGGGCAAGGCTGCGCGAGAGCCCCACCAGGGCTTCCTCCCGGCCTGCGGCGTTCCCAGGAAGTACCTGCCTGCCTCGCACCGGCCTCCCTCACAGGCCTGGGTGTGGAAATGCCTCTCCTCCACCAGCCTGGAATGGTCGAGCGCAAAGCCATAGCAGAGAGAGCTGCGATCGGAGAACTGTCTGTAGGCGCACGAGGCGTCGTGCTGAGAGCCTGGCCTGTCCGCGGGGTCCAGGAGCTGCGGGGAGGCGGTGTCCGTCAGGGGGCTTCCGCCCCACTGGCTGTCGTGATCAGATTCCGATCTTTCCGTGTGAAATCCTGAATACTGAAACCGGGAGGGTGAGAAAAGCACATTTCAAAAAAAATAGCCTTTTTACTCTCCAAGCACCTCTAAAGTCATATTGGGCTTAAGACACCAAAATAAGACTCCCTCTTGCACCATGCTGGGCACCCCTGACTTAATCAGTCCTGGTGCCTCAAAGAAAATCCTTTTGGCTGCTGAATGGACGGCATACAAATAATAACAAATATGGGCTGAACTAAATGCCGTGCACTGTTCGAAGTACTTCATGGGAATTACCCCCACGTAGTTCTTATATTAACCCTTTAATGGAGATACTAGTAACCCACTGTACAGAGAGGGAAGCTGAGGCCCGAAGGAGGACAGTGATGCCCAAGGCCACAGGGTCAGCAGGTGCCAGAGCCAAGACTCAGACCCAAGTTCTCCATCACTACCCAAATGGTATTGCCAAAGGGAGAGTCCGAGAAAGCTCCATATTTTATTTCTATTGGCTTTTCGCATTTTTTTCTTAATTAAAAAACAAAACAAAAAATAGGTTTAAAGCCCCAATGTGCTGCACCTTAACTCTTCACACCGGGCTGTTAATTCTCTGTGAGCTGAATACATGGCAAGATAGTTAACAAATGCTTACCTAATTCAATTGCAATATAACTTGGAAAAAGTCTTGTCCCATACAAGCTAGTTCTATTCAGTGGGAAGTGTCTCTTGCTTTCTAAAGTAAAACTTCATATGTGCATAGGATCATCGGGATCCTCGCGTTTGAAGGTCCTCACAAGCCACTAAAATCAGTAACATAATAATTTCTACCAGTTTCTGGTTACCTAATGCCAAACACAAGTCCAGGTACTATACAGAGACTGCCTGCTATCATAATAATAGATGCCATTTACTGAGATCTTACTATGTGTCTGCCAATGTGCTAACCACTATGTGTTTTATCACTGAATCCTCATAACCACCTGGACAGCAGCATATCTCCATTCTATAGATGAGGAAACTGCATCCCTGAGAGTTTTAATAAGATGCCACAGTCACCCCGCAGAATACCTGGTCTCAAAGCCTGCACCCTAAACCATGAGTTGACACTTGAGAGAAAACACTGTTAAGGAAGAGAGAAGGGGAAAAAGGATCCGATGTTAGAGAGATTTCCAGAAAAGTGGCAAGAACTGCTTGAGAGTCTCAAGAACCAAAATAGAAGTCCATTTTACATTTTCTTTCTTATCCCAGAAAAAAGAGGGATGGGTGTGTGGTAGTGTTGGGGGGAGAGGAGAAATTCCTAGGCTCCACTGTTCTTCACTTGTCACATGCTGGTTAAGCAAATTTTACCCAAGGTAAGACCTTCACAGGACAAGGCAAACTCTCCCCTTCACACTAGGCCCACCCTGAGCGGGAGGAAGAATCCCAACTTTTCCCAATTCAGTGCACACAGGCAGCTCTGGGTAGGGTCTCAGAGCCAGGGAGATGAGTTACAGAGGTTCCTCTGGGGGAACTCCAAAGTATGCTAATAAATACAGCATACTCAGGACAGAGCTCTATGGTAATTCCAGGTTCAAGATTTTTCCATTACCATTTCTAATATTACTTTAATTATTTTCCAAATGTACATATGGATTATCAGCATATTCTATAGGGAAAAAAACAGAGGGGCCAGCCCGGTGGTGTAGTGGTTAAGTTCGCGTGCTCCACTTCAGCAGCTGGGGGTTTGCAGGTTCGAATCCCAGGCACAAACCCACGCACCACTCAACAAGCCATGCTGCAGCAGCATCCCACATATAAAATAGAGGAAGATGGGCACAGATATTAGCCCAGGGCCAATCTTCCTCAGCAAAAAGAGGAAGATTGGGAACAGACGTTAGCTCAAGGCTAGTCTTCCTCACAAAAAATAAAAAAAGAAAGAAAGAAAATAATGGAAAATCCTACTTCTTTCCCTGCAGGACTGTAGGATGTAAGACATCAAGGCATCCTCCATTTCTCTACGTCACACTGCCACACACCCGTGAACACCAGCCTCTCTTTCCACCAGATGCCACCTTCACATCACCAAGCGAAGTTCAGCACACCCTCTCCTTCTGAGTGGGGATCAGAGTGCTATACGTTTGCCCTCGGGTAGCACCCTCCCTGTGCTTGCCTAGGAAAAATTCAGACCATCAGTGCTATTCCAAGCCAGGAATTGCCCAGACTCTGCTTGTTTTCACAAAAGTATAAACCAGGCCTATTTCTGAAGTACTCCAGTCAAGACTTTTGAGCCCTGTTGAGAGGGGAAAAAGCTTTCCCTGAGTGTATGTGGAAAAGTGCTGTTGGCGCAGCAGAGAAGAACATTCTGTCCTTCGCTCACAAAGAAAATTCAACACAAGGCAACCATGGCATATGTGAGGCACACATTTCAAGAGCACCCAAAGAAGAATTTGACAGATAAGCCTCTTGCCCATAATCAGGAAACTACAACAGCAAGGACACTGCCCTTCAAGCAGGCAGAAGTTGATGGTTCAGCCAGACGAAAACCGCACGCTGCTTTAGCGGGACAGAGGAAAAGCTTAGCCGTAAACCTTTGTTTTTAAGGAGAAGACCTATAAACTCGCACCTGTGTGCACCATCAAGGGGTGCCACATTCACCCCTCTAAAAAGAACCGCACTCTGTTGAGAGCACTACCACCCCACAATTTGAACTGATATATTTCAGGTGTTCATTAAGTATTTGAGGAAAGAGAGAGGACAGAGGGGAGGAAGGCAGCCGGCCAATATATGCAGCGTGTGCAGCACAATGAATGAATGAATGCTGCAGAAGACTCCTGGTCTTCCTCACACCTACTTTTGCTGCTTACTACATCTTGGGCAAGTGATTTAATTTCTTTTGTCCCAACAGGAAAAGGGTCATGATGATACTTAACCTACCAAAGGCTGAGCCAGAGTTGGGGCCATTTAATGGAAGAGGCACTCAGGGCAGGGAGCCAGAGAACTTGGTTCCAGGTCCATCCTTGCTACTAACTCTCAGGGTAACAGTGGGAAAATTACTTTATCTTTCTTAGCCTCATCTGTAGAAGTTGTACAATGACATATTGGGTTAGATTACATTTTCTCTAACTTTCGTTTCAGCTCTAATATTCTATGTGATACAATAACTATTTGGTATCCTTTCTAGTGTTGAAAAAAATGATTCCTATGCCTGTCCCTATATTTCACTTATTTAAAGAAGATAACTATTCAGAACTATAATCCAAGTCCAAGAATTTTTATTGTGTGATTATAAGAAGAAAGTTATTATGTAAGTTATAGTTGAATTACAATGTCAATTTTTCCCCAGGTATTCCATTATGATGCAAGTTTTATAGAGATTATGATGCCTTCTGGTCAATAAATTATTCCATTCTAGAGGCTTCTGTGTATGAAGGATAATGGCAGCCACTTGAATCTGCATCTCTCCACACATCCTTCCCCCAGACCCTATAAGGTCATCAAGGAGCACAAATTGAATCACACGTGACCCAAGCTGTTGGCATTACTAGAAGGCAGAGAATATGCCAAACATCAAAGTATTTATGAGTAGAAAAATAAAAAGTCCAACAGCAGCTGCTATGAGCCTGTGGGTGCAGAGAAAAGGGTAAAGGGAGGTTTAAGAGACTCCATGAAAAAAAGAGAGAGAGAGAAAGGAGCTTAGGACATTGGCAAAATGGACAAAATCACCCTCAAAAAGAAAAAGCACAAGTAAGTGCACAAATAGGAACACAAGCCAGTATCTGGTGGTTCACACACTGGCCACAGGAAAGGGACTCAAAATCAAGCAAAATCCAAAGTGGTGGCCTCCCACAAGTGTCATTTCCATAAAAGAAGGATATAAATTGAGAATGGTCTGTGTCCCTCAGAACACAGCAGTGAGAGGAGAGAAGGAAGGGGGGAAATTAGGATCCATCAGACATGAAAGAAAAACACCAGACAGGAGAATCCTACCTTTTCTCCTGCCCCTCTTCACCACCATCATCATCCATTTAAAAAACTGTGTTTCACAAAACTGACAGGAAAGGGTGATCTTTACATAGTAACCCAGCCCATGAAATGCCAAAGGAAAAAAATTAAGCTCTCTATAAAACTCCTGTAGGGAAAAAAACATGAAAATGGAAATATGAACATCTCACTGATAAAATTCTCACCAAATAACCAACCATGAAACAAAATAAAATTGTAAGACAACACTCCAGACTGAACTAAGTACTCTCAATAAGCATTTGGAGACACACACACACACACACACACACACACACACACACACACACACACAGGCACACACACCTGGAATCAGAAATTTTAAAACTAAGAAGCGGACCAAAGAAAACAACAAACCCAACAACAACAAACAGGAAAAAAATGCAATGAAAACTGACCAAACTCAAAGAAATTAAATAAAGGATAAATTACAAATTGTAAAAAGGAGAATAGACTAGAATAAAGAAAATCGAAGAAAGGCTGGAAAACATGTAAGGTAACAAAAATTGGATAGAAAAAAATAAAAGGATCAGAGAAAATGGGTGAAAGGAGATAGAAAAATTTCAATATATACATAACAGTTATATCAGAGTCAAAGAACTAGAATTGCTAAAACAATCTGAAATAGAAGAATAAAGTGAGAGAATTGGTCTACCCAACTTCAAGACCTACCATACAGCTACAGTAACCATAACTGTGTGGTATTGATGGAGAAATAGATGACAGAATAGATAACCCAGAAATAGACCCACACAAATGTGCCCAACTGATTTTTGACAAAAGTGCAAAAGCAATTCAATAATGGAAAGACAGACTTCTCAACAAATGGTACTGAAGTCATTGGACATCCATAGGCAAAAATAAAATGAACCTCAACCTAAGTCTCACACCTTATACAAAAATTAACTCAAGTGGACCACAGACTTAAATGTAAATGATAAAATTATAAAACTTTTAGAAAACAATATAGAAGAAAATCTTCAAGATGTGGGCTAGATAAAGAGTTCTTAGACTTGACATCAAAGGTACAATGCATAAAAGAAAAATTTGGTAAATTGGACTTGATAGAAATTAAAAACTGTGCTCTGCAAAAGACTCGATTAAGAGGATGAAAAGACAAGCTACAGACAGCGAGAAAACATTTGCAAACCACACATGCAACAAAGGACTAGAATCTAGAATATATAAAGTACTTCCAAAACTCAGTAATAAAAAAACCAAAATGAGCAAAAGACACGAAGAGATATTTCACTGATACACAGATGACAAATAATTACACGAAGGATGTTCAACATCATGAGCAATTGGGGAGATGCAAATTAATACCACAATGAAATATCATTCCATACGCATTAGACTGGCTAAAATAAAAAATAGTAACATCACCAAATGCTGGCAAAGATGCAGGAAAACTGGATCACTCCTACATTGCTGGTGGGAATGTAAAACGGTACAGCCACTCTGGAAAATGGTTTGGCAGTTTCCAAAAAAACTAAATGTGCAACTACCATACACAATCCTGGACATTTTTTTCAGTTAAATGAAAATTATATTCATACAAAAACTCATACATTCATGGCACCTATACATTCATGGCAGCTATACATTCATGCAATAGCAGCATTTTTTTCTCACTTCTAAGTCCTTTTTAAATGTCTCTTTTAAAAAATAATTATAATTGTGGTAAAATTCATAACATAAAACTTTCAATGTTACCTATGTTTAATTGTACAATTTAGTGGCATTTAATACATTCACATTCCTGTGCAACCATCACCACCATCCATCTCCAGAACCCTTTATCTTGCAAAACTGAAACTATATACACAGTAAATAATGACTCCCCATTTTCCCCTCCCTCCAGCCCCTGGAAACCACCATTCTACTATCTGTCTTTCTAAGAGAGGGAAAACTATTAAGTCCTAGGAACCCCCAATCTGTCCTGGGGTTGGGAGTTCCCAGAACCTAGCCACCTCAGAGATCTTTCTGAAACTCTCATCTAATCATGTCACTCTCTTGCTTAAAAATATTCTTTTTTTCTGTCCTTCTGTCTACACATCAAATAACATAGCAATACCACCTATAGAAAGCAGAAACTATAGGAAGGCAAGGAGAAACAGAAAGAAACATCCTAATAATAGGAGACTAAGATACCGCTCTCAGTATAAGACAAGTAAAGTAGATTTAAAAAAATAAGAAAGACTATAGAAGACTTAAAAACAAAACCAATCACTTAAATGTTATGGTTATATATCAAACTTTACACATTGATAATAAAGAATAAGTCTTCTCAGTGTACGTGACCAATCATCAAAATTGATCAAATATTAAGCCACAAAGAAAACCTTAGTAACTTTCACAAAGTAGAAATATTATAAACAGCACTCTCTGACCACAATGAATAAAAAATAGAAATCAAAAACAAAATGTTTTTAAAAAGCCCTTCCACCTGAAAAAAAAAAAAACAACTATTAAGTAACTTGTGGGGAAAATAGAAAATACTACATATCTGGATTTATGGGATACACATTAGACACTTAAGTCAATAAAGAATAAAAATAAATTCAATTCTCAGTTACAAAGCTAGAAAAATAACAAAAGAAAGCACAATGAAAAATGGTCAAAAGACATAAACTGAGTATTCACAAAAAATATAAAAATATCCCTTAAACATAGGAAAAGATATTTAACTTCTTAATAAGATAAATGCAAGTTAAAACAACGCTGAGATACCAATTTCTCAACCATCAGATTAGCAAAAATTCAAAAGCTTGACAATACATTGTTTGGCAGAGTGTGGGGAAACAGGCACGCCCATATGTTGGTGGTGGGAATATAAACCGATACAACCCTGATGGGGGGAATTTGGCAATATCTAACAAAAACTGCAACTTCCCACTTCTAAGGAATCATTAGACCAAGCAACACACATTAAAGTATTAAGGTTTAGGGAAAGAGTCATCATAAATGGAACCTACTCTAAAAGTGGTTCAGAAAAATATACATAATGAGGGAAAATGAAGGGAAAGAGAGAAAATGATAAAGCAAGTATGGCAAAATATGAAGCACTGGTGAACCTAGGTTTGTATACAGGAATACTTTACTATTCTTGCAACTTTTCTTGATGTATGAAACCATTTCAAAATAAATATTTTATTTTATTTATTTATTTATTTTGGTGAGGAAGATTAGCCCTGAGCTAACATCTGTTGCCAATCTTCCTCTACTTTCTATGTGGGACTCCGCCATGGCATGGCTTGCCAAGTGGTATGTAGGTCTGCGCCTGGGATCTGAACCCACAAACCCCGGTCTGCTGAAGCAAAGCACATGAACTTAACCACTATGCCACTGGGCTGGACACCAAAATAAATATTTTAAAATCAAAAAATCCTATGTTTCAAAAAATCCTTATGTTTTATTTTCATAGAATCGTTAGAGACAAAGCCATTTTTAGAAAAACATTTTTTCTAAAGAAATGGAATTTGCTGTAATAAAGCTATAACTTAATTATTCAAAACCTTTTTTACTGATTATTAATATTTTGTGCATAAAAATGTAGCAAAGTTATCAACTAGAAATTCCAGTAGAAACAGTGTTGAACCCAAATGTGAGAGGACCCTGATCTACTATCATCCGACATGACTTGTATACAAGATCACTTTCCCTGGGCCTTGATTTTCCCATCTGCAGAATAGGAAAAGACTACTATATTTTATGATTGCAGTGAGGATCAAATAAATAAGATTATCAAAGCACTTTTTAAAATGCAAACATGTTACAGACATGTATGTATCATGTACATAAAGGTCCTTCACCAATGACTTTCACATGGGTAAACAGGAATGGATATCATATCACCATCTTCTAAAGTGATTTTTTTCCCTAGACTATATTATCTCAAGGCCATATTTTTAGTCCCAACCTACTGGCAAGTAAGAGATAAAACATATATGTTAATAAAGAAATCCATATCCCAGCTGCAAAAAGAAATCAGGCCACTGGCCAATCACCTAAACACTAGAGCATTTTCTTCCAAATACTCTGCTTTTCAAAGAGGAAATGCACTTTGGTCTGAACAGTTCTTATCATGTAAACTTTGATTAAAAGCCCAAAGATGTGGGTTTTTTGGGTTTTTTTGCTGAGGAAGTTTCGCCCTGAGCTAACATCTGTGCCAATCTTCCTGTTTTTTAGTATGTGGGCCACCAGCACAGCATGACTAACAGAGTGGTGTAGGTCCACACCTGGGAACCAAACCTGGGCTGCCAAAGCAGAGCACACTGAACTCAACCACTAGGCCACTGGGGCTGGCCCAAAGATGTGTTTTAGGAGTGGAAAGATAGTGAGAATCTTAATCAATTAGAATATATGCAAGTCCTGTCTGTGGATGGTTCTCCACTGATTGTTGGTATCTCTACTATTTGCAAGTGAAACAAAAACATGTTTTAGGAGCTATAGAATATCTACTCTTCTTCCTTTGAAAAGATAACAACACTTTCTCCTATATTTAAAGCTAAGAAACTGAATGATTTAATTCCCTATTTTAATTAGATTATATCAATCAATTAAAGAAAGTTCACTGAAAACCAATTTTTGGTTAATCTTGCTGAAACCTCTGTTTTTCTTTCTTAGAAAATTTGTTGTCATTCTGAATACTCTGCACCTTACTTTGTCCCTATTTCTGATTTAAAATTTAATTTTCAAAGCAAGTATTTATGTTGACAAATTAAGTGAATCCGATGAAGGATGCCCTTGTTCTCATGAAACATGAAACCAAATGCCACCAGCAAAGGTGGACTAGAGCTGGCAGGCAAAGAGCTTGGGGGACTGGATGCCAGCTGACATCCAAATCCCCTAGCTCCCCTTTCAGAGTCAGCTCATGAAAGAATCATTCCTTCTGGAAGAGACTGATACCTCATCCAGTTAAAGGTCTGAGCCATTGCTTGGTGATAATATGCATCCAATGGGAACTACTTGCAAAACTCATTCTACGATTCACTCTAACATTTTTTTGAGTGTCTACTATCTGCAAGGCAGTGTGCCAGGTGAGATGAGAAATACAGCCCCACCTTCAAGGTGCTCACATTACAAAGGGTACAAATAACGCACAGAGCATAACCTTAACACAAGTTAGAAAGCGGCAAGGGCCTGAACAGGGAGAAAAACAATGTAGTTTAGGAGTTCCAAGAAGGGAGCCATTATTCTCTTTTTTAACACTGCAGTTGCTTAGGAAGGGGAAATGAACTACAACTGATTAAGAGGCAATTTATTATATGATTTGCATATGCTAATTAATACCATAACAACAACAGCTACCATTATCAAATACTTGCTATGTGCTAGTCACTATGCTGAGATGCCACAGACGTTATCTTAAATGCTAACATCTTAAAAGTATTATTAACCTCTTTAGGGATGCAGCAAACAAAGCTCAAATAAAAATTGCCCCAGGTCACATGATTACCAAGTTTAAGAGGAGAGAAGCAATTCCAGAGCCCCAGCTCTTTCCAGTACCCCAGACTCACATAGACTTAAGGACTTAGACAACAATGTCCTACCGTCTAAGCAGTAATGGATCCCAGATCCCCAAGCATGTTTTCACAAAGGGGGCTTTCTCCAACCTCTACACTTTGGTAAACCATGTCCACACACCCTTGGGTGATGTCCTCATCACTGAAGCCCTCTTCTGCCACAATGACACCTACAGATATTCTTCTTTTGATAACAGTCATGATACCCATTCCTGCCTCAACAGCGTGTTCCAGACAGGTGCTCTGCATTCATCTGGATGTGGCAGCCACAACCCAACTCAGGAAAAATGCCAGATGTTCCAACAATCGATGTTCCAGTTATCTATTTTTATTCTGGCAGCTCATTGAGGTTTTTATCATTTTTAGCCATAAAATATAGAGAGAGATCCTCTTATGGTAAAGTCCTGTTTTCCATGAAAAACTTTCACTCTATCAGGCATGAGCAGCTTTCCTCTTGATTTGTGTCTGAACCATGAGAAAAAACATCACAGATGCAGACTGCACTGTACGAAGACCATATGCATGCTTTTAAATCACTTTTATCTTACTTTTTACTAATGTAACCCTGAAACATAAAATATGTTCTTTTTTTTCATTCACTGTTATGGGAAGAACAGATGGTAAAAGGGTTAGATTAAAGTAATACAGCATGTCCATTAAAATAACCCTCACTGCTGGGGGTGCTTCCCTTCAACGGGAGTCGTGTTTACTATAAAGAACAGCTTTGGCTTACACACACTGGAAATTGCTGGGGGTTTCTTCGAGGATACACATAATGGTAAGAGAAAAGCTAATGTCAGAATCAAATGCATCTTAAAATGACAATTACACAAGTTATTTTGCTAATCTGAGAGGCTGACAGAAAACGTTTGCCTGGGATGATGTGATTGAACAGCAGTCAAATAATAGAGTCCATTTCTAACTTGAAAATTTTTGCTTCCTAGAAATCATAACTAATTGAAACCGCAAAGAGGATCTCAAGTAGACACTATTTCCTATGTTCCTGCACTCCTACTAGGGGTAGGTAGAAATTTTTTGCTGCCACTTCATTTCTAATTTATTCTTATTAATCAACAGCAAGAATAATTCTGTATAGACTAGACATTAAGAAAGGCTAAGTATAACATGATTTCTACACAAGTCTCACAAATATTTAGCATTGGAAAAGAACCCTATGAATTTTTTTATGAAATTCCGTTTAATTACATATAGCTCCAAAAGGGTTAAATTTTAAAAAAAAATCAAGAAAAATTGAGAATGCATTTTTTTTTTTTTTTGTGAGAAAGACCAGCCCTGAGCTAACATCTGTTGCCAATCCTCCCCTTTTCGCTGAGGAAGACTGGCCCTGGGCTAACATCCGTGCCCATCTTCCTCTACTTTATATGGGACGCCGCCACGGCATGGCTGACAGGCAGTGCGTCAGCAGGCGCCCGGGATCTGAACCCGCGAACCCCGGGCTGCCGAGCGTGAACTTAACCGCTGCGCCACCGGGCGGCCCCCTAGAGAATGCATTTTAAAAGAAAAAAATATCTATTTCACTAGACGAACTGAGCAATGAATATTTCCATTTATACTCTCAATACTTAGAAGGCAAATACTGACTCAAAATTCAATTATTAGAAATTTTAAATATTTTGGCCATTTCTTCCTTCATTTTAGAAAATAGTATACATCGTCAGCTTCTCAAAATCAAGTTTTAAGAATGTGTTCACAAGATTTTCACTCATTATCTTTATGATTTGCTCCACTTATAGTATAATCTATTATTTATTGTGACATTGTTTTTAATTTTAATCTATAATTTAGTTATTTTTAGCTCAAAGAATATTCTGGTGAGAAATCTTTCATACCTGTAAGGTCCCTGATATATTTCATGAAGTAGAAACATGGGAAGTTTTAAAATATGCCTCATATGTGGTTTGAAATGTCATAGGCCTTCTCTTAATCCACCCCCGACAGTTACAAAAATGTTCCTGGGATTTGGTTCACTCATTTTTCTCACAGAAAAGTAACCATAGTCGACATCTCATTAGCTGTCAGGGTGATGTGCAGCTGGAAGGGAATCAGCACTTGGGACCAGAGGCCAGGTTTCCTCCAATGTAATTCTATAAGGAATCTCCTATAGGATTCCATATGGAGAGAGCTGTTCCCAAACCATGAAATCCACAATCCACATCGTTTCATAAATCCAAAGGTAAGTCCTAAAGACTTGCAGGCATTTTCATCGCACTAAAGATTTTAAACAGGTAATAAACATTAATTAAGCCCCTTATGTCCTGGCACACACAGCTGTGAATGATCAAGAATATCCCAGTTTGCGTAGATAATACAGAAATAGCTCTAGGCCATTGGGTAAATCCTGGGTTTCCAGGACCAGTAGCACTAGTTTTAATGGTAATCTTCTTCCACAATGGGCTTTGGGCAGGAGCCAGAACCACTTCCATCCTTTCACCAATGCTCTGACTCACTCTCTGATTTTTCACATATAAGTAGCAGATTAAATGGGCTTGAATTAGATGGGTACAGGTGGTGCCACCTGCTCCAACCCCTTCCTGCAGCTTTGTTTGGTATTCCACTGGTTTATTCTGGGTCTGGACAAAGGACAGGCTGCCCAAGCTGCTCTTGGCAGTGTCCTAGAACTGGGCCAACAGACTGGCAGGTGTATTACCGTCCTCCTGCATGCTATAAGAGGAGATCTATCAAATTTGTAATTTTGTGAAAAGAAATTGAAGCTCGAAGGCCTTCTACTGAATTAATCAGTTTCAAACTGGTGTCTGTAAATGGAAGGATGGATCTACCTTTTCTTCTTCTAAGCCAAGCAGTAAAATAATAATGCAAAATAATGAAGAGAAGTAAACTGAAGACAGTAAAATAATGAGAAAAACTAAAATAGCATCAACCATCAAACAACATACATCAGAACCTTGAGCTTCCAGGAAAACACAGCTTTCAATGCACTATAATATGCTAAAAGGGTTTCCTAAAAATCTGTGAAAGACAGAAGAGTTAAACAAATCTAGATTTCTTAGATAAAGATATCCAAATCCAACTTTCTTAACTCTAGAAGGTTCCCGGTATGAGTAGGTCAAATCCTACCAAGAACTGTCAAAGAAGGCATTGCTCTCTTTGATTTCATTATTTAGTTTTAGTAAAATTTGATTTTATAGTTTTTGTTCAAATAAATTTCCCTGGATATATTGTGGTGGTGGATTCAGCCATTCCCCTCTTCTCCTCTGTTCAGCTGGGGAGCAGAATCACAAATTCCAGCCACCACACTTCCATGAAGCCAGAAGCAGAGGCTTTCCATTGGATTTAGCACAGCTGCTTCACCCGCTGCCCAATTTCTTTTTTGACACTAACTCTCTCCCAGATCCAAACCATCCTGTTAAGTTATGGAATAGAGATGTGTTTAACATGAATTATGCCTACAGCCCGAGATCCGTGGGGATGAGAGGTGGCACTACAGCTGTGCTTTGGTGGGTGGGAAGGATTTAAGAGGCTCAACAGGAAAGGTGTCCTCAGGGAGAGTACACAGCAGCCTCTAGCTACATGGAGACCTGATGTCGGGGGAGTTGGAGGGGGCAGGCAGAGGCAGAATGTAGCCTGGGCCAGATCATGGAGACTGGACTTCATACTATAATCAACAAGGAGCCTCTGTAGGGTTCTAAGTAGAGGAGGGGGCAGTGTGTGTGTTCGGGGTTGGGGGGTACATGACAAAAATGATATTTCAGGAAGCTTACTCTGGCAGAAATGATCAGAGACCAAAAGAACAATAAGGAGGCTGATGAAGTAGTCTACATGTGATGTCCTGTTCTGGAGATCCTGGAACCGGGCAAAGACAATGGGGATGGGGTAGAAGAGAAGCCAAGGGTCAAGAAGCATCATGAAGGAACATGACCCTCACAAGGCCTTTTGTGTTGAAAAGACCAAAAACCACAATTTTAAGAGACTTTTTCCTTTCTTATAGAAGAAATCTATCCCTCATAGAGCATAACACTACTAAAGGTATAGTCCAAAAAGTGCATATAGATTATTACTACTTTTTTTTTCCAAGGAAGATGCACCCTGAGCTAACATCCATTGCCAATCTTCCTCTTTTTTTATGTAAGTCGCCGTCACAGCATGGCCGCTAATAGATAAGTGGCACCTAGGAACCAAACCCAGGCCGCTGAAGCAGAGCATGCTGAACTTAGCCACTAGGCCACCAGGGCTGGCCCACATACAGATTATTAAAAGAAGAATAAGAGAGTGATCTAGAAAGTGTCTCCTGATCATGGGAAGTGGGCCCTGGAACTAGAGCTGAGCCCACAAAGACAGGTTCCTGAGATGGAAGACAGAGCCAAACGGCATTTCTTGCACAGACACTCACATTGATGCAATTCTTTTGTAACCAAAAGATACACACACCGAGCAAATATCAGCTGTCGCATCTCTCCATGGTTGCACTGGAGATGGTAGTGGGGACATGAAGACTAGAAAGCCCACTTCAGGACCAGATGTGGATGGTTCTCCACCCGTAGAGTGTGAGCCAGAGAGTGCTCGTTCAAAGTTGAAAGAGCCTGTAGATTCCACCACATCTAATTCCTCCTCAGCACCTAGGAGTCATCTGTACTGCAGGATTTTGCATTTGTGAAACCATCCCTAGATTGTTTTGCCTGCACATCTTTTGCCTCTTTACATAGGTTACAAATTCGTTAGTAGCAGAATATTTTCCCTCCTTGGGGTTTTTATATCTCTACAGGCAGCTAACAAATTATTCCCACACTTTTTAATGTATTTATTTATTCATTCATTCCTTCCATTAACACTTAGTGAGTAAATAAGTGGAAAACACCATACTAGGTGCTGGGGCAGAGTGGGGTGTGGATATGAAATAGACATGGTTACTACTTTCAAAGAGATTATAGTCCAAGATACGACACATCTAGAAGGCAGTAGAGGGTAGCCTATTCTAAATAGGGGTTCAAAGGAGAAATATAACTCAGTTAAATTTCATGAAAGAGGTAGCATTCAATCTGGGCCCAGAAGTTAGGCAGAATTTTGAAAAATAGAGACAATGCAGGCAGAAACAAATGCACGAACACAAGCATGGAGGCAGGAAAGGACAAAGCTTTCAGCAAATAGTGAGCAGAGTGGTCTGGCTGGATCGCAGGGTTCAGGTAATTTAGGACCCAATTATAGGTGACCTTGAGTGGCAGCTAGGGCTGTGGCAGGCGTCCAAGCAGTGACATGATCGGTGGTCTTTTAAAGTCAGCTGGGAGGCAGGACAGACTAGAGAGGAAAATTTCCCAAAGTGGGAAGAAAATTAAGACACCACTGCAATCCTCCAGAGTGAGGGAGCTCCCAGGACACAGGCAACAGGAGAAGGGTAAATGGCGGGGGTGGGGGGGAGTTGAGAGCAGAGGAAAGCACAGTTGGGAGTCTGGTTCTTGAGGAGCACCCATGGGTGCAGGGCTTTGTTAACTGTCATCCCATAGCCCTACTGCAAGCCTTGCAAACAGGGATAAATTTGAACCTGCTGATAACGCCCCATGGCATGCATGTCTCTAAGCCAAGAAGCTATTGGTTCTCTCACTGTCAGTACCCAGCTCCCACCTCCAGACTCATGCTGGAAGGGCAGATCAGCCCCCAACACATACCACCACAGCTCCTGCCACTGCCACCACATGCGCCTTTATCACATACATGCTACACTGTGTTTAAATGATCTGTTTACATTTTTATCTCCCCTACTGAATCTGTCAGCCCTCTGGGGCAGGGGCTGTATCCCCAGGACTTAACACATCTTATCACTGCCCTGCTTCTTTCTCCACCTACACTATCACCCTCATGGGCTCATGCATCGATTCATTCCTGCACTCACTCAATATCTACAAAGGACTTTTGGGTGCCCGGGCAATCTGGTTATCAAGGGCAACACCTCCTGTCCTCATGGACCTTAGAGTCCCCATTTTCTGCCCCCAAATTTTCTTCCTTTCGTCTCATTTTTGCTAAGCCTCATTCTACTACCCTCGCTTATGTCACTTTTCTCATGTTTTTCTTCTCATAGTTCTTTTCTTATTCAGTAATGTCCTGCTGCCTTACTTATAAATCTAATGTGACAAAATCTAGCCACTTGTTTATTTAAATTTTTGTGAGATGTATCATCATCAGATTCTCACTACTGGGAATGCTTTGCATGTGACATATATCACTATATATTGTAATATTATAGTAAACATCAGTTAAACAGTATACTTAAGACGTCTGCCCATTTGAGTAAACTATTTAGCAAAAAAGTATATGGTCCTGTCTCTAATCCCATATACCTAGTTTATCTACAATAAACACCTACCTTATCTTTACCAATATCTTATACTATTGTGCTCCAAAGCAAGGAGAAGGACAAGGCAGTTCCCTATAATGGCTTAGGTAGACTGTACCAGAAACAACCACTTTTGCATGTCCCCATTGATATTCCCGTCCATCTCATCACCCACTGTATTCATCACGTCTCCTAAAACGTCACCTTTCTCTGTGGACTCCTTTAATCAGACCATTCCTTTACCCTGCACATTCCCTCAGCAAGTTTGTGTGTCTTTTATATTGTGTGTCCAGACTTCACTAGCCTATTTCAGATAAGGCACCTGGGTCCCTCCTGAAACCAACAGGCTGAGTGAGGACAGAGAAGCAGAGTAGTGACAGGTAAATTTGGGGGGTGTAAGGAAGCTGATTAATGGGGAACGGTGTGACCAGGGAGTGACCTCATAAACTGATCATGGAGAAAACCTGTTAGTGATCAGTGAAGGACGGGCAACAGCCAACAGCCCCTGGACACCACTGTCTGCCGCCCCCCCAACCAAGTGCCAAGGGAATGAAAAGGCAGAAGCTGTGGCCTTGAGGTCGCGTGACCAAGCACATCTTACAATTCCTCTCCAAAATGTTGGTCTTGCCTCCCCAGTGAGACCATTGACATGATTCCTTAAGGACCCACCTTTAGCACATAATAGATTAGTGCATAATAGTTAGTGCACATAATAGATATTTAACTAAATACAAGTTAGTAAAAACCAAAGTACAAATCTGTAACACAGAGATCTACCCTTACTGAGTTTTTGAAAATAATACTCAGCAGTTCACTTATGAAGACGATCTAAAAAGACTGTAAAGGTCCATTCTAATAATCTCTTGATATTTCTATAGAAGAGGGAGACTAATCTCAAGTTTATACATGGCCAGAAAATATAAACAAGTCTGTATAGTGCAAGAATTTCTGAGAAAGTAACCTCATTTTTTTGCAAGATGCATTAAAATTTTTTTGTCATTAATGGTCAAGGATTGCATGTTTTCATGTTACACATAAAACATGAAATGAAGAGATCTCTATCCTGGTAGTGAGAAAAGTGCTACGTATAAGGGAAAACTATGCTGAGAAATTCTTGGTCCTTCTTTTCTCTGTAACTTAAAAAGTCAGCATAGCTGGCACTGGTGTATTTTTGAGGCCAGGAAGAACCTTTGCAGAAAGAGAGTTTCTACCTTCACCAAAAAGAAGCCAGAGTGCTAGCAATGAAAATTAAGAGGATTCTGTGGGATTATTTAAAGTAACAGATGTAGAATAAAACCTGCAAGCGTTACGACAGATCTGTAACAAGTGATTAAATACTTTCAGATTTCAGAAGCATACACAGTCTAATACATGCACTGTTATCAGGAATTATATAGTGAATTGGTTATTACTGACTAGGGAAAAAGCAAGAGGAGGGCAGGATGATGCAATAAAACAGGAGGGCACGCACTGTCTGTAATAAACATAACAACTATAAACATGCCAACACGAAAAGTTTAAAAGGAAACTGGAATCAGGAGACAATTTATTCACGACTGACATGCCTAAACTATGGCAAGATAACTTCCAACTGTATTAGAGGAGCTGGGACTAGTTCCATAAAAATACGTGAAAAATATTCTAGCAATCACTACTAGCAATTGCTAGAGATAAGGTCTGAAAAATAAATTCTGTAAACTCCGTATTGTTAATTCAACAGAACTATGAAAAAGAGAATTTCCTATTTTCATAACATAAGCCCAATAACAACAAAATACAACTGTCAAAATGGTAAGACTGCTGCTATACAGCAGCACAGTAGCTATCTGCAGAATCTTTGGAAATTAACTGTAGTATTTCTTATAACAATTTTTCAAAAACCATTCAAAACAATTCTACGTTGACCTTTCTTGTCCCAAGTAACACATAGAGGTACAAAGGTGATTGAGTCATTCATTAAGTGACTATAATATAATCAAGTCTAAAATCATTCCCAAGGGCATCTTATACCAGGAGGGGGCCTGAAAGTTCACCTGCTCCCGCAGACACACTTGGTGGTGGCCATGAATTACAATTTGTGCGTCTCGCATGTTCAAATACGGTGCCTAAATAATTCCAAAAAGCAGTGTTGCTGTTTGCCATTCGTCGGATGTCTGTTAAGAATTTCTAGATATGTCTAATAAATAATATTGATAGAATCATTAAATCATCATTTACATAACTAAGAGGCACAAGATGTTACCCTACGAGCTCAATTTTGCTCCAGAAACTGCCTTTTGAAAAATCTGATGAGAATTTGCATGCTGAAAATATGTAAACGTGGAAATAAAATAGAAAAGACTTTCTCTTTATTTTTGAGAAAAGAGGCAGAAGTATTTAAAATTAAATACAATCAAAAGCTTGATTACTCAGTAGCTAAAAATGCATTTATTAGGCATCTATTAATACATAAAGTGAAATTCAGTACAAGTGTGTCCTTAACTACAAAAAGTAAGCTTTAAAATGTAATTTCAAAATAAATTTATAATGATCAAAATGTGTCTATAATGAGAAGAGGTGCGAGCAGCCAAGGATAAAAAGAATCTCATCCATTATTTCTTTGCAGTGCCCTCTACTTCAGTAGAGAACTTTACTCAGACCTTCACAGACCCACAGCAGGACTATTAAAATGAGTCTCCTAAGTAGCTTGCTTTGCCTCAACCACAGTAATACTCTCATTTCCTGTTTGAAAATGAGAACAAAACAAACTCTCCGCAAAAGAAACTCTAAACTCCTTGGCCTAGCAGATATTTGGCACCACTCAATATTTCCAAACATATCACCCCTAGTCCTCATCCACAGGGACCTACCCTTCCCCACTTCACCCCCAGGCCCAGCCACACTGACAATGTGTTCCTAAATTTCTTCATAATCTTGATCTTCCTGAAGTGTCCTCTCCTTTCCCTTATGCCCAAATACTTGCATTCTACCCTCAAAGCCCGGTCACCCACAACACCTTCCCCAGTCATCCAGACTAGATTCCCTGTAGCTGACACCACTCATGAAGCCCTCTGAATACACCACCTCCTCGACACTACTTATTCTGGTATATAACTTACCATTCCAACCATACTGCAAAACTTATGGACAATTCTTATACCACTTGTTTATATTCTAGCACCTTTTACCCAACCCTACCCTCATTCACCACAATGGCCAGAGTAGCATCCTTCCGATGCAGGCACTCAGCTAGCATCTACTGAGTCAAAGACACATAATAGCAATGATGTATGAAAATTAAACACTAAGTATCCCTTAACAATATAAGGACAATTTGGACCAAATAAGACTTTTGAGAAGCTAAATTCTTTTTTTTTTTTCCTTAAAATTTTGAGGGTCTAGAATCCAAGATGATGGTACTAAGTTGTTTTCTTCCAGCAGAAACAGTGATGAGTTTGCCCTGGATGTCATGCTTTTCCAATGTGTCCTCAGAGGACCCTCTGCTCACCCCACGATAATTCACTGTAAATGCCTGTTCCCTTGTGTGTCTACATGAGTGGCTCCTTGAAAGCAAAGACTGTTCCATTTCTGATCTCTACATATTAGTAGCCATGTACTAGGAACTCAGTCAAAGATTGACCTGGCACCATGATTATCTAAAGTAAACACAATTAAAGAATAACCTTTTCTAGGCACATAAACGTTAAGTAAACTTAATTCATGACTGTGCAATTTCAAATAAGTCATATGGCCAAAATTCTAAGGACTACATTTATATGGGTATTAACCACAAAAATGAACACACAAACGTCAAGAGAAATCCTATGTGGACATATGAGTGTGCGTGTGCTTGATTTTTATACTTCATAGACCATTTCTAGAAGAAAGCAAATTTTGGAGAAGGAAAATAAGGGAATAGAGGGGTTTTTCTACTTTCCACTCTTCTGTATTATTTTTTTTAAAACTAAGGAACATGTATAACTTTCAAATTAATTCTTCCCCCCACACACAGGGAGCAGTCTAATGGCAGTTAAAATGTTTTTTATGAGTAGTCTACTGTTAGAGTAAACAAATAGAAATTTTAAATGTTAAGAGCTGAGCATGAAATAAAACATAGACTTAGACAATGAGGTTTTGGAAGTCCAAGGAGGAGATTTTGTTTTTGTCTTAATTCCTGTATTACAATGGACAAACTCCTTACTAGTATTTCCTAATTTAAATTCTTTCATCTATGTGTCCAACACTGCTATATATTTAAGGACAGAATTACCCAGGGGCATAATCCATTCTTTCAAGTAGTAAAAAGAGACAAAAAACTCTTTTCCCAAAGTACAAGATATTAATAAGAAAAGCTTCTGAGATGTTCAATGAAAAAAATGAAATTCTCCTCCGCAGTGACTTTAACTAAAACGCACTTAATAAGTAGAGTGCTCAGTCCTCATAACAGAAAGTATCCACTGAAAAACATCTAGGCATCACACGTCTACCCCCTTTCTTTTGTCAGAGTAAAGAATTCTGGTCCCCTGTGGGAGATTCTAAACCACATGACATAGGTCTCTTGGGGGCTCAATCTTCTTATCTTCATATATCAAGCTGCTAAAATAATTTAGCAAATAGTAGCTTCTTAGTGGCCATTAAGTCAATGAATGATATTTCCTCAAACAGCATATGCTTGTAGAAATCAACAGGATAATATAGCTCTGATAAGTAAGAAAATAATTGTTTCTGTACCCACTAGGTTGCCATTTTCACTTTAAAACATATATTAGGGGCCAGTCTGGCGGTGTAGTGGTTAAATTCATGCACTCTGCTTTGGCAGCCTGGGGTTCACAGGTTTGGATTCCAGGTGCAGACCTACACACAACTCATCAAGCCATGCTGTGGCAGCGTCCCACGTACAAAATAGAGGAAGATTAGCACAGATGCTAGCTCAGGGACAGTCTTCCTCAAGCAAAAAGAGGAAGACTGGCAACAGATGTTAGGGCCAATTTTCCTCACACACACACACACACACACAAAAAATATATATATATATATATACACACACATGTATACATATTAAAAACATGAATGATAAAGACCATCTTGATGAAATGACTCCAAATCCAGTTTAGTTTTATACCAGCCCAGAATTCATCTCCTGAGTTGATGAACTGTAGGAAGTTTAAAGTAACGTCCTTAAAGAAAAGGATGGAGGTAGGTAGTCCCAGGATATTGGGAGTGGGGTATCCCCAGCTCTGTCATACTCCCTCCAGGCCAGGAGAGAGTTGTGCAGACACCTTGACACAGTCTAGTTTCTATATTTCAGTGACTAATCAGAAAAATAATTTTTCCTCCCAAGAATCAGGACTCATCTTTGTACCTTGCAGTGTTTCTGGAATACCTCCTCTGGGTCTCATCAACTCACCACCTTGCAAAGATGAGAAGAGAGTTGCTTTTTCTACCGCTCCTGCCATCTGGAAGACCCTCTCTATTTCATTCCTCCCCATAAATAGTCCATCTGTGCTCAAATCTCAGGATGAAATACATCCTTGATCCTTTGCCTCTACCTCTTAATTTCCTTCTACTTCAGTTCCTGTCCTAAAATTCACTTTTTCCAAATCAAGCTCTTGTTTTCCATCTTTCACTATGCTGGCTACATCTTTTTGGTTAATCATTGTGGGGGAAAAAATTAGGATCAAACTCTTTGAAATAACAAAGTTATAGTTCTGACCGCAACTGAGACTCTCACGAACATTACATAAAAGTGAAAAACCGCAAGATCATTTCAAATTTTTACTAGCACAGTTATTTTAAAGGAGGAAGAAGATGGTTTTAGAAAGCTTCCCAGATTTATAGAAGTTTTAAATTTATTAAAACCAGATAATTAATTCCAAACAGTTTTACTACTTCCTCAGCTGTGAGACCAAATCAGGTCACAAAAAAGAAAGTTGAAAAAGGGCAAGGCACCTACCTGAGGGTATGGAGAAGTCCTGGATTTTGACTTTGAGCTGGAGAGCCGGGACTTGGCCCCCTTCCTGCTGTCAGTCATGGTGGGAGTGGAGCTGCTAGCGTAGGAGAAGGCTGGTTTGGAGACTGAGATCTGATCCAGAGAGAGCTGCAGCCCTTTGTACTCCGTGTCCCTGCAGGGTGGGAGGACATAGCCCATAATCAGCCACCGCAGGAAATAGATTCATGCATTCTCTCACCAGGAATGACAGTAATCCATATTTGAAAAGGGAGCAAGCAAAAGTTACCCATATGACTGGCGCCCACAAACAGCTCAATTATTTTAGAAATGCCTAACATTTAACTAATGTGTTTGAATGCAGCTGCCACATAGACCACAGCCAAATTACATGATATGCTCATGAAAATGTCTTAATTAAAAAATGCATTTTTCATTATTTTTATAAGTAGAAAATAAATCCATAATTCAACTTCTCTGAGCTTTTGTGTCCTCACTGTTGAGATATGGATTATAAAACCTACTCTAAAGATTTCCTATATGGGATGAACTCAACAGACAACTGGCCATCTGATGTTATCCGATTATTGGCAAGAAGAATGTCTTTTATCAGCTGTTTCAAGATCAATCATTCTGATAAACATTGCAAATATTCTTATAGCTAGCAAACTAGTGTAGCCAGGCGTATAAGTAGTTAAAAATCCCTTTCAACAGGCTGATTAATTCAGTTACTTTAGAGTACATTTTACCACCAGTTCTTTCCATTCCTTTCTTCATTCAATAAATATTTAAACTGCTAATATATATCAGACTATGTGCTACGTGGAGATGAAAGGATAAATGAGACGCTTAGAGTCTCTGCCCTTGTGCAGATGACAATCTATTTGGGAGAAGAAACAGTAAATGAATAAACAAGCATAATAACTGCAGGCTGTGATTTGAAGGGGATAAAGGGTGTCTCTTACAGAGTTTGTTACAAAGATATTGCTCGAAGTATTTAGACGCTAAAGGTGACAACCTCGGCCCTGCCCACAGCTACCACCTCAGCCCACTTCCAGGCAGCAGGGGATCTGATCTGACTCCCCCCTTTTCATAAGAAGGTATCAACCCTTCCCACTGGCAACCAAAAGAAAATGTTTCAGAGCTTTCCTTATGAGGACTCGTGGGAGAATTTTCTCTCAGGTTCCAGAACTAGCTGGGCTGCTCCTGAGTAATTGATTTCTTCATATCTCACAAACACTGTGAATCATATAACTCACCATGTTACCCTCTTTGCACCAGAAGTCAAAAAGCCCCCGGGCCCCATTCCGATTTGCAATCACCTCTACCAAGTGTACAAGTCCTCACAGCAGGCATTTTGTGCAACAAACTCCACTGGCTTCCTTTATTTTTCCTATCTAATTATTCCTTTTCTCCACTGGGTTCATCTTTTAAAAAAATGTATATGCATTTTTTAATATTCTTGGGATTAAGACAGGTATATGAAATGTAATAAATTAATAACATTATATGTGTAAAAGTTACTGGCAGATTTCCATGGATCAACAAATATTCATTTATCGTCTTTTCTTTTCCCTATTTGTTCTCTACCAAAAGATGAGGCAAAAGCAAAAAGTATAATTCAGGCAAGGAGTCCCTCAAGGGACTAGGAATAGAAACCATCTCAAACAGGTCCAATAATATCACTTACACAAACTACAGTGTAGAGCTCTGTGTCGGCATATTACAATGGCTTCATATCAAACAGTCCATCTGCTGAGTGAGAGTTAAAAAAACCCCAAATTCTCCCACACGAGAAACAAAAACTTAGAAGGTGGGCAGGCAATTTGTCCTTTAGGCTGGGGAAGTCTGGTCACCTCACTGGTCTGCTTCACTGCTCTCATCAACTCCTTCTAGGGACAACACACAACACGGACTCTGAGCCCTCTCTGGTCAGAAACTCAGTGCCCTCCGAAGTGTGGCTCCCACCCATTCTTCTGACAGTATCTCAAAATTTTCCCTCACCAGCCCCTCACTTCATCCACAGTAGTTCTCTCCAAACTGATCTTACACTTTCCTGACTCTCTCCCTCCTCCAACACATACCCATAACACTCCTCTCATAAAGAACTATCTTAAATCCCATTCGCCTCCATGCCTTCCTTCCTGACTGCTAACCCACTCATTCCTTGAATACATGTTGACCGAGCGTCTCCTTGCGGACCCTGTTCCAGGGGCCGGGGAGACAGCAATGAACAGAAGGCTAAGTCTCGACCCTCAGGAAGAAGGCACCAGAGCCAGTTCCTGAGGGAGGTGGCGAGGGGACCAGAAACTATCTTTTTCCTCCTCTAAACTTATTTTTCAAATGACTATGTCTCACCATTCCCAGAGGATTCTAAGTTCCCAGAGGACAAGAGTCAAGAGATATTTTGTTGTATTCCAATGGCCATTTGCACAATATTTCATATAGATGGGAGAGGAAGAAGATAAGGATGCAACCAGGAAAGACTTGTTTTCCCCAATTGCAACCCAACAGCCTTTCTCTTTGGGAAAAGACCCCCATGGGATGTGAGTCTCCTGACCCACCTGCCCTGAGATTGCATGTGGGTGACAGTGAACCAGGCAAGCCAGGCTCTGACAGGACATGGATCCCCAACCCTTGGGCGTCTCTTGTGTCAAATGTACTTCTGTCCACTGGGCAGCAGAGTATCATTCAGTCCCTGCCTGACAGGACCTAGACTGACAGCAAAAATCATGCACCCCTGAAAATATGGCCAAATAACTTTATAAACTCATTCCTAATGCAACTTTTCAGCCCAGGGACTTCTTGGCTACGAGTGAGGAGTAAACAAGGATTCTTTTTTTCTTGTGCACACTTTCAGACCCCCAGAGTATGTGTCTCAACTACTGAAAAAGTCTTTGCAAAATTTTTGCATAGCTTCCAATGACAAAAATACTCCAAATTAAATAGGCTTAAATAAAATTTCAAAACCAGTACCTGATTTGAAATTCTCTATCTTCAAATGAACACTCTAATAAATATAAAAGAGGTTATACAATACTCTTTATAACATTAACAAAAATATTAATTTTTTGGTGCACATCAAAAAATACAAAAAAAATTCACCAAAATTCAGCAGAAGACGAGGAGGTCAGGTAGATCAGGGTTGGAGCCACGTACTGTGTGACAACCCTTCTAGAGATCAATTTCCTCTTTATAGTTCATAGAGATATAGTGAGGCTTAGACAAAATATCATAGGAAAAACTCTTAGCACAGTGCCTAGAACAGTAAATGCTCAGTAAATAATACATATTATTTCTTAACATCCACGCTGTGTGGCAATTTTTGGCATCTGATTTCCCCAGCATAATAGTTTCACTTTGGTAGCGAACTGTAATGCATTTCATTATAAACATCTCCCTATGCGGTATTTCTTTCCTTTCTATCCCAAACTCATTTTAATTTGCTCTGTTACTTTTTAGCCTCTCAACTCTACTGTAGTTTGGCCAAAATACTTATTGCGGTAAGTTCTTTATTGCTAAGTCAGCAAACGGGGACCTTAGAGCAACACAGACCGGACACTCCGAGAGTTCAGCCTTCCTGTTTCTCTGTTCAAAACTCTAACAGCTCAAAAGATGTGTTAGGATGAAAAGCACAGTAAAAAAAAAAAAATACCCAAAGACATTTCAAGTACGGTTGATGTGCTGCCAAGAGCTCTGAATGGAGGAATCACTGAGAACAAAGCATTTGTTTTACTTTTAGAATTCTATTAAATTGAGTATTTCATTTGTAGAGATTAAAGGGCTAGCTGCTGATGGGAATCACATTACAAGTTCCATTTTCCTCCTCCAAACTCAGACACAAAGAAGAGTCTGGCTCTACCTCTCTCCCTTCCCCACAGCGAGGCACATTCTGGTATCACACGCATCCTCAAAGTTAGGTGTAGGCATAGCAGAGCCTTTCAAGCTTTCCCCATGGAGCAGGAGAAAGTAAAATACTTGGGCACACAGAACTTAGACTCTAAAATGAGTCTGGTGAGGAATTTGACTTAGCTGACTTTAACAAAGGAAGGACACCATCCTGCTCTACTTTTAAGCAGTTTTCTTGAAACCATGTTTGTGACTCCACAGGTAACCCTCTCAAGAGCAGCTCACGCTGTTCTCCCAGAACAGCACACAATCAGCATATCAAGAGGAACTGTAGCATATGTTATTGAGCATATTTTTCAAAATGGCTATTGATACCAATTTACATTTGTTTTGTTTCTTTGTGGGGGTTTTTTTTTTTTTGGTGAAGAAGATTGGCCCTGAGCTAACATCTGTGCCAATCTTCCTCTATTTTATATGTAGGACACCACCACATCATGGCTTGATGAGCAGTGTGTAGGTCCATGCCTGGGATCCGAACCTGCGAACCCCGGGCCATCGAAGCGGAGCGCGCAGACTTAACCACTACACCACCAGGCCGGCCCCTACATTTGTTTTTGTTTTTGTTTTTCTCCCTTTAATGACTTGTACCAGAGCTGCAGACATCCTCTGGTACCTCAGCTCTGAAAGCAATGTAAAATAAGTAATTTGCAACCACTAGGACTTGCAGCTTGTCAATCTCACTCATATTTGCACAGACCAAAATAATCCTCTTATTCCATTATGGACAGTCAGAAATCATTCAGTTTGCAGAATTAACCATCTGAGTCTACTCTAAATTTTATAATAGTCATGTACATATTTGGAATTACTCAAATTCCAATAGAATTAAAGAGGCCATTTTTGCATCATTGGCCTTCTCAGCCTTCCCTGAAGCAATACACCATACACACTCACGAGGTAAATGCCAACTTGCCATATGGGGAGCTCAGGGTGACACTCTTGTAAAGCAAACAGAAGGTGTCTTCCCAGCTCACAAGTACTGTCAGGTTCAGAGAAATGCATCAATATCATTTCTATCATTTCAACTGGGAGACTGGCCTCCATGATGCCAACAGCAGCACTAACACACTTACACCCTTCCCATGAGTTAGAACGAGTGTAGAGAGAAGCAATCAACAGTATTTTATCAGTTTATGTTGAGTCAAGATTCTTGGCAAGAATTTTATTCTTCAAGTCCACCACACCCTATTTCACTTCCATTATAGACAACTGAATTTTTGCTTTTGTCGTGTCCATTTTGGAGCTGACCATAATGGGGCTTCTTTGTTGACTTTATGCTATGTGGCAATTCTTCAAAGACGTTGCCAGATTTCCCAACTGAGCTTTTTTTAAACAGCTGACGGTGATCAAATTACCAAGGAAAACGTGGAAACAAAGACATACAATTGATTTGCCTCCAAAGGCGCTGACTGAAATAAGCAGAGGATTGCATTAAACCGTGATCGGATTAAGTGGGAATGACTGCGCCTTATACTAAACTTTTTAATTGGATTCTAGAGTCACTGTTACACGAAGTGCATGACCTTCTTTATATTCTGGCAGAGTTACTGCCTGGCCACTGGGTAAACCTCCACAGCAGACAGACCTACTTTATGTTTCATTTTCAGGCTGCCATGGAGCCCAGCAGAGATAGCTGATAAGGAGGATTCCATACTGTGAGGGGCTCACAGACTAAGACAATCTGCTGGGAAATTAGGCTAAGGTGCCCTTGGAAAGGTAATAGTTTCATACTAATAAGTGGATTTGTGTTTGTTCCTGTGGTTTTCTCCATTTGATTTGGCAATTTTAGTAGTTCCCCAAAAGTCTTTGGTTTACATAAACATTGCTTCTGCCTAGAAACATCTTTCTCCTGCATTTTGTAGGTTTAATCTAACATGCTATGGAGTGGATGGCCCCTCAAGGGTAAGGGATGGCTTAGGCATAGAGTTTACTATCACATTGTGATTTCAAGAAGGAAAGACAGCAGTATAAACAATAGGCAAACAATAACAACCAAAAACTAAGTCAAAAACTATAATGTGTCAGTAAGATGTGGCAAAGTCAACCATCCTCACAACAGGGATTGTGTAATACCTTTGTACCAACCCATGACACAAGTTGAAATATAGCTAAATCCAGACCTGCCACCACACTGCTTCTGAATTTATTTCTTGCCCCCATGGGCCATGGTGATCTCTCCCTGCTCCCTCCTCCAAGCTCCTACTCACCGTCTCTCCCCCTCATTTGGCACTTCCAGTTCTGTCTCAAAGTGTGATGAATGCCATACCTGACAAAAACCTCCTAAATTCCTCTCTTATAACAATCTCTATGGACTGGCTAGCACGAGATCTTACAGAGGACAGAGGCTCCCTTTGCAAGTGATTAACAAAATAATTCCCATTGCAATAAACTTTCATTCATCTCAAACCCAAATGACCAAAAATTCAAAAAACTAGCAAACCTTTCTATATAAATGAAAGATACCCGCCAAGCAAATTTATGTGAGAGACTTTTAAACTCCCAGATTATAATTAACAATGGTCATTCTGAAATTCTGTGAGATTCCACATCAAAGAAATGAATTATATGTTATTGTTTTAGTGTTATGTACATTAATATAATGCACTTATTTTTTATAAAGTTATAATTCAGGCATGGCATGTGTGATATTTAGGCAACCTAGAATAATAAATTAATTTCATCCTCAACCATTTATTTGGAACTATTACAATCACATTGAAGAAGTGAAGAGGAATAGTACTTTAAACCCCCAGAGAAATAACTTCTATAAATCGATAATAAATGCAATATTTCTGCAATAGAAAAATAAGAAAAGGATGTAAACAATGCACAAATTGCTGAGAAACATTTTTTTTAAAGGTTTAGTCTCATGAGTAATAACCTATATGAATTAAGGCAGCTATCAGATGTCATTTTTGCCTTTCAAATTGGCAAAGATTTTTTTAAATGACAATAAATCCCAATGAAAATAAGGTGAAATAAATGGGCATTCTTACATACTACTGGTAAGAGGGTAAACTGACAGTGTTTATCAAGAGTCTTAAGAATATTCAAATGTTAAATACAGTAATTCTACTTCTAGGGATATATCTTATGAAAAAAATCAAAGATAAGTATGGAAAGTCTATATAAAAGAATGCTTGTCTGCATAATTTCTTATGTTTCATTCTAAATAATCAAATAAGAACCAACAATAGAAGCATTACTTAATTATGGTATACTCATGTGAAAAAATATTATGCAGTCATTAAATTGTTTCACTCTAATGACATAAAAATACTATTGATAAAGTGGAAATTTATCTCTTTTTAAATTAACATGTACTGCATATACAGGTATGTGTAGTGGGAGGCAAAAAACAAAAAAGTCAACAGTGGATATCTGGAAAATAGATTAAAGATGTTCTATATCTTTTCTATATCTCTCTGCATTATCTTAATTCCTTCTATAATAAACATGTATTACCTTTATAACCAGAAAAATATTTCTTTAAAAAAAACACTGAGGCAAATTTTATGTACTCCCACTTCATATTGAAATGGTTCCTGAATTTCTTTTCTTTATATTTCCAGGGTTTCTTCTTTGTGAATGATATTAAATTACAAAAGAGAAAGCGCTGCTAAACTTCTTTTCCCATAGGTTCAACTTCTCTGGCACATCATTTATAATTTTTAAATATCCCAATGTCCATATGCTCTCAGTGCCGATTCATTTCTTTTACTTTCTGATTTATCTTCCACCCTTCCTACCTTACAGAATTATCTGTCTCTGCAGGCTTTCCTATGAAGTATATGACTTTATGTTTCCTTCTTTGGAGAATATAACTCAAATTATGACTTCTAATTGAAAAAAAGGAACTCTTGCCATGTAGTTTGTTAAAACAATTTAGTTTCATGTGAGTTATAGATGGCATATTTGTTATTGTTTAAAGGGAGTAAACCCTCCTTTGGGGCCACATGTCTTGTTCCGAGGAACTTCAATTCTTATGCTCAGAAATTCATTTTATAGGTAGCTACTAAAGTTTTAGGTGTATTTGTGAATCCTCCAGGTCTAAGTTCCAAATTCTATTGTTTTGGCTTTTCCATTTCTTATTTTCTTGAGGCGGGGGTGGGGGGTGCTGTTGTTTTAAGGTTAGATCTGAACAAATTAAACATAAAATGCGCTGCCTCTTTCATCAGAGGCATAAATTAAAAACTGTCAGTCTCCTCTACCATAATCAGAACCCCTAATTTTAGCCCACTTCTAGGAAAAAACAAAGCCAAATATAAAGAAAGAAAATGTGACACTAATATCAAGTTCTTCTCACTTCTTAAAATTTTCAAGAAATAGAAAATAAAATGCACACATATTATTCTGGCCCCTCTTTTCCATCTCCTTCCATTCTTTCCCACCTTCCCACCCTCGATGTTCATCCCCCTTACCTTCACCATCATTTATCAAGCTGATGTTTTTCAAATGTATGCTCCCATTAGAACCCTTCCAACACCTAAGACAACTAAGTAATGGGGGAACCCATCACTTACCACCTTATATGTGGTTGAAACTTTGTTCTCACAGGAACAGCTTTCCCACCTAGTTCTTCTGACCCTTACAAAGCTGATTCCTAAAGCCTCAAAATATTCTCTGGTAGAGACAGTGAAATAAGCACACCTCCTATTTTCAACTCCACAAACTCCAGGAACAGAAAAGATACTGGTAATCTTAAGAAATAATCTTCCTACAACACTGGGAAATCTGAATCCCATACCCCAGGCCATGGGGTCCCCAAATTCCCCACAGGGCCTCGAGTGGGGAGACCCAAAAGGCCAAACCTCATGCACTGTTGGAAGCTCTGCCTTTTCTACACACACAAAGGCACCGGCTTGTCTGCACATAATAGAAAAGCAGAACCTCAGACTTTGAACTCCCAAGGAAAAGATGCAGCAAAAATGATGGCGTGATGTGATGTTTTCAAATGCACAAATCTTCATTTGTTTAACTTAAATATTTTATAATATGTCCTATAGCATTTATTCTTGATTAAACCTCTTCTAGATAGTTAATCATTAATGGTTTCTTTACAGTTGCTGTGCAAACAATTCATTCATACCTATGACATATCAAACCTCATAGACATGTTCTTTAATTGGATTAATTTATTTCTAATCTCCTTAAGCCCTTACTACTGTAATGCTTGACTAAATATATATTAAACTCTATTATTTAAACGGCTAAAATAAATTTGAGATGTATTTTATGAATAAAAATTCACAATTCAATAAATGTTGTGCCATTATTATTATTATTATTATTATTATTATGTGCTTCAGTATTCAGACATTATTTAAAATTGCCTGGTAGATAAACTGGGTTTCAACAAAATACGTTCTGAATTGTTGCTAGAGATTTTGGATTGCCTACTAAATTGCCAAAATTTTCATTGTCTCTATATTTGGAGTCGGACAGCTTGCATAATACTTGACAGAATCCATAGTTATCAATAAAGTCCATTACCAAAGACAGAATAGGCAGCCGCCTGCTTTTATGATTTGTAGGGCTTGAGAAATTTCCAGGGCCCCCACAAAGATGTCTCAATAATAATGGTCTACTGATACTTAAAATCTACTACTAGATATTTATTTCTTTGGCTTTAAACAGATGGCCCAGAAAGGGATGATAGAGTAAACCCTATCTGTTATCTTTCATTGACTCAGTTTACCAGCTCCTTTCCCTAGAGCAGTGGTTCTTGAGTTTCAGCTGCCTCAGAAGGACCTGAAGAGTTTATTAAAATACAGCTTGCTGGGCTCCATCTCTTAGAGTTTCTCACTTGCAGGTCTAGGGTGGAGCCCAACAATTCACATTTTTAACAAGCTCCTGGGTAGTGCTGATGCCACCAGTCAGGGAACCATTCTCTGAGAGCCAGAGTAGTTGTGATCTGGGATGAAAAAAACTCAAGGAATCCGGTGAAAGAGGACCAAAGCGAAGATGGAGAACCACTGAAAAGGGAGGCAACAATTCAAGCTTCACACTTTCCCCAGGGCCTGACCTCGCTGCGTATCTTTCACCAAACTACTCCCTGATTGCTTGCTTCCTTTTAGACTCCTTTGGGGCACCTCCTGTCCCCGAAGACCCCATAACGCTGGAGAGCCACAGGGCGTGGTATTCAGGCTGCTGCTTTTCTCTATTAACACCCACTCTCTAGTGAGCTCATCCCCTCTGCTGGCTTTAAATGCCATACTCTGATGATCCCCAACCTCCAGCCCAGACCTTCCCACTGCACAGACACCCAGACCCGACTGCCTCCCTGACATTCCCACTCTAATGAATGACGGGCATCTCAAACCAATCGTGCCCACACAGAACCCTCGATTGCTGCCTCTGCCTACAAATCTGCTCCTTCCCACCATTCACCCAAGTTGCTCAGGCTAAAAATCTAAGTGCTGATCTTGACTCCTCCCATTTTTTCACAACTCATATTAATTCATCTCCAAACTCCATCCGTCTACCTTCAAAACATATCCTGAATCTGACGCTTCACCATTATCTCCCTCTTTCAAACCATCATCTTCTCTCACGTAGGCAATTAAAATCAATTCCCACTGGTCTCCTTGCCTCTACCCTCCACCCTCCCCAAAGCCTTTTCTCCACACCAGCCAGAATGATCTTTTCAGAGCTTAAATCAGCTCATGCATGCCTTTGCTCAGAACTCGCCAATGGTTTCCCAAAGCCTTCAAGACTCATGATCTGACTCTGCCTATTCTAGCATCATCTCTTTCTGCTCTTCCCCTCCCTTTCTCTGCTCTAGCCACAGTGACCTTCTCCATTCATTAACTTGCTAAGCTGGTTTCCACCTCAGGGCCTTTGCACTTGCTTCCACTGACAGGAATGCTCTCCCTGCAGGTCTCAGTATGGCTGCCTCCCTCCCTTCACTCAGGAGTCTTCAGAGAGACCTTCCCTGACCACTCTCATCTCTTTGTCCTGCTTAATTTTTTCCCTTTCATTTCCTGACATTATACAACATATTTATTTGTTTAAAAGTACTATTTCTTTCCACTAAAATTTACACTCCATGAGGGTAGGGACCTGTCTGTCTTGGTCACACCATAGTCCTACCACAGAGCCTGGCACTGGGGAAATACTTGCTGAGTGAATGCAAGCACCATCCCCAGTTTGCCATAGAGAGGACTACACTCCACAATGTTTCTTACCATCCACTTAATTACAGCCACAGAAATTAAGCTGATTGTAATGATAGAAATTTGTTTATAATGAAGGTCCTATTGAGTCAACTGAGAGGAGACACAACTAGAAGGAGATTCTAATGTAAAATGACGTGGAGCATCTCTAAATATTTTCCCCTGGTTTTCAATTAGCCCTCACAATAAAATGCTACCCTGCACTTTGCTATTTCTCTAACTGCTCTAATTGCAGGAATGAAATTGACACCCACTCTGCCCTCCTCTTTGTGGGCTTCATCCTTCCAGCATTCCTGAGCTGTAACCCTGCAGGGGTCCATTACCCAAAGCCAGCACAACAAATACTTCACTTTGCCAGGACTATAGTAAGATTTCAACAGCTAATAGAAACGCTGTGAATTCTAACACTATTAGTCTCTTAATGGCTTATAAAAATTAAAACAAAAAGCCTTGTGTTGCATTTGGTTAGTCCTGAAAAACAAGAAAAAGCTGCTTTTTTCCGGTCATATATTTGGACACCAATATCAATTAATGAGAGTGTTGAAAGAAGTAAATCTCGTGGGTTCTTACCTTCAGTCACCAGAACACATTATAGTCATCACAAGCACAGAGAGTAGAATGAATGACTAAAGAGCAGCAGCAAACCACAAACCCCTAAAAATGCTCAGAACCAAGGATTCTACTTTTGTAATGGTTTTCAACAGGAGGTGAGAGACAGCACATTCTCAGATGGCATTAGCAGAGAATGTTGCTGTTCTCAAAGAGATGTAAAAAGTGGCAAGGGACTTGGGTTTAAAAGTACAAACACAGAGAGAATCCCACCTTAATGGGTACCATTATGACATCCAGTTCAATATAATGAGGCTATTTCCACCATCTGGCCAGCAGCCCATATTAGCATGGCTTTACTGATGTGGATACAACAAATTCTGTTTGAACAAGAAATCCCCAGGAAAAGAAAAAGATCCTTTCACAGGCTCTATCTATTTAGCAATCAATCAAAGGAAAAATATCCTTCGAGGAAAGACAGCAGCTCCCATTTGAATCCTGGCAAAATATTTGGTGTTCTAAATAAAATGATGTCCTATGGGTGATGCTTATGGATTGCTGTTTTGTGAAAATGTCATAACTGTTGATGCTTAAACTGGTGAAGGGGAGATGGAATCGAGCCAAGGGGGTGACCCTATTGCCCGGCAGCAGGCTAGGGTCTGAGTGCACTGGAACCACGAAGAGACTGAGTCACTTTGTGGAGACCTCATACTGAACAGGAGAGCAAACTATTCAGAGACCTTTGCAAAATCTCTGCAAAGGTCATATTACTTCCTAAATATTGGGTGGAATCATATGAAATTGCCAATATTGGACTGTTTTAATGTCCAACTAATTTCACATCATTCACCCTAGTACAATATTACTAGCTTGAAGAGAACATGCCACAGAGGAAATCGGATGGGCACTGGAGTCCTAGCCTTGAATTGGTATGCCCACTCATTAGCTGTGTTATATTGACTAAGTCAGTTGACCTCTCTGAGCCTCTGGCACAAAGTAGCAGCCCCTCAAATGTGAGTCTTTCTTACTCCCCAACCTTTCTAAGTGTGGCAACAAACAGCACCTTCCACCCCTCCTTCAGGGTGGAGCTGACAATCATTTTCCATTCTCACCAGCGCAAGGAAGCAATCCCTGGGAATTACCCCTTACAAAAGAAAAGTAAGAAACATTACAAAAACCTAAAATAATTAGCAACATTTAAAAAAATGTAATAAATCTGCGAAAACTATTTTGAATCTAGAGTGACTCTTCAATTTAAAAATTCACTGAGATCATAATTCTATTTGAAGTCAACCCCAAAAGTATTCAAAGATCCCATTCAAAGCAGAAAAAAATCAGCTCAACATCATTCGGGCACAACTGCTCTCTCTCTGCCTGGAGTAATGAGATGCACAGGGTCCACTCTGGGCAACATCTTCCTGAGAGTTAAAGTTGGACTAGCCTGAAGCCAGTTGCTTTGCTGCCAGTCATGATCTCCCTCACCACACACACACACACTCCTCCCCAAAGCCCCAGCTCCTCCCACTGCCTCCACTCCCTCCTCACCATCTAGCCAGAAGCGAGTCTGACCACACCTGCAAGCTCATTGTCCAGTGCCAACGCCCTTGGGCTCTCTTCTTTCTAATTGAGAAGGAAGCGCTTCCCTCCAGGAAGGAATCTCAGTCACCAGCAAGCCTATGGGGAAATCAAGCTAGGATACAGCTTGGACTTGAGCTTATTTCTTTTCCCTGCAGACACTGTCTTATTCATTTTGATGTTCCTAGAACTTGGCACAGTGCCTGACACAGGATAGGTGTTCAACAAATCGTTGATGAGTATTTTAAAACCTAATAGTCCTAACTTACTGAAGGAGGATCTAACAAGCCTTTTCAGACATATCAGAATGACTGGCGATTTCTCATTGTTGGGCAGCCCTCTGCCTTCCTAAGACTCAAGCTCTCCCTTCTTCAGTCCAAACAGTTACAGACATTGATTTTGTGTTTATTGGTAGGCCAAAAATTATTGTATTTAATTTCACTTAAACAACCACCCTAGTAATCCACGTTCACTAGATGTTTCTTTGTGTCAGGCATAGTGCCAAGAACCACACAAATTATCTCATTTAATGCTCTCAATGACTCTGCAGATATTACTAATACCTGCATTTTACAGATTAAAAAAATAGAGAGATACTGAAGTTAACAATTTGCCCACAGTCACAGAGCCAGTGAGTTGCAGCAGTGGGATTTGAATAGGCAATCGGCAAAGCCAGACGCCAAGCCCAAGCTCTTACCTAATAGGCTATGTTGCAAAATAAAATGTAGTGATACCTCATTTCATAAGAAATTTTTCAAATACCTTCTAACGCATCCCTGTGTTTATCAGGCTTTGAAACATCACACTAAGAAGACTAGGCTGCATCATATTGTAATAGCAGTAGGATTATGATGTCAAAAGCAGCACTGGGGAAGCCTTCTGGTCCTGCAAATCTGGAACCAGCCATGTAGCTACTTTGTAGCTCCCTCTCCTCCAATCTGCTAGTGTTTGCTGTCCTAAGGTATACTTCACTTTGCTTTCTACAAACAATTTTTGCAATATAACCATTATATATGTGGTATCACTGTGTATTCATTGCAGTAAGTTTTTACATTCAGTTCAGAATACTGACATGGCTTAAAACCTTTAAAACTCAGTTCTACGCCTAGATGCTAAAAAAACATATTGCTTACTAAAGTCGGGTAAACATGGTGAAGATACACCAGCACTAATTTGGGAAAGTTAAGAGCCTTAAGGAAAATAGTATCCAGTCCTGATGCAACACACTCAATTCCAACAAAAAGTTCAAGGTAAAGAAGATAAAGAAGGAAAGAAAACTCAGCTTAGACACAAGCAGTGAGACAAGAACTATTCAATCTACTTTGAAGAGTGATCCTAATTGTGTTGCAAGGACTTTTTAAGGAAAAAGAACAAGGTGACAAATGTATTTAAGTCACTGGCCCATCTCAAAGACCCTGTCTCCGCTTCCAACCCTTAAAATTCTACTCCCTCCCCGAGAGCCCCACCCTCACTTCAAGCTCCGTTGAATTCTGCGCCCTCAGCAAAGAGCGCGTGTACCCTACCATTTTCACTGTGCTAATCTGAATTCTTAAATATTTAAATAGAACTCTTCCATTTTGCCAGCTAAATTATAAACTACCCGAGAGATGCCAAGACTTCTGCTTCATGTATTCATGCAATAAATCGTTGTAATCTGCCACACTCTGCGAAACACTAGTGATACCCAGTCCGTGTAGAGCGAAGAGAATGTACAAGAAGCCCCACTGAACACCATTAACAATGCCAGTGTTCCATGGTTTATTCTCTTTAAACTATAATTACTGACACTGGTAAAGTTGACAAAACACTGATTCCAATTCAATTAACCTTAGACATTTGATAAAAGCTTAGTTTCCTAGAACCTTCTTTTTCCTAGGACAGTAACCTACGTAAAGCACCGTCCACCTTGCCTGGCACAAAGAAGGCACTGGGTAAGTGCTGGCTTACCTCCCTCCAAGCAGAAATCTCAGTGCCCCGTAGAGCATACAACGACAGCAGTGAAAAACAGGGGAGCCTAATGGGACTGTAGAAACCCCACACACACACAAAGACTACAACACTTGGAGGTAGATATGTTAAGGGACTGGTGAAGGAGGAGGAAACAGACACTTAAATTTGTGAATTTGAGGATTTAGAAATTTCAGGTAAAGAGGGAACTATTCATCCCCTTTCGAAGCATTTCAGTTGACAGTATATAATTGGCAAGAGCTAATAACAACCGTTGAGATATTTGGGGCATCTGCTTTCTGCTAGAGACTGTGCTACGTATACATTATCTCATTTAATCCTCCTCGAGCCTTAAAAGGTGGGTCCAAAGTCCCCATTTCACAGATGGGAAAACAGAGACAAAGGGGTGAGTGACCTGCTCAGTCTTACAGCTGTTATCCGGGAGAGCCATGACCTGAACCCAGATCTGTCTGACACCAAAGCCCATGCCTCCCTCGCAGGTTGCTTCGAATGATACTGTGGGTTTTTATAAAAACAAAAGTACGATCCTACTATAATAGAAATTCCCAGAGTAAAAGTCACAGGTGGTAAACAGATGGCCCAGACTCAGCCAGACCCCAAACATTGTCAGTGTCCTTCAAAAGTCAGTTCCCCTCTCAGCCCCATTAGCCACGCCCTCACCATGGATCACATCTCTCCCCGTCAGCTCCCTGGACCTAGGAATCCCTGAGGCAGGGGAAGGGAAGCAGGGGTAAGTCACTCCCAGACAAGGCAGAATGTCAAATTCCTCCATTGATAGGCACTCAGGTATTTCCAAGTTTCATCTAAACTCCAACCAATTCTTTTTGCACGACAGCTTAAGCACAGACACCAACCCTTCAAACCAAATGAATTTTCTTTCACCACCGCTCATCTAGAAAGATGTTACAAGCCAATGAAAACAGAGAACACAGAGGGAAGGATTGGAAAAGGAAGAAAAAGGAGCAGCCTTTTACTAAATTATCAAGACATGCATGATCTCCCTCCCCACCCCAACACACACACATCTTGTACCAAACGTTAACAGTGTTCGCCACATGAATGGACTAAATCAGAAGATAAAACCTGCTTTTCTAGAGTTCAAGTAAAGCCTTATTTAAATTTGTCCATCCATTCACAAAAACACTTGTGAATCCCTGCCTTCAAATAAAGTAAGGATCCATGTTTTCCATGATGTGACTCAAAGATCAGAACACTCTACCCACCAACAGCCAGGCTAAGAAAAAGCCAGAGAAGAGAGGTCAGGCTGGTCATTTAGCACACACCAGTGGCCTCCACCCCAGAACTAAAGTGGAGGTCCTGTGGGTCAGTTCCCTTCAGATCAGGGCAAAAACAAAGGAAGGAGTGGAGGCCAGAGAGGCCTAGGGAGGGAGAGGGGGCCCAACAGTGGCATTGCCAAAGGGCCAGAGAACAACACACCTACCCAGAGCATGCTGGGAAGCTCTCCATCCCCAGCCCCTGAACAGAGTCTGCAGGGGACAACTTTCCTGCCATTCTCCCTCAAAGGCAAAAAAGGGCCAATGCCCCCCCACCCTGACATACACACACACACACACACACATACACACACAGGCACACACACCATCTAGAAAATACCCCACTGCCACAGGAGGTAATTCGTGCCTTGTCTGATAAAAAGGAGGAGATGGCTTGCCAATCCACTGACATTTGGTTTAACAGTTTTGTTTAACAAGAGCATAAAATATTATATCTGGTTGCAGAAAAGAAATCATTAGTAATAGCAATAACATATCTGTGTACTCTAGAGGCAAGTAATTCAGTAAAAAAAAAAAAAAAAAAAACTAAACTGCAAGCCACATTTTTTCCTTATAAAATGAAAATGTCCTTAATGAGACATGAGAAAAAAATGATATATTCTTAATTGAATGTCATTGAGAAGATAGCACTGCCAAATTTAAACCACTAAATTGTTAATATCTGTACATACTTGTGAAGAGGCAACACAGAGGCAGCTTTTCAATCTTTCATCATGAGATCAGATGAAAGCCTATCCAGAAGTTGGGTGGGCTGAATACTGCACGTCTTGCTCATTTAAATCCATCCTCTCTCCCAGATATTTTCTCCCCACAACCATCCCTGACTCCCATTGCCATACAGAGAACCTCAGGATGCAGTAGAAGTCAACACCCCAGGTTTAATCCTGGCTTCACCACTTACTGGCATATCAGACCTCAGTTTCCTCACCTAGAAGATGAGGAGGGTAACCTCTGCCCCAAGCACCGTGTGGAGCCAGCAAAGGAGCAAATTAGGTAATGAATGCAACAGCACTGTGAAAGAAATACATATTCAGCATTTGAAAAAAAAATTACAAAGTTTGAGCATAAGTGATGAAGACAAAACCAAATACAGATAATTTTGATTAAAAAATGATAATAAATGAAAAGTATATGAAGGATAAGATTACTTAAGTAAGTGCTGGTATTATGTACTTTAAAACTAAGTCTCCCAGCTCTTTCTTTCAATAAAGTGTTTTGGTGGTTATAAAATTACTATTAATTACTATTAATAGTGTTGGTTGTTATAAATCACTACTAATACAAATGTGTCAAATTTGTTTCTATAATCATTCAGTTACATATAAGACCATTAGAAAAGGACAACTGGGAGTTTGATGTTCAATATTATCATAATAAAGATGAAACATAATTAAGGATCAAATCTAATTTATGGGTATATATTAGTGCATGATTATTATATTTAATGATCAAAAGAATTAAATCTATGCAACAAGTGTTACACAGATCCAAGGCATGAGAGTAAATTATTTTATATTTTGCTGCAGCTTGCAAAGTCAAAAGGTGCTTCATTTGATATTATTCATAATATAAAAGATGAATTTTGCTAACCAAAAAAAAATATCTATTTCTATAACTATACATATTATTGGTTATGCTTTTTTTAAAGCATTTTCTAAAATGTCCTAGTACCAAGAACAATAATATCACTGGGTCTTAAAATTAATAAATTTTTTTTAATTTAAATGCTCAAATTAACTCAGAACTATTAATATGCTTGACAGAGCAAACTAATATGAGCATATTTAATGTTTGCTGCTTTACGGTAAGGATGCATAAGATTTTATATTCACAGAATGTGTTATCATTTAAAAACCCTTTTCAGCTGTGAGAACTACAATGGTTTTATGCAAAGAAGAACAAAAATTATATGACCTGCAATAATTACCTTGTAGAGACCCTTGTTTTTCTTTTGGAAAGGAAGCATTGGCATTTGCCAATACCCCAATTAATGTCATTTGCCCTAACTTTTCTGCAAACTCAAAAGAGTTATTTTTTAGGTAGCACTAGTTTTATATAGACCACTAATGTAAACTGTCTCTATTTGTTCTGCTTTTTGTAACACTGAAATAGAAATTTTAACACAGAAAATTACTTCCTTCTATGGGTTCAGTGAATCACTATAAAGCACGTGAGATTTTCCACTAAAACAGCGTTCCATCCTAAACTTAGGAAATAAATGAGCAGAGAACCTTCTTTACCAAGAAAAAATTGTGGAAGATATTAAATCTGTCTGATTACCAAATCACTCTTGAAATCTTCTCTCTCTTACTTTCCAGGCAAAATATCAGAATTGCACTAGCTTACTATTCTCATTAGAAATCTAGTTTAAAATACACTAACATTTACAACTATACCCTACAGAAGTCCCCTCACAAAATATTATCTATCAACCAGCCTAACTGAGGTCATACATCAGTGAGTACTTGATGAATTTCACTGGCAGATTGTTTTTCATGGCATTAGTAAACTAGATCACATGTATATTTTTGCAACCGTCTACACACAGTAATTTTGAACACTTTAAATGTGCCATCATCACTATGCAGGAGAATATTATTTAAGGATGAAGTCTCATGATATCTGTAGCTTACTTTGAAATGACTCAGTAGAGAAAAAAATGCATGTACAAATAGACACACATATAGGTGGGAAGAGACATAAAGCAAATATGGCTTATATTATAGATGATGTCTATATAGATATTCATTGGACTATTATTTCAACTTTTTTGTATGTTTGAATATTTTGTTTTAAAATAATTTAAAATGGGATTTTTACACCTCATTGGTTTACCCTTAAAACTAGATTTAAAATTTTTTCTTTTTAAGACATATGAAGTTTAAAAACATAAAGAGAATCAAGACTTTTCATTTTTCTAGAAATTATTTTTTGCAGTTTATTGGGTATTCAACATTTTTAATTTTCTTCACATTAAGTGCTGTTTTCCATCTGAACTGGCTATGAATAATTAATACCACTAATTAAACAAACTCATGGAAATATAAAGTCAAGAAAATTACTTATGTTTTACACAATATGCTTTCCTTTTACTCCTCTTATTTTTCTGGACTTTTCCCAACATTCATCCTTACTAGAGACTAGCTCCATTCACCTGTGCACTCAAAAATAATCAGGGAGCAGGGCCTGTCATACTTAACACTTATTTCAAAGCCTGTGGCACTCAAAATTTGTAAGATTTTTTTTAATGTGGAACACAAAGCTAACAAGGTATTGTGTTTTATAGAAAATCATGAACGGGTTAGTTTTCTGGTTTGGGTTTTTTTGTGTGTTTTTTGTTTTGTTTTGTTTTGTTTTGTTTTTGGAGTTCTAATGAAAAGCTATAGAAGCTTCGGGGAACATCACGGACCCACAGAAAAACTACAAGAATTTTAAAAATTTAATCATGGTGTCTTCTCACTTTCTTCTACAGATTTTCAGAACACCAACATTTCGTATGATGTTCACAAAAGTCATGAAAATCCCTTCAAAATGTATGCTATTAAAATGTCTAAATTTGGAAAACATCTGGCCTGTCAAATTATTTGGGGGGGGGGGCTCGTGGCTTTAAGTACATTGTTTGAGGTGGTATATCTGGAAAGAGTTCACTTATCATTCTCAGCTTCATAGAGAACTAGCCCCGAAAACAAATGTATGTGGTAGTTCACTGCTACCATAGAGAATCAATAGCCATCTATTTAATTTGCTAAGACAATGTAAATTAGTAACTTCCAGCCAAATGTGTGATATACACATCAAACAAACTGCAACCTGTTCATTATGAAAATCCTGTCAGCACACACAGAGCCACTTGATGGCATTTCATCTAAGGCAGTTTCCACATTTGCAGCCATAAACACTGTCCTAACAATTTTTACACAAAATATTGGAGCTGAGACTCATAAAAGGGTCATCAATTTCAGCTTTTCATCTCGTGTGCTTCTGTGTGTTTATTTCTATTTTCATTCAGCGGTGTAAAACATTCAGAAAAACGTGTGCCGTGCTATTTTTTTTCCTTCTGTAAATCATTTATCCTCATTACATCCTTTTAATCTGATGTAAAGTTGGTGGCCTCATCCTGCCGCTCTGAAGAAGTGTGTAAAGTGAAGAATGACAGAGTCAACAGAAGAAAGAAAGTACACGTATCCACTGGAAAACAAAATAGAATATTTCAAAATGACTCCAAACATAAATTAAGTTTCCCCATTGGGAGGTCTAACTTGCATTCTGATCATTTATATGGGTCTGTGTGACTATATACCCTGCTGTTTGATAAAAAATGATTACTAACCACAGGCACCCACCAGAGAACAGAGTGTATGTATAATGCTGTGATGTCTCAGACATACAAAGCACCTTCTTAAAGAATGTCCATTTCCTTTCCATAGTAAGCAGACATAATTTTTCACTCTTTAATACTTCTGCTTCACAGAGTGGCTTATTTTATGAATTATGCTTTGCCATTTTCTATGTTTATTTTAATAATATGAAAAACGGCATTCATAAAATAGATGGTTTTGTTTCATGATACCCAAAATATTGGTGTTTTCTGCTCTGTATGAAAATTCACAGCCTTCTTGCCAGTACAACCTCATAGTATTTATTTTAACACCATTTACTAAAACGAAAGGAATACAAAGATTCTTAATAATCAGCTATTATTCTTGAATACTGAATCCTCATCTAAACCAAATTCCTTTTCCAAGTCTATTGGATTAAATTTTCTTATTAAACAGGGCACAGAGTAAATAGTCTTATTGCCAAGCATAACATTTCCAACTACTACCCTTTTAATTTGGCAATTTGAAAGAAGGTGGAATGAATCTAGTCCTCGTCACCTATAGTGTAGTCTGATTCCAAATAGAACTCCCTTAACCAACTTCCTAATGTCAAGATAGCATTTCTACTAAGTGCCCGGGGTGTCAATGCTTCCAAAGTAAATAACTCCTGAGGTCTCCTAAAAGCACAAGAATTTCAACCTCTACAAAAAAAGAGCTGCGCACACAAAAGGGTTCTTCATAAAGGCTTCAACCCTAAGCAATTCGACTTTTGCAAACATTATACAGAACGTGCTTTCTTCACCAGCCACACACCAGGCCACGTGATCAGGCTGCAGGGCCATACCTGCAACCAGAAACGATTATTATTTCTAGAAAGAATAAGACTCAAATGCGGCCACTTCAGCCGCCCAGCCAGCGGCACCCGCAGGTGGCACCAGAAGGCCGGCTCCTCACCCAGAGATTCGATCACACAACGCGCGGGGCCTGGGCGCTGGCCAAGACTTGCACCATTAGCTCTATCCCTTTGCTTTCCGGAGGTTAAAGTCAGACCCTCTTTGTCACTTAAACCCCCTTTGTGGTTCAGGGAAAGAATCACTCTCTCAGAACTCTTAACTTTGATTGGAGACTCTGGTTAAAATTAAGAACTTCAAATCCAGATTTGAAAAAGTGAAACAGATGTCCTGTTTGTAAATGGCTCCGTACGTCGGATCCTTTCCTCTCTCTCCCTCTCTCTCTCTCTTTTTTTTTTCTCCTTTCTGCCGCATTAAGTTTTATTTAATGCAAAGTTCGCTTAAAAGGTTAAAAGAGAGAGAGTAGAAAGCAAATATAGGCTGTGGAGGGGAAAACTCCTAAATCTTTCTCCAGAATATAAGGAAGGAAGCCTCTTCATAAAGATAAAAGTGCTCAAGCTGCCTCCTCCCAGCGCAGCCAGCACTCGGGGTCAAAACCAGCGTCCCCAGGGGACCCCAGACTCGCCTAACTCGACCGCGCCCACCACCTGCACCCTCGAGGAGACCAGCGTCGCCTGGAGTGGGCGAAGGGGTTCCAGGCTTGCACTCACGTGAGAACATAGTTGACGCTGACGATGCAGTGTGGCCTGGACGAGCGGCTGTTGTGCACGATGGTCGCATAGCTCTGCAGCCACACCCAGCCGCCGTGCTTCGCCAGGAACCTGTAGTACTTGGTGGTCACTTGCCCCTTCACCAGCACTGACGGAGAGACAGAAGGCAGCTGGTGTGAAGGAGCCCGCTCTGGATTGGCCCCAAATGCAATCCCTGGCGGTGGGAGTGCGGGTTCCCTGTGGCCCTAATAACCGCGCCAGGCAGGAGGGAGGGACGACCAGCACGTTCCAAAACGAATTGATTGTCTTGTTAATTTGCAGCGAATACTCCGGTCCCTCACCATTAGCAGAGCGGGAAACGCTTAAATTGGGGGGATTCCCCGATTCTATTTTCTAACAAAGGAAGGTGAGGTCTGGGCAGCTGAACTCGGATGCTCATGTTCCCCGACCCGGGAAATTTAAGCTCAAAGCAAAACTGTATCAAAAGCCAAGGAAGTCAATGCGCATGAGCCAAGTGGGCTAGCTTCGCTTTTTGTTTCCATCTTTGGTGAGGTTTGCAGAGAGGGAAGCAGGTCAATAGGAGAATAAGACCCCTCCCGGGAGAACTTTGCCCAGAAACTCTCCCTCTGCCCGCGGATGTCAGAGAAACAAGTTGGGGCCCAGGGTTGGAGCAGCCACCAGCAGGGCCTCACACACCACCACCACTCGACCAGTAGGGCTCCCACCCGCCCGCGGGCTGTGGACTTAAATCACGCCCCGCCCCACCCCGCCCGCCAGGATGCGCCGGGGTTGTCCCGGAGCTGGGCGGTGAGGCGCCTTACGCAGGTGGTGAGCGCAGCGCAGGTGGAAGGTGTCGCAGCCGTGCACGTGGTGGTACAGGGTCTTCTCAATCAGGTCCTGAGGTTCGTACCCCGTCAGCTCCGCCACTCTGCGGAGAGCAATCCCGGGGATGAGCGCCGAGCGCTGCGGTGCCCCCTCCACCCCGGACAGCCTTCTCAGACCCGTGTGCCCACCCTCACTTCCCAGGGCCCGATCAGGATCAGTCTTCTCATCTGTAAAATGGGCTCCCAAGGTCGACCACGTGCTCTCCTTCACTGACCAGGGCCGCCCTCCAGCTAGTGGCAACTTTCCCGCCCTGGCGACCGACCTGGAGTCCAGGAAGATGAGCTTCATGTCCAGGCTGGCGCGGAACATGAACATGTTACTGTGCAGCTTGATCTCCGTGACGGCGCTGGGAGGCAGAGAGTGGCCTACCGCCACCAGTCCCACGTTCTGGTAGCAGCCGTCGAAGGGGGACATGTCCAAACTGTACTGGCGGATCTTCAGGTAGCCGCTGCAGTGAATGACCTGCGGCGGTGGGTGAGCGGGTGAGACTCAGCCACGGCCAGGAAACATCCCAGAAAGGTGAGGAAGAGACTGAAACATTATGAGGCTCTACTCGGCCACAAACGCCATGTGGGCCCCGCCCCCGCACGGAGGAGCAGTCATTTGTGCCCCAGGGTGCCTCGAGGGAAGGAATGTCCTGCCACACTGAACTCACCGGGGGGCTTGTAAAAATGCAGGGGCCTGGGCCCTGCCAACCCCAACGCATCCGAATCGCGAAGTGGGGCCTTGGAACCTGCATTCTAATCATGTTTAATCTCATTAAACAAGAGAACTACGGATTTCACGTAAAGCTCTGGTTCTTAACCTCTCTGGGAGTCAGATTCTGACGCTATGAGTAAACTCTACGAATCCACCAAAGTTACCATTTCAGACACTTTACACACCCGTAAGGCCCAGTATTGGCCCCAGGTTAAGAGCGCCCGCGGCCAAGCAGTCTGCGGACCCCGTGAGACTTAAGTCTTAAAACGCAGTCCCCAGGTGTTCACAAAGTTCAGTGACTCTCGCGGTGCGCTGGGCCAGCAGCGCTCCAACGCGTGTGGGGGTCGCCCTCTGGGGCGGTCCGGGCCGCAGGAATGTCCCTCCCACGCCGCCCCGCACGCGCCTCGCGTCCTGCCCCTCTTGGTCCACACCCGGCTAGATGGCCTAAGTACCTTGTAGCCGCCGCAGGTGAGGCCCGCATTCCTCTTGGCCAAGACGCATTTCATCCTCAGGAAGAAGGAGCGCTCGATCTCGTACTCTGGGAGAGGGCAAGGGAGGGAGGCGCAGGACGTGAGACAGGCGGCGCGGCACCGCTGTCCCTGCCACGGCTCAGGGGAAAAGCCACAAACAGACTGCGATGGGCCCGGCTGTCCCAGGCACACGTCTGCCTTACCCTGGACGAAGTGAGAGTGATAGGGCTGATGGGCCGTGAGCACGGCTGTCATCTCGTCGTGATCAGCCGGGTGGATGTATTCGTAAATGCTGTTCCCGGTCAGCTCTACCTGTAAAGAGGAGGCTATTACCGTCTCCGAGGTGGTGGAACACCCCGTGAAGGGGCTGGAAGATTGGGCCAGCGGGTCCACAGGACTGTGGGGACAGGAGCCAGAACTCTAGAGTCGGTTCTGTGTTCTAATTCCAGTTCTACCCCTTGCTACCCACTGCAGCCTATCTAAGCCTCAGTTTCCTTATCTATGAAAGGAAATAATAATAATAGTAATTATAATTATCGTAGTAGTAGCTGCTGGCAGTGTTCTCGTGAAGACATCATCACATAGTATGCAACCACCTCCCTCGGTGTGTGGCTTATAGTAGGGATTCAAAACAGTTGCCACTGTTTGGTCTGGGGTGGAAGCTGGAGTGGGTCAGGGAAGTAGAGGAGGGGACAGATCCAGACCTCCTGCCAGCTGAGATGTTTCCAGCCCCGGAAATGCACATATAATGCACATATGAAGCTTTGGGAAAGCCCCCCCACACACACACACACTTCACCCTCCTCTCCTGCCTCCAGCTCTGGCTGTAAACATTGAATGCTGGAGGTATGGGCCACTCACCTACCTGAGAAAGACCCAGGTGGACTGAGGCTGTCTCCGAGATGTACATGATCTTCCCATCTGGTGCCACCACAAAGATGAAGCCATCCAGGGTCTGGGGAGATAGAAACAGAGTTGAATGGAGAGCCCTCTGGGCCATCGGGAGAAAGTGCAGGGGGAGAGACAGCAGTTAGATGGAGTCAAGAGGGGCTAGCAGGTAACAGGGCATAGAAAACCAGGCACGAGAGTCCCCTCTTCTCTTCATTCCAGATTTGTAAGCATCTGGGACAGGCAGCACACTGGGAGAGAGTCAGAGGAAGTGGTGGACAAGTGGTAGACTGCCCTCCAAGACTCAGGATCTACCAAAATGGACCAAGCAGACACATTTGTAACATATACACACAAACACTCTGGGTGGGTGGGGGCAATCACAGCCTGCAATAAGAGGTGGGTTAGGTTTGGAGGACTCCGTAGTGACAGCATCCTATAATGGAAAGAGTGCTAGCAGGGTTTGGGAAACAGTACGTACTGGGCAACGTGAAAGGGCTGGCAGTGTGAAAAGTCTGTAGACAGAAGGCAGTGGCCAGTGTCTCTGCAAAGAGTCTGGGAGAGGGGGATTTAGGAGAGGAGAGGCTTTCCAGGCAGTGAGTCCATAGAGAAGTGCTAGAGCGTGTATGTGTGTGTGTTTACATTGATGTATCAGACTGACAGGCTCTCCATGAAGGAAAGTCATTCACTGTCCCTTTATCTCTGTGAATGAGGCTTCAGTCCAGGCAGTGGAGATACAAGGATGAGGCAGATCCTGCTCTCAAGGAGCTAGAAGTCCAGCAGGGGTGACTGGGCTGAACACTGATAAAATGACCATGCAGCTGAATAGACAGTGCTGTGGGGACCCAGAGGCTGAGTGGCCAGAGGCCTGGGGGAGAATCAGAGAAACCTTAGAGGAGCTGTTTGAGCAGAGCCTTGAAGACGAAGCTTGATCCGGAGAAGGGAGGAAGGGCATCCTAGGCCGAAGGAATGACATGGCAAAGCCAGGATCTGGGGGGAGGGTGGATCTGGTATATTCAGGCATGATGAGTTTGGTGTACCAGAGAAGGGGCTGAGGAAGTACACCGGGGCTGGATTTTTGGAGAGTCTGAGATGTCAGTCTGAGGAATTCGGAGTTGCTCTTGTAGGCATCAATTCCAACAGAGGTTTCTAAGCAGGGGAAGAGCATGCTTAGATGTGTTTTCTTCTGGCAGAATGTGGACAGTGACATACAGGAGGAAAGAGTGGAGATGAAGGGATCAGAGATGGTCAAGCCTGAACTTTGGTGGTCACAAGGGGGATGGGGAGGGGGGAGAGTCTAATTCAAAGATGGTTCTAGCTGTGGAATTTATGGTGGCAGAAGGAGAAGCCAAGACTGACTTCAAGGTTTCAGTAAGGCACTGAGTAGAGGGTAACACCACTAACCAAGATTGAAGATTTAGGGAAACATGGTGAGTTTGTCTATGAGTGGAAGTCTGGAGGAGGGAGTTAATGAATTCTGGTCTTGGAGATGCTAAACTTCAAGTGCATGCAGATTTCCATTTGGATGTGTCCAGCTGACAGTGGGAAATAAATATCTGGAGCTCAGGAGGGTGTCTGGACTAGAGAAACCAACATGAGTCTTGCAAATGTGGGGAAAAGAGTTGAGGTGGTGGTGTTGGCTAAAATCACCCAGGAGGCCTTGATGCTGTGAGAGGAGAAACAGAGCTGGAAACCTGGGGACATGCCAGCATTTATAGCCAGCCAGTGGCAGAAAAGCCAGAGGAGCAAGCAGAGAGGAAGAAGAATCCAGGAAATTGTGCTACTTTAGAAACTGAGGAAAAGGGAGAATGTAAAGTAAGCAGTGTCACTTCTGTCAAGTCTTTATCCAAATGTCACCTTCTCAGTGAGGCCCTCTGCAACCGTCCCCATTTTAAAGGCACCATTCAAACACAGCTCTCCTCCTTCCCCTTCTAAATTTTTCCATAGTACCTACACTACCCGTTATATTATGCAGTGCACCTGTATGGGTTTGCAAGGCTGCTCTCTTTAGAACGTAAACTCCATGAGGGCTGGGCTTTCTGCCTGGCACACAGTTGACCCTCCTATATTTGTGGAATGAATGAGGTCAGGTAGAATAAGAGGAGTATTTTATGCTGAATATCAAAATGTGGTGGAGCAGGTGCAGAGCACCATGGCGGGGAGAGACACCAGACTGCAGGGGTGTGGGTGTGAGCGGGGCAGGGTGAGCATGGAAGTTGAGAGTATAATTAAATCTTGTGAGAAGTTTGGGATGAAGAGGAGCAAAGAGATTGGGCAAGAGCTAGAAGGGGTGCCGGGTTGTTTGGGTTTTATTCTCTTGTTTATATTGACGACAGAAATTAGCTGGGAATATGGAAATATTAGAGGGGGGTGTCAGTCGTTGAGAGACAACTAGTGTAAAGCCTGCTTGAGAAAAAGGAGGGACAGCACCTTTCTAGTTAAATTCAGAGGTATGGAGGCCAGGCCTGTGAAGGAATGTTCACGCCCAGCCTTTCTTTGCTCTGTGAAACTAAAATCTTTGGGGCCTGTGGGATGGAGGGAGGGACGGGGTGGCCGTGGGGCGGAAAGGCTATGGCACTCCTGCCATGAGACGCTGCTAATGCCTGGCCCATGAGGGGGAACCGGCTCAGATTCCCCCAATGCCGCTTAGGTTTGAGGCTCCCACGTGAGGAGCTCGCGGTGGACTTGAATAATAAATAATAAGGGGGTGCAGAGTGGAAGACAAGTGTCAAGCCTAAAAATGCCACCGGGAGTTTTACTATTTTAAATATTTGCTAGTCGACTTAAGCGGGCAGCGGGCAATTTGAAATGGTGTACACTGCAAACAACGCGGTAATGGGCGCCTCCACACTGGTTCAACTCATTACCTGGGGAGACGAATGTGTGTACGCGAGGGTCTGTACAAGGCCCGGGATGGCCTGGGGTGAGGGCTCCCTCAGAGGGAGGAGAGAGCCGGAGAACTACACCGAGGAGATGAAACGAGTTGCAGACGCAGCTGGATCCGGAATGTGTGGGCTTAGAGCACTGACCGGCATTTCTACCAGATTCCCGTTATTTCCTGTGTAAATCCTTCATTTCGGACGGTTTTGCAGCCCGGCCTCGGCTGCCTGGCCCGGGGCGCTCCGGTTCCCTCAGCAGAATGGTGTCAAATGGCGCCCCCTCCCTCGGTTCAGCCTCCCTGATTGGGGCTTGCGGACTGCCTTCCAAACCCAATGTGCCGGTTGTCACCTTGCCTCCCTCTCCGCCTCTCTGGGCGCCATCCGCACCCAGCGAGGTTAAGAACTAAACATTTTAACTTGGGAGGAGCTGTAGGGGCTGCAAGAAGGCCACATCCGGGCCGGATCCCATTTTTCTGGGAAACAAGAAGCCGAGTGGGGCCAGGCACCCAGGCCCTGGAAGCATTCGCGCCGCTGGGAGGCCCGCGCGGGTACCTGGAGCAGATGGGAGCCCAGTTCGCGGCCAACGTTGTCCAGCGGGCTCGTTCGACTCGAGTGACCCCATGCCTCGCCGAGCCCTGTGGAGACACAGAGATGCCCTTTAGCGATGGGACTCCGATCCAGCTGGCACTTTGAGACTAGTCTGGCGGTTATGTCACACCCCCAAGCTAGCACACAAGACCACATGCCATCGGGGCTCCCCGGACCTGGACAGCGAGGGATGCGAGCGGGTAAATTTCGGCCCCGTGCTCTCACCTCCTGAAGGGTTGAGCGGAGGTCAGACTCCCTCTCCCGGATGGGGCCGGGCTTCTCCGGGACCGCAGGGCCCTGGCTGAGCGCACCCCTCCCCCGCAGGACCCCAAGTAGCCGAGTTTGGGGTCAGCCTGAAGGGGCCCCCGACACCGCACTCCAGCAATAACTTTTGTGTAGGTTCATTAGTGTGCTTAGGGGGTGAGGGCCACTTTCTCACCCAAAGTTTCATCATTGTCCTTATTACGAGACGAGGATGTCCACACATCCAGCAAATGCCGCTGCCCGCCCGGAGCGACATGAGGCAGTGGGCCAGGTCCAGCTGGTCCCTAGTGGGCTTTCTGATTGGCTGCGGGGCTTTCCAGCCATTTTTCTCCCCCTCCGCCTCTGACTTTAATCCCCTTCGGAAAAATCCGTTCTCTTTCGGCATGGCTCGCGGTATCAATATTCCTGCGCAATCCCTGTTTCTCTGCCCTTCCCCGCCAGCCCCGGCCTTACACATCCTAAATGCCCCCCCCCAAAAAAACCCGCACAGGCTTTTTTGAAATCAGTTACTTTCCGGTGCTAATACCGTCTCAGCAGTATTTTCGTTCCCTTTGGATATAGAGAATCACTCCGTTTCTCTACTGTCCAGGTATCATCTATTAACGAAGACAGCCGCTTCCTCTCCTTGCATGCTACCACGTTAAGATCTTTCCTGGCCTTGCCACAAATCATTTCTCCGGTGATGCCTAAAAAATAAAACTCTCAGGATGCCCGTGGCTGATTTTTAAAAAATTAATAATGGAGTCTGCTATAATACCTGTTTGCAGAAAGAAAATGAAAAATAAGGCAGAAGAAACTTGTCGAGACCGAGGGTAAACTAATTATAGGTAATATCTTTTAACCGTGTTGCTACTGAAATTAATTTAACTAGGTAGTTAAACTCTTTTATGCTTACACCATTAAACAAGTTTTAACACGACCCCCCCCCAAAAAAAGGGTGATTTACTGCGTTACAGGGCAAGTCACTACGAAGTGCACAATGACAGACACACTCGCTTTGTAATACGGGGGTAGGGGCGGATCTTTCAGAATAAAACACGGAGTTGGACTCAAAATGTGTTGGCCAGAAGCTGCTTCCTAAGCAAGCGATCAAAACCCTGGTAACGAGTCACCATGAGCGCCCCTTAAGCTCGAATCGGGTCTTTCTGGGTGTTTGCACATCTAAATAAATCTAACGATTTCCCCACCGCTCTGCAAACACTGACGCTCCCCGCCGGCGCCCGGACTCCTCTCACTCCCTCGCATCTTGTCAACCCCTCCAGCCTCTTTAGTCCGCCCCCGTTTCCCTCCCCAGAGTGACTCCACTGCCCTGATGCCTGTGGTCCCCCTGGACCTTTCGGGAGGGCCTCCGCCACAGCCTCCTGTACACACCCCTCCGCCCTGTCACCTTCCCTCGCTCCTCCAGTCTCAGCCACGCTGTCCTCCTTGGTTTTTGGCACGACGTGTTCAGTTTTTCATCCCTGTTCACACATACCCACCCAGAAGAAGTGGCAGGAGGGGTTGACTGGGGAGGCCGCACAGGGAAAAGGGGAAAGGATCCCGCTGGGAGAGCCGGGGAGGCGTGTGGGCCTGGCCCTTGGACGCCGTGGGCCCAGCCGCGGCCTGAAAGCCCAGAGCTTCGCGGGGGCGAGGAGCCCAGAGCTGGCCAAAACCGCGTTGCTTCTGGAATCACGTCTTCCGCAGCTCCCCGAAGGGTGCGAAGCCTGCGCTTGAGGCCAGCAAGGGTCTTTATTCTAACATTATGAAGGTCCCCCAAAGCGGCTGGGAGACGCCAGGGGATCGGCCTCCCGACTCGAATCATCTCAAAGTCCCCGGAGCTGGACTCGGGGCTAAGTACTGGTTCCGAACTCCGGCGCCGGCCTGGGCGGTTTGTGGTCTCATTAGTATGCGCCAACGAGGGGAAAATAAGACTTCCCCGCAGGTTAATAAACAGCCGGGCGGGCGCAGGTTAACAGGGGCCTCCCTCGCCCTCTCCTGCCCGCCCCCTCCCCCCTTTTAAGGAACCTTTTGCTTTCACGGAGCGTTGCCTTCTCTTTATGTTCCCGGTTGAAATCTCCATCACATGGTTATGTCTGGGTTAATATTTTATGAGAGACTGGCTGCCCTGGTCTACCTGCCAGGCTTTCCTGACCCAATACTAGGGCCGAGCTAGCCCTTCAGCCTGCCCAGGACACCTCCTGAAGCCCCGGGCATGGGTCCCGCCTCCCGAAAATCCCGGAGTGGGTCAGAGACCCCTGTCCCCGGACCCCTCTCCTCCTGCCTGCGGTGACGCGCTCCCGCACCCAATTTCAGTGGCGAGGGGGGTAAGCTGAGATTTCGTTTCTGCACTTGACCTACCGCAGAAAATTCGCAAATCCTTTGATTGTCTGTTTAAAATGAGGAGGAAACCAGCTCCCTTTGCGGCAGGATTACAGTGGGAACAAGATCTAAAGATTCTCTTGTAATTCGGTGAGGCCGAGGGAACGGGTTTTGCAAAGGAGAAAAGGAGCTCCGGGAGGGAGGCGATAACTAAATCGGGTTTTAGACAAAAGGATTTTCCCCAGCTAAAGTGGCCGAAGACAAAGGAAAACATAATCTATTTTGGAAGATTTCCAAGATATGCCACATTAACCTTAGCAGATAAATTTTGCTTCTCCCTGCCCCCTCCTCCCTTCAAGTCTGGTTTATCATATTTACATAAGTAGTATTAGAAGGGATGTATCTATTATGGATCTAAAGGGCTGGCTCACATTTCATGTGAAAACCCGGGCGAAGTTTCACTGTTGCTTCACCCTCGGTGCGCAGTTGAGCCATTTCCATTTAAATACCCCTCTGACCCAAGGATTACCTCAATGGACTGACTGCACGGGTTTTGTAATTTCCTGAAAATGAGATTTCGATTTATAAAACAAGAAACCAATTAGTAACCAAATGAGGCGAAGTAGATCCACTAAAATTGACCTAATCCCACAGGCACAATTTAGGCCCGTTCTTGGCGAATGAATGATGAGCCCCCGTCTAGCGTGAGCTCAAAGCATCATCCAGCTGTGTTATTGCAAGCAGCAAAAATAAATTGATCGAGCTTTTCCTTCGGAATGAATTTCATACCCTTGACAAAATATAGATTACAGACCCGGCATCATCGCCTCCCTCGCTCAGACGGGAAGGAGAGGAAGACAAGCGCTTGTGCTACTGTTTTTGTTTTGTTTTGAATAAATAAACACTGTATCTCAGTAGAAACGTGTCCTCCTTGTAGTCGTTCCTGGGAACCTTCATCTCCTGGAAGGATCGCGATATATATGACTTTTAGGCAACATGGAGAAGGGAAAGGACTGGAGGAGCTGTCCCATGACCTGACCACAACTTGGTCACTGAGGTGGGAAAAACCCTCCGCGACCGCGCTCCTAACTTCCGGTCCCAGAGGACCTTGTGTCAGCCACCTGCGTTTTCCGCAGGGCCTGCGCGGCCTCGCTAAGCGTTCACTCTCCGAGCCTCCCCCCGGGTCCAGCAACCGAGCGGCCTTCGTGTTAGGGCTCCGGGAGCCTCAGCGGCTGGGCTCGCTGGGGACGAAAGGGACTAAGATTGGGCGCCCTTAGCGGAGACCCAGCGCCCGGAGCCGTCCCTGATGGGAAGGCTGCTTCACGCACAGGGGCGCAGCCGCCCCCACCTCAGGCGCTGGGCCCTTCCGGCTCACTGTCCCCTCCGGCCACCCGGAGGGTGTGGCCGACCTCCTGAGGGCGTCGGTGTCCGCCCGGGGCCAGGCTTTGTCCCGCGCAGCAGCCTGAACCCCACAGTGTGTGCCTGCACTCGGCAATGGCAATGTGTGCCCTGCCCCACCCCGCCTGCCACAGGGACCCCCGGGCGCGCCCGAGGAATCCACTAACGTTAGTGTAAAGCCGCGGTGGAGACCGATGGTCACAGCGCGGACTCCCTCCCTCTGCGCCCCGGTCGCGCTCGGGCCCGAGCTAGGGCTTCCCGGAGGGGACCGAGCCTGCCGGCCTAGCGGGCTGTGGGCAACGCGAACCCCAGAACCGGGACGGGGGTGTCGGCCAGGTCCCCTAAACCACCGGACGAAAATACACCCGGGGGTGACAAGAGTGCCCGGCGTGGCGGCAGAAGAGAGTCAAGCGGCGGCACCCCAGGACTCAGCGCCTTCGAGCGTGGCCGGGCGGGGCTACCGCCCCAAAGGCAGGAGCCGGTGAGGCCGGAGGGGCTGCCCGCGGCGCAGGCCCAGCCCGCTTGGGTTCTACTCGGCAGCCCGGCCTCCGAGGCCGCACAGGGCCCGCTGGGCCCGATCTCGGCTTAAGGTGCAGAGCACGGCTCGTCCTCGGGGCAGTGGCCCAGGCAGCACGAGGGACGGGGCGGGGGCAGAGGCCCGGCCTCTGCTCCGGGCGGAACGGTGGAGACGACCTCGAACCCAGGGAGGGCAGAGACGTGTTCGGGCCTAGGGAGTGAGGGGACACCGTGCAGAGGCCGCGAGCTGGTGCACCCTCGGCTGCGGCCACCTGGGCGCGGGCTGCAGCTGCGGGGAGAGAACCGGCCGCCCCGCGCAGACCTGGCGGGCCCGGCACACAAGCTCCCGCCGCTGCGTGTCTCCGGCCGTGGGGGAGGCGCGGTAGAGGCTTCGACCAAGTCACTATCCCTGGTCTGGTCCGAGCCACCGAGGTCAAGCGACTCCGCGCAGGAGCCGCCTGCCCGGTGGGGCTACCTGACGAAGAAGGTCTGCCCCTCAGTTCTCAGACACTGTTTTAGTACCTTCCGATCAGCAGACCCACTACTAAATAATTGAAGGTTCCCCTCCCCCACACAAAATGTTAAATTCCAAGGATCAGAAACTGGCAATGGGTGGACAGCTAAAATCATAACGTACTACGTAGGTCTAAATCGCATTCTCTTGAGAAACACCTGGGCCGACTGATAGAGAAATACAGCGAGAATCCATGGGTTCTGATTCTGTGTCCACATTTGTCGGCAAAAGCTGGAAGCTGCCAAGATCTCCCCAGAATTGAAAAATAACTCCCCCAGAAATCAGCTTTGTCCTCTGGAAATATAGCTTGATTTTAGCTTCAGGTGGATAATTGTACTCTGCTTAAAAGCATCCCGCCACAGCTTATGATACCCCGTTTCTGTTGTTTTGTTATTGTTTTTATTAGTGATCGTTTCCTTTAAAGAAAAAAAGTATTTTTTTCATTGATCCGATCTACAATTTCTAGCACATAAATCTGCCCTGCAAATGCTCTGCACGGAGTTTAGTCCTGCACGCTACATTTTATGTCAACATCAAAACTGGAATTAAACAGAAAACCAGCATGGAGCGTAAACTGTGCTTCAAGTCTTTTAAATGAGAAAAACTTCTGTAAGAAAATAAACATGGAAACCTAATGCTCAATCATTTCCCCAAGCAGCAAGAAAAACAGCCTTAAATCACCCATCCACGTGGGAAATGGGACCTCTTTTTCTCTTTCAGTTCTCGGCCTCAAAAAAATATAAGGTGATTAAGGATTTTAATCTTGAGGTGAATATTACAGAAAGGGTCTGTGGAGGTTTGTGTAATCATCCTTGTCCTTCCAGCCTTTGTAAAGACTCTTTCCTGCACAGTTACTAATTCCAATTCTGGGAATATTTTTATTTTCCCAAGACATCTTGACAATAAAATGGTACTGTGATGTTACCAAGATTCTGAATGACTATAGATTTGAAAACATGTCTGATCTTTTCAAGGGTTATTCTGCAAGCCGCTATGCCCCCAGCCAAAACTGTATTATATCTGGATAACAAATACATATTTCTTTTTAGTTGAATTTGTCCTATTTTGCACACAAATAAAGTCATGTCATCTCTTTTTTTTATCCTGTCTTTTTGTCTCTGATAATACCAGACTTACACATTTCCAGGTGCCTCAATTTTGCCTTTGCAAGAATAAAATATGTTACCAATTGGGATCTAAGCAGTTTTCGTGATTTCACAGTAAATTTACCTGAGTTTTATTTTTTACTGTGAATCTAAAATCTAATGCTTTATTCTTAATTATTCCAGGCACCCATATTCCATTTCTCTGTTCTCTCTCTCCTTCTCTCATTTTTCCCTCAACAGCTCAATTTTATCTACTCAGACAAATAAAAGCTGAAGTTTGCCCTCAGACAAGGAATCTATGAAACCCTTGGGGGGGTAAATTTATTCAACAATTGAGGAAGCAGGGGAATAGCTATATTTAAGAATTGAAAAAAATTTTTCAAATATAAGTACGGAAAGATTTTTGTTGTTGATTTGAGCCTTTCGGGATTACAGAGTATTATAAGTGAAATGTAATATGAGCAAAACCAGTGGAGTTTTACAGTCATTGTTATGCCTATAACTAAGATGTCACTAGATTTATAATTATTTTAGATTATATACTTTGCAAAATCCATATGTTACATGTGATAGAATGCTTACCATGATGAACTATCTTTATCCTATCCTTAAAATTTTATTGAAGACCTACTATATGTTAGGATGGCATCATGATAGATGTAAAAGTGAACTTCATCTTCAAATTCTTTCCATCCCTCATCACTAAAAAAGATGACCCCCACATAAAGTGCTCAGTTTCCCCCACTGCCATGGACCCAATCTTGTCCACCCTCTGCCTTCGGTCAACTGCTGAACCCAAATTTGGCACCCTCTGCAGGTTGTGCCTGGTTCTGCGGCTTGCAATTATTTCACTTTTTTTAAAAAAACTGTTGGCTTTTTTGTTTGTTGTTGTTGTCGTTGTTCTTTAATATTTTAAAGGGCTGTGTTTGGGTTTTGCATTTTTGAAGCTAACCTATCCTCAAAATTAAAACCTCATCCCTAGAAGCCAGCTGTTCGGATGACCCTAACTCACCGGGTGGAGGCTGCCGGTGAGTTATGAGCTCGACAGTAGCTGGAGAAATAAATGATGTGCCCAGAGTTCACACATCGTCCATCCCCTCCTCCCCATAAACTCACACTGGCCCATAGAAGAAGGGAGAGGAGGGAGGAGCTGGGGCCCAGAACTCTGGAGGAAGATGAGGGGGGCTGTGAGGGGGGCTGCAGAAAGCACAGTCGCCCTTAAAGTAGCCACAGGGGACCGGCCTGGGCACCGAGGGGACTCCAGCAGGAGTCTTCACCAGCGCTCTTTTTAAAAATAACTACAGGTTGGCTAAAAGAGTTTATTTTTTGTTCGTCCTATTTGCTAATCACGCGATTTATAATTTGTGGCGTTAGCATTAATTAAACAAGAAAGCTTGCTCTCTTAAAAACACAGCCAAACAACAAAAATCAGCCCGATCCCCTCCGGGCCGCGTCTGCCCGGCTCCGAAGAGCGCCTCTGGCCCGCGACTCCCCGGGCACTCGGGTCCCTGTCTGCGCCCGCCCTGGAACGGCGACCTGCTATTCTTTTCTTCCCGCGATTACTCATAGCCCCACAAGCAGCACCATATGCTTCTTCTGATCAAACAGCGAGCGACATCGGCACCGATAATTGACGAGACCCGCTAGAAATCACGCAGAAAGGGAGCCCACTGAGACCGCTAATAATCCTGTTCGGAGCAGTGCGGCCAGCGGAGTCCGCAATGGCTTTATTTTTATAAAGTAGGCGCTGACAGTATAAAAGACAACAAGATCTCTTTTTTAAACGGAAGGCGGTGGAGCATAATAGTAATTTTCCCACCAGCAATTCTCAGCACAGTTTGAATGGGAAATATGGTTTTTAATATACGTTTTCCTTCCTTTTTTTTTTTAACATTTCATGTACTTTAGGCTCTATTCCTCTCCTCCTGTGGTTTCCAGGGTCAGATGAGATTGTTCAAGGAACTGCTTTAAGATAAAACGACTATAATATTACTTAGAGTTTGGGGGTAAAATTGAACTATAATTTGAAAGTTTTCCTTTAGTGCCCCTCACTAATTTGGAGCATGTTTTGCAATATTTTGATTCAGATAACTTTTAGTCATGATTGAACAAAGTGAAACTCCAAGCCCAGTAATGACTATTTCCTTCCTCCTGTTTCCTTAAAAGACAACAACAAACCCCAAACATCCCAAATCAACAATAACAGAAACCTCTCCGGATCAAATAAGAAGTTCTGGTTTGTAAATAAGCAGAGTTCTTTCTCCTGGATTTTTATTTGTTTGTTTAGAATTCTCTCCTTTACATTTCCAAATCCCCCTCCTCCAGCAAAAATGTTATCTAAAATATTTTTTAAAATCTGTTCATGTTATTTGAATGCGGTAAAGGAAAGGATGGGGAAATGGAAGAGAGAAGTGTCCTTTTCCTAGTGAGTGTAAATGGTTTTATACAGGATGGTGTTCTGTAAAGGCTGCTCTGTCCTCATACAGTGAATCTTGGTCATCTAAATACACACTTTAAATCATGTCAACAGCTCAGCGATTCTAACTTCTAGGCCTTACAAGACAATTTCTCCAGGATCCGTTTGCCAACCTGCCACGTAGAAGATATTTTCTAAGTGGGCTAGCAATCTTATGTTTTGGGGCACTAGCCTGTCATCTCAGAGTTAATATCAAGCCCAGAGTTGAAATCACCAAGCCCCAGAGCTAGTTTCAGAATCTATGAATGCCTCAAAAACTTAGAATAAATTTGCTATAAGCAGTCAAGAGACTGGGTAAATTCAGGACATATTTGTTCATGAATATGCCTGCTCCTCATTTGCAGAATTACAGTCATATAGAGAAACTATCATCTGGCTTAGCTAGCTCCATGTACACGGGCCTACCTACATGGTAGCAAAAATACAAGCATTTGGCAGTGTTCCTGCTTTCTGCTAGATACAATTCTAACAAGAGGAGTAAAAAAAGAAAGTCATGTTTGGATTAGAACTACTTTCAATGGAGCCGAGTATCTAAGTGTTGACAAAAGCACAGTTGGGCTGCTTCCCAACTAAACATATCTGATGGACTGAAGAGAAAGTATTAATGGGTTAGTAGAAAGAGCCACAAAAAAGGCACCAGGAATCCTAAATTCAGAGAGGTCCTTAGTCAAGCAGCCCTGCTAAACTTCCCTTTGCAGAGAGTATCTATTTAAGCATGAATGTACTTCTCTGCCCAGAGTGGTAGGCTCACCCACTGTCTGGCAAATCCCCTACCCCTTCTGCCTTTGAAATTCCACCTGGGCAAAGTCACTTACCTTCTGGGAACACTACTCTCATTTTGAGATAGCTGGTCGTGAGTCTGATTATGGATGCTTTGTCCAGCTGCGAGGTGATAGCCGAGGGCAAAGGCAGTAATTTAGCCAGTTCGTAAAATTCACTGTTTTCCTTCTCCCTCCTAGTCCGGGCAGCATTTTTGGACTTCTCTTTCATTGTGTCTCGCTCCCCCTTTCTTCTTACCACATAAGCTCCACAGATTCATCCAAAACCAAAACTAAACTTTCAACTAGAGATCATATTTAGCAAAAACATACAGCATACTTTGAACGAAGAGACTGAAGTCTTTGCTTCAGTGTACCGAGGGTAGTGAAAGACCAACGCGGCGAAGAGAGGATACTTTCTTTAAAAATGCGGGATGCGAGTGTAGGAAAGCTGCTGATCCGCGCCAATCCGGGCAATCCTGGGAGTCTCTGGGTATCAAATGCCGGCGGGATTTCCGACGAACCGGCCTTTTCTTCCGTTCCGCCCTGCGCACCCCGGTCCTCGGAAAATCGACATAATAATCCCCGACGCTGGCGCTTCAGTCCCGCGGCATTTGAGGCGGCTCCGATCCCTCTGGGAAGATCGGGAATGCAGGACACCTCTTTCAGGGCCCTGTGAAGACAACAGCATCAGAGCGTAAGACATCTGCGGCTCCACGATCGCTCACGCACTCGCTCGAATTCCTAAAAACGGCCGGAAAGGGCCTCAGCTTTCTTCGCCAGGCTCGCCAGGGCTTTGGTTTTTGTTTTTTTAAGATATGGAGAAATCAGCAGCGAGACTGAGGCCCTGCAAATAATGCTCGCATTCCCTCACCCATGCCAGCCACATTCTCCAGACCCCTGCGAAGTTGCCCAAAAGACAAAACGCATATTTTTGAAGACCCTTAGGCGACCCTCGGCCGCCGCCGGTCGCCGTGCCTGAGCCCAGGCCAGGCGCACGCCCCAGGAAAGCAGGTTTCTGCAAGTGAGAATTCCTCCACGGCGCGGCGGGCGCCTTTCGGTCCCCCCACTCTGGCAGATCTGGAACGAGTCTACCTCTCTCACTTGACTCTCAAGTCTCAGGGATTCCTCAAAAAGTGCACTTACACATCAAGTCCCTTGGGACTCCCGAGGCGACCCGGGGCTCTCCCTGCCCAGCAGGGGCGGCAAGACGCCGGGCACGGCCGCGCCAGGTTAACAGGTGGCACATTCACGACAGCCCCCCGCAGGCACCGGGGGTGGGGGGTGGGAGGCGGCCCGACGTTTATCCCTGCGCCGTAGAGCTGCGGGTGTCGCTGGGAGGACGCAGGGTGTCTTCCGCTTCACCTACCTTCAGTCCCCGCTGGCGGCCAAGGGTGCAGAGGCGCCCACCTCTTAATTGTACTCATGCCTACCGTCCTACTAAGCGACTCCGCCGGCCTCTCCGCTTCCCACCGGCAGAGAGGAGCAGAGCGCGCCCTGGCTCCCTTTTCTCTTCTTGGTCATGAATTGGGGGAGGGGTGCGTGGGAGAAGGAGGGGGATGTGGGCTTTGGGACGGGTGAGGTGGTTTTAGAATCCTCCTCCTCGGTAGTTGCTACGAAGCCAATATTATTCCTAATTGGAAGCCGAAAACGCCCCCCTATAACTTCTTTATAGCTTACGAGGTTTAGCTTCAACTTCACTCCCGGGCTCCCTCTCTCCCGCCCTCCCCCAATGCCACTCACAAACCTCCTCGCCTCCGATTGGCCCGGCGCGCCCCAGGGCGCGGCGCTCATTGGCCGATCGGGCTGAGTGACGCGAGCACGCCCCGCGCCCCCGCGCGCCCTTGCTCTTGGCTGGCAGCCACGGTACCCGCGTGGCCGCCGCGGTACTAACGAGCCCCGGGCGCCCGCGTCCGCGCTGTCCCGCAGCCGCCGCTGCTCCCGGCGCCCCCCGGCCTCGCAGCCGGTGTGCAGGACCCGCGTTCCCCGCGCTCCCTGGGGTCGAGCGGCTGCGCATCAGCCCCGGGCGCCGGCCCCGCGGTGCCGGGGGCGCCCAAAAGCCGCGGACTGCGGCCCGGGACCGCAGAGGTCGGGTCGGGGGCTGGGGCTTTCGGCAGGCGAGGCAGGAGTCGCCCAGACTGCAGGCGAGGTCGCCCAAAGGCCCAGCCGGCGGCCGTGCCCTTCCCGCGGGCAAGTCGGGGGGCCCACGGCGTGCGCGGGGCCGGTGTCGGGCTTTATTTTATCTCTCACGTTTCTCCGAAACCACAGCGATACCGAATTCGTCGCCAGAGAAGATAAATATGCCTGTCTTTAAATTAATCTCAAAGAGGAGCGTCTTTTTCGAAATGCGTCGAGTTTGGGGGCTGATCCGTTCACCGTGGAAAGTTCAGCCGTGGGAGTTTTCTTATGGAGAGTAGATAGGGAACACTAGGGGCCAAGAGGTTACATTTCATGCCATAATAGAGTTAGGTAGAGTGGTTGATATATAGATAGATATCTCACAGCAATCCGTTATCTTAAACGTGAGCGAAGACCTTTTGTTGGGTTTTGTTTCAAGAAACAAAAGTCCAAGATGAATATTCCTTACAGAAAGGATACAGTCTGCAGGAATGAATTTCTAACATTCACAATTCCCCAACAGGATCTGCTTAAACAAACGCTTGTGAGTACTATTGCTGACAAATTATATTTAAGAGACCCTCTAATCTGAATCGCCTTCTCTGTCATCTGAGGAAAGACAACAGATAACGGAAAAAAGTTGACTTGTCCCCCGAAGACAATTAACAGCTTTCGAATCACTCCCTACGGGCGCGTTTCCCCGCTTGGTTTTGGTGCTGCTGGTGACCACGATTCTGCGCCTTGGAGGTGCACTTGGAGGAATTTGTTTCATGGGCGATAAAAGACTGTGAGGACACCCATAATGGTGCCCTTGTCCTCTCGTCGTGGCGCTAATTGCCGCCAAGAAAACATACACTCTGAAGAAGGGTGTGTGCGATTCTGCTGATATTCGGAACAACTTGAAGAATGTTTGTTCAAAAGTACAGGCATCTGCCACCTCCTTGCCGCCCGATGGCAGTAAGCTCGCAGAACGACAAGGGGAGCTTTGGGGGGGCGGGTTACACATCTGGGAAACACCTGGCAAGAGGAGGTGAACATTCTAGATAGAAAAAGAAAAAATAACTACACATAGAGATTTTTTAGGTGTTTCAAAACTGGAATCCAGCTAAGGGACTCTAATCTAGAAGAAGTCATTTCCCTAGAGGCTGTAGTCACTTAGAGACCTGGCTCTTGCGACCACCAAGCGATGCACTCTTAAGAGATGAGTAGGAAAACAGACAAACATGTACTGGGGCTCCCTTATACACAGATTCCAGAAAGACCAGATAAGATCAAATTAACTACCACATGTAAAGAGAGGGTGTATGTGTCTGGAAAGCCTGAAATAACCTTCCGTGACCCTTCTGTCCCCCCACCCCCACAACCTGGACAGAATTTAGGGGTAAAAGGGAGCGGCCCGGCGAAGCAATGACACTTTAGGAGTAAGAAGCGGTTTTCTATTCCGACTGAGTTCTAGAAAGGATTTCAGTTAAGTTGGCGGTTACTGTATAGCCCATCTCTATTTCAAACAATGTGCAGGTGTGTGAGTGCTTTTCTGGGTTCTGAAACCCTGGCTCATGCCAAGGACTCTCGGGGGCGTCAGGAGTGCCCGGCTCCCCATATAGGGCGCGTTTTACGCGGAAGAAATACAGTATTTTGCCTTCAGAAGCAAGATGGGCAAAATGAGTATGGAAGTTTTCACACCAAGGACGACATCCTGGGGGACCAGACAGGCTGCTCCAGCGTCCCCGTGAAGCTCAGCAGTCGATGAACCGAGTAGATGTTTAATAAACAAAGTGGATGCACGGCCGTGTGATGACGGCCCCGTCGCTAAGTCCTCCGCACACAACTGTCTGAGCCGCGTTTACCGAGAGAGTAAATTAGCATGGCGACGTACCACCTGTTTTTCTAATCTTTGAACCTAGGCTGGAGCCGGAATGCGGCTCCTTCACTCCCCCGCCCAGGCGCAGGCGTCGGCCTCGCACCCTCCCGGCGACCCCGCCCGCCGGGGGCGTGAACCGGAACCTCAGGTGCCTCCCACGTGTTCTGAGAATCTCTGTTCGCCTGTAGCATGAAAAATTTTAAATCAGTTTCTTAAGGCTAAGAGGCGAATCCTGCCCATCTCTTTGCCAATGCAAGGGAAAAGCCCAAGAAAGGAAGGAGACGGGCACACGCGACCCGCCACCACCAAGCAGGACTACTAAGGGCGTCTAGGCCTCCGCCTCCTTGCTCGGGTGCCTCAAAATGTAGCCCTCTGGCCCTGTCTACGCGGCCCCGAACGCGATCCCAATGCGGGAAGAAACCTGAGCCGATCTATAAACAAACATCTTCCTCCCCCGCCCTCCCCATGACCAAGGAGGGCAAACAGCCTAGAGTGACCGCAACATTGTGCCCCCGGGAGTCTCCTCCACCTCCGGGGCGACCCTGGGTGCTACCCGCATGGAGCCCGCCCTCAGCCGGCGGGACGCCACGACGTGCGGGCGCCCAAGGCTCCAGTCCGGGCGGCAAGGCGTGCCCGCCGCGGCGGAGCCAGAACCACGCGCCCGTGCGTGCGGAGTCCCGAGCGCGGCGCGCGCCCGGGATGAAGAGGAGGGGGTCTCCGAGGGCCGCCCGACCCCTCCCGACATCCGGCGAGGTCCAGACTCGAGAAGCTGAACCCCTGGGTTGTAAGAGAACGAGTGAATGCCCGGTGGAATTCTAGTGCAAATTGCCGAGCCGCGCTTTAGCGCGGCGGCCCCGACCCGGGCGCATTGTGGGGCCGACCCCCGCTCGGGCACAGACCTCTGTCCTGCCTTCTGGTAACTCCTCTCTGCGCCCCGCTTCTAGAGCATCTTATCAAAACCAGAGTGAGTTCTGTTTACCCCCTTGCCCCCCTTAACACACTTTTTTGTTTGTTTTTACAGACTGCTAGGGGCGCACACATGCGCTTTCACACGCTTGCACATCACATATACACAATCCTACAAAGGACACAGGCACGGATTTTACTCAATGGCCAAGGTCAGGATGAAGGATGTATTTATAATCAAGATGCAAAATCTGAAGATGGTCACTTAAATATCTCAGTATGTTATATCCAGATGTCCACTCTCTACCACTGGAAAGGAGAATTTATCTAGGGAAATATTAATGTCTAGGAAAATACTAACATTTTTCTTCTTCCATGTGTGTAAGTGAATCCTGCTCTACCCCATATTATTACCACAGTCAGATGTTGTCATATTAGGGCAGAAGCAAGGGCCCCTTACGACTTTGACCCGGTGGGCGAGTCTGCTGGAAAACAACGGATAGGAAGAACCGCCAAAAAATAGGGTTATATTTAATATTTTTTAAATTACAGTAAATATGACTTGTTTGATCAGGACTTTTGGGAAAGTATAAGATATTTTATGCAAAAAACAAGACAAAACAAAATAGCCCTCTTCTGAGGTACAGCTTCTCGGGCGCCTGCCTGAATTGGCCATTGAAATGTCCAAAAAATTAGCTTCAGCGGTTACACACTGAAAAAAAAAAAAAAAACCAGTAAGAAAACGCACCAACTTGAAAAATGAGAGTGGCTAATGCAAGTAAGGATGTTATGTAGTTTTAACATATTCTGGATAATATTTTCCACAGATTTTGAAACTGCAATCGAATATAACCTTGACTAGGTGGCTGAGAAACGCGTGCTTCTTGAACTGTGCACACGTTAAAAGAGCCGAATTACTCAGACATTAACAGGAGACGGAAAACTGAGGCTGCGCATTGAGAACAGGAGCTGCTGGTGCCTGCCGCTCCCGGCGCGGGCACTTTTCACACTGTCCTTCGCAGAAATCCAGCTGGGGGTGAGGTGTGTGTATAATTCAGCAAAGCTGGGCACAGGAGCACAACCAACGTGGTCAAAAGCTGAAGATGAACTTTGGTTTGCGACTTCTGATGGAAAGACACTTCGATCGGTTTCCGAATTTCAGGCCAAATCATGCTCACGGTGCACTTCAGGACGCATGCCAGGCCCGGGCTCGCGAGTGGGCGGCCAGGACGCGCCGGGGGAGGCGGGGTGGCCGGAAGGGGGCAGAGTGGGGCCAGTGGCCTCGAAAAGGGTGAGGGGCGTCAGAATTGGGAGGATCCAGAGGACGTGTGCTTCACCCCCGCTCAGGCTTTCAGAGCCTTTGGATTAGGTTTCTGGGGAGTTTCCCCTTCTCTGGGTCCCAACTTTGCGTCTAGACCCTGGGACCAATGTCCCCGGGACTATGCCGCAAGCGCCTGAAGAGGACGCCTAGCCCTGTACTCTCTAGGCGGAGTGCGTGAGGCATTCTCGTGAGCCAGATGCGTCTAATCCGTAAATAGATGACGGGCTTCCAGACCTGGCCAAGCCTCGGGGTCATCTGGGGTGGAGGTGGTGGCACAGTGCGGCTTTTAAATATTGACCCTCGGGCCCCACTCTGATTTAGAAATCGGAAATGCCCGTTGGACTCTGGAGTTGGCAATCCGTAAGGTGTGGGAGGGGAGAGGGTGGTCCGAGCACCAGGCGGCTCCGGGAGCCGCAGGAGCAGGGGTGAGGACGAGCTCAGAGCGAGGAGCTCCGGCGCCGCCTCCGACCGCGCGGGGAGGGGTCCCGCACCCGCCCTGAGACGCTCGAGGCCGAACTGGCTGGTGGCGCCGCCCAACGGAAGTCGCCGCGCCCCCAGGCCCCGAGCCTCAAATAGCTGCCGCCCGCTCCTGCCCTCCTGGCATCACCCCAGAATCTCGGGCAAGTACCTCTGCGCTCACCTGGGCTGGGGACCAAGTACCTGGAGCATCTGGGTCACATTTCGGAGTCCCACTCTGGCTCGCTCCCTCGACTCATCACCTCTGGGTCTGGGGACAGGGGAATCTGCCCTTGAAAATCTGGACACCCCTGCCCCTAGCTTGGTGGTTTTGGAACTTGAGCTTGCATGGGAATTGCCTGGAGGGCCTGTTAAAACAGATTGCTGGTCCCCACTCCTAGAGTTCGATTCAGCAGATCTGGGGTGGAACCCAGTAGTTTGCCTTTCTAACAAGTTTCCAGCCGCTGCTGCTGCTGTCAGGGAACCACACTTTGAGAACCACTGCTTTACTCTGCTTTTCTCAGCTTATCTTTGGAGGAGCAGACTGTCAGCAGGGAAAAGATTTGAGGTGACAGTCCTGCTGTTGTAGGACCTTGGGCACGTGGCATAAAATGATATGACTGTGTAGTTGAGGTCCAGGGGTGAGGCCCAGGGCTGTGATGGGGTGGGTCTCTGAAGCTGGGTTATTCCTGCCTCCTTAGGAAAAGGGTGATGGTCTCAGGAGGAGGGAGAGGAGGCCTGGGAACATGGCCAGGCCACCCTTCAGTGGGGAGTTTTGCCTCAGAGGGCAGGGAAGTGCTCAGGGCACCCCCAGGAGGTTCCAGGGTTCCAAGATGCTACCTGGGCTATAGGGAAGAAATCCAGAGGGTTTGGGTCAATCTACCAGGGTAGGACACATTGGAGAATAGCAGATAAACACTGGTTCTCCTTTTGGCCCTGAAACAGTTCCTTAATTTTGCCAGAGTGCTTAAGCATAAAGGAGCCGAGGTGTGCGTGGCGTTGGTGCAGGGGAGCTTTCCCTGGAGGAGGAGGCCCTGCCTGCGCCCCTTGGGCCTGTGAGGTCTAGGCCGCCCCTCAAGGGAGGAGTGCTCCCTCTGGTGCAGCCCCGTATTCGGGCATTATGACTTTGTGGGTCCTTGGGCACTTTTGTCATGTTTTTATGAACCCCTTCCTCCATAAAAAATATTAAAGATTATGTTTTACAACTGTGTTGCTATAAAGATGAATGTCATTCAGGCTGGATTCATTATCATATATTCATTATTCTTATATACATATTTTTCTTCTGATTGTAAAAGAAATTAAAACATTTTGTGAGCCCCTAAAAGTATTATGGGCCCTAGGCACTGTGCCTATTGTGACAAATGATGAGTCAGTGCTGCTTCTGGACACACCTGGGAGGATCGGGGTGCTAGGTGTGCCTTTTCTCAGCTGCAGCCCCTGAGCCTCTTTAGGAAACCTGGAGAGAGGTTTGGTACAAGGATATCTCCCCGTGAGTCACAGCTGCACTCCCGGTATGAAACCCATGGATTCACCAGTGCTCCCACCGCAAAGTCCCTCCACCTGCTTAGTTATGTCCAAGGTGCGACCCTAAAGCTGCGTGGAAAATCCAAACAGATTCGGTTACCAGCACCATCTCTTATCTTAACACCTGGCCTGCTTCCTTTTTTTGCCCTACCTGGCTATCAGATTATTAAGTGAAATCCAATTTTAAAACACTATGCAGACCCACAAATGCATCTTTGAGCTGCCAGTCGGTGCCCACTGCTATACAACTATTTAATTTCTTACTGTCTTTCTACAGTTGCTTCATGCATATTCAAGCAAACATTAAGACTGATATTTTACACACTATTCTGCATCTTGATTTTTTTCACTTTCCATGACGGCTTCCTCATGCTTTCTTTCCTAAACATCTGTATGGCATTCCATTTTAAGAATATATCAGCCTAATTTATTTAAGCTGTCACCCACTAAGGGCATTCCGATTGTTTCTCATCATTGCTATAGAAAACAATGCAGCAATGAATAACACTGTACATGTGTTATTTATTTACCTGTATACAAATGCAGCCACAGGACAGAGTCCCAAAAGTGGAGTTGCTAGGTCAAGGGTACATGGATTTGTACTCTTAATAGATATTGCCAAATTGTTCTCCACAAGAGTTGTGCCAATTGACACTCCCACCAGCAATGTGTGAGGATAACTGTTTACCCACAGCCTTGTAATGAAGAACATTATAACATTTTTTTTTTGGCCAATCTGATAGGTGAAAAAAATCAGTCTACTTGTAATTTGTTTTTCTTTTATTATGGAGGTTGAACATCTTTTTATTTGCCTAAGGGCCTTTTGAATTTCTCTCCTGTGAGTTGTCTTTCCAGAAACATTTGAGGGTGGGCCCTCTTGGCTCTGAAGTGGGTTAAGGACCCCGTGCAGGAGGAAGAGCTGGGACCTGGCTTTTAAAGGAGATCAGGGTTTCTTGAACCCCTGGGAGAGAGCTCACTAGAACACTGGGAAGTGGACAATCAGAAACACTGGGTCAAGGTTCTGGAGTCATCTACCAACACTTTTTTTCCTCATATGAAACATTTAATACTCTTGAACACACAACACAGAAGACAATCAGCAAATATAATTTTAATGTGTCTTCATCCAACAGATCTTCTAAGTATAATCAATTATATTGTACGTATGTTAACATAGTGGTTAATTTATGGAATCTGTATGTTTTGAAATTCAGTTGTCCCAAGTTGATCAACCTGTTTTTGTATTTTACCTACAAACACGTGGGGACTCAACCACAGAAGCAACTCAAGCATTAACATAGGCGAGCCAATCACGTCTCATGATTCCAGCAAAATACTGGGAGAGAGCAAGGGGATAGATTCATCCCGGCAGCAGCTGCACGGGAGGAAAAGCTGTAATGATCTGGTTAAGAATCTAAATAAAAATGATACAGAAGAGAAAACAGAGGAAAAGAAGTATACTGCAAACGTGCAGCCTATCGTGGTTTAGATCTGCTTTGATATTTATTTTCCCTCCTGGAGGTCTGATAACTTGTTTGTGAAGATAAATGTCGTATGGTAAACCATCGCGTTTTCTCCCTGAATAATCAAACCTCACGAAAAGAAACCGTGATGTCAATGTGACTCTTACTCTCAACCAGACAGCATTGTAAACGTGTGTCACAGCTGATGTTAATTCTTAAAATTTTTAATTTCTTATTCATTTGAAGGCTTGAGTGTATTAGAATTACAACATAGTTTTATGTCAGATGGCTCTCTCTCTCTCTCTCTCTCTCTCTCTGTCTGCCCTCCCGTAAGAAAGACATGATAATGAGGAACTATTCCAGCACGAGGAGCTGGTTTAGAAACAAATGGATGCCATGGCAACTCCTGACTCCACATGACTTCTAGTAACCGGCATTTCAGTTGGAAATTGCCTGTGTGATATTCTATCCAACGCTGGTGCTTTATGCGGGCTTTTCCCTAGTTTACATCTCAGAAACGGAGTCTTAACCTCCAGTCTCATGAATAAGCAGCAGCAGCAGCAACAATATGTCACCACCTGTAACCACGACGTGGCCAGTGATTTGCTGAGTGTTTCTGGTTCCAATTTTCAGACTAGCTGACAGAGAGGAGCACTGAATGAGAAATGTCCAGTGCTGGGATCACATCGTGTAGAAAATCTAGGAGCTGTTTTCCAGTGTAGATTGACAGAGAGAGTCAAATGTTCTCATTCAACTCAAGAGAAGGCAGACGTCAGGTCCCCCCCGGCAGGTCATGAATGTTGGGCCATGCATCACAGGGAACATGAACAGGGAAACTAAACAAGGACAAAAATAGCCAGAGTTGCCCCTTCCCCATTAAAGGAAACCAAAACTGTCTGAGTTTGTCCTACATCTGAGTGATCTGCTGATCTCCCAATGAGTATTGGCACCACTGTCATGGTGACAGACAAGACACTTGTAACAGGATGGGTTTGTAAAACCTCATGTCTAAGTACTTTATAATTTTTACTGTGACCCAGGAAGAAATTGGGATCACAAAAGGGTCAAGTGATTGCTCTTAGGAACATTGCAAGTCAGGGATGGAGTCAGTTCAAAGGTGAAGAGGACCTGAGCCTGTGTTCCTGAACTTGTTCTGGAACTTCTGAGTCCAGTTGGGGAGGTTGTGCCCCACCTGGGCAGTTGAAGACTGAAATTCAGCCCTCAGCTCTGTGATAGCCCTGTGTCCTACCCAGAGAGGGTGTCTGTTTCTAATCACATAGTGCACAAAGGCACTATGTGGTGTAGCGCCTGCCCTGCCAATACTCCCCTCCTTCTTGCTTCTAGGCTTGTGTGACACATATTAAGGAATGTTTATTACAATGCGTTGGAAATAATCATGCAGGGGCTTCAGTCATTGATGGGTGACAAGCAAATACTATTTTATTCCAGGAGAGTGTAAGAATAGAAGTGACACAGTAAATTTTTTTAGTGAGGGCGTGTTCCAGAGAAAGTGGGAGAGGACCAAAGGAATGTTACCGTGATGAAGAAAAAGAGGGGTACGTGTAGCGGTGGGAGGCAGTGAGGGAAGAGTCTCACAAACAATTTGACATGAACATGCACAAAATGGTTTGAGAATCTATTGCCCAAATTCAGGGAAAAAAATGCTTTAAAATAGCTGAATATGTTTGTTTTTAAAACTTTACTTACTAAACAAGTAGTTTATGCATTTTTAAAAAAGTAACTTTTGAAAAATCACACTCGCTTTGACTAATTGGAAATTTGAGGAAGGATATGAACCCACTGTAGACCCATAATATTTAATGGTGTTATTAGCTACTAATTATCCAATGGTCGGCAATGCTGTAGTTTATGCAGGACCTTCGCACCTTTCTAGAATGAGCTGGAACCTGACTAGTGAGACAGTGTGTCGGAAGCACAAGTGCAGTGACCAGAACATGGGGGACACCTGGTGAAGGGGAATGCTCACTCCTATTCCCACTTCCTCTATGATTTCAGCGTGGAAGGAGTTCGTTGGAACTTCTGTGAATTTGTAATCCTCAGCATTCCCGTGAGGAAGGGGACAGATAACATTTCTCCAAGTTTCTAAAGAGAAGGCTGGAGAACAGAGAGCTGAGTAGCTGCCCCAGAACCACATGGGAATAACATCCATGCAACCATTTCCAGACTTTCCCTTGAAACGTTTCGAAAAAGGCCAAGGAAAAAGGGGTTATGTGCATTGAAAATGAAGAGACTAACCTAAGGGGGAAATATCCCATCAAAGTCGAGGAAGCAGAAGCATCTCTGGGCTGAAAGAAGAGGAGTTTACTACCTGGTTTGTATTTCTTCTTGAAACATTTCTTAACTGTTCATTTTGAAATAATTATAGATTTACAAGAAGCTGCGAAGAAATGTAGGGAAGTCCAGTGCACCCCTCACCCAGCCTGCCCCAATGTTAACATCTTGTATAACTACAGTATGTACCACCAGGAAATTGACAGTTGTACAATCCAGAGAGCTTATTCCGATTTCTCCAGTTATATGCGCACTCGTGTGTGTGTGTGTGTGTGTGTGTGTGTGTGTGTGTGCATGCACAGTTATATGCAGTTTGGTCACATGTGTAGCTTAGTGAAACAATTAGCATAATTAAGGTACAGAGCTGTAACACCACCACAAGTCTCCCTCACACTATGCTTTACAGCCACACTTGTCCCTTTCTCCCTGCCCCCATCCCTAAACCCTAAGAACCACTAATCTGCTTTCCATTTCTATAACTTTGTTATTTCAAGAATGTTATATAAATTGCATCATATAATATGTAACCTTTGAGATTGCACACACACGAGTGCACATATAACTTAGTTACTTAGCGTAACTCCTTTGATGTTCATCCAGGTGGTTACATGTATCAATACTTCATTCCTTTTTATTGCTGACTAATATTCCATGGAATGGAGGTGCCATAGTTTGTTTAACCATTCACCCATTGAAGGGCATTTGGGTGGTTTCCAGTTTGGAGATATTATGTATAAAGCCACTATAACATTTGTATACAAATTTTTGTGTAAACATATGTTTTCATTTCTCTGGGATAGACACCCAAGGGTACAACAGCTGGGTTGATGGGTAGTCCATTTTTAGTTTTAAAAGAACTGCCAAACTATTTTCCAGAGTGAGTGTGCCATTTTACATTCCCACCAACAGCGTATGAGTGATCCAGTTTCTCCACATCATTGCCAGCGTTTGGTGATATCGTTACTTTTTATTTTAGCCATTATGATAGTCTGATATCATTATGCCATTCATTTGCATCTCCCTAGTGATGTTGAACATCTTCTCATGTGCTTATTTGCCATCTCTATATCCCCTGTGACGAAATGTCTGTTCATGTCCTTTGTGCACTTTCTAAATGGAGTCTTTGGTTTTTCACTGTTGCGTTTTGAGAGTTCTGTATGTATTCCATATATACAAGGCCTTTGTTGGATATGTGATTTGTGACTATTTCCCCCCACTATGTAGCTTGTCTTTTCCTCCCCTTTACAGGTTCTTTCACATAGGAAAAGTTTTTAATTTTGATGGTGTCCAATTTTTCCATTTTGGAACTTATTTTCAAAAAGCTGTAGGATAACGTCAACCACAAGGGAATGCCTCAGCGCCCCAACCATCCCTCTGGGAAGCTGTCTCCTAAAGGCAACAGAAAGGGGGAGGAATGGCAATTCCAATTCCCTAGATATTTATCAAGCCTCTATTGTGTACATGGTACTGCTCTGTGTACTTACTCAGGATTTTTCAGGGAACAAAACAGCAAAGATCCCTACCCATGTGGCACTTGGGTTCAGATGGGGGAAGACAGATAATGAATGTAATAAAAGTTAATTACCTACTTTAAGTAGGTCAGAGGGTTGTAAGTGCTATGGGAAAGGAAAAAGGAACCAGGGTACAGGGTGCTGCTGGGGGATGTTTGCCGCATTAAATGAGAGTGTCAGGGAGGCTTTGCTAAATAGGTACAAACTGAGCCAACTTGAAGGAGGTGAAGGAGTTAGTCAAGCAGTTGTCTGGATGGAGGGGACTGCTGGAGCAAAGATCCTAAAGTGGGGGTGCACCTGGAGTGCTCACAGAGTAGCAAGGTCAGTGTCTGGAGCAGAACCAAGTGGGGAGAGGAAAACAGAGGTGAAGAGATTCAGGTCAGATGCAGCCCTGGAGGCCACTACGAGGGGTTCACTCTCAGGGAAGTGAAGAGCTGCTGCGGGGTGCTGAGCAGAGGGCTGCAATGATAGGAAATGATAGGACTTGGTTTGGACAGGGTCACTCTGGCTGATGTGTTGAGAATAGTTTGAAGGAGGCGACAGCAGAAGCAGGGAGCTGTGCAAGAGGCCACTGCAGGGACCCAGGAAAGATGATGGTGGCTTCAACCAGGTGTTCTCAGTGGAGACGGTGAGAAGTGGTTGGATTGGGGACATATTTGAAGGTAAATCCAACAGGGCTTTCTGATGAGTTGGATGTGGGAGAAAGAGGGAAAAGGAAGACTTCAAGGTTCAAGTTAGAACATGGGCTAAAAGGGACCCAGAGTATAGGATGAGAATAGAAAGTTAATGAGAGAGAAAGAGAAAAAAAACACGGAAAGAGTCAAGAAAAAAGTCAGTTCAGCCTTTGTCGGGGGGGAGGGCAACTTAACAATGTCTATTAAAATTTAAAATGTATGTAGGCTTTGTTCCAATAATTTTTCCTTTTTAGGAATTTATCCTTCAGAGTTACTTGCGCATGTGCAGTTATAGTAAAAGAATTTCACTGCAGAACTGTCTGTAATGGTGGAAGGCAGAGACAACCTCATACTCACCAGTAGGAGAATGGTTTACATCCTACAGTACATCCAACTCTAACTTACCAGGCCCTGTTAAACCGAGTGACCCGTACCTACATAAGGCTCTCTAAGTGCATTGTTCGATGAGAAAAGCAAGTGGCAGGATGATATATGAAGTGGGTGAAGAAAACCCTGTGCATGCTTACGTGCCCGCATACGTGCAAATACATAGGCAGAGGTCTGGAATAGGAAACTCTTGAAGAGAGCAAGGAGTAGGTTTACTCTCTTTATATGTTTAAGCAGGCATTTAATACTGCTCTAATTAAACGCATTTAAAAAGATTGAATTACATCCAAAGATTTTTTTGAAAATACCGTAGAAGGATTTTTTCACGTTAATAAATTAGATTCTTTACTACCTTCCTTAGAAGTCCCAGGGGGTCCAGATCCACACTCTAGAAAACACCCCTACCCTCTGTGGTTTGGGAGTGAGTCTGGGTTAGCTGGCAGCTGAGGCCACCGTATGCGGAAAGACTCGGAAAGAACTGGCTGGGTGAGTTATCTTTTGTGAGTGATAAAGCCCAACAGAATTAGTCCTACCCCCAAATTCTGAATCATTTTGTCACTTTCTGCCTTATGTTGGGGGCAACATAGAGTGGCAGAGACAGAACTTGGAATCCAAAGAGCCAGGCTCTGCTCCAGTCTCGACTACCCCTCCCCCAGGGCCCCTGAGCTTCTGTTTCCTGATCTGTGAAATTAGGGACAACGGCTGTGGTCCAGTGAGAACTGTGGCTGGAAGTGCTTTACGTGCGGAAGGCCCCCGGGTTGTCAGGGCTGTCAAGGCAGGGATGTGTGCCTTTTCCACTCCAAGCCACTGTGTGCTATGTTGTAGGGACTTTGGAAATATATTTTGAATAAATGCGTTTGGTGCAATTCTATGAGGTGTTTTTGCAGATGAATCGGACTAAATATTTTGTGAAATTATGTGAGGTTTTTTTCATTATAAGTTTGTGTGAGAATTGTTTTTTTTTGGATCCATTTAGGTTTCTTGTTTTCTTTGTTTAAATTTCACTTCCATCTCCGTCTTCAGTGGCGTTTGTTTGCAAGGGCACTCAAGGGCAGAACACCCGCAGTCTAAGTTTGCCACCTATAGGTGGACATTTTCATTACAAGGGTTTTCTTGTGACCTAGGTAGTGGTCTGAAACAAACAAAACCAAAAACCTGTCATGCACAAAACACCCCATGACTTCTACGCCGACCCACTCTCCATGTATTTGCGTTCATTATTGTCACAAGCACTGGTATTAATCAGATCGCCAGCAATGATTCTTGTGACTACAAACCAATGTAACTTTTGCTTTATGAAAATTTGTCTTAAATGTTATATTGGTATTTTTCCTATTTGACCAAAGTAGTTTGGGTTTTATAATATAAAAGTTGTATTTCTTCAGGAAGAAAAAACAGATCTAGATCACTCTGCCCACTGCTTGTCATGCAAGTGAAAGTCTGGCCTGTGCAGGTATAAACCATGCCATGCACACCTGAGCAATGCTGGGCAGTGCAGGAAGTACACAGGCTTTGTTTTATGATATCTGAGCTCCGCCTGACCATGGCCTGATCTCTGAGCATCCATTTCCACACCTATGAATGAAGCGATTGGACTAGATGTTCTGTGCAGTTCCTTCTAGCTCTATTAAGTTAGACCCTCTAGGCTAAAAGTCATTATAACAGTGATATCTAACATTTATTAAGGCCTTACTCCCTGTCAGGCCCTGGGAGAAGCACTATCTCATTTGATCTGCTTGACAAATCTTTAAAATAAGTACCACTATTACAAGTAAGAAAACTGATGCTTAGAAATTTTAAGTCACTTGCCCCAAATTACAAAGAAGTAAATGCTAGGGCCGGAATTTGAACATGGATCATCTGACGACTCAGCCACCATGACTTTAAGCGCAGTCATGTGAATCCAGATGAGTGCTGTCCCTTTTCACTTAGTTCCTTTGGAAGTCTACCCATGTATTCCAATAATGCTGCCATCACTGTCTTAGGAATAATAAACTAGTCCAAACTGTTGGGCTAATTTGAATCCAACAAGAAAGTTGGCCTTACTGATGTTCAACTACCTCCAAGATAAGCAAGTGATTGAATCAACTGTTTGTTGATCCATCTACATCCAACATGTGTGGAGCGCCTAATTCTCTGTGTGGGATGGAGACAAAAGACACCGGCTCTAGGAGATAGCATGCGCTGTGTGGTAGAGATGACAGAACTACCGAGGGTCAAGAAAGAAAGCCATCAGCCAGGCCAAAGTGTACGCGAAGGAGGAGCGGGGCATGGGCAAGACGAGGCTTTGGGTGTGGGAAAGGCGGAGAGTTAGGAAAGTGCGGATAGGTTTAGCCGGGGAGGAGGGCCTGTCTCTGAAGTCAGGAAGAAGAAATGTTGAAGTATGTGGGGCCCAGTGGAGAAGGGTTTGTGTGCCACACCGGGTGATGGTGGGAAATTCCCTTCAGATAAGGAGGGGCTGCTCAGCGAGGGATGTTGGAAAGCCCTGCCTGGGTCCTCGTCTCAACTTTGCCCAGCAAGCTCCCCAGATGATGTCCTTTTCCCCTAAAGCATCAGCCATCACCCCATTCCCACGACTGTCAACATTTCTTTCTGCCTTTAAGACCTCCAGATACTCCAGATCTGCACCCACACTGTGCGCTGACTCAGCCACCTAGCGGTTGTTTACTTTGGGGCCTCAGACTCAGCATGCGCCCAGAAAACTTATCTGTCCCTCCTGGGCTTCCCATGTCAGTTCACGGCCTCAACACGCTCCAAACCAACAGGGTCAACCCCTAAAAGACACAATCAGATCTCCCCTCTTCCTCCTTCCCCGGACCCCACCTGTCACTGAGTCCTGTCACAGATACATCTTCCCTGGGTGGAGCACCCGGCTTTGGGGTCAGACAGAATTGAGTTCAAATCCTGCCTCCATCATTATTAGCTGTGAGGCCTTGGCCAAGACACATAATCTAACTGAACCTCATTTTCACCATCTGAAAAATGGGTAAATGAGACAATGTACTAACCAGAACCTTGCTCAGGGTCTGGTGTGAATCAGAAGTAATATTACGGCAAAGTGCATCTTTGATAGTCAATGTGTGCATTGGATTGAAGGTTTCTGGACAATCTCATGGTAGCTGTTATTTTCTAGTTTCAGCCCCACCACACACGCACACAGATCCATTCTCTGCTCTTTCGACCCTGCTCTGTGCGCCAGATACTGAACCTCTGCAGAGTGCCCCAGGGGGAAGCTGGGCTCCCTCCGGTTTCTGCTTGAGTTCAACCAGTGGGCAGCCATTGGAGAATGGGAGAGAGAAAGGTTGGATTGTTACTGCCTTGTCTTCTTCCTGCCGTGGCTTTGATGGTGGTCATGTTCCTCTAGGCCCCCAACTCTGGAGGGCAGCCCCTCTTCTACAGCTGCAGCTCTCACCAGCTTAGAGATCCCTCTTGCTCCCTGTGCCCTTTCAGACCTGCAGGTGGTGAGGGCTTCTTACTCTTGCTAGTCCCTAGGTGCTTCGTCGTTCTTTGGTGGTATCTGTAACCCTGTTCCACTTCTGCACAGTCCCTTCGTTAATCTCTTCTCAGCAAAACTCTGTGAGTATGCCCGTCTCTTTCCATTAGAGTCTGCCTGGGATAAGGTGCAAACGGCCTTTCGGAAAGAACGATCTGGCGGTGGCCCTCAGGGTGGATAGAGGGATGGGATCCATCTGGAGAGAAAGTGTAGATGAGGGACTGGGCTAGAAGAGGCAGTGAAGGGAAGGTGGAAGGAATGGCAGGTGGAAACGCACTCGGAGTGCCTACCTCTGCTACTGGCTACATCGTCGAGATGATGTGTGCATTCATTGTCTGCTTTGAAAGCCAAATGCCACTTTTAGGTGACTGTCTGGAGAACTGAAACATAAATCTGAGGAACTGAGCATCTGATGGGTAACCATCGCGCCAATGAAGCCCTAATCCTCTTTTGCCTGCTCTAGCCCTGCCTCAGGTCTAGTTGCAGTCGATGCTATATTTAATTGGGAGTAGAGAAGTCTTTGTTTCTCTCCCAGCAAAATCAGATAGGTACCCTCCATATTCCCATAGCACTTCACACACACTGCAATCTAGGACTGACCGCGTTGACTCTGAGGACGGGGACAAACCATCTGGGTTCGGCTTTGGTTCCCCAGACCCCAGCCCAGAGCTGCTTACCTTGCCTCAGCTCTGTGGAAGCCCAGTTGGGTGTCTGGGTTGGGGAATCGGCTGGGGTAGGTGTGGATGAGAGGAAGGGAAATGAATTCCAAGCTGTGGCAGAGCCCATGTCCATGGCAGGTGGGGGCAGAAAGGGCTTCAAAGTGAGTGGCATGTGGGAAGAGGAAGGTGAGCTATGGGAGGAAGCTGGTGGAGCTGGGCGCTCACCCTTGTCAAGACGTCACAGTGCACAGGGGAGGAGGGCAAGACTGGCTTTCTATCCCAAGATGTCTCTCTGCCTCTTAGTCCTTCATGTAATTCTGGCTCTGCAGAGGGGCATAATAAATGCTTTGGTAAATAAAGGACACCATCCGCTGTTCATGCTGTTGAATTGGCCAAGGAATTGTTTCCGAAGAGAGGCACTGGAATATTTTATTCTGCAAAAACAGCCATACAGTTTTGAGTTGTATCTTCTTGCTTCTTCTAGGGATTGTTAAGGATAACTGACAACATATCCTTTCATTTGGAAAGGATCTGTGATGGATTCGTCGCTATGTTTCCATAGAGCCTAGAGTATAGTAGATACTTACAAAATACCTGTGGAATGGCAGGCTGGAATTCTTGATTGGGCAGACTGGGGAATTTGGTAACCCTGTCGGTGCTTAGAACTATTGGCATCTCGCCAAAGATGCTACCCTACAGTGGTCAATTTTCCCATCACAAATTTGAGATTTGGTTTAAATGAGACTTTCTAACTGAAGCATACTTTGTACTCTGTTCCCTTTCCTCTGGCTTTGTTTTGCCTCCATCCTCCCCTCTTTCTCTGTGGTAGAAGCAGAACTTGCCCTAGAAAGGGTGCAGCCACAGCAGGAGCCATGGCGCGGGCCCTACCATGGTGCCCTCTGTGTCCAGCGTGGATGTTCTCCCTTGTCTTTCCCCTGGCTCTCACCCACTGCATCCAGGACTTGGAAATGCATTGTAAAGACCGCCCTAATCGATTCCTGGATTTGAAAGGATGGCCTGAGAATGCTGTGATAATCACAAGAGGAGAGCGAGACCCTTTCCCTTTTGTTTCTCATGTTTTGATCTTATGAGCCTTGACTAGTCTCAATTGAAAACAATGGCAACCTCTTCAAAGGGATATCAAGCCCTTTGAATGGGCTAATTCGGCTCCAGGTTCCCGCCATCTATCCGCCCTTGACAAGCGCCAGTAGAAGTCAACAGGTGGTTGTCCAAATATAAATGAAAAGGCTTAACTCTAAAACATTGCTGTCTGAGGGGATTTTTAGAAGACTTTACTCTGTGGTTTGGCAGTGACCGTCTGTTTTTTTGCCAGCGTGTAGAGAAATCTGAGCTGTGTCACTCAGGAGTTCGAGATTTTCATCACCACTGTCTCAACAGACGACCTACCCACCCCTTTTCTTCCTCCCAAAACTAGCAAATTCAAAAATAAAAAGTGATGACAGAGAGAGAGATAGACATAGGCTGAGGAAACAGGAAGGGAAATGATTCAGGAATGCTTGGTGGGTCTATATTTTATTGCCTTATTAACGTCACATTTACACGTGTCAAAAACAGAGAGTATTTTAATATGTAGGCAGAGTGGGAGGACAGGTGTTTTGCAAGTAGATTTCTCTCAATAAAATTTGCACTGTGTTGACAATACTGTGACAAATTATTAGAGTTCTCTACACAAGCAACGTGTATTTAAGTTACTTCCAGCTTCTCAAGTGAGGATTGAGAAATAAAGCAACAGGTGGCAGAGGAGGGAGGGACCATAGGGTACCATCTTTCTAGTTTGTCCTTAATTTCTTTGGTACTTTCTCTTTCTTTACCTCTCTTAGGCAGCCAACCACCAGAGATAAGACACGTGATCCCACAGGAAAATACTGACACCAGGCAAAACCCACTTTCCAAAGCAGATTCTGTGCATGTCAAAGTTGCAGCTAATTTGTCAGTAGAATGTACCATGTAGGAACATTATGGAGAACTTAGAGATTCAATTCAGAATCTAACTTTACGTTCTTCATCTTCCCAAGCAAATACTTCACTTGAGACTAGTTTAGAAGAATAACCTGTCTTCACTTCCCATTTTGGTAAGCCATTCTGGGTGTGTAGTAATTTCAACCAACCATTGAAAAGGGATAACTATGACATCTTTTTCTAACCTAGAGGCACAAAGCTTTGATTATATAAATAAAAGAATATATACATCTGAGCTCAGTTTACATATATGACATTAATAACTAAGTTACATGAATTAAATAAAAATCCCCAGGTAAACATCAGTGACAGAGGTCAACACTCACATGAACGGCGGGCCAGCGTGTAGTCCTTCATCATCCTTCTTGTTCAAGGGAGGGAAAACCTGGTACCCTAGTCCCAAAATATCAGGTTGGGTCAGTAGGTGGAACACCCACTCTTAGGAGCTGCCATCTGAAAGGCTCTTTGCAGGCAGATCCCTGTGCTTCTTCACTTGAAGTTTTCTAAGATGCCCGAGGCTCCTCCTCCAAGCGCTATCCTCCGATATGGCCCAAGGGAACACACACCCTGTTTTAGCCTGATGCCAGTTTCAGATGGGCTTGTGACAGCTGACCTCTGTAGAACAGGCACCCCTGGTAGCCCGGGCGACTCCACTGTGTTCCCAAACACCAGGATCCCCTCTCTGCCTGCTGCGGCCTGAGCCACGGCATTCAGTGGAGCTGGGAAGATGCCCACGTGCTTTCTACTCGGTTGGATAAAAGAGGCAGGCTCGGACCACAAGCAGGTGCACGGGTGCTGCAAGTGAGTACAGAGGGAACATCACTTAGAAACAACTTTATCCTTTTTCTTTCCATATATACCAACCTTGACCTTTCCCCAGAATATGGAGACGTTGCTACAGGAGCTGAGCAAAAGGCATTTATACACACGGTGGGTGTAGAAAGGTTTTGTTCCTCAGCCCTTGCGATGGGATGGAAGAGATTAGCACCGGATAACCTTGATGGTCATACACTTTTGAAGTAAGTAAGTGTCTCCTAATGAGCTTCTGAATTAGAAAGCAGAGGAGGCCCAGCTAACTTCCACGTGCTGTTGGCGTCAGAAACACGGTAAAGCTACAACTTCGCACTTATCTCAACAGCTTGTGAATATCAGAAAGTGCTGTAAACTAAAGAATAAGTCTATCAAGCAAATCCACAGCGACCCCTCTACTAGCTAATTATTTCTGTGGGTTCTAAGAGAACTAATTTTCTACATCAGAAATGAAAAAAAACAAAAACAAAAGAAAAGACTGATCCCAAGTGAAAGGGGAAATAGCATCAAGTTATAAATGTCTAATTAAAACTTTGTGAAAAGCAGTTAGCAAAACTGAATATACTGTGACTTAGGCTCAAAAAGAGAAGAGAGTGACTTTTCATGTAGCTGAGCGAGCATCCATCTTGGGAAGGCAAACTCCTATTCCAACAGCCTTTGTGTAAATAAAACACCTTTTCAAACTCCTCTTTGGGAAGTGGTTTCAAAAGCAATTACTCCAGAATCATAGTCTCCTCTTGTTTCTGACCAAAGCTGTTTTTACCTAGACTGATCATATTAATTTGGGGCCGTTTCCAAAAATTAAATTCTCTCTCAGAGAACAAATGTTTGCCACCACTGAGGAGAAACGTACCTCAGGTTCTGAAGGGAATTCTGAAAGGGAGTTTCAAAAACTTGTGGCCAAGAACTGCATTGTTGAAATAAGCACAGTCTCCTGAGATGATGACTTTGAAGGAAATAATACTCATTCAGGTGCTATTTGAGAGATTTGCTTAAAGTCAGGTTGCTTTATAATCATTCCCTGTAAATTTGAGTATTTATATAACCAAATTCATGCTTGTCATTTTTGGCCAAAGGAAGACTGTTGAAATTCGTACAATTCCTTTTAAGATTTAAGAAAAAAAGACAAATCTTTTCTCTTCTCCTTTAAAACATACTTGCATGTTGAGAACTCTGCTATTAGGTGTTTAGTGTTTATGAAAAGAGCATACATCACCTGCCATATCTATAAGTACTGGCTAAGAAAAATTGTTTCCCATTCTTGCTTTTCATTCTTCCTACTTCTCTATCATCCACAACCTATTGCAATCTTTGATCTCTAAATTTTAGAGATTTTAACTGATTGTTTTTCTTGGAATTCCTTCCTTGATGATAGTTCTCAGGCAGCCAGGAAAGTGGGGCCCATTTATAGCAAATAGAGATAACAAAACCTACAAGGAATCAAGGAAGGTCTGAACTCCTGTGAGATTCTGTTAATTCTATTTTCAACATCTTCTCTGATAAAATTTCCCAGATAGCTATTAATCGTAGTAACATGAGAACATAATTGGCCTAAGCTGACATCAGTTTTTCCTCATTTCTCCTCTCTACCCTCCCACCGTTGTCCTGTCTCTGAAAGTCACATTGACATCTGTGGAACCATTGGAAAATTTTCAAAGCCCCAAAGTTTTCCAAAGCGCTGACTTGGGAAGCTGGATCGCTTGGTGTGCATTTATAGAACTTTTCCACAGTTCTCCTACTCATGTGGGGAGGCAATCAATATGGATGAAGTGATTGTGTAAAGCTCTGATTCTTGCCTCATTATGAAATCACCACCTCAGCAACACACAGATCAAGCGCACCCAGGACCTCACAGGGCACAGGGGAGGAGGTGGGATGGGGTGGGAGAGTAGGTGGTGAAATAAAGGGCATTCATCTCTCAAGGCTTCTATGCAATCTCTTTAGAAGTCACTGGGTTAGCAGGGCAAGCGGGGTGATCCTCTGTGACAGCATGGTGAGGGGGGATAGGGTTCAAGGCAGGAAGAGATCGTGCCCAGGGCTGCATCAGCTACCCCGTCCTCCACCCCAGACTCACTTTTTGAGCCCCAAAGGGTGGAAGACACAGACAGACTTAGCGCTCTTGTTTTTGGGGGCCCACGCTCCACGTGTGAGCTTGAAGCAGCCAATCTTCACGATCAGAGTGCTTGGGTGGATAGTGTGGCCGAGTCGGACGCTTTGAGGTCAGAGGTTCAAATCTTGCCTCACAATATATTGCCCCCATGTCTTTGAGAGAATTACTTAGCTTCTCTGGGTGTCTTAGCTGCAGAATGAGGAGGAATGCCAGCCTCGCAGAGCTGCTGACAGGACTCAAAACAGAAGGGAAATAACACGTGTGAGCACTTGCTTTATATCAACATGCCCCCCTCACGTTGAATCCCTGTGACGACTCTGAAATCATCATACAGCTGGGAACCAAGATTCAGTCAAGCCACACAGGTAGTAAGTAAGTAATGGAGATGTGGTTCACCACCAGGCTGTCTGACTCCAAGTCCTGTGTCTTCTCTGCTACCCCACAGTACTCAGTAAATGTTAATTTCTCTTCAAGAAGATTCCTTAAAGCTAGAGGGAATGACATGGCAACGGGGGAGCAGGATGCTGGGGGATGGAGACAGACGCAGTAATGGTCTGTGGAAGGCACTGGTGCTTTGTGGGGACGTGCTGGCAAAGGAAAGATGTGTTTTCAAACCCATGTCCTTAATACCAGCCAAGGTCAACCCGAGAACAATTTGCAGTGGAAAATTACAGCCGGCAAACTCTGCAGCCTGATCCTAATTAGGAGCTAACCTCTCTTAGTAGGGGAACTTTTTCTTTAGTCCTTCACTGTGGAGAATGGACTGTAATTTGTTAATGAAACAGCATGCTAATATATGTCATCTTATAATTTGTGGATGATAAGAGAAAACGTTCTTTCATTAGAAAAATAGGGCTTTTATTTCCCACTTTTTTATTTCTTCAAATTGTTAGTCCTTTAAATAAGTTCTTTTGGTCTTATAATAAAGGAGTGGGGGAATGAGACCATCTATCTCTTCCAGAGCCTTCTTTCACATCTACCTATTTGTTTAGTCTCGTGGTTTTGAGGTTTCAATTCAGCCATTGTTTCTTCAGTTCCTAGAGGACACTGAATGACACTCTCTGAAGTGGAGGTTACAGCCCCAAAGAAACTCAGGACCAAGTGCAATCAAGGCAGATGCACGTGTAGACGATGAGGGTTAATGGGGGTAAAAGTATCCCAGACAGTACAGAATTATAACCCAGGCCTGTTGCCACTCCTGGGGCTCGGTTTGTCACTCTGGGCTCTTTTATCTCATGGGGCCTCTGCGCGGGGATGAGTACCAGGTACAGAGGTGCTAGAAACAGACCAGATGCCCTAGTTTCTCTCTGTGAAGTCTCTCCTTCTAGTCCACACCACAAGGCTGCTTCGATTCTGGGCGTTGGCTCTTACTTTGGAGCTGGTTGGAAATGACCTGCATCTCCTGACAGCATTCTACCGACGGTACTCAGAGGGCAGGTCAGCTCAGGAACAACTTATTGAGCATGTTTGTGCCAGGAATTGTGGCAGGCCTGGGTGTAAGAGACAAAGATGACATGGTTTGTGGTCTGGAGGGAGTTAGTCTCCACTGGGCCACACAGACCCACAGACAGACACTTCCAGCATCATGGACAGGCTCAGCATGGAGGGAAGGACGGGGAAGGGGAGAGCAGGGAATGGGTGCTTCGCCAGCTCAAGAAGAGGCCTCCAGGCTGGACCTGAGGATGAGTGAGAGGGTTACAGCCACGAAGGCCCTGAAGGCCTTCCAAGCACGGAGACCAACTGAGCTAAGGCTCCGAGATGCAGGCAGCAGGAGAGAACTAAAGGCAGTGAGGCCAAATGAGAGGCCTCGGATTTGAGGCAAAAGGCCACAGGCGCTGAGACCTGGCGGCGGTTGCTGAGGTCTGTAGGCCCAGAAGATACGGGGAAGGTTTGCATCAGTTTCCTAGGACTGCCGTGATGAAGTACCCAAAACTAGGCTGCTTAGAGGTACAGAAATCCATCATCTCACAGTTCTGTTGGCCAGAAGTCTGAAGTCCCGGTGTGGGCAGGGCCATGCTCCTTCTGAGACCCGTAGGGAAGGATTCTTCCTTGCCTCTTCCAGCATCTGGCAGTCCCACATTTGACTCCAGTCTCTGCCTCCTTCTTCACCGGCATCCTCTCTGTGTCTCTTTACATTGTCTTCTCTCTACGTGTGTATCTGTTTTCAAATTTCTGTCTTAACAACACCAGTTCTGTTGGGTTAGGGCCCACCCTAAGGCCCTAATTTTAACTTGATTACCTTTGTAAAGACCCTATTTCCAAACATGGTCACGTTCTGAGGTATTGGGGGTTAGGACTTCAACCTATCTTTTTGGGGGACACAATTCAACTCATAATAGGGATGAAGGAGAGAAATCACCTTGAGATTTTTTTTGAAGTACAGAACGCATAAGAATAAAACCCCTTCCCCAGAAAATCTTAAGTTTTCCTCCCTAGATAAAACACTGAATCTGCCCTAGTTTTAATCATCCTTTAATAAAGAATCATCCGAGTGACCATCCACTCAGGTTCATGGTGCTTTCTAGAAGATTTGAGGGCCTCGGGCACGGGCTGTGCCATTTCCACATACTGCGAACACTTCAGAGAGCCCAGTCCCTTCACAGGCCTGAATGGGAAATCACCCTCTTTCGCCCAAAGCTGTCCTGGATGGGAAATTAAAGGTTTTTCCTTATCCTTCCATGGAACCCCTACCCCCTCAGACACACAACTAGTGAATCAGTTTGTAAAGGAAACACCAAGTGCAATCTTTTGGTTTTGCTTTGTCTGTTTGAAGCAGGTTATAATTTTGAGAGTTTTTTTTTTCTCTTATCAAACGTTTTTTTTTTTTTTTTAAATTTGCTCTTTTATTTATTTATTTATTTATTTTGTGGGGAAGACCAGCCCTGAGCTAACATCTGTTGCCAATCCTCCCCTTTTTGCTGAGGAAGACTGGCCCTGGGCTAACATCCGTGCCCATCTTCCTCCACTTTATATGGGACACCGCCACGGCATGGCTGACAGGCAGTGCGTCGGCGGGCGCCCGGGATCCGAACTCGCGAACCCTGGGCTGCCAAGCGCGGACTAAACCGCTGCGCCACCGGGCGGCACCCTTTTATCAAACGTTTTAAACCAACTATTTTCAACGGAAAAATACTGTGTAAGCACAAGGTGAAAAAAACATCATTGGTGAGAAACATTAAACATTAAGTCTCTCCTTCCAGTCCCCACATCAGAAGCCACTGCTCATAAATTCCTCGTGTAGCCTTCCAGAATTATTCTGTGGAGAGTGGTGAGTTCTTTAGACAATACACATTTAGTCAGGAACATGCTAAACGAATAGCAGTCTGGGGTGGAGGCTGTAAGATATTCTCCAGCAGGGTCTGTTGGATGTCAGGGACTTTACCATGGAACCCACTGCCTGAAAAATACCTTTAATTTCCTAGATTCTGTTCTTACTTTGCTCTCTTTCAGATCATCTTTCCCACCACAGGAAGGCATTTGTCTGCCTAATGAGCTGCGAGCAGGAAGGATATCCTGTAACCTCACTTTGTTCTGTTGACCTTCACCGGAGACGCCTCCACCGACCCCTTTAAGAGAAGATGGGACAGTGAGCATAGTGGGTGCTCAAGAAGCCTTTGTTAAGTTCATTTTCCTTTGTTAGTTTCATTGTCTATATTAGACAATCCTTCAATCTATTATTTTAAGTTTGTATCTGTTCCATAGGTATTTCAAGTGCTTCTTACGTATGAGGCCGTGTGCTATGCAGCTTAAGGTATAAGGTGAACTGGTGCCCTAGGAGAGAGGCTGGTGCTTTGGGGGTTAGGAAATGAGGGGAGGAGGCAGAATTTGAGGCTGGGTGGAAGAGGCACAGGACCAGAAGGCTGGGGAGAAGGTCAGTGGCCAACTTTTGTTGCCTCTTTTGTTCTGAAGCATCTGCATAGCTCGATTTTGGTTGAAGGTCGGGCTTAGTATGTATTTCTTCAGCTGATACACATGGGATAAAATTTATATATTCTAAGAGAGTTACAGATTGCTTCTGAAAATGATTCAGATAAAGAATTGTATATGTGATCTTTTCGTCTTTTTCTGAATACATCTTAAGTGGTGGTGAAATGGTAGTTCAGGTTCTTTGAAAAGCTTGACATCCCTCAAATAGCTCATCCATTCAGTGTGCGTCAGAAGAACAGCCACTGAAGGTGCTTCATCATGGGGTGTTACCATATTTCCATCTCTCATCAAAGCTGGCTTTTCTCTATTTAGTATTCTTATGTCTTAATGGGGGTTGGGGTGGTGTTGGGGATAGTTTGCTCTATGGCTGTAGCTAAAACTGGGAGGTAAGAGTCTGCAGGATTCTCCTTTCCTATTAACATGTGATAGGAAATATAGAAAATATGTTTAATATGAATAACCAAGCCTGCCCAGAGATATCATTTGACCAAATACTCTATATGGAGGAATAATTTTTAATGTCAGCTTTAAAAGTCTGTATATCAAAAATAGAAGAGGACTGTTTAAGACCTTTGTCACACCATGAAGCATGCAGGCATGCCTGTTAATTCATGATGACATTTTAACCAGTCCTATTTGCCAGGAAAGGGAATGACAGGGCATATTCCCATTTCTTGGGAGGTTTACAACTTCAGCTTAACTCCTGTGGTGGGGGAAGAGTGACTGCTCACCCAGCTACCCCCGCGGCCTCCCCGGGTCAGACCTGCAGTGTCCTGTTCAGCAGAGCAGTGAGAATAGAGGCTCTGCTTCTCAACAGTTTTCTTTGGGTGACTCCCAGAGAATCCACCTGTGAGGAAGTTGCCCACTGAGGCACAAAAGAAGCATCCACTGAGAAGTTCTGCAGTTAAATCTAAGCTTGAAAGAACAGCAGAAAAGGAAAACGCATGGGAACTAGCTCCATTTGTAAATAATCAGGGTATCATGAGGCACTGCTGCTTGGGTCCCCTCAGCCTTGGCCTGGAATATGGTTCCATGGCTGCCTTTATTCTATGCTACAATTTCAACATCGCCGACTTTGATATGTTTCTCTGGAGAAATCCATGGTTTCACCATGGTACATTAAATTTTGCCCTAAAAATATAAACAGACTAGTCTAGGCAAATTGTAAATTCTTCATGTCTAGTTTCTTTTGATTCCTAAACTCTTAACTTTATTATTTAGCTATGTGCAATTTAATGAAATTAAAGATAGTTCAAAGAGAAGTGGGAAAAATATTTGTTGCAGCAATTATTTGTAGCAGCACATATTGGGATCAAATATAAATGCCCATCAACTAAAAAATGAATAAATAAACCGTGATGTATTTATATAGTGTAATAAACTATGTCAACATGGATAGATCTGAAAAACAATATACAGTCTTTTTATAACCTAATTTTGGAAGTGATGTCACATCACTTCTGCCATATTCTGTTCATTAGAAGTTCATCTTTAAGTCTAGTCAACATTCCAGGGCAGAGAATTGCCTGGGGTGTGAATACCAAGAGGCAGGGATCATTGGGCGCCATATTGGAGGCTGCCTACCACAACTGCTATATACATTGTTTTTGGATATATGTGAAAATAGTGTAAAAATATGTAACAAAATTATGCAGTTATATCAGTAATAGTATAAAAATATGTACACGAAAGATAGTAATTTAAAACAAGGATTAGCTCTGGAATGGAAGAAGAGATCATGATTGGGAAAGAGTGTACCAGGATATCAACTATACTTTTAATGTTTTCTCTTTAAAAAGTAAGTATGGAAAATGTTGTAATTCAATAAATGTGAGAGCAGTGCAGGGATATCCATTATGTTAGTTTCTGCATTTTTTATATGTTTGAAATATTTCATAGTAAAAAAGAATGAGCAAAATATGAATAATTAAAATCCTTTCCTACTATTAAAATCCTTTCCTACTTTCCTGTGGGCTCAGAGTGGGTTTGAGTACTTCACAAGCATAGATGTGGGAGACAGGGAGAGAGAAGAAGGCCTGAGTTCTTGGATACCAGTTTCACTTTATTGGAGATGTGGGTGTCACAAAGGGACCACTATTCAACCAATAACTTTTTTGTGGGTCTTAGGGACAAAGTCTTGGGCTGAGTGTTGGGGATGCTGACTCACCTTCTCACTCTGAGAAGACCTGACTCTGACCTAATTCAGGGGTATGGATTCTGGCAGGAAAAGGCATAGGGAAGGATGCACGAATGGACATTAGTTGTTCCACTCCATATTTTTTTTTTCTATATTTTATTTTATTTATTTATTTTTGTGAGGAAGACTAGCCCTGAGCTAACATCCGTTGCAATCCTCCTCTTTTTGCTGAGGAAGACTGGTCCTGGGCTAACATCCGTGCCCATCTTTCTCTACTTTATATGGGACGCCGCCACAGCATGGCTGACAAGCAGTGCGTTGGCAGGCGCCCGGGATCCGAACCCACGAACCCCGGGTTGCCAAGCACGAACTAAACCGCTGTGCCACTGGGCTGGCCCCTCCACTCCATATTTTTTAATATCTAGAAACAATGATTTCCACATCCAGCATTTAATAGATTTATGAAATGTATTTTCAATGGAATAAATTGGTAAAATAGTCTGGTAAGTTTTCCGTTTAGAATGTTTACTGTTGACAATATAGTATTCTGACTGCCTAGTGCATTTAGTGCATAGTCTTGAACTTTTTTGTCTCAGCACATTTTATTTATTTATATTAATTAATTAATTGATTGTGTTATTGAGATCACATTCATTTGTAACATTATATAAATTTCAGGTGTACATCATTTTATGTCCTGAAAGTTTTAATAAACATTTTGAGTGTCATTTGGTTTTCTTGTAGTTCTTCATCTTTGATCTAAGACATTTGACTTTTTAAAAATAACACCTCTTTTTATTGTGGTAAAATACACATAACATAAAATTTACCATCTTAACCATTTTAAGTATACAGTTTAGTGGTATTAAGTACATTCATACTGTTATGCAACAATCACTACCACCCAACCCCTAAACTCATTTTATTTTGCAAAACTGAAACTATACCTATTAAATCATTACTCCCTTCCCCCAGCCCCTGGCAACCACCATTTTACTTTCTGTCTCTATGAGTTTAACTACTCTAGGTACCTCGTATAAGTGGAATCATACAGTATTTGTCTTTTTGTGACTCTTATTTAACTTTGCATTATGTCTTTGAAGTTCATCCATGTTGTAGCAGGTGTCAGAATTTCCTTCCCTTTTAGGGCTGGATAATATTCCATTATATGTACATACCACATTTAGCTTATCCATTCATCTGTTGATGGGCATTTGGGCTGCTTCCACATTTAGCTATTGTGAATGATGCTGATATAAACATGGGTGTAGAAATATTTCTTTGAGACCGTGCTTTCAATTCTTTTGGGTATATACGCAGAAGTGAATTGATCAACCATATGGTAATTTGGTAATTTTTAATTTTGGGGGGAACTGCCATACTCTTTTTCTGCAGTGGCTGTACCATTTTACATTCCCACCAACAGTGCACAAAGGTTCCAATTTCTCCACATCCTCACCAACACTTACTATTTTCTGCTTTTTTCCTTCTAATTGGTGTGAAGTGATATCTCATTGTGGTTTTGATTTGCATTTCTCTAGTGATTAGTGATGTTGAACATCTTTTCACGTGCTTATTGGCTACTTGTATATCTTCTTTGGAGAAACGTCTATTCAAGTCCTTTGCCGATTTTTGAATCAGGCTGCTTTTTTGTTGTTGAGTTTTAGGAGTTCTCCATGTATTGTGGATATTAATCCCTTATCAGATATATGATTTGCAAATATTTTCTCCCATTCTGTGGGTTGCCTTTTTATTCTGTTAATAGTGTCTTTTAATGCAAAAAGGTTTTTAATTTTCATGAAGTCCAATTTGTTTATTTTTTCTTTTGTTGCCTGTGCCTTTGGTGTCACATCCAAGAAATCATTGCCAAATCCAATGCAAGACCTTTGACCTTTAATTACAATTGCCACTCCTCTCTCCCTCACTGTTTGCCAGGGCGGAACAGATCTCATTTTTCTGTCTAGTGAACCTATAACACATGTGTGCGATTGCAGCTTGGGTGAACTTTACATTTCCCTTTTTCATTTTAACAGCTCATCATTGTTACATTATCTTTATCTAATTTTATTAAAACATTTTTGTTCTGAGGAATTTTCCCAGGTATTTTATTACTGTAATTGGTATTGTCTTTCTGATTCTCTTTTTAGCTGTTTTCCAGCATCTTAAACATGTGTATTTCTGTTCTGATTGCTGATTCGTGGATTTGTTGGAATGCACATGCAGACTGCATCTCTGTGAACAGTTAGGCATTTAAATATGTCCGAATTGTCCCTAGAAGATTTCCTAAGTAAAAGCTGATTCCAATCAATTTACTTAAATTCATTCTGAATTACCTCAGACTCTGTCTTTAACACATTCAATATTTATGTAATGCATCCTCATGAGTGTTTCAAATATATTGTTTGGGGATAGGATGAAGCATCCAAAAATAATTAACACAGTGGGCAAAGATAATGAAATGACAAAACTGAAATGGAAGATGCAGATGTATAATCATTTTCAGCATGAAAAGTAACCATCAACTGAGAGTAAATCTTCCTGGGTTGGAGAGCTGCAAACAGCAGCAGGACCGATGTTTATGAGTTGCAGCATCTTAGAAGATGGACAGAAGCCAGGATCATCACTGTGGTAGATTATACAATCTGGGTACAGTTATGTTCCTATAATTGATTAGAATTGTCCACAGAGAATGTTCTTTGCTGCAATCCAGGGATTTCTTCAATGTTTCAGTTTCTCCAAAGGCCACTTGAAAGGTAACGCGTTTTTAGAGGAATGCATTTTCTAAAGTATCAGAAAATAAGATTGAGGTTTTACTAAGATGTCTGTATTATTCTCATTGCTTCTAAAAACAGCACTATGTTAGAAGCCAGTGGCGTATTTTTTTTCCTTCTTATTTTTGCCTAGAATTAGGTTTCAGAAGTTGGATAAAACAGTGTAAAAATAGTTACTTCTGAAAGAAAAATCAAATATTTGCTCTTAAAAGGAAAGGGTTTAGATTTTTACTGAATGTACTTAAAATGATTTTTGTGCTTATACAAGCATGGGAGCAACATGACTCCCAGGGAGATTGGGCGGAGTGGGTATTTCTTGCAATATTAAGGAACATACACAAACGCTTTTAAGGAAATTTTAGAACTTGCTTAAAAGTGTCATTTGACCCCGGGTGCAACATACCTTGTGATCCAAACACTTGGTGAAAGTGTGAGGTGCCCCCACGCTCTTGCTCTCAAAAATTCTTCTGCTTCCAGAATGGTGCCTGTTTCCGACAATCGGACATCAGAAATGGCCCTCGGCAAGGCTGTGAAGTGGTGAAGTTGGTCCTCAGAACCCAGAAGGGGTAGAAATGAGGTAATCAGACCTCTCTTCCATTGTCTGGGGCTTCTATCTACCCTTCACTATCTGTCAAAACACATTCCCAGGAAGAATCCTCAGAAAAGTTCTACTGAAATAATCCCCATTCCCACGTGTGTGCTGAGCTACAACTGAAAGTGCGTGCATTCACGCATTTGCATTTGGAGAGGTGGAAATACTGTAGCACAAAGGAATGGAACACAAGCTCATCCCTCTCTGGGCACAAGGATCTGATTGTTTTTGGCGGGGGCAGCAATGATGGGGTTGGCCCTTAGTCTATTGCCCACGGACGTATAAAATCAACCCTGATGATGAGTTTATTTACAATTTATCACCCTAGACTTTCATTTACATTTTATTTCCTCTTATAGCTCTTTATCATTTTCTAAGTATTTTCACATAAACGATTAGTTCAACGGAATTGATGAAACACTTGCTGTGCCAGGCACTGTGTATACAGTGATGAAGTTCACTGCCCTTCCTATCACGATGGAGCCAACTGCTCTGAGAGGAAGCATGGGCAGCTAGTACCTCCATTTATGGGTGAAGAACTGGGAACAGAAGAGAGTTGATCAGACATATTATCCTAAAATCTTCCAATATGCGGTAGGATCACCAAATACAACACAGGGGTGAGGCAGCATTGCAGGAACTTGTTTAAAAGAAAAAAAACAAACCCCAAACCAAAACTGCTTCTCTTTGCTAATCCATATTTATTCCTTCCAGAAGCCTGATGAAATTGTGTTATAATAGGAAATAGAGCTTATTTTCTGATAATACCCAGCTAAAGTAACACAGGTAAAGATGCATATTCCTAGTGTACTGCCCATAATTAGGCCCTTGTATTGTAATTAAAGAGCTTATCTGAAAGCACAATTGATGTTATTGGCATTCTTTGTTAGAATGACATTTAGACATTTTCATGTAGTATCAATTTCGGATATTTAAAGAAGTATGCAATGATTTGTTTCCAGTGTGATCTGGAGTTTGGTGGCGAGCTACGATGCTGAGGCAGATACTGTTTGATTAATGAAGACCCCTGTTGGTAGCCTGCCTATTCATTATTTTATAATCATGTTGTGAAGTTTTTTTTTTTTTCCAATTCAAACTTTCCCTTCTATAATTTAAACCCATTTTACTTTTTGCTGGTCCACTCTGATAGTATTTTGTTTGTTTTTAATAATAATGCTTATATCAATTTGACTAAAAAGAATTCACGAACTTACACATCCAAATAAATTTTGTCCTTTTAGACTGTTACTTTTGGAGAATATGCACCAGTTCTGATGTATGGCCATGAAGAACATTTTCGGAATCTCCCTTTCTGCTTGTCTTTGCTGTTGATTTACAAGAGCAGCTGAGAAAAGCAGTTTCATTTTCATGGCAGTCAGCATTACTCAGTGTTATCAGCCGTCTCACTTGCAGGAATTATTTGGTTATTTCGGAAGTTCCCGTTCTCCCCTGAAAGGTTGGCTCCTTCGAGGCCATTTGGAAAAAGGGACCATCAGCTGTAGGGCATTCCAAAAGTGGCAAGAGCAATCCGCCTCCTGCAAAGCACAGTCTTCTGATGCTAGGAGCAAGCTCCACTTGGGTTGAAAGTTCAGGAATAAAATTCATCTTAGATCAGTCCTGCAATCCCCAAATCATTAAAAACTCCTTCTGATATAACTTGGAATCAAAGGGTGCAATCATTTGAGGTGACTATTCTTGTTTTCAATGGACAGGCGTGGAATCTATGTGGTTTAAGTCCAAGTAAAATCGAGGATACACAAATAAAAGTAATGAGTAAGGAAACATGGGTTTGGGGAGTCAAAGAACTTTTAATTAGAAGGAGGTGCTGTGATTCTGCTCAACCAAACATGGATTGATTTACAGTCCATCATGGTCTCCAGGAAGTCTCCATAATGAACTGCTTAATATTAATGTACACACACAGTATTACTCATGAAACTTTAATTAAGTGCATTTAAAAAATATTCTCCGAATTGCAGGCCAATTGAAGAGTAACAATAAAAATTTAAGTATCCATTCAGATGTGGCTGTCTGGGCCCAAAGCTTGACCTTGGGTGAGTTGGACCCAACATCTGAATAGCACCCCAAGATCTTTCTCAAATTGACATGCTAAAGGCTTGGGAAGAAGGTTCAAGCAAAGCAGAATCCCTGAAATCTCATTTAAAGGCCTCAAATTTGAAGAACTTTATTTTCCAGAAATAGCACAGAATGCTGCATGATGAAAAATGAAGGAATGGGGGCTGAAATTGTGGGAATAACTCTTTCCAGAAGTCACTGCAGCCATCCTGCATTACTTAAAAAACAGGCTTCCAGGACAACCTGGAATCAACATTCTCAGCACTTTTGAGGACTTTGAAATAACATAACTAGAAGTCATTAAATTCAACATTTTTATCGCTTTGTGTTACTTAGATTTAGATTTCTGAAAGCAGAAAAAGAAAGCTAATCTAAGGGCTCAATACACATCTTTGAAGCCAAGTTTTTCTGTATTTAGTAGTACTCAACTGAAAGATTTAAAACTTAATTCAGGTTTTTCTTTTTAAGAAGCTAGCTCATGAAATAATTTTTGCCTACTCACTGTGGATTATTTCTGAAAGAGAGAAGGCCCAAAATGATTATCAGTTCATATTCTTCAAACATGGAATTCCTGTTTGGGGATCCTTTCACTGAATAGTTAGCAGCAGTGATGGAGGAAAGAAAGGGGTCTAGTGAGAGAAGACAGAGAGCAAAACCTCAGGCTAAAAAGGTTTTATGATAATTTGAAGTTTTAAAATACCCGTAATACCCAAGATCCATTGCAATATATAAATATTTTATTCTCTTTTATACCTAATAAGTCCTTGTCATAATAAAACTACCAATTAACTTCAGTATCTTTCCTCTGTTGACAGGTAATATAAAAGGATCAGGTAAGTATCCTGCTCTGGGTAAGTCTCTGAGAGTAGACGTGATTTCTAGAAGGGTAGGGGTCAACTGAAGTAGGTGTGTGGTGTCTTAGAATCCATGTGTGTCTCTGTGTTCATGTAGTCATTCAACTAGTATTCATTCAGCAGCCACCATGTGCCAGGCAACATAGTAGGTCCTGGTAATGTAACAGTGAACAAAATTGACAAAAATCCTTTCCTGAAGCTTAGTCAGTGGAGACTAATAATAAACAAATATTTTTATAGTGGTGGAAGAACAATGGAGAAAAAAAACTGGGATAGGGAGCTCTGGTGGGCTTGCCAATTAAACTAAGATGGTTAGACCTGTGGGTGTCTGGGAAAAGAGCTGTGCAGACTGATGGAGCAGGAAGAGCAGAGGCCCTGCAAGTTGTTCAATGGGCAGCAAGGTGACCACTCTACATGGTTGGCACAGAGCGAGGGAGAGGGAGAGGAATGAGGCGAGGTTAGAAGGTAGTTAGGGTAGGAGGCCCAGACCATGCAGGACCCTGTAGGCACTATAAGGATTTTGGCTTTTGTTCTGAGACGGAAAGGCATTAGAAGCTTTTTTTTTTTTTTTTTTTACCATTTTTTTTATTGATGTCTTAATAGTTTATAACACTGTGGGGTTTTAGTTGTACATTTTTGTTTGTCCGTCACCTTGTGGATGTAACCCTTCACCCCTTGTGCCCCCCCACCCCCCTTCCCCTTGGTAACCACCAATCAGTTCTCTCTGTCCGTGTGTTCACTTATATTCCATATATGAGTGAGTTCATGCAGTGTCTGTCCTTCTCTCTCTGGCTTATTTCACTTAACATAATACCCTCTAGGTCCTTCCATGTTGTTGCAAATGGGACAATTGTGTATTTTCTTATGGCTGAGTAGTATTCCATTGTATGTATATACCACATCTTCTTTAACCAATCATCAGTCGAGGGACACTTGGGTTGCTTCCACTTCTTGGCTATAGTGAATAATGCTGCAATGAACATAGGGGTGCATACGCCTCTTGTGATGGTTGATTTCATGTCCATTGGGTAGATGCCCAAGAGTGGGATTGCTGGATCATATGGTATTTCTATTTTTAATGTTTTGAGGAATCTCCATACTGTTTTCCATAGAGGCTGGACCAGTTTGCATTCCCACCAGCAGTGAATGAGGGTCCCTGTTTCTCCACAACCTCTCCAACATTTGTTGTTATTTGTCTTTTGATTATAGCCATTCTAACGGGTGTCAGGTGATATCTTAGTGTAGTTTTCATTTGCATTTCCCTGGTGATTAGTGATGTTGAACATCTTTTCATGTGTCTATTTGCCATCTGTCTCTCTTCCTTGGAAAAATGTCTGTTCATATCCTCTGCCCATTTTTTGATGGGGTTGTTTGTTTTTTTGTTGCTCAGTTGTATGAGATCTTTATATATTACTGAGATTAATCCCTTGTCGGACAAACGATTTGCAAATATTTTCTCCCAGCTGGTGGGTTGTTTATTCATTTTGATCCTGGTTTCATTTGCCTTGTAGAAGCTCTTTAGTCTGATGAGGTCCCACTTGTTTATTTTTTCTTTTGTTTCCCTTGTCTGGGTAGACATGGAATCTGAAAGGATCCCTTTATGTCCAATCTCAATTAGTGTACTGCCTATATTTTCTTCCAGGAGTTTTATAGTTTCAGGTCTCACTTTCAGGTCTTTGATCCATTTTGAATTGATTTTTGTATATGGCGATAGGAGATGGTCTACTTTCATTCTTTTGCATGTTGCTGTCCAATTTTCCCAGCACCATTTATTGAAGAGACTTCCCTCTCTCCATTGTATGTTCTTTGCTCCTTTGTCGAAGATTAGCTGTCCATAGGTGTGTGGTTTTACTTCTGGGCTTTCAAGCATTAGAAGCTTTTGAGCAGAGCAGGCTTATGATCAGACTTGTGTTTCAAAAGGCTGATTGTTGTGTAGAGAGAATACTGTAAAGGGGCAAGAGAAGCAGCAGGGAGGCGGGTGAGGAGGTGGTGTGGAGGATGGCGGTAGCAGTGACGGTGCTTGGATTCTGAATAGATTTTAAAGGTAAAGCTGAAAGTGTTTGCTGACAGATTAGGCATGGACTGGGAAAAAAGGGGAGTCAAGAATGAGTCCAAGATTTTTGGCCTGACCAACTGGAGGCATGTGTGGAGTGTGCGCATGGGAAGTGATGTGTCATTTTCTAAGGCTGCTGGATGAGTCCACTTAGAAGGGAATGTCAGAATTGGAGGGGGAGGCCCAGTCTTGTATATTTTCACTCTGCTGTGTCATCTGTATGGGTAAAGGGAAGGGGAAACAGACCATTTTTGGTGACTAAATATCCCATGTCACTGTATCATCTTCCCATCAAAGCTACCCAAAGAGAAGGGCTTCTTATCCATGGAAATGGGTATGTTCTCCCTTTCAACGCTACAACTCTTACGGTTGGGGCTGAAGGTTTCCCTGTGTTCTCGTGTCAGGGGTTGTAGGGATGTGGGGGTTGTTTCTGACAGTTGACTTCCAATTGGTCCTAAATGTAACATGAAACAGGAGGATCTATTTGCAAGGGAACTGGAATCCACCTTCCCCTAATGGAGAGAACAGGGGTGAAGATTGAGGGACAACCCAAGTATTTTGGGGGATGTGTGAGGAATTTTAATTTTTAGCTCAATGGTGTAATGATAGTAAGGGTAAAGGGTGTAAAGGTAGTGACAAATATATATATTTGTGTGTACAGGAATGGAGCTTGCCAGGAAAAAGGGAAGGAAACAGAGGCTTTCTGATCCTTACCAACTAGTGTCCACCCTATCATCACACACATCATTTGCATTTGATCTTTGCTGAGTGAAGCCTGTGTATTCACTGCCTCACCTTTCTCGTTGCTCACTCAGGTCCTTACCTCCTCCAGTCTAAGCTTCCTCCTTTCTTATTTTGCTGAAATCACTCTCTTAACAATCATTCATGACACCCTATCCACAAAGCCAGGACTCCTGACTTGGTTCTCACTTTCTGGACCTCTTGTCAGTGTTTACTACGCATTATCCACCACAGGCATGGAAGCATGCCCTCCCAGGCTCCTGGCTATCTCATGTCTCCACTGGTTCTCTGTTCCATTCTCAGAACGTGTTCATAATCTCTGGTGACTTGCCAAGGAATTCCATTGCGTACATAAAAGATTTGCAGTCCTCACCATCTAATTCAAGGTCACTTCACAGACTTTTCCATCCTTCTTGTCTGCTGATCCCTTTCACATCTCTGAAAATGCAGACAAACTGGACATCCTAGGCTGGGCTATCTCAGAGCCTCTGTTAATGCGGTTCCACCTGGAACGCTCCTTCATCTCTGCCTTCACAATTCTAAACATCTTCAAAATGCTGCCTAAATGTCCCTTCATGATTTTTCTAAATAATATTTCACCACTGCAATTACTTTTTTTATTATAATTATCTACATCTTCTTTTCATCACCAGGCTATCTTGTTTGAGGGTAGGATATGTCTCTGACATCAGAGTAGTCAACTTAGTATCCAGAATGAGTATCTGACTGGTACTTTGATTATTTGGAGTGGATAAAATCCAGAGGACCATGAAATGACACACCATGGAATCAGAGTTGCACAAGTAGTAGCCAGCCCATGGTCTGAGCCTCATGGTCTGAGAGATGAAGTGGGCTGGGGGTATTCCAGTTAAGATAGCCCTTTTTAAATCCAGCTCATTGTAATCTTTTTATCATTGTTTTTCTCCCCAAGAAAACAAAATCCCCTTCAAAAATTTTAGGAGGATAAATTCTCTCAATAATCAGGATTTGGAATAATTTGAAATATTGGTGAAATTATTGGCCACTAAAAGTTATGAGAAGTTAACGATTTACAGCTCTGAAAATGGTAGTATTAATCTGATTATGTTGGCACATGTCCTGTTACAATGCACACTCAACACTAACATTTTGGTACAATAAATGATGACAAATTTGTAGACAAATAGCACTGGTCACTTATTGGAATAAAGTTAACTTTTCTATCCAAGAGTACCTGGCCTTAGTAGTGTCTTCTGCAGCTTATTCTGGACTAATCACTTTTAATTAGTCACATTATTTTTCTTCTCTCTGATGGATATAGCAGAAATTCTCTCTTATTGCTCCTATGTCCTGTGCCACATGTCCAGTGAAGTAGATCTCCCACCTCCCCGAACCTACCTGCTCTCAGAATGGAGGGATGCTGACGAACATGAAGATAATGAGTTTGTTTCTCCTCAGGTTCCTGTATGGACTGGTGATCGTCTGTCTACATATAATCTTTTTTCTTTTAATTTCACTAAAACAGTGGTTAACGTATGAATTTCAATTAGGAAATAAACTGCCAAAAGAAAAGCAGAAAAAACTCTTTACATGAAGCAAACTTCTGAGACTAGACACTTTGGACACTTCATGCCCACTGTTATTGGTGTGTTCACATTAGTTATTTAGATTTAATTTCGGGAAGTGAATGCCTGGTGTCCTGTATTGTCTGGATATACAGTAGTCCCCCCTTATCTGTGCGGGATATGTTCCAAGACTCCCAGTGGATGCCTGAAACTGCGGATAGAACCGAACCCTATATATGCTATGTTTTTCCTATACAAACATGCCTATGATAAAGTTTAATTTATCAATTAAGCATGGTAAGAGATTAACAGCAATAACTAATAATAAAATAGAACAATTATAACAATATACTGTAATAAAAGTTACCAGAGATCTTAGTAACCTATGCATATGATTTTTTTTCTTTCCTTATAAAGTTGAGAACTTTCACCCTTTCACTTAAAGGAAGCACTTCACAGCTTCTCTTTGGCATATCTAAATTGCCAGCATCACTACTCTTGCGCCTTGGGACCATTATTAAGTAAAATAAGGGTGACTTGAACACAAGCACTGAGATACTGTGACAGTCGATCTGATAACTGGGACAGCTACTAAGTGACTAATGGGCAGGTAGAGTATACAGTGGATACGCTGGACAAAAGGATGGTTCACGTCCTGAGTGGGATGACATGAGATTTCATCACTACTCAAAATGGTGTGCAATTTAAAACTTATGGATTGTTCATTTCTGGAATCTTCCATTTAATATTTTCTGACCATGGTTGACCGCAGATAAGGGGAGATTACTGTAGAGAAATTTTCTTTATCACAGGTAAAAACCTACCTGTAGGGGTCAAAAATTTTCTGTTTGCCTCAGACCTCTCCCAGAGAGCATCAAGACAAAGAATTGTATTCTTTGGTCTGTACATGTTACAACACAAATTAGACTGTACTTCTCTCCTTGTGTAGATAAATATATCAGAAAGAGAATGGAAGTGAAGTCTTGAAGGAGAAGGGAATGAAAAGAACAATAGAAGAGTAAGAGCGGATATAATGGGAAGGAAGCAGGAGGAATAATTGAGTCAGCCTGTCTTAAAGTGCCATCTAAATATTTTATTTCCACCAGTTACAGTATCTACATTTTCTAAGATCAGTATATTCCATTTTCTCTTCTTATCATCATTGGGCTCTGTAATGTAATTTTACATCATATATTATTAACATTTATGACTATAAGAAATTCTTGAAACTATTTCTGTATGTGATCCAAGTATAAATTTTGCTAACAAGACACAGTGTGTGTCACCATACAGGTTTATCTTATATATGTTATGCTGCAGCATTAGAAATCTGTTACAACAAATCCTAACACTGTCACAGTGTAGTTTTCCTTAGAAAAAAAGAAGCCAATATTCTTGTAAACAGTACATTGTGAGATGTAAAATGTAAAATTTGATAATTCCTAAATATCTCAATATACACAAATCGAAGGATTCTCGTGTAAGTGTATTCACTTTACATATCAAGAAACCGATGAAAACGTTATAAAAGGCAACATTTGTTAAAAGGCCACTGCAGCTAACTTTGTGTTGCTGGAGTCAATACTGCAGCCACTGTCAATTTCCTAGGTGTCCTGAGGTTAGAAGTTGATTCCACCACGGCAAACCAAGTAATTTGACTTTGTCTAGATGACTGAACAGCCAGACTTCTCAACCACTTCTTCCAAGCGGATTGTTTGGGTCAGGTTACTTCACTTTCAGATCAGTTAAGGCATCAGAGACCTCTTCGTTGACCTGTGCGGAAATGCTTGCTGGTGTGACGTTGAGATGAATGTCATACTGTTGGTCCAGGCCAAGGTAGCAGTCACTCATGAAATACAGTGTGTAGATATACCTAAAATACACAATAGAACAAAAATGTAAACCCACCTTTCTAATCACAGCCACTTTTACTCTTTCAGAACTTGGGTGGTAAGATTCTGCTTACCTTCCAGGTACTTCAGGGGTATAAAAAGAGATGGAAACCACATGCTGATTTCGAACATATCCTACTCTTTTCAAAGCAATAAGTTCTCGCTTATCCACTTCTCCTAATATCAAAAACCATCCTTCATCTTTTGATTTGGGAAATCGAGGGGCAATTGCATGGCTGTCTTGCTTTCCCTGTAAAGCAGCAGAAAAAAAAAAGCATTAATAATGTCTAGACTTTGTATACCACTTGGTTGTGGTTAAAAGGCTACATTGTCTTACCTGAAGGCCATAAATCTGCCCAGTTCAGTATATCTATCTGGGATGTTTTTAATTTTCTGGTTTGTTGTCTTTGATATGCAATCACTTACCTTTTTTCAAGATCCTCAAAGCACATTATAGACACTACTTTGTGGCTATAACCATCAGAATATTTTGGCTCAGTTAGAACAGAAAGCCCTGAGTCTTGACATCAAATTAGTAAATTCTCACAGCATTCTTATAAATGATATTAATACCCCATGTGCAGATGAACAAGTTGAGATACAACCATGTTAACCAAATCTTCCAAAGCCCGATTCACAAGAAACTGATACTTAATGGGAAAAAAAAAGGCAATCAAGACTAGACTCTGGACCTCAAAATAGTAAGCATGATATCATATAAACACACACCCCACCCAAGAATAAAACTCACATAAAAAAGCAAACATTCTAATATGGTAATATTAAAAAGTCCTTTCTCTGAGGAATGGGAAATTGTAAGCCAGGCAATTTGTAAAATATACTAACCACCACAATCCAAAATTAGATATCACCATAATGACAGCACTTGAAGTCTTTATTTTGGATTGATTTTACAAAATACGAGATTATTCTAGTGAATCTTTAAGACAATGACTTTATGGCATAAAATGTACTAATAATGACATGCTTCTCGATCAGACTTGACTCGATATTCCAGGGGAAGATATTTCACTTAAGGCATTTTAAAAGAGGGGTCAGAGAGTAATATATTTTTACAGCATTTAGAAACAAAATTTAGAGTTTTTCTAGCATGATTCAATCTAATTTGTAAGTAGTAATATTCAGATAAAAAATTAGTTTTTTCTCATGATTTTATCTGTATGATTACTACTATTTTTTTTGATAAGTTGGAATACATTAAGTCATCCTAAAATGCTCATACTAAAGTCTCTGAAATGCCAGGGGCCAATCAGTTCATACTTACACTGACTGATTTTTAGAATTAGAAACCAAATGAGGTGGAACTTAAAGGTTCAGCACTGAAAACACATCGTAACAATAGAAAGTCACTGAGCATTTTGTGTGTGAAAACAGAGGGGACAGTACTGATGAAACACAACCTCACTCCTGGGGGCTTGTTCTAGGTACGGGAAAGCCCCTGACTCCACTGGGCTAATGAGAAGACAAACTCTTTCTTATTTCAATTATTATGGTCTAAAACCCAATCTGCCCATGTGCTGTGTACTAATATTCTTAGAGGGCCAAACAATTAATTTTGGTGTCACAGGCAACAGAAAAGAGCACAGTAATTTAAAATAAGAATATTGTAAACTTTTGGCCTGTATGAACATTGACAAAGCTCCCTCAGATGCATTATAATGAAGGAAGCAGGCAGATATGGCCACTGAGGTGCAGAAAAGCTTAGCGTCTTGTTTAAATTCATAGAGCTAAGTGGTAAAGCTTTGTTTTCATCCACATCTACCCAGTGTGGTTCCTATATTCCAAAGTGCCTCTAGGGCAGTGCTTCTCAAACTTTAATATCCTTAAAAATCATTTGGGGTGCTGGGTGAAAGTACACCCAGAATGCTGTGATTTTGAGATCCCCTCCCTCTGAAATTCTGATGCACTCAATCTGGAGTAGGGCCAAGGGGACTGCACTCCAAAAGGGCCTCCAGGAAATTCTGCTGGATTGAGCCTACAGACCCTATCTGAGAACAGTACTCCAGGCAATATATTATCATGTGAGGTTGATATTCTGGGGTTGAAAAATGGCACATGAGGAGAACTGACTAACTTCAGAAGACTGACTCTTGCTGCTTAAGGCCAGTTGAGAAAGCGGGATTCATGAATGACACGGACACATTAGTAATAGAAAAGATATGTGTGGTGGTGCATGCTGGTATCTGGTGTGAAGCATTTGAGAATGGAAACCAAACACTATACCTTGTGGAACCCAATGTGGACTCTCTGCAAGCTGACTTGAAGCACATACTCTTGATCAGCATGCAATTTGATCCATCTGTTGTCATTTCGCTTGTCTGAAGTCAGAGTTGTGATGGCGAGCTCACCGTGTCCTTCCACTGAGTCATCCCACCAGCCTTTAACGCTTAAGCCAACATCTATCACTGGCAAGTGAGATAAGAAATTCCATGCCTGAATAAAAAAAAGAAAGAAAAGATAATAAAGGAATGGTTAATGTGAAATGCAGTGATCAACTAAGAGTATGCTTTTAAAGCAATCAATCTCTTTTTTTGAGATTAATTCTGGATTCAATGCAGTTGTAAGAAATAACACCAAGAGATCCTATACACCACTGCCCCAGTTTCCCCCAATGGTCGCATTTTTCAAAACTAAAGTACAATTCTAATACCAGGATATTGACATCGATACAATCCACAGCTCTTGTTCAGATTTCCCAGTTTTTCTTGTACTCATTTGTGTGTAAAAATAATGTGCTTTTAATCTTCGTAGTTTAAATTCCTTTTAAAAGTAACTGAAAAAGAGTGAATCATTATCTAAACTTGTGACCACTTTATTGTAAATCCCCCCTAGATATTGACTGGCTATTGACTATAAGTTGAAAATAAGTTGAAAAATAAGTTGAAAAATGTTTGCTGTTGAACTACTTTGTTTTAGAGAAGCATCTATTCTAATATTTATGTGACTGCTAAGGTGGACAGCATTACTTGGGATGTAAAGGTAACTTGAAATAAATGTGACGCAATTGTTGACGTCAGTCAGCATCATCCATTGACCACCTAAAAATTTTTTTTGTCCATATTTCAAATTTATTCTGAAAGGAGAACGTTTCTATATGTCAGTATATCATAAGAAACCTCGTAAGTCTAGGGTTCCCTCTAGAAACAAATATGTATTTTTGGCATTATCACATTGAGAATTCCAATTAAAATGACACATATTAAAGGGCTAGGAAATATTTCACCAATTTTATTCTTATTCTTTATATTGAAAGGTATTTGTGAGATATCAGTATGCAAATAGTAACTGCTCATTATTGTTGAATGACTGAATGAAGTAATTAATCAATTCCTGTCTATAGAAAGGATGTATACAAAACAATGTCCTCAGATAATGGGTCACCTTTTTCTATCATTTACAATTAAGTGCTACTATCACAATCAGTCAAGAAAACTTCTCAACATATTGGTTGTTTTACAGTTGTTCCTTCTAAGTTAGTTTTTAAAAGTACATAAATACTTTAACTTTGGTTTTCCTTTCATTTCTTTAATATATACCATAGATGTCCTTATAGGTTCTGATTTCCTGTTTGCTAAGACTTTAGCACTGCTGGGGATACCTAAGTGAAATGAAGTTGCCCTGATGAATCAAAGCACCCCTTAGGAATTCAAAAAATGTAAATCCAATGCAAATTTTCAATCCAACTCCAATCCTATAACTTGTCTTGTGAATCTGAAATTATGTCTGGAATAGATCTCAAAATAGTCAAGCCACAGAATGGTCTACACTGTGCTTCAAGGTAACAAATAATGGCCTAACCCCTGCTAGAACCTAGAGTTACTGAGCACAGAAGCTGTACCACTTGATGTTCTTCTAAGACTGGCCAGAGTAGAAAAGTGATCAAGGGGACGCTTAAATACACAATTTCTATAAAGCATTTAACTTTATGAGATAACACAAGCAACATTTACCACACGAAGCAAGAGTTCACATGTTTCTTTACTTGTACCATTAAATTACTTACCAATATATGTTTTCAGTTATTAGCAACTCATTGGGATTTTACTTTACAAAGCCCCCAAAAATTCAGATCTGGTTTTTAAATATATGTAATCTTTTTTGTAGCACTTAATATCATTATTTTTCATCCTCAGTGTGTACACATATATTTGTTGGGTGTGTGTATACACACACACACACATATGTATATAAAACACGAGCTATTTTTAAAGAAACTGCTAAGACATTTCAATACCAGCCAAACATATTTATCTGAGGATTAATCTTCATCTATTGAATCAGGCAAGAGCACTGCCATGCATACAATTATTTAATTAGCAGCCAAATCCTCTGCCAGTCAGCGGCCGTTCCAGGCATACTGATGGGGTAGAAGATGCAAATCTCACAGTTGTACTGCTTTTTCTCATTACTACTGCAATTAGCACTTAAATTGATGCTTTAAACATACTAATTTCTGGAATAATTCAGGATTTGTATGTTACCTGGGATCGCCTCACTGCAGAGCCGACACCAGATTGCTCTGCAAATTGAAGCACTTCTGAGCCAAATAACCATCATCATATCAGACTGAGCCAATTTGCATTTGGTTTTAGAGATAACAGAACGGCAATTTATGCAAATAAATTAAGTAAGTTTACTTCAGAGTTCTCCCTGAACTAATTATAACAATGTTCTAATTTTTTATCACATCTAAAACTTGGCTTGAAATCAATGTATACTATGTTAGAAATCTGTTGTTGCTAAGGGAAGCCTTGTTTTGATTTAAATATATTGTTTTTATTCATAATTTTGATGGTAATTTAGTTAGAAAGGTAGGCACTTATTATGAATATTTAAATAGTTTTTTGTGCCAATTTTGGGTTCAACAGAAATTGAACAATCAGACTTTAAAGCCTGTTATATTTTTTCCAAGTCCTGCTCAAAAATAAGTTCCACTGGAAAAAAAAATGATATGGTTTAGAAGTTTCTTTATTCTAATATCTGCATTTGCAAGTCAATATGTTAATTATGTTATAAATCCTGAATGTTTACTTTACATGTTTAGGGTAAAATTGCTTAAGACTTAAAAGTCTAGATATGCCAAATATTTCTGGCATCGTTCATTCATATTTTTGGCCTTTCCAAAGATGATTTGGAGAGATGACCTATATTGTCTTTCACAACATAGACTTAGCTTTCTCTCTAAGTTTTATGGTACACAAATGAGGAGTTTATTTGAGGAATACTTTAGAATCTAGGAACAATAAAGTGCTTAAAATAAGGGGGGACATAAAAAAGTAACTGAGGGAACTGCATGAAAATATGCCCAGGCGTAAGAAAAGAAAAATCACTGTGAAGAAAGGGATGAGACGGGCTCCTGGGTAACGCAGTCTAGATGGACGAGGTATCATAGGACTTTCTCAATATTACTCAGTGTATATATATATATATATATATAAAAAACAGCATTATACTGAAGCAACTTCTAATAATACCAGTACTACTACTAATGACTGTTACTGTCATTATTTTTAATATCATTTATTGAGCTCTTATTCTATATCAGGAACTACATTAAGCAGTCTACATAACAACATCCTGCTTAATTTTCACAAGATCATCATGAGACAGGTAGGATGTTTCACGTTCATAATCATGATGAGTAAATGGCGGACAGAATTTAAACCCAGGTAAGCCTGACTCCAAAACCAACGCTCTAAGTTAGAAAACTCTTGGTATGAACTCTCAGACAGAGGAAAGGAGCTTTAAAACATGGGAGGGATGGCCTCACCTGCTTCATTTTTGCGGCCGGTAGCTCATTTTCTATCATGGAGCTGAATACATGGTCTTTCCCTCCACAGGCGTGGATCAGTTCAGGAAGGCACTCGATGAAGCCGTGGCCCCCAGCACGTGAACCCTTTATACCTGAGCTCCATTTCCTAGGAAACAATATCAACACCAACCAAAGAATTCTTTCACAGCACAAATGAGATTTTCTGACAGTGGTGCTTTATAAAATTACAACAGTTTTTTAGAATTAAGATTACTATATAACTTTTTAAAGTCCATTATTGTTAAGTTTCAAAATCAGCCAGCATTCTTCAAGATATCAACCCAAGGCAGTATTGCTATCACTACATAAAATGTGTAAATCATAGGGGAGCTCAGTCAATACTCAGGGTTCACAGACAGTGGGTGTCTTTCCATAGGAAGGCACTAATGTGCACTGATGCTTCTATGTGGATAAAGTACTGAACTGCAGTCCTGGCATGTTTTTAAGGGTTGCAGGCAAATGTCTCCATTGTAATTATTTGAATGAAGTTTTCATTGTAATTTGTTGGGAACATACAATGAAAAGCACGTTTTGAGAATCTTTGAGATTTATAGCGTACATACTGCCAGATCCCCAGGAATGGAGGACCGAAATTTTACTCGGTATTTGCTGTTTATACAGCAAGAAGAAAAATATAATTAAAGTTATACCATTATAGCACTTTTCAGGGTGACAGTAAAGAACTGGATCAAATCTCCCAGGCCCTAAGCAGCTTCCGTGACGGACCCACATGCTGTGTTGGGGTGGCACCCTTATGTGCCTGCTTTATCGCTGAAACCCAACTCCCCTAACTTTTACTCCCAGATTGGAAGGGTTCCTGGAACTGAGCTGCCGACACATGAGGTATCTGCTTTCCCTTCGTGCCACCTGCTGCTTCTGCGGCTCACTCTGTGAATGTGCCTTTTAGTGTCCAGGGACATCCCTTGTTGGGGACCCAAGCACCATGGAAATAACTGCCCTGGAACCCAGTACACTTGAGTCAAGTTGAGGGACTTTCCTGAGGAGACCCCATGTGTCTCTAAGGCTCTGGTTGGCACCTGTATCTAGATGCCTCAGATTTCTCCTAGTCCAACTGACGAGAGGGTGAGGGTGCATGACAGCAGGCTGCAGCCAGGCTGTTTTGCTTGTCTGCATGACCGTGAACCAACATTTTGGCTGCAGAGTATCTCTGAACTGGTGTGAAACACTGGCACGAAAGAAACATTTTCATTTAAACACTGCCAACCTTGCTTGTAACATGTACAGTTCCTTCCCTTGCTAAGATATTTGCAGCCATGTACATAGGCCCGAAGGGTTAAATAATCTGATGATAATATAAATTCTTTTTTAAGCACAGGTTATGTCTTGAGCTGCTAGTATATATGACTACTCAGTTTTGGACATTTTGAAGATGCACAATTTACTTTTGATAAGTTATTTCAGATCCCCCAAATCTATTCTGCAAATAAGAGAAATTGGTAATTGATTTTGCTTTAGACCACAAAGCACTTTAACAACATCTTTTTAAATGAAGGCTGATATTGTAAAGGAATAAACACAGTTAAAATAGAAATGTATCCAATATTGCAAATGGAAAACAATCTAATAGAAGGTTAAAATGAATTGTGGTTCATCTTGGGATAGATGATCAAATTCTAAGTGAGAACATTACATCACTAACTAGGCCACGTCTCCCTCTGGTAAACGGGGGTTTTCACTGTAAAGAATCAATATTCTAGGCACAACCTGAAAAAACCCACATGAAAAGAAAATAATTTTTTTTGAAATTTAAAAACCAATTACATTGAAAATTAAAACAATTACCTGAAAACGTGAAGGTGGTGGAGTTCCATGTTTGGTATCGTAAGAAGAGAAGAGTCTTTTAACCACCGACCCTGGATCACCATCTGAACCAGGTTGGTGATGTTTAGGACGGTCACCAGCCAGCCCTGGTTTGCAGCCACATCCAGCATTGCCTGAAGGGAAAGGCACATATTACAAGAATACCACAGCACCTGCCCTCTCCTTTGGGGATCTGATGCTAGCCTTAACAAACAAGAAACAACAAAACCAAGCATTATACCTCTAAATCAAAATAGAAACCAGAAAATAAACTACAATTGGATTGGAGGGAACAAACTGAATGTCCTATAACATTTATTGCATATTACTTCCTACAAAGTGCCAAATATCTAGCTGTTTAGGGCAGCAAAGATAGCAGCCAGACAATACCGTACACCGTAATAAGATGAAGAAAAAAACTCAGTGTACTTGGAGAGCAAATACCCATATAATTTACTGTATCAAGAACATTAGCAGCTGCATTTAAAGAGTAAATCTCAGGTAGTCTTTTCCAAGTTTAAAATCAATAACGGTAAGGCGACAGGATGTTTTCTTGCCCAAAATTTATTTTCCCCAAAGAGTAGCTTAAGAACAGAGCCCCGGTTTCCAATGAAAATAATACACACACACCAGCAAAGGGGCAACTGCCAGTGGTGCGTGTGGGATGATCGGAAGCTATTCATATTAGTCTATACATTTAAACTAATGTTTTATGGACAAACAAACGCTGCATTTGCTTAAGGCAAAACTAAACAGTGAAATCTTATTTAAACAAAGGAGAAGTTTACACAGGCAAAGCTATTTCAATTAAATTAGATTCTGGAGAATGCTGACTTAAAGACACATAAGTTAATACCATGATCTGAGGCAGCTCCTTTGCACAGTTTTAGAAGTGTACTCTCTTGTTTTGGGAAATGAAGAGAGGAATGTAGGAGAAATTAGAGGTACCTAGTAAATGCTTAAAATGATACTTTGATAGTAAACATCTCACCAACAGTAAAATATTTATAAAATGTACAAAATCTATTAGTACATTTTCAGAAATAATTTTAAGGCATATTATTTCAGTAAAATTAGTTGTACTACTTAGTTCTGTTGAGGCAGATACATTTTCCTTCTAAGTTCTGAATTTCCTGTTCTGTGTTCTCTAATTTACAGAAAGTAAAATCGTTTAAAAAAACACCTGGCTAAACCAATCTGTGGTCTTTTCATATACCTTACAGGGAAATGGATCAATGTTTCTGGATAGTATGGTTGATGTGATGGAATGGTCAAATTGGTCTTTAGCACACATGAGTCTACTAATCATACATCGTAAAGCCTGAATGTTGGCATAAAAGATATATTTACATGTGTGAATATGCGTGTATATCAATGTGTACACATGTACAAATGTACATGTTTGTAAGTCTGGGGAAAATCCATTTCTATTCTTCCTATTTCTCTGCAGAGCCGATTAAAACACACTGCCTTTCTTTGAAGTTTATGAGACAAGCTGGTCATGATGAACACTACTCAGACAAAAAAAAGTATTAGTTTACAAGTCACAACTCTTGAGTTCTGTAAGGGAAGAGGAAGGAAAAGAGAAATGGATAATTATACTAATGCAGTATCATGATGATGTTAGAAGTTGTAATGTGGAGTAACTCTGGCGATTTGACTTGTGATTTTACGTTACAACTTGACTGGAAATAAATTCCAGACCCAAAGCTCACATATTAGAAGAGTTGGATGGGTGGACCATATGTTTTTAACTTTGAAGTTTTCATGATGAAGTTGAAAGATTTCATAAAATTTATGAGAGTTCCCCACAATTTTTCATTGTATGATCCAGATGTGAAAACGTTAAAAATCATGCAAAGTGATTGCTTACATGAAGTAAATGAAAAGCCATATCATGAATTGAAAACTATTATTTATCTTGTTTTAGGGACAAGGCAGTAAGGGAGACCAAGAATTTGGGAGGATAAAGGTTTTGTGACTACTCAAACGTGGTGAGCCAAAGGTTGCCGTGTGTCTCTGCTCAATCACTCCATAGTTGGTCCTGTTTCCTTTGCCTCCCCCTGCCCTCATCAACTCTCACCTGGATAGGATAAATACTCCTTTTTCTCACTCTCGTTTAATTTTTCGTCAACCCATATTTTATATTGTTACCAAAGTAAATTTTTACAGAGGTGAAACTGATCATGTCATTCCTCAGCTTAAATTTCTTCAATGGCTTCACACTGTGCAGAGGACAAAAGCTAACACTTCTCTGCATGACAGTCGACACCCTATGATGGATCCGGTCCTGGCTTATCGCTCTGGCCACCTTCCCCTCCGTACTCTCAGTGCAACAATACTAAATTACTGTTCTTTCCCCACATTCATCCTTGCTCTTAATATTCTCTTTTTACAGATACTGCTGCCTCTACGTTGTCTACCTGGGAATTCCTATTCATCTTTCAAGTCTAGCTCAAATGTACTTCTAACTGTGAAGTCTCCTCGATTCTTCCAGTTGGATTCTAGGTACTTCTTTTCCTATGTGTCTGCTGCTCTTGACACATGCCACCATTTTCCTATTTGTGATCCTTTGTTTATACATCTGCCCTTTAAACTCTAGACTTCTTGACGGCAAGACTCTGGAAATATTCTTTGTAACTCTAGCCCTAGCACAGCGCACTCAAGAAATACTTGTTTTGTGAAAAAATATTGATAAAAATCCAATTATAACGATCATAACATTCTGCCTAAGTTACTGCACATCTGCCAAAGGCAGTACACAGCATAGGAAAAAAATGACAAGCTTTGATGTCAGATAAACAGAGGTTTGAATCCTAATGCTGTCCCACTTACTAAGTGTAAATTCAGGGAAATCACTTAACCCTACTATGCTAGACTTCTCATTGATAGAAGGGGTATTTCACCTCCTCATAGGGGTGCTAAGAGGGTAAAATGAGATAATGTACTATGTAAGATATCTAATATACTGCCTGGAACAGAGTAGACCTCAATAAACAGGTGTCTATTTTTAAAGTTTTTCTATGATAAGATGAAAAGAACACCCTAAAACAACCCATTCTTTCTAACAGGGACTTCCTTGGGCCTTTCGGTCTTGATTTCTGCACTGAGTAGTACAGGGCTTTGAGGGGCAGGGCATGCAAGGTCGGGAGCAAATGCATGGAACGGGCAGAATTGTTGGCTGAGAGAGGTGTGCAATTATAAGAAAGCCAAGGGACAAGGCCACAGACAGACCCTGAAGCTCAGGCCAAACTGGAGGATGTGGGCTTGGTTCTGTTTGAGAGGGCAAGCCCATTACTGCTCAGAGGTACATACCTGAAGGGACTAAGGTCAAGGGTGGTCTAGGAAAATGGGCTTGAGGGTCCTGGTTGCCTGCACTGACATACCTCCACATGACTGAGCCTAGGACGGACTCCCTGTGTCTCACTATCTTTATAGCAGTCTTCCTGGTAGATAAGGACCAGTGGGTATATGCTCCTCCCTAGAGCAGCATTGGCTTTGGCAACAGCTGGAGGTCATGGCTCAGTTCCCCAAGTCACCTCAAAGTTCCTTACAGAGATCTAATACTCAACAACAAAAGGTTGTTTTAGTACACTAAGAAGAAAAAACTCTGGACATTCTTGACTAGGTTAGCATTAACATTAGGCAAATACTTAATCTCCCTTTACCTCTTATCCACTTTCTACTTGGCACGCTACCTACCAGGCAAAGCCAGGATGATTCTAAGTGTAGGGGTAAAAGGGAGGGGGGCTGACTGTGTGTGAGACTTTTTCCTACTAAGTTGGAATCAATTTCAATTGATTGTTGACTCAGAATTCTTTGTCACACCCAGCTGTGACAGAATGGAGATATGATTTCTAGCACTGTATTCACTTGTAAAACTACACTACAATTAAAACCTTATCATAATTAACAGAAACTGTGGGGCTGTCATTTATTTATAGAAGAGTAGGTGATGAGTTTGGTTTTGAACACATTTTAACCGAAGTGCCACTAAGAAGCCAGGTAAGTCCAGGTAAAAATGAGCTCCGGGGAGAGTAAGGGCTAGGGTTGTGGACTTAGAAATCCTGGGCACAAAGCGGGTGGCAAAATAGTTAAAATGAGCAGCCCTGGAGCAGGGCAGAGTGGGGATTACCTGGAGATGAGATCTGGAAAGGCAGGAAAGGATAAAGGGGTGAGGGCATCTAAGATACTCCCAAGAACACTACTGAAATAATCGGGATTCGAGTGGTCACTTGTTAAGCATGTACTTACTATTTGTCAATCACTCTGATAACATTTTATATGTTACTGAATTTAAACCATTTTATAGATGAAGACATGGTGGCTCAAAGAGGTAAAGAAACTTCCCTATGGCTACAAAGCTCTGGTAAATGGGTACAGCTGGGATTCAAATTCTGGGAAGCTTGACTCCAAAATGCTTGCTTTTAACCAGTATAGTAACTGGGATAGTATACTGCCTATAAAGTTCAGGGTGTGAGGAAGGTGTGTGGAATTCCAGTGGGGACTGTATGAGAACAGAAGAGTCTGTGATGAATGTGCATACTAGATACAATGGGGCTCTGAGCAGGTGTCCTGACAAGCAAACAGTAAGTTTGGATGAAGTATAAACAGATCTATAATTCCCCAGCACTTGATACTGGTGTAAAGATGGTGTGGTATACTAGAAAGACACTTGGCCTGAGTAGAGTCTCATGCCTTTAAATTAACTGTAAGACCTTGGACAAATCACTTAACCACTGATATTCATTTTTCTCATATGAAAAATCAGAAAAACCAAAGAGTTTGATTAGGCTTGTGTCTATCTTCTGTAAGCTTTAATCTTTCATCAACAAAATGCCAACATACTCATACTATAATGTTACTTATTTTTATACAGTTCTCTTTCTATCTTTCCAGGTGGACTGTAATATCCTTCAAGTCAGGGGCAGAAAAACCTAAGTCAAAAAAGAAGGCAGCATATACCAAGAACAGGATGAGCTGCACAGAGAAAAGACCCTCTTAGGATCAGAGGAAGGTGAGGTTTCTGCTGCTGGGGTGTGTGTGTGAGGCCTCACAGAAAAGAGAAGCTTTAGCTGGTCATTGAAGCCTCACAGACACAGTCTTTGGACAGAGAGAAGCTCTGGGGTGAGGAGAATGGAAATTGATAGCACTCATATTAGAAGGCTCAATCTCGCCTGAAAAGTGGGAGGTGATGTCTCTTGCTGGGAGAAAGCACTGTAAGAAGCGTGAATAGGTTTGGAATAAGTACTGGGGGAAATTAATGATGTGAATAAAAACTAGAGCAGCAGTGGAGTTTCAACAGCATGACTTTGAAACAATAATCAAAGAAATTATTAGAAACGACTAAAAACTGTAGAAACAATTAGCAATGTTTTGTGATTGTTTCCAGCAATAATGAGTATGACTAATTTGGTTATGAAAGCTGGAATTCAGATGTTGACAAATACCCAGGGAGGTGAGAGATTTTAGGTTACTAGTGACATCATTGTTGAAAGAGACAACTCTAGGGCCAGTGCTGTTTAGGGCGGTAAGGGGGACTGGGGACTGAACTGATCGTTTTAGGAAGGGGATAAGAGATTCAGGTCCAATGAGTAACATGAATGTTCAGTCAGGCTGACTGGTAAAGATGCTATGGTGAGAGAGGAGACTTAGAGGGTGACATCATGGAGGTGGTGGCTAAGGTGGTTTGAATATAGTAATTATCGGAGTGGAGGAGTTTATGATGTGGAAAAGGTCATTTGTTGAAGCCATTATGATGACTGCAAGAGCTAGGATGAAGCTGAAGACTACGAACTGGTGTTTAAGGAAGGAGAGCAAAGAGATCTAGAGTTTGGAACATAGTTGAAAAATAAATATTATAGATATTGAAACTAAAACATAACATGGATAAAAGAAGCAGGAATCTGAGAAGAAAGATGTGGTTGGAGAGACCTGAGGAGGCAGACATTTATTATTGGAGAAATAAGAGGAATTAGCCAGTGCAGGAGTTTCAAACGGAATGCAAAAATGGTGTGGTATGTGTGTCTGCCTATGTCTGACTGAGAGCAAGAGAGGGAAGGAGAGATGGATCAGGAGAGAGGGAGACGCAGAAAAAAAAGAGAGGGATGCACACTATACACATTCCAGACCTCATCCTCATTTGGAACTCATGGAAAACTCAAGACCTTCTGAAGTATTTGGCTTTATGCAAACGTAAAACAACAGCAACCACCACCACCACCACCACCACCAGCAGCAAAAAAACAACCCCACCCCTCACCATCACAAACAAAAAGTATTAGAGTTTAGAAAATGGACACTCATTGGAAGGAAACTTTTTAGGTTGTAAGAGTTCTGAAGCCAAAGGCTTGCTTTCCAACTTGCATACAACCCTGCCTTCAACACTTATTTTGAATTGATTTCAAGAATTCCCTAAGCATATCAGACTTGCTCTTAGCATTTAAACTCAACCACATTTTCATAGTGGTGTTAACTATTTCTGCAAAGGACAGATTTACCCAAATCTACAGGTATTTTTCTTCTTATCTTCTCCTACTGTAGATTATGCTGAAAAATGCAAGCTTGAGGGGGCCAGGTGGTGGTGTAGTGGTTAAGTTCGTGCACTCTGCATTGGCAGCCTGGGGTTTGCCTGTCTGGATCGTGGGTGTGGACCGACGCACTGCTCATCAAGCCATGCTGAGGTGCGTCTCACATAGAGCAACCAGAAGGATGTACAACCATGACATACAACTATCAACTGGGGCTTTGGGGAGAAAAAATGAAAAAAGGGGGAAGATTGGCAACAGATGTTAGCTCTGGGCCAATCTTCCTCAAAAAAAAAAAAAAGAAAGAAAGAATGTTTAAAAAAAATGCAAGCTTGACAATACATCTCTAAAGATTTTATATCAAATAAAGTAATTTCATTCAATTATTATGAAAAGTCCTGGCGAATTATACAGTTAAATTGAACTGTATAGACAGTATGCATAAATGATGTGATGAGAATATTTGTACAGTAGTGCATAGATTATAAAACACTTTCATAAAGAGCTCTCATTTAATCCTTAAAATACCAAGTATGAGGCAGGGATAGTACTACCACCTTTTCACAGATGGAGAAACTGAGGCTCACAGAAGTTCTAATCATACTGGTAAAAAGTGATAAAAATGATCTTGGTTTTCCAGTTTCATATCTGTGCTCATTACAATATATTCTACTACCTCTGAATGATTTACATATACCCTTTCTTGTTTTGAGAAGGATTTACAGTGGTTTTTACTTGTCCTTTCCCTCCATAACAGAAATATACAAACTCTAGACAAAATTATGCATTTAATTAACTATTGTCTCTGAACAAATTTTATCAAGACAATTTTTGAAAACCTAATTTTTCTTTTTTTTTTGGTGAGGAAGATTGGTCTTGAGCTGACATCTGTTTCATCCTCCTCTATTTTGTATGCGGGTTGACACCACAGCATGGCTTGATGAGTGGTGTAGGTCCACACCAGGGATCTGAACCCATGAACCCAGGCCACCAAAGCAGAGTGTGCCAAACTTAACCACTACACCACCAGGTCAGTCCCTGAAAACCGAAAATTTTAAAATTAATTTAAATCTATTCTTTGGTTATATCTACATCTTAATATTTGATATACAGGCATTAAATATCTTTTGAAACACAACTGAATTCTGGATTTAAATAGTCTAAGGGTAAAATAGGAACTTGGAGCACTGTGACCAAATTAAGTCAACTTCATTGCAAGGGAATAGAATGACTGAGTTAGGCCATTAAAAGAAAAACTGTATCATTCAATGCACATCAAGAGGTATGTTAACAGATGGATAATAAGATGTAGCTCTAAGGTCTATTATTAAAATTTTTCTAAACTTCAGTTTAATAAGTCTGTGAATTTAGTCCTCGGTGTCTTCAAGACTCTGGCTGTATATGGAGGGGGCAGAGCTCCAGCCTCTTTACCCCCCTGAGCATTCTGACGACTTGCACCCTCTCTTCTTCCTCCTTTTATTCTCTCTCCTTTTCAACGAACCTTTTCTCCTGTTCCTCATATCTCTTGATAGTCATTCTCACGTGTCTAGTGGGAGCATAGTGATTACAACAACCACATGAAAATGAGATCATGACAAAGGTTGAAGTGACTAGATAATGCTGCCACTTTTGTTCAGATTAAATGACATAAAGATAACACACTGTCGGAGTTTAAGAGAAAGATTTATTTAGTCCAGAATGAGAAAAAAAGATTTTCATTTATTTATAAAAAGTTGTTATTTATGGAATGTCATAAGAATGCAAAATACTATGGAAAGCTCGTCAAAAACAATGAAAGTCTGATAAACTCACAGCCAACAGGAGCCTAAGGAGACATGACAACTAAATGTAATGTGGTATCTTGAGTGGGATCCTAGAGTAGAAAAAGGACGTTAAGTAAACTAAAGTATTCTGAATAAGTACGAACTTTACTTAATAATAATGTATCAACATCGGTTCATTAATTGTAACAAATATACCATATTAATGTAAGATGTTAATAATAGAGGAAAACTGGGTATGGGATATATAGAAAATCTTTACTATCTTTGCAACTGTTCTGAAAATCTAAAACTATTCTAAAATATAAAGTTTAAAACAAATTTGGAAATTCATCCTAGGCAGCTTGTTAAAACATTAGTTGTTAGATATCTGCTAGAAAATACACTATTTAGTTCAAGAGCTCCCAGAAGTTTTACAACGATGGGAAAACCGAGAAAAGCCTTCTTGACAGAAAGGCACACTCCTTTAAAGGTTCAGGTCAGTTGCAAGTAATGATACAATATTTTGTCAATAATTAAAATGCTACAAGTACATTTATAAGAATCTTTTTCAATAGCAACAGTTGTTCGCAGTAACTTTCTCCTGAACTTTTACCCCCAGAAGGTTAGCATTCAGGAAGCTCAGCTGCTGTCTAACAAACTTAATTAATCAAAAAGTCATTTCCGAGCTGTAACTATGAGTAAAAGCGCTTCAAGTGCGCTAGCAAGCCTACAAGTTAATCAAAATGCTAATGCAGTACAAATTAAAGTTGTGATTAACATTTCACAGTAGCTGCTTAAGTGAATTGATCACACAAATGGGTTAAGCATTACTCATTTCCTACAGCCCCAACCGGGAGAAGGGCTGTTATGTGGGTATGAGGAGAGGAGCTGGGGGGTAGAAGGATCCTTCATAATAGCATCATAGCATCAATAAACCGTCACTAAATTGTCATACAAAAGCTTACAGGTAGAGTCACCCAGGAGGAAACAGCCTTCCAAATTATATTACAGTCCTTGAAGGGAGATTGCCTGTAAATCCACAAGAGTAAGTAAAGGTGTTTAATACCTCAAAATCCACACATTTGTATTAGTTTTGCAAATGCTAAACATATCAGCTCCTTGTTGCTTCCGGACGGGGGAATGGTGCTTTGTTTTAGGTGGTGTTTTGGTTGTTCTACTGTGTAATTAAAATGTAGCTTTGACACAGGATGAAATAACCACTAACTGCATGACAATTCTGCACCATAGTGTGGATCTCTACATTTGGAAGAATAATCACTCAGGATTAAGTTCATTTAGAATTATTTGTTTTTAAATAGTCATCCATTAATAAAACTTCATCAGGCTTCTGTGGCAAGAAATGAGCTCCTGGCAGTCTTGCCAGGATAGCAGCCTGAATGAGACTTCCCCGTCTCCACGAATTTGATAAGGTCACACTACTGTTTACAACAAACAGGCTACATTTGTTGGTAGACAATTCAGATTTGGCAGATAATCTTAAAAACATTGTGAGAATCCACACACAATAAATCTCCCTAAGGAAGAACGAGAAAGGAAAATGTGAAATATTCATTCCATTCACCCACGATATATTGAGATCTACTATGTGCCAAGAATTATGCCCAAGTCACCTTAACAGTGACATTATAAATAGTTATTGATAAGGTTCCAGCATATCTTGGATGATACAAAATCCTCCAAATGTATGCTCATATACTAATATTCCTTGAAACATACCCATAAAACAGATATATCTAAAACTTAATAGTGTAATTTTCATTTTAGGATCCTTTAAAGACTTGAGTTGCAGCAATTACCTCTTCAAACTGTAGATTGATAAATATGTATGACCTAATTTTGGAAGTCTAAAAATTATTTACTTATAGTCCACTCACCTTTTTCTCAAAATAATCTGAAGAAGCTTTCTGAAGTCTATTGTGCTGTATTGTCCACTTAAAGATAAACTTTTCATTTGGTCTAATTACAAGCATTTAAAAATGTGAAAGGATTCTACTAAGAATATACAGATGATTTTATCTACCATTTGCTATATCAAAACATTTCTTACAAGTACTGGATTAAGGATTTGACCAAGTACTTCTTTTGTTCAGCTCGGCAATACCTGGACTATTTTCACTGCTAACTGTATTTGACTCTGCGATTCTAAAACTTGTTCATTTAATTGACACTGACATTCTTCAACACATGGACAACCCATTGAGCCTGTGCTTACTGCACCCATAGGTACATACTCCTCAAAGGTTAGTAAGCCTTCCTCCATGACAGTTCCATCTCCTGGCATCATCGAATATTTCTATGCTTTTTAATCTACTACAAACAGGAATCATTTGTTAATGGAAATATAGATCCAGCTATAGTCATAGTATCTCTCAGTTAAAAGAATTAGGTCAATGAAAAATATTCATATCATTATATCTTCTTTTGCATCCCTTATCCTATTCCTTCCTATTCTCAGACTCTAATATGTACATACATAGACATGTTAAGTTTATCAATTAAAATACTTTAAAAAATAGATTCAAGATGCAATGTGTTTTCAGAATAGCTGTGTTAGAGAAAAAAATATAATACTAGTTATTTGAAATGTAATACACTTAGTTTATCAGAAGTTGTTACAGAGATAAAGAGGTCAAATTATTGTTTTGGGCTAAAGAACAATCCCACCAACAAACTTTTAGGGATTTGTTTTTACAAATTTAAGAAAGTTCTCTGAATGGAGGAAAGTATACCAGCCTAATTCACACATCCCCACCCACCCTCATTCCTCTATTCATGCAGCTTATTAAAGTTATTTTTTGACTAGCACCTTTTATGACAATTGATAAAGCCTACTGGAACGTTTCAACATTAATCTGAGTGGTATATGAACTACCTATTATGTGTGAAAGAGAAGAAGGGCTGGAAACTTAGTAGTTCAGAAAAGACTTGGACATTAAGGAAAATAATGTAAAATGACAGCTCCTATATTACAGTTAGATGCAAGAATTTACAAAACAATGGAAACTTACACACCAGAATATAGCTCCTTAAAGATCTTCCTTTCAGGCAATCAATCACCTAGAATATTTTCAAGGCAAGTGCCCTCGGTTCCCTTTGCCTACTTCCACGAGGGCAAAGGAACATGAATTCGATCTATACGAACATGTGCCTCGGTATGCAGAATATAGAACTTCACGCTCCTCCTCAATAGAAAAGAGGAAATGTCTGCTATCTTTTGGGGAATTGGTAGCTCTGTATCTTGGGGTACCATAATTATAATTATAGTGGCTTGTAATTATGATGGCATTCCTCCTATGGTTGTGTTAGCAACTTGATCTTTCCCCCATTATTTCCAAATATTGTGGTCTGAGGGAGAATGTGGGGAAGTAAATGGTTAATTCATTGGTCTACCCAGCATAACATACAAACCTTGAGAAGGATCATAAGCAGTTGATGCCAAAAAGGCAAACAGAATTATCAACTGGACACTGTAGAGTGATATAATAAAGCAGTTACAAATACCAATCATAGTAATAAGTCTCTTAGAAACTGGTTAAAGTAATTATAGGCAGACTGTTGAAAGGTAACTAAAGTAATTAAAGGGAGGTGATCTGAGTATACACTGAAAAGGAGGGATTACCGTCATGCATCCCAAAACGACAGGGATACGTTCTGAGAAATGCATTGTTAGGCGAATTTGTCGTCGTGCAAACATCATAGAGTGCACTTACACAAACCTAGATGGTGTTGCCTACTACACACCTAGGCTGTATGGTATTAATCTTATGGGACCACAGTCATATATGTGGTCCATCGTTGACCAAAACATTGTTATGCAGTGCATGACTGTAATTGAAAAATATTATTCACGGTCTTGTGGGAATTCTTGGCTTAAAAAAAAGTGGTAATTCTTGTGAAGTTCTCAAATTTGAAAACTAATTCTGACTAGACTATGAGTATAATTTTTAAATCCATCTTTATAGGACAAAGGGAACTCTGTGAGAAACACTTTTATTATATACCCAACTTATGCTGAAAACTACTTTTCTTTCTGATGTGATCTTGGGAGAGTTACTCAGTCTTCATCTGTAAAATGAGGATCATAATTGTACTACTTCATTGGACTATCATAACAAATGAGTCAATGCAACGCAAACCAAGTAGAAGAGAGCCTGGTGAGAAAGTCCTCAATAAACGTTCACCACCACCACTGTTAATGATGGTTTGCCGTATGGGCCATCATTAAATAGTGATTTTTTGGTGTGGGGTGCAGGGATGGTGTGCATTTCTCCAAATATTCTGGTAGAATTTGGTATTTAACATACATTAATTGCAATTTAAATTTGGAAGCATAGGTCTCCAGAGATCTTTCTAATCAGTCTACACTGTCTCATTTGTGTATGTATGTGTTTTCTCCTTTCATGAGATAACAGCAATGTCTTGTAGTCTTTAAAGGCATTGCTGCTGAAGTCTTTTAAAACAGTAAATCTTAAAATGCACACAAATGTTTTGATCTATTAAACTTAGGCTGCAGGCTAGATAGCATTAGCTGAAGGGTAAATCTGGCCTCTACTACATTTGAAAGAAACTTTCCCAAATTAACGCAGCAAACTAACAGCACAATTACTCTTTGAAGCACACAGCCCTCTGGTTCTCAGCTCACTTAACTCAGCTCCTCAAACCACAGTTTCCTTTTTCCATTAGACAACTGAAAGCATTCAATTACTGGGAAGTTTTGCTGTAAATACCATATAGGAGGTAGTGGGAGTGAGTAAGATATAGACCTGTACTCTTATACTATTTGGCTTTGTATTGTATTTAGATATTTTTCATTTAAATGAAAACCAACACATATTACATATACATATTACATTTTACATTAAAATCATGTAAAGACTTATGACACTTCTTAGAAAAGATCAGAGATATTAGAGCAGGATTTAAAGTCCTGGTGTCTCCATTTGGTTTCAGGATGGACTGCCTTAAAGAATCACCTTTAAACAAAGTTATTTAACTTCTCTGAACATCAATTTCTCTGTCTCTTGATGAAAACAGCAGACAGCTAATCAAAACACCAGACATTTATCACCAGTTCTGGCTTTGCCATCAAATTTGGAAAATTTAAGCAAGTCACTTTAATTTTTGATACTTCTTATTTGGAATTTTCCCATAAAAACTAAGAAAGGTTTTCTTTGGTACCTCCAACACAGAAAGTATGTCATACCGTTTACTACATTTTACTAATATATTTTATAGTTAACATGATCAAGAAGAGGATTTCAAAGGTGAATGGCAAGAATAATTAATTCTGTAATTACTCAATTTACAAATTAGAACATTTTAAGCAGATTTTAAGGACTGAGACATCACAGTAATTTCTACTTTTATTTTTGTTGAGTATGATTGAAATGGAAATGCTAATAACAGTAAAATACTAAAAGGAACTATGACGAAAACACCTTAAACCAAAAAAATGACATAAATATAATTTCAAATGGGTACAAGAAGGGAAGGCAGGCTGTACTGCACATTCTGACTTCAAGCCTAGGGGAACACTACTACTACAACTATGTTTTTCTTCTGTGAAAGATTCCCAGGACTTGGGGAGTCAAGACTACAGAGTTTTCATAATCTAAATGATGGCTCATATAAAAGGTATGTTTCCATAAAATAAAGAGAACACAAAAAACCTTTAGAGTCAAATGACTATGACAAAGCAAGGAAATAAAAGAACCAGCTAAGAATGAGAATACTAAGATAGAGCTATTTCCTTGAGTCCTCAAATTGTCATTTACTTTATAAACATTAACTAATGCCCCACTCCTATAAGTTGTTATTTTTACTCAGACACCAGGGGTTAAGTGTCTTGCCTAAGGCCTTATACTACAACAGGAGCAGAGCTGAATTTATAGTACGAGCTGGTGGCACTGAGTCCCATACACAGACCTAAGGTCATACTGACGCCCCATGAGGACAGCATTATAATTTTCAATCAGCCAGCAGGGCAGCAGCTTGGAAAACTGCTTGAACCGATTCTTTCTAAGGCCAAAAGTATCCATGTATCAAATGAGAACAATAGGGTAGAATAATTAAAACTGTCAATCAGTCATGGAAAATTTGATCACCTCTTGATTTTCTCCCCAAATTTTCCAGTGGCAACTCTAATATTCTTTTCTCTTTCTGTCTTGTCTACTGTTATTATAATCTTAAAAAGAAATTGCAGGAATGAGAAGATTTAGGATATAAAACTGGTTGCCATCTCTTTACAACTAAGTTCATTACCAGGTGGCTTCCGAAAAGCCAAGTCAACATTTAAGATGATCATAACTAATGTTTATAATAAAGGAAAACTGCACGCACAATGTCTGTTAACAGGGGACTCATTAAATAAATTATGACCTTCATATGAAGGAATATAGTGCAGCTATTAGAAATTATATTTCAGAAAAATATTTAATGTTAAAGATATTTAATGCTATAAATTACTAAGTTCAAAGGTTATAAAATAACACAATAAAAATTTGCAAAAGAAAAAAGTGAGAGAGCAAGTGTGTATGTGTGTAAATATACGAAAACAAAAAGAGCCTCTGAGCATCCAAAGATAAAAAAAAAAAAAAAAAACTACACACAACTATTGCACTCTAGTTACTAAATTTGTTGTTTGTAGGAGAAAGGGTCAGTAATTCTAAAACTACCACAGGAATATGCTAGGATTGAGGAAATAAGTAAATATGTTTTGATTAATGAGGGTCAGGTTTCTCACAGGTGGAAAAAGGAGTTATAAATAACAAAGGGGGAAGACTAAAATGAACCCTTTGGTGTTGGATTGGAATTGGAAGTATTAGAATGGACTCATGGTTTTATGGATACAAATGTTTCGCACACACTCACACACACACATATATACCTACATACACAGATGAGTTGAAATACAAATAGATACAGATGCCTGTATATACATACCTATATTTCCTAGCTTTGTCCAGGGAGGGCCTAAAGGCGAAGACACCCAGGTAGCGACGGAGTCAACAAGCACCCAGATTTTAGTCACTAAAACCATTCTCTAATAAAAGGAACCAGGGCTTTTTGGAAAAATGGCTGATCCCAGGGCTGAGGCAGGGGAAAGTACAAGATGACAGAATGTAAGGTGATGTTCAAAAAATGATGGGGTGTGTCAAAGGGCAACTGGAGCCAGCATGAGAGGCCCCAGTGGTTGACTGGGAGACAATCTGAGCAGCAAAATAAATAATGATAGCAATGGATTTTACCCAATAGAATAAAACAAACACTTAATGAGTCTATACTTATATAAGTAAATAAGTGAATAAAGTAAATAAATCAGTGAAGGAGAAGGGAAGGAAAGTTCTTTACAGTAGAATTCTAGGAATGACGGAAATAGAAAATCACAATAACAGTAATTGTTTCATACAAAGAATCACCAATGGATGCTGAAAATAATGTAGGAAAGTATGATGAGAAACAGGATATTTGCATAATCTCAAATCTCAAAGTATCTCCCTACAAGATACCTATTAATTAGAAAAGGAAAACAAAGTAACTTTACAGTGGAGAAGCCTGGCAGACACCACCTCAAGTGTACCAAGTTAACATCACCCATAAAGAGACACATCCATGTCACAAGCCTCCTGATATTATATACTGAGAGGACAAAATATCACCTCTGTGGTATTCTTGCCAATAATATATAATGTCGATGTAATTATAAGGAAACATCAGGCAAACCCAAACTGAGGGACAACTCTACAAAATAACTGGCCAGTATTCTTCAAAAGTGCCAAGGTCAGGGCTGGCACCATGGCCTAGTGGTTGAAAGTTTGGTGTGCTCCGCTTTGGAGGCCTTGGTTTGCTTCCCATGCATGGACCTACACCACTTCTTGGTGGCCATGCTGTGGCGGTGACCCACATACAAAATAGAGGAAGATTCACACAGATGTTAGTTCAGGATGAATCTTCCTCAGCGAAAAAAAAAAAAAGGAAAGTGCTAAGGTCATGAAAGACAAGGAGACTAAGGAGATATGACAACTAAATGCAATGTGGGATCCTGCACTGGATCCTGGTCTAGAGAAAGGGCATTAGTGGAATAAACTTCAAATTGACAAAATTTGATTAGGATTAGATCAAAAATTAGATCAAAATTAGGATTAGATCAGTACCGAGATAAAATGTTAACATTAGGGGAAGCTGGGTGAAGGATATATGGAAATTTCATTGTACTATTTTTACACACTTTTTATAAGTCTGAATTTATTTCAAAAGCAAAAAATTAAAAAAAATTTTAAATTAAATTTTTAAATTCATTAACAAAAAGAAAAGAGCCTCATATTCATGGGGGTGATGATATAATTACTATAAATGACTTTAATTTTCACATGTTGTTTCTCTGAATTTTCTGCAATGAAGCGTATTACTTTTATAATTAAAGAGAAAACTATTTCTCTTTAGATGATATTTAGAAGGATCAAAAAATATTCAAGAAATGTAAATATCATCCCAAGAAACTGTATATAAAAATATCTAATAGAGGCTAAAAGTACCTGACTGAATCCTTTTCCCTTATAGCAAATTTAGAAGCAGACTCCTTTGGAAATTGTTAATTTCTATTATTATATAGCCTTTGAATCACTATAGACTTAGTGCTATTTTACAAAACATCCTTATTCTTTTAAGTAATAAAATTAGTTTTCTTCTGATAATAAAAATGTTAGAAGCTCATTTAAAAACATTCATACATTTTAGACAAGCATAAAGGAGAAATTAAACATCACCTAAAATCCTGCTACACAGAGGTGGCTTCTGTTAATCTTTTGGTGGACACTATTCTGGATCTTCTCTCCAGGTATATTTCAACATATTAATATAGATATTCTACACAGATGTAGAATTCATAAATGCGATTGCAATATTTTGCAATGTTCCATAACCTGCAAGATACTTAGGTTATTCTCAAGTCTTTAATTTTGCAAACGGTGCCAAAATGGACATGCTTGTACACGTATCTTTACAGACTCATTTACTCTACCTTTATTTATTTATTTTTGTGAGGAAGACCAGCCCTGAACTAACATCCGTTACTAATCCTCCTCTTTTTGTTGAGGAAGACTGGCCCTGGGCTAACATCCATGCCCATCCTCCTCTACTTTATATGGGACGCTGTCACAGCATGGCTGACAAGCAGTGCATTGGTGGGCGCCTGGGATCCGAACCGGCGAACCCGGGCTGCCGAGGTGCGGACTAAACCGCTGTGCCACCGGGAAGCCCCCTACTCTACCTTTAAAAATACCTTAAGTCTTTTGAAAATTTTAAAAATTGTCTTTTATTACAGAAATGTCTGAAAAAGGTATAATATAGAAAAATCAAAATCTCTCATAATCTCAGTCTCTTAGGTGTGCTTCCCCTACCCTGCTCCTCTCACAATCATCTCCTAGTAAATGGCAGCCCCATCTTTCCAGGTGCTCTAGAGAAAAGCCTTGGAATGATCTTTGGCTTCTCACTTTCCCTAAAAATCTTTGTCCAATCCATTAGCAGATTCTGTTCTACTTAAAAAAATATACAGAATCCAACCAGTTCTCACCAATCTCACCAAACCCACCTTGTCCAGCCACCATCATTTCTTGCCTAGACCTAAAGCATTCAAGGTATGAAGTTTCAGATTCCATATTGCAACTAACCTTCAAGAAACACCACATGTCAAGTTTTCGTGTAGTATCAAAGAGGAATATCCACAATTATCTGAAATGGCTATAAAAATACTCTTCCTTTTTCAAACTACAAATCTCCGTGAGGCTGGATTTTCTTCATATACTTCAACTGAAGCACCATATTGTAACAGACTGATTGCAAAAGGAGATATACGAATCTAGCTGACTTATATTAGCTTATATTAAGCTAGACATTAAAGATATTCTAGAAAGGTAAAACAATGCCATACTTCTCACTAATTTTTTATTGTTTTGAAGAATAGCTATTTTTCCTGAAAAATCATGTTATCTATATTAACATATAATGGGTTTATTATTGTTTTTAAATGAAGTAATAAATATTGGAGAATTTCTCAGTTTTAATTGATATGATAAAATCATAGCTATAACCAAAATAACCATGCGCAAACCACTGTTCTAGGGGCTTCCCTCTCATTCAGAGTAAAATCCAAAATCCTTACCATGGTTTACAAATTCCCTGCATCACCTGACCCCATTTTCTCCATAATCTCCACATCCACCCCTCTCTGACTTCATTCCTAATCACCCTTCCCACCTTTTTTTACAATAGCCTTCTTGATTTTCTCTGAATATACCAACTAAGTTCCTACATGAGGGTCTTGGCACCAGCTTTTCTTAGTTTTTGGAGTACACTCCCCCAGATAATCCCACACTCACTCCCTTTAATTCTTTCTTAAATGTCACCTTATAAGCATGATAGTCCCTGAATATCACATGAAAAAAATAGTGTGCAACAGCACCCTCCACCTTTCTCTATATTTCCTTTACTATACTTATTTCTTTTAAATAGCAGTTATCACCTCTTGATATATTTTTAATTGTCTGTCTTCTCCATCTCGAGTAAAAGTCTGGAACAGCAGGTAGTCTTCTGTCTTGTTCACTGCCATATATTCAGTGCTTAGAAAAGTATCTGCACTTCATCTACTTTCAATAAATTCTGATCAAATGGATGACTGAAATTGTCATCTTACTGTATTTATATTTGCTTTTCTTTTGAAAATTCTTGCTTTGAGTCACCAAATTTTTCTCAGCAGTGCTACAGTATAATTTTTGAAATGCAAGTATATTTTATCCTAAATAGAAAAAAAACCCGGAAATGATGGGAGACAATATAAGTATTAAAAATGACTTTCATACCTGACACACTCTGAGTGCTTGGTCCAAGACTGTTTTGGTATCAGTGTCATAATCTGGGCAGGGCAGCATGGTTCGGCTGAGATGGGCCTGGAGCAGGAGATGTGCTTTGGTGTGAGGGCTGTCAAACGAATGAGGATTTGACTCAAAAGGAAGACATTTTGCCAGTTCACTATTCATATGATCTTCGTTGTGTCTTACTGGCAAATCTGTGTATTCTTCTGCATCCTGAAAAAAAAAAAAACCCACATAGACATACATATAATGTGCTGGAACAAAAGTATAATAATTAATGCACTTCTTAGCTTTAACTACTGACATTTAAAACATGGTTTAGAAAACCAAAAGATAACCAACCATACCCCTTAGAATTTTGCTTTGTTCAATATTATTATTAATACATAAGCAAAGGCTAGTATTGTACAATATATCTGAAACTCATGAAAGCTCTTCTTATTTATACAGTCAACAAAAAATAACAAAGGACCTATTGGGCATCACACACTTTGTTTGACTCTGGGGCCACAGCAGTGAACCAGAAACTGAGAGTTCATCAGGGACGAGCAAGTTCTACGAAGTGTAATGAATGTTATGATATGGTAAGTACAGGGTGCTGAGGGACATTCAGTTTGGGGTCCTACTTGTTTTAGAGGGTCAGGGAAAGCTTCTTGGAAAATGTGATATTTAAGTTAAGATCTATAGGATGAGTGGAAGAAATAAGGCAGGGCTGGGGGAAATGGGGTGAGGACAGGATTGGTGAGGTAAGAAAAGGATGAAAAGCAGGATTATTAAGTTAAAATTCATTGTAATAAATTAGATTAAAACATAATTATTCAAAATTGAGAGTTTCTGGTTCCACATGTGAGAAGCTTGAAAGCCAGCATTTGGTCCTAGCAACAAGTAAACAGCTGAACAGATTGAAAGATCGACAACTCTTCTTGGATCCATAAGAGAGGGGAGGACACAGGGCAAACTGCTGCCCCCAAGATTGCAGACAGGCCAACAAGGCTGTCACAGCTAACAGTTGGAGCAGAGACTCACAAGCAGAAACCGCCCAGGGGACCAGTGCCAGAGTAAGAGGACAGAATTACAACTGATGACTTGTTGAAGGATCAGTGTGGACATGAAATATAGGCTGCAACCAACCTAGAATTCTGTACCCAGTAAAATTACCCTTTAAAAGTGAAAGAGAAATAAAGACTTTTCAGACAAACAAAAAAGGAGTTAATTTGTTGCAAAAAACCTAACTAAATGGAGAGAGATTGATCTATAGATTTAATACAATCTCAATCAAAACCACAGCAGAGCCAGCCCTGATGGCCTAGTGGTTAAAGATCAGTGCTCTCACTGCTTCGGTGGCCCGGGTTCGCTTCCTGGTTGCAGAACCACACCACCCAGCTGTCAGTAGCCATGCTGTGGTGGCGGCTCACATAAAAGAACTAGAAGGACTTACAACTAGGATATACAACCATGCACTGGGGTTTGGGTAGAAATGGAAAAAAAAGGAAGATTGGCAATAGACGTTAGCTTAGGTCGAATCTGTCTCTGCAAAAAAAATCACAGCAGACTTTCTTTTCCTCTTTGGTAAAAACTGACAAGTTGATTCTAAAATTCATATGGAAATGCAAAGGACCTAGAATAGCTGAAAGAACTCTAAAAAAGAAGAACAAAGTTGGAGAGCTAGAACTACCTGATTTCAAGACTTAATATAAAGCTGCACTAACCAAAAAAATGTTGCATTGGAATAGAATAAAGAGTCCAGAAATAAACCCATATGTATATGGACAACCAATTTGTGACAAAGGCTCAAAGGCAAATCAGTGGAGAAAGAATAGCCTTTTCAAGAAATGAATAATTGGGTATCTACATGCAAAAAACAATAGAAAACACTTCAATCTGTACTGTACACAGTATACAAAAATTCACTCAAAATGTATCACAGACCTAAATATAAAATCGAAAACTGCAAAACTTCCAGAAGAAAAATAGGAGAACATTTTTGTTACCTAGAATTAGGAAAAGATTTCTTCGATAGGATAACTTAAAGCGTGATCTACAAAAGAAAAAATCGATCAATTGAGTTTCATCAAAATAAAAAACTTCTGTTCTTGATGTTAGCTCAGGGCCAGTCTTCCTCAGCAAAAAGAGGGGGATTGGCAGCGGATGTTAGCTAAGGGCTAATCTTCCTCACAAAAAGAAAAAAAAAAACCCACTTCTGTTCTTAAAAAGACATTAAAAGGATGAAAACATAAGCCTCAGAATGAAAGCATTTGCAAAGCATATATCTAATATAGGACTTATACCCAGAATATATAAACTCTCAAAACTCAAAGTGGGAAAACAGTCCAGTAAAAAATGGGCAAAGATTTTAACAGATACTTTATATAAAGATGTGCAATATCATTAGTTATTAGGAAAATAAAAATTAGAATGGCCAAAATTTAAATGATTGACATACCAAATATTGGCAAAGATGTAGAAAAACTGGAACTTTCATACACAGCTAGTGGGAATGTAAAATGTTACAATTGCCTTGGAAAACAGTCTCGATTCCCTCAGAAATTAAACATACAATTACCATGTGATCCAGCCATTCCATTCCTAGGAATTTACCTAAGAGTAAAGAGAGCATATGTCCACACAAAGACTTATAAAGTAAACTGGAAAAAAACCTAAATGTCCATCAACAAACAAAGGGATAAACAAATTGTGTTACATCCATACAATGGGATTCTACTCAGCAATAGAAAGAATGAACTACTGAATCTCAAAATAATTATGCAGAGTGAAAGAAGCCAGACCAAAAAAAGAGTACATACTCTAGGATTTCATTTATAGAATACTCTAGAAAATGCAAACCAATCTAAAGTGATAGAAAGCAGATTGGTGGTTGCCTGGGGAATGAGTCAGAGTGGGAGGGATGGGAGTTAAAGCTCAGAGAGGGGTACAAGATAACTCTGATTTGCATTTGATAGGCATAGGATTCTTGCCTATGAAATAAGACTGTATGATGGAACCCCTTAAGATTTTATTATTTGGAATTCAAATTCAGTAATATGAAACAAGTAGAGTATTCTACTCTCCATGTATAATATGTCTTCATGTTTTCTTACTTGATCAACAGTTTCAGAAACCTGTGCCTTTACTCTATGCTAAGAATATACTACAAGAGTACTAAAAAAAAAAGGGCAATGATGATAGAGTTATATCCTTACGATAAAAATTCAGATTATATCAATAGGCAAATTCCTATTTCAAAAATTGAATGGAATAAATTCATCTAAACAAATATTTGTTGAATACCTTATGAGGGAGACAGACATTATTCAATCAGTCACATAAACAAATGCAAACTTGATATGGTGACAAGTGCTATGAAGAAGAAATACACGGAAGCATGAGAGAGTTTAGCAAAGAAATTTGACCAAGTTAGAAAAGTCATAAAGGCTTCCTGAAGGAAAAGGCAGATAAGCTAAGACAGAAGATGAGCAGCTATTAACCAGATGGAAAGAAAAGTGAAGGGTGTTCTAGGAATACTATATGCAAAGGCCCTATCGTGGGAGGGAAAAAGGTGAGTCCAAAAGACTAAAAAATGTTGTCTAAAAATAATTTCTATTAATTTAATACAGTATGCTGAGAACAATATCTTTTTTTTTTTTTTTTTGTGAGGAAGACTAGCCCTGAGCTAGTTACATCTGTTACATCTGTTGTTACATCTGTTGCCAATCCTCCTCTTTTTGCTGAGGAAGACTGGCCCTGGGCTAACATCCGTGCCCATCTTCCTCTACTTTATATGGGACGCCGCCACGGCATGGCTCAACAAGCAGTGTGTCTGTCCACACCCGGGATCTGAACCTGTGGACCCTGGGCCACCGAAGCGGAGTGCGCGAACTTTACTACGCCACCAGGCCGGCCCTGAAAACAGTATCTTAAATGAATATTTGAAACATTCTGTTTAATTGAACTGGATAAATATTTTTAAATTATGTCTACTGTCTTGTTTTGCAATAGCAGAAATATCACAGCTATTCTACGCTATTTTGAACACTGTCTTCACCTTTTTGGACTGCTTTATGTAAGAAGTATATGCTGACACATTGCAGTTAATAATGTTTGCCCCTGTCTGTCACCTTGGTTTTCTTTTCGTATGTCATTTCAGCTCTTTCCTGTTTTCTCTGAAGTCATCTGCCAAAGAAGGACCAGTTATATATGATAGTGCTATTATTTTTTATTTCAGGTGAATTTCAGGACTGAAGCATTGTCACCTAATGACTGACCCATCTCAACTTTTTATCTGGGTTTCATCTAAATTCCTATCAGCAACTGTCCACCTATCCCAGATTTGTCAAATGGCTTAAGAAAAATGAAACAGTAGATAAGGAAGAAGACGGTTCAGAAATCTAAAACATGATCTTTTCCTTTAAGGAAATTAAAATGATATTGGGGGAAATGATTTATATAAATAATTATTTTAAGTGTAGAATAAAATACTGTTAATCAGAGAAGAGTACTGGAGTGAACTGGATTGTGTTCGAAAGTTTCCCAAAAGATACAGCGTTTGTTCTAGGCTTAGAACAATATGTAGAAGAGGAGAGAGGGAGAGGGATTCCCTGCATTCCAGGCAGAGAAAATAGTACGGGCAGATCCATAAAGACAGATACGGGGAGGTCTAAGGTTTAAGCCTCAGGGATGTGGAGAATGATGATGCTATTAATAGCAGAGAAGTTGGGAACACTCAGCGAGCAGGAGCTTTCTGTCAAGCATGCAACTTACACTCAAAGAGAGGCCAACAATCCAGATAGCTGGGTGGAGGTGAAGGGAGAAGAAATCAGCTTTAAATCTGTTTCACAGTCTAAAAATTTATTCATATTTAGATTTCTTTCTACTGTTCATAAAATACAATTTCTGATCTCTTACCAGAAGAAAATAGCATAGCTATTTTACTACTGCAAACTTAATTGGCTCTTCAGGTTTTGGATATGTAGGAAATAGGATAAGACTTACAAATTATATGTAAAGTTCAATTAAAAGAAAAAATATATGGAAAGTAAGAATTTGGCTGAAAGCACTAATTAATAGTATTATCTAAGTAATCCACTTCTCTCAGTACAATCTTGTTCAAATTTGATTATATACATTATACACCCCTCCCCCACACTGAGAGAGAGACAGAGAGAGAGATTGATTGGGAGGCAACAATATAAACTGGGCATTTCCCAGTCTTAGTTCCCAATATCTCCGAAAGTATAAACATTGTTCTGTGTGATTCTAGTATCCAAAGATGCACATTTTTCATAAAACGTGACTTCTAAATGCAAGCCAATTACTTCATTCGGTGCTAACCTAAAGAAGCAATACTTGAATGCTGGAGGAAAAACCAGTGGTGTTGAATTCACTGGGAAGCACCACATCTGAAGAGGGCTGCCTACTCACAATCATGCTTATTGTACCTTTGGGGTTATTTTCAAGTATATTTGATCATTAGTGCTTTTTATTGTATCTGCTTGCTTTAGAATCTAACTCCACGTAAGATGTGACTCCACTGTTCTCCAAACCATGCCAATTCTGCTTGAAATACCCGATTTATTGCTTTAATCCCCTGCTTCATTAGGATTGTGAATTTGCTCACTGCCAGCACTATCAGTATCAGATGAGTCTGCTCATAGCTAAGTACATTTTAGTTTGGAAAAAATGCTCTGCAGTAGAGAGATCCTTCTAAGTCTAATAAGGGGGTCATCAGATCTTTAATGTAGATTACCCAAAGACAGTGACCTTGCTAAAAAATTTAACTCAGTGATGCCTTTTCTCAGTGCATGATGTGATCTTTCTAAACTAAGCGTTCCTTAACTTCTTTGCAGAAAACTATATGCTTTAATAAAAATTAAAAGCATTATAGTAACCATAATGGACAAGGTCTGAGTGTGCTGGGTCATTTGTTTACGAAATATTTATTCTGCATATATTACTGTTGGGTATGCAATGGTGAACAAAAACAGAGACATCACCCACTACTCTCATGAAGTTTTATAGTCAAGTAGGGGAGCCAGATCTTAATCAAAATTCACCACAGATAAATGTAAAATGACAACTGGATAAGTATGAGGAGGGAGAGGTACAAATAATAACAGAGGGGCAGGCAGGGTACCTTTGAGGAGGTCATGACTGAGCCAAAAGAGAGTAAAAAATTTTTTTAGATAAAGAAGGGAGGAATGATAGGTTAACGTTCAAACTTGAATTGAAAAAAAGAAACACGGACTCTTATTACAGGAACACACTCTTTAGAATGCCTAAATAGATTTTATTATTTAATACCTGCTTTTGATAAGTAACGTCTTTTTCATTATTAAATTTGACACAGGTTTTTGAGATCTTCAAAGGAGTTGATATTTGATTTATAAAAGTTTATAAAATATCAAAGCAATAGTTTCTGCAGTTAAAATTTTTCCATAATTACCTGAGGTCTCAGCAAAAGCTATTACTTCCTTTGAGGAGCCCTCCTTTTCTGCCTCCAGTGTTTGAATTAAAGGGGAATCCAAAGAATGTAGTAAGTAATTCGTCCCTTTAGAAATGTTATAGATCACGAGGGTGGTATGGCAGTGTGAGGTGGGAGAGGGAACAGTGGATCTGGGAATGATACAACAGGTGGATTTTCAGCTCTGCCATTTACAAGCTATGTGACCTTCTGAGAGTAACGGAACCTCCCTAAGTCCCAAATTCTCTACCTTAAATTGGGATTTGGTGTGAGGATTCAATGTGACAGTGTTTATGAAACACTTAAAAACTGTCACACTTGGTACAGATGTTAGGCTTTATTATTATAATAATAATTCCCACATCTGACACCCTACAGGATGTCAACTGAGATTTAGGATCCAATTATTTGAGTTTTGTTCTACAGTTTTCAGTTGTAAATCTTTGTTTACAATTGTGTAAATATAATTCACTACCTAAAATGACATTTAATTAACTCACTTTTTAAAATATCATGATTCTTAAATATTATTCAAAGAAACAAATTTTTTTTTTGCTAATGCTTTACTAGTAGTGGCACATTCATTTTATCCATGTAATCACACAGTTTTTATGTAATTATGTTACAGAAAATATTGGTTCTTTAAAAGACAATGTTCTTATAATACAAGAGACGGTCAAATTAAAGATAAAATATTCAGGAATTGTATCCTCTTGAACTACAGATCTGATACTGCAGGCTTTAGTCTCCAATCTCCAATTAGGTTTCTTTTAAATCCATATTAATTAAATGTTCACAAAAGCACATCAGCGTGTGATAAGGAAATATGCTCTTTCCAGTGTACCTCAGTGAACTAACTCAAATACTCTGGAAAGACAGGGAAAAAGAATGAATCGTTTATATGATACACCTGGTGCAACTTTTCTGAAGAAAAAGTATAATAGATTGGTATATTACTCTGAAATCTACAGTATTTTCTAATTAAAACTCAAGTGCTATGAACCATAAGAATGAAATAGAAAATTCTGATTTTAGATCAGTTAGAATAAATAAAAAATATTATTGGCATTTTTAATTTTTCTTTTGATTTGATTATGGACTTTTGAGAAACAATTTACAAGGAAGACTGAATGAAGACAACTGCTATTTAATCCTCAATTGCTCTGCCAGACCCTCGTGTGAAAACCATGATCATTTATTCCTGGAATTCCAGTTCACAATTTTTTTAAGCTCTTTAGAATGTGGCATGTTTGCTTCACCACTTTTTCTTAGCTCTTACTTCCTTCAAGTATTTTATTCTGGATGTTTCAGAATACTTACAAAGGAGATTTTTTACTTAGTTTAGACTAATTAGAAAAGCAGCAATCCCAGGATCAGTAGAGAGAGCTAGTAAAATAATCAAAATCCCTGTTTAAAAATAAACAAGCAAACAAAAACCCTTTCTAGCCACTTCTTCCTCAGTAGGACACTCTATTTACTTCCAAATTACTCCTCTAATTTTAAACAACTTGTCTAGTTAATTTCCTGTGTGTGATCGCTGACTCTAAGTGAGGTTCATTTTCTTATCTACATCATGTAGGTAATTAAAGGAAATTGAAAGTGGGCAGTGAAGCTTTTATGCAACTGGGATTGAAGCTGAATGGAGGGCAGCAAGGTCAGTGGAGTCCATTATATTTTTATGTGAGAGGCTGGTTTGTCTGCCCTGTCCTTGTTTATTTAGTGTAGGCTGGACAGGCTACTAACTGCAAATCTATGTCTCTGATTTGCCCAGCTGTCCTTGAATAAAGACATCTTCCCCTGCAAATGTTAAATGACAGTGATTGACAACCTATGATGAACTCCGCTTGCAACCCCCTGCTACTGTTTTTAGATTGCAAAAGAAAAAACCGAATAAAGAAACATCTTCTGTAATCACATCAAATGGGCCCTGCTGTTCACTCAATAGTTTTCATTTTGTTTCCCTTTTCATTACAAACCTCAATCTGTTTTACAAATGCCATAAACGCAGCTACTCCACATAAGGTAAAAAAAAAAACAACAAAAAAGTACGTACGTATGTATGCTACTACATTTTGCTTGCATACCTACACTGATTTTAGTTTACTGGGAATATAGACTCTTGCAGAATGGTTTATTCACGCCACAATATCACTAACTTACTTGCTCGTTCTCCCAAGAACAGGTGCAGTAACTGGAAGAGTCTGCTTTACCTAAGCAAATTACCCAGGTAAGAAACAGCCAGAATGGGTTCACGCTTGCTCTCATGCAAACATTACGTAACAGTAAACTAGTACTTTTACGTTGGTGCACACCTCACTGCCTACGTGAACTGGCTAAGTGGCAGATGAGAGGGCACTTGTACTGTGGGGATGGCAACCTGATCAATGTGAGGGACTAAAGAAGCTTTATGCTATAACTTAATCTCTGTCATGGGAAAAGTAAAACTTATAAAGTTAATGAGTTCTAGACTTTAAGTAGCGCTTGATTAATTTGTAACATTCTGAGGTGTTGAAACAAACCAAAATTAGTTTCTCACATTCCAGTGCTGTCTTTTGGCCATTGAAGCTGTAGAAAAAGCATTTCAGTAAATTTCCCTAATAGGAACTCTGTTTAATTTCTGTGCCCTTCTGAAGTATTAAATTAGTTTATAATAATATTTGAAAAATAATCTGGCATTTATCAAGCCAGGTTCAGATATATTAAGAGAAAAGAAAATATGCTTCATATTTTTATCTTTATTACTTCAGATTACCTTTTATTCATTCAGTAATCTACTAAAAAACTGTGATATAACTTGTTTTTTAAATCAAATAGTATATATAATTAGTACTGTTTTTAACACTTATGATTTGTACTTTTATTACAATCATCTATTCAAACTGAATAAATCATATACTACTGTATTGAACAAAGTGTATCTCCAAAATAAAAGACCAGTATAAACTAGACTTACATGGGGCTTATAATGACCTCAAAATTCAGTGAAAGGTACACTAGGAATGAACTTAACATTTCAGGTTAAAGAGAAAAAGGAAAAAAAGAGCCCTTGGTTATAAAACATTTTTTGGAAAATGATAAAACTAAGATCTAGTTAATTAAGCAATAACAAAATATTTTTTCCAATATGCACACAATTTGCTTCACTAAAATACAGTATTGGAATAATTTTATTATATGCAGATGGCAAAAATGTAAATACTGATTGATATAACTGTAATTACTCATAGATCTATGTATGTTTCCTTTCAGGGATTATGTGAGTATATGTGTCTGATTTGTATCAATGTCTTAAATTTATGGACATATGGTTGGCCTTCAACCAATTAGCGCAAGCACAGAATCATCTGCCAAAAATAAATATGAACAAGAAATAATTCTTTACTCTTTCCATTGTAAGAATGACCACCTGGTTGACAGCTGGATTTTCAGGGATCTTATAATAGTGGATACCAGGCAGGTCTGTTGTACTTAAAATAATTTCAGTGGTAAGAATTCTATCAGAAACTTCTATTTCCCAGGATTTATAGCTAAGTCCTTAAAAAATTGCTCTTTGATGAAACTTGAAAAAAATTTCTCAGTTTTGAAGGATATAATAAAAATGCCTTATAGCTTAACAATGTTTAGATATTTTCCATTTAAGAAGTAAAAATCTTGAGGATATCAGGTTTGAATTCTAAAGGGGATAACTGAGATTAGCAGCAATATATAGTAATTGTGTATGGTTAAATGTCACACTGCAATCTATCTTTAAAAGCTAAACAAACATTTTCTTACCACCTTGCCTTTAAAACTTCACATATTTATTAGGATGACTTTCTTTACAATTTGCATTTCTATTGGCTATGAGGTTATATCAAACAGAAACAAAAAAGCTAAAACAAAAATAAAGTGGAAACACTAAAACACTTCTAATCTATTTAATATCTACTGAATATTTTTCTCCTAAGAGTTAAGAAATACATATACAAAAGTTAAATAAATCTAAAAGTGAAATATCAAAATAGACCAATATACAAGAAATATCAAAAGATAATACAGGAGTGACTGACCAATGAATGAAATAAACACTGGTGTCATGAATTTAGAAAAAGCAGTAATTGCCAAGTCTGAATTAGGAAATATTTTAAGAGGGAGCTGAGCCAACAGAGATGGATGAATGTTAGACACACTGTCCAGGTGGGAATCATAGCAAAAGTGTGAAGCTGAGTATATGTGTAGCATGTTTAAAGGTGAGAGTAAGAAGGTTAATCAGGAGAAGGGGGGTGGATCTGTAAGAGTCTAATGAAAGGTGCAGGTAAAAAAGGAAGACTGACAGCCGGGTTAAAACAATGCTTTACTATATACATAATTTTAAGATTTTTGAAGGAAGAAATGATGAAGTGGTGTTTTAAAACGGATAAATTGGCAGGGATGAGTTGGGTGGATTAAAGAGGAAAGAGAAACTAAAGTGGGAAGACCACTTAGGAGACTATTTAGCACAATTATTTAGGAATGGGGTGATGAGAACCCAGACAGAAGCTGAAGAGTGAACATTTTTTTAAAAAGGGAGAAACTTGAGAAAAAATTATAAAGGAAGGACTGAATGGTCTTGGAACTGGTAAATGGGGAGGAGAAAAGGAGGAGCCATGAATTACTTGAAGGAATTCATCTTGAGGGTATGAAAGAAGGCAAATACAACTGATACACAAAACAATGACAGGCATCCTCAGTCTTCTGGGGATAATGAGCAAGATTGAGACATTCTGAGTTTGAGTCACAGAGGGACAATGAAATGGGAACGTCCACTGAGCAAGCAGAAGTGTGTTAACTGTAGTTCACAAAAGAGGTCAAGACTGGTGACTGTGCTATAAGATTCATCTATTTAAAGGTAATACTTTAAACAATAACTGTAGTGTGACCTGAGAAAGTGAGTACGCAGGAAAGCAGATAACCAAGAAAAAATGTTTGAAGAACTGGAGGTAGGCAGAGGAAGAGGAGCCAATGTCAAACCATACGAAAAGGAGCTGGATAAGACATGAAAGTGCATTTTTAAGGATGAAGAGAGTATCAAGAAGAAGTAACCAATGTTGTCAAATGCTATAAAAACATCAAAGAGAATGAGCAATAGTAACCCAGATTATAGGAATTAAGAATGAATGGATGGAAAAGAAATGGAAACAGCAGGTTGAGATCTCATTTTTTATTTTGGCAGTAAATGGAAGAAAGGAAATAGGATGGCAATTTGAGGAGGATGGTAAAACCAAATAGAGAAGTTTCCTCTTCTCCCTAGATTGAGGGTGACCTATATATATTTAGAAGTGCAGTTTTTTGAGTTAAAAAAGTTATTTTAAGGTTTATAAGAAACAGTATCAAGAGAACTACTGAGAAAATTCTACAACAAAAGAGTTATGAGGGGGAGAATCGGTGGAGTACTAGAGGCAGCTTGTGACAATCAACTGTTATCCATTTTATGAATATGTCACATTTTGTTTACCTACTCATTAGTTAATGGACATTTGAGTTGTTTCCACTTTTTGGCTATTATGAATAATGTTGCTATGAACATTCATGTTCCAGTTTTTGTCAGAACACATTTCAATCCTTCTGGGTATATACCTAGGAGTGAAACTGGTGTGCCACATGGTAATTCTACTTGACATTTCGAGGAACAAACTCTTCCAAAGTAGCTGCATCATTTTACATTCCCACTAGCAATGCAAGGTGGTTCCAATTGCTCCATCTCCTCACCAACATTTGTTATTGTCTGTCTTTCTTATTACAACCATCCTAGTGGGTAGTAAGTGGTATCTCCTTATGGTTTTTTTTTTTGTGAGGAAGACCAGCCCTGAGCTAACATCTGTTGCCAATCCTTCTCTTTTTGCTGAGGAAGACTGTCCCTGGGCTAACATCCGTGCCCATCTTCCTCTACTTTATATGGGACACAGCCACAGCATGCTTGACAAGCAGTGCGTCGGCAGGTGCCCGGGATCCAAACCCGCGAACCCTGGGCTGCCAAGCGCCAACTAAACTGCTGCGCCACCGGGCTGGCCCCTCCTTATAGTTTTGATTCTCATTTCCCCAATAGCTACTCACATTGTGCATCTTTTTATGTGCTTATTAGCCATTTGTATATCTTCTTCTATTAAAATCCTCTGCCCATTTTTTAACTGAGCCATTTATCTTTTTATTATTGAGATAAAAAAAGTTCTTGATATATTCTGGATGCAAGTCCTTTATCAGATATATGATTTGCAAATACTTTTTTCAATTCAGTGGGCTATCTTTTCACTTTCTTGATGGTATCATTTGCAGCACAACACCTTTTTTGAAGCAGTCCAAATTATCCACTTTTTTCTTTTGTTGCCTGCACTTTTGGTGTTTTTATCTAAAAATTCATCGCCTAACCCAAGGTGAGGAAAATTTACACTTATGTTTTCTTCTAGGAGTATTATAGTTTTAGCTCTTACATTGAGGGCTGTGGTCAATTTACAGTTAATTTTTGTGTGGTGTGAGGAAGGGATCCAACTTTATTCTTTTGTACGTATATATCCAATTATCTCAGTAGCATTTGTTGAAAAGATTATTCTTTCTCCACTTTATTGTCTTGGCATCCTGGTATAAAGTCAGTTGACTGTAAGTGTAAGGGTTTATTTCTGGACTCTCAATTTTATTTCATTAATCTATATGTCTATCCTTTTGCCACTACTATAGTATTTTGATTACACTAGCTTTGTAGTAAGTTTTGATATCAAGAAGTGTGAGTCCTCCAACTTTGCTCTTCTTTTTCAAGAGTGTTTTGGTTATTCTGGGTTCCTTGTATTTCCATATGAATTATAGTTATCAGCTTCTCAATTTCTGCAAAAAAAGTCAGCTGAGATTTTGATAGGGAATGTGCTGAATCCGTAGATGAATATTGAGAGTATTGCCATCTTAACTATATTAAATCTTTGGATTCATGAACATGGGATAGCCCTTCATTTATTTAGATCTTTAATTTCTTTCAACAGTGTTTTGTAGTTTTTAGTGTTCAAGTCTTGTACTTTCTTGATTAAATTTATTCCTAAGTATTTTATTCTTTTTGATGCTATTGTAAATGGAATTGTTTTCTTAATTTTATTTCATATTGTTCTTTTCCAGTGTATAACAATACAAGGGACTTTTATATATTGATCTTGTATTCTAAAACCTTGCTAAACTTTTTAATTAACTCTAAAATAGTATTTTGGTGAATTCCTTAGGTTTTTCTATATACAAGATCATGTCATCTGCAATTGGAAATAGTTTTACATCATCTTTTCCAATTTGGATATCTTTAATATTTTTTTCTTCCCTAGTTGCCCTAGCTAGAGTCTCCAGTACAATCTTGAATTGAAATGGTGAGCATGGATATCCTTGCCTTATTCCTGATTTTAGGGAGAAAGCATTCAGTTTCTCATCTTTTGGCATGATGTTAGCTGTGGGTTTTTCATAGATGCCATTTGTCAGGTTGAGGAAGTTCCCTTCTATTCCTACTTTATCAAGTATTTTCATCATGAAAGCATGCTGGATTTTGTCAAATGTTTTCTTCTGTGTCCATTGAGATGATCATGTGGGTTTTGTCCTTTATTCTACTAATATGTGAATTACATTAACTGCCTTTTGGATGTTAAATCAACCTTGCATTCCTGGGATAGATCCCACTTGGTCATGGTGTATAATCCTTTTACTCTGCTGCTGGATTTGGTTTGCTAATATTGTGTTGGGGATTTTTGCATCCATATTCATAAGGAACATTAGCCTGTAGTTTTCTTTTCTGTGATGTCCTTGTCTGGTTTTGGTGTCAGGGTAATACTGGCCTTATAGAATGAGTTGGGAGGTGTTCTCTCTCTTATATTTTTGAAAGAATTTTTATAGGATTGGTATTAACTCTTAGAATGTTTGGTAGAATTCACCAATAAAGCCATCTGAGCCTGGGCTTTTCTTACTGGGAAGTTTTAAAATTGCTAATTCAATCTCTTTGCTTGCTATAGATCAAATTTAGATGTTCTATTTCTTTTTGAGTCAATGTTGGTAGTCTGTGTCTTTTTAGGAATTTGTCCATTTCACCTACATTACATAATTTTTTGGCATACAGTTGTTTATAGTACTCCCTTAGAATCCTTTTTACTTCTGTGAGGTCACAAGTAATGTCCTCTATTTCATTACTGATTTTAGTGATTTGAACATTTTCTCGATTAGTTTAGCTAAAGATTTGTCAATTTTGTTGATCTTTTAAAGAACCAACTTTTGGTTTCACTGACTTTCTCTATTGTTTTTATATTCTCTTTTTACTTCAATACTAATCTCTATTCTGTGCTTCCTTCTGCTTGCTCTTCTTTTTCCAGCTTCTTAAATTGGAAGGTTAGGTTACTGATTTGAGATCTTCTTTAATATAGGCATTTATAATTATAAATTTCCCTCTAAGAACTGCTTTAGCTGCATCCCATAAATATTGGTATGTTGCATTTTCATTTTCATTCATCTGAAAGTATTTTCTAATTTCTGTTGTGATTTCTTCTTTGACCCACTGGTTATTTAGAAGTGTGTTGTTTAATATTTACATTTGTAGATTTCCTAAATTTCCTTTTGTTATTTATTTATAGTTTAATTCCATTGTGGTTGGAGAACAGACTTTTTATGATTCCAATTGTTTTAAATTTATTGAGGCTTGTTTTATGGCCCAGCATATAGTCTATCCTGGAGAATGTTCAAGTGCACCAGAGAAGGATGTGCATTCTGTTATTGTTGAGTGCAATATTCTACAGATGTCTGTTAGGTCTAGTTGGCTTATAGTTTGTTTGAATCTTCTAAATTGTTGTTATTCTTCTGTCTAGTTGTTCTACCTATTGGTGAAAGTGCAATTTTGAAGACTCCAATTATTATTATTGAACTATCTATTTCTCCCTTCAATTCTGTCAGCTGTTGTTGCATGTATTTGGGACTTTGACTTTAGGTGTGAATATGTTTATAGTTGTTATAGCTTCCTGATGAACTGACTCCTTTATTATAAAATGTTCTCCTTTGTCGCTATTAAATTTTTTTGTTTTAAAGTCTTTTTTGTCTGATAGTAGTATAGTCTGACATTTGTCTGACATTAGTCTAGTCTAGTCTAGCTCTTTCATGGTTACTGTTTGACGGTGTATCTTTTCCCAACCTTTTACATTTAACCTATCTGTCTCTTTCAGTATAAATTGTGTCTCCTGTAGATAGCACGTGGTTGGGTCTTATTATTTTCTCCAATTTGACAATCTCTGCCTTTTGATTATATTGTTTAATCCATTCACACTTAATGTTATTAGTGACATGGTTGGCTTACATCCACCATTTTTCTATTTATGTCTCATGTCTTTTTCATTCATCTCTTCCTCCTTCACTGCCTTCTTGTACATTAAGTGAATATTTTCTAGTGTAACATTCTAATTCCTCTAATGATTTTGTACACTTCCTGTGTTTTAATTATTTTCTTAGTGGTTGCTCTAGGGTTTAAAATAGGCATCTTATCAGAATCTATTCCAGATTTGTACAACTTAATTTTAGTGAGATATAGAAACATGATTTCTATATAGCTCTATTTCCTCCTTCTTCCTTTTTATTGCTATTATTGTTATACATATTACATCTATATATGTTACAAACTAAAAAATACATTGTAAGTATTACTTTATATAATTTCATGTTTTTTATAGAAGCAGAGAGAAGAAAGAAGAGCAAGAATAATTTACATAAGTTTGTTATATTAACATTCTTAGACATGAACTTCCCTACACCTTGTTCCATATAAAGTCAGTTCCCTTAGCCAGAGCTATAGAAGTCCCTCTTCTTAAGGTCTGCCTCTTCTCCTAGACAGAAATTCTGTGCCACTGCACAGGAAAGAGATGTGAGTGAAGTTAGTGGCCCACTTCTTCTAGAGTGACACCCATGCTCTATGAGTGGGACTCTGGACAAGGACAGTAGTCCCTGGTCTTCTCAGTTTGGCTCTTTAGCATGGAACCCCCAACCTATAAGTGAGCAGAGGCAGGGTGATCAGCCTCCTATTCTTGGTCTGCCATGTCTGGAGTACAGCTTCCACCCTATGAGTGGGGGCTGGGTTGGATATATGAGACTGGTCCTCTTGGCCAAGATTGCTTGGAATAGAGCTTCTGCAATATAGAGTTGGGGCTGGGGGGGAAGTGTGGCTGAGAGCTGCTGCTTGCCTGCCCGTCCCAGGGCAAAAATGTAGCCTTAGATTGGAGAGGCAGTCCCATCTTCTTGAATGCAAATGCCTAGAATAGAGCTTCTGTCATCCTGAACTGGCAAGAATGGAAGCAGTTTTGGCTTAAATCCACAGACTTTCCCTCTATTTACTGAGATTCAGTAGATTTTCTTCAATAGGTGTTTCTCCATTTGCTGTATGCCCTCAGGACAATTTTTGGAGAATTAAAATTTTTTTTATAACATTCTTGCAGTTAAATGGGTTTCCCTGTGGAGAGGGTCTGCTGTGCTCCTCAGACTGTCATTCAGTCTAACTCTTCCACACATTTTTACATTATTACAATAAATCAAAATATAGACCATGCTTCCCAAAGATCCTTTCTTTTTGAAAGGAGAGAGAGATTCTTTAGTATTTCCTCCTATTTTGCTTACAGAGACAATAATGAATACTTGAAAGTACCCCAATTTTGGAATCAGACAGAACTGGTTTGAATCCTGATTCTGTCACTTACTCTTGAGACTTTCTTAAATTTTCAGAGCCTCAGTTTTCCCTATAAAACAGGATAAGTAATACCTCTTCCAAAGGGTTCTGTTTTATTTTGAGAAGAAAATGAGATAAGATATATAGACCATAGTACCTGGTAGATTGTAGGCATTTTTTGTTTTGAGTGAAGGTCGGTGCTGCCTACCGTCTGGAGTTCAGACTATTTCTGGGGAGTTAGAGCAGATCATTTGATAATGAAAATGGCCTTCTTTTTAGTGCCTAGCATAGTTCTGTACATTAAGAAGAAAATTCATAAAAATTGGCTGAATAAATATTTATACAAAAAGCTTCTTTTTCTTTTACTAGTTAAAAATGAATTGAAGAATAAAAGAACTAGTGTTAGGTAAAAAAATGCCATTTAATTCCTTCTATATATCTAAACATATATATATTTAAATATATATATTTATTTAAAATTTACATATCCTTTATCTAAAAAAAAATCCATTTTTTTCTTAATCATTCCAAAGGCAGATTGCTTTCCCTTCAATATGGCATAACAACAGATTTAAATGGTGCTCAACAGTTTGCCAAGTGCTTTCAGCAATGTATTATATATATTAACAACAACAACTCTGTGAAGAAAAATAAGTATCACCATTTCCTATTTTACTGGTGAAGAAACAGGCTCAGAGAGAATAAGACAGTTACTGTGATGGTGGCAGTGTAACTGTAATAAACCAAAATCATGTTCTTTCTATTGGGGTCTTTTGTCATCTGAGTATTCATTATCAAAGTCCCTACAGCCACAAAGTTGGGCAAGAAAGCAAGAGTCATAACACAACTATTCTTAAACATTTCAACCAATTAAAAATTAGTCATCAAGCATTCCTCCCAATTTAATATTATCATCTATCCTTAGCCATCAGTCAACAACTTTGTCAGTCTCTGACAAATTGTATAAAATCAATTCAACAATACAATGTAAAAGAATTAAAAAATGATTGCAAAGTGAAACTAAACATCTTGGAAAAGATGCATTATTTCGTCAAATCAATGAAAGTGATACTGGAGAAACTGTTTGAATAACATGCAAATCCATTGGCAAATGAGAATCAGGCAGAGTTAGGCTGATTAACAACTACGGGAGAAAAATACTTAAGAATGATGATACTCTAAGTGCTCAAAAGCAAATGATTTCAATATCCAAATACTGAGAGAGGTTATTGGGAAAATTGATGATGTCCTTAAGTATATTTTTGGAAAAAAAAATTTTCTTTATGATTGTGTGCTAACAGTTAAACCCAAAGTGAAAAGTATCATAATCTGATACATATAATTATGTTAGAAAAGTCGTGTCCCCTCAAAAATCACCACAAACAAAATTAATTTGATTCAGCCTTTAAGAGTTGGGAAATAGCTAAGATATAAGTTCAAATTTTATTGAATATAAAACTAAATGAACTTTTCTCAACAGTTTTTAGTTTCATTTTTTAAGATAAAATCTTCAATAACATTGTCCTCTTCCTTCTCCCCACTTACTGTAAAATATTAGACTCTCTTTTAAGTCAATTAAATTTTAGTGGCTTTTTCTAGGGAACAGTATCCTCAGTTCTCTAGTACTGCCTCTTTTTAATCTTACTTAGTGCAATGATGCAACAAAGCTTCTAATTAATTAGGTTCTAAACGTGATACTAATTCTGTGCCTTAATAAAAATATGGCTCTTTACAAAACTCCCAATTCACAAGCGAGTAGTTCTAAACAACTGTATTAAAATGTTATACTAAATCTCTGTTTCAAAGACCTGAAAGTAAGTGGTAACACAGTTTTCCAAGAAGTACACGACACCACTGGTAAAAATCTGAATTTCAAGCTATAATGAGGTGTATAAATCTGGATGTTTGAATGCAGAGTGAATATACTTAAATATATTTCAGAAGACTATCTGGACAGTATTATCATTATTAATACAAATATAAAATTTAATTTTGATAAATGGTTGCTCCTCAGGATAGTTTGCCAATATCAATAAATTAAAAACTATAAAGAACACATGTAACAGAGTACAGTAAAACTTGTGAAATAGGTCACTGCTCACATAAAGCCTCTTAAGTTTCAAAAATTCTCTTCCTAGATGTTTAATCAACAAACATCTCTGACGCGCAGAGTTCAGAAGATGAGACATGTGCAGTACTACCCAGAGCAACAGAAAGCCAGCCATATTGACTAGATGGCTCCTACTGGTACTGGAGAAACAGCTCAGGGTATTAGATTTTATTGCTTTTTATTCACTAAGTAGAAAGTTTCTTTTCTAACATCCATTTAAATATTCTAAGGGAACTTCCCATTTATATGAAATGCAAAAATCTAGGTTCTCAGTGGAAACTAACAGAAATGGTAGCTTGCATATATGAATGTATATATGAAGTATTCCATTTTGAAGCCAAGTCTGCATTCTTTAGGAAGGACAAAGTAGACATCTCGAAAATTCTGAAAAATTCTGAGAAATATTCTAATTTTCTATTTTGATTCAGAAATGTATTGCTTAAAATTAAGGACTGATCCAACAAATGATTTCTATTCTCTCTTGAAACAATGTTTCTTATGGGGAGTCAAATACTGCTACAGAATTAATCACATCATTTGCAAGGCCTATCTGAAAAAGACAAGTTGGAAGAAGTTATGGTGGACTTGTAACATGAAGAAACTACAGCTTTCTGATTTAGACTATGTACAGTACTTAAAGATGTAATATTTTCTTCTGAGTGCAACAGGTAATGGACAACGAGAACTGGCTTATTTGGTACAGGTTGGGGGAACAATTACTTAATTTATTGGCAGTCATTACTACTTCAAAAATTAATGAACGGCTCTAGGCTTCCTCCTGACTCCCTGGTTAGTTCTCTGAAACTTGCTTACTCTCATTCCATATTAGATCCTCTGGCTCTTTCCTCATAACTGAAAAGCATTCCTGAACCTTGTGAATCTCGAATTTTATAGGAGCCTCTTCTGTGAAGTGTTAGTTTTTGAATTGTACTTAGTGCTTTTTAAAATGTATATCTCTTCTTGGACTACAAAATACTCTTGCTAAAAACAAGATTTGGACTCATTATTAACAAAAATCCAAAACTTAACCAAAAGAAAGGTGTGTAAGATGTGATTACGGTCATAAGAGGGACTGACTTTAAATAAATATTCCAGAATATACGTATGTCACACTAGTCAAAATAAACACCTTGAGAGGTTATAAATTCATTTCAATATGGCTTTCATCACTCGAAACATTTGGAAACTTCTCTTTTGGCATTGCAGTCAGAATGACTGAAGGAACTACACATTATCTTGTGGTCATAACCAAGTTTTCAACCAAAAATTACACTGCCTGACTTAATCAACAAATTTAGTCTTCTGACTTGGCTTCAAATAACTTTCTGTCATTTTCTCAAAATAAAAGTAAATAAAAAAGTACTGTTAATGGATGACATTTTGTACCCAAAATAAACAAAAGAAAGTGTCACAGGCCTGGAAGAAGTTAATATTTTTTGTAACTAACTTAGCAAACAGCTTTTAAAGATAAATAATCTTAAGACAATAGTTATTGGATGTCTAAGTTCTGTTTGTCAAAAAAGTCACCTAACTATTTGGAAGCCTATATTAATTGTTCAAAAATATGAACATACTGATAGATCACACAATAAGATACAGGAAACAGATATCACATAGAAATTATAAATTGGGAGAATAAAAATAAATAGACTAACTATACATTAAAAAATACAACCTTTCAATAGGATAGCTAATGCCATATCTTTCTGGTAATATGCGTAAGTGGGTACTTGAGGTATCTGACTTTGAGTCTGTTTAGGCAGAAAGCTTTTGCTCTTGCTCATGTTTGTAAAAAGTAAATGTTTTGTTATTAACTCATAAAATTAATTACTTCCTCATATTTAGAGTTACCAATATTTAGGCTCTAGGGCAAACTTTTAAGAAGTTATATTTAAAGACAACAAAGAAAAATACAGATTTTCAGTACCAGATGTCTGGGAAGATCCCATTTGGATTTGAGCTACTTAAATTTGCAATCATGTATTTATACATCTAACAGAGCTTCTGTTTCCCCCAGAATCAGAAAATTAACTAGCTTTGTAGCATCTTCCTTGATCTGCCACCCGTGCCCTGAGGATTAGAGACTCCACCTGAGCTTGTTTTACAAGCATAACAGAAAAAATTAATCTCTGCTGGCAGCGCTCCCACTGGGACACTGATGAATAATGATATCCCTCTTTTGCTGCCCTCTCAGTCCACTAGAAAAGCCACTCTAACCCGGCAACGTGGAAACTGCTGAAACCATTCCAGCTGTGGATTAGCAGGCAGTCAAGCATCCATCTGCTCTATGCGAATCAAGAGAAAGCAAACATGCATTCTTATGGCTAAAGTCGTATTCAAACCACATAACATCTTATAAGAATATATATATACATGTATATACCTCTATCTCTATCTGTCTGTCTGTCTATCTAGCTATCTGCTTATCTGTCTACCTACCCTATCTATTCAATAACAGGCAATCACATACTGTAAGCTAAATTAACCCAATTCCTCAATTTAGTTTGCATTTCTTTGGTGCTTTAAATGTTGGAAAACAAAGTACATGTTCAGAGGTTATAAAGTATAGCTCTTAAGTTTGGTATTCATATGGGGCTGATTAACTCGAAATTAAACTTCTAGAATGCAATATGAGAATACGTCAGGCATATACACATTCCTGGATTCTCAAATGTAGCAACCAACTTCTTGTTTTGAAAAGTAAGACTGTTTAATCAGTTTCTAAGTGTTACACAGAGGAATTGTGGCCTTTAATTTTAATTGGCTTTATTTTACTGACACATTGATTTAGTGGATATTTGTGGACTTTTGCCTTCTCCAAAAAGGAAAGAACTGTTCATTGCTTTTGGTCTGCAAATAGCAAAATGGAGTTCATCAGGACTCCATCAGCTCTTCATGAATGAGCACTCTAGCACTTTAACATACCCATAATGTAATGATGACTGATGTTTATAATGATAGCTTTAGGACTCGGAAAGATCTTTATGAGTCTTCTGAACGATCAAAGAAAAATGTTTTCAGCACAGTTCTAAGGGTATTTTATAGCATTAAAGTTCTTTGAATTCTGAAATCCATATCTGATATGGGTTTCACATCATGGATATGGAAATATTTAGAAATTTTATTAACAAAAAAATTTAAAATAATCATCACACCATATTTCTGGTCCATAATAATAATAATTTAAAAAGCCAACCCTGCTTTTAAGCTCTAGTCTGGTATTACCCATATCATTTTGGTGTGGGTCCCAAGTGGCAATTTACTCATCTTTCCTTTTTCTCTGATTTTAGTTGCATTCACTGTTTATTTCGATGTCTTACTGATTCTTTCCTCACTCACTTCTCTTCCTCTTTCACTGATTAAAAAAGTGAAATTAGGGGCTGGCCTAGTGGCGTAGTGGTTAAGTTCACGTGCTCTGCTTGGGTGGCCCAGGTTTCGCAGGTTCGGATCCTGGGCATGGACCTATGCACTGCTTATCAAGCCATGCTGTGGCAGGCGTCCCACATATAAAGTAGAGGAAGATGGGCACAGATGTTAGCCTAGGGCCAATCTTCCTCAGCAAAAAGAAGAGGATTGGCAACAGCTGTTAGCTCAGGGCTAATCTTCCTCACGAAAAAAAAAAAAAAGTGAAAGTAGATGAGAGTTACAACTCTTTCTGTGCTTTCAGTCCAGCAGAGCAATACACCACCAGCTCAGTCACTGGTTCTGCAAGACAATTTATTCGTTCATCTGTCAGCAGAAGATGACACCTGTTTGGCATTTGTCTTATAAATTTGCTGACACTGTTTAATAAATAACAGAAAATACATATAGAGATGGTATGGAGGACCTAAATAAGTTGAAGCAAGTGTATGTGGAAGAACTCTCCAAAGCCAATGGAAATACTTTAAAACTGAGATTATCGTGCTTCTGCCAAACTTCATTATTCTTCTGAATTACATACAAAATAATGAATGGCACATAAGAATGTGGAGAATCTCATGTATTTGAGGAGAATGACATTTAGAAATCCCTCTTACTGCTCAGGTTTTTTTTTTTTTTTTTTTAAGTGAAGTGAGTTCTAACTCTCTGACATAATCAAATTTCTGAGACGTGTTTATATTCTATTGGATTGTCAGCTGGAAAACATTGTTTGGAAAATAAGTGGAGTCCTTTTTTAAAAGAATGTAATGCTAAAATAAAATGCAGATGGTGTGAATAATACTACTGTAATAAAGACCATATCTACGTATTTTATTTGGTAGTAACAACAAATTTTTTCAGAGTACATGTAAGTATGAGAATGGGGAATATCCATTTCTTTGAGCTGAGAAATCAAAAGATACTTGGCTTATAAATGCATCACTGGAAAGGAAATTCCTCTAGGTTTCTGCCATATGTATAATGTCTCAGCATAAAAGTATCCATTTTAGTCTTACAGTGGTAAGACTACAGTTTGCTAAGAATGATTAATCACTAGTTAGATCTTTTTCTTAAGAGAGCTTTTCAACACTATCACAGTTAATTAGTAAGTGATCCTCTACTGTCTGACAAGGCAAGAATAAATATCTCAATCCTAGAATATTCATATATGATTATGAGAAAAGAAATCAAAACCCACTTTTTCCACTGATTCTCTTTCAAAAACTTAAATTTCTGTTTAAATGATTACAAATTATTTATTCTTAAAAAGATATTAGTATTTTTAGAAAAGTTTTCCAGGTTTTTTTGCTATTATAAATAACACTGTGATGAACATCTGTGTACATGTATCTTGACAACACACTTGTTTCCCTAGGATAGATTCCTAGAAAAGGAATTATAACACCAGGGAGCAGAAATTTTTTAAAGCTTTTTAAAAAAATTTTGATAGATATTATCAAATTTGTTTCTAGAAAGATTGGGTCAATGAAGACTCTTTTAGCAGTGTCTGGGCATGTGACAACTCACAGCACTCTCACCATCAATGATCCTTTTTGAATTTCCACTAGTTTAATATGCTAAAGAGATTGCTATTTTTGTTTCAATTCATATTTCCTTGATTAGTGAGAAGGCTGAATTTTTTTTATTTGTTAAAAATGAATTTATTCTTCCATAAGTTGTTAATTAATGCCCTCTTTTCATTTTATCATTTGGAGTCATAGTGGATGTCTTTTTAATTAAAAAAATGAAAATATATTACCCTTTTGTCTATCATAATTATAACAAATATTAATGCTTTTAAAATTTTATATATAGAGACATGCATGTATTTTATATTTTTATGTAGGCAAATTCATTTCCTTTTGTAATTTCTTCAATTGTTTTATGCTTTTTGTGTTTCTTTCCCTCTCCCTCTTTGAAATCTTAACTTTATTCTTGACTTTAATCCTTAATCTGACTGACCTTTACTCTGGTATATGCTATGAAATTGGAATCTAACTTGAATATTTTTCCAAAATGTTATACAATTGACCCAAGAATATTTGTTGAATAAACTACCCCTTAACCAATGATTTTCTGATGTTTTCTTTTTACTTAGTGCTTCACACAGATAAGTGAGATGGGTCTTGACCAATGTGTGAAAACTGCCCCGGCTGAGGTGGGGAAGGAGGCATTCTTGGCATATGGAGTACCATGAGCTCCACAGAGTAGCAAAGGGGAAGAGCAGTTGAAGGCAGAGGCTATTTTCACTCCAACCTATACTGAAGCCAGACTCAGAATCATCTCATATGGCACAAGGATTCCAAATTTATCCTGTAAAATTTTTTTGAACAGAAGAGGATAATGGTATTTGTCCTATGTCGATAGAATTTATATAAATTATAATATATCAAATGTTAGAACTTGTTATCAATATTAAAATATTATTATCAATGTAAACTAGCAATAACAGATATGAATGACTAACATATGGTAGGGAATATATTGAGGGTTTACACACATTATTTAATCTTCCCCTTTATTTTATAAAGGAACATGGAGCTTGGAGAGAGTAAGTGACTAACCCAAGATCACATAGTAAGAAAATGGTGGAGTCACGTCTGTGTGACACCAAAGCTCATGTTCTTAATAACTAGACTTGCAGAGTACTCTGGACATGCTGGTACAACTTACACTTTTAAAATAGTTAATATCAAACTATAATTACTTCTTAGACATAGGCCTTTTCCCTTCTTGAAGGCAGGGACCATATCTGAATTATCACTGTCCTCTTGCACCTAACACAGTAGGTGCTAAATAGATACTTGCCAGACTGTTGAGGATGTGTGTTTAAGAATATCTACAGGACAGTAATAGATATAGAATAGATAAGCTTCCAAATAAGAGAAAATGAAGGACAAGCAAGAGAAAATGTAACCCATAATGGAGGCAAAGAAGAAACTGCAGCAGAGGAAGGGATTAGAAAAGTGCAGAATAACAGAAAGAATGCACATTAATTCTGTCATTAGAAATTAAAATGAAGTAATACTTTGTCTATTTATGTGTCAAAAATGCCTACTTTTGAAAACCTATATTTTGCAAGTACCTAGACTTTAAATATGGCCCCCCAAGTTATCATATTAAATAATGTAATATTCACCTATTTATTCAGGAAGAGAAACTACTAAATATCACAGCCCAACCTAGAGTTGGTATTACTAATGAACTAGATTACATTGACCAGAGCTTTAACTGCAATAGAATGAAGAGAATTTTTCCAGATGAATATATGCCTAATAAAATGGCCAGTTTGATTTGCCTGATTTTTTTCTCAGCCAGGTTCTCAATGGCTTCCTGGCTGTTTTACAGCTTTCTGCTCAGTCCCAACAGAAAGAACATTTTTCTTACTAATATAGCTTCCCCATAGATTTCAAGCCCAAACTCCTAATTCAAAGAAGTGCTAATCCATTTGCAAAGCATTTTAGTGAAGGAGTAATCACCCAGCCATAATCACTATCACTAATCATAATTACTTTATGATTTCTTCTAATTACTAAGTGGCTTTTAACAACTGTAAATAGATGAGCACTCTTAGGAGCACAGACATTGGTCTGGAAGCCAGGGAAATGCCTCATGAAAGAATCATAGTGCTTTTTCACTTGGAGGTAGGATGATGTGGCAGTGGGGAATCATTGCTTTTACAGACTTTATCACTCCCCTGTGGTCCACTAAACCCCGAACCATGGCCTCTAGTGAAATATTAACCTGGGGAGAAAGGAAGAGGGAACAAGAGAGAAGGGGCAGAACAACCTAAGAGAAAACTCAGAAAGTGACGCTGTGATCAAGGATATCAAGGTCTCTCAAATGAAGTTATATGTTAAAAAAAAGTAGCAATAAAACTCACTGCAGGATACATGCCAGGGTGAGGGCAAAGCTGCACTTGGGATCCTAAGGAAGCATGACTCTATATTCTTGTTTATTCCTCCAAACCACTAATAATGAAATAAAGTTCCTTAGTGAGTCCAGTAAGCAGCCCTTCTGATAGAGGGAGACTAAGTGTTCTGAAGCCCTAAAAAATCTTAAGGTGTCTAGAGGGAGGCAGTTTTAAAAGCAAAACACAAACAATAAACCTAAACTAAAACATAACACAAAACAAAAAAATCTCTCCAGATCAAGGTCAGCTATATTCAAAGACATATTTTTTACCTTATTAGATCTTCACACTAATCCTGGGATAAGTAGGGCAGGTATGACTGCACATTTTTTAACGAATGAGGAAACTGAGGCTTAGAGAGATTAAATGACTTGCCACTTACATAAAGAGGTTAAAAGGGCCATGCTGAGATATGAACCCATGTTTCCTAAATGCAAACACCATATTCATTCCACCACACTATAGCTACCTCAGTCTATTAATGGCCTTTGCCCATATTAACGGGTCTTTCCCCATCTCCTCAGTTGCAGCTGATGACCCTGCTTCTTAGTTTATAAAACAATTAAAACAAACAGAAGGAAATTGCCTCATTATCTTACCACCAATACCAATCCCCTTGCATCTATCCCCCAGTACTCTGCCTTTTCTCCTGTTACAATGGTAAATTGTCTCTAATTCTACCTGGGGCCAATTCTTCTACTTATGCATTGATTCCTATTTCCCTTTTGTCTTTCTAAGGACTTTGCTCTTTCCTATATCATCATTTCCCCCCCTTTCTATAGGATCATTTCTATCAGCATACAAATATGCTGTAATGTCTTAAAAAAAAAAAAGAAAATTGCTTTCATACCATCCCCTCCCCAGCTCCCTGCAAGAATTAGCTGTATTTGCTGTCTCTGCTTTAAAACCCATTCTCTCTTGAGTCCTCTCAAATAAGACTTTTGTCTCCTATGACTCCACTGAAATTACCCATTAAACTCATCTAGGATAGCCATCTTATCACGTTGAATGATTAATTTCAGCTCTCATCCACTCCATATCAACAGTTAATCACCATCTCCTTCCTGGATACTCTTTTCCTCTTGGCTTCCAGGACAGTGCAGTCTCCTGAAGGTTTTCCTTGTCACTTATCTCTCACTCTCAGTTTTCTTTGCTGACCCACCTTCTCGTCCTTCTCTGCCCAATCTCAACATGCTAGCGTTCCCAGAGTTCAATCTTCAGACCTCTTGTCGATACTCACTGAGCCCAGATGATCTCAACAAACCTCATGACTTGGAAATTTTGAATACCATCCATATGCCTGTCACCAGTCCCCCCTAAAACAAACACAGACTCTGCTCTTTACCCAGTCTTCTTCAATTCAATAAATGGTATTCTTTCTCACCAAGTTGCTCAGGCCAAAAACCCAGGCATCATCTTTAATTATAAGTAAACAGGAAATAATCCATCAATTTCTGTTGATTCGACCTTCAAAACATCCTGAGTCCAATTACTACTCATTATTTCAACTTCTGACCACTCTATCCAAGCCATTTTGTCTCATCCTGACTTTCTGCAACAATCATTTCTCTACTAAGGAGCCAGAGTGGTCTCTTCACAGTAAATAATATTGAATCACTCTTTTGATCAAAATCCCTCCAATGGCTTCTCTGAACACTTAGGATAAAATCCAAACTCCTAGCAAGGCTGTAGATGACCCAGGCCCTCCTCCCATGCCTCAACAGGGCTTATTTCACTCTAGCCACACTGGCTTTCCTCCTATTCCCTGGACCTGACAAGTAGCTCCTGCTTCACGGCTTCTGCACTTGCTATTCCCTCTGCCTAGAATTTCTTCCCCAAGGCTTTTTCATAAGTTGCTCCTTCACGACACTCAGTTCTCTGTTCAAATATCATCTCCTCAGAAAAGCTTTCCTTAACCGTCCTATGAAGAACAGCCTCCTCTAGCTACCTCCAGACTCTTGCTTTATTTTTTAAAAATCTCACTTATACCTACTTGAATATTACCTGATTGTTTACCAACCCCACTAGGAATATAAGGTCCGTGAGTACTGGAACTTCATCAGCCTGGTTTGCTGCTGTATCCTCAGTGCCTGGAACATGGTATGTGCTGAATAAATATTATGATTAAATATAATAACAGCTAACACTTACTGAGTACAGTAAATGAGCAAAGGACTGTTCTGTGCTTTCCCTATATTAACTAATTTAATCTTCCCAATAATTCTGTGAAGTACTTATGGTAGTGATATCACAAAAGTCATAGTTATGGAATCATTCTGTACTTGGACTATTGGCTCTTTTCTTTAAAACAGAAGGACTATAAAAAGAACTACTGAGAAGGATTAATGGACATGAAAATGCCTTGTGAGAAAACGATCAGGAGATATAAATCTCTATACAGACTAAATAATGGCTAATGTATGAGGACTAGTGGTGGTCTGATAAGAACCAATGAGGTGGGACAACAATCTATTATTTATTAAGTATAAGGAAATATAGTCAGGAATAACAGATAAATTAAGGAAGGGTAATTGTACTGTTTTCATTAAAAACCCTCCCAAACTTATTAAAAGTAGTATTATCTGAAAAACAAGATTCAATAAACCAAGGAGATGGCTAAATATGACTTGTTTTTAAATACATGTTAGGATACACTTTCATACTTTACAATAGAGAATTTACAAAAATTTTATCCAAAATTGTGTTAATACAGTTAAAAAAATGTTTTTAAAGCTTATAGTGATTCTATCGTGTTTCTCTACATTATTACATAAGGAAAAAACCTGGCATGTTAGTTAACCTAAAAGGCTATAGGTCCCTCAGCAGCAAGAAGTATTTCTATGATTAATTTTTCCTTTTAAAATTCCATGTTTCCAAAATAATGTAATGTTCTAGGACTCTGCTTATACCAGTTGGGGGCTGGGAAGGATATTTAATCCTTCTTTTGCTCTGTTACACAGAAACGATATTGAAATACATTCAGTTGGCTTTAAGTATTAGAAATGATCACACTTATTTACCTATTTGGCTCCTTTGTGAGAATAAAAGGTAGGATGGTATATTTTTTAGTTTATACAATGTTTTAGCATTATTTGTATTGAGAAAATATTTTGGACAGGACCCATAAACGTTATGGAACACATCTGATCACCATTATTAATTGAAGAAGGAGCTAGCATTAATTTCTGAACTGCTCCACCTGCTGGACCAATGAGACTCTAACAATAATTTTAGAGTACTTAAACTTTTTTGGAATGAAATTAGAAACATTTTGAGCAGAAACCAATTTATAGCATATGAAAATTATATTTTAAAATGTTTTATCCAATATTAAAATTTCCATTTATTTTCCACTTATTTTTAAAGCCTAAACAATGCTCTGCTTACTCAAAGTAGAATGAAGTGACAATTGATTAGAATTTAGGGAAGAGATTTTCCCAGCAAGATAATAATCTTCAATGTTATTTTCATTATGTTTTTATTTCCCTAATGTGATTGTATGTGTACAATTCTAAATAGTTATGATATCAAATTAAGCCGAACGTTATTATCAATAACAAAAAATATTCTCAAAACCAAATTAATAATGATTTACTTTGCCAAATGATTTATCATTTGCCAAATGATAGGGTTCCCTGAAAAGCAAACTATCTTGGAGTTTTATAAATATGACTTAATTTATATGAAACCATCCAAGATTATATTTGTAATTTAAAAATGTCTAAATGGAGTCTCCCTTTGTAAATGCTCTTATGTGATCTGCAGGAGCTTGGTGATCCAATCTTGCCCACAGGCCAGGTTGGTAACTCTGACTTTTGGGGAGGATAACGTCAGCAACTTTTTTTCCTTGAACGCCATAAGTAGGACTAAACACTTCCCATGCATAGGTAAAGCAGCAGAAGAGAAAGACATATTCAGCACAAGCTTATTCCTTTGTTTTTAATTGGCTCTGTGGGCTCTAGTACAAATCTCCTTAAAAGATATGGGTTTACCTTCTATTTCTTTGGTATTCTCCCAAGTGCACTGAATATTGGATAGAACACTTATTATATTACTTTTCCACACTAATTGTGTCATTTTGGGCAAGACTGGGTCTTTGTTTCTTGAAAAATGAGAAAGTTAAACTAGGTGACAATGGAAGAAATATTAAAGCTATCCATACCCTGATATCTAAACTCATTTCTTAATTAACAACCCTCTTTAATCACCAATCTTTAGAATCCTAGCAATTGACTTGTTATTCTGTGAGACAGTTTAGAAGCCAAAAATAATAAAATAAAAAAAAGAATCAAAAATTTAAAACAGGACAAATTTCACATAATATCACAAACACATTTTATGCTCATCAGAACATAATCAGCTTAAAAATCTTAAGAGTAATCCACTAAATCACAAGAGACATATCTGAGATTGAGGCCTTTTACCAGGAAAATAACTCACTTTTCTCTGTGCTGAGAAAAGCTCCTAAGTGCAGAAAGCTAGGAAGAAGCTAAGAAATATGGAGACTAGGGAAGGTCTCAAGGGAAAGAGACCAAGAGAAGTAGAAAGATACTTTTTTTCAAGACATTTGCCATCTGTGCCTCTCCAAAAGATGCCAGGCAGCTCCCCAGCCTGAGGGTTAGGGAAGCTCTTCTCATGAACCCTGGAAGACATCCCATTAGGTTTCCCCGCTAGGAAGATAAAGAGTAGCAGATGGGATCCTGCGACTGTCAGGAGGTTATTTGGAAATGGAAGGCCTTGAGGTTGGTGATGTTCACTGTTACTCAGTTAACCTTTCCTTCCTTTCATTTTCCCTCTAATGAACTCTTTAATTTTATATGCTGGGTCCCCTACCAATGCTATTCATATGTGGCTTGTCCTTTTTTATTTATTTCATTTTAGATTTCTCTCTTTTACAAAAAATTCTTGCTTACTTTTCCAATCTCCTGCTTAAGAAAGATACTTTTGCAATTTTCTACCAAAGAATTTGTAGCTGTGCCCCAAACAGGACAAAATTCAAGCATTAGAAGTGCTATATTACCGAAAATGTTCTATATATGGGCAAAGCAAAGAATCAGTGTGCTTTTAAAGAAAGCTGTACAGAGAAATGCCAAACCTGGATTTACTGATGCATAAAATTCTTATTGCTTTGGTACTTTTCTAAATTTGGAATGGTTCTATTTTATATTAACACATGAAACTCATACTTTTATTCACTATCCAAGGCTTTGTAGAAAAATAAGAATTTCACAACTTTTCAAATTGGATATTTGATATATAAATATAATCTCATGTTTCTTTACAGTCACAAGAACCCTAACAACTGACTATATCTTTTTAAAACTTTTATTGAAAATTGTAGACATAGAATATATCTGGGGCATATTTTGCTTTCTTTCAAAGCTATTAATACTACAGAAAGCATATTTTGAAAAATCTGTTCAAATAAATTTTCCCAAACTTTGAAATATTTACATTTCTATTACCGTTTTAAAACAGGCTACCTTCTAAAAGTCCACTGAACATATCAAATCACCAGCCTTGTTTGCCATGATGACAGGCACTTTCTACTCTAGACTTGAGCTTTCAGTGCCAACATCATTAACAGATTCTTCAAATTACTTTTTAAATGTCCTTTTCCCTCAGGATTTTCACTTACATCTAATTAGACTACTTACTCCATGCCATGTAATCCCTGTTGCCAAAACTGCTAAATGCTTCAATAAGTAGGAGGAGGGCATCAATGGAGCAAGACAGATGTAATGTCACTGGTTAACAATAGAAGTGTGAAGCAGCTGCCTTAATTATGAAGCTTATTAATTCATGGTGTTAAAAAAAACTTGGCAAGAGTTCTTAGACCATATCTAACCTTTTCAAATAGCATCATATTGTTTAAAACTTAAAATATATGTTTTCAATAAGGAATGCTGAAATAATTATTTTGCCAGTAATTAACATCTGTGCTTTGTACCTATAATTCTAAGTTGTAAGGTCTTTTTTTTTTTTAATTTTAAAAGTAACTCTGCTTCTTAATTGACTTTTTAAAAGTATATACTCTTACATTTCAATGCTTTAAACATTTTTTTATAGCTGGAACTAAATCACAGGATAAGGATAAAATATGTCCAGGAGAGGAAGTAGGGTATAGGGAAAAGAGTTCTAAAGAGCTACTTTCTATACAACCAGGAAAAACTTAACCTCAGTAAACTTCAATTTTGTTTTCTGTATATTAACATTTACCATAAAGCGACGTTTGATGATTATAAATAATGTATATAAAGTGCCTGGCATGTGGTAGGTGTTCAATAAAAGGTAGTTATTATTTTTTCATGCATGTATTGGAAAGACAAGATTTAAATAAATGGGTTATTACTATAGAATAAGATTAGTGAAGAGAAATAGTCTCAATACAATCTTTGCCCTTACACCTAGAATAGAGTATTTTACTGTCACTTAAAGACAATGACATCTAAAGATGTAAGCCAGAAACAGTTCAATTTCTAAGGAAGAAGATGAGCAGTGAAAACAGAAGTCTCAAAAGATGTGTTACTAGAGAAGAAACCATTAGTGGAAGTGTATTTTCTTTTTCAGTGTTGACTGGAATAAAGATTTACATATAATGGAGTAATAATCCATAGGAATTAGGTATCTAAAGTATAACAGACTGCCACATTTAAAAAAGCAAACAAACAAACCCCACAATATTCTGAAGGATAAAAATATTCCTAAAGTACCCAGTAGGCCAAGAGAAAAAAACCCCATGCAAATGGCACATAGGTCCAATTCTAATGCCTGCCTTCCCTGGTCTGTAACAGAATAACCATCATCTCTCACACCAAATATGCCAGTCACAGCAATTCCTCTTCTCTTTTAGTTCTTTAGTAGTGTTAACATTAATAAATTCATTCCAGCTCTTTTTGAATCTATGTTATTCATCAGTTCAAGTAATAAATTCTCTGAGCTTATTACTCGTGGAATAAGACGGAACTTCCTATTGATTAAAAAAGTTACTGTGCTCAAGATCCAAAGAGGACCTCTACTCATACAGTTCATGATTTTAATTTCAGTTAGACTGATTCAAAGCCTTTGCCTTTCTAGACTGAAATGCCCTAATCATCCATCTCCTATCACTTGATTGGCTCACTTTGGGGCCATTCAGACTTTTTCCGTGATGTTCTTTTGATGTGGGGCCAGCAGAAACTTATACAGCAAATCTCTTGCATAGGGAAGATTAACATGAAGGAAAGAATCCTATATCCTGTCTTGTTTTTAGATACTCTTTTTAATGATGGGCAACATTCTGCTGTCATTCTTAGAGCATCACACTCAGTCAGGAGCAACCCCCAAGTGTCTTTCATAGTTTCTTACCAAGACCCATAGTTTATCTATGTGTTAATATAGACAGAGAGACAGACACACACACACACAAAGTTTGTCAGTAATGAATGTTCACTATTCTATCTCCTTCCCCTATAAAGAGCCTCACACATTGTTAGGAACACAATAAATGTTTTTTGGATGAATCAAATATATGGTCTGAGGATAGAAATGTGACTGATCGATTTTAATATAGACAAATGCAGAGTAATATATTAAGAATAAAACATCTAAATTATTTATACTTCATTATATGGATAAGATATTTCTTAAGACAATTTCATTTAGCTTAGCTCCTTGCTATCTGGAAGAGATTAGTTTCACCTGTAAACTCAGAAATTTCCTTTTTCCTCCATCCTTCAGTCAAAAAGGTGATATTGGTAATATAAAAACATTCTGCAGAATACCAAGCTGACCCCAACCATCCTATTGATAGAGAAAAAGAACATAAGGGATAGAATTCAGAAGACAAGGTATAAATGGACCTAATGTATGGAATTTTTTATCAAACCTGACAACCTTCTGCTATGGAACGCTGTAGAAGAGGGAAGTCTGCAGTGTCAAAAGCACCATGAAAGAAAACATACGATGAAATGACTTGATTCAATGCTTTCTCTTTTATTTTTGAAAGAAAATACCCTTTCTGGTAAATATTATAAAGGCAATAAAATCATATCCCAACTTCAAAACAAATTCTATTCTTATTTCAGAAAAGTTGATAGTAATATGCAAAATGACTAGATAAAGAATAAGAATTCCAATCATTTAAATAAAAGAAGAGCAACTGTGGCCAAGTATGAGATTCTAAATACATACCTTCTCTAAAAGAAAGGCCTAAAAAAAGGTATCGAAGATCAGTTATGAATATATAAAATCAAGAGATCATAATCTGAAACTATGTTGTTATGTTAATTGAAAAGAAATAATAGGTTTATATATTTTAAATGTTTAATGAAAGGGAATCGATGTTTAAATATTCTTTTTTCATTCAATGGTTACCTCCTATTTTGTTTTCTCTGTGCCAACAATAATCACAAGAGAACGTATTCAGAGGACCTGAAAGAAAAATCTGAACATAATTTCTACACTATCATTAATACTAAAGAAACCCAAAACCAAAAGTTAAATACAATACATACCCTAAGAACTAATTAGAAAATTTCATTCACTGTCAAAATTAAATTGATGAAAACATTATAGTAAGTACAAAGTAATACTCAAGAGAATAGAAGCTTTTCAGTTGTGATCTTCTCAGGAATACTAAAAATTCCTCTTAAAAATAATTAGTAAATTCAAAAAAGTTTAAAAATGACTTTGGAAACATCAACGGGTGTATCTTAGTAAAAGAAGATGCTAACAGTGAAAGTTATAACACTGAATTGTTCAAAAACATAATGTGACCTTAAGTGTTATAGTAACAAAAGCAGTGACAATGGGAATAGGCCCTTGAAGCACTAACTGCCACCCACACTGCTCTTCTTTGCCCAGTTGTGCTTATCATCCTGTCCCCAACAGCTCCTGTCTGACTGCTTCTTTCTCCTTGTCTTAAAAACCACAAGGAGATCAATATGCATTTTTGGAGGTGAGAGTAGGGAGGATAACGGGGCTATGTGAGTCAATTAGGAATCTTTGGTGTGCTCACAGAAAACATTTAAAAAAACACTTCTCAATCAAAGAATGATTTCTAGAAATTGTACTCTAATTATTTCAAACACAATCTTGCTTTATTATTTAATGTTTCTCTGGTAGTTACACATATGTTCTCCAGTGAATAGAGAATAATTCCTGGATAAAAAGTTAATAAACCCCAGTGGTGCCTGCCTATCTCCTTGTCACCGTGAGTCCCACAGTTTTAATGCCCCACTATCCTCATTCAACAAGAAGTCTCACTGAGACACTACAGACATATACTATCTAGTGGAAGCTGAGAGTTCCTTGGACTAAACACCATAGGATGAAGAGATTACATCAGAGTTGCTGTGGAAATTAAGGGAGTACACCAAACAACAGCTATATAAATATTCTGTTGAGTTTACCTTATACATATTTGCAGATGATTTGTTTTGTTTAGTTATTCACAAAAGAGCTGACTTTATCTTAATAAAAATACCCCATGAGATCAGCATAACTGGTTTTAGGCAGTGTAATGCTGAGAAGAAAGAGGCTGCTGAAAGGATGTGGACAGACCTCTTGTTCTGATCAATGTCTTTTCATAGAGAAGACTGAAGCATAGAGGATAATAATTTAATTCCTCTGGTACTGTATACATTTTTGGGTTTTTTTAGTGGAGTAGAGGGGGAAGCAGAATGTAACAGGTATATGGTTTTCACACACCTCCTTTACAATGTGCATCCAGTCTTAACATGAGGCACTTTGTACCTTCCACCTCACTGTGTGTGTGTGTGCGCGCATGCAGTGTGCATGTGGATGACGAGAGAGGCAGCATAGTACGGTGGTTAAAAACCCATACTCAGATGCTAGACTGCAAAAAAAAAGTTGGTTAATCTGTAAAATGGGAGTGATAGTGGGATGTTACCAATATTTAATGAGTGGCTGTTGTTAAGATTAAATGACTTTATCAATGCAAAGTTCCGAGAATAGTGCCTGGCAAGTGAAAAGTACACAGAGGTGTTAGCTATTATTATATGTGTTCCCAAGGCAGACAACTTTTAAATACTAGATTACGTAAATATATCAAGGTAGATAAATATGAAAGAAAAATTATACTCTTAAATCTAACAGATAACTAGTTTAAGATGCTTTCCCAAATTAATTAACCATTTTATTACTGTCTTTCCCCCAGCGAAATCCTGTTTTTATGAATCTCTGACTAGGAAATGATAAAAAACTCATTCTTAGGAAACTAAAAATGTTCTTCATTTTTTTATACTCTTACCTCAGAAATGAATTTTTAATTTTACAAAAAAATCATTTTTTGATAGCTGCCTCATATACTTTAATCCTCTACTGTTTTCTATAGAGCAAACAATAGAAAACTAGCTAATACCTATCCATCTACCTATTAATTTATTAACAAATACTTTCTGACTCACTACGATGTACTTGGCCCAATGCTGTGCACAAAATCTATACACTAGTTTCTCAAAGGGAAAATACTGAAAAATAAGAAAACTGTGAATGGATAGTGAAACCTATTGAGAATGATAAAGTACCGGGAGAGATAGGGAAAAACCTAATATGTAAGCGAACTATCACAGAATCAGTGAATTTAGAAGAGAAGGACCTTAAAGACATTATAGTCCAATGGTTCTTAACTTTTTTAAAAAGCACCAACAAACCCAAGGGGTAAGGTAACATACAGTATTTACTTGTGGCATATATCCTGACTAATGTGCCAATGAAGTTTTGTGGTAAATTATTATACTTAAATTCAACAAAGATCTAAACATAAATAACGCATATATATAGTATGCAGAAAGGAAAATGGAGAAGGTACTCCTAATAGTAATTTTAACTTCAATATTAAATTTAGTTCTTAGCTTCTTGGCAAAAAGCAAAAAATGAACTCAGTATAGTTTTTTACCATGTGATAAATCTGGTTGTATTTTTTTTTAAAGGAGGGGAGTTAAACAGCTTTTCTGGCATTAATTTTAAGAGATCTTAATCATGTGGATCCTTATGTAAAGAAAATTCAGTAACATCATGAATTCAACAAGAATTACCCAAAAGAAGCAATAAGAAAAGCTTTCAATTATAATTCTGAGGGCCTATTAGACTGAGGTAGAGGGTGATCACATGGCTGCCCAGGAGAGCCCAGTTTACAGCTATTATCCTGGCTTCAATATTAATAGTGCTCCATTATCAGAAAGATTCAGGTTTGGATGATGAATTATGTGGTCACCTTATCTATGGGGAACTTGGTTCCCTGGAGGAATCAAGATCTGTTGCTCTGTATTGATCTTGTTTGACAGAGGGAAGGACTTCATAAACAGTTTCTGCCAAATTTCAAGAAGAACTGGATGGCAACAATTTAAGACCCAAAGTAAATGAGGAGGTATGAAATATATAAAATATAATCTCTTTATGTTAACAAACAATGCAGTGACATCATGAAACTCACACTCAGAATCGAAAGCAATTCTTCGGTACCGCATTCAGGTTTCAAACGCTCCTTGAACATTCGAACTGTCTGGTGCTTCAAATAGTAATAAGAGGCAATTCGGCCGTATGTCAGAGGTTCAATGCTCCTATTATCCTATTTTAAAAGAAAGATAAAATGACATGAATAAAAAGTACAATAGAAATGGATACATTCATAAAATTAATAATTCATACTACAAATTGCTATTGCAACAATTTCATTACAATTTTTGGTTATCATTAGAAGCAAAACCCCAGTTGTTAAAAAGCCAGGCAATCTTTGCAGTTGGAATGTATATGGCTGAGTCATACCTCTCCAATTTCAATACAATAGGAATGTTCCAATTCAACCAGGGACTTCTCGACCAGATTGGACAGAAACTTGTTCACAGAATCGTGGCTCACATCACTCAAATTGTAGTAGCTAGAAAACAAGCAAGGTCATTATTTGTTTCAAGATATACTCTATTAAAAGTATCACTTTAATTTCAGATTGTTGTTTTCTTTTCAGAATTTCAAAAAACAATTACATTTACAAAGAAGTAAAGAAACTGCAGTCACCATTCCCATTTTACAGATCAAAAGTCCCATACTAAAGTTTGATGACACTGATGAACAAAGACAAGACATTAAAAATTTGCAAGATACGCAGATAAAAATCAGCATTACTTAAAAAAGACACTAACTTTCCAGTGTTAAAACTGGCATTACTTCACATTATACATCTATTGCAAACTAAAATTATGCACTAGATTTAGAAAGGGTAAGACGCATATGATAATATGTATATTAACATATTAATATATATTTATATATATAAAATTCCCTTTTATGTATAAAAACCCATCCTCAGTAACTTTACAAAACTCAGAGTACTATTGATTTGGGTGGTAGATGAGTTCTTTTAGGAAATTTAATCAATTATTTTTCTCCTAGTGCTGAAGGAATAAATGTTATTCTGAAGATTGGAAGGGACATCATCAGGCTAACAAAGTATTCTAACTAAGCTTCAATAGACAGAAAACACATAGGTTCAGCTCCAGATATTTTCCAAATAAAAAACCTAAGGACATGCAATTCACCTGAATGCTCCTCCCTGTATCTCCAAGAGGTTCTTGGCAAATTCCTAAGATCACTAGGAATCTGTGCCTGGGAATAGATTCAAAAGACGACGGACTGCCCCCATAGTCATGGCAGTTCTCGAATTCCTGCTGGGCGAACCCTGTACCCTAGTTGGCATGGAGAATTTATATGCCCTACCTCCCCTTCCTCCATCCAAATTAAGGAAGAGGAGTGGAAAGGGGCCTCAGAGAACAGGCTGTCATCACTGAAACCCCAGCAGGAGGGTTTCACATTTGTACAGGACCAGGCAGGGGACACTCATAGACTGGGGAAAAAGTGTTAACATCTCAAGTGGGAGCGGCCTAAAGGCAACCACAATCTGAGAAGGATGAAGAAACACATCAAGTATGGTGATTGTTTTTTTCTGTTTTCAAAGGGAAAGGTTTGGGGTCAGTATACTAGAAAAACTTACTTATAAATACACAAAGCAGGAGTTAAATCATGGCAGGATATATTTTCATTAGAAATAGGAGTTAGCACAAATGGCTAGATACACCCAAATATGAGAGTTCTCACTGAGTAAGAATTAATGAGGTTATTTATTTGGGAAAATCACTGTAAATCACAATATATGCCAAGGATTTTAATTTTCATAAAAGACAAATTCTTTTAATTTTAGTCTATGGGGAAATTATTGCCTTTCCTAGAAAAGCTCTTGTCATAGACCAAAATGAAGCAATATTTATCAATGAACAGATAAATAAGTATGGAAACCAGGGCTGTTGATAATTTAAACAAAATGTCCAGACTTTTACCTAACCAAGCATATATGCAAGTGAAAAACCAGCATTAGAAACCATTAGGAAATATTTCCTTCATCCTGAAAAATGACTAAGAAGGAGTATTTAGTTAGAATAATGTATTCTGCTTTAGAGGTGAAAATAAAAATTCTGGACATTCAAAGCCCCATAAAAAAGACAGATCCCCAAAGCCATTCCAAATTATTAACGATATTTTTTGTCTTTCATTTTTTTCCAACAAATGAAATTTATCAGCCAAACTTTCTGCAATATAAGTGCTTACTTTATATTCACATTCTTTTGGCTTGCTAAGCCTATAAATTTTCCAACACTATTTTCAGCTGTCTGGACTAAGATATAGTTGATAAACTTATTTCTAAATTGAAAACACTAGTGAAAATGTGCCCAGGACACTGAATAAGTAGTACCATTTGTAGAGCAAGAATCAAACTATTCTTTATGCAATTAATATTACAGAAAGAAGACATTATGAAAATAATATTACTGTGAAAAACAAAAAGTTAAAATTCCATTTTTAACTAAAAATTTCTTAGGTCATTTGAAAAAAAAATCTCATGGATGCTGCTACTGATTACCATAAGCCATTCTCCCATAAATATAACTGGAATGCCAATTTTACCATTTTATGCTTTAATGAATAAATTTGGTACACTTATAAAAAATAAACCATTAATGATAAAAACTCTCCCTCAAAATTTATAAGTTCTTTTTTACATTATTTTATTCACTGTATATATAAGATACATTTTGATGGGCTAATAGCCCTTCTAAAGTTTGTTTATTTAAGTCTATTGGGGCTTTTAAAAAACTAATTTGTAGCTTTTATCCCAGATAAAGCACAGTCAGGGTAAACATTTCTTAAACATTTAAAATAAGTTGCAAAAAAGAAAAAAAAATTAACCGAAATATATCTCTGAGACTACAAATTATCTGATGACTACTCTAAAATATTATTCATAATCTAACTTGCTAAAAATTAATGGATTCTTAACATACTTGTTCTTTTCTATTGTGCTTACCAACATTCTTATTGACTTCCATAATAGAAAAAATGCAAAATTCATTTTAAGAAATTGAATTGATATTCAATTTTATTCAGTATTAATACTTTTATCCTTATATCTGGGGATAATCCAGAATTTAAAAAAAAATCACTAAAATTATTTTCCTCAGGTGTTCTAGTATCTGTAAGTGATAACTTTATTTTTAAAGTGATAATTTTAAAAGTAGAGAATGCCAGTTAAAATATTATATTCAACAATATAGTAGTAAAATCTCAATAATTAAAAACTGTCTCCTATGCAGCCAACACAAATACTAAAATGCATTTATTTTTCTTAGTGATATAACTTCATTGATTTATACCAAGTATTATTCTTGGTATATATAATATTTGGACTGAGATTCTAAAGTTACTTAAACATTTTCAAATCCTTATAAAAGTAAGATATTGCTACATCTTAATTAGATATCTAATTTGCAAGACACTGTAAAAAAACTGAATGTAAATGGAATTATTTTTTAGGTCACATAACATTTTGAGAGATAATATATTCAGCCACTATCCTGTGAATAAAGGATAGAGTTTATATTTATATGATCTTTATTAGCACCATTATAAGGCCTTCGCTTCTACCACATGAACTGTTCACTGAGCAATTTCTAGCCTAAATAATTATAAGCATTTAGCTTAAAACATTACATATCACTAATTTCAATAATTACTAACTTGAAAAAGCATGCAACAGCTAAGTAAAAGGTCTGTTTTCATATTGCACTCTCCACAGTATAAAATTTATAATTTACTGGTTATTTAAACAGAAATATTACACAACTGTTTAATTATGGAGAAAGGATACAACGTTGTTTCATGCTCACTGCATTGAACCATCAAGTCATTATCTTCTCTTTGCCATAAACAGACAGCCTACCTTTTTGTCAGCACGCTATTTCATTTATTTCACAGAGAAACCCAGTTTCACAATAATTGACTTGTCAGAAGCTCTAATTTATGAGGCTGAGCTCTGTAAGATTTCTCTATATTGGACTCAACCTGCACACAAGCAGGGTTGAATATTTACAATGCTGTTAACAGGTGCTGAGTTGTTTAATGATTCTAATAGCCAGAAGCGTACTGAGAAACCCAGTGGGATCACAATTACAGGCTGTTTGAACACAACAATTACTAATCCCAGGAGAGGTGTGAAAGTCAAAGGCAGTTTGATACTGACAGCATCTAGCACATGGGCTAGACAAGCTAACTTCTATTAGCAGTCCATTGGGGAAAAGTCATAACAAACCTCTCCCTATCACAAAAATTTACAAAGTTCATTAAATTTAAACTACCAAAAAATAAAACAACTTTAAAAAAATTATCTTTAAAAGACCTAATCAAAGGACAAACAAGAATACCACACATGAAACCTCAAATTATCTTTTTCCAACCTTAATAAGGGTGAAATTTCACTGGTTGAGAATAAAAGAGATTTTATTGAAATGTAAAACATAGATAAAGTTACACCAGTTTGGATTTAATGTGAATAGTGGCAGCCATTTCCTGTTTGGTTTATGTAAACCTGGCCAGAGACCTCTCTGGGAAATTTTTCATCAGCATTGAAATGCTGCTGCTATAACTGTCAGTACTGGGAAGTCATTTGTTACAGCACCATGTTTTTTTATGTTTGGATTATGCAGCAGTAATAATGACAGAAATAATGAAAGTGGTTGCAGGGACAGCTGAAATTACCACAACATTTTTTGTTCCAGAAATATTTAAAAGCTTTCTCAAGGGAAAACAGAGAGTAAAATTGAACATACAAATTGAATCCAGAACTCAATTTGGAATATGTTATATTTCATGATGCAACAGTACATGCGTTTATATATATGTGAACAAACTAATGTATATATGTATGTGTCTACATATATATTTACACATATAAATATGTATCTTTATATGCATATATGTATGTATTTGCATATATACACATATCACACACATACACAAGTATATAAACACATACATAGAGAACAACCCCATGCAGTGGCTGAAATCTTTGTCAGTATAAGTTTTACTTTCGGTGGTAGTGTGGTGGAGGTATGATTAAGTGAAGGGGGTTGGAGAATCGTGTCATATTTATTTATCTATATATGACTATATTTTGAAAAGACAAATATTTTGTCTTTTCTATTTTAAATAAGCCTCAGTTTCTTCTTCTTAGACACGCATGCACAAGTGTGCATACACCCCCTCCCACCCAACCAAAAGTCAAATCTCAATTTATGGCACTGAATGATAGCGAGTATTAAGGATAAATTAAAACTACACATTATACAAGCTCTTCGTTTGAGACAATGACTTTGAGATAGGCAGGAAGCTAGATATGAGCTGGGAGCAAGGTCACTCCACCAGGTGCAACGTCCTAATTACCAGGGAGCGGCTCTTCACGCATGCAACACTCCCACCCCCACCGACAGTAGCCCCAAGCCTCATTATAGCTTCATCTGCATTGCCGTTTTGACGCCCCTTGCGAGGGATCACTGCCATGACAGTTCCGGAGTTGGCTATGTAAGGAAAAAATCTCCCCCTCCCGACTTGGGGGTGGAGACAATGCCCCGATTGGTCCTCGTTCCAAGACCCTCACTTGCCCTGGGACCCCCACCTTCCAAAGACACTGACCACCACAACTTCGGGGTAGTTGCTCACCTCAAGCCTGTCAGATCCTCCCCTTGGGGGTGTACTTTCGCCTTGCTACTTCTGTTACTCTGCACACCTCACTTATTCCACTTCAGCTACACCTTCTCCTCACTGTGCCTTGAATACACCAGACATGCCTGGCTTGGAACCTCTCCTGTTCCCTTGGCTTGAATGTTGTTCCCCAGATATTCATGTGGTCAACCTTCTCATATCTTCCAAGTCTTTGTTCAAATGTCAGCATCCTTTTTTATTTTTTGAACAATACAGTCTTGTTAACTATAGTCACCATGCTGTACATTAGCTCCCAGAATTTATTTATCTTTAACTAAAAGTTTGTACCCATGACCAGTATCTCCCTATTTCCCCCTTTAGTAGTTTCAATTAGGCCCACTCTGACTCCCTATTTAATGCTGTAATTCCTCCCACTCCACCCTCTCACTCTCCCAGTCCTCCTTACCTTGTTCTCCTTTTTTCAAAGCACTCATCACCTCCTAACATACTTTTAAATTTACTGTCTCTGCTAAAAGAATATGAGTGCTATGAAAACGGAAACTTCTGTGGTTAGTTTACTAATACATCTTTGAAATACCTAGAATAGTGCCTGGCACATAAGATGCACTCAATAAATGTTTACTGAATTTTAAATATAGATTTAATTTTTAAATGCTTATACCTTACAATTTTAAGTAGATTTCATGAATTTTGAGACTAGAGATTATTACTTATGTTGCTACTACCTTCCAACAGAACCTAATCATCGCTTTTTTTATTGCGATATAATTGACATATAACACTGTATTAGTTTTAGGTGCACAACATAATTATTTGATATATGTATATATTACAAAATGATCACCACAATAAGTTTAGTTAACATCATCACCACACAGTTACAATTTTTTTTCTTGTGATGAGAACTTTTAAGATCTACTCTCTTAGCAACTTTCAAATATGCGATACAGTATTATTAACTATAGTCACCATGCTGAACACTACATCCTCAGAACTTATTTATTTTATAACTGGAATTTTGTATCTTTTGACCACCTTCATCTATTTTGCCCACTCCACTCCCTACCTCTGGCAACCACCAATCTGTTCTCTGAACCTACAAGATTGATTTTTTAATTTTAGATTCCATATATAAGTGAGATCATATAGTATTTGTCTTTGTCTGACTTATTTCACTTAGCATAATGCCCTCAAGGTCCATCCATGTTGTCACAAATGGCAAGATTTCCTTCTTCTTTATGGCTGAATAATATTACTCTGTGTGTGTGTGTGTGTGTGTGTGTGTGTGTGTGTGTGTACACATTTTCTTTATCCATTCATCTGTTGATGGACACAGGCTATTTCCATGTCTATTCCATGGCTATTCTAAGTAATACTGCAATAAACATGAGGGTGTAGACAGCTTTTCGAGAGTGTTTTGTTTTCTTTGGATAAATACCCAGAAGTGGAATTGCTCAATCATATGGTAGTTCTGTTTTTAATTTTTTGAGGAACCTCCATACTGTTTTCCATAGTGGCTGCACCAATTTTCATTCTCACCAACAGTGCACAAGCGTTCCCTTTTCTCCACATCCACGCCAGCATTTGTTATCTCTTGTCTTTTTGATAGCCATCATAGCAGGTGTGAGGTGATATCTCATTGTGGTTTTGATTTGCATTTCCCTGATGATTAGTGATGTTGAGCATATTTTCATGTACCTGTTGACCATATGGATGTCTTTTTTGGAAAAATGTCTATTCAGATCCTCTGCCCATTTCTTAATCAGATTTTTTTTTCTATTGAGTTGTATGAGTTTCTTATATATTTTGGATATTAATCTCTTATCAGATATATGATTTGCAAGTATTTTCTCCCATTCCATAGGTTGCCTTTTCATTTTGTTGATGAGTTCCTTTGCTGTATAGAAGTTTTTTAGTTAAATGTCGTTCTTCTTGTTTATTGTTGCTTTAGTAGCTTTTGCTTTTGGTGTCAAATCAAAAAATTCATTGCCAAGATTGATATAAATGAGCTTATTGCCTATGTTTTCTTCTAGGACTTTTATGGTTTCAGGTCTCACCTTCAGGTCTTTGATTCATTTTGAGTAGATTTTTGTATAGGGTGTAAGATAGTGATACAGTTTCATTCTTTTGCAAGTGGCTGTCCAGTTTTCCCAAAACCATTTATTGAAGAGACTGTTTTTTCCCCATTGTATATTATTGGTTCCTCTGTTATAAATTAATTGACCATATATGCATGGGCTTATTTCTGGACTCTCTATTCTGTTCCATTTATTTAGGTGTCTGTTATTATGCCAATACCATACTGTTTTGATTACTACAGCTTTGTAATAGAGTTTGAAATCACGAAGTGTGATGTCTCTAGCTTTGTTCTTCTTTCTCAAGATTGCTTTGGCTATTTGGGGTCTTTTGTGGTTCCACACAAATTTTAGGATTGTTTGTTCTATTTCTGTGAAAAAATGCCATCATAGCTCTTTAAAAAAAATATTGCTGTACCTATTCTGGACTGATTGATTCACGTGGCAACAGCTTGGGCATAGGTTTCTACTTCAGAATAATAACAACAGTCTTAGTCTTAACCTATCCAGGTATCTCAAAATACATAAAGGTGGATACTAAAGGAACTAGCACACTTGATATGGATGGTCAAGAGGGGATAAACCATCACCTCCTGAAAATTAATTGAGGTGCACTTATGAATATATGACTGGACTCTTAAGACTTAGAGCTTAGCTGGCTATAAGGACTGGGGAGGGCCCTGAGGGCAGGAAGAAGAGTGATAGCAAAAGCACGAAAATGAGAGGAACCTCTTACCTAGAGGTGGTATGGATTAAGGTCTCCTTTGATCTATCCTACCTCCTTTGGTGGTGGCAGGAGGGATACCCAACTCTCATTTGGGGCAACCAGAAGGCAGGAAAAACAGCTGCCACAACTACTAAGTGCCCTAAGCCAATGGATGAAGATGTTGTGCCCTTTGACCCCTAGTTCCAGAATATTCTCATAGCAAAGATAGCCATCAGATAAAGTGAGGCAATATGAACTAAGGAATACTAATACTCGTGTATGTACATGAACTACATTCATAAGAGCAGGAGATACCCTAAGTTGTTAGTACCCAAGAAGTTCCCTGGCTCTCTTTAAGTTATAACCCAAGTACATCCCCTCAAGGTTTCATCTTTTCCCACTGTGGTAACCTCCCTAAGCTTCTTGTTCTGCCCCTAATTTATACTGTTTATTATAGTTCATGTGGATGTTCTCACCATAATATTATTAAATAGAAGGTAGTCTGTAACCAGAGCAACAGGGAGTGATGCCTACTCCAGTTCCCTCTCAGTGGGACCCCTATTCTGATTGGCATCTCCAACTGTGCTTTTGGTTCATCTCACTATCATGGTTGAGAAAATGTAAACCCTGGACAGTCTCCTACTCATTATCTGAATGTAAAAACTTAATGCATTCTATATCTACTAACTAAATCTTATCTAGCTCCCACATCCAACATAATACATCTAATTTCTGATCAATAGTATCTGACAGTTTGCAAATTAGGCTAGATTGGGGATAGACTAAAAGCAGGTTAAGCTGTTGGAGAACTAAGGGAGCAAGGGAAAAGAAAAATTAAAATGCAAATTTAAGGTTTTAGGTCAATGTAAATAGATATAGAGTGATAACATTAACAAAAGTAAGAAAGATTAGAGGAAGATATTGCTATATTATTAATTCAGTTTTAGACATGTTGAGCTTGAAATGATGGTGGGAAGTTCATGTGGCAACATTCAGAAGGCAGGTGGAGAATGGGACTGTAACTTGATAGAGAGCAGATTGGAGTAACATATTTTGGGGTCTTTCACATATAGGTGATATTTTAAATATAGAAGGGATCTCTAGAGAAGAACTTCTTAATATTATGCATTGAGAAGAGCACAACATACTTCTATGGTATTCTTATCAAAAAGGGTAGAACTTAAATTTAGGGATGAGGAAACTTTAGTGGAACTCAAATTGAAGGACATTCTATAAAATAACTGGCCAATATTCTTCTAAAGTGTCAAGGTTATGATAGATAAAGACAGAGGAAATGTCACAGATTGGAGTGAACTAAAGAGAAAGGACTACTAAATGTAATGCAGGATACTAAATTGGATCCTGGACAGAAAAGGGACATTGGTGGGACAATTGATGACATCTGAATAAAGCCTGTGAATTAGTTAATAGTATTACATAAATGTTCATTTCCTGGTTTGGATAATCGTACTACAGTCATGTAAGATGTTAACACTTGAGGAAGCTTGGTGAAGGATATACAGTGTCTATTTGTACTACTTTTGCAATTTTTTTAAAGTTTCAAAATAAAAAATTAAAAATTTTCTTTTTATTTAAGAAAAGGAGATGTACATACAAAGTTCAGTGTATCTGTGGATTCAGTAGGAAATATAATTTGCTAAAGAATTCAGTCTGCCTCTGCAAATTATTCCCTTGTTTGCTAATCAGACAAGCTGACAGAAATGATTAGGTTCTTAGTCTCTGAACTAGACTCTTTAGGATGGTATAGACCAGTAAAGCAACCAGAAGGGAGTACAGGAATAGCAATTCACTAATCAACATTAATTATGTTCTTCATAATTAATAAAGAGCTTAGAAAGACTTTAATTCATGTATTTGATTCTCAATATGGCCCTGTGAGGGGGGCAGGCTATGACTCATTTTCCAGATGAAGAAAGGGAAGCTGAGAGAGGTGAAATGACTCAAGCTCACACAGTTCGTAAAAGCTGAAACAAGAATCAGTGTTCTGATTCCAAGTTCAAAGCTGTTTCCATCACATTAATTGCTTCTCTTCTTATGATATGCGAAAAATGAATATATCAACAGAATATTTAAAAAAAATTAAGAGTTGTGAGTCAGAAAACTTAGGTTTTTAAGTCCTAGCTTTATCACAAAGTAGTTATGGGATCCAGGGCAAGTCACTTTAAGTTTCCAGTCTTCATTTCTTCAATATCAAACAACAGTTTGGACCAGAGTGCATGTAAAGTCTATCCTGGTAGACGACGCCACAATTCTAATCCTGTGATCTGTTTACTATGATACATTTGCAGTGCTGGATGGCTATCACACCAATTCTGCAGTCACGTTCCCAAGTGATATTTTGTACCTAACCCAGAGGTCCTAGCAGTTGAGGAAACTGAGCAAAATGCACCATATTCTCAAACTCCTATCTATATAAGTGGAATTATTCGCTGAAAAGAAACAAATTTCTTAAGGTACCAATAGGCAAGATTTAGTAATAACAATTTCATCATGCTCTCTCTGTTCAAGACCTTATAATGGTTTAACATTTCCTCCTACTTATATCAGGAATGTCTCAACTTAAGCCCTCCTTCCATTCCCTCTGCATCTGTTAAGGTCCTATTTATCTTTCCCCTATTATTAAACAGCTTCCTAACTGTCCTCCTGTTGTAAATGTCTCTCCATTCCAGTTCAGTCCCTACCGTAGTGCCATAAGTATAGAAACAAAACAGAACCTAATTTGATGATGTTAAAACTGTGTTTAAAAACGTCTAATGGCTCATCGCAGCCAAGAGGATCAGATGCAAACTCCTTAGCATGGCATATAGGGCCTTTTACTCTATGGTGCTTGGTCCACTTTCTGGTCAAGATAATTTTCTTGTCTCCATGCTTTTGAAGTTCTGGCTACATCAAACTTTTTAGTCTTCTTTAAACACTCTTTCAAGCCCTGAGGGCCTTTGCCCATATAGTATTTTTGTGACTTCCACCTTTTCTACTCCTGTTCCAGATTCAAGATCTGGTTGAAGTATCATCTCTTCTGTGAACCTTTCACTCTCATAGGCTTAAATACAGTTCTATTAGAGCACTTATGATTTACACTATAATGATTTATATGTGTTTTTCCCAAGGATCAGCCCTTGAAGATAGGGGATGATGTACACTCGTCTTTATGCTTCAGTATCTAATATAACACCTGACAAATAGGTGCTGAATGAAGATCTAACCCCTATGCCTGGAGTAAAAGACACTCCATCACAACTCCCCCAATTTTATTTCCTCTTGCAGGGTTCTTATTAACTCTTACAAGTGCTTCATAAATTCTTCCCCTTACAACTTCACAATACTCACTCTTCTCTGAATTCCAACTGTACCCAAGTCAGTCACCATCATGTAATTTAGCACATTTCTTAACGACTTTGAGTGTCTTGTCTCCCAAACTACAGAGCAAACTCCTGGAAGTATATTCTAAGTTAATTAAAATAAGCTAAGTAATAAATGCACACATTTATTTTCTAACATGTCATATTTTATTGTGATCATATCAGAGACATCATCTGATTCTTTGGGCAAATGCATATAACTAGAATGTCCAAAGTTCTGACTTTTTTGTTATGAGCCTGAATTTAGAGATTATTACCGTCAAACATATTTTCTTTCGGTGCAAAACAGAAAGATAAATAGTTTTCCTGTGCTTACCTGGGGTTCATGATAAGACGTCGGAAAAAGTAAGTCCAGGTGATATAATCCATTGCATCCTGCTTAGATGTTATTGTACCACCAGCAATCTCTGCATTTAAATGGTCAGAGAGCACTCCTAATAAGCTACACAGTGAACAAGACATGGGAAACATACATGAACACTGAATGAAACACACTTTAGCTCACACAATCAAGACTCAGATTTTATGTCCCAAGATATAAAACAGATACGTTTTGTATAATTTGTATATTTTGTACATATATAATTTGGGGGAAATGAATTGGTAGATGGAAATAAACAGGCTGACAGAAAGGGAGCTAGTATCTTTCAGGAGAAAAGATGAGAACCAAGGTAAGAGCACACAACAGAAGACACACCTTGGAGAGCAGGGAAGAGTACACTTATGAGATACTGGAGTTAAGTATGGAATAATACTGAGGCAGATGAAAAGAGAGTTGGCAAGAAAGGGATGACAGTTATGACACAGCAAAGATATTCATTCATTCAGTAGATATTAAGTTCCTAGTCATAGAAGACATAATTATACTAGGTGTCATGGAGTATACAAAGATGATCAGATGTGTTGAAAGACTGGCATAACAAACGTTCATTTTAGTTTCTTACATAAATTACAAAAAAAAAAGGAAGCTATATCCACCAAAATCATGGGACAATATGCAGATATTAAAAATACTTTTTTGCAAAGGACTTTTTTAAGGACATGAGAAAAGGGCCAAAAGTTGAATGAAAAAAAACAAGTTTCTATATTATTCTCAATCACCAGTGGCAGAGTACAAACCTGTATAGTCAATTGGAGGGCAATTTGGCAATATCTATTTGAAAACTCACTATGACCCAGTAATTTCACTTTCATTATCTGCTAGAGAAACACTTATATGTTAGGATCGGGAAGCAAAATAGTTCACTGCAACATTATATCTAAGAGGAAAAAACTGGAAACTCTCTAAATGCCCATTAATAGAGAAGTTAATATATAAACTATGGAATACCCTTTAAAAGATAAAATATTAATAATAGTCATATCAAGGTACAAAATTAAAAATTTTAGTTAACTTTTTATGAAGTATACATACAGGAAATTACATAAATTATACACGTACAACTCAAGTAATTTTCACAATGAGAACACACCTGTGTAACCAACACCAAAATCAAGCATTACCAGTGCCCCAGAAGCCATCCTTTGGTGCTTTTTAGTCACTACCCTTGCTCAAAAGGACATTCTGACTTTTCTTTCTTCTCCTTACCATATTGTAGTGGCTTGGGCTTCTAGCACAATGCTTTCTGGAAGTGGTGAGAACATCATCCTTATATCGTTCCCCATCTCAAAGGGAAAGCTTTTGATAATTCATCATTAATTTATGATGTTTACAGTAGATTTTTTTTGTAGATACTCTTTATCAGATTAAGGACATTTCCTTATATTCTTGTTTGCTACGAGTTTTTATTATGAATGAGTGTGGAATTTTATCAAATTCTTTCTTTTTTTCACATTTATGAGATAATCATATGATTTTTCTCATTTTTTCTGCTAATGTGGTGAGTTATATTCATTTATTTTCAAATAATAAGTCATTTTTGCATTTATGGAGTAAACTACACCTAGTTGTAATATATTATCTTTTTATACATGCTGGATTTGATTTACTAATGTTTTGTTTAGGATTTCTACATCTATATTCATGAGACACAGGTTTGTTACATTCTTTTCTTGTAAATTTCTTATCAGGTTTTGTTATCAAGGTTACTCTAGTCTCATAAAACAAGTTGGCAAATATTCCTATCTTTTCTACTATTAGGAAGAGTTTACGTAAAACTGATGTCATTTCTTCCTTAAATGTTATGAAGAATTCACTAGTGAAGCATCTGGGTTGCAAGATTTCTTTGTGGAAAGATTTTAAATTTCAGATTCAATTACTTTGATAGATAAGAGACTATTTAGATTTTCTATTTCCTTTTGTGTCACAGTTTTAGTATTTTTTTGAATTTTACCATTTCATCTAAATTTTAAAAATTATTTGCAGAGTTTCTCATAATATCTTTTTAACATCTGTAATATCTTTTCACTCCTAATATTTTGTTCTTTCTTACTTCTTTTCTTGATCAGACTTAAAGGTTTATCAATTTTATTCTTCTTTTCAAAGAACGAACTTTTGGGCTTTGTTGATTTTTTTTTCTAATGTTTGTTTGATTTCAGTCCATTAATTCTTGCACTTATCTTTCCTAGAGTTCAATTTGCTAATTTTGCTCTAAATTCTTGAGATGGATACTTAGATCATTGATTTTTCATTCTTTCTTCTTAAATATATATATTTATGGTCATAAATGTTTTTAGCACAGTGTTAGCTGTATCCCACAACATTTAATGCTTTTATATTTTCCAAATTAAAAAAACATTGGTGAGCCAGCCCTGACAGCCTAGTGGTTAAAATTTGGCACGCTCTGCTTTGGTGGCCCGGGTTCAGTTCTTGGGCGCGGAACCACACCACTTGTCTGTCAGTAGTCATGCTGTGGCAGCGGCTCACATAGAAGAGCTAGAAGGACCTATAACTAGAGTATACAACCATGTACTGGGGCTTCGGGGAGGAAAAACAAAAAAAAAAAAGAAGAGAGGAAGATTGGCAACAGATGTTAGCTCAGGGCGACTCTTTCCCAGACAAAAAAAAAATGGGGGAAGTAGAATGGAAAAAAAAAATAGTAGTACTTCTAAGAAAATAAAACATCTAGTAACTATTTACACTATAAATTAGAAACATGTTTTGCCCTCTGCAGTTAGAAAATAGTAAAGGAGATACAGTATATTCAAAAAGACTATGACAAAAGGTAGCAAGTAATAAGTGTTGTAAGTGAAAAATACATAAATCTGAGGAGAAAGACTATTTTCAGCTGAGAAAATTAGGCAAGACCTTGTCAAAGGGGTACTAGTTACTGGGCCAAAAAGAAGTAGGTGATAATTCTGAAATAGGCCACTAGCCTAAATTATTTGTTACAATCCCTTTATTTCAGATATTTATTAACTATACTACAAAAACACACATCAAACTAATACTTTTTAAAATGCCTACTATGTAATAGACACTATTCCAGACACTATACATTTTTTTTTTTTTTGGCTGAGGAAGATTCACCCTGAGCTAACATCTGTTGCCAATCTTCCTCTTTTTGCTTGAGGAAGATTCACCCTGAGCTAACATCTGTGGCAACCTTCCTCTATTTGTATGTAGGTCGCTGCCACAGCATGGCCACAGATGAGTGGTGCAGGTCTGTGCCCGGGAACTGAATCCAGGCTGCCAAAGCGGAGTGTGCTGAACTTAACAACTAGGCCACGGGGCCAGCCCCCCAGGCACTATACATTTGAACATTATAAGTATCCTATGAGATAGCTAGTATTGCTATCATCGCCATTTTACAGGTAGGTACACTAAGGCACTGAGGAATTAAATAACTAGCTCAAGATCAAGCAAGTAAGTGGTGGAACTCAGGTATGAACTCAGGTTTTCTGGCTCCAGAGTCCATGTGACTGAACATTGTATTACACTGCTTCTTTTACAGAAGTTTTTTTTTTTAAATAAAAATTATAACTGAATTTTGCCTTAGAGCAATAATTATATTTAGTTTCACTTCAAATAATTCTTTTGAATTTGAAGTTTTACTGATTTTTATCTAATAAAATATAATCACATAAATATCAACTTGCTATGACATGAATCCATTTAAATTAATTTATAGCAAAATTTACCTTGATTCTACTGGGAAAGGTTCATAAAGAAATTTTTTGTAAAAGTCTTTCTTTATATCATGAACCAGAATTACAGCTTTGCCTTGGTCATCAAACTGAGGCCTCCCAGCACGCCCCATCATCTGGAGTACATCTATAAAAAAGAGAACAAGAGGTATTCTGCAGTGTGGCACATAACATAATGTATATTTACCGATTACGGCATGTTTCAACAAGACAACAAATCAACAAAGGAAAGAGAATATTTTAAGAGCATGTGTGCTATCTCTGATGCCTACTATTGAGTTCCCTAATAATAAAATAATCAATTCACTATGATAGAAAATTGAGTCCCCAAAAGGGTCTCTCCTACTGTTCATAAAAGTAAGACAGATGAAAGGTTCCTTTAGTTAAATGCTTAAAAATGCTTTCTAAGAGTTATTACTATTTTAATTAAACAAGAAAAAGTAAAACATATATAGGAAAATCTCTTCAGTGGATTCATTTGATTATTTTTCCCCATGAATACTGGGTCCATTTAGGCCCCATCCTCCTCCCACCCATGGTATAAAATTTCTTTCTTTATACTGCAGGAATCTCTGAGGTAAGTAATGATTTAGAAATGATACAGGTTTTACATGTATTCATTGAGTGGAAATACACACTGAGTATATTTCCCTTTTCAGAACACACTGAAAATGCTTTTGTCCAGTTTTAAAATATGTGAATAGAATGATCATGTACAAATTGTAGCAACAAGCAATTTGGTTCTGTAAGTCCCAAGGAAGTATCATTTCTAGTGAAACAGATTTAAAATTAAACATTATAATGTATAACTATAATTTATTAAGTCACTAGTAGCTACTAAACAGTATTTGTATCTATTTATGTATTTTAAACCATTAGTTATGCTCTTGATGTTTATCAACAAATTGGGTTAGTAAAAGTAAATAAAACAGCTCAATACTTTGAATAATATTTGCACCAGAAACAAAAACTTACAATTTGCTCATCATATGTTTAAATGTGACCAATTCTCTAAAATTTAATTCATACAAATTCAAATTATTAAGGCTAAAATAGAAGCTTAACGTATCTGTAAATTTAAAAAATTACCTGTAATAGGAAAATCCACATAACGTCTTGTTTTTCCATCATAATATTCTGTTCCCTTAATAATTACTAAGTGAGCTGGAAAGTTTACACCCCAGGCTAATGTACTTGTAGCAATAAGAACCTAAAAAATAAAAGATAATATCTTATATCTAACAAAAACAAAGCTTTTGAGTTACATTTAAATATCTGTCTGTGGGAAAAAAATACCTGAACTTTACAGTTTACAAATAGTTCCTCTACTGTTTTTCGGTCTCTCTCGTGTAGTCCCGCGTGATGCATTCCTATTCCGAAAGCAAGTGTCAGCTTCAGGTTGGAATCTCTTAGCGTTCCGATGATGTTCTCCATCTGCAAAGAAAAACACAATTACAAGATGTAAGTAAACTAGCTTTAAAATTTTCATAAGACTATTTAATTTTGTTTTTTGCTTTTTATAATACTATATAAGCATAAAAATATAAGCCCCATCTACATTTATGACTAAAGTTAATTGAAAAGAACATCTACTTGGTGAGAATGTATATTCTAAACAAATTAAAGTTTAAATATTATCCATCTTATTTTTATGCATCAAGGAAAAAAATCTGTGAATAAATGGAATATCCCCTTAATGAGTAACAACTATTTAAAGGGATGTAATGTTGCCTAAAATGTTTCAATGTTTCTGTTGGTCTCTTGTTATAGAAAAGATTTCTTTTTGGCTCAGTGCTAAAAATTTAGAAAATATGAACAAAAAATTAGTGAAAAAAAATCAGGCATAATCCCACCAGATAGAGACAAATCATTCAAATTGAGGCTATCTCACTGAACTTAGTGACCCAGGACATGTCACACAACCTCTCTGAGCCTCAGTTTCTTCATTTAAAAAATCAAACTGGTGTATTTTTGCTTACTTCTCTTTATTCGATCAATTGTGCATTTAAATACTTTTCATATTTACTTGATTCTTTTGGTAAATTATCTTTTCATTTTTTTAAAGTGGATGTCACAGCCTTTTTTCTCATTGGTTTGTGATAGCTCTTTATGTATTAAGGGTGCCAATCCTTTGTCCATCATATGCTATAATACTTTCATCCAGTTTTTTATTTGTACTTCATTTTATTAATTTATTTTTTTTAATGTTATGGACTTATATTTTTAAATTGGCCCCTTATGTATTTGTTGCTTAGAAAACTTTTCCTATCTTGAGATCAAATACATATTTATTTACTATCTCTTTAACTTCTGCTATAGTCTTATTTTTTATATTTAAATAACTTGTAATTTATTTTGTAATAGAAAGTATGACAGAAATCTAAGTTTATTTTTCTTAATCAATTATTTTAGCAATATTGGTTAAATAATTCCTTACCTCACTTATTTTAAATGAATATAATTTTATTATATTCAGAATTCTTATATACTTGTTTTTACATTTTAAAACAGATTTCACTTACAGCTTCAGTTTAGCTTCCTAAATTTTCATATGTCTAAACAGTTTCTGAAACTCATATTTTATAAATGCTCTCTGAATATTCTATCACTTTCCATTCTACACGGAAAATATTTAATGCAACACAGATTTTATGGCAACAAGCAGCAAATCTTACTTTCTTACAAAACTTACTCCCAGTATAGAACTAAATAGAAAGCTCAATCTCCTTCTATTTAATAACAGACCTCTACTGGTCCTTATAGCGGAAGAGGACACCAGGTGTAGCTTGGGGACGTTTTTTCTGGGCATCTCCATGAGGGGGGTAATGCAGAGATCAAGTGGTTTGAGAACATATGAGCATTTAAAAGAAGGACATATTTTAGTTGTGTCTATAGCTTCACTACCATATTCCACCACTAAACAACAGTGGAGGCGGAATTTGGAAACAGGTACATATATAATTATTGTATGCCTGAAGAATGAGAAAGAAGTATGAAAAACTGACATTGTCTTCAGATGTCATTTCCTTTTTTCCTTCTACTTTTAATCACCTCACACAAGTATACCTGCAATACATTCACTCTCCTGGCAGTGCATAAACCAATAAGTAGCTCACAAAATCTCCATCTAGAGAAACTTTAGCTAGTTACTGCAGTTTCATAAAAACACAGAAGACAAACATATCCATATAATGAAGCACTCCGTTTCCATTCTTACTTTGCAATGGTCAGAAAATTTTTCTAAGTTTTTTATGTGGGAACCAGTTGTTTCGCACAAATAATTAAAAAAATCAAGAAGATGAAGTTTGACTTTATAATACTTATTAATACAAAAAGTGTTACATAGACTAGGTAATATTTTAATGACATACACATCAGAAATGATAGTTAACAAGTTTCCCTGAACTGAATGCAATGTAAAAACAGTTTATTCTGTTTCATAGTCACAGTATGGTCACCCAACATTCCTGCATTATTTACTTTATAAACTGGTAAGCAAGAATATGGAAATGTATTAACATAAATCCACTTTACCTTTAAAATTAGCACTGAATAAGCTGACTACAAATGCATGCTATAAAGAAAGGTGCTTGTCTTGTCTCAGAATCATGTTAGCCATTCTCAAGTGACAGCCTATTATCCATTTTTTTGTTCAATAGTTTACTGCATAAAATATCTTCAATTTACACTATCAAGAATTAATTCACTGATATTCTTGCTCTGACAATTAGTTTCAGGGATTTTTTTTTTCAATTTACAGTGTTCCATGGCAATGCCAATCATATCCAAAAAGTAACGTACCATTTACCATAGGAAAGCTAAAGAATCCTATGGTATGAGGTTCGGTTAGGCCTTAATATTCTGTCCGTTCACAACAGGGAAGGCGAGCTGTTTCTCATTCCCCCTTCCCCCACTTTCACATAAATCAATGCATTAAAGAGAACTATTTGCCTATTTGAATGGGCAAAGACCTAAAATCCTCAGGAGGACAATCGCAAAAAACAACTTCATTTATTACATGGTTACTGTGGATGAATTCTGAGTTACTTGAACATCATAAAAAAGCAAAATTTATAGTATTGTTACTCAATAATTAAGCATAAAATACTAATAGGACAGCCTTTTTAAATTTGAAAATATAAATTTTGATTAAATTATACACATCTTTATTACTGTGCTTAAAATAAAAACAAGTTTCATCTTGATTGAAACATCATAATAGAAGCAAAAATTTTTAGGAACTTAGGATAATGAAAGCTTAAAACATGACAACAGATATTATTTATTGAGTACTTATTATGTGTCAGGCATTGTGCTTATCACTTTACAAAGTTTGTCACATTTAATCCTTTACATAAAGTAATACAGTTCTAATGTAACACAATTCATTTACACAACTCAGCATATTTCAAATTAAAGGTTAAAAGTTCAGTGATCTTGACTACTACAGAGCAGCCTTTCTCAATCCAGGTTCTGTAAGAGAATTAATCCCCACAAAAAATATTTGAATTGACCATCCTCTTTATTTTTTCAAGGAGAGCTAATACCATTCTGGTTGGTTAGGAGAAAAGTTCATTTATTACATACAATGGATGCCTTAGGACATTAAGGCTTATGTCATGTTAAGAAAGGCTGCTATAGAATTTTAAACAGAATAGTCATAATAATTAAAACACTTTGATAGAAGTTTAATTCCATGGTTCATTTCTGTTCAACTAACATTTGTTGTAATGTATAGGTATCTTTCTAATAAACAGTCTTTGAAATATGTCTGATTACTGATAGCTAACCCCCAAAATTATTCAATATTATAAATAAAAGAAAAACAGACCTATGTTCTTCTAAGTAGTGGGCTTTTTTTAGGGTGGTGGGGGAGGAGGCACATATGTAAACTGTTGAACCAATTACTTTAACTTAATAGAATTTTTTTTTATATTTTAAATTTATTATACTCAAAAAGCTTTTGTAGAAAGATAGGATTCCATTTAAGTAGATACATTACTCTTTGCCTGAAATACATTCCAGTCAGAATATAATTCAGTGAGTTGTTGACAATGCTGGCTCCAAAAGAAAGGAGGAGACCAGATTGGACAAGAATGAGCTAACAGATTGTGCAGCCCAATTCTGTCCCTTTGAGTGTGATATATTGTTTCAAGATGCTAAAAACCCATACTTTCTCAAAGCATATCTGTTGTGCTGTTTTTCCCATTTTCACAGAATCCTCATTATCAGAACTCTGTACTCTTTTCAAAGCACGTCAGACTCAGACCATATGCCACTGAATAATGCTTATCAATTGTCTAAAACGCTCAATAAAAGATGCACCATGCAGAAGAATAATGAAAGTTACAAAGACATTTTTTCTACAAAAATAATTAAATATATCACATCTGGTACAGATGTTAAGTGAAGTTAGAACATTTCCTCATAATTACTAAGTGTTAATTTCTTAAAATACACTTCTGTATGGTAAACCCCACAGACTGAAGGGGGAAAAAACTAAAATGAAAGAAACACTTTAGAACATTCTATTGATCTGCTAATAGGAAAGAAAGAAAAATAAATCAAAAGATAGTAAATTTCCAAACTTTACCAATATTCCTCAGAATATAATCTCTTGCTGCCCCCTCTAAAGTCCCAAACAACCATACCTCAAAATAATTTACCATACTGTTAATAAATATATTTATATGTGATTAAATATACACTTATATGTGATTTAAATATATAAATGAAATCTAAGCGATAACATACAAATCTTTGCTACGTCTGCTAAATAAACACAACAATATTTTCAAAGTTTGCTTTTTAGCTTGGCTTGATGCTTAATGACAGCAATATCAAAACTGGGCTGTAGAGTGAGATATTAAAGATTTTTTTCCTTATTAATGTTTCTAATTTAATTCACCATGTTATTGATGAGAAATCACAGTGTAAGTGCTTCCTGTTTGTTTTTGAATATACATTTTATGCTTATCTCCATTTTTGGAGAGCTCAGGTTCCAATAATATGCTTGGAAAGCATTTCCATATACTGAAAAACTTTTAAAATGCAGAGAAAGCTAATGAAAGGGGACATTTTAAAACAAATTTTCTAAAGTAGCATAATTTTAAATGAACAAATACTATATTAATATGAATTAAATTTGTGAGGGATCACAAGCAAAAGATTACAAAAATAAGATCAATTTTACCACAGAACTTTCAGCAAAAAAGAACCCATCTGTTTATAAGGTATTAGTCAATGTTTCTGTACTATAATAGTAATAAGTTAACATTTACTGAATATTTAACTGTGTTCCAGGCCTGTTCTAAGCACATTAAATGTATTAATGCATTTAATCCTCACAACAATCCTGTGAAGAAGGATTATTATTATCCGTTCACAGATGAGGGAATGAGGCTCAGAGGTTAAACAGCCCGCCAAGGTCACACAGCTTGTAATGGGCAGTCAGTATTGAACCTCGGAAGCCTGGCTCCAGCCATGCTCTCAACCACAACGCCATTCTCTAATCACCACATGAATGAGAGGGTTGCTTCAAATAACTACATAAAGTAATGATGTCGTTCACTTGGCTTAAGGCTGGGCCTCATTGTTTTAGACTGTATGCAAAAAAAGGGTAAGTTCAGAAATAATGAGTAATGTATTAAACTCACACAGCTGGGAAACTCCATGCAGTTGATTTGCAAATCTATTTATTCTCTATTATTTGAGTATTTCCACTCCTATGCCTAAAAATGAAGACTATCTACATTATCTTCTTTTCTAAAGTATCACCTCTCATGATTGAAAATGGCACAGCTCTTGTTGGTTGGTTGTGTTTGATATTTTAGCTACTGACTTTTCTCTGTCTTTCGTGTATTTCTGTTCCCATCAAATCATACATCCCTCCACTTTGACTTTCCCATCTCCTCTGTCAGTGTGTTGTCAATGATTCCACTGACTGTGTGGCAGAGTAAAGGAACACAAGCTCTGAGCCAACGATCCTGGTTTTGAGTTCCCAAGCTCCACTTACTTGCTTTGTGCTATTGGGCAAATCACTTAATTCTTCTAAGCTTCAGTTTTTGCATCTGTAAAATTGGGATAACAAGAACAACCCTCCCAGAACTCATGATTAAATGAGCTAAGCCTTCAGTGAACTCTAAATCACTCTATAAAAATATCAATTATTATTAGGCATAATAGGAGCTTTGCCTCTCTCTTCAATAGGACATACATGATGTCAACTAAAGCAAAATAAACCAGAACAGCCTCTTATCTCATAGCTGCTCTTCATTACACAAATATTCCAAGAGGCCCAACTGAGTTCAAATGTCCGATGCTCAGCAAATACGTAGATAATGTCTCTTTTGACACTTAATATTCTTAGCCTCATAGTTTCTTCACTGATCAGTCATTAACAGTTGAGGTCTGTTCAAAACAGAAAGCACTTGGGGTGAGACTTTTGTATTATGAGCTAAATCTATTTTAGTTTGATTAAAAAAACCAGATCCTTCGAGTTGAAAATGATGTGGTTACTCTGCATTAACTCAACTTAATTTCTGATTTTCAACAATCTCAAAGTCTATCTTCAAAGCCTGGTGCTAACTTCTCATCTATAGGAAGAAGTCAATAGATACATGTTGAATGAAAATGCAAATGACTCAAAGAAAACTACAGTAAAATGTCATTAGTAGAAACTCCACCAAATCTGAACTTGTGAAGATTTTGAGTAAAGGTAGACTATAGTTCACTTTTTTAGGTCTATTCAAGTTTTACTTGTAATGAGGTTGAATGAGTTATGTTTAACTTAAAATGATAGTTTTCAAGCCTAAAATATCCTTCAGTATGAAGCATGTGAAAATAACACCGTTATTATTTTTTATGAAAGTGCTCCTCTTGTGCACTTATGCTACACATTTTTTGAGGAATTCACTTTGAAGCACCGTGTAAAATTATAATTAGCACATTTCTTTAATAATGTTTGTGTAATTTAGATAAATCTTACAGCCAATTAATTTGAATCAACAAGATTTAACTATATTGATGATCCAAGGAACTCTTATCTTCCATACTCCTCTGATTTTCATGTTACCTCCACCTGGATTCCTTCCATATCTTGTCCCAGTCAGAAAACTATTCCCCTTCCTGCTTCAGATTCTTTTTGCCCCATTTAACCTTCTGGTGGTACTGTAGACTTTAGACCCAGGGCCTTGCAGAATTCCACCTAATTCACTCCCACTTGTAAGGACAATAAAAGAATACAGTCATGTGCCACATAATGATATTTCGGTCAACGATGGACCGCATATACGATGGTGCTCCCATAAGATTAGTGCCATATAGCCTAGGTGTGTAGTAGGCAATACCATCTGGGTTTGTGTAAGTACATTCTATGATGTTCACACAATGATAAACTTGCCTAATGATGCATTTCTCAGAACGCAGCCCTGTCGTTAAGCAACACATGAGTATAGCTAGTTCTCTTTGATGTGCTCTTCTTTTAACTACCTGGACCTCACTTAACAATGTGGAGGAAGAAAGGAGTATCCCTGCAGCTAATTGGCAAGATACATAGAGGAGATGAAGAGGAGAATACAAGCAAGACTAAAGAACAAAGTTTAATCTTCAGCCACGGTTCTGCTTTCCCACCCCAGATATGGCATCTCATCCAAGGTGTGAATGACGAAATAAAAAGCAATATTCTGTGCTTTCAACCAGTAAACCCACTCAGAAGAAAGAGTGTTCCCTCTGCTCTTTCATCTTTTAGTGCAGGTTGGCAACTATCCAGATCCTAGATCCTAGCACCATTCACCCTTGCACATGGGACCAGATTGCAGACTATCTGGCAGAAGCCAACAGGCCATACTTGTTAGGTGCTAAATTGTAACATTAATTAAATTACACAGCAAAGCTTCTAGAAGGAGTTATATATCCTATTTGCTTCCATTTCCTTCCACTCCCACCCATTTACTCAACTCATTCCAAACTAGCTTCTGTTCACAACATGTCACCAACTCTGCTTTCCAAGTTTGTCCAGGACATCCAAGTGCTAAATCCCATGGGTGTTTCTCTGCTCTCATCTCACTCAACTCCCATTAACATTTGATGTAGCCAAGCACTCCTTTCTTCATGAAACTCTCTCTTCTATAGTATTTTAGGACACTGTCTTTCCTCACTGGCATCACTTTTCAGTGATCAGTGCCCTTTGCCAGCTCCTCATTTTCTACCTAAGCTCACGATGACAGAGTCCCTCAAGGCCTGCCCTCTGGTTTTCCACTCTCTGTCTGAGGGTCTCTTGTGCTCATCTGGGTTTATAGGCTGCTTCTATGTTGATGCTCCTAAGTTCATATGTTCATCTCATATCTTCTGTGGTTTTACAGACATCCTACATCTAATTGCCTTGTAATCTCCACTTGAAAGTCTTGGACATACAAATTAACATGTCCAAAACATAACTTTTTTTTTTTTTTTACCTCAAATCTGTCTCTTCCTTCCTCTCCATCCTACACTCTCAGCTCTCCTCATTTCAATAAATGACACCATAATTTACCCAGAAGTTTAGAGTAAATAACTAGGGAGTCATTCCTGATTCTTTTCTTTTTCTCAACTTCCATTTCTCATCTATCAGAAAGTCCTATTGAATCTAGTCCAAAATATGTCTTTTCATTCCCACTGTCACCACCCTAGGTCACCATCATCATTAATTCCATGCTTATTTCCATTTCAATCCATTTTTCACCAAGGAGCAAAAGTGATCTTTAAATGTAAATTGGAGTGTGTAATTTGTCTAGCTTAAAACCTTTTAATGCCCTGGAACACCCTTCCCTGAGATATCTGCTTGGTTTGCTTACTTTAAGTTCTCTGTTCAAAGGTACCCTCATCAGACAGACCTCCTCTACCTATGATAATGTACAACATTTCATTACCACCCTCAGCACTCCCTATTTCCTTTACTCTGCTTATGTTTTTTTCCATATGAATTATCACAGTTTGACATTCATGCTTATTATTTATCATTCCCCCTAGAATGTTAATTCTATAAGGGCAGACACTTTACCTACACAGAATGAGCTCAATAAATGTCTGCTTAATAAATGAATAAGTGACTGTCTTCCCATAGTATTTAGAATAAAAATTCAAACTCCTTAATCATGGGTCTAAGGCCTTGCATGAGCTCGTTTCCGCCTATCCCTCAAACTTGTGCTACTCTCCTCCTAGCTTACTCTGCTCCAGCGGAACTGATCTTCTCTCAGTTCCTTTAACACGCTGTTCCCATGGCACCTGAAATGCTGTTATCTCTTCTCCATGCTTTGGTTCTCAGCTTAAATGGCACCTCCTTAGAGAAGTCTTCCCTGACCATTCAATTTGAAGAAGACTCCCATTCCCTTATTTAACTTCATTTCTTACTGGTTTCTCTCACAGCAATTTTCATAGTTTGATATTAATTTATTTGTTTAACCATAAATATTTTTTAAAACTTCTGTCTTCTTCACTTAAGCTCCTTGAGAATTGGGACCAGTTGGCTAACACAGTGCTTGGTAAGTTGTAGACATTCAATAAATATATGTTAAATGAATGAATACTTCACAATTCTGGTAAGAGCCGCCTATTGATTTAAGTTCGGGATTGCTATTTTTAAGGATATTTTTGAGGTAGGGGGAGAGACTGAATGCCTGACTATGTGATACCAGGTAAACGTGCAACTGAAGCTGCTGATCATGAATTGGATGTTATCTGATCTACCTAGCTATATATTTGGGTGTGCCTAGCAGCAGTTCATCGTAAGCAGAAATGAAAGGGCCTGATAGAAGAATATCACGAAAGGTAATTCATGAGCACTCCACGTGTGTGCCTATTCCTGCTGTACTATCCCTACTTCAACCTATGTAGGTCTCACGACATATTTCTTATGTCAAATTGACTAAAGGAAAAAAACATTTCAAATTCCAAATGGCTTTGAACAAGATGGCGGCACCATATAAACTACACTGATGTGGTGTTTTGGCCCCTTTCAGGGATGACTCCAAGGAAAAGAGTAAAAGTGGTATGTCAAGTATTTCCCTGCTGCTTTACTGCAAAGTAGAGATGATGTGAGTTGATGACCCATACTTTGCTCTGCAGTTGCTGGATCAGCCAAATGGTTAGGAGCTTGGTAAGAGTGCTATTAGAGGACAGGTGGCGAGAAGGGCAAACGTTTTATATGGATGAACTTTTAGAATGGTCCCAGAATAAAAGACTACCTATATTCCATGAAGATGTTTACCAGAAAGTTAACAGCAGTGTGGAAAATGCTGTTAATAGTCAAGGGGGCAAAATGACCACCTCTGAGGATATCTGGCACTCTCTTTCCCAGACTCCAGGATTCTGTGCAATGGGTTCATGTACTAAGGGTGCCATGGTGGAAGAGATGAAAACTGTGCATGGACCAAACACAGACTTTCCCTTCCTCAGGTAGACCCAGCTATTGCCACTGCTCGGTGACTAATATGCTATCAGTGCTGGCCCATTATGAAGTACCTTAACCATGGGACCAGATAGCTATCTGATGGTAAGGAGATATATTGGACCCTTTCTCTCATGGAGGGGACATCTACTTGAGATGATGTCTAGAATAGACACTTTGGATTTTGATTCTCTTTTCCTGACCATCAGGTTCTGCCAGTAGCCTCAATAATAGGATTAATTTATATGCCTTATATATCATCATGCTATTCCACACAGCAATGTTTCTGACTGAGGAACTCACTTCATGGAGAAAGATTAAGACAATGGATGCTATGGGAGGCACTGGTCTCTCATTACCCACAAAGAGCTGCCTTTGTAGATTAATGACTCAGAGTGGCAACTGAGAGACATTACTTTGGCAAGGTTGGGGTGCTGTCTTGTAAGATGAAGTGTATACTCTGAACTAGAAATCATTAAATGATAATATTTCTCTCACTGCCAGAATGAATATACAGTTCCAGGAACCAAGTAGTCCACGCGTGAGGATGTCTTTTGCAATCATAGCTAATAAACCACTTGGAAAATTTTTGTTTCCTTTCCCTATAACTCTAGCTCTGCTAGTTTGGAGGTTTAATATCCAAGGGATGTAACAATTTACTTGGAAGTTGAAACTGCCACATGACCACTTGAGACTTTCATGCTAATGGGTGAACACATAAAATGTGGTCATAGTGTAGCCTGGGTGACCGATCCCGATGAAGAAATTGAGTTGTTGCTATACAATAAAAGGAGGGAAAATTTTGGATGGACCCCAGAGAAATCTTTTCACACTACTGTATCCATCTGAAAAATTAATCAAAGATTTTTAAAACACTGTATATTAAGGATGTATAAAAATCCAATTTCTAATGTCTCAGGAATGTGGGTTTTGGTTACTTCACTGGATAAAGAATCTTAATTAGACTAGGGGCTGGCTGAAGAAGAAGTGTACAGGTGACAGATGGTAGAGAAAATAAATCACAAATATCTGTTTGACCCCCTGATCAGTTGCAGAAACAAAATACTATAGCTTCTACCCTTGCTTCCTTGCTATCTCACACACACACTAACATAAACTAACATATTTTATACATTTTAACTAATTTCATTTCTCTTTCCTCTCCCTATCCTCCACTGTTGAATACAGAATGGGTTGGTTGTGGGTAACTTTACAATTTAGTCCACTGGCTACAGAATACTGAGATGGGATTGCAAAAGAACCAGAAGGTGATTGGCTATAACTAAGAGATCTAGGACTAATGGAGCCAATGATGAAATTTTCAGTTGTTTCCCTTGGGAAGGGATGAGTGGCTTTTGGTTATATGAAGGAGAATTGCATTGTTAGGAGAAAAGTGTTTTTAGAGTGTAGATATGGAGAGAATGGTGTATGAATGAGTTTGAGAAGCTACAGGGCTGTAGCGGACCTTTGCTGTTTATAGACAGCCAGTATCTTAACATCTCCTCCTACAATAGAGGCCAAAAAGGGGAAGATATTCCCTCTTTCTATTGCATATTAGAGACTGAAGCTCAGCCATTCAGATGTTTCTGTCTTGGACCTGAAGCTTGAGAGAGTGATGCAAAAAACAACAACGTTTGAGGTTAATGGTGGAAGTGGTGGCTGTCAAACTGAGAATCCAAGTGACATGGCAGCAGATGCCCACAAACTTTTGAAACCACTGCAAGCAGGCTCCATAATGGCAAATATGGAAGGGTATTACTTTTGGGGTTTCCTAATGCTGCAGAATAATTTCACATCAATAATACACTTGCAGGGGTCTTTCTGCTTCCTAATACTTTACTCTGAGACTTCACTAGGTTAAGAAGATAGACGCATAACTCTTTTTGCCTTTGCTAAGAAATAAAATAGAGCACATATATTCTTCCTAGTCATATTCTCTGTCTCCATCCTCTTCCTACTTGCCCTAGCTTTCCTTCCTCCCTCTTCCCCTCCCCTCCTCCTCCACCTCCATAGCTAGGGACACATCTGACTTAAGGCCATTCAATTGCTGAATGATTTTGACACTGCCTTATTCCACAGGCACTCTGCTCCACAACTGTGAGGATAATTGTTGCTGTGCTTGCTCAGCCTCCTTTGAATGCTCAAGTTGCCAACATTAGAGTTGCCAACACCAATCTGACACTACACAAGGAGCAACAACAGGAATAGTTACTAAGCTTCTAGCCCAGGATATTATGGAAGTAACCCATACAGAGATTATAGTATTAAAAAATTCTTCCTATTTTAAGTTAATTACTTAGGGGATTCAAGAACTAAAACTTTCACTTTATAGCAGCTTTTAGTATAATCAGGTTGAATTTGGTATAATCAGATTGAATCAGTTTGTAATCATTTGCAAACTCTCTGAAATTTTGATTTTAAAGGTGACTGCTTTTAGAGGCAGGAATAAAACAAAACCTGGGTTATCTTATTCTTGAGATGGGCTTGGTGAAACAAAATGTCTGGAAAAGACAACTTCTAGCTGTCCTGTTTTAGCAGGGAAAATCTACAAAATGGCAGAAACGATGCAAGTAATTCTATGATTTCTAATGAGCCTTGGTGATAAATTTTCCTCTGATTAAAAAAATACAAAACAGAGAAGTATTTCTATACAATGGCTGAGCTGTCCACAGTTTCTTGGGTCTCATACATTAAAATTTTAAAAAAATGGAGTTGTACTGTAGCTGGGAAGAGCACATGAGGTTCACATTTGAAGTTAATGTGAGTCACATATGTGCTAGATGCACAGGCCTTATACATACATACACTCTGAGCAAACATCCCGAAATGTGTTCAATAGGTATGTACTTTTGTACCTTGACTTCAAAGAAAAGTCTCCATTTGGAACACTTTCAGGGATAAGACACAAGAGAAAAAAAATTAAGCCTAGATAGATGCTGCACATAAACTAAACTGTCAATATTCCATACATCTATTTTTCAGCATTTGCCTCCTAAGTCAAGATCCTGTTTAGACATAACAGGGTGATTATCTGAGCATGCTAATTAAATAACACAGGGCAAAAAGAAAAAACTTTTGACAAAATTATTTTGATCTAAAATTATTATCTTGAATAAATATTTGGTATACACATACAAGTAACATTAAGGAAGTACTGATGAAATTTGGAAGATAAAATGATAGCTTTCATTCTATTTCAAGGAGTTACATGATACCTTTTATACGAAGCTAATTTGGGGGTCTGCTACTTATTAATGAATAAGGTCACCTGTGGTCTTATGCAAGAACGTTTTAGAACAGTAGTTAGCTATATGTATTATTGTAATGTAGACAGTACTGTCCAACAGGTCTACTAATCCTAAATGAATAAGGAGAAGTGGACGGGGAGAAATATGCAAACTGCGGAGACTGGATACTAGTGGGTTAGGAACGTTGTTTCTATTGTTCTTCCTCAGGCTGCATGAGATGAGAAAAGGGAGACATGGAGGGACAAGGGAGACAATGCAACAATTTTATTACTGATTTCATCTATTATTTTTCATCATAACTCCAACTAGGAAAATATTTTTAAAAACTGGAAAAGTACAAGAAAAAAAATCATATACATATCTATGGAAGCAAGGAGGAATATCTACATTTAGGAGTAGTAGAAGGTATCACAAAGAACCCATTAACAATCGCATCATATAGAATGCAAAAACTTCTATTTGTAAAAAGCTACTAGGGTAAAAAGACGTCCAATGAACTAGCAAAATTAATTAATAAAACTGAGGAAATATTAACATGCATATATAGTAATACACATATATATGGAAAAAGTGATATCATATAAAGTTTTAGGGGTGTGTGTGTGTGTATATGTGTTTAAAAATTTTGGTAAGGCTCTCACACAAATCTATAAGAAACATACTGCAACAGATAGAAGTGCAAAGGAAATGAAGAGACAAGAAAAAAGAAAAAAGGAAGACAATTAATAAACAAATATATGAAAAAAAGTGTTCAAGCACACAAAAATCAAGGCATATATTAAAACAACAATAAGGAACGTTTCCTCTATAACATACCGATAAATAACAACAAATGAGCATGTAGTAAAATTATTACTCTCACATACTGCTGATAATTCATACATTGATGGTGATAACATCAATTGGTACAGCCCTTTTGGAAAGTAATTAGCAGTGTATACGAAAAGCTATAAAAATGTCCATATTATTTGACTTATTAATTTTAAATTTAGAACTTTGAGGAAATAATTGTAAACAAAGAAAAACCTATAATAATAAAGACACGTGATTATTTATAGGAGAAAAATACAAAGAAATAGCCACATAATAGAATTATGTAAACATTAAAAATTATAATTGCTTAAATTTTAATGATGTCTATTGCTTAAAGGATAACGGGTTTTTAATTTTTACATACTTAGTGTTTTCTAAATTTTTGAAAATGGTCATGTCATTATACATTCTTTAAAGAGTTAATTTTCAAAATTGATTATAAGTTCCATGAGGGCAGTGAATACTCAAATATTATGAAAACTTAACATGAATATTAAAATATACATAGGTGATGATGTTAAAGGGAAAACATGCAGATATAAAAAATAAACATTTAGTGGGAAAATACATCAAAATATCAATAGTGTTAAGGTGGCAATATTATACATTTCCTCTTTCCTCTATTTTTTTTTTTTCCAAATTTCTATAATGGTACACTAAACTTTTAGTACAGATTAAAACATGACATGATTAAATATGCAATTTTCATTATACTACAATACAAACTAATTTGACATGTGTAAGAAGTAGAAATAAAATACACTGCTTACCTCTCTTTCATCCATATTCAACCACTGCTTTGGATCTTCTTCAGTAGCCAGAAAGGCTATCAATTCCAAAGCAGTAAGACGAGTTTGACGTCTTGATGAGACAAATATCAGAACAGGTTTGGCTGGAGAATGGCTTCGAATCGCTGTTGAAAAGTTGTGGAAAATAAAATGGTAAGCCACTTACACAAGAATCTGAATTTCATTAGGATATCACATGGGTAGTACATGAAAGCTAATGCTGTAAATGATTTAAGTGAATTCTTAATTTGGGCATGAAATTTAGCATTATTCAAAGTACTACACAGATCTGACAGCGTACTGGAGAAATGATAGGAAAGGAGAAGTTGCTGGCCCTACCTAAGGGGCCATACTGCTGGGGACAGGGAAGATTTAACTATGTCGACTCCCAGTTTTGTTCTGAGCTGCCAAGGAAGGAGACACTTAAAAGCGGAGACTCTCCATTAATAGCTGTATACAGAGACTAAATCTTAAGTGGAGTTTCTATTTCTGAGTTGTGTTTCTGCTTGCCTAATCAGTGATATTACAGAGTTAATTTCTCCTGGGGTCTGGAGAGAGAGTCAAGTCCTGCATGGCGATGAAAACTAAGAAAGTCACAAAAAATTCCTTTTATTTTTGCCCTGTTACCAGTAGATGGAAAAATTAAGAGAGTTTGTATCAATAAACTAGTCAGAGAAGTCAGAAGAATGTTTTCCCTTTGTTTTTCTAAAAACATAGGTGTAAGGTTTCAACTGGGAAGATAAAAAAACGTAGAAGAGAGATGAAGAGAATACCATGCCTGAATCTATATCTGAGTGATGGCACATGGGGAGTAGACACAGAAAAAATAAATGAATAGTTTGAAACCTGGGTAATAAGACTGAAAAAAAAAAATACTTAAAGAGCCACATAAATCATTTGACCTAACTGGAAATGAAGTTTCTTTGCTATACATAGGTTCCAAAATGCTCATAAGATGGCAGAAGTAGAATTTATATTATGTGTACATAGGTCTCTTAAAACAGTCAGAGATATTTAAAATTTTTATATAGAAAGTTCAATCTCCTTGTAATTTCTTATTTAAAATGTGAGCTGCAGAATTTCTTTTTATGGGCTAAGAAATAAGGTTTATAATGGAAATGTTTACATGACCTTAACTATATTTACATCCTAGCAGTGAGAAATAAGACTATCATAAAATCATATTTCTAAACTCAAAGAAATACAGCGATCCACTACAAGTATAGTAAATAGTTTATAAGGATAGCTACTGTACTGATATCATATCTACAGAAGTGTAAGTATTTCAGTTATTTACTACTGATTTACATAACACAAAATGCTCCATTTCAATCATTGGTATGCAATCTGCCATTCCTTAAATAGATATAAGCAATCTCAACAACTCAATACTACGAAAAATAAACTCCTTTATTTTATTTCTCACTCACAGTTTATCAGAATACCATAGAATGTAAATGGCAATGCTTTGATAAATCATATTAGAAATATAGTATTTAAAATACACATATTAATACAATATTGGTATCATTTGTACACATAATCATGAATGAATTTGTCTCTTTTTTTAAACCTCAACATTTAATGGATTTTTGCTGCTGCAAGAACAGGTGTGGCTGAACAGCTCACGGCAGATTTATTGTTCATTAGTGATTTTGTACAATGCTTCTGTGGAGGTATAAATAATCTGAACTGCCAAGACTGGTCTCCAGTTCACAATCAATACTTTGATTCTGTCATAAGGCTAATTACAGCAGTTAAAAAGTCACCTCACAACTGTCACCTCACAATCAACAGCAGCTCACATTAGAGAATTTATTTTGAAGGTTATTTTTAATTGATATAATAAATATTCCTTATGCAGCCTAAACAAAACATGTTTCAATAAAATAGGAGTGTTATTCTTAAATCTTTCTCGCTTGCCTAATTTGTTAGGGGAAAACAAAAAACAAAATACAAAAACAGAAGCCTTGGAAAAAAGTACTGAAATTTGTAAGTTTTATGGTTTCTGGTAAAAATTAAGATTGCGTGATTTTTTTTACTTGCAGCTTCTAGTTATCACTGTTTAAGCTACTAACAACCATTAAAAAAACCCTTGAGAATGATTTGATTACTTTTTAAAATCACATACATTTATTCTACTACAAAGATATTATCATTTATGAAATCACATCTTCAATAGTTAATTCAACATACATTTATACTCCTTAACAGTTGAGGTAAATAGTTTTAGATAATATGTAGAAGTTGGAGCAGTATCACCCTTTCAAAGAAACCCATTATTTACAATGCATTTAAAAGCTACCATAAAAAATGGTTGCTATTTCATTCCAAGAATCTAAAGCTTACCCTGAAATGTAGGCTTATTCATACTAGCCATACGAGGACAGTAATGTTGACCTGGGAAGCCTTGAATGTGAACTTCCAGTGGAACTGGGCGTACTGATGGTCGGAAGTTGAATAATCCCATCTAGAGTAAAAATGAGAGAGAAACCATTTTCAGTGTTTATATTTAAGTTTATAATGTTATAGTGCCTCCTTAATGTGGCCATCTAAGCCACACTATTAAAATGCCTGATTTATTGATCTTCCACATACCTGATGAATATTGAGCCAGTCAGCAAGGTCTCTGGCATTAGCTAACGCAGTAGATAGTCCAACTATTCGAACAGGCTTTTCTGTGTGAGATGAGATGAAATTTGTTCGAGATACAATGACTTCTAGAACAGGGCCTCTTTCCTCCCCTAGGAAATAGGAATAATGTATGTTAATCACTTAACAAGTCCTAAACCCTGATGCTGGTTGTTGCAGGTACGACAGTCAAAGTTGGTAAACTGGCTTCAGATACAATGGTACCCACCAAGCAGATGGATCTCATCTATGATGAGAATAGTGACTTGCTTTACATAGTTCCTATTTTGCCAGCTTCTGCTGACTCCATCCCACTTCTCTGGTGTGGTGACGATAAGGTCAGCCTTGGCAATGGATTTCACATCAGGAGTCACATCCCCTGTTAGTTCGATAACTCTGGAGGGGAATAAAAATGATCCCTTTAACTTTTCAGGTAACACATGACCTTGGAAAGACAAAAATATATCTTTCCAAATAAAAATTTATAATGACTATTTTATCTCTCTTTGATTTCTGAAATTTTCTGTGAGTTGAGTCCAAAATATACACTTAAGAATTCTAAGATAATTTCTTCCCACAAAATGAAGGACATTTAAATTCAAATCACTCACAATCTTTTATGCAGATATGCAAAGGTGTCAAACTTTGATTATATTTACAAAATCTCTGCTTTATGTGATTTTATAGAGTTGAACTCACAGCTCCTTCTCCATATGTTGGAATAAACACCTTTCTAGTGAGGAAAAGTGTTAACTTACTAAGAAAGAAGGAGGCATTTATTAAGAATACTATTATGTGTAAGCTTCATTGCTTTTCTTAGATTAAAATTTTCTATAGATATTATAGGCAAATTCAAACACATTAGGACACAAACAAGAAAGCTGAGGCAAATATGTGCCACCTCATTCTGAGCAGATCCCAGTTCTATAGTGATAAAGAGGGAAATCCAGAGGCTAATCCAAAATTTTAGGTAATCATTAAATAATTTTTACATCTGTTTTAACATTCAAAAAGCAAAAAAAGGGCAAGATTAGTTCCTCCAAGCATAGTGTTCCCAAAGCCTTTATTTATTTTTATTCATTTTTTAATATTTTATTATTTTGAATATGTAATACATTCATCTGGTTCAGAGACCATGTAGTGAATAGTCACTGTAACGTGTCTATTCCCCAGTCACTCAGTTCTCATTCTGAAGCAATCATATGTTTATAGTCTTCACCATTTTTTAAAGACAAAAGATAGAATACTTTATTTAAAACATTTATTTTACAGTAACTCTGGGGAACATTTTTTCACCATATAAAGAGCTCATTCTGTTACAGAGTGATACAATATTTTGCACTGTGTGAATGTACCATAATTTATTTAGTGATACTCCATTGGACACTCAGGTTACCTGCAATCTTGCTACTGAACATAATCCTACAATGAATAATATTGTGCAATATTTAAATATTTAAAAAAAATCATGTTCTTCAAAGAATGTCTATTTATTGGCAAATTATTTACATGCAAAATACCTTCTAAGTAGTTTCTACAAGTTACTCTGAATGATACGAAAGAAAAATAGATGTAACTTATTTTTCTTTTGTTTTAGAATTTTAAAATTTTGAGAAAATTACCTTGCCATTAAATGTATTCATATTAAATAAGGGATTTCATTTTTCAATCTTAAAACAATGGGAATATTGATAACATTTTAAAAGTAAAACAATACCTTTAAATAAATGACTAAAAATCATAAAAGCATTGAATAGTTTTATGCAAATCTTTTGTTAGTCCTTTTAGATTATTCAAAGCATATCTTCTGAAAAAAGTATGAACTTACTTTTTACCAAGTTTTTCTTCTATTCTAATTTTCCAATCATCCATTCTTTCACGTACAAGGGCTTTTAGGGGTGCAATATACACTGCCTAAAAGGGGAATGGAGGAAAAAGACTCTCATGAAAATAGGGACAGAATTTTCAAATAAAGGTAAACTTCATAAAATTTATCAAAATATGACAATGTAGTTTTAAAATGTATCTTTTAATACTGAAAGACTTAAAATTTTAATTTAATGGGAAAAAGTCATTAATTTAAACATTTATAGAATTATAATACATCATAAAAATACTGACAGAAAATTTTAAAAGGCACCAGAAGTATTTTCTTTAGGTATGTTATAATGAAATTATCTTCTGACATAATGTGAAAAAATAAAAAATTTATGAGACAATACATTACATAGAGAAAATCAGAGTTCTGATGAAAATAAAAGTTTTTCCTGGTATTATGATCAAGACTTATCTGAGTTGTAACTCTTTCAAGAAAAAAGTTACCAATTTTGAAATTCTGAAGAGAAATAATCTGGTTATTTAAATTTTAATGCAGATTTTATGATAACAGATGTACATTTTAGGTATTCTACCTTTTTTTTTTAAACTAGTCTTTAACAATCCAAATTTACATATAGATTATTCACTGAAAAAAATTCTTTCCTTTATAAAATGTTTAAATTTAGAGTAGAGCTCTACTGTTGCATTAACATGTCTCCTACTGGATCAATAACCACATAATAGACTGAGAAGTAGGAAAACTTAAAGCTTAGAGGCGAAGAAAAGAAGCCACTAGTTAGAAATCTCTGAAGAAGGAAGTTAAAACATTTCTGAAGTCATAAATGATGAGGAATTTAGCACATAATTCCAATCACAACATATGAATTAGCTTTCTTGAAAAACAATGTTTCTAAACTGAGTATTTCACATTTCAATAATGTTTAAAATCAATACTTATTTTACTTGCCACATTATTTTATATTAACTAATGATATCATGGCCATTTGAAGAAATATGGAATAAAAGCTGCCTCTGTATTTTCTGTGTATAATCAAACTGTAATTTGTTAAAGTATTAGCATTTCCTTCACGGCCTAAGGATTTGATTATGAATCATTATATATCTTAAAAGCATGGCTATGAATTGAGTATCTTACGATGAAACCGCCTATGAATTGTTGATATCTTACAATGAGGAAAGGACCTATGAGCACCAATATGTACATTAGAAATCTAACTAGAGGACTCCAAAGTTTAAGGTAAATTTCCCTGTGGCCAGTTATTCTAATACTGATCTGGCCTCTCCTGGAAAATTCACTAAGACAGTGACAAATCTATTCATTGAGTTCTGCCACTATATTTAGAACTGGCTGGCTTACAGATTATGAACTACCTTTTCTAATTGAATGTAAGCATGTGGTTCTTTCAAACACACCTTGGAAGTAGGGTACTTGTTGAAGACTCTGAAAATGGCTAATTCAGCTGCAACAGTCTTTCCCGATCCAGTGGGTGCTCCAAGTAGGACATTACAGTCTGTGTGATACAGTGTATGAAATATCTGTGTCTGCACAGGGTTAAAATGGCTGAAGTTGTACAGTGCTTCATATGCTTCACATCCCAAAGCCGTGACTGGTAAAGGCTGAAGGTCCAGTAATTCTGAAAAGATGCAACAGGTACTGCCATACAGTAACTGGAAAATATGCACAGTACTAAATGCTGTCTCTTAGGAATAAATTATAACAAGCCTTAATTCTTTAGAGGGAAAAAAAGCTTACCAAGAATTCTTATATACTAGTTACAGATCTTTTTTTCCTCTGTTAACACAGTTACAATATTGGCATATTAAATGCTTTTCTGGGGAGGGGTTCCCATGAGCCAACTATAACGCTATATCTTTCTTCCAAACAGGAAAGTACTTTGAATGATAGGTGGTATGAAAATATGCATGTTACAGAAGAAAACTAAACCTATACCAATTTGTGGAAAAAGGAAAACCATTTGCAAACTTCAGTACTAGAATGGTTATTAATAACAAATGACTTTTGATCTGTTAGACAACTGACCAAACCAGAGCGGCTGAGTGAGCTGTTGCTCTAGCCAATGTAAACTAAAATGAATTTAAAATAATTCCAGGAAGAAACTTAGGTGGGAAATTTAAATCTATTAGATAACCAAGAACTGTGCTGAGAAAACAATGAAAGAAACTAGATTCAGTTGTATCTCATCAGGTAGACTAGAGGTCTAGGGGTTTAGAAAGTTAAAATGATTTAGAGAAATAAAGTTATACTAATACACCCTTGAATTGGATAGACCTTGTATTTTCCCATAAACCAAAAGGTATCAGTTAGAAAACCAGAAGGCAGTTTTAGTCTTAGGATTATTTCATGGAAAATGACTCTACTATTTGAAGTTTGAGTGAAAAGGAAAAAAAAAAAAACCAATAAGGGGACATGGTGTTCTGTATCCCGAGTCCTTCAGAGGACAGTTTCAAAATGGAAAGTATAGAGAATTCTCTTCTCAAAATATGTACTTAAAAGTAAAAAAAGCCATTTTTAAAAATGCTATCCTTGTGTCACTGCTCCACTCTATTACATAGGTAACTGAGAGCTAACTGCATGTTTTCTATAGCAGATTATAATCTCCTAAATTTTCTGTAGCACTGAAAATCAAAAAGTGAGGAAGTCTTAACTTGCAATGCTAATCAAAGCATAGACATATTCTTGATACAGACTAAAAAAATAAACATTTTGTTATTTATTGATGATGCTTTACTTCTGTGAAAGATAAAGATTTTTCTTGGCTGATTTGGGCTCAATGGGATGCCTATATATATACTTTGAACCAAACAGAATCAGGAATCATTGAGGTTATCATACATTTTTAACATCAATTGCGATGGCTTGGTCATGCATTTATTGCTTTTTAAAAGGTAGTCAGAAATCAACTAATTATATAAATAGGGTGACATGTGCATAGCCACTCAGCAGAGAAGTGATTACATGAGCATTAAAACATAATGTTAATGTATGTTAAAATCAAGTACTGCAGTCAAAGAGACCTAGTAGTGATATTGGTAGCATACACTTTAAATTAAAGCACCAAACATTTTTATATATTTTGTTTTGAGATCTTAGATATCACATATAAGCATATTTGAAGAAAGACAACCAGAAAGGTCCTCTTCAATGAGTAGATCAGTAAATACCGCAATCTCATTATTTTTCTATGTTGGCAAAATTTTTGGTTCTGCTCTGCCAAGATATCGGAGTGGTATTAAGCGTAGTCTAAAGTATTTTTCTTTAAGATATGCTAAGATAATGAACAAGGTACACATTTGACAAAAATGGCAAAGATTAAATTTATATTATTAATGCCTTCTTTCCTTTCCCAAAAGATTGTCAAATAATGTGCTCACTAAAAGTAGTAAGAACTAACATGTTTATTTTGAAAAAGACAAAGAGTTTGTCTTTGGAAGAATTATATGGAAAAGAAAAATGGACTTTCACTTTTCTATAAAGTAAATTAAGGACCTCTTGAGATCAATACTCATTCATTATGAATTCTCAAGGAGAAGAAATAAACTTACACTAATTAATTATTAGATTAGTCTCAGCATATTTTTGAAATAGAATATTTTATAGGGCACTTAAAGGTATCATTATAAACATTTATTCACGAAATTTTGCTTCTTTAACAAGTCAAAATAGAAAGGCACTCTGCCCATATTATGAAAATCTAAAATGGATTTTTGTCAGTTACGATAATGAAAAACATTATTAATATGATACTGCAGATTAGCACATACCCTTTTATAATGTTAGTGTGAAGAAATAGAACTAATATAAAGGCACACATTGTTTGTAGGACACAAACTGACTCAAGATATACGTGAATCCTTTCTGGAGTGATATTATAACATGACTCCTTAGCATTAGCACTTATTTTGATATAGAAGCACACCATATGGAGGAAAAAAATCCTACAATTCACTTTATTAATTTAACTTACTAGAAATAAGTTTAAGTAAATTGTAACAAACACAAAGAAAAAAGTATATCTCAAAAGTTTTACAGAGAGCACAGATTGAATGATAAATGACACTTGCAACAAAAAAAGAAGATATGGAGAAATTATAATGATTACATGTAAAAATAGAGATGAAGGAAAAGCAACACAGAAATAGTCCCACGCTTGTTAGAACTATTAGAATTGAACTAGGCCTAGTTTAATGTTTTTAGAACTCAAATTAACAAAAATTAAGGCCCACCATTAAGTTTTACAAAATGAATACATACATAGATTTGATTTTGAAGTCTCTTTTCAAACTATATTGACAAATAAGTAGGATTTTGACTTAGATTCAGACAAATTTAAAGCATAGACACTTTCAACATTAACTAAAACAAAATTTTGGAAAAATCAATGATTCAAGTTACTATTGAGTATGTTACCTGTATGGGGAGGATGTCTCTCCGGTAGAATCAGATGTTGAAAATTGATAATACACACAGCCTCAGCTCCCAACCATCTATCAGACACTGCTCTGATGTAGTATTGGGAAGGCAAAGGCTCAAAAATAGGGATTGTAAATACCAGTAGTTGAGCTTCTTTACTAAGGACCTAATGTGAAATAAAGTCTAAAATGAATATGGATAGTCTAGTATAGCAATTATTAGTCTATTGTTAAGACAAAGGTATCTACAGCAAGATGCACTAAAGATAAAATATCTTAGATTTCTAAATAGCTGAGATATTCAGGCACTTCAGAAACTTGTGGGTAGTCAGTCCCCTTCTGAGTATACCTGATATAACAGAGGGTAAAATTTATGTTCAATTTATATTATTTACATATGCATATCACCATGTATTAACAGGTTACCAATCTGACTCATCAGAATTCCCCAAACTTTATTCATTGAATTACTTAACCTCATGAGTTTTACCAAATTATTTACTTATTATTTTTCTTTAATTCTATCACTACCTTAAATGGAATAACAGAATCACTTGGCATAAATAGAAGGTAACCATAAAGAAACATGCAATAAAAACAAAACATTGTGATGAAATTCTACTGCTGCCCACCTAAAGCTCTCAGCCTGAAGCTTGCTATCTCTTTAATAAAAGGAGAAGTTAGGACTGAAGCAAAGTTAAACACGCTAGCATCAAATTGAGTCTTTCTCTTAGGATTTACAGAGAATTAAAAATAAAAATGCTCCTTTCACAGTGTGATTCAATACTCTTTAGTACTGTTTATGTTACCCCTAAAGTCATGATTATTTATTTATTTTTTACATTATTTATCCCACCCATCTGACATAGTTCACCCCTCTGGAAACCATGCCTTAAACCATGATAAAGATTACAATCTAATTTCTCAAACTAAGATCACACTGAATATATCAATACTGCAACATTTAATTACTGCTTTCTTGTAAAGCCAAGAAAGAAATATAAAAAATAATAAAGCTTTAATGTCACTATGAAATTAGAGAAATAAAAACAGAAATTATTTAGTTTATATTTTCTTTTTATGATAGCAACATAATAAGGATATAGCCACACATAGATATTTACCTGTTTTTTAAGAACTATAAAATACTCTGAATGATAAATATGATCATTTGTAGGATCTTCTACCCAAATCCACCAGGGTTCTCCTACTGTCCCATGGACCTAGAAGAAAAATAGTATACTAAAACTATGTATATGGTAACTCAAGTAAGGGATACTGTTGTTTGCATACCCAGCACTCATTTCTCTCTCTCTCTTTTTAAAAGCTTTATTGATATATAATTTACATAAAGTTTAAAGTACAGAGTTCAATGGTTTTAATATAAAGTTGTGCAACATCTCCATAATCTAATTTTAGAACATTTTCATCACCCCGAAAAGAAATCTTGTACCAATTAGCAGTCAATACCTACGTTCCCCAACTCCCCAACCCTTAACAACCACAATCTACTTTCTTTCTCTATAGATTTGCCTGTTCTGGACATTTCATATAGATAGAATCACTTAATATGAGATATTTTGTGACTGGCTTCTTTCACTTTTCATGTTGTGGCATGCATCAGTACTACATTCCTTTTTATAGACAAATAATATTCCATTGGATAGATATACCATATTTTGTGTATTCATTCCTCTCTCTCTTTTTTTTCCCTAATAAAGCTCAGTCTTGTTTAGTATTCATCTGTCTTTCATGTGACTTGGGAGAAGGTGACCCCATCTCCAGGAATAATTTTGATTAGCATAAGCCTGAGGCATCCCTCTGACAATAGTTTGTGGTAAGGGATAGGCACATGCCCAATTAGACTGAAGAAAAGGTCTTATGGACCATGCTCTGGGCTGGTGAAGTGGGGGTATTTCCCTCTCTCTTGAAATGTGAAGAAGGAAGCATGAAAACATTTGGCAGGTAGCCAACAGCGTCAGCCAAGCAAAAGGATGGAAAGATCCTGGGCCCTGAATGATATCATTAAAACAGAACACTTGATCATCTTTAGGGCCTATTCTACCTGTGGACTTGTTATTGTGGAAGGTAATATATTTTCTTGCTTAAGTCAGTTTGAGACAAGACATGTTTTCTATTCCTGCAGCCAACAGCATTCTAACTGATAGAGTTAACTACAAAAACAATTAAGTACCGTATCTTATTAATAAATTAAAACAAATTGTGGGAGACTCATTATGGATACTGATAGAAGAATACAATGTGAATAAAATATGAAACTTAAATGTATTTCAAAGATTCTCTTTTAAATATGACACTTGAAATATGAGTTTATGGCTAAGTATAATTTCATATATTATGTAATATTTTATATTTATAAAAATATTAAATATAATTTTATATCATCTAGTCCTCACAGAAATTCTGTGAGAAAGATAATTACTATCATTATACACGTTTACAGATGAGGGAACTGAAGGAATTAAAGGTTAGAACACTTTAAGACCAATGGTCAATTTGGGTTAGGACTATGGTTTGGTAATTTTCAAGCATGTTGTTGAACAACATTCATTCACATTAAAGATGTATTCATTCAGGTAATGCAAAAAGTATTTACTTATACTTAACTAGACCTTACAATGTCAAGTAGGCATTGCTATACTACAATGACTGATTTACTTGTCTTCCCCCACCAGCTTCTAGAAAGAAAGGACTGAGTTTTACTTGCCTTTGTATTTACAATCTCTACTCTACTGTACTCTTTGCACAGTAACTGGTACAAAGATAGACTTAAAAATGTTGATTTAATAAGAAGAAGATCCACAGTGGATCTTCACACATATATAATAACATCTAAGATATTGAAGAGAGAATAGAAGGGGTAAAAACAGAAATAGGCATATGATTGGAGCCAAACAAAAACATTTTCAAGGACTATGTATAGTGCTGAATGTTCAGAGAAGTAAAGAGAATAACTAAGAAAAAGTCATTTATTATGGCAACCAGACAGTCTTGGTGATAACTGAGAAAGTAGGCTCAGCAGGAAAGAAACAGGTGACCAGGAGGAAAATGTAGAATACTCTTTCCACAAGTCTAATGGGAAAGAACAGAAGAGAATGATAGTTCGAGAAACAACAAGATTTAAAAGGGGTTCTTTCAGCATGGAGAATCTTGAATTTTTAGTAGGCTAAAATGACAGAGTAAGTAGAGGTGGCAAAAATGAAGATAACATAGAGAAAATGAAAGATAGAATTAAATAAAGTCTCTGTGGAGCTGAATTCACTAAACCATTGTTCAATGTTGAAATTTTAGGTTTCCTAGATGTTCTGAAGAGTTCTCTTGTTTTTCCTGAGGATGGGAAGATTGGCCCTGAGCTAAGATCTGTGCCCATCCTCCTCTATTTTATATGTGGGACGCCTGCCACAGCATGGCTTGATGAGGGGTGTGTAGGTCTGCACCCAGGATCTGAACCTGCAAACCCTGGGCTGCTGAAGTGGAGTGCATGAAATTAACCACTAGGCCACCAGGCTGGCCACAATATTACTACATTTTTAATGAATCTCCCATACTAATTCTTTTTAGAGGATTTTCTGTATGCCTTGAAGACAGATGTAAGGAGGTGTAGTTGAACCTACAGTACAGACATTTTTTGCTTAACAGTGATAGAGGTATTTTCCACTTTTACCTGATCATTCCAAGTGAAATCAGGACAGATGCTGAGTGTCACTCGGAGGACAGTCCGTGTGATGGGCTGAATGGATGCTTCCATTGTAACTGAAGGAATCTGATGAACACATTGTTTGACCTTGAGTCCAATATTCACATGATGTAGCATGTGACCTGCAAGAAAAACATCACATAGAAGAAATGCGTCTAGAGCAAAAAAAAAAAGCAATATAATCTGACTTGTAAATGGGATTTCAGAGAAGGTGATTTTATTGCTGGTTTTATGATTTGCTATGTAGAATAGTTGACATTCTTGACCTGGCATGTTTGAATATTTTGTAATAGTTAACTTGAATTAGCAATTCATAGCTCTGAAAACCAGTATCAAGGTTTCTTCAGCTATTAATAGGGTTCTTAAAATTACTGAGACTTAATAGTGTTTAAACTACTATAAACAGTTCCACTTTTCTCCTAGTTAGTTTATGACACATTATAGAAATACCTAATATTTTGTGAAAACAGCCATTAATTTATTCAAGGTCTATTTCAAACTCTATAACCACGATGGGAAATGCTTTAGTAATCAAACACACCTCACTCGTCCATACCCATTTCCAGAAAACATAAAGATAAAATATGGTCAATCTAGCACAAAATTAACCACTTATAAATATTTTCATAAATGATCAGATTCTGAAATACAGATATGTATGGGGTGGGGGTGGGGGGGTCACAAACAGGTGTGACTAACTGCAAACATTTTCCTATTCTAGTCCAAGCAACTAAGTGGAAATAGATTGTATTTTATAGCATCAATATTTTTTGTATGTCTTGGTTCTTCAAAATATAACTTTTAAATCGCATTTATGAATAAAATGCTTTAAGTTAACTCAAATTTGAAATTAAAGTGATCTTCCTTATTTTGATAAAATATTTACATGTTACCCCAATATGAATACTCTCAACTTCCCTAGTTAACAACCTCAATTCTTCTCTATTTTTATTGATACTTCCCTTCTTCCATTTTGTCTTAGAAGAATTGTTCTTATTACTGTTCTTATTACACAAGTGAAATAACTATCTCAGCCACTCTTCACATCTTTGGACCTTGTATCAGCAGTAATCCCCTCTCTTATTTCTCTGCAGCCTGACTCCCTTTGTGTGTGATGTCTATCCTACTCAGAATCTGAACTATTACCTAATCAATATATTATATGTTTGTCCAGTATAATTTTAATGTACGTGGAAATGTATGTAAGAATAATTTTTCAACATTACGTGAAAAAGGCAGATGACCAAATGCTATTTACACACTGATACCAACTGAGTTTAAAGATATATGTGTATGTAATGATGAAACTCATTTAGAAACTCTGAAGAAATAGATTTTAACATTGCATAATTTTTTGCTGTAATACTGCTGATATACATTAAAAAAAGACTTTGAAATGAACTAAGTATAAACAAAGAATAAACCTCATTGACTAATTCTCACCATTTATAGCTAAGATTCTATCTTTAAAATACTCAAGTTAAGGGTGTGACAATCTAAACTCCATTTTAACTGCTAATTCTTTCAAGCAACTTCATAAAATTTGGAGTGACTTCTGCTTGAGTTTAGATAAACCAAAAGAAAATTTCATAAAAATGGTAAAAATTTACCTTGAATAAGGTGAAAATGCACAATACTTTTCTTTTACATCTAGTAAAATATTTTATTTGCACAGGACAATACATTATTTTTCCCTTCTTCTTACCTATTTCATCTTTCCTCATGTCTTTCAGCTTATCCACAGTAAGATTTTTTTCTTCTAATCTTGTTAGAATGTGTGGTGGTAAGACAGAAAATTGTCTCAAAGGGCTAGCCCAACCCCAAAGCCTCTTGTCAATGACTTTACTAAGATTCAGGAGTCTGTAGGTCATGGCAGGCCAACGTTTCCTCAGAGCAATTTCAAAAAGGGCACGGACAATTCTAGCTGCATTCTGAAGAATAAGAAGAAACATTGGTGGTTAGCCCCAACATGCTTTTAAAATTGTCAATAAATTTGTCATTCAGGCTCAGTTTCAAAAGAAGTATGTCAAGTTGTATCCTTTAATTGTGGGCAACATCTATTCTCATATAACCCTAATTATCTTTATTACTTCTACATAAGAATAATCATATCCTTTATATGTGGATGTTATCCTGTTTAATGCTCAGAGGGTAGCCTTATTTCCAAGTTCTTAGGAAACTCCACCCTACAGCCCCTAAAGAGGAAGGAAGTAGGAAGAGACAAAAGGAATGTAAAGTATTGAGGAGGCTGTTGAGGCCATCTAGAATATGAGACAGCCAAAGACACCCTTGGGTATATAGGGGAATGATTAAATTTACAAGGCTATTTAGAGAAATGAGGAAGACTTTGGGATCCAGTCAGGGATAGAAATTAGTAAGAGAAGGGTGACAGAGGAAGTATTGATGAGTGTAGCTACCCATATTAATGGCTCCTTATAAACCAAGCAATGTGACAACTGTTTTACATATATTCTCTCATTTAATCTTTACAACAACTGCTTTTGATTGGTTTGATATTATGATTTTATAGATGAAGATACGAGACCTTGGAGAGGTTAATAATTTGACCAAGGTCACACAGATAGTTGGTGTCAGAATATCTGTTCAAAGCCAGATCTAAACAATTCCACATTTAACTCCAAGATTCTAAATTGAGTGGTCTGAGTATAACTTTATTAATAGACACAGAAAGTTACAATGGTTGAAGCTTTTTATCACATCTCTATGGTTAGTTTCTATTTGTTTGGCCTCTTTCTCTCTATCATTAACTTTGCAGACTGTTTTATTGAACATTATTTTTCAAATCATGAACTTGGAGACACCTTATAATATCTAATGACATCTATATTTGAAAACAAAGAATGCTAAATCTGCTCAAAATCATAAAAAGAGATGAAAGATGAGTAAAGATTTTAAATAACAAACATGATCTGGCTTGAAATTATGAGGTAAAAAAGATCATTAGAGTCAAGGGCTTTGGTTTTACATTTTATCTAAAATGTGTATTTGTCTTTTGACAAATTCGACTATTTTGTTTCAATATTAGAAATTTAAGAACAAAAATGGTATTTAGAAGTATGAGAACAGTTCTGTTACCCATTACAAACGACAGGATGGCTCTTATTAGGCCCAGAGAATGATAAACAAAATGAACATTGTGATTGTTATACCTATCAAATAAGTCTTCCTACATCATTCCCAGTTGCTCTTATAAAAAACTTCTAGGCTAATTTTCCCAACTGTGTTTGAAAGTATGTTATTTTTATATTTCAGAACCTACAGTTGTTCCCTAAAAGCTAAAAGAAATGGAAGGAGAAATCCCATATGACAAGACACAAACAGGATATTTTAATCTGGAATGATATAAATCGGGTGGAAATAATGATCAAAGTTTCTAACACTTAGAGCTTAAAGAAGCTAAGTATAGGCTTCTTTATAGAATTATAGAATACTTAGCTAAGGATTTATCTTAGAGGCTGAGAGAATAAAGTTTCAGAAATATAGAAGGAAGTACCATTTTTACGGAGCTGAGAGAGTGCTTGGAGAAGTACTGATGGCTTAAACTTAAAATATAAATAAACTCAACAATAATTTATCTAATGCATTCAAGGATGCTAAACCTATAATAGCTATTTAAGAAAAACCAAGGATGCTTTGAGATATATCCTTAATCTTCTGAGACTGACTTTCTGGGCACCAATCATGAAATAACCATTTAAGTTTTACATTGTAAAGCAATTCGTATATCAGACTCTGATAATATCTTCATAATCTTGAATCAAGCAGAAATGTGGCCAGCTTATTCATCCAGAACCCAGTAAAGTTTTACCTTTTAGTTAAATCATTAACTATTTCAACATAAAATCATTAGAAAATATAAAATGACAATATTATATTATTTTTCAGAAAACCAGATAAAACAAAAGAAGTTAGAAACAATGGTTCCTACAGAAGTTATAGGGTTTAGAGAATATACATAATTTTTCTACGGCAGAAACATAAGTGTTCTAAGAAGCAAAAAAAAAATTTTTCAACACATTCACATTTACTTTATATAGCATAAGAAATCATCACCTGGTTTCTTTAACTAAATTACTGCACTTATTCAAATTGTTTACCTATATATCTTGGTTCATCTTTGTAAATATTTCATGTTTACAGTTATTTCAAAGTACTCCTGAGTATTCATGGCTGTTAACAATTTATTTAACAGACATACTTTTTCTATACTAAGTCTTTGTACAAAATTATAAACATAAAATACATAGTAGAATAGATTCTATATTTAAAATAAAACAGCTTTTATTTTTCCTTTACTTAAAGGAGGCAATACTCAATAAAAAATAATGAAAAAGGTATTCTTGATAAGAATATCGTTCTAAAAAGGAGGTATGGAAGGGAAACTCCTCATTTGAAAGATAAATACTATTTTTTGTAGTATACTTTACTTCTATTTCACTTCACAAGGAGGTTTGAACAGAAATACAGTCAAGTGTTGCTTCATGATGGGGATACGTTCTGAGAAATGCGTCGTTAGGCAATTTGGTAGTTGTGTGAACATCATGGAGTGTATTCACACAAACCTAGATGGTATAGCCTACTAAACAACTAGGCTACATAGAATAGCCTATTGCTCGTAGGCTACAAACCTGTGCAGCATGTTGTGTACTGAATACTGTAGGCAACTGTAACACGATGGTAAGTATTTGTGTATCTAAATATATCTAAACATTAAAAAGGTACAGTTAAAAAACAGTTTTATAAAAGATAAAAAATGGTACGCCTGTATAGGGCACCTATCACGGATGGAGCTTGCGGGACTAGAGGTTGCTCTGGGTGAGTCAGTGACTGAGTGGTGAGCGACTGTGAGGGCCTAGGACGTTACTGGACACTACTGTAGACTCCGCAAACACTGGACACTTAGGCGACACTAAATTTATTTAAAAAATTGTTCTTTCTTCAATAATAAATTAACCTTAGCTTACTGTGACATTTTACTTTATAAACTTCAAAATTTTTTTTAACTTTTTGAGTATTTTGTAATAACACTTGGCTTAAAATACAAATACACTGTACATCTGTACAAAAATATTTTCTTTCTCTTTTCTTCTTCTATAAGCTTTATTCTCTCTCTAAATTGTTTAATTTTTTTAACTTTTCGAACATTTTTGCTAAAAACAAAGACACAAACACATTAACTTAGGCCTACACAGTAGGATCATCAGTATCACTGTCTTCTACCTCCACATCTTGTCCCACTGGAAGGGCTTCAGGCAATAACACGCATGGAGCTGTCATCTCCTATGATAACAATGCCTTCTTCTGGAATCCCTCCTGGAGGCCCTGCCTGAGGCTCTTCTTGAGAAGGTGTCACTCTTCTCAGAAATATGTCCAGGGTGGTCTGCTGGGTTTGTTTTTTTTCCATCATACATATACTTGCAAGCAGATGATGCACCATGAATATTACTTACCACACTGAATATATGGTATGAAGTATATTTATTAAGCCTTATTTACCGGTAAAATTTCTTTTTATATTTCTAACATTTGGGAAAAGCTTACAAAGCTTACAAAGGGTTTTACTGCCCTTTGTAAGTAAAAGAAATGAACCTAATCATTAAAAACAGAAAAAAATCAGATATTGATATTTTAAAACTCTAAAACCAAAACAACAGCAACATCAAAGAGAGCCAAACCACCACCAAATCCCACTCCCATTCCTGCTCTAATAGCATAGGTGGCATAAAGATATACAAGTTAAACAGAACCAGTTCTAAGATAAAATGGTAATTTAGTAGCATGTCATAATGTAATACATTCACAGTATAGCATGAAATAATTCCTTGAGTTTCTAAAAATAAATATGGAAAAGAAAATGAGAAGGGAGTAATATTCTTACCTGTGCAACATATGCAGAATCTGATATAAGGGAGAAACTGTCCATCTCTCCCCGGCTAATGTAAGTTTGAAGTAGGATGTTTATTTTCCCATAACTGTTCTCTACACCTCCAGGAGCTGAGAGTTCACAGAAATTGTTTAATAAGGCATCTAGCTCCTCTATTTCCTCTTCTCTGACCTGGAAGAATCAATGTTTTTATAGGATTATTTGGGCTAATTTACTGAAAATTTTCATATTGAAATTAAACCACATTAAATGTTTTTTAAAAGTTTCCATTTGCTTATAATTCAACATTTTCTTTTTGCATACTAAATAATGGTAAGTTTTTCACAGGTAGCTAATAAAATACAGTAAAAAACTATCTTGAGGCTGATACAAGTACATTTTATTATTCATCACCAATATTAAGGTTACCATTGACATATAAAAATTTGATATGCCACTAAAATTAAATCTTCTGACCTCACCATCCTTCAAATGATGAGATTTCATTTTTTATTTGACCAGAGTAAAACCTCTGCCCAAATGGATTAGGGCAAACTTGAATTATCTTCAAATGCATTCATTACAGTCATATATTTTTATATTGCATAACACATTCATAACCTAAAGCTGTGAAGTACTATGATTCAAAGTATTAAAGTTTTCACCGTTAATCAGATTAAATTATAATACAGGCACAGAAATATTCATATCTGAGTTTGAATCATGCATGTCCTTCATATTTTCTTCAGTAAATCTCATACTGCAAATAAACTGAAATCTACATAGTATAGTCTTCGATAGTTTCATTGCAAAAACTATTAAATTATATTTGATTTGTAGTAGACATCAGAGAATGATGTCAGGTATGACATAATATCATAATCCACGATAGTGGACATTGTTGATACATGGAAGAACATTGTTGGTACTCCAAATGTGAAGTGCCATACAGCTTATATTCTATCAGGAATAACAATTAATTATAAGATTTTACAAATGAATGAATACATTATGTTACATACATTTGATTCAAGCTTCAAGCAATCTTACCTTGATTTGATCAAATTCTTCAGCTTTGGAAACTATAGCAAAAATATCACTTTCTGTTTTGTGAGCATCAAAGAGTTCATTGAAGGTCTATGAAAATAAGTGTTATGTTTGATTAAAATAGAAGGTCCAGAAAAATATTTTAAATTAAAAATGTTACTATAAATCACACATTCTTAAAGAACATTTGAGCCCTAGACAATGCAGAGTTATAACGTATGTGGCATATGATTCCAAATCATTGCTTTAAACATCACCAAATTTCTTAAAGACTAAAAAAAATCCCTAAAACATAATTAACTAGAGAAGACCTTTAGAAGCAAAAAGATCAATAAAACCGGTTAATGAAACCTACATTAGATATCTAAAAAAATGTTCACACAACATTCTGGTCTTGGCTCATTTTCAGTAGGGGTATATGGAAATCTGCACCATTCACCAACTTTAAACTGATCATATATCATATAAAATTCAGAAAGGTATAACTAAAAATATGTAACCTGAAGAATCTGGTGAAGATATCACAATATTACTAGTGAGAGCACACAGAAATTCAAGAAACTGGGAAGGAAAAAATCAGTAAAAGGCCATATAGAATAAAGACAAAGCTGAAGAAAGGCTAGAAAGAGAGCTGCAAACAGGCTTAAGACGTACGTCAGCATCAACACACTACCAAGGGGACAAATGAGAAAGGTTACTTAGTGGACAACATGAGTGGACGTGAGCAGGTGGCAGATGCAGTAGAGGGCTAGGGAAAAATGTTGTGGGTTGAGGAACTACCAGATCACAGTTGTGAGATAATACACATTAAAAGACTTTGAAAAAACTTGAAGTGCTATACAAATACAAGGTTTATTTGGGGAAAGATGAGGAAAAGTAAGCACACGAGAGTGTTTTCTGGAATGTATTACATGCATAAGCATATGATAAGTAAGTACAAAACATAGATTTCACATAAGCCTAGGTTTTCATGTTTCTAAAGAAATTTTACTTTAGTGATTTCTATTACTTTTCCATTTTAACAACAATGTTAAGTTAAAAAAATGAATATAAGAAAAAAATTCAAACTTTCTCTTTATAAAAAGAATAAAGAGCAAAAATTCACCTTAACCCATCTCCTTCTCTTCAAATTTAAGTCCTCTCCTCACTGGTAATCACTGTTGTTTTCCCATGTATTAACACATGTAGGTACATACACACATACATGTAAACACACATGAAGACATGCATATGCTCTTTGAAATGTAAATATTATAGCAGCATCCTAACTTACATAAGAATATGTTAAAAGGCAACGAGCAAGGTTATAACTGTGTAGTTAAAATTACCCTTGAAAATCTCTTAACTTGCCCGAAAAGTGCAGTAATGTTGACCTGATAATCTTACTAGTTTTTCTAACCTTTCTTAAGTCAGTGTTTCACAATAGCCTGCAATTAATTTTCCAATTTTTTTATTCAAGGATATCATTAAGCCATCACTATCTACTTAAAATCATTCAGGCATTCATTCCACAGATCTCACCAACATGTTCAACTTGGGTGCATCTACTGCTTGGGTGCATCTACTGCTTGGGATATACACATTGAACAGGATGGCAAGACAGTCCTTAGTATTTAAAGTCTTACTTTTTTTCGTGTCTTTACTAAGTGTATGTTATTGAACTTATATAAGTTAAACGCATTTTGTTCTATTAGTAGCTTTTGTTATTTTGCATTAATACTGTATTTTGAAGTCTAGAAAGTATTTGTATCTAATAACAAATGTATTATTGCATCTGTTCCACTCAGTAAAATACCTCAATGGTGTTGTATTTAATATAGTAGTGGCTGGCCGTTCTACCCAAATCGGTTGAGGAAAAGTATCCAGTTCGCTCCTCAAAACGAATCATCCGAGCTTTGTCTAGTTTTCGGCCAACTTCAATGACCAACTGTTCTCGATGCTTTGCTAATGTTGGGTCCATCTACAGGAAAAAAATTACAAACATCTGAATATTTCTTTAAAGAGTCATCATTTGCAAACATATACTTATTTATATGTTTATATCCTTATTTATATGTTTATAGGAAAATTAAAATTTTCTGTTGATGCTTTAGTTAAACATTTTATTACAATTTTTACAGAAGTACCTTTTTATAAATTTAGTACATAACTAGAAAATATTTTACCCCATTAAATAAAGGAAGCTTTAAAAATTCATTAAAATTATCAATCTATATATTAGCTACAGATAGTAATATTTTGAAGTCAAAAATTCTTGTATGGTTTTATAATCTTTGAGGTTAGAAATCAGATATAAGAAAAAAAAATCATTGTCTTCTCCCTCCTACAGTAAAATAGGTGTTTAAAAACATCATACCATATTCCTACTTTCCAGTTATTTGGAGAAATGATAGTGAGGATGCTTTCCTTTGTCAAAGTAAAGATGTACAAAAATAAATGCAAAGTTATCCTTTCAAAAGTATGGTTTTAGTGTTCTAGCAGTTTTCATACCTGCTGATGGGCAAACCCATTTTGTCTACAATAGAATAAAATAAAGATAATGGAAGCAAAGAGTAAAATAAAGTTGACAATGAATTTTTGAATAGTTTTGAAACTATTACATTACAGTGTTATGACTTCTGATATTAACCTAGTACTTAAAAATCAACGGAGGCGTTCATTTTGTCCCAAGATTTGAGATGGCTTAGCCCATGAAAATACATGTGCTTTGTTTTCCTTTATCCCTTCAGAATATTTTCCTAGTGCCATTGACTATTTTCACAAAGGCCATATTTGTAATGAGACTGGCTGGTGCTATATTCTTTAAAACCTTTAAGGTTACAGGTTACAGTGCACCTACATTTTATAAATGGAAGCAATTTGGCTGTAAAAGAAGACACCTCTTTGAAGATTAGCATATATTTTAACTGAGAAGAAGAAAGGTAGGTGAATCCCATCTAGAGTACAAGTGTAAAAAGCTAATGATTTCAGATTAACAGCCTCAGAACTAGTTGCTGCTGCTACTTTTCTTGTTTTGTTCCCTCCTAAGACAAAGTTTCAGTTTTCCCATGGTCAAGTCTACTGCATAGGGAAAGGAAAAATGAAGGAAAAAAAAAGATTGATAACTGCTTTGATAACACAATGGAATATATAGAAAAACTAAGTTATCAGTAAATGAAGGAAAACCATAATTCTGAGTTAAATTCAACTTCTTTGCTAATTTTGACGTAACAGTAGTGAATATCTGTACGATGATGGTGAAATAATGTTTTCATTAGACAACAACTGGATTTCATCTGTAATTAGGAAGCATTTACAGTGTATAAAGCAGAGTTCTAAAGAAAAGACAAGATCTTCCAGAATCTGTAAGCCACGTGGATCACACAGCTATAAAGTTCAGAGGAAGAGTTGCTACCACATGCATCTGAATCTCAGTCTATGTGCACAGTGAAATTCATCCCATCCTCCAAACTGTTAAGATAATAAGTCACTAATGCTATCTTTTAATTTAGGAATAAGAACTTAGATGGGACTTGATATTAGAAACATACTGCACATAACATTAGCCTATTATTAAAAGTGGTCTATAAGTTTCCTCATGTCTAGTTTATTCTAAAAATCTAAATTTATCATAGTTTAAAAGAAAATCACAGCAAAATATTAATATCAAAAGAAAATGCAGTTGAATAATAATAATATTATGATAATAATATAAAGATTAACTCATTAGTATCAGTGGGAAAACAGATATAAACAAAGTAAAATAATTACAGGGGGCAAATTTAATATTCCTTAGTATTTTTTTAAAAAGATTAAAGCTCTTTGTTTTTCTTCCAGGTTCCTAACTCTTTTCAGATGAGGCAGGAGTAGCAAATATTTATCCTCATATCATGAAAGGATTACAGAACCAAAAAGAAGGTTTGATTTTTTTTTTAAGAAATGAGTTTTCTACCTGATAAGCCTTGTGACTGATGCCATATACTAATGGATTTGCTCTCATCCGTACATAAAGATAAGTGTAACTTATCCACTTCACTGCTTCTTCCACGTTAGTAACTGTTCCCAGAGCAATCTGCAAATCAAAAATATAACAAAAATTAAACTAATGCATTAAAGTTGAACATAAACATTACATCAAAGACTTTTGTCAAAAGTTAAATTTTTGAAATACATCATTATGCTGTATTTAAAAGAAGGTAAGCACAATTATTGGACACGACACTTATCCAATTAATTAAAAATCAGTCCTGCCTCATTTAATTGAGAACAGTACATTAGAAGTGCTATCTTCCCAAACTGAACTTATTCATTATTATGGCATTTGATTACTTTTCCCTAAATGCAGTTTAATGCATTAAGAACATTTTTGGTATTCAGTAATTTTTCTTCTTCTTGTTTCCTTTTTCTTTTGGTTTCATTTTATGTGACCACACTACTGAAAATTTTAAAAGTGCACCAGAATCAAAACAACATGAACCACAGAGGGTATAATGCTAGCTTTTACCTCTAAATATACCCATTTGCAGGATGGCTGGTATAAATACACAACATGAATGGAACAATGGAAAATGCAATCACTTCTGTACAAAAACAAAGATTTTATTGGAATTTACATTATATTAATAATACATATATTTTTAAAAAATCATATAAGAATGGGGAGTGGTTTTAATTTTTTATTGGTAAACTTAAAACAATCTATGGGAAAAATGGATGTTTATACATTCGAATGATGATAAACACTGGATCATTCTTTAGATTATATTCTGAAAGGAAATATAACTTTTAATATAGTATTTTAATACAGCTTTATAATTTCTCAATTTAATGAAACCAAAGGTTAATAATCTAAAAACACAGCAATAAAATATAAGATCTGTGTAATAAAGGGAAGGAAATTGTTAGAAAATGATCTTAACACAGAACTGCAATGACGAGTTTTCTTAAAAATACATTTCCTTAGCCACCAGATCTACAGATAGTCATTTTGCTTTTACTTAAGTGTTCACGTTAATTTAAAAATTCATCCAAGTTGCTAACCTTCATAGTTGTAAAACATTTCCTGAACCTGTAGCTGAAAATTTTTTTTTACCTCTTAATACTTTAATTAAAGAAGGAGAGATGTTCCCTACCTAAATTATTAAATTTTAGGAGAACAAAAAGAAAAACAAACCCTCTCATCTTAGTATTGAATATTAAAAAAAATCTTTATATTTGCTTCATCCCTATGTTATAATTTTTAATTCTGTATAACTAATTTTGTAAAATAAATATATGCATGCTTAGCCATCTTTAATTAGTTGAAGACAAGATATGTCAATATATAAATATCATTATAATATTATATTTTACTATTTGTCATTAAAAAGGGAAATGACCAAAAGGAAAAAAATGATAAGGCAGATTCTATTTACTTTTAAATTTATGCTCACTTGCGAAAAGTCAGACAGAGAAAGACAAATACTGTATGATCTCATTTATATGTAGAATCTAAAAACACTGAACTCATAGAAACAGAGAGTAGAATCTTGATTGCCAGGGACTGAGAACCCATGGTTGCCAGGGTGGGGGAAACGGGAGATGTTGGTCAAAGGGCACAAACTTGCGGTTATAAGATGAATAAGTTCCAGGGATCTAATGTAGAATATGGTGACTATAGTTAATAATCCTGTATTGTATATTTGAAAATTGCTATAAGAGTAGAGCTTAATGTTCTCATCATAACAACCACAATAAAATGGTCAATATGTGAGGTGAAGGATGTATTAATTAACTTTATTGTGGTAAACAGTTCACAATATACATGGTATATCAAATCATCGCACTGTACACCTTAAACTTACATAATGTCATCTGTCAATTATCTCTGTAAAGCTAAAAAAAATAAATTTACACTAACGTATTTACCAATGACTAAATCATCCACAATATAAGTAAATATATACATTTCTTAAAATGTGAACTTTAAGACTTTCCACAAAATGAAGAGTAACAAGAACTAAAATTTAGCCAATGAGGGAGTTGTACAACACTTCCTGAACATTTCCAAGTAAGACAGTTAAACATTTTCTAGTATGCTTAGGTAAAGGAAACTAGTTAAATAATATGGCTAAAAATCTGATAATGTGTGCTATTTGTGATTCTATTATTTGACAGCCCAAATTGTATTAACTCCCTTATGACTTATAGACACTTTGAAACAATATTATACAATTTCTAAGAGTAGAAAATTTTATAAAAAATAAAATAAGCTTGCCATTACTTTCAAAATCAGACTCAATAAATCAACATTAATAATTACCTATTGCTATTAATGATAAGATTAAAAGAAAGGAGGAAGTAGGTATCAAAGATTGGATCAAGTAATGCAAGTCTTCTAAATGTTCACCAAAAAGAACAGACTATCCAGAAAAGTGAATGGAAATTTATGATGGCACATCACATTTTGAGATTAATCCTTGAATGCCACCTAGTGACAAAAATAAAAATTTACTTGTAAATATTTGCTGTCACCTAGTGGCTACTTAGTACAAGAGCTTTTTATAAAACAAGTATTTTTCACAGTATATCTTTGAAATTTATCCATTCATCTCAATAATCATATAGTAAATCAGTAACAAGGCTGTACTGTGTAAAGCACAATGGATATGGTAACCAATAGAGAGCATGGTCCCTGATCTCAACAAGTTCCCTAGCCTTGTAGGTGAGATATGTGTAACTAATTAAGATGATATATATGAAACCACTATCCACAGTGGTTTCACATAATATGTATTCAAAAATACTTTCAAAAAACACTTAACATGTGAAACTTATTAAAGCGCCATTAGTATACAGTCATGTGCCACATATCGACATTTTGGTCAATGATGAACCACATATAGGGCACTGGTCCCATAAGATTAGTACCATATAGCCTAGGTGTGTAGTAGGCTATATCATCTAGGTTTGTATAAATATACCCTATGATGTTCACACAATGATGAAATCAACCTAATGATGCATTTCTCAGAATGTATCCCCATCATTAAGCGACACATGGCCGAATAGTATAATAGAGCTTTATGCTCTGTTAAGTAAAAGGGGAAAAAAAAATCCACTCCAAATGTGGTAATTTAGAAGTAAGACTCAAAGTATCACTTTGTATCTAATATACCTATTTAAACTTTAGTGTTTAAGGTTATCTTAATTGCTTATTTGTATGTGTATTTTTTTAAACTGGTTGAAATCATATAAAAACTAAGCAAATATATCATGTGTGTGTTTGCGTGTGTGTCTGTGTATGTACACTCCTTTAGTAAATACATGAGAAAACCATTTATGCTACCATTCATTTATTTATTCAACCAAAATTTAAGTGCTGGCAGTAACTATAAATGGGGCTGAATACCACGGGATGATCACATAATGGTAAATGATACAATCTTTCACTGAATACCAACTGCCACAGGCATTTGTTAAATTTTCACAACAGTCCAGTGAGATTATCCCTATTTTATAAATGGGAAAATTGGGACTTTATAGCTGAAGTGAGTAGAGTAAGAACCTGTCTAGGGCAGACACGTGTTGGAGAGTAATCAGAGCCTGGTTACTCTGACCAGAGGCTGGTCAGACTGTGAGGGTCCTAAATCCAAGGACAGGTGTCTGTATTATGTCCTGCAGAGACGGGAGGAACTCTGCATAAAGAATGTACGTATGGTTATAGAAAGAATAACATATTTTAAAGTATGGACTATAGAGGGCTGGTGCAGAGTAGGTACCCAGTAATGTCTTGTGAATTAATTTTAATAAGCCTCAATCATACTTCAGTGTTTCTCAGTGCAAAATTAAGTGGCTTTACACAGGGCTGGGACGTGTGACCTTTTGGCACTAGTATTAGGGAGTCAGCCCCATTAAGAATCAATCAGCAAAGATGCCTCATCAAATGTCTGCATTGAAGTTACTACTTAATATAATACTTTCTCCACTTCTTCTAAACTGATGGTCAGAATTGATACTCATGTTATCGAAGATATTAGTAAAGGCAACATTCCTAATCTAACATGACCTTTATGTTGATCACTGCCACTATATAGCCTTGCAAAGATCTGGGGAGTCTGAAGACTTAAAAGTCCATTATCTTAGGAATACAGCACACTCATTTTATAAACTAATTTCACACGTCATTTCCACAGATTGCCAAATTTAATTTCACATTCAAATATAATTTAAGGGAATTTGTTTCCTTAAGAAAAAATTTTCCTTCAATTGGGAGCTATTCCAGTAGACCAAATTATGAGAAAGAAATTTTAGAAAGAAATTTACATTATTAGCTAAAAATTTCAAGGTAGTATATGTTTCATTATTAAATGGCATTTATGGCATTAAATGGAATTATGGTTATAGTTAGTTGACATTTCTGAAAATGACATACCTAATAAGTACTTTGTGAATATGAGGTGAATCTATGGAAGACAATTTATTTTTAATTTCTCAGGGCTTGACCAAATAGTTTCGCTGACAGTATTTTCTAGTCCCTAAGAAAGAGTTCCTTGAGGACAACAGTATTTTACTCACCGTGTGAATTCCGAACAATAACATCACCACCTGGTGCTCACCACTTACAAAAAGGACAAATCAAGGACAGTAATTCTAAGTTTATGAAGATATAATCTTCCCTGATATGTTTTTCTAAAAAACTTGCATAAAAGAGTCTTGATTTTTATTGTGTCAGAGACATTATGACTACCATTTGGGAAAATGTTTAGTTCTGGTCTTAGAAGAAGGCAAATGGTAGGTATTAATGTAGAGAAATGCGTTCATTTTCAACTTACTGCATTTCATGTCATATGACAGACATCTAGGCTATAATGAAAAGACTAGTTTGGAGTTAAATAGACCGGAGTTTGCATACTAGTTCCAAAAATTAGTAGCTGAATGACCTTTGGGTTAGTTATATATCTCTCTGAGGACAATAATATCTACTTAGTCGGAATATTGAGAGAGTGAGATAATACACAAGAAGCACTCAGCAGAGTCTCTGGCATTGAGCTAGTCCTCAGTCCACCACGTCTATTACTTTCTTTGTACAACAGACTATTCCATCAGAGAGACTGTTGACCCAAGACCTAATTATTTAAATCATGCAATCATAATGGGCAATGAAGATTGAAATTGAGCTATAATAACATTTTCTTTGGAGTCAAAATTTATTTCCTAATCTTTTTTATTTTCCTGTAAGTATGTTACTAAAAACCAGCATCTTTCATGACTTTTTTTAACTTCCAACCAGATCTTCTGAACCTTATCTATCCTTCTGATCTCAGATCAAGTTTTACCACCTTCGAGAACAAAGCCTTTCCTGATAGCTTGGGGCCAAAAGTATTTTCTCCTTGTACTGAATCCTTCTACAGAACTGAATCACCTTCTAACATTGCACTGTGTTTTTGTATCTTTTTCTCCCCTTTTGGACTAATGCTCCTTAACAGATGGAACTGCAGAGTGTGTTTTCATCCTCTAAGATTTGTAAATAACATGAACAGAACATAAGTGAAATTCCTTTAAGGTTTTAAAAAGTACCTGATATAAGACTTGTACACAACAAGGAATATTTGGTGAGGAAGATTAGCCCTGAGCTAACACCTGTTACCAATTCTCCTCTTTTTGCTGAAGAAGATTGGTCCTGAGCTAACATCTGTGCCACCTTCCTCTGTTTTATGTGGGACACCTGCCACAGCATGTCTTGATAAGCGGTGCCATAGGTCTGCGCCCAGGATCCAAACCTGCGAACCCTGGGCTGCTGAAGTGGAGTGCGCAAACTTAACTGCTACGCCACTGGGCCAGCCCCAACAAGTAATATTTGATTGCAAATATTTCCTTTATTCATCTATTAAATATTTATATCCCACCCACTTTCAAAAATTATTTGAATCACCTCTAAAAGAAAGGATATAGAAGTAGGAAAGTGTTGAATGCCACAGCAATAATTAAAAATGTCACGAAACCTCATTTGAATGCTTGACACACAGACTTTTAAATTAAGAATGTTTATCCTCTTTGCCAACTTTAAGATGTTACCTAGGCTTCCAGGGTTGGCTATTTAAATCTTAACACAGAACACACATGAAACAAATTATAATACTCTAGCTCAATGTAAGCAGTCATATTTTGTGTCACAAAGTTAATCAAATGATCTACGATAAAAGAGCTTTATAAACCTTTTAAAAACCTTATAAAAATTTTATGATACTTCATTAAAAACTTTGTAAAAGTGCAATACAAACATAGCTGTTGTTATTGCTATTTTGTTTCCCTAGTTTGTATAACATTGGTTAGATTTCTGTCCTATAACAAAACCTCATAATTTAAAAGTATCGTCTTTTAGCCATGAGTCTTATCAGTCATCATTTGCATTCTGTACTGCTCTGAACTAATCAACAACATTGCCACTCAGTCCATTACGTCTTATGACCGTATAACGGCATAAGCTGTATTCCTAAATCCTACAAAATAGCAACCAACTCAATCTTTATTTTACTTGGTCATTCTTCTAGCTGATGATTCTATTCCAACCTTTTACTCATTAGATCTTACCTCTGCATTTAGGTTATCTGCAAGGCTTTCCAGAAACTGACTCTCAATTGGGTTTTGTTGAGTGAGCAAAGTGAGGTAATGGCTGAGTTTATCATGTGTTGTTATGATGATTCCTTCCCCAAATCTGTCAAATTGTGGTCTTCCGGCTCGACCAAATATCTGCATGACATCTAAAATTCCAAGGTCAACAAAGGAGCCTCTTTTTGCAGCATATATTTGTGTTCCCTAGATGAGGAAAAGTTAATAAAAATTTACATAAACACACACAAATATAATCCTGATGAGCTGAATACTGAAATTAGGCAAATATGGCAAGATCTCAAAAGTGTACTTTAACTAATCCTTTCATCATCTGTGATAGAGTTAAATTTTCACAATATAAACTAGATTCTTTTGGAGAAAATAATTTTGACCTTATATAAATAACATTCAAAGTCAATGAGGCAGCCAAATCACAATATTTTTCTAAATAAATCAATCCACAGGTTCGTTTTAAGACACCACAAATCCATGTGCAAAGGAAGGTAAGCTCTTACCTTAATAATAACAGCATGGGCAGGAAGATTGACACCCCAGGCTAATGTAGCTGTACAGACTAGGACTTTGATATGTCCATTAGAAAACAAGTTCTCAACCAAATTTCTGTCCTGCCGAAGCATTCCTGCATGATGAATACTAAAACCATCTGGGAATAATTCTCGTACTTGCTTATTTCTTGACTTTTGCACCTAGAGTAGATATCAACAAAACATACATAAGAGAGTTACTTAGCATTTAAAAGCAATTGTTATTTAGCATTTCTGTTGAATCAAAGAAAGCATAAAATTATTTTTAAGCATCTTAAGGTCTTACTAAGTCTTATTATATAATGCTATACAAAATTATTAAAAATCATACCATCTTAAAAAATAAGTAATCCTAAACATGATACAAAATCCAAAAAGAATGAAGTTAAAAGCAAGTGTCTAACCCAGGTATTTCCCTCTTGCAGTCAATCAATATTATCTGTTTCCTATCCTTCCCAAAATACTCTATTAAAAACAAGCATAAATTGGGGCCGGCACGGTGGCATAGTGGTTAGATTTGCATGCTCTGCTTCAGCGGCCCAGGGTTCGTGGGTTTGGATCCTGGGCACGGACCTGTGTACCGCTCATCAAGCCATGCTGTGGTGACGTCCCATATACAAAAAATAGAGGAGGACTGGCACAGATGTTAGCTCTGGGCCAATCTTCCTCAAGCAAAAAAGAGGCAGATTGGCAACAAATGTTAGCTCTGGGCCAATCTTCCTCACCAAGGGAAAAAAAACAAGAATAAATCTTAGTGGCTTCCCACTCATTCAGAGTAAAGGCCAGAGTCCTTACAATACAAGGCCCTACAGAAATCATTCCCATCCCTACCCTCACCTACCCATGGCAGCCACAGGGGCCAACTTTTTCTCTAAGTCCCTTTTCTGACAAAGCCACACCCACCTCAGAGTCTACACTTTCTATTCCAGACCCACTGCCTGGAAGACTTTCACCCCTCTTCCTGAGATGCCCCCTGGCTCCACATAGTATGCACTCCTCCCCATAGCAATGAGCCAATAAACCCAACCCTGTTTGTTCACCTACGGCTGTGTTCCTGGTCAGCTGTGACAGGAGGGCACTGACCAACCACCCGTCCTAGCTCCTCAACTTTATAACTGCCCTGAATATGCTAACTTCACTTCTGGTGCCTGGTCTTCAGCCTGGTCTGAGCGCAGATGTGGAGTTTGGTCTGTAATTTGTACAAGTGCAACAGTAGAAGATCTTACAAAATTCACTGACAACTCACATATAATAGGGAAAATTTTTCTGCAAATTTAAAAACTTTAGATTAACATAAAAGAGGTATTTATATAGTCAAAGTTTCTGTTTGGGTATCGCATCCTGTGTTGATTTGCTATTGCTCTGAAAATTTCATTATCAACATTTCAATGATTTCTTTTGAAACAGAGTAATGGGCACTGTAATTTATGTAATGGGCACTACATTGGCAGGGAATGGGATTTCAGAGGTCTGGGGTTCTAGTATTGACATTGTCACACTGATTATCTCTAAGGTCACTTAAAAATTTAAACTTCTAATTTAATAATAATTAACTAAGAAAGCACTCCACGAACCTACTGCAAATATGAGGTAATACAGTAACAAACCATGCCATCTAGTGGCCAGCTATGGAAATAACTTATACATTTTGAGCCTTTTTAGAGTCCCAGACAAAACACACACATACACAAAAAGACTTTCTTCTTCAAGTTTCCAGAGGAACGTATTCTTATTTTATTTTTATGAAGTGTGGTCAGCCTGTTAGAAACCATTTCATACATACATTATAATTAACTACTGTCAACTTTCATCTCTTCAGACATGAACTGTCACTGTCAATCTCATGAATACGGGAGGACTTGGGGACTAAGTCCTTTGTAGAGTATTTGCTAGTACATAACAGAGCTCTTTCATGGGACAGGGGTAAGGAGAGGAGAAACATTTCAAAGACTGCATTTCTTCTCTAATATTCATGGACACTCAGAGATAGAAGACTAAAAAATATTGCTTGGAGGAGAGGTTCTGTACCAATCTTACTGCTGGATTGCTGTTTGTTTCAGGTGAATCTGCTGTCCAAGGACCGCTGCACTGGAATATCCTGATGTGCTTGTTATAAATGCAGACTCCTTAGTCAAACTCCAGGTCATGCAGGACTTGGCTTGTGACACCAATGACACAATAAGATGTTGAATGTGGGAAGTATACAACTGTGGTGAGGAATATTCTTATAAGGTAACAGGTAGATGCTGGAGTGCTGACATAGCACCTCCCACTCTGACCAGGTGGGTTCAATGAATTTTAATGGCCACCATCTGGGTACATCCCTCTGGTCTCAGTGAGAGACTAAGAGGCACCAGGAGTCACTTCTCTTCTGTCTCTATTCTTGCTCATATTTTGTGCATTGCTTTTTTATTGGTTCAGTAGAGACCTGAAGGGACAACAATCTTAAAATAAGTCTAAGTTGTTCATTTTTAACTATCTTTGAATCTGATTCTGCCATCTGTGGTCTGGCCTCACTCACGGTACAGATAAACTAGGATCCCTGGGGATGAGGCCCAGAGATGTGCACTTTCTCAAATTTTATTTTAAAAATTATCATATAGTAAAATTGATTATTTTTCCACTTTTGGTATACAGTTCTATGAATTTTAACATATGTTCCATTCATTAAACACCACTGTAATCAGGATACAAAACAGTTCCTTCACCCTAAAAAATTCCCTTGTGTTCTTCTTTTATAGTTAAACCCTTCCCACCCACAACCCCTGATCTGTTCTCCATCCCTATAGTTTTGTCACTTCCATAACATTATAAAAATTGAATCAAACAGTATATAAACGTTTCGGCCTGGTTTCTTTCACCCAGTTTGATGCCTTTGGGATTCATCCAGTTGGTTGTATCAATAGTTCATTCCTTTTTATTGCTGAGTAGTATTCCATGGTATGGATATATCACAGTTTGTTAACCTAATCACCCACTGAAGGATGTTTGGGTTGTTTCCAGTTTGGGCAATTATGAATAGAGCCCCTATGAACATTCATGTATAGTTTTATTGTGTGTGAATATATTTTAATTTTTCTAATGTAGATACCAGGAATGGTATTGCTGGATCACACGGTAAATGTATATTTAACTTTACGAAAACTGCCAAACTGTTTCTAGAGTGGCTGTACCATTTTGCATTTTCATCAGCAATGTATGAGGGTGCCAGCAGCTTCCCATGCTTGCCAGCACTTGATATTGCCATTATTTTTTATTTTAGCCATTGTAATAGGTGTGTGGTGGTATCTTATCACGGTTTTAATCTGTATTTCCCAAATGGTTAATGATGTGAAACATCTTTTCATGTTCTTAGATGTACATTTCCTTTTTTTTGTTGAGCAAGATTGGCCCTGAGCAAACATTTGTTACCAATCTTCTTCTTTTTGCTTGAGGAAGATTGTCCCTGAGCTATCATCCGTGCCCCTCTTTTTCTCTTTTGTATGTGAGTCACTGCCACAGCATGGCTGCCGATGAGTTGTGTAGGTATGCGCCCAGGAACGGAACGCAGGCCACAGAAGCAGAGAGTGCCAAACTTAACCACTAGGCCATGGGCCTGGCCCCATAAAAACTTTGGCTTTTATTCTGAATTAAATGGGAAGCGCTTCAAGGGTTTTGATCAAGAGAGAGACAGGGAAGACCAGCTCAGTAACTCTATTACAATATTCCAGGTGAGATGTGATGGTCGATTGGACTAGGTGTAGAACATCTGAATAAAAAAATAAGTCTTAACTAACATACACATGCAACTCTCTATATGTGTATCTCTCTTATCTTGGCTTTCTTAACAAATGAGAAATAAAAACAAAAATTGCAGAAGTGTAAAAATTAAAACATCATACATCAAACTTATAGAACAGAGTAAAGTTGTGCTCTCAGAAAACATCATATCTGAAATATTTATGTAAATATTTATGTAAATAAGAACATAATAAGTAAATTAAGCATCTAATTCAAGAAATTAGAAAAATAAAAACACAACAATGCCAAGGAAATAGGAAGAAATGCCCCAAAAGAGTTAAGATAGAATCTGATGATTTAAAAATTATGATTTGACAAGAAACACAAAACTCTTATTAGAAAAGAAAAAGTTAAGGGGGGCCGCCCGGTGGCGCAGCGGTTTAGTCCGCGCTTGGCAGCCCGGGGTTCGCTGGTTCGATCCCGGGCGCCCGCCGACGCACTGCCTGTCAGCCACGCTGTGGCGGCGTCCCATATAAAGTAGAGGAAGATGGGCACGGATGTTAGCCCAGGGCCGGTCTTCCTCAGCAAAAAGAGGAGGATTAGCAACGGATGTTAGCTCAGGGCTGGTCTTCCTCACCAAAAAAAAAAAAAAAAAAAGAAAAGAAAAAGTTAAACAAAAATAGACAATGGCTATCACTGGCTACAGCAGGGTTTGGCAAACTATGTGTCAAGTGCCTGTTTTGTAAATAAAGTTTTATTGGAATACAGCCATATCAATTTGTTTACATACTGTCTATGGCTGCTTTTGAGCTACAACAGGAGAGTTGAGTAGCTGTGACAGACACCATATGTCCATAGGCTTAAAATATTTACTATTTGGGCTTTATGTAAAACAAGATACATAGCTGTACACAAGCACAACAGCACAAGCATAAAGACACAAAATTAGTAATGTGAAAAAAAATGTTCAGGAATATACTACAATTTAAGAGAATCAGAAAAGAGGACTTTGTAAAATTAAATGCAGTCCATTTAAAAAACTGTTCGGAATGGATAATTTTCTAGGAAAATATGTTACTAACATTTATCCTAAAAGTGATAGAGAATTGCAAAATAAAAGCAATGGAAGAAAATTTAAAAGCTTTCTAACATCTGGGCTTTCAAACTTTTAAAGATGAATTAGTTCTAATGTTATTAAGAGGCCTAAGAGCACAGAAATAGAAGGAATGCCTCAAAATTAATCTTACAGAGGTAGTTTAATAACACTGGTACTCAAACCTGCTAAAGAAGCAGACAACAGTACAATAGAGAAATCTCTAATGCAAATAGTAAAGAAACTTTAGAAACAGAATTCATCAATGCATTAAAACAATACACTACAAATAAGTATAACTTAACCCTTGAATGCAAGGGCATTATACTTATAAATACACTTATATTAACTTAATTATTAATAAGTGAAAAGAGAAAAAGCATGATCATCTCCAGGCATTGATATCTGACAAAAGGCTACATTCGATCTTTTTTTTTTTTTGTGAGGAAGACCAGCCCTGAGCTAACATCCGTCGCCAGTCCTCCTCTTTTTGCTGAGGAAGACTGGCCCTGGCCTAACATCCGTGCCCATCTTCCTCGACTTTATATGGGACGCCGCCACGGCAGGGCTGACAACAGTGCGTTGGCGGGCGCCCGGGATCCGAACGCGCGAACCAAGGGCTGCCAAGCGCGAACTAAACCACTGTGCTACTGGGCCGGCCCCTACATTCAATCTTGATGAGTAGAGGTGACAATATCTATCTCAATCTATATCTTAATAGTAAAACATTAGGAGTAGATCAGTTAAAAATTAGGAACAAGGCAAAGTTGTTTACTTTCAGCAAACCAATGTCCTGGACAATAGAATTAGACATGAGAAAATAATAAACAGTATAAATACTGAAAAAGTAGAGGCCAAAGTAATTATTAGTTGCAGATGTAGTGAATATTTATTTAGAAAATTGAGGACTGACTAAAAACTACTAACTAAAATAATAAGAGAATTCAGAACGGTGGCAGTCTTGAAAATACTTTTAAAAAGTCTTTCTATGTACAAACTATAACTTGTTAGAAAATAAAAGTAAAGTATCACATTTATAACAGCCATCAGAAACAAAAAGAACAAGAAACAGGGAGCACCTACATGAAGAAAGCATTAAAATACTGCTGAAGGACATTCAAGAAATGAATTGATATGCTTTGCTTTTGAGATAGAAAAACTTGATTTGGTAAAAACACCAATTCTCACTAACAATCTGTAAAATCAATGTACTAACTCAACTAAAAGATGAACATGATTTCTTGGAGGTGATACTAAAGTTCATCTTGAAAAGTAAACCTGTACAGTTATCCAGGAAAAATTCTAAAATTGAAGAATAATCAGGTTGCTTCTCCTATCATGTGTTAAAAATATTATAAAGACAGAATAAGCAAAACAGTTTGACACCAGAGAAGAAATAGTAAGATCAATGAAATAGAAGAGAAACTCCAAAAATTGACTCTGGCAAATATCAGAATTTTGTGTGTTACTTTAAATTTTAAAATCAACAGAATAAACAGTGAATATTCAGAAAAGGATGATGAGTTCGTCAGTATATGAAATAAGTTACACACAGATCAAAGATTTAATAAAAATTAAATTAAATTAAAAAAGGGCTGGAGGAAATCACAGATGAAGTAGGTGTGGCCTTTATAAGCAAGACAAAATCCAAAGACTATAAATAAATTGATAAAAATTTCAGCACAGTAAATATATTCATAAACAAATCAAAATCAAAGAAAGGTTAACTAGAAAAAATGTCTGTAACGCATATGACAGTCCATGTATTTTAATGCAAAATGGACCAAGGATATAAACATGCAATTTATAGAAAAAGAAATTCAAATGGCCAGTATGGAAAATGCTAGGTTCACTCATAAAGAAATGCCAGTCAAAATAATAACAAAGTACCATTTTTTGCCTATTACTCTGTCATAAACTTAAAAACTGCCCAGTGTTGGCAAAGTCATGTGGGAGGAAGTTACTGTTCAAGGAAGTGTAAATGGGAACAGTCTCCCTAGTGGGCAATTCGGGACCATTCACCAAGATTTTAAATGCACATACCGTGTTGATGGATAAATTCCACTGCCAGGAATTTTCCCAAAGGATATTTTTGCTGCCGCCAAGAGTATGAGCAAGAACATTTACTGCAGCACTATTAACAATAAAAAGTAATTGGAAACAACAAAAGTATCCATCAAGACAGGACTGGGTAAATGAATTAAGATAACGTCCACATTGTGGCATACTATGCAGTTGTTAAAAGAATGAATCAGATCTTTCTGCGTTGATCTGGAAAGATCTCCCCGATGTATTATTAAGTGAAAAAAAGCAAGAGACATAAAAGTGTGTCTAACATGATCCAATTTGTTCACACTAAAACATACATGCAAATACACAATGGTAGTTGTACAAAAATCTTCCCTTGAAAGAAATATAGGAAGTTTTTTAACAGGAGTTTCATGTGGAGAAATGAATGGAGAAGAGATTGTTAAGACCATGAGTTATGGAGCTAAACTTGTTTATTACAAGATGCCTGCTCCTTTCTCAAGTATCAGAACAACCACTGTCTTCCATCTGGAGTCCAGGCTTTGCTATCTTCCGAATAACTGCAAGACATAATTCATCTTGTTCACATTCTCTGAAAATGGTAGTGGATTCTCTAAGGGAGCCATTTGAGATCCAATACTATACCCACTGGATAAAGTGTTTTTACACACGGAAATTCAGCACAAAACAACACCAGTTGTGAAAAGGTAAAGGGAGTCAGGTGTGTAGTTTAAGAGTTGTCTAAGCTTGGTTTCCTCTGACTTTATATTTCTACTTTTCACAAGTTAACTTTCCATATAGGGCTTTATAGTCAGTAAAATTAGAATGGAATGGACAACTGCTAAGATAACCCTTTAGCACAGAGGGTACTATATTCTTTTCTCCCAATGAAAGCATGCATGGCTTCCTTCCGTGATTTTACGTATCTTTTTCCTACCCATGAGATGGAAAATCAGTGTACCTTTAAAAATGAATAATGTTAAAACGTAACTACTTCCCAAAGTTGACTTCCAAACTAACACAAATACATGATTAAAAAAAAAAAGACTGACAGCAAACGAGGATATTAAAGGAAAACAAATTTCCTTTTTTTTCCCCATAAGACCAAAAAATATACAGAAGCAACACAAGACCTTCAGCTCAGATACAAACTCTAAATGAAAGAGCATGATGAAATTGCATAGATAATTTATAGTGACCTTTGTAAGTCTTCTGAGGTAATTTATCTTGATAAGGTATGCTTTAATGTGGATAATTTCAAATTCATTAGGAAAGAATGACTGCCATTATAAAAACTAAAATTTAACTGGGAGGAGGCAAATATTTTCTCCCAAATGATATTATTCTTTCCCACAATTGTTAGTGAGTAAGCCTTATCAATATTAGAAATAATATCATAAAGTCCTCATCTTTGGTAAGTGCTATTTTTATCATTCAATGTTTATAAAGTTAATCAGCATGAGACAGCGGACCCACTCACGTTGTTAGGAGCATAGACTAACAGCTAGCTTCTCTTCTGACAAAGGAGTTGAGAGACCTAGGGAATGTAATATACCTTCCTTCCTCGCCCCTTCTCTCTCTCTCTCTTTTAAAGCTCTACTTCCACTGTAAACCTTATTCACTGAGACATCTAAAAATTGGTCCTCTGGTGTCTATGACAAGAAAGCCAAGACCTGCAATGCTCTGGCCTCCATGAGACTGTCACAAGGAAACCCATCATACGTCCCATCCCTGTTCTCAGGACAAGGCCCATTAGTCATCTGCTCACTATGTCAACTAAACCTGGCTATGATGAGAATTTCTGAGGATCTTAGGCCTTAGTTTCAGAGATTGTGATTCTGACATCTGGCACGGGAACAGGTAAAGGGGAACCAGTGATGTTTTACACTACTGTCCCCATAATACTTGGTATTTCTTTGCTCTTGACTCAATTCCTTACCCTCTCTACTATTTCTCCACCCTAGTCTAACAAATTCTTTACCCTACTCTCTGGAACTGACATGCAGTAATTGGCAAACTTTATCAATCTCTTCTCCCACCTTGCCTCACGAAACTTGACTCTCCTCCATGGACTCTGTTTCCTATGCATACCTCTCAAGTAGTGGGAGATGATGTCTCTCTTCCCCATCATCATTTCCAGACCACTATGTACTCATCTTTTTTTTTTTTTTTTTTTGTGGGGAAGACCAGCCCTGAGCTAACATCTGTTGCCAATCTTCCCCTTTTTGCTGAGGAAGACTGGTCCTGAGCTAACATCCGTGCCCATCTTCCTCCACTTTATATGGGACGCCGCCACGGCATGGCTGACAGGCAGTGCGCGTCCGCGGGCGCCTGGGATCCGAACTCGCGAACCCCGGGCTGCCAAGCGCGGACTAAACCGCTGCGCCACCGGGCGGCCCCTATGTACTCATCTTTTGAAAAAAAAAAAAAAAAAAAAAAAAAAAACCTCTGCTCCTTTAAGGTTCAGTCCATCTGGCCATGTCACCTATCACCCAACCTTATCCAATGAAGACTTGATACCTATGTCTCCCAGTCTTTCCATTCCAATGCCTGTCATCATCCTAGGTGACAGTATTTTCCATGTGGACTTTCAAAACCCTCACCCTTCAGTTCCTTGACACCCTCATTTCCAGTGACATTTCCTCTGTCCCACCTCAGCCATACCAATGAATATATTCTAGGCCTTATCTTCAACCCATAACTGTACTACTTCCAAAATCACTACTACAGATATCTCATTATCTGATCAAAGCTTCCGATATTTCAAGCTTGCCCAACTAATTTTTCTAAGCCCATTCTTTACCATTAATGACACTTCCAGATCACAATTCCTCTCCTTTCTTTCTATTCATCAACAGCACCTTACCCCCACCCCCGCCCCAATCCTCATTCTTGCTCTTTCTCCAGCTTAGATAGCAGAACCCAACATTTGAATCACATTCCTGCCATTTTCTTAAACTCATCTGCCCTTTTATCATACCTGACTGGCAAAATGTCAAACTCTAGTGATTAAGAAAAATTATATACAAGGGAAACTTGAGACCACTCTAAATCTATGAGCGCAATCTTAACAAGTTCTTAACGTTGGACAGCAATTCTGCAATGTCTTCATAGTCCGTTTGTTTTCATATGTCTCACAATGTCTACATTAGGCATTTTTTTGCTCTCCACAAACTTCTAATCACTTTGGCTACCCTTGACTCTCAGAGAATGGCTTTAACACCTACTTTATAAAGAAAATACAAAACATCAGAAGAAACTCCCTCATCTTCCTGCCATGCACCTAAAACCTACTTGCATCAGAACCCATCTTTTTAACCTTCCCTTCTGTTATAACAGAAGTACCCTAACTCCTATCTAAGGAACGTCTCTCTACTTGTTCTCTGGATCCCATCCTCTTGACTTCTCAGGACACATATTATCCGTGATCCCTTTTCTTTCCTACATGAGTAATCAATTTCACTCCTTTCTTATTCTCTCTTGAATAGTTCCCACACAATGTAAACATATTGCTTCCACCTTGAAAAGAATAGATCTACCTTTCTGGGTGCTATTTCATATTTTCTAGATACCATACATTTTCCTTTTGTATACAAATTAACTTCACAAAATTGATGTCTACACTTGAATTTTCTATTTCCACACTCATCAGCCAACTTAATCTAGTTTTTGCTCTCCACTCATCGAATGAAAAAGGCTCTAAAATAAGGTCACCAATATTTCCCATGTTGCTAAGTACACAGTGAATATTTTGCAGCCCTCACATTACTTGACCACTCACAATATTACTCAGTGTAGACGATCACTTCCTTCTCTTTGAAACACTCTTTTTCTCCGCCTCCAATGTCTTGGTGGTTCCTTTGTTCGCTCATTCTCCTCTATTTAACCATTAAATACTAGAATTCCTCAAGGCTTGGTCCTAGGCTCTTTTACCACTCACATCTACTCCCGTGGTTTCCCCACTCCAAAACAGAATGTGCTTCTGATATATCAGACTCATATATCCATCCAGATGCTTACTCTAGATCTCTAAGTATCCCAGGCATCTCAAACTTAGCATGTCCAAATGGAATTCATGATCTGCACCCTTCCCTCCAAATTCATCCTTCTCTATTCTCATTCTTCATAAATGACCCAACTACCCACTCAACAATGCAAGCCAGACATCTTTTAGAAGCCAGAAAACTTTTAGATCTCTCTTCCTCAATGTCCCATATCCCATTAACCACCAAGTCCTAGCAATTCTATTTCCCAAATATTCCCCAGTGAATCCACATCTAATTGGTCTTCACATTCTCTCTTGCCCTATCTGTGTGTATAGTGATCTTTTTTATAAACACAAATCTGATCATGTCACTCTGTTTCTCAAACTTCTCTAATCATAATCCATTGCTTTTAAGATAAAATACCAAATCTGTAATATGATATACAAGGCCCTCATAATCTGGTGCTTGCCTACATTAGACTCACCTTATGTGACAAATCTACTGTCTGCCACTCCCCACCATTCTCTACATTTTAGTCATTCTTTTATCCATTTTCTATAGTGTGCCATTATTTTTCTGGTGTCAGAGATTTTTCCTACAACGTTCTTCTGCTCTTCTGCTGTCCTTTGCTTTGTGAACTCCTAACTTTCAAATCTCAGCTTAAATGTCACTGTGTTAGCTAAACCTCCTCCAACACCATCAGTCTAGATTAGATCCTCCAATTTTACTTTCTCTTAGCACTTTATCCCTCTTTGTTTATTATAAATGCAATTAAAATCAATTATCTAATTAGTTGACTAATCTTTCTGTCCTGCCAGAACATAAGCTCCATAAGGTTAAAGGGGCAGCTACTTTTTCTTCTCAAATATATTTCCATTCCCAGTTAAAGAAAAGAATATTAATCCGCACACAACTCTCAACTCCTTCTATGAGCCTTCCTGTACTGCATGAGCCAGAAGGTAAAAATCTCTATTTCCCAGATCTCTTGTAGTCAGGGTACTGGATGCAAAAATCCATTCTGCTAATTAGATGCACTCATACAAGATTTGGATGATGGAAGTGAACAGGAAACCATCATCTTGTTATCTTTTGCTTGCAAGCAAGATCTTGGAGAAATGAGGGCTGAACATTGTAACTGATGTAGCACACATTCAAAATTTGGTTTTCCTGCGTGTTCATAAATGTTGAAAGGGATCTGTAGTAGCGGCTGTAGCTTCTACATGCTGAATCACCATCATGGTGACTGGTTCTTCAACAGTTCCAGTTGGAGCCCCCTGACTTCTACTCCTCCAGTCTTACCAACATTCTAGTAAGTATCTAATTTCTTGTACAAAATCTTTCCTATTTAAAATGTACCTAGAGTGATCTGTTTCCTTTACTGAATACTGACTGATACAACAGATGTCTTCCTCAACCCACTCTAAACTGGTTGACAGCAGAGTCTATTTATCTTGATATCTATTGATCTACCACAGTGACTGGTAGGTAGCTTACACTCAGTAAATATTCACTGAATGGCCACCTCGAAGAACAGTTTGAGTCTCATGCGTATACAATCAATTCACAATGACACAGACTAGTCTTATTCCCGTAACTGATTTCCATATGTCATTCTGGCCGTGCTAACTATTCACTTTAACTTGGGAGAAAAGAAGTACTATGCCCTCTGTTCCATGTTATATCCCTTGAAATATCTCAGTTCCCACATGGGCTACCCTAATATTACTACAATCCAATTACATAGAAACAAGTTAGCATTCCAGAAAGCATGCTAATTAGCAAAAGATAAATCTCATTTAAAACTACATACTTTGTATCCATTTGGCCGTCTTTAAATAAATGCTGAAATAAAATTCAAAAAAAAATCACATTGTAAAATGTGATTTTGATCTTTAAATTTTATCAGTATAAACCTGTGTATCTCTGGGGATTGATAACCTTACTTATTTAATCTATATATCTTTAGAATGATTCTCCCACTGAAGTTATTTTCAAATGAGAGAGCAACAATATGCCAATTAGCATACTTTTCCAAATCAGCATAGTTCCTTTAGAAGATGTATAAATTTGTTTTATGAAATTTATTCTGTGCTTCTAAAATACATCTTAAAGCACAGAAACAAAAATTGCTACAATCAAAATTTACTTAAAGTAATAAAAGAAATAAGGACAAAATTCCAAAGCTACTTTCCATGTCTCTTAAAAAGAATCTCATTTATTCAAAGTGAGCCATATGTTAGGACTACATTGAAATGAACACCTGGGCCATGGGAATTTTCTCTGCTTGGAGGAAAATGAATCCTACTTTTCAGCACTTGAATTCTGGTCATACAATTCAACAGCTCCCCTCTGCATATAAAGTCCAAACACCTAAGTATGTAATTTAAGGTCCTCCACATTCTGATCAAAATGTACATGCCTAGCCCTTCAGGCATCTTCCATCCCACTGAAAAGAGAACACTCTGATTCTCCAAATACATCCAGTGGTTTCCTCTGCCTATGTCCTCTTTCCTCTTTCCTTGGAATGCCCTTTACCCTCATTGCTATCTACTGAAATACAAGACCACTGGCTTGAATTAATCTACTTCTCTTCTGTGTTCCCACTGAACTGTTCTTCTCTTACATCATTTACCACATTTTGCTTTACTTATATATATATATTTCTAAATCCTGTGAGACTGCCTGTGTCTTAAAGGCAGAGAGACTGCCTTGTTCAGACATTTATTTTTGGTGGCACAAGACATTTAATGAATTGAATTAAAATTGACATGTTAATTTAGAATTGGATGTCTTTTATACACTCTAAAATCATTGTTCCTAAAAGATACATAGTATTTAATTGAATTGCTGTCCATACTTTAAAATTCCCCTACTCTTGGATATTTATTCTGTTTGTATTATTTTTTCATTATAAATAATGTGTTGGAATAAAACTCCCAGTGTATATTAACTTTTCCTTTTAATCTTTCCTTGGAAAGATTCCTAGGTTTAGGATTTCAAGGATAAAATGAATGAAAAAAAAGTTTAGCTCTTAAAATATATTACCAAAATATTTTTTTAAAGGATTGAACTGAGCATTGCCACAGGAAATCTAGGAGTGCGCCAAATCCTCAAATTATCTTCAGATTTGGGCATTATCATTTTTAGTTTTTGATGATCTATCGAGTAGAAGAGTATACGGTCTGTTAATTTACACAATTTTACCTAATAATTTTTTTTCCACAATTTACCTATTTCATTTCCTCTTTTTGCTCATTTACTTACTAGAAACGTATAAAGATGTAGTTATTAACTAGTCTGTTGTATCTGTTACTAATATTTTCCCCAATCTGCTTATTGCCTTTTACAATTCAATATATTATTTTTTGTTGTGCAAAAGTTTTAAATTTAAATGTTGTCACATCTATCATTCTTTAAAGTTATCATCTTCTTTCCCTTCAAAGCTCATATGCAGTCATTTACAGAGTGTCTACTGTGTGTCAGGCAAGATCTACGTCACCTCATTTATTACAAAATCTTAAGACATAGGTATCACTGCCACTTTGTATGTGACGAAATTGTGGCTCGAGAAATTAAAAGTCCAGGTTTGCCTGGACCTGAAGCCTTTATTCTACAAGAGGCTACTTCCCTTTGAAAATAGAAAAGTCATGCTTCCAAAAATCCAATTAAACCCTCAATTCTATTTTTTATTAATTTTCTTTTAAAAATATTAAGACACTTTTGACATTCTTTCTATGTGGTTACAATAGACAGTAGATTTACTATATAACATCCAAAAAAAGAGGCTGATATGGCTGAGGAAAGAACAAACTCTGAGAAGATAGTATTTTGCATATATTTAAAGTAAAAAATGAGAGACAGGGGGCTATTAGGCACCTGCTACTGTCTTTAGTTAACAGATATCATCTATTCCAGGAAGAGGAAATTCTGATTTTATTTGGCTATACTGACACTGGAAAGCTGCTAAAGCAGAAATAAAGAAAACTATCAATATTAAGTATCAGATAACTTGTATCAAAGCCAGATTCTGTTAATTTAGTCAAAGGCTAAAGCTGATGTACGAAAAGAACAAGGGATGGTTGGTAGATCTAGATAATAATAAAAAGTCATATAAAATGATATTTTAAGGTAGCTTGAGGGTACACATTATTATTGGATTTTTCCCAGTGTTCTGATTTGTTTAATAGATACGTTTTTCCGACAACTACATTCATGAGGCTTACTGCATGATACAACATTTCTACCTAAAAGAAAAACTCTTAATATCACTAATACATGTAAAAAATTGAATCACATCAGTGCCCACAAATCAGAGAAATACTGTACAGGGAAAAGCATTTATTTGACTGAGATCTGGAGTAAAAGAGAATCTGAAAATTCTTATTGAAAAATTCATTCAGCTTAAAACTAAAGTCATAATTGAAAACAATGGCTTAATAATGAAAATATCTGCAAATACTTCTATAAACGTAGGCTGCTACTATTCCCTGAGGTACGTTCTACTTTACAGAAAATAGTGGTTTCTTAAGAGAGTATCTTTGTCGGGGAGGGCAAAAAGTAATAATATGCGAGGGAAATTAATCCATATTGTTCATTATCCTTTCATGCTTTTTAAATTTAGTTATTAGTATACATTTCTAAAAGATTTTTATAATATGATATGTAAAGTTTTATCATTATTCAGTTAGTTTCCAAAATAATTTCATATATCATTCCATTTGTTTTTCATGGTAAAATACTAGAATAGGTGTTCTTTATCCCCTTACTATTCTATTTGATAGAAGAGAAAGTAGGTTGCAGAAATGCGTAGGTGTTTAGGGGCTGCAGGGCTTCTGGAGGTGAAATTCCAACCAGAGCTTTTTGTCCACGTGCCCTCTTGCTTTGGGCCTCCTCCGGAATTCCTGAGACACTCCCTTCCCCAGAGGGATCCCCAAGCTCCATCTCTACAGCTTAAGCTACCCTTAGGGTACTCCACTTTCCTTTCCCTATTTTCTTGTTTCAGTGGACAATTTGGAAATACAGTTGGTTTTTCAGCTGGGGGTGACTTTGATAGGAAAGATGGGAATGGTATGAGGAGTCCTGAAGTATAATTGTTAAACTTACAGGGAAGAAGACTCATTTTGAGCTGTTGTTAAGGCACAGAAATGGCCTTATTACATACATACACACACACACACACAGAAAGGGAGCATTTCCTTAATGGAGTTTTTATTAATCATTTATACAAAGTTACAGTGTGTTGAATAAAACTGCGAAGAAATGCTTTTAAAAACCATACTTGGTAAGTCAGGAATTGAGACAGTTACATTAAACACTTGGGGGTAAAGTATCACCATGGCACAGTAGGGATTTAGCTGTACTTCCACTGACAGGGGTTGTGGGGCTATATTTCTATGTACTACCACAGCAAATTTACCTTCTAACTTTATTTTAATGCTTTGAGTAGTTAATTTCCCAAGTTCCAAATATTTGGGAAGAAATATCTCCTACCATCATGGTAATAGTTTCCTTAGAATTGCTAGAATGTTAATACCATTCAAGTAGAAGGCACTTCGAGAAATAAGAAGAAACATACAATTAGCACTAGAAAAATAATCTGGAGCTTTGAAAAAACATTCAGAAAGATAACCTTACCTGTTGTTATAAAATAATATCTACTGTGGGGGAGCCAACTTTTCTGAATGTCTCTTTAGGAGAATTGAGGGATATGGTTGGGCTGAAGAAACGCTCTTCCATTTTATTAAAAAAAAAAAAAAAAAGACTGAAAGCCCTAAAAGGCTTTAGAAAGTCCCAGACTGGATTTGATCCGTTTGCTTGTGAACAAATAGGCTGCAGTACAGTGAAAGGGCAGACTTTGGAGTCAGACTGGTTCAGATCACGGCTCTGCTACTTATTACATGAGAGTCTTTGGGAAAATTATTCTATTCTCTCTCTGTTTCAGTTTCCTTATTGGTAAAATGGGGATAGGAATCTCTAAAGGGCAGAACAGTGGTGCAGATCAAATGAGAAAATTAAAGCGAGAATATCTCTAACAATGTTTGTCTCAGAGGAGCAAAGGCAAAAAAAAAAAAAAAAAAAGTAATTTTGGGGTACCTACTATCAGCCAAATACTGTATGAAAGGTTGGGAATATAATGGTGAATAGGACAATGTTCCTTGAAAACATGTACCTATTAATAAATGTTTGTGGAATTCATTTTTATTTTAAAAAATCCAATAACAACAGTTGGATCAGGATAAAAATCAAGTATAATAAAAATATCAAAAAAAAGTATAATAAAAACGACTAGGGGTTTTCAAGTCTACCCAACTGTATTAAAACTTTCCATTTCTTCATGTTTTTTCAGCATGATGATCTGTGAATCTGTGAGGATGTTGCCTTAAATAAACATTATTTGAAAATGTCTCTATATAAATTATTTCTATGTGCTTTAGAATATTCCATGCTAGATTTGCATTACTTGCACATATGCCATATCCAGGGATAATAACAGTTCAAACCCACAAAACAGGTTGTTGCAAGGATTGAATGAGTTATATAAAACAATGAAACCAATGCCTGGCACTGGTAAACACTTGATAAATATTAAACATTATTATAAAAATTAAATAATAAACCTGCACTATTTAGAACAGCAATAGCTCGCAGAATTGAGACGTATGAAGTGACCAGAAATCCACAAGGTGGCTCTCAAGGCTTGGCTTTTAAACACAACAGAGTTGCTTCGTATTTCCGAAGAAATAAAACAAGACTTATGAATGCCAATTTGACTTTTCAAAAGAGTCTCATAAATTTGTAATTAATAACTGGAAGAATACAAAGCTGGATAATAAGTGTCAGGTAATAGAAAATTTTATAAGGTGAAAAGAATGAAGAAAATGAATAAATTTTGTAGTGGTAAATTGAAACAGAATCTGATGTTCAAAACCACTAGCATAGATTATCACATTCAGAATTTAAAATATCAATACAAAATGGTGAAATTTACAGTGCAGTCATAAACATTAAATGCATTTCACTAAGATGATAAATGTGAAGGTGCATAGCACAATGTCTGGCAGCTAGCAGCTGTTCAGTAAACATCAGTTAAATCGTATATAACGTATACAAAATGTTTTGAAGTTACTATCATTTTATGCCCATAGACTCTTTATTTGAAAATTTATTTTCATAGCTTTAAATAAGGGCAAATTTTTTTCTACAAACGGAGAGAGTACTTTAGGCTTTGTGGGCCATATAGTCCCCACAGCAAGTACTCAGTTCTTCCCTTATAGTGCAAGACAGCAGCCACAGACAATAAAAGAAGGTGTCTGGCTGTTTTCTAATAAAACTTTAATTACAAAAACAGGTGGCTGCCTTTGGCCCTCAGGCTGTAGTTCGCCCACTCTTGATCTAAATCACTATTTGATCTAATTAAATAAAATCTTCTGTAAATCTTAAAATACTATCAATACCCAAATTACCTAGAGAAGTGCTTCTCAAACGGTACTGTGCATAAAATCATCTGGGGATCAGATTATGATTTGGTAAGTCTGGGGTGGGGCCTGAGGTTCTGCATTTCAAACGAGGACCCACGCTTTTTAGGACCTTGGAGCATACACTGGGCAGCAAGGCAGTCGTTCTCAAACTTTTTGGTCTCAAACTTTTACATTCTTAAAAAAAGCTTTAGTTTATGTAGGTTATATCTGTCCATATCAACCTCAGAAATTAAAACTGAGAAATTCAAAAATATTTAGCTATTAGATCTTTCAGAGAATAATAATAAACCCATTAGATGTTAACACCATTTATGAAATTTAACTGTATTTTATGTTTTCACTATATTTTAAAGAGCAGGGATAAACACTACAATTACAACCTCACAGAAAGTGATAACTGAACACATCATGCATTGGGATCCTCTGAAAGAGCATTAAGTCAAGAAAAAAGTCAAGATTATAACATGAAAAATCTATAAAATTAACTTCTTGGAAATTGGAGACTACGGCTCTTTCATATAGAAAATATCCGGTACATCATGTACTTCAGTTCTTGTATCTTGTTATTCCTTCCCTACCTGTTTTTCTGCATGTCCATATTCAGGTCCTTGTGCAGGTAAAAAGCAGGAAATCTGGCCATTATTTTTTGCTCTTTCTATCAGAGACATAGCTGTTCTTACAGTGGCATTTCGAGCATGTACAAACACCATCACCTAAAATAAAACAAAGCAGTTTATTTAATATTCAAATTCATTAAAAGAGGGCTTAATATTTGTCTGGAAATCCCCCTACATAAACAACTATTAATTTTTCAAAATAAAACCCCCACTTTATAAATTCTCTAACATTTCCTTACTTTAGAACAAAGTGTACATAAGATAAAGGCAAGTTAAATAAAATTCAATAACATGGCTTTATTATTAGCCAATAAATTGGCAGAAGTTAGAACTGAAATTAATGGATTATATAAAATGTGGAGTTTAACCTGTGCATTTTTCTTTTGAAGACATGATTCATTAGCACAATCATATATTATAGGGACAGAGTATAAAAATGTACGAGAGCCTTATTTCACCACAGCCAATGAAATTTCCAGTATCATAAAGATGCTTAAAGAAATTGAAAACAATAAAGAACACTCTTCCTTGGTCAAAATCATGTCTAAGAACAACCATTTAAAACAGAGTTTGGAGGACTGCTGGAGATGAAAATGCTTCTAAAGAGGTAGTTGGAATTTTTTGTTGTGGTGGACCTCCCTCTGGAATTATTCACAAAGTGATTGTGAACATCTGAATTAGGTGAAAGTCGCATGTCTGGATGCTTTGTCAAGGCGAAGTGGAAAAAAAGTACCTTAAGGGACAGTCACCAGGCAGAATGTGAATACAGTTCAAGAGAATAAAATATGGGAAGGATTAGTAGTCTGCATTTGCTGCCAATGGGGCCTGCCTTCTCTCCTCTGTGATGTGTCTTTGGCCTCCACTTCTCCCACATTTAGCCCAACCCCCACCTTCCCAAAGAGCCATCACTATGACAAAAATAATTTTATTCTTTCCTATGGACAACTTATTTTGATTTATATGGTGTGAATAAAAGCACCTTTAGATAAGTTTGACATTGGATAAGTTCTAGCCCCAGCTTGCAAACAACCTGACATTTCTAAATCTCTCTAGAGTCACCATGGTATTCCCCTTAGGCCTCAGCAACATAAAGGTCCTAATTCTTGCCTCTCTTCCCAATATCTCCCCATATTCTGTTAATTATGTTTTCCTGGAAGCTAGAACTTTGATGTTATTTGCAGGCTACACATTTAGGAGGATATGCAACCAAGTGTTTTTAGTCAGGGAATTAATAGGCTCATGTAAGTTGATATAAGTAAAAGAGAAGATCATTTTGATGACTAACACAAAAGTGAAGGAGAGGAGGCCTGGGATTTGACCAGAAAGGAGACAGAGTGACACAGATCGAGAGCACACGTTATATAATTAACCCATAGTAACCTTATGCCTATAAACTTGTCGAAGAAAATGTTCTGCATATGGGATGCTGATTAAAATCACAGTAGAGTAGGGGCTGGCCCCATGGCTTAGTGGTTAAGTTCAGCATGCTCTGCTTCGGTGGCCCAGGTTCAGTTCCGGGGCATAGACCTACACCACTCATCGGCGGCCATGCTGTGGCAGCAACCCACATACAAAATAGAGGAAGACTGGCATGGATGTTAGCTCAGGGCAAATCCTCCTCAGCCAAAAAAAAAAAAAAAAAAAAAAAAATCACACTAGAGTAAAATCTCAGATAACAATCATTCAAGAAATGTACTAATATCTTTTAGGGTATATTCAAAGTAAAGGAGAGCAGATGATCTGGAGAAGACCAGAAGTTCCTCAATGAAAAACTCCCAAAGCGTTCAGAGAACATAGAACAAGCATTGTAAGTCATCTGGAAAAATTTAACGTAAGTTAATCATAGCCTTCAAGGATATAAAGCTTGAGATTTCACACTGTGTCAGAGCTCTAACTTATTTGCTGATACTAATGTGTTTTGAAAAGAAATATGATCATAATAATATTTCTAAAGAGTATACTAATAAAATTTATTCCAGAAAGTTTCACGGATACTTGGAAAATTCTTCTGATTTTCTTATTTTCAACTAAAAAAAAACAAATCTGATTTTGATAGGCTCTCTAGCTTTCTGGGGAAATATCTTTACCTCATAGGATGTCATAACACTGTCATTTAAGATCATTGTGGGGGCCGCCCCAGTGGCGTAGAGGTTAAGTTCGCTTGTTCCGCTTCGGGGACCAGGGTTTTGCAGGTTCGGATTCTGGGTGTGGACCTACTCATGGCTCATCAAACCATGCTGAGGCGGCGTCCCACATAGAAGAACTAGAAGGACCTACAAGTAGGATATAAAACTATGTACTGGGGCTTTGGGTAGAAAAAAGAAAAAGAGGAAGATTGGCAATAGATGTTAGCTCAGGACCAATCTTGCTCAAAAACAAAAACAACAAAAAAAGATCATTGTGATATTTTCATAATTACTAACATAAGCTGCTTAGTACTAGGTTAGACAGAAAATTCTGTTAACCATAATGCCCTGCTGAACCTTCACCAGTTCAGAATCTGTCAGATTCTACCATCCTGCCTCTTGCATAAGGAAGGGATATTTCAATGGTGAGTTTCTTTTTAAAGAGTAAGGCAGATTTTAAATAAAATAAAATATCTTAAATAAAAATAAATTTTTCACACACAAAGCCTCATTAACTACTAGCATTAAAGAAAATCCCAATTAAAACAAAGTTTCTCATTATTTTATTAATTTATTCATTCATTCATTCAAATGTTTTGAGCATGCAGTCACTATCAAGCCCTGAGACAACAGCTGTGAGATAGAGAGACAAGGTCCCTACCCTCATGGAGATGAGAATCTAGTATGATAGACTAAATATGCACAAAATATTCTTTTACTTGACAAATATTTACTGGTCATGTATGTGTAAAATACTGTTAAAAGGAGATAATATCAAAACGCACAAGAAGTGGTCCTTTCTGTGAAAAACACGTACAATTTAAGGAGGGAGATAAAACCATATACATAATTTAGGCAGGTGATCCAAATGATGGATGGAATGTCAGATAACATGAGAACACTAAACATGGAGCTAGTGGGTCTCCTTCATTCATCCATCCCAAGATATTTACACACCAGGGATACAATGATAAATATGTTCCAAGGCTCCAAATTGGAACACTACCGTTACGGTGATAAGGAATTACTAGTAATCAGCCCTCTTTGGCTGTAGAAGCAGGTTACAAGCCGGATGGAGGGGCAATAGTAGTCTTTATAGTATTTACCCTTGGTAATTTTAGCGTGTTAGCTTCAAGAAGTACATTCTCTCTCAAAATTTCTTACACTGAGGCCCACGGACCACTTCATAAGAACCACTTCTGGTGCTTGTTAAAATAGATTTCTGGGTCCTCCCTTAGAACCAACTGAGTAAGAATATCTAGGGATGGGTCTAGAAATTGATTTACTAACAGCTACTGAGATGAACACTGCACTATTGTGTGAAATTAGTTAATAATTACCAACTTAATTTTCTTAAGTGAAAAGAAGTTTAAAAGAAAACATAAATAAAACCAACACTACATAATAGCCTATCTTTATTTACCTATATATATGAAATATTGGGGAATATTCAGGTATTTTATATAACCAGTGTAGCCCCAAGATCATTTCCCAGATGGGCTAGGGTTTAACAATGCAACCAGATTTCTATTCTCCATAATTCAAATGCCACATTACGTAAATCCTATTGAAATAACAGATATGCAAAACATAAGGGAAAATAAAATATGACCCTAAATCTTCATTAATTATCTCAGTCTGACTTGTCAACTTGTCATGTCGCAAATTATTTTCTACTGCAGCCAAGAGAAATATTAGTTACAACTTAAAGTGGCAATTCCTTTTTATTAAAGGATCCATCATGTCTTGTTCAGTAAAACAAACTTTCTATTAAAAATTTTCTGTCTAAAGGCTCCAACAGAAGCCATTATAAGGTTTTGGGTCTCTATAAACATCTTGATTTGATGGTTTGTTAATTTGGTTAATTAATTTAAATAGACTCATATGAAAATTATAACAGAGAGGACAGCACTGTTTCATTTGGTAGAAATAACTCCAAATTAATCTTAGAAACACTGTTGGTAACCAAACAGCAGTTAAATAGGCATGGGTCATTAAAATAAGATTAGAACAGTAGATTCAAGTAGATAACATTGGCAAATTTTGTTTTATAAAACCGTTTATATTTTTACTTGAAATCTGTTCGGTTAATACATTTTAAAATAGTTTATATACTTATTTTTAGCTTAAAAGCCATCTAGTTTAAAAATATACAATGGAATCAGTCCTGGACTAGGAAAGAAAGTACACGAATCTGATTTCTGGTCCTGTTATATGACTTGCCAAAGAAAGTGTTCTTCACATGAGATGCTGATCAAAATTAATGAAACAGTAAAAGCTCAGATTATAATCATTCAAAAAACTAGAATGCTTAAGTAACTGATATTGTTTCCATGTATTCAAAGGAAAGGAGGACATATTTGGAAAAGACCAAAAATTCTACTCTGAAATATTATTAAATAGCAGTGTGATTTAAAACAAATCATTTTATCTTTTTGATTCTTATTTCCCCCAGTCCACAGATAGTTACTAGTGTCACAGAATTACTATAAGAATTGAAGGAAATAATGTAAGTAAAAACACTGCATTTAGTAAAGCAATAGCTCCCAAATTTTAGAATCTTCAAAATCACTTGGGCAGGCTTGTTAAAAACACAAATTGCTGCTCCTTCCCTCCATCCCCTTCTTGGTCTGAGGCAAGTCAAGAATTTGCATTTCTAACAAGTTCCAAGGTGATGCTAATACTCGGTATATGAACTTTGAGAACCTCTATCAGAGCTGGTATTAGCTCCATGATAAGGGTAATAAACATTAATAAAATGAATTTGGCTCAAAAGACTAAATGGTCAGATCAGTAAATGACTGTTACAAATTGAGACCTATATAAGTATTTATGCCTCACTTATGCATATTGTGTGTGTATCTAACACCACACAAAATAATTTAAAGAACACTTACCCTTTAACAACCTTTGTAAGGGTGTTGTGCAAAATGCACTAGAAATCAAAAATCAATAGGAATATTTAAGACCGAGATTATTTTAAACTGGAAGGGAGGAGGCCAGAGACTTGTGAAATGTGAAATCTTGAATTGAAGCCTCTTTCCTAGAAATTTCTAAAGAAGGAAAACTGAGAATGGAAATATCTGAAAAAGATACAACAGGGCAGATAGATGTCCCATAGAAATGATGGCTGTCAAATGATGTTCTAGAATATATTGTATTGGCTCTTGCAAGGGTTCAAGAATGAGGCTCGAGAGTGAGAAGATTTATATCCTGGTGGTTTTGATCCTGGCTCAACAGAAGGCTGACATGAGGGAAGCCATATTGTAGAAAATAAACCATATTGTAACTTTGAATGACCTCTGATTAACTAACCCAGACATGCTCTGTAGATTTTACAGCCCCTCCCAGTTGCTAAAAGGGCATAACTTTGTTCTTTTGAGTTCCTAACCCGGACAGAGAGTCTATGCTGATAGCCATCATCAATGACAACTGAAAGATCAGGGTATAGGGCATTGCTCTGGTCTCTGGTGCATATCCAGTAACACCAAAGACTATCAGGATCTAAGACCAGATGCCTCTCCCACCTGGAGACCAGCCCCCTATACAACTGGCCTGTAGTCGTTTGTTCTGTAAGATGGTTCTTTTGGACATTAGTTGGCCATGTTCCCCCTTGCTAGAAAGTTGTAATAAAACCATTTCTTTGCTACCACCTTGCCTCTCTATTGGCATGTCTTGTGGAGGGCATGAGACACCCTTGGGTGGTAACAGTTTCTGTTTTCACTCTAACCAGCATGGTCTTTTATTTGTCTTGTTCTCAATTCTTCCCAACTTTCTTAATCCAGGTTCCTCAAGAGAATTAAGCCTTAATTACCTAAACAAATAGTGATCCTAAAAGTGTGTGGTCCCCAGACCAGCAGCATCAGCATCAGCATCGGCATCCCCTGGGAACTTGTTAGAACTACAAATTAACAGCCCCACCCCAGATCTGAGTGGAAACTCTGAAGATGGGGTCCAGCAATCTGGTTTAAGAAGCCCTCCAGGTGATTCTGATGCATGTTAAAATTTGAGAGCCCAGCATAAAGGCATTCATTGTAAGAAAGAAAAAGAAAAAGAAAAAAAAATTAGCTTCTCTTCTGTGCATTTAGAATGGTTCTGGTAAGTACTATCTTTGAGAGAACTAACAAAACAGTCAAATCTTTTCCCATGTTCTATCATGTATACGAGGAGTGCCACTACAGATATATTTCAGATATACACCAGGAGAGCATGTAGGCACAAAATAGTTTTTGTTGCTGTGGTCACATTATCACATCTGCGTTATCAGGTAAATGCGATTTTAAAAGGTTTCATTCTGCATGCTGTGCATCTAAGAGTCATCTGTGGTGGGATACAAGTTATTACAGAGTTTTCATTTTAGGCCTGCCAGTGCTGGCCAGCTGAAGACACTCAGGTCATCTGGAGATCTTTTACATCAGTACACAGTTTAATCATTTACGTTTTACATTTGCACAGTATTCCATTACTAATACCATAATTTTTTTAACCAGTACTTTTGATGGATATTTCTGTTGTTTCTACTCTTTTCCTATTTAAAGCAATGCTATAATAAATAACTCTGCACACAAGTCATTTCACATGTTTGTGAATGTATTTGTTGGATAATTTCAAAGAAGTGGAATTGTTGGCTCCAAGGCTGTATGACTTTCATTGAACTATGTCCCTAATTCTGAATATTTTCTATTTTACTATTAGGCATTGTTTTTTTCTTATCACTTTGTAGGTGCTCTTCGTATATGAAAGATAGTATGCTGTGTCTTTTTCTATATTGCCAATATTTTGTTCTAGTCTATGCTTTATCTTTTGACTTTGTTTATGGTATCTTATTCAGTACAGAAACAGTTAATTTTTCTTTAAGTCTGTCAGCATTTTTCTCTATGGCTTCTGGGAAATTCATAGACAAGGAAGTGAAAATAGTCATAAATGCGTTAAAAGGTGCTGAACTTCACTAGCACTGTGTGGCTTTGGAAATCCAACGGTAGGCATAAACAAAGTTGGATTTTGCTCTCACACATACACACACACACATATCTGAAAAGCTATCCATAACATGGTGTTAAGTGAAAAAATACCAAGTTGAAGAACAATTTCCATAGTAGTATATCTTGAGTGTGTGTGTGTGTGTCTGTATGTTTAAAAATAAAAATATGGATGGATACCTATCAAATTAGTTACCTCACAAAATGAAAATGGGATGAAGGGGGGATAAAAAGATAACATTTCCTTTGTATAACCTTGTATTGTTTGCCTTACCCATTGAGACAAGCCTTAAGAGTTTTATAGTTAAAAATATAAAGTATATTGAACAAGAGAAATGATCAATGACAACAATGAGGTTATTATGGTATGTTTATAGTTTTATACTAGTATATTGGATATGATTATTTTATTGCTAAGGGATTTATGGTGTCAAGGTAAAAAAAGCTTAAAGAACACATTTAACAATGCACTTAATAAGGCTGATGTGGTACTTCTGGTCTAAGTGACAATCTTATCTTGTTTTAGTTTACCTGGAAATGCTTTAAAAAGAAAAGAGAGACATGGTCTAGCAGAATAAAATAAACAGCATTTCAAAGGAAAGTATGCAGAGGTTCAAGGGTACAGAGAAAAGAGCAACTCCTTACGGCGGTGAATACAGACTTTTGGCAGAAATGGACATGTGGACAGAGGAGCAGTCATATCTGGAAAGGCAAAACACAACCTCATTATAAAATATATACTAAGACAAAGAAAAAAATTCATTTAAGACTCAGAAGAAAATGATACCACTAAAAGCAATACGTGAAAAATTATTGTTATGTTAGAGAAAGATTTTAAACTGAACAGTTACAGAGAAGGCCATCACTATGAAAAAGATACTGGATTTTTGTAAAGAAATATACATTACATGATGATAAAGGAAATATGACTTGAGGAAGTGTAAAAGAAAAGGTGGACAAAACATAGGAAAAACCTAAAGATGATTTTGGAATTGTAAACTGATAGGAGAATGGCAGGACAATTTAAAAGGGGTGGGGTTATTAAAAGAAACAAAGAGGGCTCTGTTCTTTTACAAAGAGTGAAGATGAGCAAGAAAGTACTCAAAGAGGTATCCCTGAGAAAGAATTAGTATGACTTTTTGAGACAGATCTTACAAACAGAACTTTGATTTGAACATTTTAAAATAAGCTTTGTAGCCACTGAACTACCTGAAAAAATGATACAAACAAGTTCATAAAATTTCATATAAAAAAAGAAGAAAAAAAAAAAGAAAAGAAACTTTCATACCTATATGGGAGAGATGGAGGCTACTATTATGATTAAATTAAAATAATAAAAATTTCCCTGATGCTTCCAGATACAAGTGATACTTCTTTTGAGCATCCAAAGAATTCATATGCCCCTCTCTCAAGCATTTATCACTGGCCACCTTTTATTTTTAGCTATTTTTGTGCTTGATTTAGCTTGTTTGTGAGCCTGTGACCGTCCAACAATTACATGACAGGCATTGGGGACCTAACAGGGGACAAAGCCCAGCACTGGTCCCTGTGGTTTTGGAGCTTATATGAGTTAATACAGCGCAGGCCGGGAGTATGGGAAGATGGTGAACACGGAAACTGCCACTCATTACATGAACAACTATAGGAAGACACAACTGAAAAAAAGAAAAAAGAAATAAAAGCATAATTTAGAAACTAATTGGAGTCCTTTCTCAAAGTTAGCAAATTACTTGATTTAAAGGTCATGACATTCCAAGTTTCTTCATTATTGGCATTTAGGGTGTCAACTCTCTAAATCCTTCTTTCTGTTGTTCAAAACTTCCATGCATTTGTATGTTTCCAGGCCTTTACCCATGTTTTACTTTACTTAGTTCTCCTGCCAACTTCATCTGTGCAAATTCTACAAACCTTTAAGACCCAGTTCTAACGATTCTTCTCCAGTGTCTCCAGGCTAAATTAATCACTCTCACAGCACTTTGTTCATATTTGTGCCTGTATGATCTCAAGATGTATATAGGTCTCTCCACTGTTGTTAATAATTACTAGGACTAATAATAAAAGACATGATTTATTAAATGCTTACTAAGTGCTAGGCCCAGTACTAAGTGTCATGCATAGTTATCTATGTTATTATTAACAACAAAATTAGGTAGATAACTCTGTTAGTATTTTACAGAAGAAAGAACTGAAGCTCAGAATTTTAATAACTTGCCACTCACTCAAGATCAGAACAGGGAATTAACTTTAGATTTGACATTCTAAAGCATACTTTCTTTCCACCAAGTTATAGTCCCTCCTTGGGTGCTACCTGAGGGCAAGTTTACATCTTGCCAATTTTGAGATCTCCCTGTCATCCTCCATACCACTATCCCTGCTATCACCCAATCAGTGGTCACTCAATAAATGATTGTGAAATTCCAATGTTAAAAGATGGTCAGCTTTCACAAAAACCATTGACTTTTAAGCATATTTTTGAGCAAAGATTTCAGTTTAAAAGTTTATAAATCAACAGGATGTAGGCTGAGTTAACACATTCACTAACACCTTCATTAGAATATGGGGTATCAAGCTAACATCCAATTATTCAAATAGATAATTAATTTTCCCAGGTAGTTTTATTTAAATTTATTAACAAACATTCCACTGATATTTAATAAACAAATACCGCTACTGATTAGTCTTTTGATACCGTTGTAAAGCTACATGTCTGTGTATTTTCATGCAAAGTTAAAAATTTGTGATTTAAAAGAGAAACAACTTATAAAATGAGCTATTCTGAGAGCATCTTAAAAAAACAAAATTCTAGACTTTGAAGTCAAAGATACTTCCTAAATCAAAGCTACCTACGTTTACAATAAATCAAATTGATCAAGTTCATTAACTAAAATAATGTCCCACTGAGGGACTTGAATAAAGAAAGCCTTCTTACGCTTTACAACGGTAGAAAATTTGACACTACTATATTTGGATTACATCAATAAAACTATTATTACTAAAAATAGGGTGAAAATAAATTTTAAAATCCTTGATTTTATTAATCATGGATGTAACAACTAGCATTTATCATCAGATGTTCCTGGCAACAAACTAAATTACTAAAGCATATTTTTTAGTTTAAAAAGAGCTGGTTAAATGTTTATCAGATATACTATGAAAATACAAACTACCTTAAATAGGGTTAATTTATCTTGTCTGAGCTATATCAGAAAACTGAAAATTCACTGAGTAGACTTCATGCATTAAATTATGCAAATAAACCAAGGAAAGTAATCTGGAGCAGAGAGAAGTGGTTCCGCAGCTCCAAGCTGTGTAATTAGGTCTACACTCGGCAGTTCAGAGCCACCTCTGGACTCTCATGCTGAGAATTTGCAGTTCTTCTCAAGAAAGCTAAGCTTTTAAGTGATAAATAGGTTCAGGTTACCATTACTGAATTATATTTAGGGCATTACCCTGAATGTGAAATATGTTCTTCACCAATTTCTCTAAAGGAATCATTTTAATATTGATAAATTTCTATGTTTGAATTGCAGGGAGCTTTAACTGCTCTATTTGGTTATAAGAAATCCATAATACTTTACATTTTCTAAATCCTAAAAGGTACTTGTTATCAAAATGTACAATAATAATACAAAACAAACTTGGAGGACTTAGTGTACATTATGTACCAAGACAGCGAAAATACATATCATCATATTTCTAGCTAAGCCCACTATAAAAAAATACTATCTTACAATCAATTCACCATATATCAGGACGCTGTACAATACACTTAGAAGCATAAGGCAGTTATATTTCAGCATAGTCTCTAAAATAGTAAGACCACAAAAAATAGTGAAAAAAATTAGTTTTTAAAATATAATTTAAAAATGGCAAATAGCTTGAATGCATTTTTCCCTTACTATAAAATTTTTCTTTAACTTAATTAAAAACAATGTTTTCTTAAACATTAATTTTCTTAAGACATTAAGCATATGTATGTGTTTTAGAAGTAATATAATTTATGTCATCCAATTGATGCCTGAATAAATTATCTATACATTCTTAATTCAGGCTTTGTTTTGTATGTGCACTATATACATTTATGAATCCAATTAATTTGAGATCGGAATTCATTTTTGGAACTTATTCATTATATTTATAAACATAACTTTAACAATATTATATATGCTATAGATAAAAGCGCATTTTATACGTTAAAATTATCTTGAGCATAGAAAATGTTATAATTCTCATCTAGTTTAAATTTTCATCTGGTTTAAAAATTTGTGACTTAAAAAAGAAACAACTTATAAAATGAGCTATTCTGAGAGCATCTTACAAAAACAAAATTTTGGACTTTGAAGTCAAAGATACTTCCTAAATCAAAGTTACCTATGTTTACAATGAATCAAATTAATCAAGTTCATTCACTAAAATAACTAAAATAACGTCCTACTGAGGATGTACAGTCCTCATGCAGGAGGACTACATACAAAAGTAGTAATATACAAAACATACAAAAGTAAATATACAAAAGTAAATAAACATATATACAAAAGTAAATCTAATCAAGAATATTAATTTTACTTGCTCATTTACATAAATTTAAGATACACTCAAGCTAATTTTTTTGTTTAGGAAAAATTTCTTAGCCATCTAGACCAACTCACCAAATTCTTATCTCATGCCAAACTAACCTATACAACATACAGTCTTATTTTGAATACCAGCAGTGTTTTAGAATCAAATAGAATTATGTTTGAATCATAACTCAGCATTTATATGCTAGATAAACTTGGGCAAATTTACCAGTGCTTCGATTTTTATCTGTGGAGAGAATAGTACTTGCCTTATAGGGCTGCTGCAGGGACAACTGACAATAATTACAAAGTACTAGGAAGAGAGCCTGGCACAAAGAAGGTGGTCCAATCAGTAGAAAAGGTGGTTTAGTTGTTTTACAAAGGTTTTCCTTATAATCCCCCCAAATCTGATCCCTAAGCATCCCACTCACCGGGACCAGGATGAGTATTGCTCTCTAAAGTAACAGGAAACAAATGCACTTGTTTTTATACACAATTCTTCAAATATTTGAAAACTACTATCACATCTTCTGTAGGACTTCTCTTTTCTCAGCTAAACATCATTAGTTCTCAACGCTGTTTTCCATAAATGAGAGTTTTTATGATTTGACACTAGATGAGTTCTATGTTCTTCATACTTTTTCAATACTAAAAAGTATGCACTGAAGTAAGATAATTTGCTGAAGGAATGATTTGTTTAAATGTATGTAGGCTTTATTACTAAATTGTTCTCACTTTGATTATACAGTTCAATGCGACCTTACACTATATTTTCAAAGATGTATCAATTTGAACATCAACTCTTAATTACTCAGAAACTTGAAAGAATTTAAAAGGTATATACTGGCATCCATTTCTTAAAAATGTTAAAAAAATATTTTTTTAATAATTGAAAGATCATGTACTTTTCTAAAAGGATTGACTTAAAAAAATTTGTCACTGAAAATTATTGGGTTGCTATAGATTTTTTTGCACATATCACTGAGGATTTCCTCAGGCCAGATTTTGCCATTGGAATTTATAATCTTCACAATCTCTTCTTATTGCAGGGCAATAACTGGTTAAACAACAATGTCAGTTTTGTGGGGGTAAAAACACTGAAAGGGAAGTTAAAAGGTCAAGGCAAGGTTCTAGTTTCAACTGAAAATCTTATTAGATGTCTGACTTTAGGCATGTTATTAGGCTTACTTTTGTCATCCGTAAATAGGTGGACTAATGAACTTCATGATGCTTTCATAAATTCAATGACAAAATAAACACAATGATTTATTAAACGTGGTCTTTAAAATACTTTTCATCAGAAATAAAATTATTGGAGACTGATCAGAGATGACAGAAATATGATTTAATAAGTATAACCTATAATTTAAGGAAAAAATTAGAGTATTACCCATCTTAATTTTCAAGTAAATAATACATCTCAATAGGATTTTTGGCAATAATTCAAAATGTAATGATAGAATATTTATATCATAATATGAATTTATTTTAAGATGACTATGAAGTGTATTCTTCTTTATATCATATTTGATGTTAATCAATTTGTGACACACCTGAAACTGCTATTTGTGTAAAAAAGCACTTAAATTGGAAAGTTGATTTTGTTATGGGTTTTTATGTAAATAGCATTTACCCAAATCAACAAACTTAGGGTTGTTAAGTTTTGGTCAGTAGAGTGAAGACGAGTCTCTGTGTGCAGAGTTCACACCTAGTGAGGAAGACCCACACCACTAGGGTGAGGGGTGCTGTAGAAAGGTGTACCCTCTACTTTCTGGCTCAGCCCTAGTTTATACAGATGGTGCAGCATTTTCAGCTACTGGCCTGTCGTATTATATATGCAAATACATGACTCTACCTCATTTGAGTGATGGAGTAGTCATAGTTGCCTGGTGAATAAAAGATATTACATTTGAAAAGTTCTAGGCTACTGCATTCAGCCAGTATATGCAATTAGTATGCAAGCTGGTAATCGAGGCTTATAAGGGAAAACCACTGGTTTGCTTGGTCCACTGTATACATGACAAAGTGGAAGACCAAATCCTACCTCTACACAAAAGCTAAATTGATATTCCATACGTGAAAGATCAGTCTACTTGGTATCACCACAACAACAGAAACTACTAGGTCTTATGCAAATTATCAAAAATTAACGCTATTGGACAGTGGTATAAAAACTTATTTTGGCTGTGGAATTCTTTCTTCCAACAAACTCTTGCAGCAGCTCAACGACAACAACAACAAATTAGAGCTACTGAAGTGGCCCTGAGAGATCCAAATCTTATTTCTCCCTCCCAAACAGCACACCTCTCCCACTCCCAACCTCATGACAGCAATTCCTAGGGCAGCTCAGAGCACCCCGGAGGAGGCTGAAAATAACAGCTATGAGACGAATTCTTCTAGTCGGAAGGACTGCTCAAAATTGCATTTCCTTTTTGTTAAAAGGTTGAAAATTCTAAAAAACCACCATCTCTTTCTTTCTTCTGGATAATATTTTGGGGGTAGAAATCAGTGAAAATATTCATTTAAAAAAATAAGACTTTCCCTGGTTTCTAAATGCCATTCTCTACTAAAAAGGAACCAGGTTTACTTGTAGAAATGATTAATCAGAATGATTAATTCCAATCTGGGGCAAGGACATGTCAAAAAGGCAAAGAAGCTAGCTTGAGGACGCTCTCAATTGCCAAATTTGGGCTAACATGATCATCAAAGTAAGTAATATAATATGGATTATAACCCTTTGAGTAAAATAAGAATCTGAGTTGATAGAGAAATAAATTGATGAATAGGGGAAAGGGGACGCTCTTCCTTACATACAGAAGAATGGAAGGAACAACGGAGTTAGAAAATCAATAGATGCTAAAACAAGTGGGTGAAAGTTTATTATGAAATCTGTACATTTACATTTTATGCATAATTATTGGATTAACCTTTGTTTCTCTCATCAGATTATAAGCAACACTAATACAGTTTCTGTTTTCTGTCTTCAGCATAGTCTCTGGCATATACTGGGTATTCAATAAATAATTGCTGAATATTGCCAGTATTGCCTTAGTTTATTCTTAAAAACCATGTGCATTCTGTTCAATACCTAGAATTAAGATTGATGACTCAGATATAGCTCACATGCCAAAAGAAAAGGTAGCAGTTTCTATATTTGGCATTCTACCCACTGCAGCTCTTAACAGGGCAAATAGACTACAGAAAAGATCCCAAACCATGGACCAGTCTCAGTAATTTAAAGTCTGTAATTCTAGAATTCTATTTCCATTTTAAACCTTCACTCTACATTATAAATATTAAAAGATTTTAAGTATTAATTTTACAAAGTTCATATAGACACACACGCATAAGCAAAAATTTTAAGGAACATACACTGAAGCCAACCTACTTGTAATGATTAATTTAATGATGAAGGAATTTAATGGTGAAGTTCTAAAAATCCAAGCACTCTGAATTCATGCTGTGTTAAAGACGTTCTCAAATAAAATCTGAATAATGTGACCCAAACTACACTGCTCCTAGGTAGTCCTCATAGTACAAATGTGGATCAGTTTAATTCATTGCCAAACTTAGGTCAATCCAATAAAAGCTAAGGCAGCATAAAGAATTTTTCTTCAATATATTACAGTATCACACACAGAAAAATATTTCATTGACCTCCACAACAGCCCAAATTGCATTGACATTTGTTATTGACAGCCCCAAAATAGCAATATCTATTCTGCAGAGCAAATTAAGCAAGACCAGCTAGTCTATTACTATGCAAATAAAATTCATTAGTGAGCTAACAATTTCATTTCTACAGATGCCACTGAAGTTGAAGGCTTATTATTATTCAACATTATAAGATGTTCTGGACTCAATCTAATTTCAGTAAAAAAAAAAAAAAACAACATAAAAATGTATTTTAAGACTTCCATCAGTATTTTTCATTTCTTTTCTTAGAAAATAATCACTATTTGTAATTCCTAAACACCCAACTCTGCATTTAATATTCTCAAGTAACACATTTGAAGAGCTTCTTCTTAAAAGAATATAATTTTTTTTAACTTATTTGAGTAGAAGAAATCCTACTAAGCCAATATCCTCTCAATCAAATTTACTAGCTAGACTAATTAAAACTGTACTGCTATAAAAGGAAAATCACAAAACTGTAATTCCTCTTAGACTGGCTCTTAACGATCTCCATTTTTTTAGGCCACTTTCATAAACACAAATGAAAAACACCTCAATTCTCTACAAATCTGTGTTGTACTTTTCAATCGGCCCTCTTCATTATGAAAAAAAAGTAAGGAAAAAGAAAAACAAGAAAAAAATGACTTATCTACAAACCTCAGAATGACTTATGAGATAGTTATGCAACACTTAAAAAAAGGCACATTGTCATACGACCATTCATTAAGCCACTTAAATTTATTTGACCTTTCCTCCATATGATATCAAAAATATAGCCACAAGATATAGTAAATCAAACATCATAGTAAAAAAATTGAGATCTAGGTCCATGGAAAACAGGACAAAAAGACTACTGGAGAGAGTCTGCAATGTAGGTAAGGTTAGAAAGCTTTTTCTCTTTTCCCAGACTTCTTTTTTTAAGTAGACAGTAGTAGTCAATAGCAGACTGTTATCTTACCGGGATGGTTTAGTCGAGTACATGTCCTTTCCAGATACCTTTAGGTCTTGTTGGAAAATAATCCTCCCTGAAGTTCTAGGTGTTCCTATAGGGTCAGGGCCTTCCAACCAGTGGGAATGGAAGTGCTTTAATGGCAGGGAATGTCTCCACTCCCCCAGAGCCAATTTCTCCCATTCTAAGGGCAACAAAGTCTAGAGACTCCTTTCTTATCTCTCAAGGGGACAACTACTTATATTCCAGGGTACAGGTGTTCCCTTCTTTGTTCAAGAGAACTGTTTATATTCCAAAGTAAAAGATAAGGTCTTGGGCAGGTCAGTTTGTCTACTTCTTTCTCTCCTCCCTCCCTCCCTTCACCCTTCTCCCCTACCAGAAGGGAGGATGGGCAGATGTGCCAGCAACAACTATATATGCTCCAAGTTTCATAATTTTGTAGCTTGTCTCCTATGGTGCAGCCCTTGTGCACAGAGGTAGCTGAATCTCACCACGTCACCCTGTGGGAAGCTAGGGAGGGGCAGCCAACATGATGCTCTGCGAGTAAATATAAGGTGTGTTCTCTAATCCAAGTGTCTCCTATTTCTGTTTGTGAGCACGTGTGTGCATGAGCACGCACATGTGCGCGCGTGTGTGTAAAGTATATAATGAAGTTAGCCCATGGCAGGTTAGCATTCAAGTGGGATAATATCTTAGACCCCTCACAAAATTTAATAGGTCTCTGACCATATTTTGGGAGCAGCCACTAACTTGATGAATGCTGTACAATTTGGAAATGCCCACTTTATTTGCCATAATATAGTTAGAGCTGCATTTCCCATCTACTGATTTATAAAACCAAGAAAAAAAATGAGATGAGACCTGAGACTGTTACGTTATTCTCTTAAAAACAGAATTCTATTTTATAATATTAACTATAGACACCTAATTTCTTTCTTCTCATCCCTTCTCACTTAAACATGCTACTATGACAATGAAAAAAACTGATATAACTCCAGCTACAGACAATAAAAATCTGCAATGGTTAATTAAGTTTAAATATTCAGCTCCCTTTTATGCACTTTGAGCAAATACATGAATAGTTGTATCAGATTTCCTTGGGACACAAAATTTTATACTCAGCTTTAATAAAAATACTGTTTGTTCAATTTTATCAAAAGATGGCTATAAAAACATAGTCAAGAAATGCTTGTGGTGGTAACTAATCTTATTAAATATATCTACCAACTGCTTCCAAGTCCAAATATCAGCTGGAAACCAGTTAATAAAGAGATTCAATATATCATTTTCTAAAATGAAATAAACAGCTGTCAAATTAATTTCTGACAATTTAATGTAAAATATTCTGAATAGCTGCCTAGAGAATTTTCTATGGTGTTATAAAAGAAAAATTATTACAAACAGTCAAACATTATTTTAGTATTTCCCAAATCTACATTATTACTGTCATTTAAACAACAATATAAATAAATCAAATAACAGTATAAAATAAATATGTATGTAAATTAGATTTTCAACAGGATTAATGAAAATACTGAATATACAAAGTATTTGAGAACAGTGAATACCATAAAACAGACTCAATGTTTTTTTATATTATTTAACCTGATAATTATATATTTACTGTAATTTCATATTGTAACTACAAAAATCACAGCAATAAATTACCATATAACCTAATAAATTCACTTCCTAAATCTGGAATATTTTATTTAAGTCAGCAATGGATCTATATGGAATCTTCCTAACAACAAAATTTATTATAAATTATATATAATTTAACTTTACTTTTTATGTAAAACATGCATTTATGTCAGAAAATATGCATTTATGCATAGGCTACATGCATAAAGCGTATATGCAAAGCCCAGTATTTATAGTTGTTTTTGTGCAACACATTTTGGAGGTGTGAAAGAGAACAAACTGAAAGGAAAATTACACAATAACATGGTTAAAAAATAGTACCTAGTAAGAAGGCAAAGCACCTTGGACTATCTTCACATTTTGCTACTTAACACACTAAGAGGGGCACCAAAGAAGACACAAAGAATGAGAAAATGGGTGGAAAAGTTGATAACTTCCATAAGGGAGTTATACTGATCAGACACATACAAATAGAGATAATATATAACTATCTAACAGAGGAAGTGGATGAAATGAAGTGGATGGAGCAAAAGCTTCGATCTCCATGCATGAATCATTATATATCTTCCTTGGTGTTCAACAATGTAACTAATATAAAGAAAACCAGTTTCAGGAAAATACAATTACTTGTTTTGCTTCCAATTTTTTCCCCAGGGTTATGCAAAGCATTTTGTTTTTCTGATCTTTTGGTTAAAGATCTGTAGAGTGTACAAGGATAGATCTAAACTTAGTTTATATCCTCAAAATTTCTAAATATCATTCTGAGACAAAATGTTCCACTGTGCCCTGTCAATTTGTGCTGTAATTCCAGAAACCACTGATTATCAATTTTAAAAGGCTCAAATGCCTAAAGGTATGTACATATTTGTATATGTCTGTCAGTACCGGGAGAAAACTGAATACATTTCAGTGGTAGGAGTACTGGGGCGTGAGGCGGGTGAGGAGAAAGTAATTCATCAGCCTTTTCCTTTTACATCTTTGTGTTGATTTACTTGTTACAGAATGTATTATTTGAGTAACTTGAAAATCCTTGAAGACTTAGGAAAATAATAATGTTAACAGCAATGAAGGAAAATGCAATACTAATATTTTTCATTAAAAAGTATTCCCTTTGCAAATGAAGAGAACATTATAAGGTTAATAAACTATTATACATGAAATTTCAAGAATATAATTGAGTACTCTTATAGGTAAGTTATATTTCAGAAAAGTGGAATTTTTCTTTGCTTTCTTAAAAAAGTAAAATTTTAAAAGGGTTCAAAAGTTAATCCTCTAGGGCTTAATGAACAGAAATAAAAGAAAGAAATAATATATTAACTTAAAATAACTGGTGCCATAAAGGATGTCTACGTCATGAACAATAGCTAAGTTCAGATGGGTATCTTAAATAGGAGAAAATGAGATAATTGAATACTTCTAACAGAAAAGACTATAACCAGATGAAATAATATTTAGAGTAAACTTATATAATGAAATATTTTTAAGGAGAATAGCAACATTCTTTCATTGATCCTGACAGCCTACAGGGGGGAAAATTCCCTGAGAAGGTAATCAAAGCAATCTTTGATGTTGTTCCACATCTCCAGGTTGTTCTCCCCTCAGCCTGGACATTCAGCTGACTGTGGAACTAATGATTATTTTCTTGATTTTCCTTGAAGTTAGTTGCCCCCTAACCCTTTAAGAATAAGTTCTGACTTATGAAGACTACCACGTTGTTTTATTCTCAACCATAAGCTACTGTGATCAGGGAATTCTGCCTTTAAAAAAAAATCTTTTATTAAGGTTGTTTCAAACTTTACTTTGCCTTGATATTTAGCTAAAACAATCCTTGGTTTTGGCCTTTGGAAGGCTGAACAGCAAAGTGCCTAGGTTGACATCATTTTCCATGTTTCTGAATTAGGCATGGCCAAATATACAGCACAGTGATCACAGGATTGATCTAGCAGCTAACAGAGATTATTGCTCCTGAACTATAATGTCCAATTTAAAAATTTTACTAAGTTTATAATTATAACTGAATTTACTTTGATGAATTTTCATTATTATCAGAAATTCCTTCTATTATGGTGATATTCTGTTTTGGTTTTCACTTTAACCAAATGTTGCTGTCAACTCTCAACCCTTTGGCATTTGACCAAAATGGGAAGTTAACGCATTTCAGCTCTTTATTCCAAGTACTTCACTCATAGAACATCTATAGTAAATGACTGTTAAATTAATAAAGGAATGAATAAATGGGTAAATGAATAACCTCAATACTTTTTCCTCCTTACCCTATAAAAAAAACCACGGTTAATGAAAGGGAAGTAAATAAAAGAAAGTGTCAACTATTATCCTTTTATAATGCATTATATATAACGTTATATAATGCATTTATTGTACACTAAAGAAATTTTTATCTTGCTATATACAGAGAAGATCAAAAATTCTAAGCCAATACTAGTAACATTGATTAAAAAGTAAAATAGAGAACTCAAAAGTACCAAAGACTAGTTTTTACCTGTGAAATACAGAAGGAAAAGAAAATTTCAATTTGATAAAAAACTTATCAGAGCATTCTTTTGGTGGGTGGGGAGGGCTTTGTTTTCAAAAGTAGAGGTTTAGTGAATGCTTCCTTTAGATTTTTTAGTAGCTAAAAAACACCTAAAATATTTCTTTAGCAGTACCATTTTTAGTGGCAAAGATGAAGGAGAAATATTTTTAATTCTTGTGCTCATAATTGTTAAAATATCTCCTTTTTAAGAGTCTTGCTTTTATATTCCTTTGGGACTATGTCTTAATTTGCAGGGAGAGGAGGAAGCAAAGAAGGCAGAAAAAGCAGCACTCAAATAATTCACAATTAAAAGTCAGGTTAGACAAATTTGATATGACAGAAACACTGGTTACAAGAATTAGAAATGTTTGTATCTGGAGGAAGAAAACTTCTTTAGGCAAAGGGGATAATGGAAAGTTTCATTATTAAAGTTAGTATGATAAAATTTGTTTCAATTATACATAATTACTTTTATATGAGCTAAGAAGCAATGCTAAGAAACAAAAATATTTCCCTTCAGATAATAATAAGTTAAATTAATCCATAATTATTAGTCAATTTTTAAAGGTGGTTTCTTATCAGAACCAGAAACATCTACTACAAACTTATAAACAATGAAGAAAGAGAAAACAAGATACACATCTGAATAAGTAAAGGCTGATATTTAGCATTAACCCAAGGTGGAAGATGACTTTTTCTTCTAACACTGCAAAGCCTTTTATTCTTGAAACTTTGTGTGAGAAGCTACTACATAAAGATCTTAACCTTTTTGATAATGTGAAAAAAGAACAAGTTAACTTACTAAATATGCCATAATCTCTGAGGCAGTTTCTAATTTCTTTTCCTATCACTGTAACGAAGTTTGTATAACAAGAAAAATCTCAATAGAGTTAAGGCATCAATTATTTTCCCATTCTGCAAGTTACACAGGAGGAGGGGAATTATTAACAGGAATGATAAAGCTGTACTTGCATTTGGTTAACGCAAAGAGAAGCTTACAAATGAGACGTCTCAGTAGCTTGAGCAGATGGATCAAAATTAAAGGCTGAATCGCCAACTTTTCATTTCCCAATAGCCAAGAAGAGCTTAAAGTCTTGCAGAGTATGACTGTTGAAAAGTCAACATGAAAAGATTTCCTCCATCTGTCATCACACATGCTTGAGTGGAACACAACTGCCTCCTACTGTTTTTAATACTTCTAAGGCAAAGCTGCACATAAAAACTATTAGGTATAGAGCACAAGTTTAGATAACTGGTATACTGAAACCCACGGAATAGTAAGAACAGAGAAAATCAGCATGGCCTTTGAACATGAAATTTGCTCTACTATAATTTAATCTAGATGGAGAGAAACAAAATAAATCCATTTGTGTATTTCAGAGGAAATGTTAATTTTTAGCATGAAAAAATATTTATTTGCCTGAGAGTTATAGTTTTTTTTAATGGACACATATTTCGGGCTACTTAAAAATGGTCTGAAAAGTAGCTGCACTGATGAAATTAATGTATTTACACAACTAGGGAGAAAATCCAAAATACTAAACAACCTGAAGGCAAGAAAACAAACAAAACCAAGGAGTATTCACTGGAAAGATTTTGTAACTGGTTGGCGGGGGAGCGGGGGCATGAGGTGGTAACAGAGAAAATTCAATTATTTTTCCTGGACTAGAATAGACTGACTTACAATTTCTTACTACCACACACTAACTGCTGAAATATACTTAAAAGGCAACAAAACAAAGCTAAACTTTGTTAAGTACAGAGTCCCACAAGAAATAACTTAAGTTCCCTTAATAACAAGGAAAAACACATTTATTGAATATGTAGTTGGCTGTTTAATAACAATGCACTAATATACAATTAGTTATAACAATAACTGAATTCTGGAAGCAAAGCTCTGTTTCTGTCTCTCTCTATATATACATACATATACACACACATGGATATATAAATTTACTGTACTTACATGTACAAGAAAACAGAGTCTCTTAGAACAAGAAAACAAACAGTCTCTTAGAATGAAGCACATACAGTTAGACCTTTCAGTCAACCGAGTTAGGCAGAATAATATAATTGGAGAGAGAATTTGGCTGTCAGTTTTCTAGACAATAAGGTGATAAGATAATTGAATCATATATTTTTCATTTTCTGACAGATGGATACATACAAATTGATTTGCTGAAATTTATCACTTGGAACCTTATACAAAGACAGCCAGCAACTGGGATAACGTTATAGTCAACCTCAATTACGAGGGGAAAAAACACAACTCAGAAATTTATTCTATTGGGAAGTTCTTTGTTAACCTTCTAATAAAAAGCAGAGGGATACAGTTAGTGAAGGTATTTCCTCAAGGAGATAAAAAAAGGAAAAATAATCCAGTGATGGGTTCTAAGCCCCTAAAAACAAACTTCCACATGAGCCTCAGTAATCAAAGACTACTATGATTAGTGAAGTAGCAATTCTTGGGTGATGGATTAAATTAAGGATTGCCAGCCTTGCTGACAAAGGTATCTACCTCAGCTTCCAAAATCAAAATGTGTAATAGTCCTCTTTTCCAAGTATCCACACTGCAATTTCAGTTCTGGACATGTTCCAAAGGCAATCAGCAGAAGCTGCCACTTATCAAGCTAAATGAACTTATAGGCCAAATAGTACTTGTCAGAGCAACTTGCAAATAAAAAACTTAGAACAATCCTTTTGAAAAGACTGAAACAGAAAAAGATTTTAGTTTGGGCAACTTTCCCAAAGTTACATACATAAAATAGGTAATTTAAAGAAATGAAAAAGATATAGCTTTGTTCTCAAATTATGTTGCAAAAGAGATCTTAACTTGAGATGATTCCATCAATGTAAAAGACTAAGGCGAGGCCTTAACGACTCAGTACTTGTCATCTGAAGGCGCTGGCCCGGGCATCTGTAATGCTAGCAGTGCTAGAGATAAATATCCATCAGCGGGCCACAGTCCTGATGCATTTCATATTTCCCATCACCCCATCTCAGTAAGGACGTTAAATCTCTGAAGATGAGGCAATTTATCACATATATTTATCAGAGTCCCCACGCACATGACACTATACCAAGGAACTTAACCAACATTTCCTTATAACCCAGACTTACCCTACCGGAACACAAAACCTGAAAGGACAACATCGCATAGAACACACTGATTAAATTTTAAATATGACATCTTTAAGTGTTTGTTTACATTGTGATGATATTGTGTCTATTTATGGTTCTGTCATATTTTTGGATAGGGAAATAAAATAGATTAGAAAAACTATAGGAATAACTGAGAAAACAAAGATAGGAAATTAAGGGAATAAAATGCACTTTAATAAATAGAAAGATAACACACCAACAGAAACTCTCTCTGGGTGGTAGAATTAGCAGCTATTTTTTCCCCTCATTTTCGCTGTTTGGTGTGCCCAAGGGTTAAATTTGTTTAAACTCTTTCTTTCTCAGTCTCTTTTATAATAATCATGTTTAAACTACATTTTAAAATACAATTACAGAGGCCAAATACCACAGGATGACAGTATGAAGCAAAAACACAGGGAAGAACAGGTTTTTCTAAGTAAAAGTGAGTATACACCCAAAGCAAAGCATGAGCGGTATGGTATGCAAAACACGTGTTTTCATAATCATGATTTAGAGGTAACAGTTGCTAATTAAGAAAAAATTTCACTGGTATGACACTACTCTGTCTTACATGCCTTAAGATTGTAAAACAAATTCAAAATGGCAAACACACAACAGATTATAACCTTAAATCACAGTAGATTGATAAAACTATTCAGAAGAACATGATATAAGTTTACAAAATCCTATGTAGGTCTGCTATGAAAATGAAATGTTATAACCCATTCGGAATGCATTATAGGATCATGTGGAGAGACTACAAAATGTGGCCATTTGGGCCATAATTCCATTTTAGGGCATTTATCCTAAGTAAATGCTTCAACAGAAAAAATAATAGGCAGAAAGATGATCACTACAGTAGCATTATTTTTAATAACAGAAAACTGTCAACACTGAAATCACTCAATTATGGAGGAATAGCCAATAACAGATGAACAGCCAATGTCAGCTTCACGGCAAAGGGGCAGTATATAGTTCTGAAGATGTTGTGGGCTTTATCAACAAAGGTTTGCATTTCAATCCTGGTGCCACCCTTTACTAACTCCACGACCTTGGGAAGCTGCTGAACATGTCTTAGGTTCGTTTTCTCTTTCAACAAAAGGAGATAATAATGCTTATATCAGAGGACTAGGAAGCTTAAAAGTCCAAAGAGACTTACATGGCATCTGAAACTTAGAACCCGAATAAAAACTTCTTTTTCTCTTTTACAGACATTAAAATTGTGAAAACCATGTGGAAACAATGAAAAATGTTTAGTATTCATTAAGGAAAATAGTGAATATAAAACTGTATATACAATATATCCCTGGTGATCAAGATTCGGCACTCTCACCGCTGCAGCCCAGGTTCCTGGGTTCATTTCCTGGTCAGGGAAACACACCCCTCGTCTGTTGTCTATCGGTTGTCATATTGTGGTGGCTGCGTGTTGCCGTGATGCTGAAAGCTATGCCACCCGTATTTCAGGGTCACCCATGGTGGACAGGTTTCACCAGAAATTCCAGACTAAGACAGACTAGGAAGAAGGACCTGTCCACCCACTTCCAAAAAAACTGGCCATGAAAACCCTGTGAATAACAGCAGAGCATTGTCTGACGTAGCACCAGAAGGTGAGAGGATGGTGCAGGAAGACCAGGTAGGGTTCTGCTCTGCTGTACACAGGGTCCCTATGAGTCAGAATCGACTCGATGGCACTAACAACAAAAATATACAGTATAATTATAATTTAGTAATGGGCTGTAACTAGTAATTAAAATTCAGTTTGAATGAGCAAAATTAAAGCTACACGTGCAAATGGATAAAAAAGACTAGCAAGATATGTATAAAAATTACAATAGTGGTAAAATTATAATGGAACTATGAAAATTTTCCTTAGTATTATCTTATTTTTATAATTAAGAAAAGTAAAGGAGATATGTAGGTATTTCCACAGAGCTTAAGAAAGTTCTACTATGATAGAAAACAAACATCATCACTAATCATTCAAAAACAGAAACTGTTGAGACCTGCAGCCTAAACCTCACTTCTTAGGACACACAGCCTGCAGAGGGTCATGGTTAACCGGCTCTAATTCTTGTTTGGAGAGGGGACTTAAGTGCAGATCTGGACAGGATCTCAGATCCCAAAGTGTTTCAGGGGGCTCTCCAACTGTAACCACATTTTACACAATCACCCACAGCGCACTTTTAGCCAGACAAGAGTACAGGGGAAGGAGACAGCTGGGTGGTCATGCATCCCTAAAAGGCTGGCAATCCCAGATGCCATAACATGCACACAAAAGGTGGGGAGGAAATGCTCGTTTGCAACTTCAGCCTGGCTTAGCACACAGCCCATTCCCAGGTTCCTCGTGCCCTAGAGCAGCCAGCCTCTGGGCAGCTGAAGCCTCCCCTGGGGTATCCCATCCAAGTCTGTCCTTTCTAAAGAGGAACCAGTGCTGTGACCCTAGCCCTCCATCCCAACTTGGTCCTATTGGAATTTACTACTACAAGTGCCTGCTCTCTGGCAGCTTTCATTCTGAAAAGTGATGCACTGAAAGAATTCACACTAAGAATGAAAGGGCCAGCAGTAAGACCTCTTCTCTACTGACCAAACATCCCCAGCCAGCATCTGAACTTTATAAATCATGATTTCTAGGGAGAAATGTTAGCCCGTATAACAGTGAAAGAACTATGTCAGAAGAGGAAGAGGATACAACCTTCCTAAGATCCCTTAAATGACAACATTTACTTGGGTTTTTACTTACCTACAATAGAAGATACAACTGCTACTTTCCCCAACATTGAGGGATAAGACTGCATTCTATTTTTTAAAAAAATATTTTGTAATGTAAGATTATACGGAAAAAAGACTGGAGTAGTATAACAAATATACTTAAAGAATAATTATAAACAGCATGATAAAGACTATAATGCTACAAAGATGAGTGACCTGCCATTTCTAAGGCCTCATAATGGCTGTAGTACTGGCAGTAATGGCATTATTAAGCTATTTACTTATATTAGTTAGTATTTACAACTGTGTATGTTTATACATGGATCTATGTACTTATCAATCTAAGACAAAGCTCACAAAACTGCTCCTTTTTACTCTAAAAAAGTGATTTACTTTGATGAGAAGCAATCGTATGTTCCACAGTAATGCAGCAAATACCTACTTATCTGGTCATTACATGCTAACAATGTGATGGAAGAAAAATGATTTGTTTTAATTTCTTTAATTCCAGGGGCAACACAGTAATATTCCTACCAGCGACTTCTTAAGTATTTTCATAATACTTAAAAGGCTATTCAATTACAAAAGAAGTGCTAAGTGTTTTCTTGACTAGAGTCAAAATATAAAATGTCGATTTATATGTTTCATACATAGTAAAGTATTTGCATTTTAATTTCCATTATTTAAAAGGAGAAAAAATCTTTAAGGGTTCACATTTATAACAAAATCTATCATAATTTGGAAAAAAGTTCTCTTGTGATGGAAGAAATTCCACCACAATTAGAAATTCTGAAAAAAAAAATGTTATTAACTTACAGTTCAAAGTTAAATGGAGACCCAGAATAGCCAACACAATGCTGAAGAAGAACAAAGTCGGACTGATACTACCTGATTTCAAGACTGACTATAAAGCTACAGTAATCAAAACACTGTGATATGGGCTAAAGAACAGCCACATAGATCAATGAAAAAGAATAGAGAGTCCAGAAATAAGCCCACATAAATATAGCCAAGTGATCTTTGACAAAGGAGCAAAGATAATAAAAGGGAGCAAAGATAGTCTTTTCAACAAACAGTGCTGGAATAACTGGACATCCACTGGCAAGAAAATGAATCTAGACACAGACCTTACACCCTTCTCAAAATTTAACTCAAAATAGATCATAGACCTAAATGTAAAACATAAAACTATAAAACTCCTAGAAGATAACATAGGAGAAAACGTAGGTAACCTCAGGTATGGTGATGACTTTTTAGATTCAACACCAAAGGCATAGTCCATGAAAGAAATAATTGATAAGTTGGACTTCATTAAAATTAAAAACGTCTGCTCTTCAAAAGATGATGTGGAGAGAATGAGAAGACAAGCCACAGATCGAGAGAAAATATTTATAAAAGACATATCTGATAAAGGACTTTATCCAAAATATACAAAGAACTACAAGTAGATTTCATGATGCAATCTAGAACAGAGGTTGGCAAACTATAGCCTGCAAGCCAAATGCAGGTGTTGCCTACTTTTATAAATAAAGTTTTAATGGAACCCAGCCATGCCCAGTGGTTTATATACTGCCCATGGCTGCTTTCATGCTACAACAGCAGAGTCGAGTAGCTGCAACAGAGAACATAAGGCTCACAGAGCCTCAAATCTTTACTATCTGACCCTTTATAGAAAAAGTTTCTTGGCTCCTGACCAAGAACAAATAGTTGGCCTTCAGTAATATTTTTCAATTAAACAAGGAATATTGGTCTTCTACATTTCTTTATTTGTACATATTAAGTAATGCAACCCACAAAGAAATTTTCTACTGAAGATAAAATAAGAACAGTGACACAAAATAAATGCAAATAAAATGATATGACACAACAGTTAGCGGAGACTCGACACTCACATGGCCTGGATTTGAAAGTGCACTAGTAAGATGAGGGAAACTTGTCACTTATTTTTGCACAGTACCTAACTTTCTTCATCTGTCAAATGAAGATAATAGTACTTGTCTCACTGGCTGCCGAGAGGATTCATGAGATAATAAATGTAAGACAATTTTACCAGTTTCAGGCATTTAATATTCACTAGCAAAGGTAAGCCTCTAATGTTATACACTCTAATTATGACTTTTTTCCCTTAAAAGTTATTCTTAAAACTAAGGACATTCTCTTGAGATGAGTTAGAAAACTGATTTTAAAACTGTTTCTTAAAAAGGGGCAAAATACACCACAGATGCTCAGTGGGCAGTGTTCCTTACCCACTAGTTTAATTAATCTTCCATTTGTTTTTTATACTGGGGCTCCAAATAAGATTTAGTTTGAAAAAATATGATTCCACTGTTCTTAAAATGTATTTAAAAACCAAAGGACCAGAAAATATTTCATTTTACATGTCATAAAAGACTTACAACATAGAAGAACCACCACCCCCGAAATAAATTGATCCAAAGAATCATATATAATTGAGCAATGACTAAGTTTTAAGCAATTGTTATCATTCCACTTTTTCTTTAACAATCTTGATTGGAGCATTTTGGACAATGGAGTTTAAAAGTAAAACTGCTTAATTTTCAAACATCATGAAACAAAACTTTATTATATATATTTTAAATGATACTACTTCATGAAAATAGTAAGAATACTATAACATTTAAAATTTTTACATTATGTGAAAAAATATAAATTAAAATTTTTGAGGTGTGAGAGAAGGTTGGTAGCTTTTTAAAAGATTAAAAAAACCCAGAAATGTAAAGGATGAAATCTTTCTCTATTTAATAAAAATGGCAAACAAAATAGTATGACCGATCAATATTGGGATGATATTATCATCTACGAATATTTTATGATGTATATGGCTACCCATCGGGCTAAAAAATTAAGAAATAAAACCTTTGCATCATTATCTCAGAATTCTAGGAAAATTTTCTTAAGAGCATAAAATTATTAATTTTAATCATTAAACATCCTCTAAAAACAGGATAAAAGAAAGTGTACCTGGTGTCCAGCCTTTACTTGCTTCAAAACACTTTCATAGCATACTTCATCCATGTTATTCAATTGTTGCACCTTAAAGTTTTTAAAACACGAAAAACATCAAATGAAGCAATTATAAACTAACTACAAACAAAACTTTGCCAATTACAATGCATCTTTCTTTACTTTCACACAAGCTAGAACGTAGAAACAACAAATGCAATGTATATATCTAACATATAACAACCTAATTAAGAAAAAACACAATGTAATTAAAAAAATACAAATAAAATACATCATAAAACACTTTCAGAGTACTAACTTTCTAAGAGTGCCAAGTTTTTTTTTAAAACAATTATTTTAAGGATAATATACTAGTTATAGATATTTTAGAATAATTTTAAAGTTCTTTTCTCTGCTTTCCCCAGAGAAAGCCATTCTTCAGGCTGTTTTTCTTCTATTTCATTCTATAAACTATAGAGCATTCTTGTTCAATTCTCAAAATCACCAGAACACTACCATTAGGATGTCATGGCATGTAAAGTTGAAATCTAAGGAAACATAGTATTTCTATATGTATATCTATAATGTAGATGGAGAGGGGCAGATATTTTTCTACAGAAACATATTTCAAATTAATTGGAAATTTAATATCAAATTCGTGAATTAAGAAAAGGCCTCATTTTCCCTATTAATGAAGAGAAAGTTTCCAACCAAAAAGGTGAGGTAGTTAACCCAAAAGAGTAGGCATGTGACCCAGCCTGTATCCCTCTATTTAACAGTTATCAAGAGTTTAGAGGTGATGAAAATGTCACACACATCTAAAATAACTATGACTTAGATTTTTTGTTTTAATAAGGTAAACATCTTAAAATTCTGGAACCCCTATGATTTATACTGACTAAGTAGGATAAGATAATCACAAGATAATTTTCTCCCCATTAATGATTCAAAAAACAACTCCTCCAAACAAAATTGCCAATAATTTTTTCAGTGCATATTGGGTTGAGTTCTGGCCAAAGCCATTATTTCAAATTAGACAAGTCACGCACATCATTTTCCCATATTCTTCCATAACAGTTGAATCACATCATGAGTTTCTGAATGAAACTCTGAGAAACCTATAAGGATTTCTTTTTATAAGAAATGACAAAAGAATAACTGGTTAGAAAATATACGAAACAACACCCTGGGGAAATGCTTAAGTGATTACCAATTGTATATTTCAGCTGAGTGTAAAAATAATACATTTCAGTAAAACAAAAATCTGTACTTATAACTTACATATATAATTAATTTACTGTTTATACTATGTAAGATATGTAAAATTGGGGGTTTTTGCCCAATTTTTGCCAAATTTCTAAACCTTCAAAACAACGGTTCGCCATCTAATACCATTCCTTTTATGATTATAATGCTAACATACTGTGGTGAAAAACAGCTTGAGTTTAATTAGCTCTAAGTGATTGACCAATTTGTATGATGAAATTAAAAGAAAATAAGGTTTAAGATGGCTGACAAGCATCTGAAAAAATTTTCTTCTCTATATTTTTCTGTGATAACCATCTGCTATCATTTAAATTACAAAGCTGAAAGAACAATCTAAAGCTATAAACAGCTCTACATCTGTCCAAATGATACATTAAAATAAAATAAATAATTAAATATATAGTAAGACACGACTAAAAAAACAAGCAGCAAGTCACACTGAAGAGTACTTCAAACAATTAATGAAGGTAAAATATGCATATGGTAACTATTACCATATCATGAACTACCCTTTTGTACATAAGTCTGAAATGGCTCCCTCCAGTTCTAAAGACATTTTACTTTTATGCAATGCAGATGGAGCATATTAACCGTTGCAGTGACAGTCGCTTCTGATATTTTTTAGTCGAGTGTTTTATTTATAATAGCGAATGGTAAAAATGGCCCTATTTTACTAATAAAATTGTTTTTAGACAAAAAGTAATGCAATTTATTAAAGATTAAGATTGACCATAGTAACACATGATTCCACCTTGTTTTCTTTTATAAAGAGGTCATATGGCCAGTGAATGTTCTCCTAAAGTTATTACTTCTAGAGAAAAAAAAAAATGTGTCATTAAACAGAAAGATAAATGTATAAATTTCATGCAAAGTATTCCTTCATGATATTATAAAATAAAAGTCTAAAGTAAGCACCCTAAGAGCACAAATGGCACATGGTAATACTATTTAAGGAATTAGATAAATTTTTAAAGTATTATAAAGAATTTCAGAACTGCCACATATATATAAACAATATGGTAATTATAAAGCATTATAAGTTAAACAGAATACCTCCCTTAATAGTTGCTACCATAAAATTATTTTTCAATTGCATATAGTATTTATTTTAGATGAATAGTATATCAAAATATATATTACTGGTTTACTGAGAGCCTTTTATTATTTCACATTGGCCTTGACTCACATCAAAATAAGTTTTTGAAACTTATACTCTTACATATAACTTGTATTCTTAACTGAGAATACAAAATATATATTGATAATAACAATGCAAACTACTACAAGCAACTTTTTGGAGGAGGAATTACTCTACTACATACAGTAAGAAAGTGTGCTTGATTTTGTCTAGGATGTTATATTTGTAATGCTACTGAAATGGTCTTTCAGAGTCTCTAATCCCAAACAAGTATTAAACAATACATCAATAAAAATATTTTTAGAAAAGAGAAGTATAATTATTAAAATGAGTATTTACCTTATTTGCACTTTTAACCCCCAGAAATGTCTGTCCAAGAGGAACTGGTCGAAAACGGCCATCAAAGTAGAAAAGTCCAATGCAGGGATTAACGTGTAAAAATGTAGCAACATCGAGGTAGTTGGGTAAGGTGGCAGAGAGCCCAAGAATCCTTATCATACTCTGTGTGGATTCAACCTATATGGATTATTTTAATTAATGAATCAGGTAGATTCAACCCATCTGGATTTTTACTAAGTTTAAAATAAGTTTTAGTAAATATAGAGAATGAATCATTCACAATAAAAAAAGATCCCCAAAGAAATACAGAATAAAAACATATAGTCTAAAAGACAGATAATATGAAAGAAAACTGGCCTAAACCTGGTATCTGGGATGACATAAAATAAATAAAAATTTAATTTTAATAGATTTCCTGAATTGGAAAATCCTATTAGTTGAAAGTTTTGTTCTTTTTTTTCCCCTAAAAATGTAACAAGGAGTGACATGGGTTAGGTTTTAGTGTAAGTTTTGCCAACTTATAATTTCAGGTGTTAAAAATATACGCTATTTATTCTGAATTTCAATAGTTTCAAATTCACTTTAAACACAAAAACACAAAAGTCTAAAATAATTAAGGTAGACACTTCTAGTGTTTTACAAATTTAAATTTAAAATGATACAATTGTATGACACAAACATTTGAAACTATGTATAAATATAGTCAATGAAAAATTATTTCCAGGGAACTAAAATTTTTAAAAATTCTTGAGGACCCATTTATAAACTCAGTATTTTCCTTCCCTTAGTATAGATTGCTTCCTTAACCTATAATTCTTTACCTATCACATAGTATTCCTTTTACTGTACCACAGTACCATATATATGAGCATATCAGTAAAATGGATGAATTCTTAAGAACCAAACACAACTAACTATTCTATCATCACAACGAAAAAGTTTTCCAAACTGTTGAATTATCATTAAGCACTTTAGATTCAAGTAATTTCAAACTTATAAGAAAACAGCTGTATAAGCGAGAGTTTGATTGTATGGAACAATAGCCAAAACTTCAGAAAAAATTACAAAATCACTCAAAAAATGTATTAACTCAGATTATTTGTGTTCACTGGTATAGAGTAATATTCTAATTTTGTTTCTAAACATTGCTGATATCACTGATTAATTTGTTCACCAATCATTTATTAAGCTTTTAACGACAGGCACAGTACCAGTAGAGCAGGGGCTTAGAGTCCGTGCTTAATAACGACAAAAAAACACTGTGATGTGTCCTATTCGTAGTCCCACCTTCTGAAAACTGTGAGAAAACGAAGAGAGGTCACTAACAAAACTTGGGTGAGTCAGGGAAGGCATGCTGAGGTAACAGTTGTTGGCATTCCAAGCTAAGAGAACAGCAGAGAGGCAGGTAGGCCAGAAAGAATGGTGAGTTTAGGGTGACTAGTGGTGTGAGCTGGAGAAGGGCGGTGACAGAAGACGTGGTTAGAAATGTAGAAATGCCCATGAGATCTCTCACGCCAAGGAGTTTATCCATTTCACTGCCCATGAGCGTTCAACAGTATCCAATTCTCAATTATGTCTTCAGGTCTAACTCTGGGATGATTCTCATCTTTTTATGTTTCTAAATATTTTGTAAAAGTTCTTTATCGTTTCTAATTTTGTTTATTCATAGGTTTTCTACTTATTTGTGATTAGACTTGTTAGAAGTTTATTTTACTTGGTTTTTTAAAAACTAGCTTCAAGAAAAAAATAAATAAGTGGGACTTCATCAGACTACAGAGCTTCTACAAGGCAAATGAAACCAAGATCAAAATGAATAGACAACCCACCAGCTGGGAGAAAATATTTGCAAATCGTTTGTCCAACAAGGGATTAATCTCCGTAATATATAAAGAACTCATACAACTGAGCAACAAAAAAACAAACAACCCAATCAAAAAATGGGCAGAGGATATGAACAGACATTTTTCCAAGGAAGAGAGACAGATGGCCAATAGACACATGAAAAGATGTTCAACATCACTAATCATCAGGGAAATGCAAATCAAAACTACACTAAATATCACCTGACATCCGTTATAATGGCTATAATCACCAAGACAAAAAACAACAAATGTTGGACAGGTTGTGGAGAAACAGGAACCCTCATTCACTGCTGGTGGGAATGCAAACTGGTGCAGCCTCTATGGAAAACAGTATGGAGAGTCCTCAAAAAATTAAAAATAGAAATACCGTATGATCCAGCAATCCCACTCTTGGGCATCTACCCAATGGACATGAAATCAACCACCACAAGAGGCTTATGTACCCCTATGTTCACTGCAGCATTATTCACTATAGCCAAGAAGTGGAAGCAACCCAAGTGTCCCTCGACTGATGATTGGTTAAAGAAGATGTGGTATATATATACAATGGAATACTACTCAGCCATAAGAAAAGACACAATTGTCCCATTTGCAACAACATGGATGGACCTAGAGGGTATTATGTTAAGTGAAATAAGCCAGAGAGAGAAGGACAGACACTGCATGATTTCACTCATATGTGGAATATAAATGAACACATGGACAGAGAGAACTGGTTCGTGGTTACCAAGGGGAAGGGGGCTGGGGGGCGGGCACAAGGGGTGAAGGGATGCATCCACATGGTGACGGACAAATAATAATGTACAACTAAAACCCCACAATGTTATAAACTATTAAGACATCAATGAAAAAAAAAGAAAAAAATAAAAACTAGATTTTAAAAATATTACTAATTCTAATGTTTTCCTATTTTGAATTTGATTTTGTTTTCAACTTTAGTATTTTTTCCATTGTTTTCTTTAGAACATTCTGTTTAAAATTGGGGCCGCCCGGTGGCGTAGCAGTTTAGTCCACGCTTGGCAGCCCGGGGTTCACGGGTTCGGATCCCGGGTGCCCGCCGACACACTGCCTGTCAGCCATGCTGTGGCGGCGTCCCATATAAAGTGGAGGAAGATGGGCACGATGTTAGCTCAGGGCCAGTCTTCCTCAGCAAAAAGGGGAGGATTGGCAACAGATGTTAGCTCAGGGCTTGTCTTCCCCACAAAAGAAAAAAAAAATTATCCAACATTTAAAATTTAATGATTAAGTTATTATAGTCCTTCCATTCCTGCTTCATTTTAGAGTATAATTCTTACCCTGAATTATAACTCTGGCTGTATTTGACAAGCTTTCATTATTTCCTAAAAAGAATGTCGTCCCTCTCTCCTTCCCTCCCTTCTCTCCGTGATCACTTACTGACCTCTAAGTGGCAGGAGACTATTCTCTCAAGTGGGTGGGTTTTAAATCTTTATTTTACAAATACAAAAGTGTAAAATGTACGTATACATGTGTGTATACATATATATGCATATATACATCTATATCTACATATACATATATGTGTGTGTGTGTATATATATATATACACACAGTTTTGCTTATCATAGAACTTACTTTTAAATTTCTATTGTATTCAATAAAGACCACATGAGCTTTTCAATTTCCGCTTTGAGAAAATGTACATGGAGACCTGAGATGAACATAATTTATCTATTTGTAGGTTATACAATTCTACACACTTGACCATTTTGCTACATTAATTATATTATTCAAATTCTCTACATTAGCAATATAGGAAGTTAGCATTTACCAGAAGAAAGTTATCATTTTAATCACATACAAATTTCTCATTTTAAATTAGGTTGCAAAAATGTTGCTAAAGGGAAGAATTTATATGATCAGCATGCTACAGTCCAGGACCTCTCACACCTAAGCCCTAGTACAGGTGGCATTCTGCAGCCCCATGTCCCTCTATCTGTCTGCGTTTTCACATCCCATCTGCTTTCATATTTTTATATACTAGGCTTCAAAGTAAAAGTCTGATTTTAAAAAGAGTTTCTTACCTGGAAAAAAGTTTGAAAACTTCTGATGTGATTTTAAAAAGGACACATGACTTGGAATGAATTTGGCAAGTTAATTAACTTAAGACTAAATTATCTTATGAGAGAACGCATATAAAAAGATTCACAGAAAGACACATGGGTAAATATTTTAATTATTTCTTCAGTTTTTTATGTCCCTCTCATTTACGTCTAATTTTAGTCAAAATGTGGTTGTACCACGTGGGTATCTTCAAGTTACTCTACATAAGTGAGCAGTTTCCAATGCCGGATTTCTCCTTGGATACTGCAATACAGCATATACACAGGTCGGGCAAGTCTGCATGCCTGGGTATGCTCCCTGACAAAAATGTTGCTTACAGTAACTAATAGAAAATGTGGCCCTGGAACTTCAAAACTCATTCTGTAAGTAGGACAAAAATGAGTCTACTTACTCATCTTTTTGGGTTATATCTGAGCCTATTTGAGAATTAAATAAAACACTACCTATGAGATATATATATATATATATATGTGTGGCTCCTTAGACATATGATTCTCACCACTTGTTTAAAAGAATGAAAACTTCAACTTGTAAATTAATCTTCCTTTTAAATAAAGGTATTTGTATGGATCTAAAAACAAACAAACCAAAAAAAACCTACAAAAAACAAATGAGATTATTATGTACTGAACCAATAGAAACATTTGTCCAGCAGAGTTACAGAGTAGCTAAAGAAACAGATCCATTTGCTCCATAAAATTTAGAATTCAATGGATTTCATAAAGGATTATATAAATTAGCTAAATTTATAGAAGAGAAATGAAAAAATTAAGAAAATAAGTGAATTTTCAAAATATACTTTTGCATTTAACAGAAAAGGTTTTACCCTTAGGTGATAATATCTAGAAACAATTCAATAAGACTTTGAAATCACATTTTAAAAATTTATTGTTCATTCATTGACTTTTGGTGAGTACTTAATAAAACTGCTTTCACAAAGTCAAGAAAGAAAAAAGGGACAAAGTATGTTCTGATTTGATATTCATTATTACTAGAAAGGATTCAAGAAAAACCAAAACAAATCAGAACAGATACTCAGAAAAGTGAGAAAAGAAAAAAATGTATTCTTTCTTACAAAGGAGCAAGGATAACATTTTAAAATTTTAAAAGGATAACATTTTAAGTAAGGGTAAAGATAGAAGATTTTGTCAATCATTCCATCAATCAGTCAACAGACATTAATTGTATACCTAAATGCACTTTGGGGGGGCATCAAGAAACAGCAGCAAACAAAACAGTATCTTTACACTCAAGGAGTTGATATTTTAGTGGAGGAGAGACAATCATAAATTCATAAACAAATAAATCAGATAATTTCAGGTATCAATATCAATAAGTGCCACGAGTAAAGTAAAAAAGAGTAATCGCATGGGGTAACATGGGAGGGCCCCACTTTAGGAGGGATCGTGAGCCAATGCCTCTCTAGATCAGAGTTTAAAAGCCCTCAAACACAAGAAAAAGCAAGTGTAAAGGCTATGAGATTGGAACGCGCTGAGCAGAAAGAAGATGAATGAGAGGGGAGAGTGGACAGAGACGAGTTCAGAGGTCAATTTGAGAGCCCTAGCATATAAGACTTTGTAGCCTATAATTCACAAGCTTGATTCAGTAGATACATAATAGAACTCTGTACCCACAATAATTAAAAATACACATCGGCATTTACATTAAATAGGTCTTAATTTACATTAAGAGCTTTGGAACAATTAAACGTATTATTAGGTATACAAAAAACTCAGTAAATTCCATAAACTAAAAATAATATGGGCCATATTCTCTGATTACAATGTAATATACATAGAAAGATAGAACCAAGGGATGGCCAAAAACTTCTATGCACTTGGTAATTAAAATATAGCATTATGATCCCATGGTGCTGCTATCAACAACCTCATAGCAGTTTTCTGAGGAAGCTGTTGACAAGTTTGCTCAGGCTAGAACACTCAACAGATATAAGCAAAGTAATCTAATGTGAGTAATATGAATACTTCCAGAATCATCCATCTACCAACACTGGTTGAGGACCTAACCTTTATGCGATGGGGATATAGTACTGAAATAAGACATAGATTCACATGTAACACAGAATATTTGCAGAAGCATAAAGATGGAGGATTGAAAAATGATAGAGATGGATAAAAATTCAAGTACAAATACACATACAACATTTTATCATGAATTTGCATTCCCTAAAGAAATCTTATGGATATAGCAAAAACCCAAACCCAAACCAAGAAACCCTAAATAAGAGGAAACAATGAGCACACCTATTTAAGAAATCTCCTTTACATGTGATGAGAATTCTTTACAGTGATTAGAATGGTGATTTAAATTACACAATAGTTCTATTTACTACTGGTGGTGATTTCAAAGGAAATGAAAGTGATTTTTGGCTTTAAAATCATTATTTAAAACACAGAAGTTATTGAATATATTTTTAAGTTCCTTTGATATTAATACATGATACCCTGCAAACACCAGAGATACTTTTCAGCTAAAAATCCATTTTGAAGCAACCGTATTTTTTTAATCTAAAAATATAATCCCATCATTCTCAATATAGATTAGCCTGTATGAGAAATATTTTCTTTTATGTAAGGATGATTTGGAACTTTATGTCCTAAGCCCAATTTCAGAGCTCTATACACTATACATATTCATCTAAAAATGACTGTTGAAAACTATGAAAAATTAATATTTTGCAGCTTCCTTTTTGTCATTAGCCCAAAAACTAGGCAGTAAATTTTTATGACTTTTCCCTCACATAAAATCTAATTTTGGACAAAGTCTCCCTCCTCACCAAAAGTAAAGTTAGTTAAGAAGACAACTAATATTAATTCAATGTTGTTAAATACAACAGATTTTGCCTTTCTTATACTTTTCTCTTCTCCAAATTTCTCTCAATTATGCCAAATGTGTTGTGAATTTAGTTCCTAATACCAGCATGCAATTTCAGAACCTGTCTGAATCTGCACAGCATTAGAATAGCCCCCTATGGTGCTTCTATGGTGGTTACAAATGTTGAAGTGCTGTGTAAAACACTGCCATCTACTGGGAACATCGGGTAATCACAAGGAACAAACAAAAACAGGAGTTTTGCTTTTTAATAAAAATAGTTAGGAGCATTGCACTAGTACCCTGGAAATATGAGAAGAATTACACAGACCCTTCTGTCAAGGATATTAAACTCTAGTGAGGGATACAGATGAAGACCAGACTAACTATAGCAAATTATGAAATTACAAGGAAGACTATGATAGATGCTAAAAACGTGCAAAGAACAGGAATACAGAGGGAACGCAGAAAAGATGTAATCCATCTGAGTGGTGAACCAGGAAACACTTCATAGAAGAAGTGATGTTTGGCAGATTCAAAAGGACAGAAGGTTTTCAACAGTTGGATGTGTGGGATGATAGAGATACATAATTTTGCATTTATAACCCTTAACATTTCATAATGAACAATACACTCCAACTTAAGTAAAATCAGTTTCATCTCTGAACAAGGGTCAATCGTATTGGAAAGGAAGTGGGGAAGGAGCAAATAGTTTTCTGTGGCCGAAACCTATGGCAGCTAAGGAATACGTAGAAGTTAAAATCAGACAAACAGATCAGGTTTCAATAGTCTTTAATGTCCAGCTAAAGAATTCTAACATTTTTCTTAAGATAGCAAACAGCAAATCATCAAAGGTTTATGAGCATAGTAGTGACAAACTATATAATTGGAATTTCTTTATATTATGGAGATGCCAATGTGTGGGATGAATTAACATATTATATATTTACATATTATATGTCTATATTACATACAATAGACTATATATTCCTATATATGATATATTTATATAATTATATAACATTATAAACAAACTTATAATATATAATTTTTATATATTTCATGTATAAATATTTAACTTTATATAGTTTATATTTATAAATTATACATAGAATATTATACTATTATACATTTATAATTTACAAAAAATGTGTAAATTCATAATGATTGCTTCGAAGTGGATATGATACAAAATGTTGTGGGTGTACCTGTGTACATACACACAGAAAGTATTAGCAGCAGGCCTGCAATCTATTTTCTCCTTCAACTGGGAATGCTCAAGAGAGAAAGATGTCCTGGTCAAATCTCCTTATAAACAAGCTAATGACAGACCTCCCGGCAAGTATACTAACGATATTTACTTGACTTCTAAAGTTTTATAGTGCAGGAAAGTCCTTATCTTTGTAATGTTTTTAGCTGATGGCCATGGTCTCTCTAGGTGGCTCAATGCAAATAACCCCGGAACGTATGGATCCACGTAGCATCGCTCCCTGAAAAACATCACTAAGCTATGTAACCATCAGGATATAAAATCAAAACATTTCATGATCAAAATAGCTCTTTTTTCTGTAAATGATGCCCCCCATGTTTCTTTTTGAGACCTTATATGTAAAATCTGGGCCAGAGCAGATCCACTGCGGCAAGAGAGGACCTGGAGAGCAGTTTCAGACTTCTCCATGCTTCAGCTTTGTCTCACAACTACCTCTATCCTTGAAATTATTCTTAAGTTGGATATTAGCTAAAATCTCTGATTTCTGCGTGTCTGCTTTGAATATTTTAACCTTTCGCATTTTATGTATGTGTCTGTGTGTGTATATATATTTTTCATTCATGTAGTAAAAAGCGAAGATGCCCCAAACAGCTCTCTAATTCATTTCATTTAGTATATCAGAAAAAATAGAAATCATATTCAGATTTTTTCAGGGGGGAGAGGTTGGGCACAGAGAGAAGTGGAGAAATTACTTATATTCTCCTATGTTCTATCATATTTTAATACTGCTTAGTCAATATTAGATGTAGCTTTTCAACAAAGGTTTAGAATAGAAGTTTTCCTGTTTTTATTTTGGTTAAAGACACTTTAATAAAACAAGACTTGGAAGGAAGAAAGGGTACTTTTAATATGAAAATGAAATAGCTAAAGGTTTCTCCATACTAAACTTATCTTTATCCCCATGAACAATACATCTTGATATTTCTTTGAATGTTACATTTAAGTTTAAAAACTTACTCATTTCCTCAAAATAATCTGATAAAGAACTTCCACTTACCTGCCGTAAAGTACGTGCCACTATGCTTTCTAATACTGGTCCTCTATCTTCATGCAGCAAGTGAACTTCATCAAGAATGAGGAGCTTTACAATCTGGGAAAGAGCTACATCCCCAACACTCTTTCTTGTCACTACATCCCATTTTTCTGGTGTGGTCACAAGCATCTATAAGACAAAAAGAGACAATCAAATTAAAAAGGAAGAAAATATTACATAGATCATTTAAATTTCAACTGTGTCATTCAAAAAGAAACATGATTGGCCACCTATATAAAGATCAAATAAAAAGTGTTAAAGATATCCTGGAATGAAATCTGATTCACTGTAGACAAGGGTCCCTCCAAGAGGACCTTTCTTTAGGTTGTGATACTAAGCCATTATTTAAAACTCATTGAAGTGTACAAAATACACAAGCTTTTTAAAAAAGTGTCCTATGATGTAAAAAACAAATGATATAATCTTTTAAACTAGCATCAACTGATAACAGTCTTTATTTGAAAAGTGACAAAGAAGTGAATAAAGCATTAAAAGGAAATGAAAACGAAACCAAGAATTCACTCCAGGAATGGTCATCTGTTTACACCTATCCAAATTTGGAGAAAACTTTACTGTTGATACTCAGTTTATAAAAATTACCTTTTAATATCAACTAGTATATGCGGTACTTTATACTACAAACTAATACATATACTACAGCATCACTGGCACATAACAGCAACCCAAACAGTGAGTCACTAGAGATCCAGCGCACTGAGAGCAGGAGGTGGGCCCAGGGTATTTATGTGAACTTCACAGAAGCAGACTATCTGACATCAAGCTGTGATTATAAACCTATTTTTTTTTACATATTGAATTGTTTGTATCCTCTAAAAGGATACTGTGGCAGAGAAAAAGATGACAAGTTTAATAACGTCTTCTCCTATAGTAAGACTGCATTAGGAAATAAACCGATATGTGGATAATTCAAAGAACACATGAGGTAACAATCAAACCCAAAGCTTCTCTTAGCCAGTATATCAGATTATAGAGGCTGATGATAACCACAACTCAACTCTGCTTTGAAGAGGTTGACCGAGATGGGGGTCAGATTGTTCTCCAACATTTTTGTTATGTTATTTCATGTCTGTTTTGAAGTCACCTATGTGGACGATAATCCTATTTTTTTAGATTGCAAATGATATATAAATTCTTAACAAATGCACAATCCAAATTTGTCAATATAGCCTGTTGCATTATTAGAGCTATCACTGCTATCATTTTGAAGTGAACTATAGCAACCACAAAATCTAGCAGCTGTTCTTTGACAGAATATTAATTGGCAAACTGCAATGAAACAGATTAAAGAATTCATATCAAAGATGTGAAATAGTACAAATAAAAAAAAAGCTATTAATTTGCTAAAGCTAAATGGCAATGCTGAGATCACATCAAATTTTACAGAAAAATATATGCTACTGGAATTAAGTATAAAAGGATGTATAATGAATTTTGAGATGTAAAATGGGTTGAAACACTGTGCATTAATTAACATCTTTTATATTACAATAAATTTAAACAGAACTTCTACTTTGAAAAATGACAAATTTAAAATAACACAAGATATATTATTATAAATATACCCAGGAATCACTTACTAACAACCCTTTTCATTAAAAGTCCTGAAAAACATGTCTGTTTTCAAAAAACAGCAATTCTCCTAAACTATAAATTCATATCACATTAAAATATAAAATAAGCAAGCTTAATACAGTAATGGACCATATAACAATGTTTCTGTCAATGGTGGACCACAAATACGATGGTGGTCCCATAAGATTAGCAGCATATAGCCTAGGTGTGCAGTCGGCTATACCATCTAGATTTGTAAGTACATTCTATCATGTTCGCACGACAACAAAATTGCCTAATGACGCATTTCTCAGACCATATCCCCGTTGTTAAGAGATGTATGGCTGTATTAGTAAATGTTAGGAAAGCTACAAAGTACCCTATTAAATTACAGTAACAAATACAAAGCTTGGCTACCTACCTCACGATGAACTTAGAATACTGTGCCAACACTTTCTTATAATTAAAGTTTAGAGATAATAATGTGGTAACAATTGAATTACAAAACCAAATTTTTCAGATATCAGAAAACTACCATCAAATCTTAAAAATCCATTCTAGCATTTTGTATTCTATACTTTACTTTCAGCATTGTGAGAAGTGGCTTCATTTATATTACTATTTCATTACTTCAGTTCCCTGAACTAAAAAGACTAGAAAATAAACTGTCACATTTGCTTAATGAATTGGAACTCATGCAAGACATTTCCATCTGCTCTTGTACTAGGGCAGGGGTTAACTGTCAATATTTTTACTGTCAACTGAAATTTCTCTCAGTCCATGTACTTATTCCCTCAGGAGTACAAAAATCATTATTCCAAACTGTTCCAACTTTAGCCTGCCCAATGGGAAAATGGCATAGTTGAGATACTATACAACACCATTGTGTCAAAAATTTGGTGTATTCAACTTTAAAATGCTCATCCATTTGATAGCAAAACCAAAGAGACCCAAAACCTGCCAATTCATCTGCTAATTCACATAAACATTAATATTATCATTATCTTTGCCTTTTAAAACACTGTGACCTAGGGGAAGTCACTTTACTTCTTCCTTTTTCTTTCTGACTTGAGAGATGATTGACATGTAACATATGTAAATATAAGGTGTACAGTGTGATGACTTGATACACATATACACTGCAAAATGATTACCACAATAAAGTTAGTTAACACCTCCACCCCCTCACATAATTACCTTTCCTGTGTGTTTGTGGTGTGATAACATTTAGGGTCTACTCTCATAACAACTTTCAAGTATATATAGCACAACAATGTTAATTACATTTACCATGCTGTACATTAGATCCCCAGAACACATTCATCTTATAACTGGAAGTTTGTATACTCTGACTGACATCTCCCCATTTCCATCACCCCCTGGCAACCACCATTCTACTCTCTATTTCTTTAAGTTTGGCTTTTTTTATATTCCCCATATAAGTAAGAACACACAGTATTCATCTTTCTCTGTCTGACTTATTTCACACAGCATAATGCCCTCAAGACCCATCCATGTTGTGAAAAAAGGCTGGATTTCCTTCTTTTTCGTGGCTGGATAATATTCCATTATACATATATACCACATTTTCTTTATCTACTCATCTACTGATGGACACTTGGGTTGTTCCCATGTCTTAGGCTATTGTGAATAATGCTGCAAAGAACATGGGAGTACAGATATCTCTTTGAGATAGTAATTTCATTTCCTTTGGATGTATACCCAAAAGTAGAATTGCTGGATCATATGGTAGCTCTACTTTTAATTTTTTGAGAAACCTCCATACTGTTTTCCATAGTGCCAGTATAAATTTACATTCCCACCAACAGTGTATACGAGTTCCCTTTTCTCCACATCTTCACCAACATTTGTTATCTCTTGTCTTTTTGATAATAGCCATTTTAACAGGTGTAAGATGATATCTCAGCGTGGTTATAATTTACATTTCCCTGATGATTAGTGATGAGGAGCATCTTTTTATGTACCTGGTAGCCATTTGTATGTCTTTGGAAAAATGTCTATTCAAGCCCTCTGCCCACTTTTCAATTGGATTTTTTTTTCTTTTTTGCTATTGAGATGTATGAGTTCCCTATATTTGGGTATTAACTCTTTGTCAGACAGATGGTTTGACAATATTTTCTCCCATTCCATAGGTTGCCTTTTCATTTTTCTGATTGTTTCTTTTGCTGTGCCAAAGCTTTTTTGTTTGATATAGTCCCACTTGTTTATTTTTGCTTTTGTTGCACGTGCTTTTGGAGTCATATCCAAAAAATCATTCCCAAGACCAATGTCAAGGAGCATTTTTTCTATGTTTTCTTCAAGTAGTTTTACAGTTTTGGGTTTTACGTTTAACTCTTTAATCCAATGTGAGTTAATTTTTGTGAGTGGTATAAGATATGTGGCCACTTTCATTCTTCTGCATATGGTTATCCACTTTTCCCCAAACCGTTTATTGAAGACACTATCCTTTCCCAATTGAGTGTTTTCGGCTCAACTGTCAAATATTAGTTGACGGTATATGTGTGGGTTTATTTCTTGACTCTATTCTGTTCCATTGGTCTATGTATTTGTTTTTAATGCCAGTACCACACTGTTTGATTACTATAGCTTTATAACATAGTTTGAAATCAGAAAGTGTGATGACTCTAGCTTTGTTCTTTCTCAGGCTTGCTTTAGCTATTTGGGGTCTTTTGTGGCCCCATCTTATTTTTAGGATTGTTTTTTCTATTTTTGTGAAAAATGCATTGAATCTATAGATGGCTTTGGCTAGTATGGACCTTTTCACAAATATTAAGTCCTCCGAACCATGAACACAAGATAATCTTTCCATTTATTTGTGTCTTCTTCAGTTTGTTTCCTTAGTGTCTTATAGTTTTCAGTGTATAGATCTTCTACTTCTTTGGTTAAATTTATTCTTATGTATTTTATTGCTTTTGATGTTTTGTATATAGGATTATTTTATTTCATTTTCAGATAGTTCATTGTTAGTGTATAGAAATGCAACTGGTTTCTGCAGGTTAATTTTGTATCCTGCAACTTTACTCAAGTTGTTTATTAGTTCTAATAGTCATTTGGTGGCGTCTTTAAGGTCTTCTTCATACATGAGATCATATTCTGCAAACACAGATCATTTTACTTCTCCCTTTCTGAATCAGATGCCTTTTATTTCTTTTTCTTGCCTAACTGCTCTGGCTAGGACTTGCAGTACTATGCTGAATAGGAGTGGTGACAGCAGGCACCTTTTCTTGTTCTTGATCTTAATTTTCCCATTAAGATTAAGATTAAATTTCCCATTAAGATTTTCCCATTAAGCACCCTTGTCTTGTTCCTGATATTAATGGGAAGGCTTTCAACCTTCCACTGTTGAATATGATGTTAGTTGTACATTTGTCATATATGGACTTTATTTATGTTGAAGAATGTTCCTTCTATACTCAATTTGTTGGAAGTTTTTATCTTGAAAGGATGTTGAATTTTGTCAAATGATTTTTATGCCTCTCTTAAGATGATCATATGATTTTTATCTTTCATTCTATTAATACAATGTATTGGTCTGTTCAGATTTTCTATTTCTTCATGATTCTCTCTTGGTAGGTTTTCTGTTTCTAGGAATATATCCATTTCCTCTAGGTTATCCAATTTTTTTGGTGTACAATTGTTCATAGTAGTCTCTTAAAATCCTTTATAATTCTCTTGTATTGGTTGTAATGTCTTCTCTTTCACTTCTGATTTTATTTACTTCAGTCTTCTCTTTTTTTCTTAGTCTAGCTAAGATGTTTTTTCATCTTTTCAAAAAACTACCTCTTAATTTTGTTGATCTTCCTATTGTTTTCTGGTTTCTATTTCCTTTTACTTCTGCTCTGACCTTTGTTATTTCCTTCCTTCTGCTAACTTTGGGCTTAATTTTTTCTTCCTTTTCTAGTTCCTTGAGCTGAAGAGTTACTTTATTTACTTGTGAACTTTCTTCTTTCTTAATGTAGGTGCTCATTGCTATAAATTTCCCTCTTAAAATTGCTTTTGCTGCATCCTATAAGCACTTAAACATTATTATTAAAAAGATAAGAAATTAGACACTTACAATTTAGAATTCATAATCCCCATATTTCCTTAATGTTATTCTTGTTGCTCTCTATTTAAAAACAAATCCTAGGGGCCAGCCTGGTGACGCAGTGGTTAAGTTTGCATGCTCCACTTCAGTGGCCCAGGGTTCACGGTTTTGGATCCTTGGTGTGAACCTACACAATGCTTATCAAGCCATGTTGTGGCAGGCATCCCACATATAAAGTAAAGGAAGAGGGGCATGGATGTTAGCCCAGGGTCAATCTTCCTCAGCAAAAGAGGAGGATTGGCAACAGATGTTAGCTCAAGGCTAACATCACCAAAAAAAACCCCCCAAAAACAAAAAAAGCTATTCTTGTCTTTTCATAATCACAATTTTCATACATAGTCCAGTCCATAAAACCTTCTAATTCCAATAAATTAATTCACTATATAGAAAAACACAGTCCTGAAATTATATTAGTGTCAGCAATACATATCCAGCCTGACATAGAGAAATGTTTGTTATGTCTAAAAGGAGTCTGTTTTATGTTTAACATCCTGTTATATGTATTGTAGTTATGAAAGTCATATTGATAACATACTGAATTTTAAACATTTTTAAAAATCATTTTGACTATTGGAGCAGTTTTTTTCCTCGTGGCAGATGGCTATAAACTAAAACTAGATATGAAATGTTAAATCAAAGGAATAAAAGAAATTTAAAAAATACAAGTATACTTTCTTATTTAAAATTGATTTTGAAATTTTTGGTATTGAGACTGCAGAAAATTGAAAAGAAAATTGTTTAAACTAATTACATGAATATTTTTTTTAAAAAACAGAATGGAAAAATACCAAAATACTCATTAAAATCCAGGAGTATATATTTCATCAAATCTTAGGAGCCATTGACTATAAGCCACACCATCATTTTATGTGTCCCTAAGAAACTAAAAAAAAAAACCTATGAAATACATTTTAAAATGTGTCTTACAATTGATGATTTATTATATATTTAGTTGAAAATATTAGGAATCTATTAACTAAGCTAAAGAGCAATATTCAAGAATGCTTGCTTAATACATCTTCTGTGTCGAAAACAGTCAGCCTGGAGTCGTTACAAATCACATTCTAATGCTATAGATGCAGGCCAGGCAATGGTTTGCAGGATTCAGGAGGTCTATCTTCCTTTTTAAAATACATAATCACTCAACCAACAAGCTTATAAAGTATATGAATGTTTTAATTTAAAGATTAAATCAAAGTGTCACATGGTTTAGATTCCATAAACATACATACAATTACAGTTATACTAACCTTTGCTATACAAATGTCAGCTCTGATTGATGGTAACAGCCTCTGTAATGGAATCTGACATCTTGCAGATTATACCTGCCCCTTGGGACACTACAACAAATCAGTTAGTTCCAACTACTTCCTTTTCTACATTTCTTATGTTCCCTCCTCTCCCATCAATTCACATGCATGAGTGTGCACTAATACATGTAAAGCACAAAGTCCTTTGAAGTATCTAGTTATATTTATTTATGTCAAGGACCACAGCTTTCAATTATAATATAAAAATATAAAAGTTAATTGGAAAATCTTCAAGTAGAAAAGTATTCTTACCACATATTCTTTGTTGTAAGTACAGATATGGTCGAGCTAAAGCATAAAGAATGTAATCTAAAATGTGTCTTGGCATTTTCATGTTAGAAAAAAAATCTCTATGATACTATTTTTAATTAAAATATCTTAAGTAACATTTACTAAATAAAGAAACAAGTATAATTCAATAAGAAATTCTAAAACTTTTGAAGGAACAGAGCATGGAGTGCTGGAGGTAAGGGCGAAAAAGCTCCTACAATATATAATTCAAAACTGAACATTAAAAAAAATACTTTCTAGGGCCATCCTGGTGGCATAGTGGTTAAGTTCACACACTCCGCTTCGGTGACCAGGGGTTCACAGGTTCAGATCCCGGGCATGGATCTACACACCGCTTATCAGGCCATGTTGTGGCAGGCATCCCACATATAAGGTGGAGGAAGATGGGCACGGATGTTAGCCCAGGGCCAATCTTCCTCAGCAAAAAGAGGAGGATTGGCAACAGATGTTACCTCAGGGCTAATCTTCCTCACCAAAAAACAAAAAACACTTTCTAGACTACATGTGTTTACAGCTAGAGTAGAATTATCCTTGCAGTTCTTTTTGTTGATATAAAACACTTTCCAGCAATCCCAGAACATACATACTGAAGTCTAGCCTCATCAACATAAACTTGTAAGGATACAATGCTTGGCCACCCTAAAACTTAACTAATTGCTCATAATAAAGAAAAATATAAAAACTGTTTATATTGCCATGTATACAAGCCACAAAGACTTTGCTCTCATCATTCTAATTGCTTGTACATAATACCGCAGAATTTCATTCCATTAAAGTCTCACAGAGCAAGGGTCAGATACAACCTACAATGATTCCTCTTCTACTCACTCATTAAGACAAGTTCTTGAGATGTGACTAATTTGTGGCAGAAACTTGTCCCGTGGTAAGTCCTATTCTGTACAATTGGGATATGGCTCATAGAGAATGGATTTCCTTGGTTTGTTGTGAGGTAGTTTTTTTCAAATCAGACTTGTATATGTGCCCTTTGAAAGTGGGGAAAAAAAAATCCTCTCTCATATGACTGAACATGTGACAGTCACCACTTCTTTCCTGCCACACATGCAAAGCTCAGTTTGAGAAGCAATTTCTTACTAAAATGAAACACTTTAAAATATCATATTGCAATATCAAACTACTGAAACCTCAAATGTGTTGAGCTAAAGAAAATGTATTCTGCAGCTCTTCACAAAAATGATTCAAAATAACACCAATTTCATCTCTTCAAACTAATTCCAGACATTCAACTTTAAGAGATTTTAAAATTCAAGAACAATTAATCAAACGTTTCTATGGGGAAGAAGAGTCAGATGAAAGGGGGATTCTAAAATCTTATGAACAAATTATGGCAGGATATAAGCTGCTGAAAATGACTGCAATGAAGGAAGTTAGTTGTCCTTACTGTTTACCTACTTCTATTATTTGAATCCTTTCTATTTTACCTAGAAAAAGAACAAAGGCAGGACACGTGTACTATTTAATCACAATTTATGGTTACCCAAAGGAGAGCTTCACGATAGACGTTTGTGACTAACTCACTCACTCACTCAACGTCTTCAGATGTGTCTATGGTTAAGAATACAAAGATAAAGGCAAGAAGTTTAGAAGCTTATACTTTAAGAAGAAATCACAGCAAAGAAGTGAAATGTGGTCCAAACTCTCTCTCACACAATGTTATGAAATGCAGTAGTCTCCTATGGGTAGCAGCTGACTCTGTTTAAGCAACTGCTACTGCCTCTGCCCACAACTCAGGGTGTAAACTACACGTAGAGCACCAATATGACTAGAGCACAGAGGCAAGTAAAATTATATTTTTCTGCATTTTTTCCTCCATTCTCTTCCATTTCCTACAATCTAACAAACTTACAGCACTGAAAAAGAGATCAAACAATAATTATTTGTTATTGGCTTTGAAGTGGCTTAGCAAAAACTCATATACACTAAAAACGAGGCTTAGTAAAATGATAAAGCAGCAGAAAAGCAAATATGCCCAAAGGATTAGCCAATACAGTATCTGTGATTAAGTATAAAACCCAGCTCTCCGCATTCCTGACACCCAGTTGAAAAAGAAAAACTGAGTGATGTCAGCAAAATGGCAGCATAGGAATTTCTATTGTTCGTCCCCTCCCCTCAGAAACATTAATTTGAACAACTATCCACACACAAAAATTACTTCACAAAAGCTAAGGATTCTGGGCAAGGGATGACAGCATGTGGGTGAACCAGATCAATAAGAAAAGATGCAATGAGGAGGGTAGGAAAGGTAGATTCACCTTTCCCCCATCACCCCTCCTCTAAGCCCAGGCAGCCCAGTGCAGAGAGAAATACATTCCCCATTTGGAGAAGGAAAGTCGAGTAAGTGCCCAACTTTACCACAGACCCCAGAGCCGGCCCACCCAGAACCAGGCGACTCCCAAGGGTGTAGGTGCCTTCCTGCAGGCTCCCACAAACCCAGGCCCCCGGATCACCACAGCACCTACTGGCTCTAGCAGCCCAAGGTGGCTCCCACCACCCCAGGCAGCATCCACGGTACCAGGCTACCAGCAGGCTTCCATCAACCCTGGCCCAGGTCCATGAAAAGGTGCTCAACATCACTAATCATCACGCAAATGCAAATTTAAACCACAATGAGCTATCATCTCACACCTGTTAGGATGTCTATTATCAAAAAGAATACTAGTGTGTGTAGAAGAAAAACACTCCCCAAGTGATTCTGATCTTTTCAACTTGAGTTAAGAACCGGCTAAATCTGTCAAATTTCCAGGACCCTGGGATGCCGATATCCATTTTCTAATCAGTTAACTAAAGAGTTTTTCACCATACTATCTAGATTTCTTTTAAGCAAATCACTCACCAAAATAATTTGACACACTATCCACAATGGCTGGGAGCTAACACTAGTTCTGCCCACATGGGGTATTTTCATTACCTTTAGTAATTTATCATGGAGAAATAGCTTTGTATTTTAACTAGTATTTGACTGTTAGTGATGCTTAACATCTTATTCTTTGAAACTTTCCATTTTTCCCTTGTAGGAAGAGTCTATTCTTGTATTTAGTGTTCATATCATCAATTTGCATAAACTCACCCTTGAATAGCGATATTAAGGATAACTAGTGGAGGCATTTTGGACGGTAATTTTGTGAACTCCATGAAAATTTGAAATGCACACACCCTAGGTCCAGCAATCTCACATCGAGAATTCTATCCTAGAAAAAAGGCCTATGGAAACAGACAGACATTCATGAAGTTTTTTAGAATGCAATAATGTAGATCTATACATACTGACATAAAGTGAAAAAGGCAAAACATTATGCCTTCTATACAAATACATACACACGTATACATAAAGTATGATCCCACTGTTATTAAACTAAAACAAACTACATATACATATATTTCTCTACATCCTCCAGCTCCTGAGCTGAAATGTTTAGGAGGCTTTTCTTCAATCGCAATATCCTAGTAATATTTTCCTTTCATAGGCTGCTGTGGCATCTCTGTGCACATATTTTCTATCTCAACATTTATTACACTATATTGCTTGCTTAAAAACTTGTCTCTCTCAAAAGACCACAGGCACAGAAAAGGCAGGGACAGTGACTCTCTTGACCGCTATTATAGCCAAAATGTCTTGAAGTTGTCTGGCACATGGTACATAGTCAAGAATTGTTGATGAATTATATTTTTTTGCAGGTAATAATTATTAACCCCACAATATTGGTGGTAACTATTCTTGTTATAAGAAAACAGAACAAATATTTCTACATTTATTAGTAAGATTTGTACAACTTATATTCTACTAAATAGATATTTAGGTTTAAAAAGTTACATTTAGGGGCCGGCCCAGTGGCACAGTGGTTGAGTTTGCACACTCCACTTTGGTGACCTGGGGTTCACAGGTTCAGATCCCGGGCATGGATCTACACACTGCTCAACAAGCCATGCTGTGGCAGGCGTCCCACATATAAAGTAGAGGAAGATGGGCACAGATGTTAGCCCAGAGCCAATTTTCCTCAGCAAAAAAGAGGAGGATTGTCAACAGATGTTATCTCAGGGCTAATCTTCTTCACCAAAAAAAAAAGAGTTATGTTTAAGATACTGTTGCATATTGAATTTTGTGAATCTGTCAGAGGAATGTTCTCCTCCCTAATCTGTTCACAGACACTCACCAAACTGAAAAATCTAAAAACTCATACAAAGAAAAGAGCCATTTACTGAGTCCTGGACAAAGAATGCATTGGCACTCCCCCTGCCCAATCTGTGGCCTCAAGGGGATGATAATCCCAATATCTGGATGTTATTTCCTTTAAATGAATATTGTTGAGGAAAGATGGGATCCAAATGGCTCCTCCTGGACTAAGATAAATTAAGTGGCCTAGATTCTCATCATTTTGGGAAGAGCAGAGTTATACCTCAGAGTATCATTCAAAGAGGAGTGAATATAACTTGAACATTCTGCAATCATAGATTTTTATACTGCTCCTGGTACTGTCCCCTTACCCCCACCCCACCCCACCCAAGCCCACCCCAGGCCTCTTCCATCAGAACAGGCCAGTTTTTCACTTCCTCATGTCCCATAAGCGAATAGCTGAGGTCTTCTAACTTAAATTTCCTCCAAAGCAAGGAAGAAAAGCGAGTAGTCCTATTAACATGGACTGAAACCTATGTTTCTATAAACACAATTAATCAAAACTTCTAAATCTAAGTATTCTTATAGCCATGTCTCATTTATCAATATACTATCTCTGATATATTGTAAATGTTTAATAAAAACACATTCAATATCTTTCAGTCATGCATTTATCAAATATGTATTGTGTACCTACTACCAAAAATCTTATAGTTTCCTCCACAAAAAAAAAAATGAAAAACCTACATATCATAGGGTTATAATGAAAATGAAACACATGAATACACATGAAATGTTTAGAATAATGCCTGATATATAATAAGGATCAGTTATGTTTTCTAACATCATCAGCATCATCCTCATCATCCTCCTCTTCCTCTTCACTGTAATGTGCCCAGCACTGTGCTATGCATTATGCAATGGTGAGGAGAGATAAAGGCAGACAGTCCTTGATCTCATAGGGCTCACATTGCTGTGGAGGTGGAGTGGCAACAGGCATTATTTGAAAAGCTATAAAATACAAAATTTTAATTGTGATAAGCTACTAAGGATAAGCTATGCAGTGTTATGACAAATTATAATAGGAAAATTTGACCTAACCAGAGAAATCAGAAAAGACTTTATTAAGAAAGTGACAGTTGATTTAACATCTAAAGGATGAAAGAGAATTAATTAGGTGAAGGAGAAAAAAAGAGTTACAGGTAGAAGTCGAGCATGTGTTTAGAGCACACGGGGGAACACATGGATGGAAGAGACTGAAGATAGGCAGAGCGTGTGGCTGGAGCAAAGAGAACAAGAGGACTGGAGCTTGGTGGAAATGAGATGGGAAGGGGCAGACTTCTCCCTGCCTTTTAGGCACTTCCAGGAGTTGTATTCCTGTCACTCCGTCAAGTAGCCTGGAAAACTATGAGTGGCTTCGTTTTTAAAAATTTTTATTATTAATACTTTTTGATTGCTGTTGTTGTTGCTTATGGAACAGAGTATGGGAGTGAGAAGAGAAGGAGTGAAGCTGACCAGATTGCATTACTGGCTCCTTGTGGGGAAGGAATGGGGTCGGATTGGATGCTGGTACCCCAGTTAGAATACTACAGAAGTAATCAAAGTGAGAGACAACAGAGGCTCAGACGAGGGGGATATATTAGTGAAGACAGAGAGGACATGGATGAATCTGAGAAGTATTTAGGAGGTAAAATCAATAATCAACAGGAAGTGGTGTTGGATTGACTATATTTACCTTACATTTAAATATAGACTATATCTAAGCTAAATACAGTCAATTACTTTTTCCAAGGAAAGGCAATATGAGAAGATAGTCTGCAGAAAATTCCCCATGGGTCAGATATTTTGCTTCTCTTTACTATTCTCCTTGTTCAAAATGGAATAATCACAAGTGAAACACTAATAAATACTCAATACAGCTACAAGTTACTCTCAGAAAAATTTTCAAACTTGATTTGATAATACAATGGAAGAAAATTAAAATTGGCTACCCTCTTCGTCTTTCCTGGCTGCCAAGACTTTTACTTATGTGTCAAACTACTTTTTACAGGTTCACCTCAATAGCTGTAGGATAACAGTAAAGAAGTAAAAAAGCAATTAAATGTTGATATAAAACAACAGAAAAAAAAGAAACCATTAATAAAATATGACCCCACTCCTCTCTTTACTCCTCTAATACTATGAAATAAGCTATTTTTCTGCAAAGGAATACTCATGGAATAAGCAAAGTTGTTATTCTAAATTGTTTTCAGTGAATGCAAAGATAATTAGATTCCTGAGTGCTTTTAAATTATACTCTAAGAGCCTCAAATAATGCATAATTTGCATTCACTTGACAGATTTTTATGCATCAAAAATTATAGTTCTCTCACTAACCCCTCCAACCCAAAGTATATTAAGAACAAAATAATTAAAAACAGTAGTTTATATATAGGAGTGGACTTTTTTACTCAAAGCATTTTAATATATTTTATGAGTAGCTATTAAACCTTGTAAAAGTAAAAATAATCAATAACTAACACTAAGAATTCCATGATGCTTCCAAGTAATTTATAGCTTACTTTCTAATAAAAGTAATGAGACATTCTTCAAAACAGAACTCTCATTACTTCTTAATGGCATGCCTTCAATGCAGGAAACGGTTATCCTGGCAAATAATATTTACATTTCATCAGGGGTTTTTAAAGTGGTAGCCTTCTAATTCCATTATATATAAACATATGGTTAAGCCTTTTTAAACTAATCATTCTTCTTAGAGATTGAAGCTTTCACATTTCAGGTTGTAGTCTCATTTTTTAGATCTCTTAATAAAAGGAAGCTTAAAAAATTCATTTTGGTTATGAGTTGCTTAATTATATAAAATTCGAAATGGAAATAGAAAATATCTAGAGAAAGCAAAATGTTTACCAAAAACACACAAATTATGTTTCCACAGTCATTTGAAAAATTAAGCTGAAACAGTCAAGAATCACCTTCAATATATATAAGAATATCGTTGTCTTTTATTCTGGTTCTGAAACAAGTACTATTAAAAACAAATCCCAAAGCCAAACAACTGATGACAACTAGAGAAATCAGCAACATTAGAACAAATATAAATACCACACTAACTTCTAAACTAAATCAATACTTCAGAATATTTAGATTTCATCATTAAGACTCTGGGTTTTTCAACTGGTCTGAAAACTGTATCTATGCTGAAGCAGCTCAGTGAGTAGTGATTTCAAATGATTAGCACTCTTCACTGATTTATGAAACAGGTACATGGTATTTTAATGAGCTAGATAAACGATTTTATCTTGAATGTCCTTAGTTATACCTGGCAGAAGTTCAGATCTTCACAAAATCCAGAAGTTGAAACAAATCCTTTTATGCTGATAACATCTACAATGTGCATTTCCACTTCCTTAGTTTTTTATTCCATATTTTATTATTAAGATGTTTAAATGTATTATTTTCTTTTTAGCTCTTCATATAAAATACAGCACTGCATGAGAGAGGGAGGCTGAGAAGGGAATGGTGATTATTATAAGTAAGCTCTAAAACTACTGTATTTTCCAGAGCAAAATATAATCAATGTAGCAACAAGGCAATTTCAATGACTAGCTGTGAGCACAGAGAGACATGGACTGGAAGTGAAGCTTGTTCCTAATATGACTATAGATAACTTGATAAAAAATGATAACATCAAATCAATTTTGTAATGATAAATTATAAAATGACAAACTGATGAAAATGCTATTCCTAGATAACTAATTTAAATATGTTAAAACATTGGTGCTCTACAGGGTTGTTTCACAATTCAATGTTTTATTAAGCACTTATGCCAATTTTTCAAAACTTATTGGGTGTTTTATTTCCTATTATATATGCTTTGTTTTAGTACACACTTCTAGACAATCATGCACACTTTGATTTTTCTAATAGTAAAAGTTTGACAACACTGTAAACAAACACCCAAGCAAGAGTTAAACACAACATAAAATATCCATACAATGTCATGTACTACTGTGGGGAGAGGGCTCTGCAGGACCCTGGGAAGCTGGAAGCAGAGATTTCTCAACCATACAATTGAGAATTCTATCAAACTGGTCCTGAAGCAGGAAAGCCTGACATTTGTAAACATTCCCTTAAACTGAAGCCCAGAGACTGTAAACCTAACTTCTATAAAAGGGGAGTAGCTTAGCAATAACTGGCTTCTTTCTCAATTGCAGCAGGACCCTTTGTATACCGGAACGATATGCCCCACAACAAAAGAAAATGCACGTGTATGCACGTACACTACCTCAGCTTCTGCTCTCTGTATTGCCACAACACCTTCTTGAAGCACTGTACTGTCACTGTCCAATAGAACTTTCTGTAATGACAGTAATGTTCTTTATCTACATTATCTCAGCAACCACTGGTGATTACTGAGCAGCTGAAATGAGGCTAGTGCAGATGAGGAAAAGAATTTTTAACTGTATTACATTTTCACTTAAATAGTCACATGTGTCTAGTGGCTACTGTACTGAACTACACTGCTCTACATTCCCAACTTAATAATTGAGGAATACACGGCAGGTTTGTGTGTGTGGTCCTTTTCCAACAATCAGTAACCCAGTCATTGGTTTGTATGGTTAGTTAACGTCATTAAAATTGTTGTGGACACATATCTATTGACATGGGTAGTTGTTCATGGTATATGGTTAAATAATAATAAAAAAAGCAGGATATAAAGCAACTTACTTGTATGGTTTTATCAAAAGACCGCCAATGCTTACTAAGAACTTACTATGTGCCAAGCACTGTTCTAAACACTTCACAGGTATAAAATCAATTAACTTTCACATACCACTATACCATACTGCCGCTCATTAAATATATGAATATAATATATCTTAACACAAAAATAAGAAATGGAAGGTATGTACTAGTCATAACTTGTGATTGGACATATTACGTTATCTTCATTTGTCTATTTTTTAAATTTTTCTGTAATGAAAGAATATGTATTGACATGAGAAGGGAAACAATAAAAAACTAAAAGTATTACAAAGGAATTAAATACTTAAAAAGGATCTATAATCCTAGGGTGTTGTGGGTAATTTTTCCCACTTTTCAAAACATTTTTAATCTCTTTTCAGTCAGTTAGGCTTACATTGCCATTTAAGCAATATTTCCAGGGGGTTCAAGTTTTGCAAAACAATTAAAAATAAATAGCTACAATTCCCCAATTAACAATTTTATAACTTGTTCTCTCTCTACTCCATGGTTACTAAATAAAATTGCATAGTAATAGATGGGAAAAAGTTACCAAAAATCAACCAAAACATACAGAATTTATATGGAAATGAGAAGATCTGGAATAATCAAAAACAAGTTTGAAAAAGAACAAAGTTGGAGAACTTACACTATTTGATTTTAAGACATATTATATAGTTTAGTAATCAAGACAGTATGGGTATTGGCATAAAGATAAACATACAAAATCAATGGAACAGAACAGAATCCAGAAATAGAGCCACATATATATGGTCAATTAGTTTTCAATAATGGTGCCAAGGCAATTCAATGGAGAAAAGATAACCTTTTCAATAAATGGTGCCAGAACAGCAGGTATCCATTTGCAAAAAAAAATGAACCTCAACCTTTACCTCTACCTTACACAAAAATCAGCTCAAGATGGATGACAGCCTAAAATTAAGAGCTAAACTATAAAATTTCTAGATGAAAAGAGGAGAAAATCTTACTTATCTAGGGCTTGGCAAATATTTTTAAATGGACACAAAAAGCATGAACTTTAAAGTCAATAAATCAGGACTCTATAAAAATTAAGTGTTTACATGGATAAGGAGAACAGATTAGTGAGGGGAAGGGTAAAGGCGGTAAAGGGGCACATATGTATGGTGACGGATATAAACTAGACTATTGGTGGTGAACACGATGCAGTCTATTTAGAAACTGATATATAATAGTGTACACCTGAAATTTACACAATGTTATAAGCCAATATGACCTCAATAAAATAATTTTTTTTTAAATTAAGTGTTTACTTTTCAAAAGACACTGTTACAAACATGAAAAGGCAAACCTACTAACTGGAAGAAAATATTTGCACAGCACATATCTAACTCAGGACTGCTGTTCAGAGCCTTAGAAAAATTCTTACGACTCAATAGTAAGACAAACCATCCACTTTTAAAATACTCTAAACAAGGCAAACGATCTGAAAAGATACATCACCAAAGAAGATATACAGATGCCAAAATGACATATGAAAAGATGCTCAGTATCATTAGGGAAATGCAAATTAAAACCACAATGAGATACTGCTTGATACCTAAAACACCCACTAGAACAGCTAAGGTTAAAAATAACCACGCAAGTGTCAAAGAGGATGCGAAGGAATTAAAATTTTCATACATGACTGGTGGGAATGTAAAGTGGTACTTTGGAAACAGTTTGGTAGTTTCTTAAAAAGTTAAACATGCATCGACCATATCCCCAGCAATTCTACTCCTAGGTACTTACCCAACAATGAAAGCCATACATCCACAAAAATGATTGTACAAGAATGTTCACAGCAGCTTTATTTGTAATAGCCAAAAACTGGAAGCAAGGCACATAACCATCCAGATTGAATGGATAAACAATTTGTGATACAGCCATGAGCAACACAATGTTACTTGGCAATACAAAGGAATGAACCATTAATATACGCAACAACATGGATGAATATCAAAATAATTATGTTGAGAGAGAGAAGCCAGATGAAAAAGTACACATTGCATGATTCCACTTACATAAAATTTATAAAAATGTACACAGACCTGTAGTGACAGAAAGCATTTCAGTGGTTGCCTGGGGATGGGAGTGGCAGAGGGAGAGGGATGAATTACAAAGGGATCTGAGGAAACTTTTAGGGCTGATGAATATGTTCATTATTTCGATTGTGGTGATGGTTTCACTGGTATGCACCTATGACAAAACTCATTCAACTGTATTCTTTAAATATGTACAGTTTTCTGTATATTAGTTATACCTCAATAAATCTTAAATGTTTAAAGATCAGCCAGTACACATGCATTAAATTTAACATGAAGTAGTATCTAGTGTTTTCCTTAGAATACAGTTGATTATTATTTTCTTTCCTAGTAAGACATTTAGGAACGAATCTCAAATTTAAGAATGAATGAATAGTTTTATCCTCTTATAAAAAGAGGATCAAATTTAACATAAAAACCTTCCTTTAAACCAAGCCTTCAAGAGGTTTTTCTCCTAGCACCAACTCCACAGATCACTGCTCTGCCAAAGGAAAAAGTCAAAGGATACTCTACTTACCGCCAAGTAAATACCATTCACACTTACTATACTGTAGTTTCTAAAAGTGGTGGAAAAAAAATCATCAATTTTTTTCTTTTCTCTTTGATTGTAACAGCCAAGCGTAGTTTAAAGAGTCATTGTAGCATAAATCATGAAGTGTATACTCTGGGGTTATTTCTCATGAAGTATAGTGGGTGAGGAGCAGAACAAAGAACCCAGTGAAGAAGCAGAAAGGAACTAACATTTATTGAAGGCCAATCATGTGCAAAACACCATCTTCAAAATATTTTTTATATACTATATCAAATAATAACAGTAAAACATTTTGAATATTTTAGTCTTCTATAACTTGAGGGACCAAAGAACTATATGATGAAAATGTTAAGGCAAATAGGAAAGACTAGAGAACACAGATATTATTCTTTTAGACTCTTAGCTTTAGAGGCCTGGGCCTGCCTTAAACATGGTTGAACCTCCAACACAAAGCACTATGCTTTACACATAATGTATAAAGTGCTTAATATTTCTTTAAAATATAAGAAAAAATATTTACAATATATAAACTAGATAGCAATGAGAATTAAAGTACCATATTAAAGTACCAAAAAAAATAATTTTTACTTTATTTTTTAAACATAGCAGTTCCAAGATTAGCTTGCATTCAGATTTGCTTTGAATAGTGGAGAAAAAAAGAATTATAATTGGAACACCAAGAACTGAATAACCCATAGCCCATCCTATGAGTAAGTCTAGGGGAGTGCGTCATTTACCTGCCTATCACCCATCAACAGAAAAGACAAAGAAACCTTTCCTTTTAAGGGGACTAGACCCAGTCAATCTCTGGACTTAAAGAAACCTAAGTCAATGCTGATGGCTAAAAGCGAAAAAGAAGGCATTTGTGGTAGTGTGATTGATAAATGTGAATGTAAGGGAACCCCTTAAGCTGGAGTCCATGAAGAATCAACCCAAAAACTAGAAGAGAAAACTTTGTTTTCCACCATATCAACTTAGTTTCTGAGATATCTTCTCTGCCTTTCTCCCCTCAGCCTTCAGTCAGCTACAAGGGAGTGAGAGAGTGAGCAAATAAATGTTATTCTTAAGTAAAAGTTATCAGAAGTGTACAGTTAACTTTGTACATCCAGTAAAGGAACTACTCTGCAGCTATCAAACGTCATGCAATATCAACTAATATTTAACAATATGCAAAAATACTGGAAAAAGTGTAACAAAATAATATACAATCAACTTTCATTTTTAAACTTATACCTATTTGCCTAGAAAAAAAGATTAAGAGGATATATGCTAAACTCTGTAATTTTCTGTATATTCTAAACTTTTCCACAGTGAGTATGTTATCCTTTTGGTATCAGAAAAAAACATGGGGTATGGATATTTTCAAAATGAAATTAACTCTTAATTCACACTGATTTTAAAAATTGCCCCAAAGCTATAGTGTAAGGGGTAAAGGGACACATATGTGCAGTGACGGACAACAATTAGACTACTTGGGATGGCCACAATGATGAAGTCTACTCAGAAAATGATAAACAATAATGTACACCTGAATTTTCACAATGTTATAAACCATTATTGTCTCAATAAAGTTACTGGGGAAAAAAATGTAAGACTATGTAACAAAACACACAGAAAATGACCTTTAGGATACAGAATGGTTTAAAATATATGCTCTAACATCATAATACATATAGTTCTGGCAACTTTGATTATGCCCTTTAATGTTCTGGTGACTTTGATTATCTAAGAACAATAGGCAGTAAATACTCCTATGTAATGAATTTAACCAAGGTTCAAATCAATGATGAATTCAATACAACTAGAAAATCATTTATGGCCTGGAATGGCACAGAGCTCTACAAAAATAAGATTCCATATATTTCCAGTTTGATATATAAAAATAATTTTTTACAGACATGTGCAAACTATAAATTCAAAAGAAGCTATTTAGATCAGTCATAGAAATTACAGAAAGCATAACTCTCCACAGTTCCTAAAATTAACCAGCCTGAGACTTGAATTTTAGGTTTACAGCAACTTTGTGGTTCTGTTGCAGTGTTTGTGAGACAAGAGCCTTTTTAACAACTGCCTCCAATATTGATTAAAATAACTGTTCCCAAACAATAGAAAATTTGCTTTCAAGTTTTTACTTGATTTGAAACTTAAAACATTGCCCTAACCTATCAAGCTCTTAGGATCTCTTATGATTGTATTTTCCCAGTGACATCACAACATATCAAACTAGAACTTTCTGAAGAAAAGAATTAGCATTTGGTACTGTTCAAGAGACTGCAAGTATTCAGATTAACATAGAATGTTTTCATTCAGCAGATCCTTTAAGCAGAGATTTTTAAAAATTTCAGAGGTAAGTGATGAGAATAAATTCATAATTTCAAAAAATATCACCAATACTAATGAGTACATAGAATGCTCTTGTGTTTCTGTGGACGTCTTGGGGGAAGAAAACTGAAGATGTGTCTGAATTATGAAGTCCCTGCCCTATCAGTGCAGCTCAGTTTTAGACAAACTGACTGTTCAAAGAGTAAATCATGCCTGCCAAGACAATAGAGTTTCCCCAGAACTGTCGCATATTTCTGCCTATATACCAATATCTGTAAAAATGCAAGCTGTTATCAGACAAGACTCATAAAATGTATTTATCCTAGAGTCTTCAAGAACGATTTTGATTTTTATAAAATAGTAATCTCACTAACCAGATCTATGTCTTTTTATAATTGCACACTTTTTACAGAATAAAGTTATTGAAAATTTTCCAGCTGCTTTTGCATCATAGCTAACAATATTATGGTATTATTGAGTACCTAACAATATGTATTTCACCACTCATATAAAATATTTGATCCTCAACACAGGAATGCAACCAGGAAGTGCCAGCACAGCACAGCTAAAATCTGTAGCATCCTACTAAAACTGAGGGGCCTTCAAGTGTGTATGATTCCAGTGGATGATTTGCCCAACAAAGATATTCCAGGATTGTAATTCCCAAGTCATGGTACCCTCTGCTTTATGTAAAAATGGTCACATTGGGGCAGGATTGCTTTTCACCTGAGAAGAGTAAACCATTATAATAGACTGTGCAGAATTTTATATATTTGTGGCTTATCTGCTCCCTCAATCCAAATTCCAGGGGAGAGGACCCATTGCTTTCATCAGATTTTCACTGGTCTATGATCCAAACTTGTCTGAGAACACTGCACTTGGGCCATTCCCTCCCGCACACCTCTGATACAAATCCAGGTTTATCAGATTAAAATCTGCCTAAAGGTGGTTAGACTCAGTCACTCATTCACATGACCAATAAAAATGTTACTGACCTCAGTTTTTATTTAAACTACATAAAATCAAACAAAGCAGAATTTTAAAAAATTACAACAAAATGAAATGTTTTAAAAACTTAAAATCAGAAAATGGACCCATTTTAGTACTACATAGTTTAGCATTAATTTAGTTATAGAAAATAAAAGTTAAATGCCTATTGTAAGTTTGCTTCAAATCTTAGGATGCAATACAACTACATTATTTCCTACCTTACATCTAAATCTTACCCTACAGGAAGGAGTTCCTTATCCAGGGTTCTGAACTTCTGGAAAATTGGGGACAAAGTGAAGGTCGCAAAATAGGAAAGAGACCTCAGACCCCTACCAAAGCTTCCAAAACTAACCAGAGGCAGTGCTATATATCTGACTTCCACATTTGTTAATATAGAATGCATTTTCCCAGACACCTTCTAATGCAGGTCCATAATTGCATCACCAATTCCTAGACCAAAATAAACCTCTCAAAGACAAAGTATTTTTTAATCTTTCATGGCAAAACTTGACCTGAACTGATGTGTAAATACCAAAAAGTTTTGCTGTAAAAGCATTTGTGTGTTTGATTATAGGGTGCTGCCTAAGACCCCACTGGGAACATTTTCCCATTATTAAGATTACAGCATGGTTTCAGCTTACATGATTATTTTTATGGTCCTGCACTACCATGCAAAGCAAGCAGCGAGGACTCCAGCAAATACTGAAGTCATCAATACTGAACACTTGAAAATGGGGGCGTACAGCATATTTGTAATTCCCTAAAAGAGAGGGAAACACAGATTACCCTACCACTTTATACAGATCCATAGATTCCTACATGCCAGAGCTATTTTTTTTTAAAGGTCCATAAAACCTATGATTTCATCTACTGGAGAGTGTTACTGAGGATTTGTTTCATTAGATTACTGATTGTTCTCTTTTTAAGGGCCCTAGGGAAATATTTTTGCCTCTTGCCCCCAAGAAAAGTTTCTCCTGGGCAAATGGTCACTGGGATGTATAAACCTGGTCAGGCCTCCCTCAACTTTGTTATATGCATTATTGCATCAGTATTGTTCTTTGCTCCTCTTTTTAACGTGGCTATATTTTCCTTAACCTTTCTTACCTACCTTTAGTTTATATTATCTTGCTGTTTTGTGTTTGTTTTTTTAAATGTGCTCATGAAAGAGAGACTGAATCCTTTATGGAACAAGGGGGTTAAAGTTAATGAGATTCAGGAAATCCTAACCTCTAAGCACATAGCACTTAACACATTTCACCAGATATATTAAAAATTATATATGAAAATCCAAGTTAAGTGACATTATATTTCTAATTCCAGGAATGTTTCCAGAATCTTTCTGGAGTAGTTTGTCCTTCCAATTCAGTTATGTTTATAACCCCAGCCACCTTTTCATGCTCACCATATTTAAAACCAAAACTCACCACTCTTATGTTACTTTGTCCTCCCATGTGCTCAGGTGCAGAACTGTCTGCCGAGAAAATGTTATTTTGATATATTACGTCTGTTTACCCTCCAACCTATCAGAATGATGTCCAGAATGTTAAATGGGCCAAATTCTACTTTCAAGAGCCAATAGCTTAAACGACCACTGTACAGATTTTGACCAGATTAGAAGACCTACGCAACAGACAGTTCAAGGCGCTGTACATAAGAAGTTCAGAATATGCTTAAGTATAGTCTTTTTAAAATTATTATTTTCTTTCATAATCCAGAATACCAGCTTAAATGCAAAATTCTCAAATGTGGAAAAATGTGAAGTATGAGAAAAATCAGAGTAAATGATCTAATAAGGCCCAAATGAGAAATACACTCATCAAGCTGTTTTTCTGCTCTTTCCCTTCTATGTAACAGAAGATACTTATGAAGTGAAATGACCTACTCATTGCACAGACTTGGGAAGGTCTCTAAAGCTTGGGCCTGGGCTTTACCAATCAATCGTTTTGATCTAAGATTTTTATCAATCTAACATCTTAAAGATTATATATAGCTTATTCAACTTGTACATTAATGTATGTGCAAGTCCCAAGTAACATGAACAAAATAAAGATTGTGATGTTTAAATTTCCTGTAAGTTGTCATTGAAAATCAGAAGAAGAAAAAGTAAAAATTTTAATTAGTATCTTAAATTTGACAAAATTTGACCAAGATTTCTGACAAGTAGTTGGTTACTAAAATATTCAACAGCAAAACCCAGTAATTTCTCACAATAAAAATGACTATCCTAAAATATCACCATTAAAATTAAAGTGATACGATATAGAAGAAGGTCGTGTTAAACAATGTCATCAAAAAAAGGGCATGGAAAAATGGACAAATTAAAAAATGCCTTCTATCTAGAGGAGAAAGTTACAGTAATAGAAGTGATCAAAGAATGTTGTCACATCTCTAAAAGAGAAATTTGACCATCATTGTAGAAGACGCTAAGTTAAAGGAAACAACTGTTTTTGAGACCTTATTTTGGCACAGAGCAACACTGTATAGAAAAATATAATCTTTAGGCCTAATGTAACATATCAAACAAAAAAACACTTCACATACAATGTATAATTTCAAAATATTTGATATTAAATACTAATCTATACACTGTTTGATACTGCACCTTCTTAGTATTCTAGGGACAACCTGAAGAGCTCATGATTAGTTTTATACCATGATTAAATTCTAAATGTTCAACTATTCAGTAATTGTGCTGAAAATTCACACTCCTTTTATATTTAATGTATTTGAGCAATTTGTTTTAAGAAAACAAATACTTTGCAAGCCACTACTAATAATGGATACAATTTTCTTGAATAAATATGTCAACGCTACAAAGTCTGAAAAGTGCATTTATCCATAAAATATTTTAAGGAATTATAAGTGTTGAAAAGAAAGTTTAGTTTAAAACAAATGTACTTTTACATATTTGGTTTTGGTTAGAACCAAATACTTTAAATCAAAGGCCATAGCAACATAAAACATTTATTTGGTGTTGATTTCTTAAAACTATCAAAAGGAAGATTAAGTCTTCCCCACTGTAACATGGCTTTGCTAATTCAGTGAAAAATGTTCTGGAGCAGCATTTCTCAAAGCAATTTCTAGTAATAACTGTTATGTGAAAGAAATGATCTATGTTCAAATAAATTTGGAAAATGCTAAGTTAAAGCTAAACAAGTTACTGCAAAGCATCTTAATTTTTATTATGGACTATGAGTTTCCCCCAGAGATTAGATTATCTGACCATCCGACCATAGAACTCTTGCCATTCACTCAGCAGATTCCCAAAATACTGTTCTGCCACACAAATACTGGGACAATTTGTTCTTGAGTATAACAAAAGCTTAAATTTCAAATTCTTTCTTTCATTTTCGCTCTCTAAGCAAGAATAATAAAGAAAACAAAGAACTCCCCAAATCACAAAGTTAAATAAGTTTTCAGTTTTAGCTTTAACATAAAACCTTTACACTAACTACTAGACATCCAAAAAGTGTGCAGTAAAATTTACCTTTGGCACGTAGAAAACTTCAGGGTGGCTCTTCCCATGGTTAATATCTGTCCCCAGGCACTGCACACTCATGATACCTGGTTCCCACGGTGGCAATCCATACAGAGCTATTCTCTTTCATCTTCTACACAGGTTAATCAGACCCATTCTAAATTACCTGAGACAAACCAATATACCAATCCCTTCCAAACTGTTAATGAGGCACAACAAATTAGCCCTGTAGGATCATGACTTTTATAGATACAAGTTCATAATTCAGCAAATACCTATTTAATGATGGCTCTTCATGTACCTCAAATGTGTCCCTTAAAACATCAGCCCTGCTACAACTCAATTCCAAGATTCTTTTGCAAAATATTTTACATTTTCTATTTACAAGCACTAGGTCATATGATAATTCTATAAGGTGATCTGGTTAATTCAGTCAGAAGGGTTAAGTTTATTTTCATTATAAATAGAATACATATGAGGTTCTTAGATGTGACAGAGAAGTTTCTAAAAGTGAGTCTATACTGAAAACTCTATAAAAGTAAAACCTGATATTTGAAAAGTGGGACAAAACTATGTTAAAAGTCAAGAAAGTTTCTATTGCACAATTCACAATATCAAAATTCAAATTTACTCCAAAAAGAATAACTTCCAAATTCTATAGAAGTAAAAAACCATATATTTTTGAGTTATGTGTCTACATAGGAAAGGATCCAAAATAAAAATTTTAGAGGTATAGATGTCATTAGGAGATTTTGAGAGTCATATATTTAAATAATCTTTTTTCTGGAATAAGACACAAAAAGTAATTTATCAAGAAATTTTCCCTTAAAATGAGGTCTGGAATTGCTATTAATCAAAGAACCACTAGTATTTTAAAACTTGCTTTTGAAAGAATATTTATTTTCAGTTAACCAAACTTCTGCTATAACAAATGATGTTTTCAAATAATAGTAAAACCTTCTCCCCCCACAAATAAATAATACAGACTGAATGTTTTTGTAACTTCTGAACTTTATACTACTTTTACATTTCTGTTTATGAACTTTTTTCTCCTCAGAAATAAGATGTATGGTTCTCTGTTTTCAACTTTTAATTTAATAAAGTAATTCAGTAAAAGATTTGGAAGTTTTAGACTTCCAAAACAAAAAATTAACTTTCTTAGTGATTCCTCACATATATCTTAGTCATTATTCTGTGATCATTTTGTCTGTTGTCCATTAGCATGAGAATAGTGAATTTTGTAACTTTCACTCAATGAAGTAGAATGAACTAATGTAAACTCCCTTCTTCAGTTCAAAAATATAAAATACAAGAGAAAATGTTTAAAACAACACAAACATACACACTACGATAGAGAATCCAAAGATAAAGACATCAGAGTCTAAGGCTGGGCTACTCTCAAAGTTAATGAGCCCATACTGCTGTAATTTGCAGATTATATCACCATTTATACAGAAAATCAAAGATATTTATAGATAAGCTATTGGTATCAATAAGAGCATTTAGCAGCATTCTGGAATATAATATAAATATACAAAAATCAATAGTGCTCTTAAATTCCAATGATAACCATTACATAACAGAAATTTTAAAAGATAGCAACAAATACAAGATCTTCAGAAATCAATCTTGAAAAAATGTATAAGACCCATGATGAATATTATAAAATATTTTTGAAGGGCAAAATAGACCTAAAAAGTGGAAAATATATAATGGTCAAAGATGGAGGGATGACATGATAAAAGTGTCAATTGTTCCCAAAGTAGTCCATAAATTCAATGCAATTCTAATCAAAATCCCAACAGATCCTTTGATGCAATAAAAGAGTCTGATTTAAAAATGAAAATGCTCAAGTAAAGTCAAAGAATAGCTAAGGCTAGTCTGAAAAATGAGAACAAAATAAGGAAGTGGGATTTGCTTTACATTCAACACTTATTCTAAAATAATACTAATTAAAACACTGTAATCCTGAGGTCAGGCCAGACATATACATCAAGGTGACAACAGGAAGCTCAGTAATAGCTACAAGACAACAGCAGAATTTAGAATATTGTAAAGATGGCGTTCAAATTCACCAGGAAAGGGTAGAGAGAAAATGACAATGAAACGGTAGGCTTTCCTTAAGTAAAACAATAAAATTAGAATCCTGCCTTCACCAACAGAATGATAAAAATTCAGAGAGATTCAAGACTTAAATGTAGAAAACAAAACTCTAAATCTATTAGAAGAAAAATATAGGAGAAGGATTTCATAAACTTGGGATAAAGTAGTATTTCCAAGAAAACACAACAAACAAAAAAGGCACAAGCCATAGAGAAAGTTGACAAATTTGCATTATAATTTAAATCTGTATGGCTGGACAGGATGGAGGAAACACATTTCATCTTACTCTTATTTATTACATCTAAAAACCCTAGATAGAAAACATGAAAGAAACATCAGAAAACTCCAAAAGCTGGAGAAAAGAAGTGGGACTGTATAAGGACCTCAGGATTCAATGAATGACCTAGCAGTGAGTTTCCTAGAGTTTCTTTCTTTTATTTCTATATATCCCAGCCTGGTGTTGAAGAAGTTCACAACTCAAAAAGCTAGAGGGTGCAGAATCTACTCCCAAACAAAACACCCAAGACACAAGAGATTTCTCATGCCAAAGTACTGAGGGGGGCAGCCCTGATGAACAGAACCTTTTTGACAACACCAGCCAAACACCATTAAGGAAAAAAGTGCTCCTCTCCAACCTCACTATGCGCTGAGACCGGCACTGAGGGGGTGGGGCCACGTGTGAACAGAATCTTGACTACCAGCCCGCCAGGGAGTAACAAGTAACAAGATTTAAATAAGAACCAGAGTCTCATAACATAACACCCAGAAGGTCCAGGATACAACTGAAAACAACATGTAAACCATCACTAGGAAAATCTCAACTCAATGAGAAAAGACATGCAACAGGTGCCAACACTGAGATGAGGAAGATGTCGGAATTATCTGACAAGACTTTTAAAGCCATCATAAAATCCATAAAAAAACTATCATAAAAATCCCCCAAGGAGCAGTTTCAAACACACTTGAAGCAAATGGAAAAAAAAAAGTCTTAGCAAAGAAATAGAAGATGTAAGAAAAATCAAACAGAAAGTTTAGAACTGAAAACCTAAATTAAATACTCACTCGATAGTAAGAATGTAGACAACAGGTAAAAGAATCAGTGGACTCAAAGACAGATCAACTGAAATTACTGAATCTGAACAACAGAGAAAAAACAGATTGAAAAAAGAATGAACAGATCTTAAGGTCTTGTGGGACAATAACAGAAGATCTAACATTCCTGTCTGTGAAGTACAAGAAGAAGACAAACAGTGATGGGCTGAAGAAATAAAGGCTGAAAATTTCCCAAATTTGACCAAAGACATAAATCCACAGACTCAAGAAGCTAAACAAAAACCAAACAGGCTAAACTCAAAGAAATGCACAACTAGATACATAATAATCGAACTTCTGGAAACTAAAGACAAAGAAAGAATCTTGAAAGGAGATTGAGAGAAATAACATATTACCTAGAGAGGAACAACAATTTGAATGGCAGTGGATATTTCCTCAGAAACCAGAAAAAAGGTGGTTTCTCTCAAGTACTGAAAGAAAAAAACTGACAATCTGCAAGTCTGTATCCAGTAAAAATACCCTTCAGGAATGGTGATGAAACAAAGACATTCTTAGATTTTATACAGGAAGGTAGCAATAGTAAATTAAACCTATAATACACAGATATCCAGATAAAACTGCACCTTTAGCATATGTAATTGCTAATTCATTTTTCCATCTCCTCTTTTTTCCTACCCTCCATCCCTAAGCATATACATATTCTCAGTGAAATAATCAATAAAATATATACCATAGGAAAAATTCCCTTGAGAGAAAAGTAAATCAGAGCAGTGTGACACTAACACTGAATGTGACATGAGCACATGCATATGCACACCACACACAGCCTCCCAGCCAAGGTTGCTGGAGCTCTGATCTAACAGAATAACACAACAGAAATTCAGGGTTACCTTTGCTGTTGCCTGGGCCTAAGAGATTTAAACAGAATCTTCCTCCATCCCCAGCCAAAACAGCAACAAAAACAAATGCTAAATAACCCCTCTCAACCCCTAAAGCTTCACAGATAAATTCAGCCCAGTATAAGGACGAGCAAACATATACAAAAGAAGGAGAACAATTTCAGAACTCAGAGCAAATGCCTTGCTTTAATACAGAGTTAGTTCCACAACAGAAGAACTCTTTTCTAAAATTTCTGACCAGTGTTTTCGCTGAGGTTCAAAGGAACACTGCATCTCTGAGATTGGGAAGGAATGCAGAAGGGACTATCTGAGTTAAGGAAAGACAGCTATAAGGAAAAGCACAGATGCTCAATGGAACCACTGAAAAGCACACTGAATATTGTAAAATAGGAACTCTTCATAAAGGGTACATTTAAAAGGAGAAGTTTGAAATTAATGGTAGATGTAGAATAACAGAAAATGAGGCTGGAAAAGTAAATTGGTGTTTTCACTGATGACATTTACTGAGTTGTTCAAAGTCGCACAAAGTTGCTTTTCAGTTGAACATGAAATAGATATTTGTTGTCTATACAGACTAGTTCTTCTGACAATAAATCTTAGAATTATATAATTCTATCTTTTAAAAGGAAGTTTTAGATTCAAACCTCAATAAAATCATAACTGCTACTAGACCTGACAGTCCCTAGTGAACCACAAAACAAATCACATCTCGTACCATACTTAATTTATACGAGATTCTTAACAAGCTAGGTAGTTGGATTTAATTCAATAAGCAATAAAGAACCCATGAAAGTTTATAAGCAAGAGAATAATATGATCAGAACAGTATGACAGAGAATTTGCAAATGAGATTAATTTGCCTTCCATATTATAAAAAAAAGGTAAACTAATAATTCTGAAAACACTTTCTAAAATGACAGGAAAGATTTAAGATTATATTAAATGTTTTATTGGGAAACTTATTTACAAAAATATATACAATAGAAATCATTAAAAAGCTATTAAAAATAACAAAAGCAAAAAAAGTAGGGAAAGCAGGAAATTAAAACTTAAAAAGTTGAGTATGTCTGCACTCCCACATGCTCTGCAATATTGCTGCTTTGCTCTCTCTATAGCCCAATCTCAATGGCAGTGATAGCAGCACAATCTATTAATCTGTGAGAAAAGACAGAAGGACAGAGTGAAGAGGTTAGTAACTATATAGGTTAACTATATAGGTCTACGAAAATTACCATCACTGATAGTAGGTCTACGTTGGAAGAGAATAAAGAGCAAACACAAGACAGGAGGTACAATTTATAAACTATTACTTAGGCCAAACACATGATCCTTGCCCTTACAGAATTAACAAATATCGAAAAAGGATACAGAGCAGGTCTAGGGAACTACAGAGATGGGTAGAAGAAAAAAAAAAAGAGATGCTCATAAACATTTTGAAACGATAGTATATAAATCTAGGTAGATTTTAATGAGTTTTACTTTCTGTATCTGTAAAATGGAGACACTACTCAATAAGGTCCTTGTATTGGCTGAGTGAGGATGCACTTATGCACTTAGCATAATGACTGGCTCAAAATTTGAATTCAAATGTTACCTGCTTTGTCTCTCCATAAATATTCTTTTATTAGCATCAGTAACACAGTTCGATACAGTATAAAAGCAATCAAAATTTTATTTGAGAGTGGTCTAGATGTCTAAGACCACACCAGATCCAAAAGCACAGACTTTGTGGACTAGGCATTATTTTATGAATACAAATGAATGGTGCCATAAGACTCAGGCAGGAGGAAATAATGAACTCACAGGGTTCGAACTGGGTTTTGAAAATGGGTAAGATCTGGACAAATGTCAATGGATAAATCATGAAGAAGAGAAAATGCATGAGGAAACTTACTAAACAGCAAAGTTCATTAGAAAAAATGCTATTTGAGTAATGTTATTTTAGAAAAGGCAAAAATGGTCTGGCTATAGCTTATATTGGAAAGCAGTTGGGACATAAGGTTGAAAATCAGGCTGGATGTAGATTGTGAAGAGAATCCAATGCTGTATATAAGGAGCTTTCCCCCATCATAGTGGTTCTCAAACCGTTTTCCCTTTGGGACTCCTCTGCACTCTTAAAAATTATTGAGGCCCCAAAGAGCTTTCGTTTTTGTGGATTGTATTTATCAACATTTCTTACGATAGAAATGGAAACTGAGACATTTTTACAAAACAAGAACACAAAATACTCATTCTATTAGCTGTCAGTGATGACAATATCACACGTCACACAGCCTCTGGAAAACTCGACTGTATACTTACGAGAGAAGGAGAGTGAAAGAAAATATAATATTATTATGAAAATCAGTTTTAACCTTGTCGACCCCTTGAAAGAGTCTTAGCAAATCTTCAGTGTCCCCATACCACATTTTCAAAGCTGCTGCTCTATAGCAATGGGAATGACCAAATCAATGCAGGGTTAAAAAAAAAAAAAAAAAGAGTCTGTTAATGGTCTGCAGAAATACTGAAACAGAAAGATACAAAAGAAAAGCCCTGGATTTGGCACAGCAGTGAGAAAAGACCAAAAGACACTTTAAGAAATTATTAAAATGTCTCTAGGCAAATGATGATTAAAATAATGAAGATAAAAGGCATTTTGCATTTAATATATAAAATACAATTACTGATTTTTGAGAAAAATTAATTTGGAATAATAAGATTCTATGAGTGTTATGAGGAAAAAAATGAATGGGTTTTGGATTAACTTTTTAAAAAGTATCTATGAAAGGCAAACTTAAAGACAACTGGTAAAACTGACAAAAATGTGGATTAAAATACATTCTATCCTTCATCAACCCCAAAATATATTTAACTAGAACCTGATTTTCTATCTTTGTCACATGGTTCAGTGTACCTGGTAGACCCATTTGTAGTGGGTTGAATGGTGGCACCCCAAATGATATGTACATCCAGAAATTATGAATGTAACCTTATTTGGAAAAAGAGTCTTTGCAGACGTAATTAAGGTTAAGGATCTTGAGATAAGATCATATTAGATTAGGGAAGGTCCTAAATCCAATGAATAGTGTCCTTAGAAGAGAAGAGCAGGGGAAAGAACAAGCAGGGGAGAAGGCCAATGAAGACAGAGACAGAGATTGGAGTGATGTATCTACAGGCCAAGGAATGTCAAGAAACTAGGAGAGAGACATGGAAAGGATACTCTATCAGAGGCTCCAGAAGGAACTAACCCTGCTGACACCTTGATTTCAGACTTCTGACCTCCAGAACCATGAGAGAGTAAGTTTCTGTTATTTTAAGCCACGAAGCTTATAGTAATTTGTTATGGCAGCCCTAGGAAACTAATACACCCTTCAATAACATTTTAAATCAATGTCCATTCATTGTTCCAAAAGCTATATCATCTATTTTCCATCAAACTCCCCCAAATTGGCCCACTAATATTTGGTCATCCATTATTTTAATTTTAGAAGCACTATCAATATCACCTTACCTACCTGTCATAGTCATTCATGATAATCTAGTTGCAGCTCTAATATAATTTTTGCCATCTCAGTCATAATGTAAAATCCTTGAAGGCAGGAACTGTATCTTAAATGTCTTTGTTGTCATGCATTTCACCTAATACAGTGCATGATTAAATAACTTCTTATCTGATGAAACAAATAATGACTAAAAACATTTATTATAAATTAAACCATCTTTATGAAATGGTTTAGAATACTAGTGTGATTCTTTAAAGATCTACATATTTTCCTGCTCTTACAATTGAATTTTAGTCTTATCCACATACTTATTCCCTGCCATTTTAAAGGAACAACATTTACTGTCAGTGGACTTAAAATCTACACTAGGAATCTAACAATGTTCAAGATACAGCAAGAATCAAAGAAGTTAGAAGGGATACCATAGAACAAAGCACCACCAAGAATCTCTTTTGTAGGTAAGATGTGGTTACAAATAAAAGATGTTAACTATATTACGTTTGTATTATGTTTTATAGTTACTTAAGTTACAGCTGTTTATCAATTTGCACAATTACCTGAAAAAAGAACAGTATTAAACAAAAAAATCTAAGTATACAACATACCTGAGTTCGTAAAATTTCAGTTTTTGACAACTGCATATCACCAGTCAATTCTTTCACAACAATGCCCAGTGGTTCTAGACGTTTGCTGAAGTAATTTGTCATTTCAGCTGCCAAGGCTTTCATTGGAGCAACATATACAATCTGTACCAAAGAAACACTAGCTTGATGAATGAGCAAAACCTACAGTGTCATTTATTTCACAGTAGTCAATACAAGTCACAATTTATAGTGAAATATGATTCTAGACACTTCAAGTGAAAAATGTTAATAGTGATATATGAAAGGTACTTATCTTTGTTGGATAAGTGTGCAGGCTGTTTAAAGGATAATGGAATTTGTTTGTACAGCCTCATCATTTTGAAAACTTGTTCTGCTTCAAAGCTAAATGCATCTTCCTAGCTTTTCACAGGTATAATGGGATTTTAATAACACAAATAGGGATTGCCTTAATAGTAATGAAGTAAATCAAGCAGCATTCTTTACGTGCACACTATCCTTAAAAATGTCCAGATTTAATATAACATGTACAACTGCAAAAAATAGTTTTAATTTTACAATTTAAAAAGCTATTGTCTGGCTTGTTAATTTCCTACCTTAAATTCATTCTTTTTGATAACACCTTGTTGAAAATGTTGGCGAATTTCATGCAAAACTGTAAGCATTGCAATGTTGGTCTTCCCAGCTCCAGTAGGGGCACAAATCAGCATGTTCTCGTTGGTGTTATAGGCAGTCTCAAACACAATTGACTGGATTCTGTTGAGTCTCCTCATCCCTTTAAAAGCTAGCTGCCCAATCTAAAAAAAGATGTGACTCATTACAAATGATAATAATGTGAAGGACCCATACAAAACATTAAATGTAAACTTATTTCCTTTGATTAAAAAAAAAACCCAAAACAACTAATTTGTTCAGTCTCGCAATATGTCCTATATTTAAACTGAAGCGTGTACAGTTGAGAACAACTCACAACTACTGTACAATTCTAATGCATTTAGGAATTTCAAATTAAATTTGAAAAATATAATAATAGGACTATACCTTTATCTTTGTATACAATCTTAAGTATAAAACAATGATAAATTAATAATATTAGGAAATAAAACTAAACACAGGTATCTTTTGAATTCACATGATGATATTTTAGTTTCTTTAGGTAGAAGACACATAATGAACGTGCAAACAAGAAACTTCCTGGGGATATAAATCAATAGGAAATTCTATTTCAATCTTACGGATTTTTAAAAAACTTTTTGAAAAGGCAGCCATAATAGCAGGAATAACAGGTACAAATTACATTTTTTCAGAGCTTACACTGCAACACACACAACTGTAAGCATTTTGACATATTTCCTTATTTAATCCTCAAAATAATTCCATATACTATTATTATGTCCTTTTAATAGAGAAGAAAATTAAGACACAGAGTGGTTACGTAACTTTTCCTAAAGTCTTCCTATATGAAGAGTCTTTAGAGGTGAAAACTACAATGTCTGAGAGTAAACAAAACACTGGATGGGAATCACAGCAGGAAACTGGAATGGCTGTATTAATGTCAGAAGAAAACAGATTTCAAAGCCAAGAAGATTACCAGAGATAAAGACAGTCATTTCATAATGACAAAGAGGTCAATTAATCAATAGGACATAAGAGCACTAATTACTTATATATCTAGTAACAGATTTTCAAAATACCTGAAGTAAAAACTGACAGACATGCAAAGGGAAACAGACAAATCCACAGTTATAGTCAGAGATTTCAATATCCCTCTCCAATAGCTGATAGAACAAGTAGACAGGAAAATTAGCAAGGCTGTAGACTTGAACAGCACTATCAACCAATTTGACCTGACAGTTTTTCATCTAACAATAGTAGAATACACACTCTCTTCAATTGCTCACAAAATATTTACCAAGATATACTGTATTCTGGGCCATAAAACCCAACAAGTCTCAAAAAATTGAAAAGGAAGCAATCATACAAAATATGTTCTCTGATCACAATGGAATTAAATTAGAAATCCTTAAAGATCCTAAAAAATATCTAAATATTTAGAACTAAATAACTATATGACATTCATATAGGAAAGGAAGAAGAAAATGATGACATTTTCTAAATGATGACATTTAGAGATGACATAATTTTCTCTGCAATAAATCTGATTAAATCTACAAAGAATCTCCTAAAACTAGTAAGTGAATTGTAGGAAGGTTGGCGGGTACAAGGTCAACATACAAAAATTTTAAAACCACATATGTTTCTATATACTAGCAACAAAAAATATGAAAGTAAAAATTTTTTAAAAATCAATTACAATAGCATCAAAATTATAAAACACTCAGGGATAAATGTGAAAAGAGATGAGAAACACCTATACACTGAAAACTATATAATTTTGCTAAGAGAAATGAAAGTAAACTTAATATTCTTAAGATGTCAATTATTCCCAAATTGATCTATACAGATTCAATGCAATTCCAATCAAAATCTCATCAGGCTTTTTTGTGAAAATTGAGAAGCTGATTCCAAAATTCATATGGAAATACAGAGGGCCTAAAAGAGACAAAGCAACTTTGAAAAAGAAGAACATTGTAAGAGAGCTAAAACTATCCACTTTCAAGGATTCTTTAAAAACTGGAGAAATAAAGACAGCATGATATTGGCATAAAGATAAACAAATAGATCAAGGAACACAATGAAGAATCCAAAAGCTCAAAGGCAATGCAGATAATAAAGGATAGCATTTTCAATAAATTATGTTGGAAGAAATGGATACCCACGTACAAAAAAATGAACTTGGATTCATACCTCCCACCATACACAAAAATTAACTCAAAATGGATCACTGACCTAAATGTAAAACTTAAAACTATAAAGATTGTAGAAGAAAACTAAGAGAAATTCTTTGTGGTCTGAGTTAGGCCAAGATTTCTTAAATACAACATGACCCAGAAACAAACAAACTGACAAATTGGACTCAAGCAAAATGAAAAACCTATAGTCTTCAAGACATTGTAAAGAAAATTAAAGAAGAAGCCACAACATGGGAGAAAATCTTTGTGAAGCTATATTTGATAAAGGACTTGTATTCAGAATATATAAAGGATTCTCCAAACACAACACTAAGAAAACAAACAATCCAATTTTTAAAATGGACGGTCACTTCACCGAAGAAAATATCTGCGTGGCAATAAGCACACTAAAAGATATTCAACATCATTAGTCATTAGGGAAATGAAAGTTAAAAATGACAATGAGATAACACTACACACTTACTAAAATGGCTAAAATTTTAAAAGTTGACCACTGCAAGTGTTGGTGAGGAGGGGAGGAACTGGAACTCACACGTACTGCTGGTAGGTATGTAAAATAGTAAAATCACTTTGGAAAACAATTTGGCAATTTTTAAAACATTAAGCATACACCTAATATATGATCCAGCCATACCACTTCTAAGTTTTACCCAAGAGGAAAAGAAGTGTATGTACACACCAAAACTTGAACATGTTTGTTCACAGCAGCTTTATTTGTTAATAGCCTAAAGCCAGAAACAACTCAAATGTCCATCAACAGATGAGTGGATAAACAAAATATGGCATATTCATACAATGGAATAATAGTAATAGAAAGAAATGAATTATTGAGATATGTAACAAAATGGATGAATCTCAAAATGACTGTGTTGAATGAAAAAAGCCAGACCAAAAAAGAATACATACTGCTTGGTTACATTTATATAAAAATCTAGAAAATAAAAACTAATCTACAGTGATGCCTGGGGATAGGAAGGTGAGTGCAGGGAGAGAGAGGAGGGATTGCAGGAGGCACAAAGCACTTTTTGGAAGTGACAGTCATGTTCACTGTCTTGATTGTGGTGATGGCTTCACACATATGCAAATATACTAAACTTACCAAATTTTCACTCTAAATATATACAGTTTACTGTATGTCTGTTGTACCTCAATAAAATTGTTTTAAATAAATAAAAATAATATAAAATGCAATGCAGACTTATCTATCATATCCACTTACGCTTTTGTCTGGACAAAACACACTTGGAAGAGATCAGAGTGACATCTCTAGGACCTAGAAACTCTTAGCAGACCAATTAAACATCTGAGAGTACCAGTAATAATTTCTTCATCAATTTCCTCTGATGACTCAGCCTTGGATAGGCAGTACAGCACATTTTTCAGAACATGGGCCTTAAGGTCAGAGGCCCAGGTTAAAATATTGGCTTCACCACTATTTGCAATTTAACTTTGAACATACTTAATATCTCTGACTTCTATTTCCTCATCTGTAAAATAAAGTCAGAACTATTACCATGCAGGAAATTATAAAGATTAACAAAAATAGCCACAATTATAGAGTCCTTACTCTGGGCCAATCTCAGGGTAAATCCTTCATATGAATTATCCTAATTATTTGTAATAACTATACCAGACTGTTTTATAAATGAGGAAACAGAGACTTCAAAAGGCTTCACATGGCTTTAAATGGTAGAGCTAGGATGTGAACTCAGAAAGTATAACTTAAAAATCACAGTCCTTGACAATGTTTATAAACCATATACAGTCACGTGCTGCATAATGACATCTCAGTCAATGATGGACCACATATGCAACAGTGGTCTCATAAGATTAGTACCATACAGCCTAGATGTGTAGTAGACTATACCATCTAGGTTTGTGTAAGTATACTCTATGATGTTCACCCAATGATGAAATCACCTAAGGACACATTTCTCAGAATGTATCCCCGTGGTTAAGCGATGCAAGACTGAAGTATAAACCATACACAGAGTCCGTACTTGTTAAATGTGTCGAAATAAATTAACAGCACCTATTATCATCACTGTTATTGGTCTTTGTTTTTATATGAGGTTTACTAAAATCGTACTGTGAATGAATACTGCAATTTCCAAACAGTCTTTGTAGACTTGTAACAAGAAACAGAGTCTACTATTGCTAAATTATAAATCTGATCATATCATGTCCCAGCTTGAAAATTTTCGAAGACTTCTCACTGTCAATTTGAACTCTACAGGATATGCAGCATACAAGATCCTTCAAGGCACAGAGTGTGCAGCAAACAGGACCCTTCAAAATGTGAACCCTGTTGTGATCTTCCACCACCACTGTCTATTACTAGTCTCTGAACATTCTTTGTGCCTTTGTACTATCTGTAACACCTTTCCCAACCCTGAGAAACTCTTCTCAAATTCAAGTTCAATTGTAATCTCTGGTCCTTTCAATTCCCTAAGCAATAATTATATTTACTTATTTATAGTCTGCCATATTTCAAAAGATTTAAGGAATCCCATTTTTCTCAGCACCTAGACATTCATACAACCCTCTTTATATACTGTCATTATGACCCTTAACCACAAATATTGAAATGATTGGTTTATATGTATATCTGACCCACTGGATTGAAACTAAGGATTCCATTTCATTACTCTTTGTATTACCCTAGTACCTAACCAATTGCCAGGAACATAATAAACCTCTAAATAAAATTGTAATGATTGATAAATCAATTGAATAAATGAGGAGAAAAGTCTTAAAAAGATATGCACTGCATATATAACATCCTCCAAAAAAACAATAAACTGGATCTAACCAAAATATATAGCTCTTTAAGAAAAAACTTACATTCAATCCTAAATAAGTAACTCATTTCTTTTGTGCTTAAAGATGACAGTTCAAGCAGGAAGTAAACCAAAACATTAGAAGGATATAATGACAAACAAACCTACTAGATTTGGAGGTTTATAACATTCTATTCAATTCAACAATCATTTACTTACCACTTGTATAAATATTACTATACTAAGGCTATGTCAGTATAAACATTCATTTTCTTAACAAAAGTTAGTGTATAAAATGATCCTTATAATGGATTAGTTTTTGGTTTAAAGGGGAAAAAAAGGCATGTTAAAAAACCATATGACATCATTTTGGTTTTCTATAATAAAGATATGAACTATGTACTACGGGATCTGAGGGTAGAGTCACTAAAAGAATGCCATTTCAGGTAGAAGGTAGAAAAACACCTAAAACTAGTTTAAAGTTAGTAGTTGTGTGATGGATATGGGGGGAAGGGACACCAGAGACGATGAAGATCGAAAAGTAGGCCATGACCAGACTATGAAGAGCAGACTACTGTAGAGACTCCTCTAGAAACCTCTTAAGTTTTTCCTGAAAGATTAAATGAAAAAGTTCAGCAGAGGAAACTGAGGCCTGGACAAGTTAAATAACTCACCCAGGTCCACACTGCTAATAAACTGTGGAAGAGATGGGACCTGAACTCAGTTGGTCTTAGCTCCAAAGACAAATTAGCACCACATTTACTGTTTACAATAATATTATAAGATAACTTATTTTGCCAGTCAATTAATAAGTCTCAGCATTCAATTCAAATGAACCATTGCAAAAGAATCCTTAGAATATTGTTGCATATATACACTTTACTATCAACAGAACATGCTGACGAGAAACAGCAAGTTACAAAAAAAATCCCCCAAATTTATAAATTACTTCAAACAGACCATGTTGTACCTCCTCTCTTAAAAGTTTCTTTTCGTTTTTCATTTTGAATTTAGGAAAATGAATTAAATAATTTTCACCACTTGTTAGTAAAAAATTAATGTGCATAGACAGCAACTGTAACCATATTAGAAGATTTCACTGCAGGACTCAGTATATTTCAAATTGTTATCTGTGAGCTACTGGAACATGAGATAATCAAGTTTAAGTTCATTATGCATAAGAGATTTCTTGTGTGTGGATGATATTCAAATTATATTCACAAATATCTTGAGTTAAGAAAACAAAAGATTACATTTGATCTTAGCCAAAAGGCTGAGAAGCAATCAAAAAAGTTAGAGGAATAAAATTGTGGTTATAGCAAAACTCTATTCAAATTTAGAACTATGTAGTAGTAATATTCATTATTTTATTTATATTTCATACATACACTAATGTCTAATATCAAATGGCGCTAATAATCATTGCTTCCAAATATCTGGTATTCTTCTAACTTAAAAGCAACATGTTTTGACTTTACACATTAATAAACGCATGAAATTAAACTGCAATTATTTTTCTTAGCATTTGCTTTTAAACAGAAAACTGGGTGCCTCATGGCTCATTTATCATAAATGCTTTATGTTCATCCTGGATAGCCATTCTAAATATATACCATTTTCCCTTTTAATTGGTTTTAACTAAGCATATTTTCAAAACATCACAATCAGCAGATCAAAATGTTTTAAATGTTACAAGTTTCACCCTAAATCCACTTTTTATATATATTTTAGATTCCTCAGACTACTAACTTTACAGAAATGACAGGACATTTATACAATTCCACAGAAAATACATATGCTTTGAAGATCCCTTATCACACTGGCTACACAGGCTGCTCTCAGGTGCACACTTTATTTTTAAAACTAATCTGGATGATAGCATTAACCTAGAAGAACAAAAATATACACAAACATACTGCATCAACTTCTTATAATAATCAAATGTAGGTACTTACTCTGCTAGTTGATTAAAAAGCATTAACTAGATATCTGAGGTGAAGCCAGGAACATGCAGTCCCTTCCAAGCTAGTGTATAAATCATAAGATTAAGTTTAAAATATTCTAGCAGTACGCATTAAAATTTCAGCATGTATTTAGAAAAAATCATACAGATACCAAAGACACACTGTATAATTTTCACAGTTTAAGCTTCCTCTGGCTCTAGATAGCATGTGGCTTAGTCTCAAGATTTCAGAATCAGAGACGATGTGACTCAGCATGTTCAATCCAAGCTCTACACGCTGGAATCCCACCACTCTAATTTTCCTCATAAACCATGCTCCACACCACAAAATACCTAACAGCCAAGGGATTAGAAATAAAAAACTTACATGAATACCTTATTTAACACCCTTGAGTATTCACTAGATAGTTCAATTTCTTTTAGATAATTTTTTTCATTTAAAGGTTTTTAAGTAGTCACTGCTTTGTGTGTTGTGTGTGTGTGCACGTGTATAAAACTATTTTCAGTAATCATTCTAAAATAGATAACTTTGGGCCTCTTTAAGACACATTAAAAGCAAATTTTATCTTTAATTCATGGCTGGGATCATCATCCATTCATTTGGCAAATATTTACTGAGCGTACCCTTTTATGCCACAAATTGTTCAATTGGTCAAAAAGATAGTCATATAGCTTACATTCTAATGAGGGTGGGAGACATCACCAAAAAAATCACTAGAACTAATAAATGAATTCAGTAAAGCTGCAGGATATAAAATTAATATACAGAAATCTGTTACCTTCCTATACACTAATAACGAACTATCAGAAAGAGAAATTAAGAAAGCAATCCCATTTATAATTACATAAAAAGGGATAAAATACCTGGGAATAAATTTAACCAAGGAGGTGAAAGATCTGTACTCTGAAAACTATTAAGACACTGATGAAAGAAACTGAAGATGACACAAACAAATGGAAAGATATACCATGCTCCCATGGATTGCAAGAACTAACATTAAAATGTCCATACTACCCAAAGCAATTTACAAATTCAATGCAATCCCTACCAAATTACCTATGGCATTTTTCACAGAACTAGAACAAATACTTCTAAAATTTGTATGGAACCACAAAAGACCCTGAATAGCCAAAGCATGTTGAGAAAGAAGAACAAAGCTGGAGATATCATGCTCCCTGATTCCAAACTATACTATAAAGCTATAGTAATCAAAACAGTATGGTACTGGTACAAAAATGGATACATAGATCAGTGAAACAGAATAGAGAGTCCAGAAATAAACCCACGCTTATATGGTCAATTAATCTATGACAAAGGAGGCAAGAATATACAAAGGCAAGAATATACAAGGGGGAAAAGACAGTCTCTTCAATAAATGGTGTTGGGAAAACTGGACCGCTATATTCAAAATAATGAAACTTCAAAATGTACCACTTTCCTACACCATATACAAAAATAAACTCAATATGGATTAAAGACTTACATGTAAGAACTGAAACCATAAAACTCCTAGAAGAAAAAGTAGGCAGTGAGCTCAGTGACATCAGTCCTAGGAATCTTTTTTTAGATATGTCTCCTCAGGCAAGAGCAACAAAAGCAAAAGTAAACAAACAAGACTACATCAAACTAAAATGCTTTTGTCCAGTGAAGGAAATCATCAATAAAACAAAAGGCAACCTATTGAACAGGAAAATATATTTACAAATGATTATCCCATAAGGGGTTGATATCCAAAATATATAAAGAACCCATACAACTCAATGTCAAAAAAACAAACAATCCAATTAAAAAATGGGCAGAGGATCTGAAAAGACATTTTTCCAAAGACATACAGATGGGCAACAGACACATGAAAAGATGCACAACATCACTAATCATCAGAAAAATGCAAATCAAAACCACAATAAGATACTACCTCACACCTGTCAGAATGGTTATTATCAAAAAGACAAGAAATAACAAGTGTTGGCAAGGATGTGGAGAAAAGGGAACCCTCGTGCACTGTTGGTTGGAATGTAAATTAGTATAAACACTGTGGAAAATACTATGGAGGTTCTTCAAAAAACTAAAAATAGAGCTACCATATGACCTAGCAATTCCATTTCTGGGTATTTATCTGAAGAAAATGAAAACACTAATTCAAAGAGATATGTGTCCCTTGGGGCCGCCCGTTGGCGCAGCGGTTTAGTCCGCGCTTGGCAGCCCGGGGTTCGCAGGTTCGGATCCCGGTTGCCCGTCGACGCACTGCCTGTCAGCCATGCCGTGGTGGCGTCCCATATAAAGTGGAGGAAGATGGGCACGGATGTTAGCCCAGGGCCAGTCTTCCTCAGCAAAAAGGGGATGATTGGCAACAGATGTTAGCTCAGGCTGGTCTTCCCCACAAAAAAAAAAAAAAAAAAAAAAAAGAGATATGTGTTCCTATTTTCACTGCAGCATTATTTATAATAGCCAAGATATAGAAGCCACCTAAGGGTCCACTGATAGATGAATGGATAAAAAAGATGTGGTGTATACACACAAACACACACACATACGAGAATATTACTCAGCCATTAAAAAGAATGAAATCCTGCCATTTGCAACAACATGCATGGACCTAGAGGGGGTATGCTAAGTGAAATAAGACAGAGACAGAAAAATACCACATGATTTCACTTATATGTGGAATCAAAAAAACAAAAACAAACATAATGAGAGAGGGAGACAAAAAATCAACATATTCACTAATGAACAAAGGTGCCTCAAGAGAAGCGACCTGAGTTGAGAACAAAATGACAAGAAGCAGGCCATAAGAAAATATGGAAGCACAGTGTATTCAAGGCAGAGTGAAGACCTAGAGCTAGACCACTAAATCAGGACTAAGCTAAAACGTCCAAGAAGCTGTATGCAGTAAGTGGTCAGACATGAGATAGGAAAGACAAATAGGAGTCCTATTATATGGGGAATTGTAGGTCATGGTAAAGAGCTTGGATTTCTATTCTCAACACAATGGAAAATCTTTGTATGATTTTAAGTAGAAGAATGACAAATGTATTTTTAAAGCTCTATCTGGCTACCATGTGAAGACTAGACCTAGGAGTGGTAGAAAACTATGCTAGTAGTACAGGTCAGGGATGATGCCCTCTAATTCTCATCTTCCTTAAAGTTCATGGGAATCTCAGTAACGGCTTCAGAAACACAAGTTCAGAAAGCTCAGGACTTTGGTTTAGGTCTTAGAGACCTTGGGACAGGTAGGTTTATGGATATATTAATACAGTTTCAGGTAAATTATTGAAATATACTAGGGCAGGTGTTTTTATCTGACCATCACACTTCCATGAAAAAATGCATTTGGGTTGTAAACAACTTAGAAATCAATGTTCAAATCATAACCTTTCATACTCTACTATGAATACTAGAAAACGAAACATCAGATACCCTAGTGGTAGGAAATCCGAAGGATTGGGACTACATATTAAAAAAAAGAAACAAAGTAGGGGCCAGCCACATGGCGTAGTGATTAAGTTTCATTAAGTTTGCATGCTCTGCTTTGGCGGCCAGGGGCTCCCAGGTTCGGATCCCAGGCGTGGACTTACACACCACTCATTAAGCCATGCTGTGGTGGCGTCCCACATACAAGACAGAGGAGGACGGGCACAGATGTTAGCTCAGGGCCAATCTTCCTCAACAACAATTAACAACAACAAAAAATCAAAGTAGTCCTGCAAATCAAAAATAAACAAATGAAAGAAATTTTTTAAAAATTTTAAACATCCCTAGTCTGGATCCCTACTGTCTAAGAGAAATACAATGTAAACCATATGTGTACATCTACACTTTCTAGCAGAAACATTAAAAATATTTTTAAGTAAAATTAATTTTATAATAATTTTATTCAATCCAATGTATCTAAATATTATCTTTTTAATATGTAATAAAAATTAATAATGAAATACTTTCATTCCTTTTTCATACTAAGTCTGAGAAAATAGTGTATTTTACACTTAGAGCACATCTCAATCCTGACTAGCCATATTTCAATTGCTCAACACCCACATATGTCTAGTGGCTACCGTGTTCAACAGTGCAGCTCCAGAGTTTTTAAACTGATTAATATACTATCATAACATAGCAGACTGCATTGTGGGAAGTCTCTTAGGGCAACATCTAAAAGTTTTAACATGGTGTGAAAGGCCCTGCCACAATCTGAGTCATGGAATTCAGATAAACCTTACCATAAACTTTCAATCTTTCATGCTTTGGGGAAGAGAAAGAACATCAGCTTTTATCTGACTTCTTATTCTCTATAAAGTTATCCTTACCAAGCAAAGAAACAATAAAACAATCATTTGTTGAATGTTAAAGAATGGAATTAATGTTCTTTTCCAACACTGACTGAATCACTAATTTCTATATTTCAGCCTGAGGTCTAAAACAGGTCTAAGCATCCACCGCACACTAAATTGGTCCCAACTGAAGCCTCATTACTCACCTTTTTCAAAGGTTGACAAATACTTCATGTGATCAAATGAAATCACTTATATTCTCTATAGTGCTAAATGATGAATATAAGGAGTTATCTTCCTCTAGAATAAGAGACTACTAAGGGTTGGAAATTATGTTTTTCATCTTTGTCTCCTCAATGCCTAGCCTGGTACTCGGCACAAAGCAAATATTTGGTGATTTTTTTCTGTACTTCTTTCAGCTGAGGCATTTTGATTAAATCATAGTTATCATCTGTGAGCTGTACTGTTCATGAATTTTCATAAATTAAATAATACTTAAGACACTCCATGTTAAGCATAATGACTATCTTTAGAACAAGAGATTGGTATAAATGTTCCTGCTCACATTATTTAAGTTTGACAACTGTTTTTTATCAGATATTATAAATACTAGCCAAATTCTTTTTTCTACACTCATTCACTGCAGTTTCCAGTGAAACTAGAAGTTACTTGGATTGCATCAGCTCCTGCTACATTTGCTTTGGGAACCAAAAAAAAAAGGTATTGTTTCAAAACATATGTTCTACACTTTTTAAATCTTTCTGACACTAAGATAGCATTAGAAACTCTAAAGATAATCAAACACAGCATGTCATAAAATATCCCATATAATGAAGAATACATAAAAATTATGTTAAGAAATATTTAACGTTCTATCTTTCCTGTTTATCCTCAAGAAATCGTCTATTTATCCTCAAGAAATTGCTTGACTGGTTTATACCCAATCCAAATCTAAATTTATAAATCTATACTTTTATATATTTCTATCTCTTCATGTAGATATTATATCAACATATTCTATGCTCCAAAGATGACAAAATACCATTTCCTGAAAGACTTTCTAAGAATGAGTGAAAAATTGTGCTTATTTTTCGTTTTAGCTGCAGGAGAATTATTGGGAATTCTTAGGAGACTATATAGTCCAAACGGGGATCCCCCTGTACCACAAACAGAGGTGGTCAACTAAACTCTAGGTCAGTGTATTTCACACAGGAGGCTACGCTCCACTAGTGGGTTATGAAATCAATTTAGTGGATTGTAACCAGTATTTTTAAGAATACAATAAAAAAGAAAAAGAAAATAGTGCGGTGTTTTACATATGATAAGGGTAAATACTGTTTCATCAAAACTTTGTGTTTAAGTGTATTGAATCACAATGTAAAATAATTTTTTCAATGTGAGCTGTAATCAAAAAAGTTTGAAACCCAATGTTATAAACACTTTCTAGTGAACACAAATGTATTCTTTCAAAATATTGCCTATTTCATTTTGGGAACACAAAAATCTTTCTCTTACGAATGCATATAACCTTGGGCTTAGCAATTTTACTGTTTTAGAATGTATCCAAAAACATTCTTGCACATCTGCAAAATTATGTATGCATAAGATTATTCATCACAAAATTATTTGTCACACCAAAAACTGGAAACAATCCAAATGTTATCAATAGGGTACCACTTGAATAAATTATGGCACGTCCATAAAACAAATTCTATGCAGACATAAAACAGAATAAGAATGTTTTCTATTTAGTGAGATGGAAAGATCTTGCTATGTGAAAAAAGTAAGGTGCAGAACAGTATTACAGTATCTTATTTTTTGTTCAAAGTTGGTGGAGGTAGGGAGCAGGGAATAAGAATCTACATTTATATTTGCTTATAGACATTCTGGAAAAAATATAAAATCTAAATACAATGGTTATTAATAGAAGGAAGTAGGAATCTGGGATAAACAAGAGACTTTTCACTGTATAAAGGTTTCTAGTTTTTGAAATGTAATAATACCTAGGCAAAAAAGGAAAAGAAAAAAGAGACTGACTTTAAAAAATTGAATAACTAAAGAAGCATCTGATTAAGTGGAGAAGCCTAAATGAGCTCTCAGGCATTACAAAAATATTTCATATTAAAAAATTCTCATTATTCCTAGAGTTTTATCCTCCAGAGACAAAAAGGTAAATTGAATTACTTTTCTAACAGCCCTTCAGATTATTTTAAATCACATGTCCCTCCACTCACTGTCCTCCTCCACGTTCTTTTTTGGTCTTAACATGCCTAGTTCCTCAGAGGCTTCTCTCAATTAAAAGTTTAGCTATAGAAGAAACAGCAGGTTCTCTCTCTACCTCTAACACCTGTGGCATTATACCTGCGGACTCACCAACCTCTATGGATTCATCAGAGGACCAGATCTGTTATTAAATGCAAGCCTAAACTACATCCCACTATTATCTAAAATGGACCCTCCCATCCAGTTCAACGTATACTGAACACTGCCTACAAAGCACCAAGCTGTGAGGACTTGTTCTCTGAACTCACGAATTCACGGTGCAGCAGGTGACTCTGGACCACCAGGAGCCTGTTACTTGGGCCCCAACTATACCTCTGCTACGACACATCTCCATACCTTGCCCGTTAGAGGAAGCAGGGAAGACCTGACATGCTACTTCATTGAATATGCCAACCCCAAACTAGATAATCTGTGACAAGATCGGCAGACTAATATGACATAACACAAAAACTAAAATGTTGATATCTTTAGTGCTCTTGAATTATGGATAAATATATAAGATAATAAATTCCCTCTTATTTAAGTTAGCAAGTAACTTATTAATTATTCCATTTAATGATAATAGTAATAGCTAGCATTTCTGTTGAGCACTTACCATGTATTATGCTTTGTTTTAAATGCTTTAAGTAATTACTTCATTCAATATTCAAAGAAAACCTATGAGGTACGTCCTTTTATTATTCTTATTTTAAAGACAGGGAAACTAGAGCATGGAGAGATTAAAGAACTTGTCCAAGGATAAATGGCCAGTAAGCAGCGGGGCAAGGACTGGAACTCAGGTATCCAACACCAAAGTCCAAATTAAAGGTTCAAGTTAAAAACTTGTAAAGCTTACTCATTTCATTACTTTACACTTTCATTCCTTATGCTGATTTTTAACCAAGTAACTTAATTTTATTAAAAAATACAAAGCCAATGAAAATACTGATTATACTAATAATTGAATAAAAGCAAAATAGAATAAAATTTTTTTAATTAATCTGAGTGTTTAAGATTTTAAAACATTGATTATTCGTGGTAATGTTTATACCTTCACATACATCACTTATCAATGATTAACATTAATAAATTTGTGTATCATTTAACCAAAAAATTCCACTTGAAAAAATTTATCCAAGTTAAACTAACTGAATAAGAATTGCATGGCCACTGATCATTTCTCTTTACCGAGTCGTGTGTTTTAATGTTTCATGATAATAATTTATTTTGAACCAGACAATGTGGGTAGAGGAAATTAAGTCTTAGCAACAAAAGACCTCAGCAGAGTAATCTACTATTAAATCTTTGAAGGAAGTGAGGTTTTAAGATTTTGCAAAAATCAGGTAAGTTGGTTATTTTCTATAACGAAACTGAGCCAAAATTTTATTACACACGAAAAAAGCAATAAGAAATCACAATGCATAATTCACGATCCTTTCATATTATTTAATGAAATGCATTTATACCATTTAAAAGAATAACCAGAAATACTCAATATGCCCCTAAGTGTCAATTCCTAAAAATTCTATTATACTGAACACAGTTCATCTAAGAAGCATAACAACAAAAAACCCAACTAAATAAATAGATGGGCCTTCTAAATACACTCCACTTCCTAATGACAAAATGATAAAGAAGCAGCAATTACCGCCCTTGAAGAGAATGCAAGGAGAGAAAAACAAATGGCAGCAATACCACATTTAAAGGGAACTTCAGGTATAATGGGAGTCAGAGAGGACCGCTAACCTCTTCTTGGAAGGGGAAGGTACTCTCCTCATTCCCAGGTTTGAGCTAAGGCTTGAATGATGAGGAAAACTGAAGAAAAAGGTCTCAGGAGGGTATTTTAAAAGAAAAAGCTAGCTGCACAATAACGAGCTCCACTGACAAACCATCGAGGCTGCACAATTGGGTTTCTACCAGCACAACCTTACCAACAATCCACATGTCAGATGTCACTCTGAAACACCTTCACCGCGGTGCTGTGCCAACAGTCACATCCCCAATGCACAGGAAGACAGTAAAAGACATGGCTGAACCTCAGTTATGGGTTTGACTTGGCTAGGTCTGGTTTGCTTGTCTTTAGACAGAACCACCATAATAAGTGAGGGCTGGATTCACAAAACTAGTATTGTAATTAAGCATACAAACTTCAGATGCTTAAAGCAGAAGTAAAACTGGAGGCTAAGAGGCTGGCATTTTCTATGAAGTTAATACATTATTTTCATAAAGGAGACGAACTTATACCGACACGTATATATTATAAGTATACTTCCAGGATGCCATTATAAGCGTTGTAGCTTAAAAATGTTATTACACTATTATTTAATTGGGATTACAAACAGTCTTTTTGGGCCAAACTGTGGGACCTGCCTTCTAATAAACAGCTGTACTTTTAATCATGGCAAATTCTGTTGAATCCCACAAAGAAAATGTCATTTTCAGTTTCTTGGCTGATATTTATGGTAATAACTGGTTTCAGCTCTGACTTTAACCTTTAAATTACTTCCACTAGCTTCCTTGAAATCTTTAAAGAGGGTGAAGTATTTGGGCACTTATGTAGTCAAGCTCACAAAATGTTAGATGTTAAACTATGGCTAATTTCTCAAATTTCTTTTTACAGTACATATGACTTTAAACTTTCCAAAACTAAGTAAATAAAGCAAGGATGTCATTTTAAATATACATTTCCTTAAACAAGAAAATTTCATCATTAATAGAATCCTCAAATGAATTGTTTTGAAAGAGACTATTTTTCACTAACTAATCTAACAATATTTGAATAACTTTATTATGATTTCAAGTCAAGAACTCATTTACTATAAATAACAACATAGCAAAAATGTATTATATAAATGAAAGTATTCATGACTTATTTAGAATGGTCAATTCATTGCACAAGAGTACACATGTGCATGTATGCGTGTGTATGTATATTCCAATATTCCAATGCTTGACAACATACTTGGTACTGACTTCCTGAAGAAGAGAAATTTAGAAATACCTATTTAAACTGCTTCCTTTTAAATTTTCTAATATTTTAAATACACAATTTAATGTCATTAACTCATTTCCATAAAATAGATCTGAGAATTATTTATTGGGGAAACAAGCAGTAAACTGGACTTAAAAATTGCTTCCTTAAATTTAAATTCACTGCTGGTTTCCCACATGAGATCTGAAGCGCACACAGAAAGGTTGCAAATACACTAAACCCACCACTCAAAAGAGGGAAGGACCTAGTCAAAGACTGCCAGAGAGGAGCTTGGCTGAGGGTGCTGACAAGGCCAGCACTTTGAGAACAGGTTCCTCACACATAGGGTAGGGAGTGTGCAAGCTTTGAAAAATGACAGATTTCCAGGACTCAACTCTTGAGATTTTCATTCATTTGCCTAGGATGGGGAATAGCAATCTGTACATTTCTTAACAGTGCCCCCAAGTGATTATCAAGTACAAGCAAGATTGACATCTGCTATCCTAACTCCCTACCCACCGCTAACACAGTGATGAGGTTTTCTTAGTCATCTGTTTTTTAATAATTTAACACAATCTACTCTGGAAAGAACAAAGTATTGTTTACTCAGAAAAATTTCTGTTTAAAACAAGTATCAAATTAAAAGGGAGAACTTTAATAAGGGGGTCCCTTCAAGTTAAACGTTTTGCTTGAACTTCTTGGTGTAGTACATACAGTTTGAAAGAACAAACAAAACATTTAAAGGAAGAACTCAGAGAAGTTATGCAATAAAACATGATATTATGTATACCGCTTGAAAATTCATTGAGATTTCTTTATATATTGATTTCCCCTGATACATTTAAAATTACCCCAAATTACATAATTATTATTTTCATAAAACTCTGAAATCTACCAAGAATGTAAGAGCTTGTTGAGAATGTAAAAAGCAGGGCAACCTATGTTTACTTAATCATTCTTTGATATTTGCACCATTGGATCAAATTTAAACCTGTCCTCTCTAAACCTTTTGGTTTCAGGGTTAATACTAGGGGATTAAGTTAAATATGCAAGATAAGGTGCCTAAAGAAATGCACAGTATTAACTAAAGAAATGTGAGTCCCTTTGCTTTATTAATTTAAAGTTGTCTTCTACATTACTTCAGCATCCATCTTTGAGCAATTTTAAAGGTATTTATACCAAAATAATTCCACCTATCAATAACTCAACAGAAAGATTCAAAGTGTACCCAGATTAAACAACAAAACTCAGCTGTCAATGTGAGAAATTAACTGAAGGAACAGTTTATATAAGCATTACTCAGGCTGTGAACTGATTGATCACCTAAGACATACCATAGGCACTGCCACACATTTTCTGTGTGTTGACTCATGTAATCTTCAAAGTAAGTAGTCTGATGAGGAAACTGAAACTTAGAGGCACTATGGAACTTGATCTATATCATAAAATGTGCAAATGGGGAAGCTGGGAATTCAATATCAGTTCTACTTGTCTAACTGGAAAGTAAGCTCCTTAAAGGCAGGATCATAATTCTAAACTCTTGGTACCCACCATACCTCCTAGCACAACGCCTTGCATCAATCAGGAGCTCAAGAAATGATTATTGATGATTGATAACCAATCCATACATATTTCCAGAGACAAATAATGGAAACTTATAAATGGCAACACAATCGTACCAATATTTCTGCTTATTATAATAGGCCTGAGTAACCACAATACACAGACACATGGGAAGATACAGAATAAGTTCATTTCTAAAGCAACTTGAAATTCCCACATTACAAGTTAAATTCATCTACTTTTTAGACTTCTGAATTCAGTCGAGTTCTAAAATTACCATTCTGGAGTAGCTCAATATGCCTTTAAGCTTTAATCTTCTCTCTTCTAATTTCCTGCCATAAAAATCAATAAACTATAGGTTGTAAAGAAAGTTATTTTGTTAGATTACTCCTAGCTAGAGGCAGATGTTAGTTATAACTCTCTCTCTAGTTTAGCAGGTATTTTTCAAGCAGCTGGTGCCCTTTTCCTAGTTAGCTGTTTGCAAGTGTTCCCAGTAGACTTTATGGTACTGCATTCCTGAAAAAGTTCAGGGCACACAGACAAAATTAATTCTCCTTTAGAAGGGAAATTATAGATAGTATTTCCCTTCAAATGAGACCTAGCTATTTCATATATTTGAACTATAGTGCACTTTCATTAACAGGTAAACATTTTTTAATCATATAATTTAAATAATTGCTGAGTCACAAATAAATAAAAATCTCTTATTTACAACTTTATAAAAAAACTTAACCAATGTATCAAATTTTTACATATTAAACATTGATCCCCCAAAACAGAAGATAATACAGCATCAAAAGCATACTTTTCACACATAGCACACTGAATGCATCAAAGTCCCTAATTACTTTTGAGAGTAAGCTGAGAAATTTTAAGGATTTTCCTTACAGGAGCTGGCCCCGTGGCCGAGTGGTTCATGTTTCATGCACTGGGGGCTGGCCCGGTGGTGCAGTGGTTTAGTTCACGCTTTGGCAGCCCAGACTACAAGGGTTCGGATCCCAGGCGCCTGCCAATTCATTGCTTGTCAGCCATGCCTTGGCGGCATCCCACATAAAGTAGAGGAAGATGGGCACGTATGTCAGCCCAGGGCCAGTCTTCCTCAGCAAAAAGAGGAGGATTGGCAATGGATGTTAGCTCAGGGCTGGTCATCTTCACAAAAAAAAAAAGTTCCGTGCACTCCACTTCAGCGGCCTGGGTTCATGGATTTGGATCCCAGGCATGGACCTACTCCACTCATCAGCCATGCTATGGCGGTGACCCACATACAAAGTAGAGGAAGACTGGCACAGATGTTAGCTCAGGACTAATCTTCCTCACCAAAAAAAAACTTTTACTTATAGTTTCCATATTAATACTTTAAATATAACTCTAATACATAAAATAATGGCCCTCCTGACAATGACTAAGTTTTTATAACATAGATATCATTTTAAAGTTTCTATATATGGACAAGACATAATCTCTAATATTTTATACGAGGTCCACACAAAGTCTTCAACACAAAATCAGGGACTGTTCCTTTCTTTGTACACCCCACACCATCTGTATTATAAAAAAACATTGTTAAGTTCATTGTCACTTCTCAGATAAAGCCCAATTCCCCCAGACCACAGAAGTCAAGAAACAACTCAAGACTCATATTTTCCAAGAAATCTTCATTAACAGTAGTTGCCTATGTCAATCCCTCTTCCTTCTATGTAAGATTACGTTAAATTCGAACTACTGATCTTGTACCTAGTGCATTCTTCAGTATATTGTTGGTAAATACTCAACACAGAGGCCTTCTTATGTCCCCAATTATGCTGCAAGTTCACTGAGGACAGGAGAAACACCTTGTATTTCCTTTCTGATTGTTTTTGGCAGGGAAGGATTTGCCCTGAGCTAACATCTGTTGCCAATCTTCCTCTTTTTTTTTTCTCCCCAAAGCCCCAGTACATGGTTGTATGTCCTAGTTGTAAGTCCCTCTAGTTCTATGTGAGCCGCCACCACAGCATGACAAGTGGCAGACAGGTGGTTCCACGACTGGGAAACGAACCTGGGCTGCTGAAGCAGTGAGAGCGCCAAACTTTAACCACTAGACCATCAGAGATGGCTTCTGATTTTTTTATTATCTAACAATGTCTGCCAAGTTTTAGGTGCATGAAAAATATAAAGTCCTTTTTCTTCCTCTTTGGCTGCTGATGTTAAGCAGACAATAGATGAAAAAATGAACAAGAAGTTAAAAAAGAAAACTTTATCTAGAAACATGATGGTAAAACTTGAAAATTTCACGAGCAAAGGGAAAAATCTTAAAAGCAGCCAGAGAGAAAAGCTTACCTTAAAAAAAAAATCACAGTTAGATCAACTGCAGACTTTTCAAAAGCAAAAATGAAAAGCAGAGAATGATATAATAATATCTTTAATGTGCTAAAATAGAATGTGATAGAATAATATTTACAATATGCTAAGAGAAAATAACTATGAACTAGAACTAGTTTTATTTACTAGATCTTATAATTCTATTACCAGCAAAAATATCTTTCAAGAATAATGGTAAAATAAAGGCATTTTAGATTAACAAAAATTAAGAGAATCTTAATCTGCCACCACTAGATTCTCAGTAAAGAAAATTCAGGCAATGAAAAGTCACAGAACATGAAAGCATTGGATGGAATTAAAAAGCAATGAGCAAAATATATAGGAAATTCAAATAACTATTGACTGCAAAATAATAACAACAATAATAATATCTGGTGTAAAAAGTAAACAAGATAAAACTAAAGTACATGACAACAATATCAAAGAAGTTAGGAAGGGAGTGACTGGAGTTTAAAGTTTTAACCACCTTATTTTGTAATACTTTTAGATCTACTTAAGGCTTAGAAGAGACCAAAAAAAAAAAAGAACCAAGTTTCCAGATACCTAACTACGGAGGGTATAAAGCTCTGATGGAGAGCTTTGCTCCTTGGGATTTCTCAATCTTGGCATTACTGACATTTTGGTAGTTCTTTGTTGTGAGAGGCTGTCATGGGCACTGCAGAATGTTTGGCAACATCCTAGCTGCTATTTACTAGATGCCACTAGCACCCTCCTGGTTGTGACAACCAACAGTATCTCCAGACATTGCCAAATGTCTCCTGGGGAGGAGGCGAAAACTTACCAATGAGAACCACTGTTGTAAGTAAAGAAGGGGAAATGGTGAGGTGTGGTCAACTCCTTTTTCTTTTCTCATTTTACTTAGAACCTTACTTGAAAGTACGGACCTCTCTTTTCCAAAAATTTCTGTGACAACAGGACTGTTCTTCCTTTGATAACAACTTATCTTGGAATGCAATTAGCCATTAGCCTCCTTCAGAGAGAGGTAGGAAAACACACCTTTTGACTTGCTGTAATTCCCAATTTTCCCAACTTACAGAGCTTTCTGCTGCTTTGGGTTCAAAAAGAAAAATATAATCTATAGATAAACACTTAACTTTCTGTTAAAACATCGAAATTTTGTGAGCTTTGTTGGAGTAACAATTCTCAACTCCATCAGCTTCATGTCCTACTTCATTCCCTTAGAGCTGAGTTTCTCCATTTAGGGGAGATATTTTTATTGTAAAAACAAAATAATCAGAGAGAGAGTTGATAGCTCCAGAGATTTGCAGGGAGTCTCCCTCAAGTCTTCAGGTGACTACTGAAGAGCAAAAGCATATGAGAAAACTATCCAAGATAGGGGAGAGAACCATCTGAATGGATTAGAGGAAGCAAACTCAAACCTCACCACACAGGGTCTGGAATGGTTCCCGTTCTCACAGCTATAGTGGAAAACATCTTAATTAACCAGGAATTAGGTAGAGTACTTAGAAGAGCTTTGCTTCAGTAGTGAGGCAAAATTAGCCCTAGACTAAATGCTGCTCTTGTTCACTTAAGAAATTTTAAAAGCAAGACCTGACACCATCAAACTGATCCAAAGTAACTTAACTATGTCCCAGGAAAAAAATTCAAGAATATTTATAAGAATATGAAAATATCCAGTACTCAAGAAGGTAAAATCACAATGTCTGGCATTCAGTCAAAAATGATCAAGGATACTAAAAAACAAGAAAAAAAATTATAATAAGAAATAAGAAAAATTGATCAGTTAAAACCAATCCAAAAATAATACAAATTACAGACCATGCAAGACCCTAGAGCAAGGGTCAGCAAATTATGGCCTGTGGGGCAAATCTGGCCTGAGGCCTGTTTTTATTTGTTTGTTTTGTTTTGTTATGGCCTATAAGCTAAAAATGGTTATCACATTTTGAAAGGATATTTTAATAAAAAAGAAGACAATAATGACTATGGAACAGACCCTATGTGGTCCACAAAGCCTAAAATAATTACTATACATACATACACACACAGAAGATATTAAAAGAATCCAAACTTCTAGAGATAAAACTACAATGACTGAGATGAAAAATACACTGGATGGGATTAACAGCAGAGTCATGAATGAATAAAGACGTTTTCTGTCAACGACAGACCCTAAATGCAATGGTGGTCCCATAAGATTATTACCATATAGCCATTAGTACCATATAGTGTAGTAGGCTATACCAACTAGGTTTGTGTAAGGACACTCTATGATGCTCGCACAACAACGAAATTGCCTAACCAGGAATTTATCAGAACATATCCCCCATACATGACTGTATTTGAGAAGAAGAAAAGATTAGTGAATTTGAAGACAAGGCAACAGAAACTACCCAAAATGAAACACAAAGAAAAATACCCCCCAAAACACCCCAAACCAAACAAAAGTTAATAGAACATCAGTAAGCTTTGTGACAACTTCAGGAACCCTAATACACCTGTGATGAAAGTTCCTGAAAAGGGAGAAAGGGGCAGAAAATTTTTGAAAAAATAATGGTTAAAAATGTCCCATGTGATGAAAACTATAAGTGCACAGACCCAAGACGCTTAACCAATGCCAACACAAAAAAAACTAAAAACCACACCAAGGCACTGCTAGGCAGATTTTAAGTTGACTCTCAAGATTTCCTCTCCAATCCCTGCCATCACTCTATAGTGTAAACACCCTGCATAAACCCCAGAACTGTGAATATCATGGATTTTCTCTTTTGATTAGGTCATGCTATATGGAACAGCTGACCTTTAGATAGGAAGATTATCTGGGTGGGTCTGACCTAATCACATGAATCTTTAAAGTCAGAGAGTTTTTTCCAGCTGCTGAGAGAAGTCAGAGATTTGAATCCTGGAAGGGATTCACTATTCCCTTGCTGGCTTTGAAGATAGAGTGGGCCACATGCCAAGGAACATGGGTGGACAGGCTTTAGGAACTAAGAATGACAGAGAGCAAGGAGATGGGGACATCAGTTCTACAGCTGCAAGGAAATAGATTTGGCCAACAACCTGAATGAACTTGGAAGGGAATCCTTTCCCAGAGCTTCCAGGTATTCCCAGAGCTTCCAGGTAAGAGTTTAGCCTGGACAACACCATGATTTCACCCTTGTCAAACCCTGAACAGAGAACCCAGTCATGCCCACCCGAATCGGACCTCCAGAACTCTGAGATAATAAATAGATGTTTTAAGTCACTAAGTTTTTGGTAATTTCTTATACAATAACTGAAAGCTAACACAAAGTCACTTCATAAACTGCCTAAAATCGGTGATATAGAGAAAAATCTTATAAATCAACCAGAAAAAAATGTATATTAAGAAGAAGATTAAGAATGAAAGCATACTTCTTATCAGCAAGAGGTAAGCAAGAAAACAATGCAACTACATCTATAAGTAAGTACTGTGGAACAAAAATTGTCAACCTAGAAGTCTATCAAATGAAATATCTTTCAAGAACAAAGACAAAACAAAGACTTTTTCAGACATACAAAGCTGAAAGAATTCATCACCAGCAGACCTGTACTACAACAAATGAATAACAGATGGAAATGTGGATATACACAAAGGCATAAAGGGTACCAGATAGGTACAAGTATAAAACTTTTTTTTTGTTATTTCGATATATTAAACTAATCTTAAATAGACTGCTACAGCAAAAAGAATTACAAAGTATTGTGGGGATTATAACACATGTAGAAGTAGGCTACAGCTACATGCTTGTAGCTTGTTCACTTGTTTGTGTTGGTGATAATAAGTACTGAAAAATCTAACAAACAAATATAGCAGCAAACAAAATCAGAATTCTCATGGTTCCAATTGCCAGGTCAGACTAGGCATGTATCAAGGGAAATTAGAATTTGTTAACATGATTTAAAAATTTAATTTTTGCTATATTATTTCCTTCCTCTTGAAACTTATGAAATCTTCTTTGCTAAGATCTCTATCAGTGAAAAAGATTGTAAACTCACTTTTCAGCTTTAAATTTTATATTTCGTTATTATTTCTTGATACTGCCTCTTTAAAAGGCAGCGAGTGATTCAAGGCCACGGTTCTGATGAAATTGATGATTTGCTTGACAGTGTAATAAGCAGCCTGTGGGATGCTTCAGGAAAAGGACTTTTATTTTGGGGCATGTCCAGCAACATATCATCCTGTTCAAACTGATCTCATGAAAAAGATCCACACTCTGAAGTGTTTTTCTGGATGGTTCTTGAGCTTTCTTGCCTTTGTAATTTGACTGAATCAAACTGTGTCAATAAACGCTTCAGCTTTAGATCCCCTTGGGTTCAGAGAACAAAGTAAAATCCAAGGAAAAGTAATACTTTTTATACTATTCTATTTGACTTTTTCCAAATAAAAACTTGAGATAACCACAAATGTCAATAATCATAATGACGGGTTTCTTTAGTTTCTATCAATTAACTTGAAACTACTCTAGATGTTTTAATATAGTAACTATGATGTTTAGTTCTTCCTGATCTTATATGGTAGCATCCAACACTACTCCACATGTGTTTGGCATGAAAGAATAGTTGAATGGCATAAATGAACATAGAAGTAGTTTATTTAATAAATACAATTTCAAGAGTAACAATAAGTCTTTTCATTTTATCCATACTCTGATCTCAGTGTCAATTTTCATCACTACATTTATCATTTTAAGCTAACATTTTAGCTAAAATGTATTAAGTACCCAACACTCTTCAAAGTGTTTTACATATATTAACTAATTTAATCCTCACAATAAATCTGTGAGGTAGGTACTGTAATCCCAATTTTACAAATGAAACACTGGATCACAGAAAAAATAGTAACTTGACCAAAGTCTCACAGCTAGAGTGCAGGGGAGCCAAGTCACACTCTGTCAGCCTGGATTCAGAGGCCCTGCTCTTAACCAATATGGAATGCTGCCTCCTGGACTTAACACATAAGAACCTTTTCCTTTTCTCCTACTCTTCATCTTAATAAATGACACTATAGCTCACTCACGTTGCCCTGGATGTCATTCTAGATTCTTCTCTCTCCTTCACCCCCTTCCATTTAATCAGTCATCAGATCTTAGACATACTAGCAGCTAAATTATTCTCCATTGCCCCATTTTTCACACAGGCTGCCACCCTTCTTTTCTTTTCTTTTTTTTTGGTGAGGAAGATTGTCCCTGAGCTAACATCTTCCTTTATTTTGTATATGGGATGCCGCCACAGCATGGCTTGATGAGTGGTGTGTAGGTCCACACCCAGGATCCAAACCCATGAACCCCGGGCTGCCAAAGCGGAGCATGCTAACTTGACCACTACACCACTGGGCTGGCCCCAGAGGCTGCCACTTTCCTAATTCAGGCTCATAGCATCTCTCCCTTGAACTACTGCAGCTGTTCTCAACCTTCAACTTTACATCGCAACCAGAGTAATCTCTCTAAGTTAAAAATCTGATCATTGACTCTTGTGTTTTTAAGAAGTAATATTTCCCACAATATTGTGTCTAAACCTCTTAACGTGGTTTTCAAAGCCCTTCATGTGCTATTAAGTCTCTTTCTAGACTCATTTGCTTCCATTCTCCACATGCAGCTACATACTAATAATATTGAAATATTTGTTTCCAAAAGGTCTCAAACTGTTTCACGGAGCATCCTTTGCCTGGGATATACCACCACTTCTTTGTCTATCTGGAAATTTAAGCCCTAAACATTCACTTCCATGAATCGAGGTTCTTCTGTGAACTCTTTAGTATAAGGATAGGATTCAAGAAGCTGGGGTCTTGAATAGGAAACCTCAGATTCTCTACATTCAGATTTTATAGGACTCAATATTCTTAACTTTTCAAACTAAACATTATATGCACTTTATATAACTTAAACATTATATAAACTTTAATATTATCTTTCCAAACCAAATATTACCTTTGAGTCAGTATTCCAGTTTTGGTGAATAACAGTCTATTGGCTATTTAAAAAACATAACTCCCAACTGTGAAAATAGACAGAAGTCAACTTATTAAACACCAACGAAAAAGTAAACCTGAGTCTTTCACCAAAATATCAAAGACATAGTTCTGTCTGCTTAATATCTTTTTCATTCTCCTTTTTAAGGTAATAACAGGACTCACCCTTCCTTTGGGAAACTCCTCCTTGACTCCCAGTAGCTGGGATACACAAGTGAGTAGGCATGGTCAATAAGAACCCGATACAAGGAACACAGGGAAAGAAACTGGTTCAGAAATGAACTGGTGACCCGAGTCAAGAAAGTCAGTTTTCATCTCGGGAGTTTTTTTCTGACAGAACTTGTGGGGAAAATCCTCTTGCTTTTAGGATTAGGGTATGGGGAAGCAGATATGTTTGGAGTTGCTGTCCTACATTTTCCCCTAATTATATGGAGAAAGCCTAACTGGGAGTCAGGGGATGAAAAGAATCAGAGAAATAAAAAGTAGGAGGAGAGTGGGTAAAGGAGAGGGAGTAAGAAAAGGGTAAGATAAATGAGTAAGATAAGGAGAAGGGAAAGAGAAAAGAGAAGGAAATAGAGAAATAGAGAGATGGGGGGAGAGAGATAAAGACGGGGGGGAAGATCTGATGATGTTAGTTGAACCTATATATCCATCTGGGCATATGCAGCTTTGCTCCTGGATATTCTGGTTAGAAAAGCCAATACACTGTCTTCTTTACTGAAGCTTGCTTTTGATTCTCTAACTTCCACCTGAGTGAGTCCTAATACAGAAACCCATCTAAAATTTTTTACATTATTCCCCTCCCAAGAAAGTACAAAATCCATTTAACAGCATGAACAGCATTTTTGCACATCATTTTAGAATTTTAAAATTCTCTTTATCTTTTTAATCAAACTACAGAAGTAATTTAAGAAGACAGGACAAATTTATCCAATGTGACATTCAGTCAGGGAAAGGCTATAAAAGCATTTTATCTACAACTCCGCAGGACTGTTAGAAATGACATGCAATTATGACCTCAGTGAAAAGAGAAAGATACCACCTTCAAGAGCACTTTCCCTGACACATAAAGAGTCCACCTTATATAAAAAAGATTGAAGCCAACAGAAGCATCTACTAAACTAATATTCTGTTAACACTTATATTTTCTCCTGAGGTCTATATTACTACTCACACTAATGACATCTGGCAGGATCATTATCTAAAGTGATATGACATCAAATAGTTTACTATGTACTTATAATGACACATTGCATTTGAATGAATTATTCCCCCAATTATTACTGCCCCTTATGGAAGCACAAATTAAAACCACAATGAGAAATCTCTATATATTATCAGAATGGTTAAAGTAAAAATATAAATATAAATAATGTATAAAAATATAAATATAAATAATGTATAAAAATATAAATTAAAATGGCCAAAATAAAAAATAGTGGTAACAACAAATGCTGGTGAGTATGTGGAAAAACTAGATCACACTGGATTGCTGGTGGGAATATAAGATGTTACTCTAGAAAAAAGTGTGTTAGTTTCTTCAAAAACTAAACATGCAACTACAATATGACCCAGCAATTATACTCTTGGTCATTTACCCCAGAGAAATGAAAACTTATGTTCACACAAAAACTTGTATACCAATGTCTAGAGCAGCTTTATCCATGTTTTGGATGGAATTATATTCCCGCCAAATTTGTTAATTAAAGCCCTAGCCCTCAGTGTGACTATATTTGGAGATAGGACCTTTAGGGAAGTAACTAAGGTTAAATGAGGTCATCTGAGTGAGGCCCTAATCCGATAGGGCTAGTGTCCTTCTAAGAAGAGGAAGAGACACAAGACCTCTCTCTCAGTGCACACACACAGAAGAGGCCATGTGAGGTCATGGAGACACAGTGAGAAAACAGCTGTATGAAGCCAAGAAAAGAGTCCTCACCAGAAACTGAATCTGCTGGCACCTTGATCTGGGACTTCTAGCCTCCAGAACTATGAAAAAATAACTGTTGTTTAAGCCATCCAGTCTGTGGTTCTGGGAGACCAAGCAGATGTATACAATTCATAATGGCCAAAAACTGTAATACAATTCATAATGGCCAAAACACAGATGTCCTTCAACAGGTGAATAATTAAACTGTGGTCATCCATACCATGTGTGGTAGGCAGAATAATGATCCCCAGTGATGTCCACATCCTAACCCATGGAACCTATAAATATATTAGGTTACATGGCAAAGAGACATTAAGATTGCAGATGGAATTAACCCATTCAGAAAAACTCTTTTAGTCCTATAATCTAAATAAAAATGAAAGAAGTATTCATTTAGAATTAAGAAGAAAGAAAAATAAGAAGTCTGATCTATTCATTATAAGGACAACAAATATCAGTGATGTTTTTGCATGAAAAATGTTAATATTTAATATATAAAACTAAATCAATCTTAATGATGATAATGCTTATAATGATTGGTAAGCTTTGAAAACAATTATGTATATAATTATTTAATTCTACAGGCTCTCAGCCCTGGCTACATTTCAGAATTATCTATAGAGCTCCAAAAATCATCTTCAAAATACAGATATCTGGCCCCCCCCAAGAGATTATGATTTAATAAGGGCCAAGGATTTTGGATTTTTAAAAAGTTCTACAGGTAATTCTGATGCACAGGATGAAACACACTAACACAAGATTTAATTACAATTTTAATCTACTATAAAAACATTGTAGGGGCCAGCCCGGTGGCGTAGCGGTTAAGTTTGTGTGTTCCGCTTCAGTGGCCCGGGGTTCACTGGTTTGGATCCTGGGTGTGGACCTAAGCACCACTTGTCAAGCCATGCTGAGGCGGCGTCCCACACAGAGCAACTAGAAGGATGCACAACTATGACATACAAGGATCTACTGGGGCTTTGAAGAGGAAAAAAAACAGCAAAAAAGGAGGAAGATTAGCAACAGATGTTAGCTCAGGGCCAATCTTCCTCAAAAAAAGAAAAAAACATTATAGAGTGACGTCAGCATCATGGCAGAGTGAGATTCCCTCTTTGAATCTCTGCCCCCTACAACACAACGAAAACATCATTCACATTCCAAGAGAGCTCAATCAAACACTACAAAGGACTTCTAAGAAACCCCTGCTGCCATACATCAGACAGTGGAGGTGCAGGAAGCCCAAAAGGACGGGAGGAGAGGTAAGAAGTTGTACTCCCCCTCCCCAATCGATCGGCAAAGACAGCGAGGTTCACAGACAGAGGGGGGAGGGGCGGCCCACAGCGGAGAAAACTATCGCCATCCAGGTGCTCTCACAGACTGTCGCGAGATCCCCACTGGTTAGCGATGATGGACTGTTTAGGGGGTGTAGCAAACATCCTAAGAGAGCCAGAAAGGAAACCCCAGGGTCAAGCAGGAGAAAGAGAGGACCCCTCCCCCCACACGCCCGGTGTTTCAGCATAATCCTTCCGGAGGCTGCGGCCACCTCAGAGCAAACCGCTCGCGATCTCCATCCAGTGGCAGCAGGGAGAAACTGCAGGACCAATTTTATCATGAGGGGAAAAAATAAGGCTGTCCCCGTCGGATCCTTGTGACAATTTGTCAGGGCTACAGACCAAAAGGAAAATGACAAACACCCAGAAACCAACCCTGAAGGCACAGAATTTGATAACCTGAATGAGAGAGAATTCAAAATAGCCATCATAAACAAACTAATGAAATACAAGAGAACACACAGAAACAAATCAACGAATTCAAGGATTTTGTCACAAAAGAGATTGAAAGCATAAAGAAAAACTAATCAGAATTATTGGAGATGAAAAACAAAATCAACGAGATAGTGGAAAAAATGGAGTCTTTAAAGAGCAGAACTGACAATATGGAGGAACGAATTAGCACTATTGAGGATGGCCATGCAGAAATGCTACAGATAGAGGAGGAGAGAGAGCTAAGACTAAAAAGAAATGAAGAAATTCTTCGAGAAATATCAGACTCAATGAGGAAAAGCAACATAAGGATAATAGGTATTCCAGAAGGAGAAGAAAGAGAAAAAGGAGCAGAGAGTTTGTTCAAAGAAATAATAGCTGAGAACTTCCCGAACCTAGGGAATGAGAGGGAAATAACAGTGAATGAAATCAATAGATCCCCTAAATATATAAACAGGAATAAAAAATCATCTCGCCACATAGTAGCAAACTTGAAAAATACCCGTGACAAGGAAATAATATTGAAGGCAGCCAAACAAAAAAACAAAATAACATACAAAGGACACCCCTTCAGGCTCTCAGCTGATTTCTCGACATAAACTCTACAGGCTAGGAGAGACTGGAATGATATATTCAAAATCATGAAAGACAAAAACCTTCAGACGAGAATACTTTATCCAGCAAAAATATCCTTCAAATACGATGGAGAAATAATAACTCTCCCTGATAAACAAAAGCTAAGAGAGTTCGTCACCACAAGACCCCCACTACAAGAAATGCTCAAGAAGGCCCTTAGGCCTGAAAAAAAAACAAATGAGAAAGGGGATACAAAGATTTCAGCAAGGAGAAAAGCAAGGAGACTAAACCAGAACAAACTACAGTTGGATAACATCAAAAATTAATTCAAGCTCATCACTGGAAACAGACATTCATGACACAATCTGGAATAAAGAGATAACAAATAAGGAGGGGAAAAGGTAAGGGATTGAATCGACCCAGCCTCAGGAAAAAGGAGGCATCCAAAAATGTACTTTCTTATCCAGGAGATTGCTTATATAAACCTCACAGTAACCACTAAACAAATAACCAGAAGAGAACCACACATGACAAATAAAGAGAAAACCAAGAGAATGAGCATGCAGAAATACCAAATTGAATTTGCAGTCCAAAACACAAGGGACAAGAAACGAAGGAAATGCAAAAGAACCAGAAGATGAACAATAAAATAGCAACATTAAATCCTCATATATCAATAATCACTCTAAATGTAAATGGATTGAATTCTCCAATCAAAAGACACAGAGTGGCAGGATGGATTAAAAACCAAGATCCAACAATCTGCTGCCTCCAGGAAACACATCTCAGCTCTAAAGACAAACACAGACTCAAAATAAAAGGATGGAAAACAATACTCCAAGCTAATGGCAAACAAAAGAAAGCAGGAGTAGCCATACTTATATCAGACAAAGTAGACTTCAAGATAAAAAAGGTAATGAAAGACAAAGAAGGGCAATATATAATGATAAAAGGGACACTTCACCAAGAAGACATAACACTTATAAATATCTATGCACCCAACACAGGAGCACCAAAGTACATAAAACAACTGCTAAAAAACCTTAAAGGAGATATTAATAATAACACAATAATAGTAGGGGATCTTAACACCCCCCTTACATCAATAGATAGATCATCCAGACAAAAAGTCAATAAGGAAATAATGGACTTAAACGAAAAACTAGACACAATGGACTTAATAGATATATACAGAGCACTCCACCCAAAAAAAGCAGAGTACACATTCTTCCCAAGTGCACATGGAACATTCTCAAGGATAGACCATATATTAGGAAACAAGGCAAACCTCTATAAATTTAAGAAGATTGAAATCATTATAAGCATCTTTTCTGATCATAATGCTGTGAAACTAGAAATCAACTGCAAGGAAAAAACTAGGAAAGGGACAAAGATGTGGAGACTAAACAACATGCTACTGAACAACCAATGGGTTGTTGATGAAATTAAAGGAGAAATCAAAAGCTATCTGGAGACAAACGAAAAGGAAAATACACCATACCAACTCATAAGGGATGCAGCAAAAGCAGTCCTGAGAGGGAAATTCATAGCAATACAAGCTCACCTTAACAAACAAGAAAAATCCCAAATAAATAACCTTAAATTGCACCTAACAGAACTGGAAAAAGAACAGACAAAGCCCTGAATCAGCAGAAGGAGGGAAATAATAAAAATGAGAGCAGAAATAAATGAAATTGAAACCAAAAAAACAGTAGAAAGGATCAATGAAACAAAGAGCTGGTTCTTTGAGAAGATAAATAAAATTGACAAACCCTTAGCCAGACTCACTAAGAAAAAAAGGGAGAAGACTCAAATAAATAAAATTAGAAATGAAAGAGGAGAAATTACAACAGACACCACAGAAATACAAGGGATTATTAGGGAATACTATGAAAAACTTTATGCCAACAAATTGGACAACCTAAAGGAAATGGACAAATTCTTGGACGCGTACAACCTCCCAAAACTGAATCAAGAAGAAATAGAGAATCTGAACAGACCAATCACAAGTAAAGAGATTGAAACAGTAATCAAATACCTCCCAAAAAATAAAAGCCCAGGACCAGATGGCTTCCCTGGAGAATTTTATCAAACGTTCAGAGAAGATTTAGCACCTATCCTTCTCAAACTATTCCAAAAAGTAGAGGAAGTTGAAATACTTCCCAACACATTCTATGAGGCCGACATCCTCCTGATACCAAAGCCAGACAAGGACAATACCAAGAAGGAAAACTACAGGCCAATATCACTGATGAACATAGATGCAAAAATCCTCAACAAAATATTGGCAAACCGAATACAGCAATACATCTAAAAGATCATACACCACGATCAAGTGGGATTTATACCAGGGACACAGTGATGGTTCAACATCCGCAAATCAATCAACGTGATACACCACATTAACAAAATGAAGAATAAAAACCACATGATCATCTCAATCGATGCAGAGAAGGCATTCGACAAGATCCAGCATCCATTTATGATAAAAACTCTCAACAAAATGGGTATAGAAGGAAAGTACCTCAACATAATAAGGGCCAGATATGACAAACCTACAGCAAACATCCTACTCAACGGGGAAAAACTGAAAGCCATTCCTTTGAGGACAGGAACAAGACAAGGGTGCCCACTCTCACCGCTCTTATTCAACATAGTACTGGAAGTGCTGGCCAGAGCAATTAGGCAAGAAAAAGGAATAAAAGGACTCCAAATAGGCAATGAAGAAGTGAAACTCTCACTATTTGCAGACGACATGATCTTATACATAGAAAACCCAAAAAATTCCATCGGAAAACTACTAGAAACAATCAACAACTACAGTAAAGTGGCAGGGTATAAAATCAACTTACAAAAATCAATTGCATTTCTATACACTAACAATGAACCAACAGAAAGAGAACTCAAAAAGACAATCCCATTTACAATTGCAACAAAGAGAATAAAATATCTGGGGATAAATTTAACCAAGGAGGTCACAGACCTATACAATGAAAACTATAAGACACTATTGAAAGAAATCGAGGAGGACATAAAGAAATGGAAAAATATTCCATGCGCATGGATTGGAAGAATAAATATAGTTAAAATGTCCATTCTACCTAAAGCAATCTACAGATTCAATGCAATCCCAATCAGAATCCCAATGTCATTCTTCACGGTAATAGAACAAAAACTACTGAAATTCGTATGGGGCAACAAAAGAGCCCGAATAGCTAAAGCAATTCTGAAAGAAAAGAACATAGCTGGAGGCATCACAATCCCTGATTTCAAAATATACTATAAAGCTACAGTAATCAAAACAGCATGGTACTGGTACAAGAATAGACACACAGATCAATGGAACAGAATTGAAAGCCCAGAAATAAAACCACACACCTATGGACAGCTAATCTTTGACAAAGGAGCAAAGAACATACAATGGAGAGAGGGAAGTCTCTTCAATAAATGGTGCTGGGGAAATTGGACACCAACATGCAAAAGAATGAAAGTAGACCATCTCCTATCACCATATACAAAAATCAATTCAAAATGGATCAAAGACCTGAAAGTGAGACCTGAAACTATAAAACTCCTGGAAGAAAATATAGGCAGTACACTAATTGAGATTGGACATAAAGGGATCCTTTCAGATTCCATGTCTACCCAGACAAGGGAAACAAAAGAAAAAATAAACAAGTGGGACCTCATCAGACTAAAGAGCTTCTACAAGGCAAATGAAACAAGGATCAAAATGAATAAACAACCCACCAGCTGGGAGAAAATATTTGCAAATCGTTTGTCCGACAAGGGATTAATCTCAGTAATATATAAAGATCTCATACAACTGAGCAACAAAAAAACAAACAACCCGATCAAAAAATGGGCAGAGGATATGAACAGATATTTTTCCAAGGAAGAGAGACAGATGGCCAATAGAGACATGAAAAGATGTTCAACATCACTAATCATCAGGGAAATGCAAATCAAAACTACACTGAGATATCACCTTACACTGGTTAGAATGGCTATAATCACAAAGACAAATAACAACAAATGCTGGAGAGGTTGTGGAGAAACGGGGACCCTCATTCAGTGCTGGTGGGAATGCAAACTGGTGCAGCCTCTATGGAAAAACAGTATGGAGAGTCCTCAAAAAATTAAAAATAGAAATACCGTATGATCCAGCAATCCCACTCTTGGGCATCTACCCAATGGACATGAAATCAACCATCACAAGAGGCAGATGCACCCCTATGTTCATTGCAGCATTATTCACTATAGCCAAGAAGTGGAAGCAACCCAAGTGTCCCTCGACTGATGATTGGTTAAAGAAGATGTGGTATATACATACAATGGATTACTACTCTGCCATAAGAAAAGACACAACTGTCCCATTTGCAACAACATGGAAGGACCTAGAGGGTATTATGTTAAGTGAAATAAGCCAGAGAGAGAAGGACAGACACTGCATGAACTCACTCATATATAGAATATAAGTGAACACACAGACAGAGAGAACTGATTGGTGGTTACCCAGGGGAAGGGGGGTGGGGGGACACAAGGGGTGAAGGGTTACATCCACAAGGTGACGGACAAACAAAAATGTACAACTAAAACCCTACAGTGTTATAAACTATTAAGACATCAATTAAAAAAAATGGTAAAAAAAAAAAAAAAACATTGTAGAAAACAACTTAAAATTTTAACAATAAGGAATTGGTTGAAATGTAATAAAGGCATAAAATGGAATACTGTATGGTGATTAAAAATGATGCTGCAGAAATACAACTACTGACATAGAAAGTTGTATGTAAGTATATATACAAACACACACAAAACAATATGTATAATTCTATTTTTGTAAAACAAAATACACATGGACAAATACGTATAGGATGGAGTTAATTTTAGTTGACTGTAGTTATTCTTTATGCTGCTCTTTTTGTTTGCCTATATTATTTGGTATTTCTGAATGAGTACATATGACTTATATATGTATATAAAAATAAAGCAACTTCATTTTGGTGACAGAAAAGGTTAACTTTAAATAACATGTATACCGCCACATGATGATGTTTCAGCCAACGATGGACTGCATATACAATGTTGGTCCCATAAGATTATAATGGAGCAGAAAAATTTCTAACACCTAGTGACATCATAGCCATCATAACATAGTTACATAATGTGAAAGTGAGTGGTGAGTTGGCGAGGGCTGATGTGAAGGCAGCTGAAGAATTTGGGGAAACTCCAGACAAACTGACTGTGGAGGAAAATTACTTGCCAGAGCAAATATTCAATACGGATGAAACTTCCCTATTCTGGAAACAGATGATCCATAAGGAGGCCAAGTCAATGACAGGTTTCAAGGCCTTTAAGGAAAGGATAACAGTCTCGCTTAGAGGCGATGTTACAGGCTACAAATTGAAACCCTCTGTGATCTGGCACAGTGAGAACTCCAGACCCTTCAAGCATATCAGTAAGCACACACTGCCAGTGTACTACAGTACCAATAAGAAGTCATGGACAACCCAGTTCCTCTTCCAAGACGCCCTCCTAAATTGCTATACTAGTGAAATGGAGAAGTACTGTTTGGAGGTATTTCAAGATTTTGCTTATTGTTGATAATGCGCCCAGACATCTCCCTTTTACTGGTGATCTTCACCCTAATATCAAAGTGGTGATTCTCCCTCTCAACAACGCCTCTTTGATCCAACCAGTGGATCAAGGAGTTATAGCAGCTTTTTTAAGACCTACTACCTGAGGAGGACCTTTACCTAGGCTATTGCTGCAAGTGAGGAAGACAGTGAGAAGCACTGATGTGATTCTGGAAGGATTACAACATCTATGACTGTATCAAGAACCTTGTTTAGGCTTGGGATGATATCACCAAGGAGTATATGAATGGCATCTGGAAGAAGATACTCAAGAGGTTCACCCACAACTTCAAAGGATTTGCCAAGGATGAGGAGGTTACAAAAATCTACAAGGCTATGGTTGAGATGGCTAACAACTTTAACCTGGATATGGATGAGGATGACATTGAGGAGCTCCTAGAGTTGGTTCCTGAGGAACTGATTAATGTGGAGTTGTTGGAACTGGAACAGGAATGCACAGCTGAAGAAGCAAGAGAAAAGAAAACTGCAGGAGAAGAAAAAGAAGAATATGCCCCAAGAAAATTCACAGTGAAGGGTTTGGCAGAAGCTTTTGCAGCCCTCAACAAACTCCTTAAAAAATTTGAAAGCATGGAACCCAACACCGAAAGCTTTCCATTCATAGAGAGGAATATTCACCGTGCATTATCTGCTTACAATCAAATCTATGATGAAAAAAAGAAACAAACCAAGAAAACCACCGTGGACATATTTCTGAGAAGAGTGACATCTCCTCAAGAAGAGCCTCAGGCAGCTCCTTCAGGAGGTATTCCAGAAGAAGACACTGTTATCATAAGAGATTGCAGCTCCATGTGTGTTACTGCCCCTGAAGATGTGAAGAACGGTCAGTGGGACAAGATGTGGAGATGGAAGACAGTGATACTGATGATCCTGAACCTGTGTAGGCCTCAGATAATGTATATGTTTGTGTCTTAGTTTTTAACCAAAAAGTTTAAAAAGTAAAAAAAATTAAAAATTTTAAAACTAGAAGAAAGCTTATAGAATAAGGATATAAAGAAAATATTCTTGTACAGCTGTACAATGTGTTTGGTTGTAAGCTGTGTTATTACAAGAGTCAGAAGTTTAAAAATCTTAAATTTTATCAAGTAAAAAAGTTATAGTAAACTATTGAAGAAAGAACAATTTTTAAAATAAATTTAGTGTAGCCTAAGTGTACAGTGTTTATAAAGTCTACAGGAGTGTACAGTGACGTCCTAGGCCCTCACATTCACTCACCACTCACTCACTCACTCACCCAGAGCAACTTCCAGTCCTGTAAGCTCCACTCATGGTAAGTGCTCTATATAGGTGTACCATTTTTTATCTTTTATACTGTATTTTTACTGTATCTTTTCTATGTTTAGATACACAAATACCACTGTGTTACAATCGCCTACAGTATTCAGTACAGTAACATGCTGTACAGGTTTGTAGCCTAGGAGTAACTGGCTATGCCCAATAGCTTAGGTGTGTATAGTAGGCTATACCACCTAAGTTTGTGTAAGTAGATTCTATGATTGCACAACTACCAAATCACCTAACAATGCATTTCTCAGAATGTATCCCCATTGTTAAGCGACATATGACTGTACTTTCAACTAAATTAAGAAATATTTTTATTTTGAGATAAAGCAAGTACGGCAAAATTTTGACAAATGGTGAATCGAGACAAAGGGCATACGGATGTACTATTCATACAACTTTTCCACAGGTTTAAAATGATTCAAAATTTAAAAGTTGAGGAAAAATATATCAAAGAAAATAGTTTAGAATTTGGTTCTCTCTCCAAATATAGACTGACCATTTGATATATCAATACATGAATCCTTTAAAAGAATTTACTTAAGTCAGCTTAAATATGTTAAAGCAGGTATTAGCTGAAATAACCAAAATAAACATGAAATTATAGAAATATATACACAAAAGTATATACAAATATGTTTAATGTATGAAGGAACATATGTATGTATGTGGTTTTTTTTTAATTTAAATTCTCCTACTATACCCCTTTAGTAACCAACTGCATAGATCTCTTTACTGTATTAGCCAATTACTAACTTTCAAAAATAACTTTTCCAATACAAATCCATTCATAAAACATATCAAGCATCAAAAATATCAACTTCATAAAATGAACATCTCACCTCATCTAAGTCTTGGATATAAACTGGTTTTTCCTCAAAGCCAACTGGCATTGGTTCACTGTAGGGAATCTTTACTTCTTCATACATCTTGTTATTCTCTCTTTGGATTCCTTCTGGTAAAATCATCTATGAACATCAAAAATTAAAAGTCCAATAATAATAAAAAATAAAATGACTGCTCTGGTAAAGATTCTTTAATTAAAGCAGGAGAGAGAGAAAGAACGCTACTGGTTTTATGACACAGCACTGGTAAATAATTTAGCCAATTTAAAGGAAACCGAGCCTAAACAAAACAAAAACAAACAAAAAACCATACACACACATAGCAGTCATGTATTGGATATCTCATATAGCATACAGACCATATTATGTTGATGAATTTTAAGTACACATTAATTAGATGGTATTCCTGAAGACAAACGTACTCACGTAGCTAGGAAAACTGTGCAATACACAGCGCAAAGTTTAGTCAAAAAGTGATGTAACTGCTAAAACTCAAAAATACAAGTTGCATAAATAATGAAAGGGAGGAGAACAAATATATTTTAAATACCTACTACGTGCCAAGAACTTTACATACACTGCATTTTCTCATTGTCCTCAATATTTTTAAATACAATTTAGCATAGTATAGTCAACTAGTACTAGAGTCACAAAAGGAACCGGGAAAATCTACGTGTCATATTATCTAAAAGTGATCATATACCAATGACATACCTTTGCACCAGCAATGAATGCTGATGTTTTCATGGCTTCAGCCTGGGAATCATAAACATGGGGATAACGTATTTTTTCAACATCCGTGTCTCTCTGCCTGCCCAGAATTGGACCGCTTCTAGCATTCAGAAGTGCCTGCTCTCTGTTAATACAAAAATAATAGGATAAATCCGAAATTTTTACCTTGCAAAGGAAAATATACACTAAAGCAAGGTCACTACAATCACTATTGCAGGTAGCCTTCATTATAAAAGAAAAGAAATTAAACTACACAAAAGAAGATAGCAATCCTGAAATTTTTTGTGTAACCACATAGGAGTCAGTCAACACATTTTTAGGTACTATTTTTAGATGAAATGGCTTGGTAAGTTTGACTTAATGTTCTTTCTTTATAATTTTGTTTGTCACAATCCAAAGATGTTTAATAAGGTATAAATTCCTTTTTTAAAGTGGGTTTCAGTGTTTAAAGACCAAGTGTAATAATATCTTTATTTCATTTTCCTCCTTTCTACTTCTAAATAACAGCATGGGAAAGTATTCACTAAGCTAGGAAAGAAGACAAAAGTCTTCAAATAAATTTGTGCAGGCTTCATAAATCTTAACCTAGTGGTGTGTACACAGCACCTAAAAACAGCTTACTGCTATAATCTTAATCTCTCACCTACAGGGATGCAACCAAGAACATTCTAATTAAGCAGCTCACTGCTTTCTTATCCCAGAAAATCAGGTTTTCATACAACAAAATTCTACCCTTGTAAGAAAACGTGACTAGAAGTAAGAATCATCTAAATTGTTTAAACTAAAAAATGATAATGATACATAAAAGTAGCAATTACACAAAAGCATTTTTCAGCTTCTGGCTTTTATTACCTTTGCATCCGCAATTCCTTAGGATCAAAGCACATAAGTCCTTCTGAAACTTCTCCATCTTCTCCAGCCTTTTTTTCTCGTCTGGCAATTCTTTTTTCTTCACGGCGATATTGTTTCATTAATTGTTTTTCTTGTTCAGACTGAATAGTGACTTGACAGCCATAATTAGGTTTAGCATTTTCTCCTAAAATTTTTTTGCAATTATCTATGAAGCAAATTTAAGAAACATCATATTTTATAAGTTTAACCTTTATAAAAACCATTTATTCCCCCTCATCAAAACATAAGACAGCACAATGCTCTAACAATTCATTTTTTTAAAACTGGCATATTCAACTATACATTTTAAAGAGAATTTTTTAAAATTGCAATATCTAAATGATATTACACAGTGGCTTAAGAAAAGTCAGCAGATATTTTCTTCCTATAGACTAAAGAGTTTAATATTATAAATTCTTACATATAATATCAGGAACCTAAAATTTCTATTTTAAAATTTTGAATAATTTCTGTTTCTATATTTTCAATAAATATAATTATTATCAATAATTAGCACTTACTGATAATAAAATAAAGATATTCTTTACATATTAGATATTACTTTTCCTAATGTAACAGGCCTTACTCTGTTAAATTGTATGTTACTACTTATACATGAAATAAAATTTATGAACATTAGCTCAGGATATATTTAGAGGACCAGGGCAAATAAAGAAAGAGTATGGTCTACCTTTTCAAGGAAATGCAGTTTTTTTAAAAAATGCAAGAAGACCAGAACCACTAAGAGCAATCAGGTCAATCAAAGCTCAGTGTTCACAAGGTATGACTTAAACCTGTGATTTAGTCAACTCAACAGTCAGGAAAAATCTTCTTCTAACAGGATTACCCTCTGTGTTTAAATCTTTCCAAGTAGTATCAGCCCTAAAGGAACTGATAGGAATGTCCCTGAAAGCAATCCAAGCCAAAACTCATTTATTGTATTAAGGAACTACTAGATTCCAGGCACTGCTGCTAGGTGAGGAAGACAGTGAAGAATGAGACTTGGTCCAACTCTGAAGGAGCACAGTCCAAGTTATCTTTTCAAATTCCAAGATCCAATACAAAACAAGGAAGGAATTAAGCATAGCACCAAGATGGGAAAATTAGCTTTCTAATTCATTCTAGTCAAATCTTCACAATTCTGACATTTGTCACTCTCATTACATGACTTTGGTTTTTTTTGTTTTGTTTTGTTTTTGTGGGGAAGACCAGCCCTGAGCTAACATCTGTTGCCAATCTTCCCCTTTTTGCTGAGGAAGACTGGCCCTGGGCTAACATCCGTGCCCATCTTCCTCCACTTTATATGGGATGCCACCACGGCATGGCTGACAGGCATTGCGTCGGCGGGCGCCCGGGATCCGAACTCGCGAACCCTGGGCTGCCAAGCGCGGACTAAACCGCTGCGCCACCAGGCGGCCACCTCATTACATGATTTTGAATAAGTTGTTTTAACTCTCAATCACATGAAATAACCCCTCGGGATAATAATGGCTTTATAAATCTCAAAGAGGAAAATGAGAAATAAAGATTGCATTTCAAAATTATGAAATAAAACAAAATCCGATCTATGTTAGGACTACTTTTTACAGTTCTGAATAAAGTTTTTTTCTAAGTAAAGTTCACACATCTTACCTTGCAAGTCTTATACACCTATTATAATGATTGAATTTATAACTGACTGACTTTCAGTGTTAGAAAAAGAAGGCAGCATACTGACAGGTTTCACACGTACTCTCAGTTAAAAGCTAAACTGTCTGCAGTCACAAAATCAGCAACACATATCAATTAGAATCAGAATTTTTTTAAATGTGAATAATTCCATGAACTTATTACTAGAAATGAATATTAGAGATTTTGTGTGTGAAACTAAACACTTTGAGTGACATACTAAATGGTATACTAATGTCATTAACACTTTAAACAAATGTAATAGTAACAAAAGACTATTATATGCATTTGCAATCATCCAAATAAGGAAATTAAAATTATAGGAAGAAAACATCTCTACCTCACTGATAGCTTTATAAGGCCTCAATTAGAATATGCCAAAATCCTGTAAGACTGAACATAAAAGGTAATAAAAAAAATCAAGTTAGGGGACAGCCCAGTGGCGTAGCAGCTAAGTTCACACGTTCCGCTTCGGCAGCCCGGGGTTCCCTGGTTCGGATCCTGGGCATGGACCTACTCACTGCTCATCAAGCCATGCTGAGGCAGTGTCCCATATAGAAGAGCTAAAACTCTACAACTATGATACACAACTATGTACTGGAGCTATGAAGAGAAAAAAGAAAAAAGAGGAAGACTGGCAACAGAAATTAGCACAGGGCCAATCTTCCTCAAAAAAAAAACAATAAAAAATTATAAAAGAAAAATCAAGTATAAAGCAGCAAATGATTAAATGTATGGTTCTCTTTGACAGGTTCAGGTAACTATAGAGACTAACAAGCTGAAATGAAATAAGCTTAAAAGTAATTCTAACATAAAATTTTACTGAAGAACAGTGTAGAAGCTTGTATCCTTTTAAAATGTCATTATGACAGAAAAAGTCTTGTATAACTACTCAGAACACTGTCACTTGACAGTATGAGCTAACTTAAATTTAAATTTTATGATACTCCCTGTACTAAACATTCTCCACAGCAACTCTGAAAACAAAATTTAATTTACAATTATCCTCAACTTAGCGGTCAGTATATTGTACCCACCCACTTCCCACCTACCTTACATTTCCTGGTTATAAGAACAGAGATAAAGTAGGGTAGATGTATATCTGGATAAAAAGATTCAAAGAAAATCAGTATGAAAGCTAGAAAATGCTAAATAGCAAGAAGCTGCTGTTCTCTAAGACCATGATTTTGGGAAACAGAGAAAAGGATGGGATGTGGTTGTCATACGAAGGTACTTTAATAAAGAATACAAATACAATTTGGTAATTTTGAGAGAATTTTGAAGGATCATTTGTTTTATATTATCAAAAGATATAAATGGATGAGAACAGTGACAAAGTTAAAAAAAAAAGTCTAAAGATTCTTTTCTTCAAGAGTATTTCCCTCTCTCTCAAAATTTAAGGAAAATCATTTTTAATGCATGTCACAAAAAACTCTACTTAAAAAAAATTGAGAATATTCTGGTTATCAGCTTCTGTACCACAGTCCTTAGAAAAAGTTAAAGTCTATTTGCTTAACTGCCCCAAATTTTCAATAATATAATTATTATTCTATTATTATTATAATTATTAATTATGATCCAGCATAGAATAAAAGAGTAAAAGCAGACTGAGAAGAGTAGAAAATATTTCAGGGCAGATTAATGGTTCAAATATTTTTTAAAACAATTTGAATTCAATATTTGTTTTCAGGTTAAAAAGTATGTTGCTTCTAAAAAGTTATCCTAATAGAAAAAAATCAGTGTAAATGTTATATAAAAAATGAACATAATGAAACTGCAAGACAACACTAATTCATCATCTACAGCTTCCTAAAAAAATATGTGAAGCCAGACTCATTTTGAACCCTCTGTTAACAAATCAGCACTATTAAAAGGTGGAATCAATAAGTATCTCTATATTAATACTTCTGTCGGGAGGCTGATAAAATGAACACCAAATTCTCAGAATTGACATTGCAAGACCAGATATTTAAACTCATTCCTTTTCTTCTGGCAGATTCCCATTTTAGATGCTCCTAAAGTCCACTGGTTTACTGCAGTGTCTGGTTAAGCATTGTTTGGCAGGTGGGAGCCTCTTAGAGCAAGGCACTTGACAAGTGTTCACTACACTTCAAGAACCAAGAGACTGGCAGGAAGACATACTGGCTACTTTAAATTCTTCAAAGTTTCTAAAAATCTCAAAGCAACTCCAGGCAACTATCAGTAATCAGAGTATAGGATAAAGGAAATTTGTAAGAAATTTTGGATTTAAATCAATGTTGTTTTTATAATTTCCTTTTAGTGCCATACTTATAAGGAAAAAGTAACAGAAGAAGGATAAATATTGAGTAGTTTGAAGAAGGGTGTCTAATTTCTTATGCTCATGCACGTCTTAAAAATTCCAAACTATTTATAAGACTGGCAAGGAATATTTCAGAAAAGGTAAGAAATTCAATTTTCCTACTTATCACCTAAAACTTGAGTATGGCATCGGTTGTGTCATAGTTAGTCAGACATTTTTTATAATTTTGGCTGCCTAGACAACTCTCCCTAATTCTTCTGGGGTTTGTAAATATATATAATACATAGCAATATAAATGTTCAATTTGCTGAGTGTGATAATTGTACTGCAGTTAAGTAAGAGACTATTATTGTTCTTACATGTATGCTGAAGGTTTTATAGGTGAAGTATTATGATGTCTGCAACTTACCGGTTATTGTTCAGCAAAAATTTTAAATGTGGTATATGTGTGTGTGTTTATGTGTGTAGAATTATAATGAGAGAAAGTGGTAGAGAGGGAGAAAGCCAAATGTTAATGACTGGTGAATCTACATGAAGCATATATGAGTGCTCATTGTACCATCCTTGCATCTTTACAATAGGTTTGCAAGTTTTCAAAATAAAAAGTTGAGAAGAAATTATAACAATACTTGGCCCACAGTAGGTACTATATGTATTTGCTTTAAAAGAAATTTTTTTGTCTAATCAAATTTTCTGCAAAAAAAATGCCATACCTAAATAAAATGTCTGCCATAATACCCTTTTTAGGACATTGATATTTGTTGTAATCTGCCATATCTAAAGTCTACTTCTTAAAAGGATGGTCTCAGTAAATTATATGAGACCAAAGGATATTAAAAGTAAAATTAAATTTAAAACATTCGCTAACCAATGAATCTTTCCTTTATATTAGAATTACCACTGAATACTTTCTTACCTTGAAAAGCCTGCAATTTATGATCATTTGAAGAATTAAGAAATCTATCCACAATTGTAATTCTGTTCTGGAGGAGCTTCTCAATGAGTTCAAGTCCATCAGGTCCCAGCAGTTCAAATAGCTTATAAGAGGAGGAAAATCAAAACAACCTGTTACCTCACAATTAACTTTTTCAACTTATTAACACTATTCTGCAAAGGTGAAGCCAAAGTCATATAAAAGTATCCAAAAATAATTAGGAAAAAACAGTAACTTAGGAAAGAAAAATAACTTCATATTGGCTAAGGAGTTTTCGGCTTTATAAAGGCGATCTGCAATTACATAATTCAAGAGCATGATTCAATTTTTAAAAATAATTATGATTTATATATAAAATTCTAAATCACAGAATAACAAATTCTTACACTTGGTTTTTCTTGTTATAACCAAACAAAATTGTAAAATACATTTGCTTTTTAACATACTGTTCTGGTTTTCTCAGATAGAGTCCAGAGTACCATTTGTCTTACAACTTACCACATTAACAACTATCATTTTAGAGTGAGAGAACCATTAGAAAGTTTTAATGAATCATGATATGCCAAACTTTTACTGCTTAATAAATAATTTATTTTATTAAATTTTATTTATTTTATTAATGCTTAATTTTTAATGCTTAATAAATCTAAAATACAGTACTGCAAGTGCTTTATGTAAGTTTATAGGTGTCCATGCATATCCTACTCTCCTATGCAGAGTGACTGCCAAAGATTAAGTTGATTCCAGAGTCAGAGAACCAGTTTTAGGACTTAGAGACTTTTAATTACATAACTGTACAAAATAACTGTTCCAGAAAGCCTTTTGATTTCCTCAAATATGGTTCAGGGATATATTTTCTTTTCCTGTCCAGAAATGGTATACTCTAATTATACATGTGAAGATTTTACATTAATCAAATTCTGTTTTCAGAGAATCCACACAAATCAAATCATAATTAAAAGTAGGAGTTTATGTAGAGTATATATGAGAGGTTAAATATTTAATAAATATTTTCTTTTTGCTGTTCATTTTACTGACACTATCTACACACAAGGCCACCCAGCTCCCAATCGTGGCACCGCTCTCCTTTTGGGTGAAGCATCACAGAAAATACTGGTGCCCAAAGCACTCTCACCCTGGCTCATTAGGCAGTGATTCCACACAAGGAGAGGTAAGCCAAGAAGAATTTAGGCTACTGCCTACCCCTTCCATGAAGTATTCAGCTCCTAAAGCAGGGGTGTCACTCAGAGAGAAGCTTTCCATTGTCCCCAGCTCCAAAGTTCTACCTCAGAGATTTTGCCTGGGGGACAACTAGGCCATAAAACAGAAAGATCCCAACCTCTTCTAAAGGAACTGACCTCATCTGCAATAAGGCAAGATGTTAAAGCCTCAGGGCTATCTCAAAAACACCAGAGGTTGTGGTGAACTACAATTAGAAGAGTCACAGGTTCAACAACTAAGTTGCAGGAAAGAACTGAGGAAAGAGACAACTAGAAGGAGCCAGCCCTCTTTGGGTGAGAATGACTATCAACACTGACCTCTGGAATTATTCCTTCAAAGAGGCCACAAATTTATTGGATTAGTTTGTGGAGCAATTTACACCCTAGGGCATTTTTGCAAACAGAACAATCTTCTGGTAAAGGTTTAACAGCTGGGTGTGGTCAGGGAACGTGAAGAAGAGGGTTTTACCAAAACTACTTTCATCCCAGGGTGACTGTAGGTATAGCCAAAGGTGTGCTTCCCTGAGGAACAACATCAGAAGCTAAACACTATGGGGTGAGGATGAGAGGAATTGTCTGCATTAAAATAACCCAGCTAGTCGCTAAACAAATAAGCAAATAACAATAATAAGCCCTGGACGTGGCAGATTAGATGAAATGGACAAATTTACCAGAAAGATACAAACTACCAAAACTAACTCAAGAAGTAATAGACAATCTGAATAGATGTATAATGCTTCACAATAGACCAATTCTTCACCAACTTCCAAAAAATAGGAGAGAACACTTCCCAACTCATTTTATGAGGTCAGTATTACCCTGACCCCCAAACAGACAAACACATGATGAGAAAACTTACAATATCTCTTAGGAATATGGACACAAAAATCCCCAAAGAAATACTAGCAAACCAAATCCAGCAATACATAAAAAGAATTACACACCATGACAAAGTGAGATTTATGTCAGGAATATAAGGTTGGTTCAACATAAGAAAATCAACTGACGTATTACATTAAATCATAGAATAAAACACAAAAATCACTGATCAGCTCAAGAGATGCAGAAAAAGCATTTGATAAAATCCAACACCCTTTCATAATCAAAATACTCAATAAACTAGACTAGAAAGGAACTTCCACAATGTGATAAAAGGCATCTATGAAAAACCCACAGTTTAATATCATACTTAATGGTGAAACACTGGGCACTTACCCACTAAGAATGGAAACAAGGCAAGAAAGTCTGCACTCACAATTTCTGTGAACACTGTACTGGAGGTTCAAGCCAGGGTAATTAGGTAAGAAAAAAAAATAACAGTTATCCAGATTGAAAAGAAAAAAGTAAAATGATTTCTATTTGTAGATCATGATCTTCTATGTAGAAAATACTAAAGAATCCACTAAAATACTACTGGAAAACACGTTAAGTTTCAAAAAGCATGCCAAGACCATTCAGTGAGGAAAGATCAGTCTTTTCAATAAATGATAGTGTGACAACTGGCTAGCCACATGCAAGAGAGTGACATGAGACCCTTATATCACACACAAAAATTAACTCAAAAAGGGGCAGTGATCTAAATGTAAGAGCAAATTTATAAAACTTTTAGGAGAAAACATAGAAGTCAATTTTCATGGCCTTAGATTTGGTAAAGGATTCTTAAATATGACACCTAAAGCATGAGCAACAAAAGAAAACACAGATAACTTGAACTTCATCAAAATAAGAAACTTGTCTGCTTCAAAGAACACCATCAAGAAAGTGAAAAAAATCTACAGAATGGGAGAAAATATCTGCAAATCATATATCTGACAAGCGACTTGTATCCAGAACATATAAAGAACTCTTACTACTAATAAAAAGGCAACCAATGAAAAAATGAGCAAAAGATCTAAATTTATCCAAGGAAAATATATTGATGGGGAGAAAGAGCATTCTCTACCCACTCTGGGTCCTTTCTGGCTGGGCTACAAATGAAATTGACATGAGGCTGAATAGCAGGAGAAAATCAAACAAAGCTTTATAAAACATGTATGCATGGGAGAGACCAGGGAGTGTCTCCCGATAAAATGGTGGAGATTCTCCTCTTATATAGACAAACGAGGATTTTGGGGGGAGTTGGGAGTGTCAGCCACGAGGGATTACAAGAAAAGCACAGTAAGGTTATTATGCAGATTTAAGGCCTCGCCTTCCACACTGACAAGTTTCTAGGGATGAGGTCATCCACCCCTCTTCCCAGTACAGAAAGGGTGATACCTTTACAAATGGAGATTTCCCTTACAAGTGTTGTTTGGTAAACAGAACTTGGATAGGAATGGGCTTAGCAAAGACCCTCCCAGTCTATGGATACCCATAGTCATCCAAGGTGATGGCCTGTCCCAGGGACAGGCCTTCCATCCCAAATCCCTTTAGAGAGTTGGGGGGGTTGAAGGTCAAAGCCTCCTTCAGAGCAAGGTAGAGAGAGGCACATATTGAGGTGGCCAATTCTGATCCCCCACAATACAAATGGCCAATAAGCACATGAAAAGATGTTGCACATCATTAGTCATCGGGAAATGCAAATCAAACCACAAGAATCACAAAAAAGATTATTTAAAAAAAAAGAAAAATCATAAACGTTGGCAAGGGTGTGGAGAAAACTGGAACTCTCATACATTGTTTGTGGAAATACAAAATTGTGCAGTCACTGTGGGAAATAGTTTTCTGCTTCCTCAATAAGTTAAACAGAGAATTACAATATGACTCAGCAATTCTACTCCTAGGTATATACACCGAACAATTTAAAATATGTGTCCAAACAAAAACTCATACACAAATATGTTATATTCACAATAGCCAAAAGGTAGAAACAACCCAAATGTTCATCAACTAATGCATGGATAAACAAAATGTAGTATATCTACACAACAGAATATTACTAAGCCATAAAAAGGACTGAAGCAGTGTACAACACGTATCAACCTAGAAAACATTTTACTAAGTGAAAGAAGCCAGTCACAAAAGACCACATATTATATGATTTATTTATATGAAATTTCAGAATAGGGAAATCTCTAGCAGAAAGTAGACTAGTGGTTGTTTAGGGCTGGGGGTGGGGGGCAGTAGGAGGATAGTAGCTAAAGATTTAGAATTTATTTTTGAGGTGATGAAAATGCTCTAAAATTGACTGTGGTGATGGTTGCACATATCTATGAATATACTAAAAACCACTGATTTATAAGCTTTAAATGGATGAATTGTATGGTATGTAAATTTTATACCAATGAAGCTATTTTTTTTTAGATTATGAATGAAAATGACTTCAAATACTAGAAATAAAAAAAAATTGCTTAGGGTTGAAAGCATTTTAAGCGAGTGTTTTGAGTTGCTGTTAGTCAGACACAAGCCCTGTGCATAACCTTATGATCTTAACCTTAAGGATCTTTAAGAACCAGCAAATTCAAAAGACATAACTGCAGTACATACTTACAGTTACTTTCCCACCACACTCCAAACAAACTGTAGTAGGAAACGCTCCCTACATACAGCATGGAATGTCCTTTATCAACTCTCAAGGAATGTGTTACTTTCAAATTGAGACCGTTTCTTCCATAAGAAAATCATCATGGCAGAGTTACCCTTTCACATATTCTTACCTACTCAAGGTTACTTAATCTGAAATATAATATTCACACATGATAAATTAGATTCAGAAAATTTTAGTCCAAAATATAATTTTAGGAAACCACCAGCATATTTGGAAGGTAACTTTTAATCTAACGCCGTAGGTGTAGGATCATAGCACAAAGAGCACATTATTTCTTAAAAATAACACACTTAAGACCTAGGAAAAGAGACAAGAAAGCTGTTTTGCTCTGAATAGCAGGACTTCCATAACTCTAAGATGAGAATTCTCAGCAGAATTCTGAGATCAGCTGCCATGAGATTTAAAGCAATCCCCAAATTATGCTTTTCCTAACATTTGCCATTTTTCATCTGCATTGAGAGCAGGTGCAGTTCTCATTCAAGATTTGCACTACAAACTAATTTGGCACTGAGAGTGACTGTTTGTAAAGGTACAGCTGTCTGGATCACCACTCTATGCACTGACACAAGTTCCAGAAGCTATCAAATTGCAAAAAAAGAGGGAGAGAGAAGTTAGCTGTGGGTACAGAAACAGACGTCAACTACAAAGTTTGAGAAAAAAAGAATGCAGCTCTCAAACAATACTAAGGCAAGTTTCACTATCCTGGCTATAAATTTAGGATATGAGATTTAGAGCAGACACAATAGGAACAGACAGGTAACATCCTTTTCCCAGCAGATGTTGTTAAAGCCATTATTATCTATTAAGGTAATTCTCAATAGACAACAGTTCTTAGACTTCTGATTGTAATTATGAATCTTTTTCTTATTAAATTATTAAAGTAGTTCTTCATTAAATTAATGCATGGAAATAGTCAAAAATTAACCAACAGAGTATGTTCCTGAGATGCCAAAAAAATTATTTCAGAACATGTACTAACTAAAACAGCATTACGTAATTCTTCCTTGTTTCTTACAACACTTTTAACATATAAATGTAGTTTGTGAATCTCTCAGGAAAGGTAATCCCCACTTTCCACTGTATTCTGAATCACATTATTTTTATTCCAATAGGAACAATGTTACAGTGGATGCTATATTCCAACACGGTATCAAATGAATCACAGATATTACATCATCATAAAAGCAAAATATAAAGTAATGATAACCCTTTAAATAATATACCATGGAAAATTATACTATAAATCCTATGAAAATTGGTTTAAAAAAAGAGAATATAATGGGCCTAAATAATAACTATAAACATATTCTCAAACTGGGGTATGCAGACATATGCTGAGGGTTTATAAACCACAGAATAAACACGACAAACATTCTTGGTTTGTGGATTTACACAAAGATTTAGGGGCAAAGCACTACTTCCAAGTAAAACACAATTCTGATCATGTTAACGTCCTGTTTGAACCCCGCTTCTCAGGTTAGTCAAAAAATGTTGAACAAATAAAGTATTTAATCACTAAAACAGGCTTGAAAGCAAATAAAATTTCACTATGTATAAAAGGTTTGTCAGTTCCTTTCTTTTTCCATCAATATTAAAGAATTTATTAAAGTCAAAAATAAATCTATTTGGAGTTCCAAAAAGACCTCTTTCAAAAGAGAGACCCCAAATTTTCCATATCAAATAGTCAATGGGCATTCTGAAAAATAGCCAGTGATGTACGGTAGGCACAATATCTTGATGTCAGCCTGGTATCCTTTTGGATATATTTTGGTAAATTATGGTATTAATCTCAATATCAAGATCAGCCACTAAAGTTATTCTTCAAGGACTGGCCGTGGCTCTGTCTCATCCAAAATTTTGTAAATGATACATAAACTAGAAGATATATTAAATCAAATTTGTTAAAGTGTAATATGTTGCATAATAGAATCAAGATTTTAAAATTTTCTAAACAGTCTGACATAATCTGGGCAGACCTAAGGAGAAGTAACAGATGTAAATACAAAACCACACAATTAGGTTTAAAAAAAACTCATGTGTACTTGTATAAGATGGGGAAATTTGGTTCCACAAATAAATTCCTAAGGAAAATTCTGAAAGGTAGGCTCAACATGAATAAAAAATGCAATGAAGGCTAGGAAAAAACCTAATGTATTAATAGTAATATAATATGTCAAAAACAGCATTTAGCATCTCAAAGGATACACTAATTGAACCATATTCAGGGTGCTGAGTTCAATTCTAATCTTTACCTTTTAAAAAGGTTATAATAAAAAATTAAAGTGTAGAACAAGAAAAACAAAGTTAAAATAAGATATATCTATGCAAACTTTCTCAATAGCAGACCTATTATTATCCATTCTGTTTGAGGTATACTCATTCATAAATTTGATAAAAGATAAAGATAATGAATATTATTCTGGCCTCATCTTCATCTTCCTCCATGCATCATTCTACATTGCTAAATACTCCTTACTCTTCTTGAAACACATTTTTCCTTTGATACCCTTGACACATCACTCTTTTGAAATGTGTCCTACCACTCTGGCTGCTACCTTCCTGTCTCCTCTTCAAGCTCACTTTGACTATTAAATGTCGGAGCTCCGTAAGGCTGATCCTAGGCTTTTTCTTACTTTCACTCCATATTCTCTCTTTCGCTGTTCACATCCAAGCCCTTAGCTTCCATTAGCAAGCATATGCTGAAAACTCTTCAATTTATATATACATCCTTCCCAGAACTCTACTCTGAGCTCCATTTATCTAATTGCCCAGTCAACAACTCCACTTGGAGGTTTCAAGGCCTATCCTACACGTCCAAAACTATCTCATGGTTTTTTACCCTCTTCACTCCTTTCTAAATGTTCTCTATTTCCATGAATGGCATTGCCATCCTTCCAGTTACACAAGTCAAAGGCCTAAAATGCATCCTTACCATCTCCTTACCCCACCATACAAGTCCCCACACCTGTCATCCAACCCACTATCAAGTCCTCATGATCTCTACCACTAAACAGATTTTCAAGTCTTTCTGCTTGTCTCTCTTAAGCTCCCAAACATTTTCTGCCTGTACCACCCAAAGGGCTTCCTAAATGGTTTTTGCACATCTATCCAAAACACACATCAATCCATTCTCCACACAGCAACCAGAGTGACTTTAATGAAATGCAGTTCTGATCAACATATGCTACATCCCCTCCATCCCTTGCCAACAAGAACAATGGTTCTCCGTTGTTCCAAAGATGAAGTAGTGAACTGAATTGAACGTAGAACCAGAACCTCAAAACATCACAGTGCTAAACTAAGATTCAAAAATACCAAAGTATATTAAATCACATTGCTCTGACTGGAATTTTAATACCATTAATAAAGTTAAATATTATTTTAAAAACAGCATCCTTTCTAATTCTCCATTTCTATGTGTTTTATAATGAAGATAAGGTATAACAGTATATGTATATAATTTAAAATTAAATAAACATATTTATACCAGGGATGCATTATCAAAAATGGTTAGATGATAGGATCAAAAAAGCTTGGAAACCAATGCTCTGAAGTATCATTCCATTATAAAAGTTCTTCACAATGTAACCGTTTTCTGATCTGGGTATGTCTTATAATCAATATCAATATTTAATACAATATGTTTTCTAAAAATGTTATTAAATGAATGGTGTTTCTGAAAATTGTTGGTGCTTTACAGAATTTAAGAAAATACAGATTATGTATAATCCACTAACAACATCACTGCTCATATTTTCAAACCTTCTTTTGTGTAACTCCTTTCTAAGTCAGCAACCCAGTCATTACTTCATATTACCCCTTGTCGGTTAACTTAATGCTTTACCAAATTTACACATGCTGGTCTAACACAGCAGTTTAGCGTAGGAGAAGAGGCGATCAGGGCTCAAATTGTGAGCCTACTGCTCACTAGCTTTAGGTCCTTAGACATCCTCTCCAAGCCTCTATGTTCTCACTTGTATAGAGTACATACACAGCCTTCACAGGCCTGTGATGTGAACTAATAATGTATGTAAATGTATTTGACACACCGCCTTGCATGTAATAAGCAATTAACTTTGTTTAGTATTATTAAAATAAATGAATCATAATCAAATAAAGGAGTAAGAAAAGTACACAAAATAATTTGTATCATGATGATAATGATAACAATACCTAACCTTTGTACACTACTTATGTCCTAGGCAAGATATTAAGTGCTTTACATATAAAGCATGTATTTTCACACTGTCGCAACCTGAAGAAATATTCAGTGAATCTTTGCTAAACATACATAATACTGATGCATTTATCACTTAAAAGCAATCATGCTAGAAAAATAATTCAAAGAAAACACTACAAAACTAATAACCAACTATCACTAGTTAGGAAATAAATGAACACATAACAAATACTAACAAAAATATCTGATATGCATGTTTACTTCAGCATTTTTTTCAAGGAAGTATGCTCATGACTGTAATATGTGTGTGCATATATTCTAACTCCAATTTCTGCTGGTAAAATTATTCATGGTTCAGGGCCTGCCCGCTGGCGTAGTGGTTAAGTTCGCGGACTCTGCGGCGGCCTGGGGTTCGCAGGTTTGGATCCTGGGCGTGGACCTACGCACTGCTTACCAAACCATGCTGTGGCAGCGTCCCATATAAAGTAGAGGAAGATGGGCAGATGGACACAGATGTTAGCTCAGGGCCAATCTTCCTCAGTAAAAAAGAGGGGGATTGGCAGAAGATGTTAGCTAAGGGCTAATCTTCCTCAAAAGAAAAATTATTCATGGTTCAATGGTGAAATTAAGTACAGTATTTCCTGGTGCTCTGTAAAAAGCAGCAATAGGTTTAAAACCACTGCTACAACTAAAACTTCAATCATTGGTTAGATCACAGCTTCCTAGTAACCTTCCTGCTGACCACCAGTATGTCTCCACTTCAACCCATTACATCCTAGAGCCAGATGAATCTTCCTTAGAGTCAGCTTTCACAAACACCTTCCCAAGAAACTACAATGCGGTCATCTAAGCTCAGTTTGGAAGTGACCTTGAAGGACATCTAAACAAAGCTCTCATAAAAGCAGTAATTACTGCCAGGGAAGGGCAGAATAACAGGACAGTTGAGAACATGGGCATGGAGTCTGAGAGAACTAAGTTCAGTTATCAATTCTGTCCATTCCTAGTTATATGACTATGGGCAATTTTCTTCAGCAATCTGAGCCTCAGCTTTCTGGTGTCTGACAATAAGTGCCCAATAAATACTTACTGTTATTATTGACAATTTTTTTCCTGGCTGATGAACATCCAGCATACCTCAGCCAGCAGGAAACTATCTTACAAGGCAACTCATGCCACTGCTAAGGAATACTAATTGTCAAAAACTCCTTCCTTATGTTGAGCCCTATCAGTCTATCTTTCACCTATCACTCTGGCTGTGTCCTCTGCAGTTACAGAGAATGATCTTAGTAACATTTCTACAAGACAGCCCTTCAAATATTTGAAGATAGGCCAAGTAAAATACTAGGCACACTTCACTCAAGTTCTTCCTTTTCCAGGTAAACATACATCAATTCCTTACTATGAGTCAGATAACTTAGTTTCTAGATGATTCTTCATCTGGGTTTCTTTAGAAATGTACATTTTACTGAGCTTCTTAAAAAAATGGCACCCAAAACTGAACATAATATTTCAAATATAATTTGATCAGGGCACATCACAGAGATTGTAACTTTGGACTAGATGTTAAACCTTTCTGAACACAGCATAAGTTGGTAACAGCATCACACTGTTGGTTCAAACTGAATGTGTAGCCAAGTGAAAACATTTGGTTTCAGGTTTTTTCCACAAGAATTCCTAGGAGGCCAAGATTTCCATATGCTGTACTTTATATAATTATTTTTAAGCCCAGAATTTTAAATGGATCCCTTATAAAGTTCACTTTCTTCCTTTTAGTTTTTTGAGAGCTTTTCAAATCCAGATTCTGACATCCATCATAGCAGTAAACACCATCAATGTTGAATCTGTTCTGAACACAAGTTTGATAACCAAGCCTTCATGCAAATTTTTGGTTGAAGGACTGAGGACAGGACAAAAGCAAAAAAGTGCAGGATAAAGAATGAAGACCTGACCCCAAACTGGCAATGAACCAATATTTAGGGTAAGGTTTTTCAATCAACTATTAACTGTATCTAACTGTATTAATCACTGGCTGACATTTCTCTATCTTGTTTGCCTAATTTAGATACTTCCCTGTCTAAAACTGTAGCCACTAGTCACAGGAGGCTATATTCTAAATAATTACCATTAAACAAAATTTTAAATACAATTTCTTAGTCACATTAGCCACATTTCAAGAGATCGAGAGCCACATGGGGCTAGTGGCTACCATGTTGGAGAGCAAATAAATATTTTAATCATTACAAAAAGCACCAGTTTAGAAGACATTTTGATTCTACTGTAAAATTTTCTGCTGATATCTAGATAGAATACGTTTACATAGCATAATTTATCTGTCTAGTTGTATCATGCTATCAAATTAGATTTTTTTTAAAGCCTACAGTTTTACATTAGAGTTCATTCTTTGTGTTGTACATTAAACAGGTTTTGGCAAATGTATAATGACTATAATGACATGTATCCATCATTACAGTATCATAAAGAATAGATTCACTGCCCTAAAAATGTCCTGTGCTCCACCTTTCTCCCTTCCCTGCAACTTCTGGCAACCACTGATCTTCTGACTATCTCCAGAGTTTTGCCTTTTCCAGAATGTCATATAATTGAAATCATAATGATGTAGCCTTATTAGATTGGGTTCTTTCCCTTAGCAATATTCATTTAACATTCTTCCAAGTTTTTCATGGCTTGATAGCTCACTTCCTTTTATCACTGAATAATATTCCATTGAATGGGTACAGCACACTTTGTTTATCCATTCCCCTACTGAAGGATATCTTGGTTGCTTCCAAGTTTTGGCAACTTTGTTTTATTTCATTAAATTCTGCTCTTTATATATATTACCATCTCCATAAAAATATGCAGACAAGTTCTATACAGAGAAATGATGAAAGAATATTACTAAATTGTTAACTTTTCATTTTTATTATATTTTTTCCAATTTTTCTATAATAAAAACATACTAATCAGAAAAGATTTTATTTTATTTTTAAATAATATAAACCAGATTCTATTGTAGCAATTTTTTCACTTTTTGTGTGCTAAGTACACAAAGCATCACTAACTTAATTAATAAATAAAATAGATCTTCACACATTTACCATATTTGGAATGAACACTAGAAATTATATAAACAAAAAAATCTTATCATGTAGACAAATCAGCTGATAACTAATAGGACAAGGATCAATGATTAGACAATTTAAGCTTTATTTCCTCTAGCAAATCTTATTTTCCAAATGAAAAACCTTTTTTATCAAACACAATTTAAGCATATGGGAATCACGCTGACATACACCATTTTCTGAAAAATCTTATCACTGAAAAATTATTTTCATGTTAATAATAATATTATAATTATTTCATAATAGCAATAAATGTCTTAACAATTTAATCATTTGAGTTAATAAGCAAATTCGTTAGCCTAATATCTAACTGGAACTATAAGAGGGATAGTGATACAGTAAGTGCAGGGTATCCATTAAATTCTTTCCCAATAGAAGAGACATGGCATTTTGAACTAAGTTAGGAAAAGGAACAGCAGCTTACAATGCAGAAATTAAAAATTTGCTTGAGCATTTAAATGGCCAGATTTATAAAATGGAGCAAGTGGGTGAGGTATTACTTTTCAAGTAAGCTTATTTCTTTGCATATCAAAATAAAATGAGCATTTTTTTACAGACAGCAATCCCTGTAACTCCTCATATACACATTTAATATTTGTATGAGAATTATTTATTATGTTTCATGGCAGACTGGTAATACACAAGCAATAATGTTTACCCTCTTTCCTTACTGGCACAGACAACAAAAATCACAGCATTTATCAGGGGACCTTTCTATTTGGGGGATTTGCAAGGTACTAAACTCTACAGAGAAATTCAATCCCCAGGAATATTATATCACACATCACCTTTCCTAGGTATCAGTTGATATATAAAATGCATAAGTAACTAAGTTATGAGAACTGGCACCCATATAAAACTAGAGACAGGGTTAAAGTACCAAAATTAAGCAAGATACAAATAAGGCTTAACAATAATATAAGTAACAATGAGTTCCTGATTTGGGTTTTTTTTTTCCCCCAGAATCATCAGAATACTTGTAAAGACTATAGTTAAGTTACTCTTATTAAAATAACATAATCACCATGATTAATTTTCCACTACCTTGAGCAAACTTAAGATTTCAATTTTAACCCTAAGTAGGAAGAACACTTGAGTGTTTATTGGTCACTGATTGTGACAGTACAGTTGGCACGTAAATTCCACATACTGAATTTAGTTATTCTATTTTCAAGTTTTAGAATGTTTATAAATACCTAAACCCTTATGTTTAAGGGTTTAAACATAACTTTTCGTTATGTTAAACATAAATTGTTTGTTACAATAAAAAATATGATCCTATAAAGATAACAACAGTCATTTCTCTTTAAAAAAAAAAACATTAAACTATATTTTACTCTTAAATTTCTTATTCAAATTATTTTGAAGAAACCCCTTCCCTTTTATGCTTGAGATATGAAGGAGGATGCCTTTGAAAGAATAAGTACTAGTGATTAAGATGAAGAAGAAAAGATGGCACAAAATTCTTGCTTTAATGCACTTCCTGTGGTAAAACAGAAAAAGAGGAAGACCTAAAAGACTTCAAACTTAAAAACAAGACAAATATCTCCCTGGACCAGAAACTAAGCAAAAAAGACAAAGGACTGAGTAGGGCTAAAGTGATAAGTTGGGCTCCAGTTCTGGACAGCAAGCCTGGAGTTTGGCTCCTGTTCCATATAATGTGGGAACTAGCACAAGGCTTAGTTGAAGCCAGGGTGTGGGCATGGGGCTCCCCTATTCATGAGAAGGGGCTGAAAAGAACTACTACCAAAATGAGACTTGGGGCCACACCACAATAGAAATCTAAGATGGGGAGTAGGGGGAACATGGAGGGGAGAAGCTACAAATCAACATCAGCTTAAAAATTAAAATTCTAAAACATGTGAAGAAATCTTATACTAAAAATGATAGTCAACAAGATCAACAATGGAATATAAATTCACTCCAAAAGAAAGGAATATGGAACAATGTGACACAGTCTTTAAAATAAGTAATATTATGAAGCTCAAAGAGATCAACAAAGCAGTTGCTTCCAACAAAATAATTTATGAAACAAAAGAGAGCATGTGATGGGGGCTGGCCCAATGGCATAGTGGTTAACTTCATGCACTCTACTTTGGTGGCCCGGGGTTCGCGGGTTCAGATCCCAGGCACGGACCTATGCACCGCTTGTCAAGCCTTGCTGTAGCAGGTGTCCCATGTATAAAATAGAGGAAGATGGGCACAAATGTTACATCAGGGCCAATCTTCCTCAGGAAGAAGAGGAGGATTGGTAACAGAGGTTAGTTCAGGGCTAATCTTCCTCATCAAAAAAAAGAGGGCAAATGAGAACACTACATTTTTTGCTCAATTTTTCTATAAACTCAAAACTGCTCAGAAAAAAGTCTATTCATTAAAAAAAAGATGGTATACAATTCAAGAAAACAAGAATTATAAAGCTATCAATCAAGGTAACTATTCTCATACTGTTGATAAATTTTTGTAAAGTTGAAGGATTACCCACTTGAGGTTTAAACCAACAGTACCTGGCAAGATGCCTTATAAATAAAAGATACTTAATAAATCTTTGCGAATAAAATGAGTAAGTAATGAAAAGAGGAATTAATGACAAATATGGGGTTGTTTTCTATCAGCATTAGTCATCAGGTCATAAAATATACATCTCTTTTGGAATTTCTCATTGGGATCTATTTTATTTTTCATATATAACAAATGTCCTTGAGGTCACTATATTTTCAGAGTATTTCAAATGTTATCATGACTATTATCGATAGCATAAGAAAACAAGTAGTTGTAAACAGATTAAAAAGTTTAAAGAAGAAACCCATGTCCATTGTGAAACAAATACACCTGTTATAACTGGGCGTAACTAGTAGGCCATCAGGCTTGTCCCAACCTCTTATGCACCTACAGACAGGGAAACTGACAAATGTCTTATTATTTAAAACAAATACATGCTATATGAATATAAGCTAAAACATAAGTGTGGAAAAAAATAAAGAGAAGAGCCACAAAACCAAAAACCGGTTCTCTGAAAACAAAACAAACACTTCTCTAGCAAAAATGAAAAAAGTAGAGAAAAGGTGGATAGAAAAGGTCAATATAGATAAAAGCCAGTGTAAATTTTTTTTTAAGTTAAGAGGACATTATGAATAACTTTATAGCAAAAAGCTTGAATATTCATACAAAATGGCTAATTTCATAGAAAAATACAATCATCAAACTTGATTAAGAAGAAACAGAAAATCTACATAAAACGACAACTACCAGAAATTTTGAATTGGTAACCAAAGCCTGCGCTCCAAAAGGACACCAGGCCAGACAGTTTTAGAAGGATACTAACACCAAATTTTCATGAAAGAGAGAACTGCTTTCTTATAGAAACTTTCTGAAAACAGAAAAAGAAAGAAAGCTCCAAAAGTTTATTTTATGAAGCTGAAATAACTTTAGGTATTAAAACAGGATAATTTACAAATTCTCTACTGAGGCTGGAATTCTAAGCATAGTAGGAGGAGTGAAAAACCATAAAATGCACCAGCGCCTATCCAATAAAGCCTCAAGGAAGAGGCATTCTGATCCTGAGGAATTAAATTCATGTATTTCCTTTTTTTAATTACACAGAAATATATATTTGTATCTACACCTCTACTGCATGTAATAAATTGAATACATTATAGTAAGCATAGTACCAAAAAAAAACCATGTTCAATTTAGGGAATGTCTCTCTTTGAGATAAGAAGCAATTTTAGATTTACATATGAAGTGAAACAGATGTGCATATCAAAAACTAAGAATAATGAAGTATGACAAAAGAAAATGTGAAAAGCTGTGTAACTCTGAAAAAAGTTTTGAATTAACAGTCCATGTGGAAATGAGTTTTAGAATAATTACATAAAACAGAGTATATTATTTACAACTTATTATTATAGTATTTATAACTATATTATTTATATTGCAAATTATTCTTAGTTTGGTTTGTGGCATAAAAATTACTAAATGTTCATACATTCCAAAATAAAATCTCAAGTAACATAAGAAAATGACTATGAAAATTAGGCCAGAATTTATTTAGCATTTATTTTTCTCTCAAGAAAAATGTGCTGTGCAAATTGTTGCTGCATTATAGAGAATTAGATAAATTATATTTTCAGAATAACTAATGCTCATTATTTACAGGTACTTAATCTAACACAACAATTCAACAAAACTAAAACCAAGGTCACTTACAACTTAATTAAAACTACTTGGAAGGTGAACACAATTTATTCCTCACCTACTATAATTAATTAGATGTGTAGTAAGTAAGGTTAAAGCTAGGTACCACTGTATATTTAAAAGCTTACTTTACATTTTCACGTACATGACAAATTAATAGCTTCCTTGATTCTCAGAAAGAATATATGCTGATTTTAACTGCTTTAAAGAAGATAAATCTATAGCCATCACATGTGTATGTATGTGTATGTGTATATATAAAGCTGAACAAAATTAATGTATTAAACTTGAAATATTTAAATAAATGCTTACAGCAATTTCTAAATATAACAATCATACTTATGTTTACAAAATGACAATGAAAGCATTATCCAAAATGTTTTTATTCATCTCAAAAACTATTAAAACACAGAAATTTATCCTTTACTAATAAAATGTATTTATCTTATTTCTTTCCTATATCAATATATTACAGATATCTCTCAATATATAAAATTCATGTGTTCCTCCAAATTAGTCATAACTTCACTGCATCAAACACAATTTTCCTGCCCAACGCCCTTTTTAAATATGTATGAAAGTTCCAAAAGAAGACTCAAGAAAGCAAGATAATGGGAGTGGACTGATTCAACTCTGTTAGATTACCTTTCTATCTCTCAAAAACCTAAGAGCACTTGACACACAGTAGAGAATGAATGAATGAATGAACAGTGTCAAACACAGAAGAGGATGAAAAGTATGAAATTTGGCAAAATGTCTAATTCCTTGAGTAATCATTTCAACTAAGAGCAAAATAGTCTGGAATCTGTCATTGCCAGAAACTAAAAACAGCGAGTATTTTTAAGTCGTCGTTGTGAGTTTAACATATTAAAAATATATTTTCCCCCATATCTATAACAAGATGATATATAACTTAAAAACTCTTGGGGTTGAAAGGTATCTTAAAAGTCATCAAAATCCCACCCTCTACAAATTCCAACATAGTGATCATTCAGCATATGCATCTATATCTCCAATAAAAGATCTCATTCCTCACCAAAAGAACACATTATATTTAAAGGGCTCTGAAAATTAGAAAGATTTCCCTGAGCTGAGATCTGTGCTCATGTACCTTCCAGCCAGAGGTCCTAGTTATAACTCTTGGGCCATCCTTTTTCCACATACAGCCCTTCAAATATGCCCATCCTCCTATCCCACCATAGCTTTCCCCTGAAAAGCATAACAAATTGCAGTTTTTTCAAGTGTTCATCATAAGACATTATTTCCACTTCCTTCACCAACCTGATTACTCTCCTCTATATACCTTCATTAGGATTATATCTCCCTTAAAGTGTGGTGGCCAGGTGCAGCCTGAAGAACACAAAAATGAACTGAATTATCACCCATGTTAAGACTGTACTTTTTAAATAATATAATATTGCTGATTGCTAGCTACATAACACTACTTACAAGAGCCAACACAAATGGAATTCTGTTGGGCACTATTCTAAGTGTTTCATGTGCTTTATATCATAATATACAATATCCTCACAGCTAATGTATATGGTAAGCCTGTCACTTCCTCCACCTACCAAGTAAGAAAACTGCAGCTTAGAGAAGTGATTTGGCCAAGGTCAGTTTATCCTAGCAAAGCTAGGACTCCATACATGTGTCTAATCTCAAAGCTCATACTTTTAACCACTTGAATCTACAGTTCCCATGGCTGACCTACACTGGATTTATTTTTTACAAATACAGCTACTAAAGCAAATATTCCTATCTGAAATTAACAGTATTCCTGGTTACAAGTATATGAACTTAAATTTATCTATTTTATCATATCATATTCAGCCCATCATTCTAACAATTTGAACCATAAAAAGGGGGGAAAAGCAACATACAACCAAGATAAACAAAAAATATGGCTAGTGCTTTCCCAATACAGATTATAAAATTTAACAGACCTGTTATAGCAGATGAAAAACTTCAACTATCTTGACCTTTCCTAAATGTTACATTCAGCTAAGAGTAGAACAAATAATTCTTGAGTTTTCCTCATGAAATTTCATCCCTTATAAAGTAAAAGTAGGAATGAATAATCTAAAATGGTAGACAATTTGGAAATAACAAGAACCTTGGGAGAAAATGGCTACATCACTTGACAGTATGCAATATGGACATATTCAGATACGTACCCACAAATTAAATACAGAGAAAAGATATATCTGATCCAAATAACATTCTACTCCAAACCAGTAATACTAGAAAGGAAAAAAGTTCAAAAAAAGATGGGAGGTTCAATCATGTCTTGGGGATTGCCTTTCTAAGCACACCACCAAAGGAAGATTCCTAAATGAAAAGATGGATAGACTTGCCTACTTAAACACTTAAAACATCTGCAAAAATTTTTTAAATCTCATTATAAATTCTCTTATAAATAAAAAGAAAGAACTTGATCAAATGAAAAATTGACAATTCTCATAAGAAAACAGTAAGCAGCCTACAAACACATGAAAAAAAAATCTTTAACTTCAAGAGTAATAAAACATAATTAAAAGAGTGAGATGCCACTTCCCCTCTACTAAAAAGGCAAATTTTTTTTTAAGCACAATATATAGGACTGGCAAGAACGTAAATACAAGGACACTCTTATACATTCCAGGTAGAAATGTACACTGGTAGATTCCTTTCAGGAAAGTATTTTGTCAGTACTTTAGGTTGCAAAATTTACAGTGATAGGAGTATATTCCAGGGAAAAATATGTATGAGCAAATATTTAGCATAAGAGTCTTTGTTGCAATGTTATTTACAAAAGGGAAAAGATAGATATAACTTAAATTTTCAATAGCAGAGTATTCCTTTATTAAACTAGGATATAATGGTAAATCTAATACTCTGCAGCCATTAAAAATTATTATACAATAGAATGTTGTCATAAAAACATGCATAGAAGTGTTAAATAACAAAAAGCAAGTTCAAAATTATACATACTGTATGACCCATTTTTTAAAGTATTTACATTTATATATATATACTCCAAAATATTTGCAGTGGCTATGGCTAGATAGTAATGAGATTACAGATGATGCAGTTTCTGCATTTTGTGTATAAGCGTGTTCTAAATTTTCTATCATGATACATTTTTTTAAAGAAAAATAAAGTTGTGTAAAAAATGAGTGGCATTAAAAAATGAAATGGCATAAAAAAACTGAAATTTCCACCACAGTCCTGAAAAAAATACGAGAAAAAATTGATTGGATTCTAATAAAACACTGTGGCTACCCAGTAAAATTATGGCTACATAGAAAAAATTGGGGGAACATAAGAGAAGATATGGTAGCAAAATCACAATAAAAACAAATATATTTACATATATATGTTTTTAAAACCTATAATAGGATTGTCTATAAGGTTAAATATCTAAAAAAAGTCTAGGCACATATAAATGAGAGAAATAAAAGAGTTCTTTTATCAAAAATAAGAGAGTTCTTTTATCACTATCTTAAGCAAGGAAATAAAACCAGACATGTTCTTTCCTTGGAGAAGATGGGAGAAGCAGTCCATTATCACTTTGCTTGCATCTTCTCCTATAGAGAATATTAGCTTAAAACAGGAAAGAGCAGAACAAATACCATAAATACTGAATGCCACCTATGGTATGGGAGAAAGTAGTCAGGAATCTCCTAGCCTCTTCAAATAAATTCAGGTACTGAGACACCGATGCATTATATCCCAAAGGTCAGGAACCGCTTACAGATTTGCCCTCGGAATCACTGCTATCTCTGAGAAATAATGAAGAGAAACAAAAGTGCCAGATGAAGGCAAAATTCCCCAATTTAAAAAAGGAAAAAAGAAACAATAAAAATGATGGATTGTGAAAACTATTTAACTCTAAGTTTAACATCAACCCAGGGCAATGTAATGAAACAAAGAACAGGATTCACCAAATAAAGTCAGAACCAACTAGCCTTAATTCTTTTTCCTATGAGATTATTAGGTTAGTTGTCAGCTCAGCAAAGCAACTCAAAGTTTGATATCTTTGAAAACAAGATGAAAAGTGTTCTACGTGGCACTACTGTTAGATCTATGGAGCACTGAACAACTGTATCCAAACTGTGTTGATAATGGATTAATGTCAAACACAGAGGAAAACTGAAGGAGTCTTACAATTTAAAAAAAAAGACTAAGGAAGAGAAAATATAACTGCCATCATATGTCTAAAACTTAGTCGTGTAAAAGAGTAGATGTCTACAACTTTGTGCCCCACTGTACAGATGCAGGATTAAATGTCAGACGTAATAGTAGTAGTATCAGCTGAGCAAAATAAAAACAAGTTACAAGAGAACTACTCAAGAAAGGGAGGGACAAGATGCCTTTTGAAAAAAAGAAATTCAGGGTTGGCTCCGTGGTGTTGTGGTTAAGTTTGGCACACTCAACTTCAGCGGCCCGGGTTCGCAGGTTTGATCCCAGGCACAGACCTACATCACTCAACAGCCATGCTGTGGCGGTGACCCATATACAAAATAGAGGAAGAATGGCACAAATGTTAGCTCAGGGTGAATCTTCCTCAAGCCAAAAAAGAGGAAGATTGGTAACAGATGTTAGCTCAGGGTGAATCTTTCTCAGCAAAGAAAAAAAAATTCTTCATTAGAATAACTGGACCTCATTATATGGTCTAGATTTCGATGGAATGCTAGAAACACAAATACTACATGGGGTGGGGAAATTCTATGATTCTAAACATTCTCTAAGTCTTAAAAGTATAATTTTATCCAACGGCAGCTCTTTATTCAGACTTGGGGGATGAGGAGGGGCTCTTCTGATTATTTCGTGGAAAGACTATAGAAAAAGTAGTACACCTGAAACTAATATAATGTCACATATGTCAATTATATCTCAATTTAAAAAAAAACTAGGAAACAGCAAAAAAAACAAGGCAGGGGCCAGCCTGGTGGCACAGTGGTTAAGTTCGCGTGCTCCACTTTAGCGGCCCGGGGTTTGCAGGTTCAGATCTCGGATGTGGACCTACACACCACTCATCAAGCCAGGCTGCAGCCGTGGCCCATATATAAAGTACATGAAGACTGGCATAGATGTTAGCTCAGCAACAATCTTCCTCAAGCAAAAAGAGGAGGATTGGCAACAGATGTTAGCTCAGGGCCAGTCTTCCTCAGCCCCCGCCCCCACCAAAAGGCAACATATATTTGGTCCTCATAGCTGAAGAGACTATTTTAATTCCAATCTGGAATTGCTGATGTTGGTGTCCTCCTTACTGTTCAGCAATGCTAAGACTATCAAAAAGAATGTGTAGCACCTTTTCATAAAGCACTAACGTTAAACACCCTCTTCTAGGTAACAAAAACATCACTATACCCTCCTTGCCAAGCTGCAATATACACATTAAATCAGTGGTTCTCAAAGTGTGGTCTAGAACCTCCAAGATCCTTTCAGGAGGTCCATGAGGTCAAAATTATTTTCATAATAATACTAAAATATTGTTTTCCTCCTTCATTCTCATCCTCCCACGAGGATACAGTGAGTGGAGCTTTGTAGAGGCTATATAACATGTGATATCAGAACAGACTGAATGCAGAAGCACATATCAGAATCTAGATGTCTTCTATTAAGATAGACACTAAAATGATTTGAAAAATGTAATCCAATGCCACTTTTCACTATATTTTTATTTCATAAGTTATTTTTCATTAAAAAAGTTACTTATATTAATGTAACAGATTTAGTATTTATTTTAAATGATTTCACAAACACTTATTAAATCATTAAAACACTTATTAAACCATTTAATATTAAAATTTTTGGTTGTAATTTCTAATACAATAAATATCAACAGAACATATTGATAAACAACATAAAGAAAAGCACTATGAGGTCCTCAGTAATTTCTAAAAGTGTAAAGGATTTTGAGAACAAAGAGTTTGAGAACCATTGTATTAAACCATGCTAATTTCTACATCAAAATTTCAAAGAATGGTGGAATCATTTATGATGTATTTAAGTTCTAAAAATATATAGTCTTCCCTCAGAAGACAATCTAACCAAATATTTCTACTTCTTAGAATGAGGCACGTATCTGGAACAGGGTTAGGTTCAGAAAGGAACTTGCATGGGTCAAGTAACACCATCTGCAAAGAGTCAAGAGATAATGCTAACAGCAAATGTCAATCACAAATGGTATAAAGAACGAGCCCCATCTGCACAAAAGCAAACTATGATCATACCAATACAACTCAAAATTCACTTTTTCTAAGAACTGATTACACAATATCTCCATCAATATTTACATCAGCATTAATAATTCTGCAAATAGCATTTAATATTGAAATAATACCAAGAGATATGTCTACTCCAATACATCTCCAATATTAAGTGTTTTTTTACTAACACCTTTTCTATTTCACCAAAGGCCATTAAAATCAGAACTCACTTCAAAAATTGAATTCAAAAGATTTTCTTTAGGATAGTGAGAATTTGAAAAAGCAAAACAGGAAAAAAAAAGTAGTAAAAATAACTCTCTGAATTAAGACCCAGCCTTTAAGCATCATTTTATTATTTGAAACATCTGTATATAACAGGTATAGATAAAAATGTATTTACTGACCTATAAGACATACACTCTAATAAAACTTTGATATGTGCAAACACATGATGCTCATTAATGTGGAAGACAAGAAACTAACATTTGAGAGCCTATAGTTTGTGAATCATTATGCTAAGTACTTCCTCTATATTACCTCACACATCCTCACAGCAACATTATGAAGCAAATATTTTACAAATTAGGGAACTAGGATTCACAAGGCTTGGTAACTTGCCTATGCTCAACAACAGGTAAGCAAACAGAGACAACTGGACCCAGATTTATATAAAAGAAATTTCTTCAAAGAGTCTTGTCAGTTAATGCCCTTCTCTTCAAAAACTCTGACAACATACTGCATAGGAACAGTAGACCTATGCTACTTTGAGAAAAAAATCCCAGAATTTCTACCAATGTCTTGCCTTATGACTTTAGGAAACAACTGGGCCTCTGTTTTTTTTCCTCTTTATACAGAGCATATCACCCGTACCTTACAGGACTGTAAAGAAACTGGTTACGTCAAGAGAGAGAGCCTGGTCCGGGTCCACGCATACTAGGCACTCAAAACATGGAAGTTTTGCTGTTACTAATACTACTACTTTCTAGCGGGAAAGTCTCTGTTGAAAGTTCAACAATATGATCCCAATAGGAAAAAACCTACTGCTATAATTTTGGTTATGGAACAGCAGCAGCTGGAAGATGTCTGCACCAATAATAGATGGGTACTGATTAAGAAAATAAGATGGAATGTTCAAGTCTTATTTGCTTCTGGCGGTTAAAATGCACTAACTTTAATAAATATTTTTAAAAATAAATCTCAAGAGTATAAAGAATCTTAAAAATTCTCTAGTCCAATCAAATTCTAAGGCTTAACAATGACTATAGCCTTAGCAGAAAAATTACAAGGAGTAAGAAGATAAAAGAAGAAAAGTCCTTAGAAGAGAGTAACTTAGAGGTGCAAGACAGGGAAGAAAAAGAAGACGGTACTGGGAAACCTAAGAAGTGGGCTGGTTTATTAATTCAACACCCACAAGAACACCAAAGTACTTTAAAAGTAACTACAGTCATGCATCACTTAACGACAGGGATACATTCTGAGGAATGCGTCATTAGATGATTTCATCGTTGTGGGAACGTTATAGAGTATACTTAAACAAACCTAAATAGTATAGCTTACTACAAACCTAAACTATATGGTACCAATCTTATGGGACCACCATCATACATGTGGTCCATCGTTGACTGAAACGTTGTTATATGGCGCATGACTGTAATTCCCTGCAGAAATATTAAAACTCATCTTTAACAGGGTCTCAAGGTTTCATCCTTTCTCTTATTTCAGTCAATTCTTTCTTTGGAATTCTCCAAAAAGGAAAGCATTGTTTCAGAGCAAATGCCAAAGACACCTCAATATATTTAAAATGCTTGATGTTTGAAAGCACCAAATACAGGAAAACGTATGATCTACTTCTTGGCAAAAAAAGTACCCACTGGAGTTGGAATGCCTGAATTTAAATCCTGGATCCACTACTTATCCTGTAACCGTGGGCAAATTTCCCAACATCTCTATAAAATATCTACCTCCAGTGAGCATTTCCTTAAAGTACCAGCAAAGCAGAGGTACTAAAAGATGAGGAAAACTTTTTTTAAAAATTTGATGTTTGACATCAACTTAGCCACATGGTAAAAATGAAATTTTATTAGACTTTCTTATGGTTGCTTTAGTATGCTTTTTTTTTTTTTAATCACTAATGGGAGGGGAAGAGAAGTGCCTCAGAGTGTAACCTTTTCAGGGCATGGGGTTTCTAACAGTTTTTAATCCAGCACTGACTACCTCAAAGCACTGCTGTCAAGATTAAAGGAAGTGATGCACATAAAGCACTTAATGTAATGTCTTATATGTCATACAGTAGGCACTCGGATGTAGCCATCGTTACTATTGTCATTAGGACTATTTCTCTCCATGTTTCAGACTAGAACCTCTTTTGCATGATCTTTGTGGTAAATGTCATCATAACATACACTTTTTATCATCATGCTCTGACACTACTTCAACAATAACATAAAGGTCTTTGGAAAAAAGACTTCAAATAGCCAGGCTTTAAAAATAGCTTTTCATCAGTCATTAGGTCACTAAACTAAATTCAGAACTGGGAAATATGTTGAGCAAAAATACCTTCAGCACAGATGTAGCTTTTAGTATACTTCTTTTATGTTATATGTAAAAATATGTTCCTATGGTTCTGCTAAATCTCTGGAGCAACAGCACACAGTGTGGTTATTTAAATATTCCTATTCCATAGAGTCAACTAGAAGGTCAAAAAGAAATGGAAATTAACTATGCTATTACATAAACCGATTACTCTTTTAGTTACACTCCTTCCAAGCTTAAGTGAGGGATTTAAAAGTAAATAGACAACACCTAAGGTATAGCACACCCTACAGTGAAAATAACAGTGGTCAAGAGTGATTGTACTGCAACATTTTTCTACTGAAGCATTATTTCAAAATTATACAGAAAATTTGCTGTAACAATACAATTGCACCAAAAAAGATCTAATTTATAAAGGATGAACAGTCTGCTGTAAAACAAAAAATTATTATAAGGATTGTTTATTTTCATTCACAGAAAGAAAAACCAAAACACTGAGGGGATGAACCATTTAAAGCTCTACTACTCAAGCCATTGGCAGAATGCAAAATATTGACTTACATGTTAAACTGTCCATTAAGCCCTGGTTGAAAAATCATTTAACCAGACCACACAGGGTGTATCTACAGGTTGTAGAGTGGCTTATAATACACCTTAACAAGGTATACAAAGCATTACTTTACTTGGCCCTATCTATCTGACCACCCTCGTCTTTCACCACACCCTCTCTGCATCCTGCACCTTCATTGTACAGATTGCAACTCTCTAAACACACCACGTTCTTTCTCAACCTAAATATGCTCCCTACCTTTCTGGTCCACTTAAAGAAGTTAAATCTAGTCATATTTTAAGACTTAGCTCAAGCTTAACCTCCTCTATGGAGGTTCCTACCATACTACCCCCTCTACAAAATCTCTGACTGGTTCTCTAATGCCCTCATTTCCTTTGCATATACTATCACAATACCTATGGTATTTGAATAAACTTACTTATTGACATGTCTCCTCCTACTAAACAATTAATTCCCTGAGTAAGGCTGCTATCTTATTCATCCCTTTATGTTCAGTAACTAGCAATATACCTAGTACACAGTAAACATACAATAAATATATGATAAATGGATGGATGCATAAATTCAGTTTGACTTTGCAATGAGGTGGATTATAAAAAAATCTTGAGAACTAGACAACATTCTCCCTCCAACAATCAGATTCAGTTACATACATAAAAACTGTGGTGAGGAACTAAGAAATACAACCCTCACTCTAGATATTCAGAAATAAAAAGAGCAGTTTCATGGCTCACTCAGAAAATAAAATTTCCATTAGTTCGACATTTATAAGTTTCAGTTTACTATAATCATAAGGAAATTGCTATGTATTCAGTTATAATAAGCAAATATCAGTAAATTTTTCTTTATAAATTATAAATGTTTTAAACAATACTATCATTTTCAGAATGTTAGAGAAAATCCATTTATAAATGTGGACCATATCTGATATAAATTAAACCAAGCATAAAACATTCAAGGTAAATGAGACTGATCACAGAATTAACAATATACTTTACTTCCAAACTAAAGTTAATCAGCATAATACCCAACATTACCATGGGTTTAGTCCTCCTATACCTATTCAGCAAATTCCCTACATAAGCTTTTCTCTAAAAAAAAAACATAACTAGTATTTTTTTCTGTATTCCTGACTAATACTCCATGTGATTTAAAAATTCTTAACTCCAATAATAATAATAATAAAAATAACCCCAGATACCATGCACTAAGTATTTACCAAATGCTACTTACCATTTCACATATGATATCTCATTTATGCCTTAAACTAATTCTGTAATCTTTGTATTCATATTCCCCTGAGATAGTCCAACAAAACAGCCTCTGGGAGATTCAATTATCTAAGGTCTCAATACGAGTAAGTGGAGAGGAAAAACTATCTGATTTCAAAGCCTCTGCCCTTTCTACAACAGTATGTCACCTCCCCTAATCCTTTATCAAATGTGTTACTCATTCAATTTATCCAGTATTAAAATTGGGTTGACATTATTTTAAATTTATATCAGGAAAGGAATATGACACCAGTATTGAGAGCAAAACTAAACCCTTCAACATGTGACAGCAAGCGTAATTCATCATTTTGAATAACATAACCAAATCGTGGCATAGAAAGGAAGAAAAACAATGTTTTTTGTGTGTGATATAAGAAACTTAAAGACAATTCCTTATTGAATAAGTAATATAAGAGTCTAATTATTTCTAAATCAGTCTGTTTTTCAAACCTTTTGCTTTCAAACATAGAAACTGGTCAAAAATATATTTCTAAATGAGTAAGTCACTTAATATATAGGTAAATTTTCTAATATTGTGAAGTTCATTATATTTTCATCAAAGAACTTTTAGAAATATAAAATGCTGTACAAATGTTAACAGTGATTACTAGAGTAACCATATAATTTATCATTCAAGCCTATATACTTTTTGGAGAAGGGGCACTACTAATTACTACAATGTAACAACAGATTTAACCAGGACTGTCCCAGGACTAAACCAGGACATGCAGACACCTTAACTATTGCCCTGACTCTTCTGCTATTCATTACACTCAAGTCCCCTACAGCTACCTACTGGAAACACATATATATGCCTCCTGTGTAAAACCGTCTGCCTTCATATTTGACTACTGTGGCATAGTATTAAAGAAGTACTTTCTTTGCTAAGCACCCATGTTTAAAAAGGCTATTTCATTAAGAGAGTTCACAGTAATATAAAACTTCAATAACTTCAACTATACCTCATTCTGAAGTTCATCACCACTTTTAACAGAAGCAAGCATATCATATAAAGTACAGCAAAGATCTTCTATTCTTGTTGCTTCAGCCATTTCATTTAAAGTTGCATTTAAGTACTTCTCAACTTCACACCACAAAAAGGAGTCGTTTGTTTTTTCCACAGGCTTGAGCCCTGGGGTAGAATGCTCCTGAAAATGTTCATTCATAAACTTCTTATAATCTAGGCTTATACTTTTCTGGGATTCACCATTTATTGGCAGTTCGTCAAAGTAGTCCAAATCATACATGTCAAATGAAAATGCTAAATTTTTACCAAATAAAACTGTATCATCATTTTCCTCTTTTGTCATCTGGACAAGAGTAGCAAGATTGTCTTGATGAAAATGAGAAGTAATTCGATTAGTAGCATTACAAGCTGCAGTGGCAGATGATGATGGGAAAGGACCAAACATCTGCTTGATAGCCTTCGTCTCCTTGTGACCAACACCGTCCTTCAAGTGAAATGTCTGGAAGAGAAATGCAGCCGCACTTTCAATCACTTCTTTCCCATTATCCACTCCAACTATGCAAAGACAAAAGAAACAATATTAGCTCAAATGAATTACGGTTCAAGTTACCACTTTCAAAAGAACTACCACCAATACTCTTCTAAGTAAATCCAAAAGTAAAAACATACTGATAAAGATAACCAATTTAGGAGCAGAAAAATCCCTTTAAGTCCATTCCCAAATTCCTAAAGAACTATATTAGATAAATAAACCATTACTAATAATTATTGTATGTCTAAGTTCAGAAACTACCTAATAACAACCCTTTACCTCTTTCTAAAACAATTTGAGGCATTAGCTAAAACTTACAGAAAACCGAATTTTAAAAACTAATTTGATGAGGTAGTTAAATAAACCAAGATAAGATGCAAAAAAAATCTGAATTATAGACTTGGGAGCTGGAAGGAAACCTCAGAGATCTCTAACTTTCTTTCCAATTTGCACTGCAAATCTGAGACGGCAAGAAATAGATTTACATAGTTTTCATTCAAAAACACTTAATAACATATAGAATCTTTTAAAATAAACTTACCCATAATATAAAACATAAAAGAAATCTGCTGATTAAGAGACCACAGGTAAATTCCTTACCAAAGTATGAGGAAGTAAAGGAACAGCCCCTAATTTAAGGCATTAATTTCTCATATTTGATTTTCTCCAATAAAAGAAGAAAAAAACCTGCCCTTGTGTCATAGAAGTCAACGAATATTCTAAGAGCAGAAAAAAAAGGAATTTCAATCTTTAGAAGGTCCCAAAAGTCAATGTGACTTACCTAAAGTAATATTGGTAAAGTTAGTAATATAATTAAGATTAGTAACTTCCTGAAACCATGGCTCCAATCCTATTATTAGTCACAAATCTTGAACAGCTTGGTAAAGCTTGGTAATTCAATCCAAACTCCTATACTTTGTTTTCAAGTCATGCCAGGAACTGATCCTATTCTTTTTTTTCCAGCCTTACTGGCTATTATATATTTCCTGCTCCAGCCAACAAAAATTTCTTAACACCCAAACACCAAGTCCTATCCTATTCTATGCCTATTTCCACACCTTTATTTAACCTTCCCCTAAGGCCTCTTGAGTGTTCAAATCCTACTCATGTTTCAGAATCCAGCTCAACTTGCTCTTCAAGGTGAGTACAATATTGTGTACACTGTTGTAGTCCCTCATTGTACCTAGCCCAAAAGAGATGCTTCAACAGAGATTTGTTGAATTAAACTCAACCTCAATGAATTAAACTGAACCAGGCCTCAGTGACACCAGAATAGTGTTTTTACACTACACCACAATGCCTCATAACTTTTTACTGTATATGATGCCTACGCATGTGTAGAAGACTAACAGTTTGTATGAGTGAAGATAATCAATTTTACAATGTATGTCTATTATTTCCAATTTCTTCAAGGATGAAGTCTACTTTTACGATTAAAAAGAATTTACAAAACACCACCTGACATACAATTATTCTTTTAGTATTTAGGAAAAATACATGTCAAAATCTTCTGTAAATTAAATAATGCTTTTAAATTAATTAATTGAATAGCATTTATGTACATTTTACTTATTCAGTCTATACATGATGCTTGGAGAACTTAGGTTTTGGATAATTTAGGGACTGTGATAATTCTACACATAATTCAACAGGGTTGGGAGTACCTAAAGTCTGAGCAAAGATGAAATTCACATTTACAAACTCATTCTGTATCTCACATGGTAAATATGTATTCTTTTGTAAAGATATTATCATTTTGCATCTTGGGATTTTTCTCAACTTGCTAAGAACTTTCATGTTAAATTATCTCAATTCTTCCTAACAAAATTATCTCTATCTTATAGATGCTAAAGCGGAGCCTCAAGAGTTAAATAATTTGGGAGAGATCAAACAGCTGTTTAGTTATTAAACAAGATTCAAAGAGGATTACAAAACCTCCTAAACAAAGTTCTTTCCACTACACCACACTGATCTACTGTCAATTCCTAGAAAGTAGATTCATCTCTAATTTTCAGTTACTAAATAAACAAACAAATACTAAATCACCTTAGGAAATAAAGTAACAAATGGGAGAAAAATAATTACCAAAAGTGGAATTAACTTAATTACCCATTATTAGATCACTGGTTAAATTATGTCATAGCCATATATGGCATTCATTAAATATAATGCAGTGGATCTACATATCTTGCCATAAAATAGCCTCTACAATATAGTAAGTGGGAGAAAAACTTATGAGTCCACTTTTGAATAAAAATAAAATAAATGCAGACTCATAGAAACATCTACAAAGATCAATTTTTTTCAGAGTTTCAAATTTTAAATGAACATTGACTTCGATCTATAAATTACAAAAATAACATACAAATACTTTAAAAGCTTTTAAGCTTAGGTGTATAGTGGTGCTTCATAAACGTTAACACCCTTGCCTAATTACCAACTCTCTTTCTGCACAACTTACTCCACCACAGCTTTGAGTTGGGCTGCTAAAAACAGACATGTGTTCACACTACAAAGCCATTTCTCAAAAGTGAATATACCGCGCTACTCGGGAGTCTGGGAGTTCCACTTTTGAAAAGCACTTGCAAACAGCATCTGGTGCCACTGTTGGCTATCCAACAAAGAGAAGACTGCATTCTGAAAATAAGGAACTTCTCTGGGATGCTGTAACTCGGGAGGATGACTTTCATTCGCACCACTTTCTGGCAACCGCACACTTGTCCCCCCACGCAGAGCCGAAACACGCGTTCCCGCGCACCGTCCGCACGTGATGACGTAGACGCCATAGGGGACTGGCTGTTAGCAGACCACCCGGATGAGGCGGCAGCTCAGGATTGGAGCAGATAACTGCAGCCCCAGGCAGGGCAGCAACAAAGGAGCCACCCCAATTTGCTAGCCACCCATGAAGCCAGCGCTCAGATCTTTTATTGACTGAAATATATGAATGGTGTTTGTAAAACATGGAGGGAACATGTGAAGAGAATGAAATCAGATGTCTGACTTGTCAAAGCTCTGCCAGACGCTACCTCCCCTCAACAAAAATGGAATTAGAAGGGAAATCTACAGGAAACCTAAGCGCTTCTCTGCTTCTCCATCAGCTGGCCGAACTAGCACACAAGTAACGGGCCACATGGAAGGAAGGAGGGGGGAAGCCTCGGAAAACGCGTGTGGTGCACTTCTAGAGGGGAAATTTGTAATGAGTAGTCATGTTCTTGTTTTCTTACACCATATCCAAAACTGAACGTGTTAGATTAACAGTGAGGATCTTGTTCACAAATAACCTCTTTTTCCTTTATATTTTATGTACAATTTAGTACCGAGTAATGTTTTAAAAGATTATTTATTAGGCTAAAGCTCTTTGGTCAATTAACATTTGCTCCTAATTCTTCAAACTTTTTCTGTTTCACACCACTGACTGTGCTAATCTTTCTGAGAGAAAGTTAGATATTTTAAGAAATTTAGCTTTGTCCTCAAGATAAAGTCTCAGTAAAGAATAAAATATATACGAAATAATCAACTGGCAAAAGTTTGAATGAAACTTAAGATCTCCAACCCTTTAATGAAGCTTGTCTAGACACTTAACCACTTGAATATTCATCCAATTTTCTATCCATAAAACACTGAACAAGATAAACTGTAAACCAGAAAACTGGCCCTGTACACCTGGCACGGCAACTGCAACACATATAAAGAGATACACTTAGGTCACCAGAATACTTTTTATTAATAATAAATACTTGCCCTGCCCACTTCACAGTTTTATTGAGAGCAAATGAGATGTATGTGAAAAGTACAGTAAAGATATAACTGGTAACTTGATTACTGTAACAAATTTTTAAAATCAGAGTTGAGTGATGACTAAAATCTTAAATCATCCTCAAAACACGATTTACTCCTGTATTTTCCTTTGGTTGCAAAATATTAAGAATTAAAGAGTTGTAAATTGTTACTTTTTTTAATAGCCTACCTTAATAGTTGAGGAATTCTTTAAAAAAAAAGATAGGTAGGAAATTTTAATTGAAAATATCCATCAACTGCTTGCATCCTTAATTGCTAAATATTCAGTTTAGAAGTTGTCAACAAATGAGTTCCTTGACCAGTTAAATCTTCATTGATTAGTAGAAAATATTATATAAATATCTTTTATGCTTATAATATAGAAATGTTCAAAGCAGTCAATTTTTTCATGTTATGTCCAAACTTTAAGTGTCCATCAAGTCCCCTGACACTTGATCTGCAACTATAAATATCATATTATAACCCTGCATCAGTGTCAACTCAAGCTCATTCCATTTGTTAGAAATATCAACAAGGCAGGCAAGCTGCTATAAACGTGTTTTATTTGAATAGAGATTAGCTAACTGATTTTTTTAACTGATAATTATGATGATGATTTCCTTTACAAATATGTGAAACATTTGTACCAGCAATTTTCCTAGGTCAGCATTACATATAAAAAAGTACAAAAATGATTCAACTTAAACATACACTGTCCTATTATATCCCCCTCACTTTTTCCCTCTACATATTTACCTCCAATGCCTGTTAGTGTACTTTTTAAACAAATACAGCATCTAAAACTGTCTCATCAATCTTACAAGTGTTTTCTTCATTTTACTGAGAAACTCAGATACAGAGAGGTTAAATAACATACTAAGACTACAAGAGCCAGGATCTTCTTTTTTCTCTCTTTTTGCATTATAACATCTTTTAAATAATCACCACATCATCAAACAAACTTATGATGTAATAAAGATAAGCATTTACCATGTGGTTTTTTGGGGAATAAACTGAACGATTTGTGTAATATAAATTAAAAACTGCTTAAGTAATGTCATTTAATAAAATAAACTTCATTTATTTTAGCGTATATTATAACTGTTATCAAAGCACCTCCAGCAACACCTTGCATTAAGTAGGCAAAGTATAAGAAATGTTAAATACAGTAATTTGAAGGAGTTGCTTAAATGTTAAGGTTATTCCTACACTTATACAGAAATTATTACCTTCAGGCTGAGCAAATAATTAAAGGAAAGCAAACAGAGAAACATATTGGGTAGAGAAAAAGAGCAGTAGTTCAAGGCATTAAAAAGAGAACAAGACACTTCCCCATGTTTTGAAGTCAGCCATTTAATTTTCTGTATATTCATTACAAAATGTGAACACTCATCTTACGGTATAGACTTTAAGTCAGCATTCAGCCACATATTACCATTTCTAGTACTATAAAATCCTGCATTAAGTTACAACTTGACTTCCTAAGCAACCAAACAGCTAACAAAAGTTTCAATTAGATTTTATACAAGGGCTTCCAATAATAAAAACATTATTTTGAGCAACACTAAGGTAATAAACTGTGTCTCTGAACAAATCACATAGCTCATGAGATTTAATTAGCATTTTTAATTTTTTTTAATGTCCAAGGAAAAACATAAAAGAAAAAGATGATCTGAAGTACAGTCATGTGTTGCTTAACAACGGGGATACGTTCTGAGAAACACACTGTTGGATGCTTTTGTTGTTGGGCGAACATCATAGAGTGTACTTACACAAACCTAGATGGTATAGCCTACTACAAACCCAGGCTATATGGTAGTAATCTTATGGGACCACTGTCATATACGTGGTCCATTGTTGACCAAAACATCATTATGTAGTGCATGACTGTATACACTTCAGTGCTGCATGCTTAGTACTTGGTAATACGATAAAGAAAATTAACTGCAACCTTAAAAATGCCTCTACTAAGGAATGCAGTGTAAATTTTGTTATGCTTAAGGAATCACAATAGTTTGCAAATGAAGAATAATATACTAATAAACTAAACCAAACTGTGAAGAGTTGATCCTATTCCCATTAGGAAAATATTTCCATTGCCATTGCTACAATATCCATTTAATTTATAGCTGGTTTGCCATATCCCCAAGTAATCTGAACTGCCTATTTAGACAGCGAATATATTAGCAAAGTCATCTATGATTTTCATTAAATTATTCTGCTATTTTATAATTTCTCTGGTGAAATGGACATAAATATAACACCTCTGACCCTGGAACATGCAAACAAAATCTAATTCTGTCCCCTTTTCTATGAATTTCTTCTTGACTTACCCAAGGAGAGCTCCTGCCCTTTCAGTACCACCATATCACTGGGCACATACATCTATCATAATATTTAACCACATAGAACTATTTGTTTACCAATGGCTACTGGCACATCCAGATTATAACAAAATTATTCACTGACAGCCATTTATCAGGTTGTACTCTAGGCACTGTAGTATTGCTTCACATCACAACAACTATACAAGTAAGAATTACCATCACCATATTATAGATGAAGAAACAGATTTAGTTAAATCAATTAGCTGCCCAGTAGAAATAACAGAACTAAATCTGTACCACATATATTAACTGAAAACTTGAAATTATCATAAGCTATAGGAAAATAATTTTATGAAAACTTAAAGATGGTACAAAAAATATTGTTGCAAATATTCTAAACAAAATATTAGCTTACTGGATCCATCCATTTATCTAAAAATAAACTACAAGCAAGTCGAGTTTATTCCAGGAATGCAAAGATGGTAAGTACCAGAAAATCTAGCAACATAACCTACTCTAAAAAAGACGAAAGGAAAAACGTCTAGTTCATAGAGATGATGACTAGAGGTGGAGCAGACATAGTGAACAAAAGGCAACAAACATGAAGAGAAGGCCAAGTCTTTAGCAGTCTCAGGCCCTAACATTATCAAGCTGCTGAATCCTAAGGAGGGAATTTGTCTGGTACAAATACACCCACTTAGTCTCTTTGTCACTGGAGTAGGTTTTGATATCTGAGCTGAATACATTGCTCATACATATTTTTATGAATGCATAAATATGTAATAAAAATATAAAAACAGGCATGAGAATGATAAATACCAATTTATTTACTATATATAAATGATTTGGTTACCAGAGACTGAGCAGGATGCATAAGGAGTTCTGACCATACTGATAAGATTTTATTTCTTAAAAAAAGAAAATCTGAAGGAAAGATAGCCAAGTTAAGCTGAATGGTGAATACACAGGTATTTGTTTTATTTTTTTTTATTTTTATCAGTATGAAATATTTCATGAAAATTGTTAATATAAAAAGCTATAATTTTTACTTTTTAATGAATATAAGAAGAATATATATAGTACACATGCAGCTCAAAGAATTTTCACAAAATGAACACCCCTTTGGGTAACTACTTCTAGAAACAGAACATTATCAGTTCCCCAGAAACTTCTCTCACATCCACTCCCAGTCATTACCCCATCCTCAAAAGTAACTACTCTTGACTTATGAAACAGAGATTAGTCATGCCTAATTTTCAATTTCATATAAATAGAATCACATTATCTGTTCTTTTCTGTTCAACTTCATTCAGTCAACATTATGTTTATAAGATTCACCCCCAATGTTACATGTAGCTGTAGTTAGTTACTGCTATAAGAGTCTATATATCATAATTTATCTATGCCACTATTTAACAGTGAATTGGGTTGTTTCTACTTTAAGGGTATTACAAATAATGTTGCCATGAATGCACGTGTCTTCTGTGTACATGTGCAGGCATTTTTACCGAACATTTATGTACATATTACTGGATAATATGTACCAAGATTTAAAATTTCACTTGTCCAACCACTGTAGATACTATCAAACAGTTATTCAAAGCAGTCCTACCAATTTAAACTCTACCAGCAGTGGATGAGAATTCGTTTCACATTCTTGAGTCTGACCAACAATTGGTATATCAGTCTTTTTCATTTTAACCATTCTGTTAGGCATGCAGTGGCATCTCCCCGATTACTATTAAAGTTGGGCACCTTTTCACGTTTATTGGTCATTCAATTATCTTCAGTGAAGTGCTTGTTCAAGGCTCTTGCTCATTTTTATACAGGATTATCTGTCCTTTTTTTATTGATTTGTAGTAGCTCTTATTTAATGTAGATACAAGCTCTCTTTTTGGTTATATATGTTGAAGCTATATTCTCCCACTCTATGACTTGCCTTTTTACTCTCAAAGAATAAAAAGTATCAGTTTCAATATAGCCCAATTTACCAATCATTCCCTTTATGAGTGCTTTCTGTTTGTTTAATAAATTTTTCCATATATAAAGATCATGAAGATATTCTCCTATATTATATTTTAGAAGATTTATTGTTTTGAGCTCATGTTTCGTTTTATAAGCTGGTTAAAATTATCTGTATAGGTATATTTTTTTCATATGTTATTTCCAGTTGACCCAGCACCATGTTCTGAAAAAACAGCCACACGTCTCACTACGTGGGCCTTCATGATAAATCAAGTGTCTAATATCCATGGGTCAGTTTTCGGAGCCTAATCCCACCAGTCTATTGTCTATCCTTGGACCAACACCTCACTGCCTAGATTAATAAGTCTTAATATCTGGTAGAATAAGCTCTCCCTCTTTATTTTTCAAGTTGACTTGGTTGCCGCCCTTTGCCTTTGAATTTACATATAACTTTCAGATTATTTTGTCAATTTTCACACACAAACACACACCCTCAAGGACAAATCTGCTGAGATTTGGATTGGGATCACATTGAATCTGTAGATCAATTTGTGTAAAAATGATATCTTTATAATAGTGAGTATTCCAATCTCTTGCATATCCTTCCATTTATTTAGATCTTCTTTAATTTCTCTCAATAATATTTCAGTTTTCCATGAGGAAATCTTGCTCATCTTTTGTTAAATTCTAGGTATTTAATAATTTTTAATGCTTTTGTAAATGGGATTTTTTTCAATTTGCTCCTGGTAAGTAGAAATAAAATTGATTTTTATGTTGAGCTTGCTAAATTCATTTTCTAAAGATACAGTCATGTAAATAATGGCAGTTTTTCTCAATCTTTATACCCCTTCTTTCCTTTTCTTGCTTTATTTTATTAGCAACGACCTTAAGTACACTGCAAAAGAGAAGTGGTAATAGGCATTCTTGTCTAACTCCCTATCTCAGAGAAGCTTTTTCAACATTGCATCATTAAATATGGTGTTTGATCTAGGCTTTTTTTATAGATACTCTTTATCAAATTAAAGAAGTTCCCTCCTATTCCCAGTTTGCTAAAAATTTTTATCTTAATTGGATTTTAGCTGTTCATAAAATGCTTTTTCTTCATCTACTGACTAATCATGTGATTTTTAAACCTTTATTACTTTATACGAATTACACTATTTTTCCCTATTTATTAACCCAGTAATTAACATTTGTTCACTCATGTGCATCTGCCTTCTCTTTCACGCACACACACCTCAAGTGTATTTTTTTTTTACTAACCCTTTGACAATATATTGCAGTCTTCGTGACACTTCCCTATAAACACGGCAGTATGCATCTCCTGAGCTTTAGGATATACTCTCCCTAAGCCACACCACCATTATCTCACTTAAGAGTTAATATTACCTAATGACACACAGCACATATTCAAATTTCTACAATGAACCCAAAATGTCTATATAATTTTTTTCTGATCCAGGATTCAATCAAAGATAGTACAATGCATATGATTATTATATGCCTGCAACCTCCTTTAATCTATAATACCCTAATATCATATCTTTTTTAAATGACATTATATGATATTTTACAGTAAAGCCATCAAGGCATATAATCTTTGTGTGAAGGTGTTTAAATACAGATTCAATTTCTTTAATAGTCAAATATTCAGATTTTCTATTTCCTCCTTTGTTCATTTTAGTCATTTTTGTCATCTTAGTCCTCTGAATCTGTCAAAAGCTCTGCTCATCTTCTCATCCTCCTCTTCTCATCTGGCCTCCTCTTACGGAATGGACAGTCACCTCCAGGAAAAAGTGGCCAGGATCACGTTTTCTGGGTTTACTTCTGCTTCCAGATCTTGGCCCCATAAATCTTCATTGCTTTAGTAGTGTTCTGATGCAGTCAGATTTTATATTACACAGTTTTTCTAGTTATTCTCAGCAGAGAGTTGTTCCAAATTATCTTGTCTGCCAATTTATGGGAAGTGGAACTCTGAACTTTTTTGGTATCTGCAATTTTCAAGATAGCTATCTTTCACTAATACTCCTGAAAAACCTCCTGCCACATCCAATACACAACAGACCTTTATTATTCTAAATGTCTACCATTACTTCCATAGACAGAATTGCCAGATCCTGTTAATATCTTTTTATACCTCCTTTCCTAGTCATTGCACTATAAACTGCTTTCCACCCTTGGTTCTGATTCCTCACTTTTTTATAGTAAAATTTTATTTCCTTGAGGACTCAAAAGCATAATGGATTTCCCAAATCCCCTAAACCACACTTTATAAGTCACTTCTGTCCAACCTACCTTTTGATTCATACTTTTCTTAAAGACAAAGTTATTACAGGTAAAATGCATAAAAAGTCAAAATCCAAATAAAGCAGGGCCTATAAATTACTGAAGGTAAAACAAACAAGTCTCTGTTGGCAAAATAATTTGAATACTGAGAAAAACTAGTTCAGTTCTGGCTGAGTCCTGACTGGTACCCAGATCAGAGTAAAATCATTAGTTCATTCTGTTCTGGCCCTGCAAGATTCAGTCACAGAGCCGGTTAGGGAACTGTCAGGTCTTTCTGCTGACCTTCCCACCATTCTTGACCCCCATCCTTGACACTGTGAAAATCTTATCAGCCTCCAGAAATGAACATTTAAAACTCTAAGTAACAGAGATACATGCCTAGTACATGATGCATTTTATTGATTGCCACTCTCAATCTTGACCTCTTTATTTTCAAAAATGATTTTACTTAGAGCACATAAAATGTACTGACAAAACTTCATTGCCAACAGAATATAGGTTAGTATGACTATGCTTATCCTTCAAAATCCATGGAGAAAATAACTATGTCTACAATGAGTATTTGGATAAACTAAGAGTAAGGGCCATTAATACTATTTTTAAGTAATTTATATTATTTTCTCCCTAAAGCTAAGTTTTATTATTAAAATAATTTTGAAGGGAGAATAAAATTGTAAAAAGGTATGGAAATAAATTAAATGTAAATCTGAGAGGGAAAAAATACTTTAAAATAACACCACCAAAAAAACTCTGCCATTTGTAAGACTCTGTCAGCATCAGAGGTACTGAAGACCATAGAAGACTTTTAGTTGGATTCTCAAGACTTCACTTATTTATTGAACATCTACTGTATCCCTTGCATCATATTAGGCACTGGAATACAAAGATGCTGTGATTCCTGGAATCCCTGTATCATCAAGGCATTCACAGCCCAGCAGGGAGGGAACAGAAGTAAACAATTAAAAAAACATTGAGAAAGTACTGTAAAAAAAACTATGGAATAGATGATAGTCTAATGGAACAATTTATACTAAGATTAGAAAGGAATAACAGGACATGAATAAAGCATAAGCCATTTCTTCAGAGATGAGAAAGCATTTCACCAGCTGAACACAACAGGGAAAGTTATTTTAACACACAAATGACAGAGAAAAAAATAGTACTGTTCAGGAAATTAAGATAATAAACATTGCATATATTAGGAGTAAAGGTTTAATGTGATAGAATGGCAAGGAGATGAAAAGGTAGTGTTTCAATCCATAAAGAAGTTTTTCTTATGTCCATTCTAAGGATTTTTATCTAAAGAGTAAGCTGAGACTAAAAATGAGCTTTGCTTTTTACAACAACAGTCTAGTGACAGCAAAGAAGTTGAATAAGAAAGGAAGGCTGATACAGTAGTTCAGAAATGAGATGGTAACAGTCTAAACTAGGGTGATGGCAAATACGTAGAGGGAGTGAGTTTAAGAATTGCTAAGGGTGTGGCCCAGTGGCATAGTGGTTGAGTTTGCACACTCTGCTTCAGCAGCCCAGTGTTCACAGGTTTGGATCCCGGGCACGGACCTACACACCGCTTGTCAAGCCATGCTGTGGAAGCGTCCCACATACAAAGTAGAGTAGGACTGGCACAGATATTAGCTTACTGACAATTTTCCTCAAGCAAAAAAGAGGAAGATTGGCAACAAATGTCAGCTCAGGGCCAGTGTTCCTCACCAAAAAAAAAAGCTGAAGGGTGGACTTGACAAGACATGACCTCTGACTACCAGGAAAGGAAAGAATCCAGGATTTCCACCATGTTTCTGTTTCAGAATTTGGGTCTAGGCCTACCTTCACCTGGGATTCACTAACCTTCATGGGCCCTGTTTCTTCACATACAAAATAAAGGGATTGGACAAGATGTTCCCTGATGTCCCCTCCAGCTTAAAATACCTATTACTCTGACTAGTCAATATATATGGTCTTAAATAAGTACCTCATACTATTATATTACACTCAATTGAAATGTAAGTGATTGTTCTTTTTTCTTTAATCTCGTACTCTACCTTTTTAATACAATTACACCAAAATTACCTGTGCTAAGAGAGCAATATAAGAGAAATCACAAAGACATTTTTCCCATGAGGCTAATCTTTTCAAAGTTGCTAGTTTTAATTACATTTCCAGTATCAGCAGTATTTTCATTCAGAAAGAGTGACTAACTACGGGCCAAATATTAGTTTCACTAAAGCTAATAGTTATTCAACTTAAATACAGCATTAAAAAGTAGGTATGACAGAGCATTTGCCTAAATCTAACCCTAAGATTTTATCAACAATGAAAATATTCTTTTGAGACATTACATCTCAAAATAATCAATCATACACATCAATAGATTAGTCCCTGAGTATGAATCAGATGCTTTGCCAATGGGCAAAACTCCTAGGATTACATTTAATGACTGGTATTTAAAACAATGATTTTTGACTTGTCAGAGATATTTGGGGAATTAGTCTAAAGAGTAATTTATTTTTTAAATATCTTAATTTCCACATCATTTATATAAAGAAATAATTTAGTCACAGTACTGAATAAGTTCAATATCTTATTACTGTTTTTGCTAAGTATTCTGAGGCATTTTTATAATGGAAGAGTAAGGACACTCTCTACAATTTGGGGGGGGGGGTTTGATGAGGAAGTTTGGCTCTGAGCTAACCTGTTGCCAATCTTCCTCTTTTTGCTTGAGGAAGAGTGGCCCTGAGCTAACATCTGTGCCCATCTTTCTCTGTATGTTCGACCCTGCCACAGCATGGCTTGATGAGTAATGTAGGTCCATGCCTGGGATCTGAGCCCACGAACCCGGGCCACTGAAGCAGAACGCACCGAACTTAACCACTACACCACTGGGCAGGCCCCTTACAGCTTTTGAAAAGTACTTTAGTCAGACCACCTCCTGGTGGCCCTAATATCTTAGAAATAAAGATAGTGAAGCCCAGAAGGGTTAAGATCCTAGTCAAGGTGATCTTGACTGGAGACACTGCATTTTTGCCACTACTTTCCAAAGAATCTAACTGCCTCTACATTCTTAAAATATAAACTGTGATTTGATGCCAAATGCTATCACAAATCTCATCCAAGTGTGCTCTATTTCCCCTAGGTTTAAGCAAACTCAACTCTTACTAACACCCTTGAACTTCAGAAGATCATCTAACTGCAGAAATGTATATGATATTTATTTTGTACTTTCATAACCTAAAACAATGAGGACATTCAATTCAATATTATACTATATTACAAAACAATGATAATTAAATGATAAAGTCAAAATACTTGAAAAATAAATTTACAGATTTGATGATCATAAAAAGACTTCAAGTTTATGAGATACAACAGAACACCCTCCAAAGTTGGTGTAAGGAAGAAAACTGCCAACCAGCATAAGGAGAAGTATAGATCTACATTTTCCCTCTACCAAAAAAATCACCTGAGAAAACTATTTCATTTATTTATCAAGTGAATTTTCAATAAGACCCTAAAATATGCCAAGCACCATTCTAAGCACTGGGGACGGAGTATTGAACAAGAAAAATAAGATCCTACTCTCATGAAACTTACATGCTAGTAGCAAAACACAAGCAATAAACAAGCAAAATATTAGATAATGATAAATGTTATGGAGAAAATGTTATGGAGGGTTGTAAGGTAAAGACTGATTGACTAACAACTTGAGATTGGATGGTCAGTGAAGGCCTCATTAAGGAAATAATTTTTTAGCTGAGTTCAGAGTAACAGGAAAGGATCTACCCACGCTAAGATTAGACAGAAGAACATTCTCAGCATAGGGAGCAGCACGTACGAAGACCCCAAACCAGGCACCGAGTTGGTGGGTTTGCGGAAGTGAGAAAAGTCCACACGTCTGAAGCACAGTCAGTGAGGACAAGGACGACTAGAGGGAAGAGAGAAAGGTGGAGGCCAGATCACACAGAGCCAGTGTACAAGTCTCAACTTTTTGTACGTAGAAACCTGAATTTGGAAAATTTAGAACTACAGTAATGTTAACTATGCTTTCTAGTTATCAGAATATAGAATGAGAGATTGAATTTCAATGAACAAACTCAGGTGTTTTACCAAAGAGTTATTTGTTTTGTTTTGTTTTCAACCTTGGGAAAGTAACCTGTGTTAAGCACACAGTCTTAGAATCTCTAATTATAATTTCCTTCAAATATAATCAATTGATGAGACTGTTAGTGTGCAGCAGGAATTGAAGCAAAGTTCAGCTTCAGTGCTGTCCCTCACTATGTGCTAAGTGGGCATCTATAAGAGATTGAGCTACATGGCTTTTAAGGTTCCTTCAAGCTACACTAAATTTTTAATTTACCCCATCCTTATTTCAATCAAGACGGGTTTTCAAGCTCTAAATTCCTATAAATCCCTCATGTTTGATTATATTATAATTACTAATTTACTTCTGCCTCCCTGACTCTATCCTAAGCTCCTCGATAGATAAAACTTTCATAATTATGAATACTTGCCTGGAAATGTTAGCCTTTTATATAGTTTAAAAGAAAACTATTTTTGAACCTTAGTGGTTCTTAAAAAAAAACAAAACAAAACTATACCTATTTGTTTTGCAGCTTGCAATATATCTTTTAAGTCTTCATTTACACTTTGCATTTCACTCGTCTCCAGTTTTTCATTCAAGAATTTTATTATCTTCTTCCATGTCAGGTCCAAACCTACAATTTGTTCATGAAGTTTAGACCGCTTCATCTGAAACAGGTATCATAATACAGAGATATATTGGTTAAAGGTTTTCTCAAATCCATCACTTACTGCATTTATTTTACATTCCATTATACAACTTGGCACTACCCACAAGAATTCAAAATTGTATCTTTTCACATCCATATTTACAGCTCCCAGAAGGAGCTTTATTTAAATGTGATTTAAAAGAATCTCATTTGTTTAAAAGTTATGTTTAATAAAAGTTCCTTTTTTACAGTTTTAATCACAATGAATACCATACGAAATTATTTTCATACACCAAAGTAAAAAGCATAAAGTCCAACATCTAGATAATAACAATTGGTAACATCCCATGTACCTCTTTTACATTTTTCTGCTTATTTATAACATAGCTTAGACCTATTGTATATAAGATCTCTATGTCACACTTTTTGATGAAAGGCATTTAAAGAAAATTAGATTCCCGTGATGGGTTCAATATATTCAAATCAGCATTGCTTTCTTAAGCATGATCCTAGAACAGATTAGGCATCCAAGAGATTCTTATCTATACACACTCTCTTTCTTGATCTTTTTCTCATTCTCAGGAACTGACCACAGAAACCAATAAAAATTTTCCTTCACATCACTGGCCTTGATTCACAGATTAAACTTCATGAAGCCTTCTGACCAAAGGAAAAAGTAGTGTGAGACAGAAAACTAATTTTAATCTTGGTTGTACTGAAGATGTTGCATAAGTCACTATTACTTTCCTGCCTCAATTCTAATCTAAAATGGAGCTAATTAATCTGGGTTTAGGGGTAGGAAAAGGGGCAAATGTAGATATGAAATAAGACTGACCACAAGTTGAATTAAGTTATTACAAAGGGTCATAGGTACATAAAGGTTCATCTTACTTTTACCGCTGTTTTGTATATGTTGAATATTTCCCAAGATAAATAGTTGTATTAAAATGAGGCTCATTATATCTGCCACTTTCTTTCCTCAGGGGAAAAAAAGTGTTTAAAAGCCTACAAGAATAAATGAAATGACATGGGATAAGCACGTAGTCCTTACTCACTTTCAAATTTTAAAATCTTCAGTTGTACCTCTAATATAAAATAACCTGTCAAGTGCCTTAGTTGAGGAGAGGTAATAATTCAAGTTTAAGATAGCAATATTAATTAACTGTATAGATATATCCTTATTTTAATTGCTGTGGAAAATGCAAAACAGCTCTCACTGTAAAGATGGTTAACTGTTTCATGTGTAGCAAAATTCTCTGTTAGAAGAAAAATCTATCTAAAGACTGTTACAAATCTTTTCTTCTTAGTAAGTGAAGCTACTAATTGTAAAATTGCATAAGGACTTTAAGCAATGAAATTCCAACCTACTAGGAAATGATGTTAATATCCTACAAGAGTCAAATAAGGAGTCAGCAAAATGACTGTTGTTTTTTAAAAAACAGCATAGGGGCAGTTCCTTCATATACTATATTATATGGCTCATTCCTTCATACACACAGTTCATATACCTTGAAGCCTATAAAGTCCACAACTAATTATAAGGACCATACAGATGTCAATTATGAGACCAGCTACTGAATTATAACAAAATTATAATCTACATATTTCCCATATTATGGTACAGACATTGTTTCTGTCCATTTGATAAGAATTTTACCAGAGACCTAAAACTTACTCAAATGATCCAGAGGTAAATTAGTGGACTAAATGACAAAAATAACTGTGGTAGGAACCTCAGCAACAGAAAAATTAACAAAGGATTCAATATCATAATTCTGATTATTTTCTTTGACAATACAGTCATAAGTGTTTAAGATAAGTATTCCCATAGGAAACATCAGTATACCCATACCCTTCTTGGTATAACACCACACAAGATAAAACTTACTATTTTAAGCACAAAGAACTGAGAAAAAGAATGTCAAATATTTGTCCATATTCTATATTTATAATGGTTTTCATCTAAAAAATTTACCTTTAAGTCGGCCACTTCTTCATTATAATTATCTTGTTTCGTGACATTTGAAAAGGAGCGTAAGGCTCCAGTGAGACGAGGTAAAGCCATCTATTATTCAATCAGTGATCCATACAATGAGAAATCTGAAACTGAAACAAAACAAGATGATATTTATCTGTTGGGAGGAGGTGGGAGAGGTAATCAAACTCAACAAATTGACCTATACAAGAGAAAAAAGAAACTAATTAGTTAAAAAGCAATTGCTACCAATGTTGAAAAATTCTCCTGACACATTTTCTACCCATGAAGTTTTCTTATAAAGCATCTATGGTTAGAGAAAGTAAAAGGAAACAAACAAAAAAACACTTGTTTGTGGGTACTACTATAATATTCCTTCAAAATGACTTCTACAGATTCCGAAATACAGACCTCAAATACTGTATCAGTACTGTCAATAATATTGAGAGAGACGAAAGCACTTGCCCATCTTTTCCCCAATTTTGTTTTATACTCACTGATTTCCTCTCACACAACATTATCTCTTGCTTTCAGAGTCTCACTGGCTTTTTCTCTTCTTGAAGTATAAGTGTGTTTCCATTTAAATGCATTTGCATTAGTGGTTCCCTCTGCTTGGAATGCTCTTCCTGAAGTGCATGTAGCTGACTCCTTGACACACAGGTCTTGACTTAAATGATACCTCCTGAGATGGGGCCTTTCTTGACCACTCAATCTAACACAGAAGCAGCTACCCAGTTGCTGTCTATCAAAGTACAAAATCTCAATTCTCTTTATAGTGCTAGTTAATATTTGACATTCTCTTGTTTATTTACTTATTTATGTGCTGTCTCATCCCACAAAGAGCAAACTTCATGACAAAAAAAAGACCTTTATTTCACTGAGCCCCCCTAGTAAACAGACCAGTACTAGAATATTTTTGGTACTCAATAATTGTTTGGTAAGTAGTAAAAGGAAGAAAAATGGAGAAAAGGAGATAATGGTAACGGGGAGACTCAAGAACAGGAGTGGAAAGAATTAAAGCAGCTGGGGAAGGGGAGAACTCCCAGAGAAAGAAAGAAGTCAGATGACCTGATCTAATCTCCTTGTTTATACGCTGATAACTAAACAACTAAGCTTCTGGCAAACAGACTAATAATATTTACTATGAGGGGAGTCCCTATGTATGGAATACTCTTAGAGGGCTATCCTGGTTTAAGATTGCTTATTATAACAAAACTATAATCCACAGGTTTATAAGACATGGCTCCCTGGAGAATGTCACATAAGCTACACAAATCTCTAGGACAGTTCTCAAATAGGGATCATTTTGTCCCCCATGGGACATTTGACAATATCTGGTGACATTTTGAGTTATCACAACTGGGGGGGGGGGGTACTACTGTCTTCTGGTGGGTAGAGGCCAGTGATGCTGCTAAACATCCTATAATGCACAGGACAGCCTCCCCACAACAAAGAATTATCTAGCCCAAAATGTCAACGGTGCAAAGCTTATGAAATCCCATACCAGAGTATAAAATAAGAGATGTTTTATAACCCAGACACTTCCCACAGCGTAAAATGACCCAAGACCCTCAAATAAGAGACATCACTGATTATTATGGGTCAAAGAGCATGTGTCCAACACGGGAAGGAAATGACCAGGGGGGGCATACAGGATATCTCCAACCACTCCCTATTTCAGCTCTTCTTCTTGATTGCTTATATCCTTAAAGTTATTACAAAGTTTAACACTTGGAAAAATCTGTGACTCCTATATTAGAAGAGTTAAATATGAGATAACTGTGTGAAATGTTTTAACAAAAATAAGAAAATTAAAAAATAATGAAAAATAGTAAAAAAGTGACTAGGTAAATGTGAGAATACAACTTCGAGAAATAAGAATATATACATTTTAAATTTAAAAGCAATCAATGGATGGATTAAACAATAGAGTAGACACAGCTGAAAAGAAAAGTGGTGACCTGGAAGAGAGAGATCTGAAGAAATAACCAAGTACGCTGTAATGAACAGTCAAAATATAAATTAAGCAGGACAAAGAGAAACAAGTCCAAATATATCAAAACTCAAAATAAATGTAAATAAATTAAACAACACTCAAAAGATTGACAGATTGAATTACTAAATAGCAATCAAGTAAACACGAGAGCTGACAGCTAAAACACATGACAGAGAAATGTTGAAAGTTAAGGAATGGAATAAGATCTTCCTGTAATAATAACCAAAAGTAGTTGGTGGCTATACAGACAAAACAGACTTTAAAACAAAAGGTATATTAGGGATAAAAAAACCTCTCTACCTAATAATAAAAGATACAGCTCACTAAGAAGATACAAAAATTTTGAATTTGCTTGATGAAATAGCCTCAAAATAAATGAAAACAAACAGAATTCCAAGAAAGTAACAAGTCCAACATCAAAGTGAAAGTTGAATAATTGATCAATTACTAATGGGCCAAACCAACCAAAAAACAAAAACAAAAAAAAACAAAACAAAATCTAGTGAAGATACAGGGGACTTAGAAAATAAACTGGTAGGTTTAATTTAATAAACATATACAGAAACCTGTACCTAATAATTAGAAAATGCATATACTTCTCAAGTACACTTGTAACTTTAAATGGTCTATGTATACTAGGCCATAAAGCAAATCTCAACCAATTTCAGAGAATAAGTATCATATATATCAGGGGTCAGCAAACTTTTCCTGTAGAAAGAGAGAGAGTAAATATTTTAGGTTTGGTAGGCCACAGTCTCTGCCACATATTCTTTGATTTTTTTCTTTAAACAACACTTAAGAAGTGGAAAAACCATTCTTGGGCTCAGGTGACCAAATTAGTTTGCTGTCCCCTGATACGGGTCATACTTTCTGAGCAAAATAAAATTAGATTAGAAATCAGAAACAACAAAAAAAGTAAAAAACAGATGATTGCACTGCACATCAGTTAGGAAATAGTATGAGAATGGCTGGCGAAAAAGCAGTTGGATTCTCTACATCACATTGAAGAATTTTTTTTTTTTTTTTTTTTGTGAGGAAGACCAGCCCTGAGCTAACATCCATTGCTAATCCTCCTCTTTTTGCTGAGGAAGACTGGCCGTGGGCTAACGTCGTGCCCATCTTCCTCTACTTTATATGGGACACCGCCACAGCATGGCTGACAAGCAGTGTGTCGGCGGGCGCCCAGGATCCGAACCTGTGAACCCCAGGCTGCCAAGCGCGAACTAAACCACTGCACCACCGGGCTGGCCCACATTGAAGAATTTTAACCAGAAAAATGAAAGGATCCCATTTGCAAATAAATGTCCTAGCTAGCAGACTTTGAATTTCAACTACCCAGTGGGAATGAATTTAGGAGAGCATTTCTGGAAAGGAGATGACTCAGGGAATCATATCTGGGTTTTTCTAACACTGGATAACATACTTTCTGGAACATTTGGAAGAAAAAATGAAAGCAGGAGTCAGTGGACAGCACGGAGCAGAGATTCTCAAACTTGAACGCAACAAAGTCACCTGGAGGGCTTCTCAAATTGCTGAGCCCCAGGACCCTACTGTTCACTTCCAATTTTCTTATTCAGCAGATCAGATGGCACCGAGATGGGGCAGAAGAATTTTACTTTCCCAACAAGTTCTCAGGTGATGCAGCAGGTCATACTTTGAGAACTACTGTCATAGAGATGGTATCATTTATTCTTAAATCACCATTCAATTTAGTCTCAAATCAATAGTGACCAAGGAGTTCCCATCTATTAAGAATTCAGTGGCCTGAGTTTAGGTGCACAATCTGCTTCCTAGCAGCCTTTCTCAACCAGGGTCTTTGAGAGAATTAAGATTTACTGAAAGTGACTTGAGTGGCTTTTTTCTCAATTCTCCGAAGGATGGAATATAGTTAATATCATCTGTAGAGGAGAAGTAAGGCATACGACAATGCCTTAGAGCATTGGGGTTAAATTCTCTACCTAGACTGAGAGAATGCCAAGAGGCACTCTGCTGATGATGACTGACACATTAAATCAGAAGTCTTTAAAGAAAGGTCTTGACACTATACTGAACATATTCTGCCTCAGAACCTACCTTTTACCACACAAGTTAGTGCTTTCAAAACGTAGCATCAGAACAAGAGACATATGATATATGGAGCAGTCTGCCTCAGGCATGGTCTTATGAATAAAACGGGTACTTGGGACCACTACTTCCATCATTTTTTTTGTGAGGAAGACCGGCCCTGAGCTAACATCCGTTGCCAATCTTCCTCTTTTTTTTTTTTGCTGAGGAAGACTGGCCCTGGGCCAACATCCGTGCCCATCTACCTCTACTTTATATGGGACGCCACCACAGCATGGCTGACAAGCAGTGCGTCGGCAGGCGCCCGGGATCCGAACCTGCAAACCCCGGGCTGCCAAGTGCGAACTAAACTGGTGCGCCACTGGGCCGGCCCCTCACTACTTCCATCATTTTGACATATCTCGCAGTAATCTCCTGAATCCCCTGCCCCTCTCCAAAAGAAAAAAAAAAAAAACAGGGAGTAAGAATTCACCGATTTTTGTTCTAATTCACAACAAACCTAATAAATCCTAACAAAACAAGAAATACACCTAACCTCTAAGAAAAGATCTAATAGTAGGGCCTGGTAATGAGGTCGCACTGTTATACACTACACTAACAGGAAACTTTCAAGCTCCCTGTGGTTTCATCAAAATATCAGCATGAATCATACTTGTCAGGAGAAATAAATCACATTACTGGTTTTTCTAATTTGGTTTCATCTGTTTTCTTCCTCAGGTTGAACAATCAACACTGTAAAATGTAAAAAGGTAATAGCTCATTTGCTCATGGTCATCTATAAATCATTATTCACAAATATTTGAGTTTCTTCATCTACCAGGAACTGTGCTAGGCACTAGGTATAAATAAGGTTTAAAGAACTCTCTTCTTCAAAACTCGTATTTTGTACCAGTAAAAAGATCACCAATGTTTAAGGGCATCTGAAATGTATAAAGGTCAAATTGAGAAGACCTGGAGAGAAGGAGGAGAATGGAGGGATGGACGAGTGGAAGCAGAAATGTCTGTAACATGGTGAAGCAGAAGGCCAATGGGGAGAGAAAATGTGGTAAAAGGGAGTTCCACCAAAATGACGCCTATTTTCTTTGAAATCTGCTGAGACTGTTCAAAAGATGATGAGATGGAATCTTTGAAGGCAGAGGCAAAAGTTTGACCTCACTACCAACAATAGAGAGGAAGCTGATTAACAAACGATAAAAGGATTTTTGGGGTAGCAATGAATGCTCAGTTCATCCTGGAAATGATGAATTTACAGTGGCAACAATGTGGCAAAGGAACAAAGGTTGGTATGATCCAGGGTCAAGGCTTATAACACAGGGACAGTAGGAAGACAGTGGGGCCTAAATGATGAGAGCAATTAAGTGCTGGATTTGACGTCCAAACAAAAAGAAAAGATGTTCAACTAGGTCGTCTTAGTATGGCCTACTAAATGACAAATGTATAATGAAAAATTCCTTTAATAATAAATATTAACACCTCTAAAGAAATATAATTTCTAAGAGTGAAACCCTAAAAGCCTATTTTTTTTTGGCCAGAAGTACCCATCTGTGACTATCTGAATGACTCTATAGACTGTTGATTAGATATATGTAGAGATAAAAAGAAAAGGTCTTGAAGAAGTTAATTGCCCTTTTTAACATTCAAATAGGGAAGAAAAAAAATCTGAGAGTAATATATTTCCCTTTGTGAAATTATATTAGCCGATAATCAGTCAGCTAGAATTCTAATACACATTATTCTGAAGTACCACATAGAAAACTGTAAAATTTATTCTTCATATTCCAAACCTATGTTTCTGAACTCTACAAAGGGTCTGGCTGCTTGACAGTAACTTCAGGAAAATAAAGGTACTGTATTTTTCATTATAAACAAATAACAAAATCTCCAGAACAAACTATATTTCCTAATGAGTATAAAGTCAGCAATTAGTTGGCAATCATGGATACTAGGGAATTATTTTGGGGAAAAAAAAGTCGAGTGATATAATGCAGGTAAGGGATAAAAACACTGGAATGATGAAGTAGGTCATGAATGGAGTAAAAAATAGAATTTAAGATTTCAATACTTAGAATTATATGCCCACAAACCATATCTTGAAAAATAAACTGGAATACTTCTATTTTACTTCACTTTTCTAAAAAATCGAGTTGTGACAGAGTTAACACTGTCAAGATCAGAATTCAGAAAACATCAGCCTTAACAGACACATTATACATATAATTCTCTGTCATTTTTTAAATGGGTGATTTTTTCATGGTATATCCTAAAGAGAACTTTTACCTTTTACTCCTCACTTATATTGCATCTTATTGCCATCAACTGGTTAATGCAGCAGAGTCACATCACAGGCACATTTAATTATTTGAATCAAACGTAATAAGCTAAATAAAAGGTGTAGACAGACAAAAACAGTAATACTGGAGATTCTGCCCACTATTTCACTTACTGAAGTCAGAATGTGCTCCAGAGTGAATGGGGGATGAGCAACAAGAATGTGATGCTCCCTATTCTGTTTCAATCACCACATGCACCTCAAACTGTGAGCATCTTTCTGCATTGCATGACTCCAATGTTTAAAACTAGGTTCCCTTTTTAAAAAAAATACACAACATGGCCATTCAACACAAGCAAACTTTTTCACCTGGTTCATCTGAAGAAACTGTGATACATTCCAAGTCTGGAGGAAAAACATGGCTATGTACAACATATTGAGAGACAATATGTTGTGACAACCTGGAATCCAAATTAGGGATTTTCAAGGGTAATTTTAACTATTCATAACTTCCACCCAACAAGTTCACTTTCGATTCTAAGTCTTTCTTAAGCAAGAAACAACTGCTCTTGAATAGTTCCCAATCTAATTAGGAAACACACTTGGAGCATGAAGAACAGAGAAAGCAAGGGAAAGATAATTAAATACATATATATACACTTTTTATATAAATCAAAATATATACAGTCATACATCACTTAACAACGGGGATACATTCTGAGAAATGGTCGAGAGAGAAGGGGACCTAGACAGGCTCATAACTAAAAACTGAATAGACTTTATATTACAGAAGATCCCCATAGTTACATTAATTTTACTTTTAACAAAGGATAAGGAAAGATTTTCTTTAAAAATGCCCTCAGGAAAAAAAGTGGCTAGAATAACATATCAGCACCAGATGAGAACAATCGTCAAAAAGAACATCCCACAAGAATCAAACAAGCACACATATTACTCTAGAGAACACACAGACCAGACCCACAACACATTAGGCAGTGCGTATTTTAATTCTCCCCAGTCTGGCCCAGTGAAAAAGGTCCTGGCCCAGAGTACTTGAGAAAGGCAAAATTCTCATTCCACCCCAATCTATGGGCCTCTGGAAGACAGATCCAAGGAACTTATGCCTGTCCCTTAATAAGTCCTGAAAAGATTAATTTGAATTGAAACCGTGAATACCTCCTCCCCTCAAGAGGTACCCTCATACACCAAACCAAAACTCTAGTGACGCTCTGGAACCAGCCTTAGCTGTTTAAAGAGAAAGGGTTTTCCGGACCTTACACTTGTTCTTCTGTATCACAATTATACGGAGCACCATTACATTACTGAATATGAGCTCTGCAAGTGGTGACCTTCTGGAAATCTGATTCAAGTTTTTACACCCAAACAACTAGGATTATACATTCCAAATGCAAAAAACATTTATCAAAGGATACGATTAATCTTTACTTATTATTGTTTTGTGCACAGTAGAGGAAATTCTTAAACAGCCCTAACACTGACAATATGTAGAAGAAGTTGGCACATACTTGGTAATAGCAGATGAAAGTGCTACCCCTCTCTCTCAAGTAGGGAAAAACTAGACACTAAAATCAGGACTCAAATGAATTTTATGTGGTAAACAATAAATATAAAAACAAAAAAGTAAATTACTAACTCATTGGACACTACAAATTAGAACAAATATATAGAAGTAAGAATTCTATTGTGCTACTATATTGTATTTAATATATGCTTTACTTAATCTTTCTGAAAAAATGTACTGACATGACCATTATTTAACAATCTGGTCTGAATCGTTTGTTTCAATACTTATGAATAAAAACTTAATTACTTATAAAAACAGGCTCTCTTTCCCTCTACATTATATCTGTCAGAAATGTGCCCTGACAAATATAGTCCACCAGAATGTCTTCTCTATGCCTTGTTCTGAGCTGAACCGTCACTGCCCTCTCAGACTCCATCCTCTGCTACTCACGGCTTCCCAAACTGAAAAGCTGTTCAAAAGGGTCAGGCCCAGATTTCTCATTCTTCCTTTAGTCTAACTTCTAAGCCATTTTTCTTAGAAACAAACTATATACTACAATTGAAGGGAAATAACAGGTGTTGTCAGTGACACCACCTACCTTTTAAAATTTAATTACTGAAAGAAACATCATGCTTCAAAAAGCATCATATTAGGAAGATATTTTAAAATTCAACTTTCTCTGATATTTTAAAAATTACAGCATGTGACCTTATCTATTTTTTAAATAGTAATGTCATTTCTCTGAAGATTGCTGGTTAACAATTTTTACAGTGAAGATATTAGGAAAATCATAATTTTTGTTGACCTTTTAATAAAAATGACATCTGTGTAAGTTGAACAATGTTTTTCAATGTTTAATAAAAATTTCCATGTAAGTATAAGGCCATAAAATAATTGATCACTAAGTACCGGATGTTGCTTTCTGATCTTAAAAGTAGTTTATAAAAAATTATCTGTAAGGGCCGGCCTGGTGGCGTAGTGGTTAAGTTCACACGCTCCACTTTGGCGGCCGAAGGTTCACAGGTTCGGATCCTGGGCGCAGACCTACACACTGCTCATCAAGCCATGCTGTGGCAGCATCCCATATATGAAGTAGAAGAAAACTGGCACAGATGTTAGCTCAGGGACAATTTTCCTCAAGCAAAAAGAGAAGGATTGGCAACAGGTGGTAGCTCACGGCCAGTCTTCCTCACACACACACAAAAAACTATCTGTATTTCCTAATGTCAGTAAGTTATCCAATTTAAGCACTCCTTTTCCATGAGTGACTTCTAGTTAAAGACATGTGTCATCCTACTTCAATCTTCTCTTCACCACACTAATCAGTCCCATTTCTTTCCATCAAACCCCTCATTATGCCTTGGTTTATATCCTGTCACACAGAAATATGTGGAAACATACATGAGAAATATATATACCAGCTTCAAGGTAGTGGACTGAGGGGGAGGGGAGAAAAGTGACAAAGAAAAATAAATTTAGCAACATTTTTAAAAGAGAAAGACCTGAAGCAAATAAGGTAAAAATTAATACTAATTAAATCTGCATTGCGAGTTCATCAGTGTTTGCTACACTATTTTCTGAAATTTTCCATATTCTTGAAATACTCCACAATTAAAAGTTTTAATTAAGTTTTAAATAAACACAGAAGGCTAATAAGAGATAATAAGTTATGAAAGCATCAAAATGAATGTCTGACAAATTGTAGGTTCTGAAAATTCTCAGGTTTAGGAGAGACACTGAACATCTGGGCGCTCTTTTAATATTCTCACCTATGATGTGCTTAAATTCCATTTAACCCAAATCAATTCTGCCGCTTCATTGGCAATTTTGCCAATTGAGAGTCCATTCTCTGTTCTCCTTAGCATAAAAGAAGGAAGCACATTAAGTCATTAAACCCATTTTCTCTTTTTTAACATCCTAACACTTGCCCCTAGAAACAAACTGATGAATATAGCTTAAAAATTGTTCTTGCTAACCCAAATGTTTCTTCAAGGGTATGCATCCCAGGTCTTACAAATTCTCTTTTCTTTTATTTGTCCTTGGTTTGTGTACTCTCTCTGCATGTTCAATTCATATTCTTTTAAAATATCCAGGTAAAGCAAAATCAGTTAACTTGAGATACCTCCCTCTTCTTGATCATCAGAGTTATGTGTGACTACACCATCAGGATTACATTTTCAAGAGACTCAAATTCTGATGATTTATCTTTGTGTTTACACTCTCAGAATAAGAATCATACAAACCTTTTCTCTAAATTACAGTTGCTAGATTTAGCAGATAAAAATTTAGGATGCAGAGTTAAATCTGAATTTCAGGCAAACAACAAATAATTTTTTTAGTATAAGTATTTCCCATGCAAGTACGTCCCAAATATTGCAAGAGGCCTATTATACTAAAAAATTATTTGTTGTTTACCTGAAATTCAAATTTAACTCTGCATCTGTATTTTATTTGGCAACCCTACTATGAACATTTAAAAATCTGTCCTCCCTCACTCTTCTAGCAAATTCTGTATCTTCTTAAATCAAAGGTAACAGTTCCTAAGAGGTCTCCAAATTTCTGAAATAGGTACCAACCCTTTTTTTTTTTTTTTTTTGGTGAGGAAGATTAGCCCTGAGCTAACATCTGTTGCCAATCCTCCTCTTTTTGCTGAGGAAGACTGGCCCTGGGCTAACATCTGTGCCCATCTTCCTCTACTTTATACGTGGGACACCGGCCACAGCATGACTTGATAAGCGGTGCATAGGTCCCCACCCAGGATCTGAACCCGCAAACCCCGGGCTGCCGAAGCAGAGTGCGCAAACTTAACCACTACACCACTGGGCTGACCCACTCCCCAGGCACCAACTTTTTAAAAGTTTAAATGGGAAAAATGAACACAACGTAAAAGATTAGACAAGTCCGTAGCGGTGACACACCTTAACAGACCATTTGTAAGGGCAGCTGCAAAGACTGGAGAAACACCAGGTTCACCAAGGTGAGAAAGTAAACTTCAAGATGGTGCTTTAACCAAGGAAGGCTGAAACCTAATCAATTCTCACAACCATCTGAAAAAGGAGGTGTTAACTGAAATGTTCTTTATTCCACTTTTTATTCAGCACTGATAAAAAAATATATTGCATCTGGTGAACTTTTATCCATTCATTGATTACTTCATTCAAGAAAAAATTATTCAGTGGGAATACAGTGATAAAGCTGCTGGAGTGAAACTGCCCCCCTCTCATTAGTAATATTTTCTTCTCTCTTGGATCATTTCCAAAGCCTAAAAATATGCTTTAGTGGTTCTCATGTTTAAAAACCTCTACTGACTCCACAGCCCTCTTCAACTAACACCCCACTTTTCTGTTCCCTTCCTATCTACAGCAAAAACTCCAGGCCAATCAGGCTTTTACCCTCACTGTTCCACCAAAAGAGCTATTAAGGTCACAAATAACCTCAACGTTACCATAGTCAATGTTACTTCTCAGTACTTGGTTGATCCCTGTCAGGAGTTTCTGACCCAGCCATTCTAGATACAGTTGCTTCACTTGGCATCTAGGACACCAATATCTCTTGGTTTTTCTCCCACATTACTCACACTTTCCTCTCCTGTTGGTTCCTCCTCATCCGCCTAGCCTTTAAACGTTGTTGTGCCCCCGAGTTCAGTGCTCAGACCTTTTCTCTAGCTACACTCACTCCCCAGGTGAACCCATTCAGTCTCAAGGCTCTAAGTATCATTTATATTCTAACACCAAATTCTTATCTCCATCCAGCACATCTCACCTGTACTCCAGATTTGTGTACCCACTGCCTCTTCCACACTTCCAGCTGGATGTCTAAGAGCTACCTCAAACCTAAGAATGTCAAAATTGATCTCCCACTGCAAACCTCCTCCTGTGGTCTACCTCACTTTAACAAGTCAAAACTTCATTCTGCCTGTTGCCCAGGCCAAAAAACTTGGAGTTATGCTTTACTCCATTCAATTCACCAGCAAATTCTCCCAATCTACCTTCAAAATATATCCAGAATCTGACCACTTCTCATCATTATCATCTCTTCCCTGGATTATTGTAATGGCCTAGTATCCCTGTTTTCACTCTCAATCCCTAACGATCTAGTTTCCACAAATAAACAAGAATGATTCTTTCCTAAAACAAGTAACGTTGTGGCTCTCCTCTGGTCAAAACCCTCCAAAGTTTTCCCATATCTCTGAGAAAACTTCAAAAGCCCCAAGGAAACTGGCTTTCTCCTATGTTGTGATTTGCTCTCCTGTAACTCTCCTCCCTGCCCACTCTGAGCACCTACATTGGCCTTCTTCCAGTGATATAACTACACCAAGCAGATCCCTCTGCAGGAACACTCTTCCTCCAGATGCCACATAGGTAACTCCCTCATTTCCTTCAGGTCTTTGCTCAAATGTCTCTTTACCAGAGAAGCCTTCTCTGATCAGCCTTATCTAAAAAAGCACCCCCCTTCCTTGCACCAAACCCACTTTACTTCATGGTACTTATCACATAACAATTGTTTTCTGTGCCTGCTGTCAGCTTCATCCAACAGAATATGAACCCAATGAGGGTGGGGACTTTGTTCACTGTAGTTTCCACAGCACCTAAAACAATGCCTGGGCATAGTAGATTCTCAATAAACATTTGTATAATGGCTGGCTGGTTAGATTGACAGGAAGGATAAAGGGTAGCCAAAGCTACTGCAAAAAAGGGGCAGTAGTATTTATAGGTCAGGATTCCTATGTATGTATTTTTTGCTGAGGAAGATTCGCCCTGAGCCAACATCTGCTGCCAATCTTTCTCTTTTTCTTTTTCAGATGTGAGCTGCCACCACAGCATGGCCACTGACAGACAAGTGTGCTGCCACAGCATGGCCACCAACAGACAGGTGGTGTAGGTCTGCACCTGGGAATGGAACCCGGGCTGCTGAAGTGGAGCATGCTGAATCTAACCACTAGGCCAGTGGGGCTGGCCCACATATTTATTTTTTTAATTCTTATATCATCTTTATTTCAAGACCTCAAATCATATCTTCACAGAAATTAGTTTATTTGATTAATTTATTTCAGTCCTTAAGAGGTAAGATGTTTTACATACTAGTAAGTTTACTCAAACGCCAAAGAAATCAAAATCTAATGTGATATATTCAACTCATAATGCCATTCTTCTCAAAGAACTTATACATGCAAAAATTTAATTCTAAAATTAATATTTGGGTAAGCATTTTCTAAATCTCAAGCTAATAAAGCAGAAAAGCAAAAGCACAGATAAAAGAAAAGTCAACAGTTGCCAGAAATCCCAGGGTAGGAGTGTGCTCAGAAAGAAAAATCAGAGAATAATATAGAACAACTTTCACTCACTTAACTGATATTTCTTAACTAGTATTTCTACTACATGCTAGACACCAGGCTGGGTAGAGGATGGTGAGCAAAACCAATCTGTAACCTGCCCTTGTGAATTTCTTCTTATGTATCATTTATGTAGAATTTTATAATTAAGTCTTCCAGACTGTGGGGAAGACAAGCTAATTAAACAAGCTATCCCAATACAAAATAATACTGTTATAAAAGGGGGCAGTAAAGAGCATTACTGGAACATAGAGCAGGTGCCTCTAGCCTAACAAGAAAGGAAGTCAGGAAGGAGAAGCAGCTTTCTTATATTGAGACTTCAAGAATGAAGAGCCAGCCAAATAAAAAGAGCAACATTTCCAGCTAAGGGGTGAGAACATTTTACATTCAAAGAACTGAAAAGACGACTGGAGTGCAGTGGTCAAGGAATAATGTGACAAGAGATTGAGCTGGAGAGACAGGTGGGAACAAGTCATGAAGGGCCTTATAAGTCAGGTTGTTTAGAAATTATTCTAATAGTAAAAGAACTCTCAAAAGAGTTTTTGACTTGAACTGCGTTTAATAAGGATTCCTATGACTGCAGTGAGGGTAGTGGACCATAGAAAGGCATGATTGGAAGCAGAAAGACACTAGGAGGTTGTTGCAATAACCCAGATGAAAGATGAAGAGATGACAAGTCCCCGAAGTGAAGTAATCGTAGTGATTCAGAGAAAAGTGGATGAACCCAAGTGATTAAGTCAAATCTATTTGGCTTACTCCGATTATCTGTATTCGTGGTGTGCAGGGGGCAAGGACCAAGGCTGACTTCCACATTTATGGATCAGGTTGATGGTACAATTCACTGAACTAGAGCAAAGACGGTTTTTGTGGGGTTTTTTTAGCAGGGGGAGGTAGGAATATCATGAGTTCAATCTCAAACAAGTTGAGTTTGAAACGTCTGTATGACATCAAGTAGAAATGGTCAGTACGGAATGAATATCCAGGTGTGGAGTTTGGGAGAGGGGTCTGGTTTCAGGATATAAATGAGAACAATCAGGAATACCACGGGAACAGAGAAAAATCACCTAAGGATTTGGGTGTAGACTAAGAAAAGACAGCAGAAAGTGGAAGAACAGGAACATTTAAGGAATGAATAGGTGGAAAAGGTCTATAAAGGAGATTTTGAACAAAAGGAGGCCAAAAAAGGCCAGGGAAAAATCGAAAGTGTGGCCTCCGAAAGCAAGGGGAGAGAGAGTTTTAAGAGTCACGGTCAACCATGTCAAATGCTGTCAAGATGTGGTAAAACATCCACCGGATTCAGAATTTCAGCAATGTTCTTCCAGTGTTCTGTTTCTAATATATATAAACAGAAGAGCTCTGAAAACCTGGAGCTAAATCAGTCACTCTTCAAACTCCATTATAACACACTCATTTTTTTCCAAGCTGAAGGCCAAAATCAGTGACGTAGGATACCAACTTTTTCAGGTTTTTAATCAGTGACAAAGCCTCTACTTTGCTAACTTCAGATTGACCAAAAGAGCATTCACTGGCCATTCATTAGTATTTTTCCTTGCCTCAAGTCAATTCACTGAACAGTCTCACAAAGCCAGCATCTTGACTGTAATCTCCAAGAGTGCAGAAGTAGTGTTATGTCTTGCTTTTCCCTGGTACCCTGCACAGTTCTTGGCCTGTGCCAAGAAACTCAATAAATATTTGTTCAGTGATGTATACTTACAGCATTCATCTGTGAAGCTTTCCAGAAGGGATTTTTAGGTTACTCCTTACCACCCCAAATCTGAGAGTACAGACAGTGCTAACATTTTGCAAAGCTTCCTTCACTCCTTAAAGAATCCTGAGAAAGAATGTTTAGTGAGCCTTCTTGGTGCTAAAGGTACTCCTTAAAACAGGTCTCATTTTAGAAAACACATGCACCCTGGGAAAAGATGTACTGAAATCATTTTTGCAAATTGAATGCCACCCTCATAATAATTTCTTCTTATATATCATTCATGTAGAATTTTATAATTAAGTTTCTTATTTCAAGATGAAGGCACAGAATTTAACATTTTTATATCATCCCATCTGATTAGCCTATTTGGCATTTTATTCACTTTCAAGAAAGTAAGGGAATTTTTCTAAAAAGACAAGTTATCTCATTCTTAAACAGGGATTACCTCTCTTGGAATGGAATATAAGCTTTCCTTTATCACATTCACATGCCATCTTTCTTAGCTACACATAACCAAGCAACTTGCTAGTCATTAACTTAACTTCAAAATGATCTAGCATGTCTTTGAAAATGCTGGAATACATTAGCAACTGCCTCCATGATGACTCCATATTCCTGAGATAAATTACCTTCCTTCTTTTGAGGTTCTAGTTTAATAGAATAGATACTATCCAAAATTAACAGGCTCTTCAATTCACATGGTTTAATGCAGAAGTTATGAATATGAAACAACATGAATCGGTTGCATTGGAATCATTGGGAAGTTGCTTTAAAATAGACATTCCCAGACACTACCCCCAGAAATTTGATTCAGAAGCTTGACACTCTTTGGTTTAGTCATTAACTAACTAGGTATAAAATTTCTCTTCTTCAAATATAAATATTTCTCAGCAATTATCTTATTAAAAGATATCCTGAGAATGTTTACTGTTACTTGTAAATTTCTTAAAGATTACTAGATTCTTAGTTATGTACCTTTCCAAATTCCACCCTAATTTTCCATGTCAGTTCAAACCTCTTGACAATGAACTCAATTCCTAAGAAGTCTCTTTGAAGAGGGAATCACAGAACTAAGGAAGACCAGCCCCAAACTCCAAATCCAGGAAGATAAATGGGAATCTATCTTCATTTACAAAAGTTTCCAGAAGTTAATCTATTCAAATAACAATGAGGAGGGGCCAGCTCGGTGGAGTAGTGGTTAAGTTTGCACGCTCCACTTCAGCGGCCCAGAGTTCACAGGTTTGGATCCTGGGTGCAGACCTACACATCACTTATCAAGTCATGCTGTGGTGGCATCCCACATGCAAAATAAAGGAAGACTGGCACAGACGTTAACTTAGGGACAATCTCCCTCAAGCAAAAAGAGGAAGATTGGCAACAGATGTTGGCTCAGGGCCAGTCTTTCTCACCAAAAAAAAAAAAAATTGCCTTAACTTTGAATTAAGAATTAGAGACAGAGTTTCAGAAGTAAGATAACCTGGCAGACAGATTACCATAGCCAACAGATAGCAGAAAAGCAAAACTGAACAAACAGTAGACATACTCACTCAAACATACTTGCTCATCTACATGCAAAATGGAAGACTTAAATAAGATGGTACGTGTTGAATGAATCAACATTTATATAGGGTCTGTCTACTATATGCTAGGTATTATACTAGGCAAAAGATACAAGAAAAAAAGATTCAGTCCCTACTTTAACTTTACAGTATAATGTAGGACACAGACACATAACGCCTGCCTTCCGATGGTTACTAAATACATATTAGATACCTTACTCTCTCCTCCCTGGTAATTACGCACTTTTTCTTTCCATAAATGTTTGTGTTTCCTAAAATTTTGATTTCAGGTAGATATCTTCTCAAAATTGAAGACTGTGCCACATTATATCAAGACATATTTTGTACTGAAAGGCCTAATGCTAACTACCTCCTCAAGGAAGGTGCTATGGGGCAATAAATTTACTTCAGTCAATGTACCATACATGCCCCTGATGAACATGCTTTGCACATAGAATTCCTATAAATTACAAGTTATTAACTCATAGATCAATCAGACCAAAGTAAAAACTGGAGAAATAGTCTTTTTTTCAGGTAGAAACTGATTTCCAGTTGTGAACTTTACATTTAAGCCTACTTCGAAAAAAAAAAACTTTACTCTTCTTAACTGGCATATATACTGTCTTTTTGATCAAACGTAAAATCAAGTCATGCTGTTCACATAAAAGATCTGCTCCTCTTTCAATGCCAGCTAAATGTAAACATTGACAACTTATTCTTGCAATAAGCCTTGCTTTGGTCAACTAGAGATCCATGGCATGAATAGGACCTAGCCAAGTTTCTCTTTTAAAAGGGTGCTGAATGGGACTGGCCTGGTGGTGTAGCAGTTAAGTTCACACACTCCACTTCTGGCAACCCGGGGTTCACAGGTTCGGATCCCGGGCACCGACCAACGCAGCGCTTGTCAAGCCATGCTGTGGTGGAGTCCCATATAAAAAGTAGAGCAAGATGGGCATGGATGTTAGCCCAGGGCCAGTTTTCCTCAGCAAAAAGAGGAGGATTGGCAACGGACGTTAGCTCAGGGCTAATCTTCCTCACACACACACACACACAAAAGGGGGCTGAACTACAGAAAGTCGCATAAGCACAGGCATTGTATCTCTCTTGATTTCCAAGACCTAGCACAGTGCCTGGCACATATGAAGACATGAATAAATGATGACAAAAGAAAACTGTTCAGCAGGGATTAAGAAGGCTAAGCCATAAAAAATTAATTCACTCAAGATTATTTAGCCTACACTTAACTGGCATCTCTAAGGAGCATTTTTCTCATGCAAGACTATCATTATACCATTATTAAAAGTAAAAGATACATGAACAGAAGCACAGTCCCAAGTAGAATCAAAAGCTGGATTCTCAACTTTTGAGAACACTGAAATTCAGAAAAACGATTTCAATCTATGAAAACATGAAATCTGGTGATGGATATTCAATCTAACCTTACTTAGAAAAAGAAAGAAAATATGATTACTAGTTTGAACTGCATACGTGATACCATTCATATCAAACACTTACCTACTGCTAAAACTATGCTTCTTTTAAACCAAAGAATAGCAAAACACATGAACACACTGCATTCAATGAATAAGTTAGTTTATGAGAAGCGTATTGAAAACAACTGCCCACGTCCCCACACCACCTCCCTCATGCACACATACACACTCACTTATTTCAAAATGACATTCTGGACTCCTCGGTTGCTAAGTTCACCCACAATTCACCATGGTCAACTCCCTACTCAGTCTATTCACTTTTCAGTGTGGGGGTAAAAAATACAATGAAGTAGATTTCTCCCAATATCCAGGTGAAGAAAAAGGAAAAGTTACCACGGCTTTGCAATGGAAAAAAACTAACGAAAACAAACTACCCAAGCACAGGAAATAAAAAGCAGCCCATCTGGTCATCACGTTGTGGCCTAACACCTGGGCAACACGTGCCTCGCGTTCATTTTCTGATCCTCACCCCCAATGACAAATTCCAAGAACGGCACGAGACTGTGGGAGACCCGGACAAGTCTTCAGGCCCGGAGAGGGATGACAGCTCCGGGCTTGCCTCCGGGGCCGAGCGAGAATCGCCCTAGGGACTAGGCCGGTCATGTCGCCCGCCCCGCAGTCCCCGCCTCCCGCTAGCTTCCCCGGGCCGCGGCGCCCCTTCTCCTCCCACCTCCACCTCCTCACCTCGGCCCCGCTCACGCGCTGCCCATCACACTCCGTCGGCTCCCGCCTCCGCGCCTCCCTCCCTTTCGGTTTTATTTTTACTTCCCTCGCCGGGTGGGGAGCGCGGGGCAGGGCTGAGGATGCCAGCCGGCAGCTGAGCCGCCGCGCCCTCGTCCCCTCCCCACCCCGGGCTTGCGGGGGTCGCTCCCAGTCACAGGGAACGGCGCTCAGGGACCGTCCGAGGGCCAGACAGACCCACGGACCCGGCGAGGAGGGAGGGGGGGAGCAGGCGCGGACTACACGTCACCGGCCCGCAGCGGCGCCAACGTCGGCACGTCGGCTCCCTCCGGCCCCACCCCGCCCGCGTGCGCGCGCCGCCGCCCCGCCTCCCGCCCGCCGAGCTAGGAGAAGGACCAGGCCGGCGGCGAGGGCGCGCATCCGGACTGGCACAGGCGCGGACGCGCGCGTCCCCGGGACTCAGTGATCTGGTGGGTGCCCCGACCTGGCCGGGCCTGCTGCCTCCAGCTCGCTGGGTCTTTCCCTGCAGTTACTTGAGTCGGCTGCATCTTCTCCCCGCCCATCTCCGTAAGATGATGACGTGGAGGAAATAATTCCTATTAAAGGTAAAGAAGAGAAGAGCAGTGAGCATGAATGAAGAACCAGGTAATTGCCATCGTCGTCACCACCCAGACCTCCCAGCTGCTGGACACTCTATACACGGTTCCCTGGGCTCAAGTCCCACTTTCCTTAAGTTTTCTGGATTCTCAGTTTAGTTCTCTTAAAGTTATCTCTGCCAGTTGGTCCTTTGATCGCACGACCTCCACCAAAAACAAATTGCCTGAAGATTCCCTGGCTCAACTGAAAAGACAGGAAAACGGCATTAAGAAAAATTAACTAACCTCAAGAACTGTGCGGTGTATGTGTGTACAGTTCTGGACTAAAAGCCGGGCATGCAAAGATGATATGAGTTACTGTTGTGGTGCTCTTTTTTTCTCTTCCATCCCTCCTCCTCATAGGAATGTGTCTTGACGCCTAGTAGAACGGGATTTTATAGAGAGGCGGCCAATAGTGATCCAATTATACGCTTCACTGGCCAAACCACATCTGGAGTTCTGTGTTCAATTCTAGATTGAGCACTTTAAGAAGACCTCAAAGAAGTTGGAATTATTTCAGAGAAGAGCAAAATGATGAAGGAAACTCAAAAGCATGACAAATGAAGAAGTACTGATTGAACTTGGGAGGATTCTCATAGAAGAGAGAAAGCTACTGGAACTGGCTCCAAATATGTAAAGAGTCATCATGTGACATAGATTTGTTTCATGTGGTCTCAAGATATGCAGAGTTGAGAGAAACAGATTTCAGATCCTGAAAAGATCTCCTTCTAACACTAGCCAGAGAAGATGTCCGCCTTAAGATGCATGGATATCTGGACCACTGGATTTGACTTTAAGTAATTTCTGAAGGCTTACTTAATCGGGACTAGATGCAGGGGAGCCATGCATCAAGAGAAGAATTAGCTGATGGTTTTGTTAAAGTTATTTCCAACCATGAGATTCAAGGAGTCCATGGTCCCAGCCTTAAAAGAATTTAACAGGTTAGGGGCCGGCCGGGTGGTGCAGCGGCTTAGTTCATGCTTTGGCAGCCCAGGGTTTGCGGGTGCGGACCCCGGGCGCAGGCCGTGGCACTGCTTGTCAGCCATGCCATGGCTGGGTCCCATATAAAGTAGACAAAGATGGGCACAGATGTTAGCCCGGGGCCAGCCTTCATCAGAAAAAGAGGAGGATTGGCAACGGATATTAGCTCAGGGCTGGTCTTCCTCACACACACAAAAAAGAATTTAACAGGTTAGCTTATGAGACAAGACAAATGCATCAAAGGTAAATAATACAAGGAGACCATACAATAATGAGAGGTACTAACAATAAGTGGTAGGAATTCACATGACAGATTATTCTCATCACAGTTCCAGAGGATTAAGGGAGAAGAAGGACACTGAAAATAAACTATGCCTAGAACTGCCGGTAGAGTAGCCAGTACCCAAATGTGGCTATTTACACTTGGAATGTGGCTGGTCCAAATTAAGACATTTGATGTGAAATACACACAAGATTTCAAAGACTTAGTATAAAAAAAAAGGAAAGTATCTTTATTCTTATATTGGCTACATGTTCAAATAATATTTGGTATATGTTGGTCAATATATTAAAATTATCACCTATTTATTTTTACTTTTTTAATGTGGCTACTAGAAAATTTTAAATTACATAGGTGATCTGCATCTTATTTCTATTAGACAATCCTGGCCCAGAAGGAAATCTACTCCATTGAACTCTAAGAACTATCTTTGTCCTCTTTGTAATCCCTGGGGGGGAGGGTGGTTCCAAAATGTTAATGGAAAGACAGTCTCAAGACAAAACTCCTCATGAAGAGAAGGAAGACTGTCCAGAAGGTATGCCATGAGAAAGATAAGGAAACAAGACTGCAGGTGCATTCTATGATAACAAGTAACCTATTTTTCTATAATGGAATCTTCTTATTGGAAAGTAGTGACAATAAATTTAAAATTAGATAGAAACTAGTCTGTAAGGAAACTCAATATTGGATTTAAGGAATTTAGTACTGTAGGCAATCAGCATTTGGCAATTACTAAATGGGATCGTAAGATTATCTTGGCAATATTGAGTAGGGTGTGTTGAAATTAATGGGTGGCTGGGCAACCAATTAAAAAATCATTGTACTTAAAACTGTGTTATGCCAAAAATGTTCAATAGGAGATTGATTTAAATAAATTATAGCATATCCCTAAAGTGGAATATTTTATAGGCATTAAAAATACATGAATCTGTATTGCTTAATATGGGAATATATCAAGATGTACAGTTGAGCAAATAGTTTGCTAAACAATATATATACAGTATGAAATGATATGTGTAAAATTATACACGTATGTGTATGTAACTAGATCATTTGACTGAGTGCCTTAATTATCTCAAAAACAGAAAACCTCTAGAAGTAACTTTTTGCAACATATTTTCAGTGACTCGACAAAGTCATCCATGTTTTTGGCTCTTTTCATCTCTGTGTTCCATCACTATTAGCATGTTAGCCTTTCATTCTCAGCCTTGTCACCTCATGGGTTGTCAGGATGGGTTGAGAAGCTCCCGATTCATCAGTCTCGTCGTTATCTCCTTCAGTATGTATGTCCACTAGGTCTGCTCAGCTCACCAGTGTCCCACAGCCTCAGTTTCTAGGCCTTTTTGGTTTTACCTATTCTCAGTCTATTGTCCTCCCTCTTTCCTTCTTCAGCTTGCAACATTGTATCTTAAAATTCCATCTTTGCTGGACCCCAGTGCAGTTCCTTACCTGGAGCTGACACTTAACCTCTGGGGGATGCTGATTAATAAAAGACTCAATTCTAAAATAAGCTCCCTAACCTTTTTAATAAATGGTGTTGGGAAGGAAAAAAAGTTAGATCACTACCATAGAAGACACTACTGGTTGCTTACTCAACCACCATTTTTCTCCTCTTCCTTAATTAATGAAATGAATTTGTTAGGGTAGCAAACAACTAAAGAAATGTGAGCTCCTCCCATTACCCTGAAAGTAATTCTATTTCCCTTTGAGTAAAAATGTTGTAGAGGTGGTCATGTGACCAAGGGATAGTCAACTAGGGAGGATTCTGCAGTATGTTTTACCTAAATGGCAAAATGTATGCTTATAAAATATAGAGAGTTATTGGGGCCAGCCTGGTGGCATAGTGGTTAAGTTCACACGCTTCACTTCTGGTGGCCTGGGGTTCGCAGGTTCGGATCCCTGGCATGGACTGATGCACCACTTGTCAAGCCACGCTGTGGTGGCGTCCCATATAAAGTAGAGGAAGATGGGCACAGATGTTAACCCAGGGCCAATCTTCCTCAGCAAAAAAAAGAGGAGGATAGGCAACAGATGTTAGCTCAGAGCTAATCTTCCTCACAAAAAAAGAAAGACAATGATTCTCAAAATACATTAAAAAAAAGAGTTATTCTTGGGTTACTGTTCAAGATGGTGGACTTGGCATATAATTTGCCTACTATTCTTTCTTAGACACTACTGAAATAAAAATTTAGAAGTAGAAAAACCAAGTAATAAATAAAAGAGTAAAGATATATGTGTTTGCATGCATGTGCTTACGCGGGGTGGGGGGAGAGACAGTAAGTGGAATAGAGGAGAAAAGTAAATGAAATTTCAACAATTGCATGGAAAACAAAGCCAATAGTAGTGGTTGGATTTATAATAACATCCAAAATCATTGCCTAAAAAAATATAGTGAAGAAACTACAAAAGAGATGGTTGAGAGCATGGCAGAGGGCAGAAGTGAGAATAAAGGCTGAAAATGGGGATAACATTCAAAATATGGTACAATTAAATCTGTCACTCCACACATTTCCTCCTCTCATCCATGCACACTGAGAGCAAGCAAAGACATCTGCCACCAGACAAAAACAGAAACCAAAAAAGACCCACAGTCTTCTTTAAATTAATTGCATATATAGTAGAGAGGAAGTGAAAGCTTTTATGTTGACAACACAGAATAAAACCATTCTCTTTCTGGCATTCAGGGCCAGCATCCAGAGAGCCAGCTACTTGCCTACTCATCCTGAAGTGATTATTTGGCATTCCTGGCCCTGCCCTACCCAACCCAGCCGTTTATTCACAATTTCCACATAGGAGAGAGAACTGGAAGACATCCTACTTACTAAAAGCCAAGGAAAACCACATCCATGACCAGTTCTTACATATATATGTATATCATATATATATATCATATCATCATATCATATATATATATATATGATACACATATGTATATGTATATGAACATACAATGAAAAATCAACAGGAAAATCACCATTATGAAATAGAAAGACAAAGAAAAACAGAAAAACTAAAGGAAGCAGATATAATTCATGAAATAAGAGAACATTTTTAAAAAGCACTCCAATTTATATACTCCAGTATTCAGAATATATTATAAGATACAAACAAGGTACTCTGAAAAAGGAGCAACCATAGACTGAAATAGAGTTCTGAGACAATAAAAACATGATAACTTAAATAAAAAATTCAGTGGAACCACTGGAGATAAAGAAATCTAGGACGTAGTATACAAAAAACATGAGAAAAGATAAAAGTCATGGAGAGCCAATCCAACAGACTAACTAGTAGATGAGAAAGAGATTAAAAAAAAAGTGAGAAAAATTTTAATTACAGGAGTTTTTTAAAAATATAGAAGAAAATAACTTTTCAAATTGAGTAGACTACAGGGTACCAGAAAATAGATGAAAAAAGACTCATACTTGGAGACATTATCATGTAATACCAAGAATAAAAACTAGGAATAATAACAGTAATTAATAATAATAATAAATACCCAAAGTTTATAAACATAAAAGACATTATCAACAAAGGAATAAAATTCAGACCTATCAGCAGGATGGGATACCAAAAGACAATGACAGAATATTTTCAAAGTTTTTAATAGTAGATATTTTTCAATCTAGAATTCTATACTCATTCAAATTATCAATTAACTATAAGAGCAAAATAAAGATATTTTCAGACCAGCAAGGATGCAGCAGATTTTCCTCTCATGTGATCTTTTAGGAAGTTACTTGACCATATACTCCAGTAAAATAAGGGCAAAAACTAAGAGGAAATCATGGAATTCTGGAAAAGATGTACCGAGCCTAGAAAAAGGTAAATAAAAATGCCTGGAAGAGGGCTGTGGAGCAAGCCTAGAGAGGAAGCAGTATAGATGGAGCAAGAAGAAGAAGGGTTCAAGGAGCTAGGTCTTATGGGAGAAAACGGGGGAATTCAGTAGATTAGATGGTAACATAAGGATTTGAAAAAGAAAATGAAGTTGTAGTAAATCAAATAGTGCAAGGATAAAATGTGGAAAGGGGCAGTTCCATAAAGGAAATTCAGAAAAAATATTATCAGGAAAAGGGTCAAAAACAATACATATCCACTACACTTAGGATTGAGAGGAAGAAAGGGAACCAGGAAGAGAGAAAGACAGAGTGGCCAAAGAGGTAAGAGATAAGCAAAAATATATAAAACTATTTTTTTTTTTTTTTTTTTTTTGGTGAGGAAGACCAGCCCTGAGCTAACATCCGTTGCTAATCCTCCTCTTTTTGCTGAGGAAGACTGGCCCTGGGCTAACATCGTGCCCATCTTCCTCTACTTTATATGGGATGCCGCCACAGCGTGGCTGACATGCAGTGTGTCGGCGGGCGCCCGAGATCCGAACCGGCGAACCCCGGGCTGCCAAGCGCGGACGAAACCGCTACGCCACCGGGCGGCCCCTAAAACTATTTTTTTAAGTCACCAACAAAGTTAATTCCTCCTCAAAATCAAGGAGAGTGGAGACTGAGCAAATGTCTTTGGAGATGTGGGTGATCGATGAATTGGAAGCAATGTTAGTAACCTGAAAGAGATGAAATCAGATGGCAAATGCAAGACTAAATGAGAAATGAGAAAATGAAAACACTGATGATAATCCTTTCTAATAAATGCATGAAAAAACCAGAGCAATACGTGGAAGAAATATGAGGGTCCAGAGAAAGACTTTTGTAGAAATAGAAAAAAAATAGAAATAGGAAAAAAAAAAACCCAGAAAGCAAGATATTGATAGAGGGAAAGAACCTATAAGAAAAAGACAAGTTAAATAAGGAAATAATGAGGTGAAAGCAGACAAGGATGCACTCAAGACCTTAGATGAAGTTATTCTTAACCTTGGCAGAGGGATGTTTCATGTGAGACAGGACAGAAGAAGTAGAAGATGCTTGAAAATACACGAAAAGTTTAAGGTATTGAGGAATGTATAGCTATAAAAATTTCAAAGTTGAATATACAATATGAAAGGTATGTGTCTTTTGGCAGCCTTGAAATTAGGAATTGTTCAGTGGATGAATATTTTAAACTATTCCCAATAAGATAACATACATTAAATTTTTATAAAATATTACAAAATGCAGACAAAAGCCAATTTCAAAGATGCAGTCATAGGTTAGGTTTTAAAAAGTAATACCACTCAAGTCGATACAAGTCACACAGTTTTCATTGGCTAATTTATCTTGCTATCCAATTGGTTGCCCAAATACCAGTTGAGATCCCATAATGAGTATGAGTACGCATATGAATATATGTTTGTGTGTGAATGGGACTTGGGGAAAAGAAGATTAGGGGTAGTTAGCGTCAAACTAATCATTTTAAACTAGCCTTTTGATATCAGAAGCTAGATCTGACCTTCTTACACAAGCAAATCATCCACCCAAAGTTTGGGGTTGAAACATGTTTATCCCTTAAAGCATTGTGTGTAAAGGAAGAATCTTTCCTTACCAACTGTTGCCGTGCTATGATGGCCCCAATGGATAAATTAGGAAAGTGGTTAAGCCGTGTACAGTGAGACCCAGAATAACAATAGTTTAAACAATAGTTTTCCTCTCACATGACTGGCTAGATGGGTAATCCTGAAATGGTGTAGTTGCTTTCTCAATTTAGTCATCCAGGAGCCTAGGCATCTTCTCTTTACTCTGCCTTTTCTAGAGCGTTGGCCTCATTAATAGTCCAAGATGACTCACAACCATGACCATCTTCCAAGTAGCAGTCTAAAGGAAGAGGAGGAACAAAAGCACATTCCTTTGGGAACAGGAGCTGAAACTACGCCTGTCGCATGGCCACACTTAGTTGCAAGGGAAGCTGGGAAATGTAGTTTTTATTTTAGGCAACTATATACTCAGTTAAAAAAATGAGGAGTTCTGTTACCATGCGAAATAAAGAAATATTTAGAGATAAATGTTTCACCTAGAATGCTTTTCCTTCTCAATTAAAGCAAACATTCTGGTATTAAACAGATAAGGATAGCCTCTCTTCACTTCTTATCAGAACTGAGTCATGGGGAACAGAATAGAATATCAAGAATAACTTCTATCTCTCTCAAGCACATAAAAAGTGAGCTAGTAAAAAATGGCAAAATAAAATACTGGATATTAATTATTTTAAGGATTAATTTTTCCTGAAGTTTAAACTATTCTTAAGCATGTACAATAGGGTCAAAGTGAAGTTTTCATTCATTCTACCCACAAGTAATTAAGCATATATCACATAACCCACACTTTGCTAGGAATTGGAAACTTCAAAGAAAAACATGATCTCTATTCTCAAGGAATTTAGAGGAACTCACAGTTTGGGTAGGAGACAAATGTAACACAAGACTATTCAAGAGCTGTGTGATACTTTATGAGTGCAAAAGGAGTCCAAAGGAAAGAAAGGCCACTGTTGGCTGCAGGAGATTAAAAACCTTTGTGGAAAAAGTGAAAATTGAACTAGGAGTATAAGAATAGGTACAATTTGTTTATAAAACCTTTCACATGCAAAATCATGAAAGGTTTATTTGCAGGGTTGATTCTTAAGAAAAAAGCCATGTTGAATTTAAAAGCCTAAAGCTAAAAGCTTAAGGCTAAAAATGGCTGACTCTGGAGTATATAAACAGGTTTCATTTCTGGTTTTTGCTCTATACTGTAACCACAAGTACTAGCAGAATGCCTGACACCTAGTAGCCACCAAGTATTTGTTATATAAATCTAATTTTCCTTTTATAATCAATGTTTCCTTCATTATGCGACTAAGGACTTACATTTTTTATTGAGGTATAGTTCTTTTTAAAATTGAAGTGTAGCCAAGTGTACAGATGTTAAGTGTACAGTGCTATATGCCACCTCATATGACTACTACCCAAATCAAGATACAGAACATTTCCAGCCTCCATAATACTCCCTTATGACCTTCCCAATCAGCACTCAAATCCCTCCACCCTACCCCAGCCACCCCAAAGTAGCCACTATTCTAACTTCTATCAACATAGTTTAGTATTCCTGGCTTTGAAATTCATATAAATGAAATCACATGGTATGTCAATCAACATTGTTTCATGTTGTTGCCACCCTGGCCTTAATTTGTGAGGCTGTTTGATACTTGAAAGAGATATTTTCCACCCTCTATTTTAAAAGTCTTTTCTTATGGGAAACCCCCATAAAAGGTACTTATTATATAGTAATATACATTAGAGGTGTCATTGATCTTTAAACTTCAAAGACAGGTTGTGTTTACTTTGAGAGTAGGCAAGGTCAGCATAACCTTCATCCTGTACCATTGTAGTGCAACTTGGTACTTCAAAAATGATGGTCAAGTTAACTTGCTGTGACTTTTTTACTCAAACAAATCTAGAAATCCCCTATGAGAAGTGTAGGCTGCACAGTCCTACACAAAACCACCCTCACTTCTGACACTAACTGCAAGTTTGTGGGGGGATTCCCCAAACTACTTCAGTTTCAGTAATTTGTTAGAAAGACTCAAGGAACTCACTGAAAGCTGTTACACTCAAAGTTCTGGTTTATTAAAGGGAAAGGATACAGATTAAGATTAGCCAAAAGAAAACACATATAGAGCAGAGTCCAGGAAGGTGTCAAATGCAGTTTCAGTTGTCTTCTAGCCATGGAGTCAGGATATATTACTGTTCCAGCATTGATGTGTGACAATATGCATGGAGTACTGCCAATCAAGGAAGCTCACCTGAGCTTGGCGTCCAGAGTTTTTTGAGGGGCTTCATCACGTAGGCACGATTAATTGGCCACTTGGTTAATCTCAGTTTCCAGGTCCACTGACACTGTTTGACCCAAAGCCCCCATCCTAAATCACTTGTTGGTCTTTTGGGCTGGCCAGCCCCCAATCTAAGACTATATGGGTGTGTCCAGTCCCCAGCCTAAATAACTGGGGACTTTCCAGTATAACCCAAAGCTCTCAGGCAAACAGCAGATCCTACAAGGCTGAGGGCAAAGTTCAGGCCTTCTCTTTTGGCAAGCTCAAATTCTTTACTACCCACCCCTAAATTGTTACTTCTCTAACTGGAGAATTTGTAGTTTCTAAACCCTGCCAATTAAATTGTTTCTTCCAAAAAAAAAAAAATGGTTTCTCAATGATAAATTTCATGAGTTTGTATTTTTAAAAATTCTGAATAATTATCTGCATAATATATCTCAACATATTTGATAAGAGAATTAAGATTGGACTAAGATTACCGACATTTTCTTTTTCCTCTAATTGTCCAATATATATGTATGTATGTGTGTGTGGATTCTATCAAGATTACTGACCTGTGATGGAACTTTTTTTAAAGTTGGACAACAGCTACAAAATAAAATTGAGAGTTTCCCAGTAGACTATGATGCTAGAACTGACCATGAATGAAAAGTAAGGCTGAGTAGCAACCTTTCAGTGATTTTGAGGTTTGGGCATTGGGTAGTGTACAAGACTCTCCCAGAAAGAGTGTAAATTCCCAAGGACCTCCATAGGGAACAGTGAAGTTGTCAAAAATTGTCCCCATATTTTGAACATTCTTTCCTTACATAAATGTGTTTAGGAGTCATCACTGAGGAACTACTACAATCATAGTTTAAAATTAAAAGATTTAAAGGTTACGGAGGCACTTATTATTAATGTAAAGTTTCTGTTTAAAATAATTTTTAATTACTATTTTGATATATTTAGCTTTCTTCCTAGTTTAAATATGAGTGGTAATTTTTTTGTTCTTGTTAAGATATAGAGAGATACAGGACTTAAGTTGATGAAACAGGCTGGAGACTAAAATGCCACCTTAGCAGCTCAGGCAAGAGGAAGGGCAGTTGAGGTCAATCAAATCACAGGTCTGTCAGGCAGCTATCATAGAGTCATTGGTCGGGAAGGGCAACGTTCAAGTTAGACATTAGATTCTGATTTCATAGGCTCCAGAGGCTCCGACTGAAAGCTATATTTAGCTAACTCTGTAGGTTGGTTTGAAAGTTCACTCATCCATTCATTCAGTTGATATATATTGAGCACCAATTATGAGTCAGCAGATAAGATAAACACTGTGTTGGCTTTTAGGGATGATAGCTAACATTCATTATACACCTACCTGCTATTTGCTAGGCATTGTGCTAAGCACTCTTCCTGGAACACTAAGAGAGTTTATTACTCTCACTTTTAATAGTTAGTGATTTTATCTAGATTTCACAGGTAAGGAAATTGAGTCTCTAAGAGGTTGACCATCTGGCTGGAAGAGAATGTCCAAAGGCCACTTGGTCCACCCACTAACACTAACTTTCTTGCTGCCAAAAGGCCCTTGCCAGTTGTAATGGACATAGTTTCGCAATACCTAAAAAAATATCCTCATCTTCTGTCTCACTTTCAGTTTCTGTGCTGGATACAAGAGCCCCATCTTTTGGCAAGATGTGGAATTTCGTAAAGAAGGACAACCTGGGGACTGATGACAAACTAGTCAAGGGTTACCTAATTCTCTTCTTTACTAAATGGTTTATTGACTAGGATTCTAATATTTTCTAGACCAGGAGAAGGAGCTAATTTTGGCTACAGCTCTGTCAGTTGGTGTTTATTTTGCTATTATGAAGAAGAAAGAAAAATAGGGACAGGTAATTAATTTTAGTATATTAGTACTTAAATACTTAAAATATCAATTACTTAAAATGTAAGTACTATATATAAATACATAAGTAAAAAAAAATAAAAGTACTTAAAATATATATTCAAGGTTGCTTAAAAATAAGTTGTTCCTTAAAAATGTGATGTTGATTTCACCAATCCGTCATTATAAAATTTAAAATCTGGGTACAACTGATAAACAAAGAGAAAAACTGTCCTAGCCTGAACATAAAGTCTCAGATTTATATGACTCTGAACAGACCTGCTTATTTAACAACCACTAAAGTGAATTTTTACAAAATAAATGCTGCTGTATGTGCTCTGTGGGAGAATTTCTCCTTTTAAGCTTTCACAAAGACATAACAAGAAATTATAAATACATATATAAGCAAAACAAGATTAAGCAATAATTTTTTATTATGTGTGTAGCACTAATTATAGTATTTCCTTTTATAAAAGCAGATATAGTGTAATATTCTCTCATAGTTTGAGACTCTGGAAGTAGACAACTCTATCCTAGCAATAGCAAGCTTGTGTGTTGAAGCCACCTCCCACAGACACGAATGGGGGTTACTACTGCCCACAACTGACATCAGTCCCAGAATTCTGTTCAGCCATCTTCTCACTTAAATGAACCAACTCAACTTGCCAGGGGTTGTGAGCTCAAAAGATAGCATTTTAAAGAGCAGTGTTTACTAAAATTTTAATTTAGTCTGTATACTGAGCAAGCATAGCTTTTGACATAACCAAAATAAAACTTTTTCTCTCACAGTTTCTTTCAATTTTATTGGAGTGATTACCTATTTCTGACTGAAAACTGGTGGGATCTATGCCTTTATTGTTGTTGTTGACTTTTAAATAATATAACTTTCCATTGTAATTTTAGGTCACAAACACAATTGCAATTCAGTAATGAGACTATTTAGTACTAGACTATTTTGTACTATGTAATAATGAAAATTCATAATTCAATTTAGTACTTATTCTTCTCTCTTCCACTAGCTTAAGCCTACTTAGAGCTGAAAACCTGAACTGAAGAAGTGGGATAGGCCTTCTTCTCTCTCCTTTCTCCATATTACAACTTCCTCCCACCCCACTTATCGCTGTCGTTCCCAAGAGCACACACATCTCTTCAGAGAAGGGGGAATGAAAGGAGGTCAGGAGATATAGGAAATTTCTTACTTGGCTGCAAAGCCGGGTGGTTTCCTTCTCTGGGTGTAAAGGCAGGGGCCCCTGGCAGGTTCTGGTAAATGATTAAAGCAGACTCTTTCTCTTGGGGAACATTTTTGAGGACTCTTTGAAGGTTCCCAACTAGACCTTCCCAACTCCTGCAATTCCCTGGCTGATGCATCTGTCCTTTCTCAGGCCCTGGGAAGCCTGCTGGGCATCTACACTTTCTTTTTAAGGGGAACTCCATACTTCTCCAGATGGCTTAATTGCACAGAGCCCAAGATGACCCACTCTAACTCTCTTCTCCCTGGCTTATATCCCTTGCCCTGATAAGTTTTAGGAATAAAGACAAGCCCTAAAGCAAAAGCACTCTCCTAGCTTCACCACCAAGCAGTCAGTCATCCTCTTAGCCTCTAAATTTTCTGGGGTGGAAAAGGAGTCCGATCTCAGTTTACAGTCCACTTAAGCTTTTTTGGGCAACAGTACAACACTAGTTCTTTGCATTTTCCAACTGCAGAAAACACATTTCAAAGCTCTCCTATGGTTCCCTGGCAGTATCCCTCATTAGATTTGAGGTTAGAAGGTAGTACTCACCTATGCCTACTCGCCTATTCCCCAAAGAGGGTGGGTATTCACAACACAGTGGCAGCTGTCCAAAGAAGCATCTCCTTTACTTTCTCTGACACTTTTTTATATCCTTGATCTGAATTGTTAAACAGACAACAGGCCCAAAATGGAGACACTTATGCTAAACTTCATGTAACCACACCAAGACCTAATACCTAACTTAATTATAGTTTCAGCCTCTCCCAGGAAGGGGGTCCTAAATCAATCAATCTGGAATTACCTGGTCAGCACTACTTAGGTAATCTGCCTGACAGTCTCCTGCTATCCCCTAAGGGAAGGTGACCTTGCCATGTCCAATCTACTTTTGGCCAGTATAACTTCCTTGTCCCATTCTCTTTTGCTTGAAAAGTCTTTCATTTTGTACAGGTCCTCAGAGCTCCTTTCCATCTATTAGATGGGATGCTGCCTGATTCATGAATCATTGAATAAAGCCAATAAGATCTTTAAAATTTATTCAGTTCAATTTTTGTTTTTTAACAGGTTGAAGGCTCAAAGAATCATGTAACAGTTTCTTGAATGCATTTCTTTTGTCATTCTGCATATGGAGGGAAGAATGTGTCTCATACTCACTTGGGCATCCTGTCGTCTGTTGGTGCTTCAGTAGAAATTATGACAGAAGGAATCGCATTCTAAGATCTTGTTATGATCTCTGATTTCATCTCTTACCTCTCTCCACAGCTATAGTTTAGAGTTCCCAGTAAAAAATTATGCTCTTTCATGTATGGTGTCCTAACAAATTACCACAAACTGGATGACTGAAAAAAAAACCAAACAGAAATTTATTCTCTGAAAGTTCTAGAGTCCGGAAGCAGGCCCGGGCTCCTTCTAGCAGCTTTAAGGGAGAATCTGTTCCTTGCCTCTTCCACCTTCTGGTGGCTCCAGGAGTTCCTTGGCTTGTGACTCCAATCTCTATGTTCCATTGCCTCCTCCTCTTAGGTCTCAACACTCTTGTCTGCCTCATAGTTATAAGAATGCATGTGATTGCATTTAGGGACCACCCAGATAATCCGGATAAACTCCTCCTCTCAAAATCTTAATCACAGCTTTTGCATATAAGAGAATATGCACTCTTTGTCACATAAGGTGATATTCACAGGTTCTGGGGGTCGGGATGTGGACATGTATTTTTGGGGGGGTCACTATTTAACCCACTACATGCCTCTTTTTAGAGCACATAGCATCATGAGAATAATAGCTACCATTTATTTTATTTATTATTTTTTTAGGAAGTTTTCCCTGATTCCTAGCACTTTTTCAAATGCCTTCGTGCTTATCTTTTACATATCAGGTATCACACTGTACTATGAATGTTAATTTCTTTCCACATCTTTTACTTAACATGTGTACCTATATATTATGTCATATGTAATCTGTGCTGCTACCTTCTGAGATGTAATAGGTGCTCAACAAATATAATAATGATTTTTTTTAAGTAGGGGAACTTTTTTATTGTTCAGACTAGAAGAAGTGCTTGTACTGTATATTCTCATAGAGCACTGAGCTTCTTTTTAGCACTTACCCTATTTGTAATTAGGTAGTGACTTGTGTAATTGTTTGATGTCTGCTCCTGCCCTAGATTATAAACTCTGGGAGAGCAGGGACTGTGTCTCTTTTCTATTGTCCTATTCTTGTTCCTGGCTCAGTGCCCAGCACAGGGTATTTGCTCAGTAAGAATCTGTTAAGTGAACGACCAATTGAATGAATGGATCTCTGTGAGAGAAATCAATGAGGGAAGTGGTGCCTTTAGGCTTTAGTTTAATGTCAGAAGTTGCAAAGGGGGAGAGTTCTAGGAAACAAGACTGTAAGAGTGTTTCTTGAAAACTAACTGCAATACTTAACGATAGAGTGGGAAGAAGGCAGCAGGGGCGAGAATGGAGCAAAGAGCAGGTTCCTGATCATAACTAGCATTTGGAGGTTTGTTATGTGCCAGCCTCTTAGCCTTTTACTCCTGTAATAGAAATGTGGCTTTTCTCTGTAGGCAGCCTCTTCTCTTGCACCCAGCCCACACTGAGAACAGACTCAGCACTTCTGGCATTCCCTGCAAAAGCAAGTCCAACTTCAAAAACATTGGTTAGTAATGTAAATGTCATGAAATTTTCTCTAGGAAACCTACCTTGCACACAACAGAGCACACTTTAAGCAAGCTTCTTCATCATCTTTGTTCATCTCTTTCAAAATCTCTTTCTTTATCCGTACAGACTCTAGATCTTTCCATTTCTCCCCTTGTCCACACTGATTCCTAAGTCCCTTTATAGTAATGAGGCATTTTGTTACAGCACCTTCTCAGTAAAACAAAATTAGTAAAACAGTAAGCTTTAGTTCATTCCTTTAGACTTAAATTACTTCATTTATTTTAAACATCACAACAACCCTAGGAGGTAAGATTTTGTAGAGAGATTAAATAACTTATCCAGTGACACAAAGTAGTAATTAGTATGTAGTACTGGATTCAAGTCCAGATCTTCTGGTGCCAAAGTCTATGATTTTAACCATTATTCAAACATAGCACTTTGACGTTGTATTGAAATATCTGTTCTGTGCTTGGTCCCCAGACAAAAGTTCCCAAAGAGCAATCACTTACTTGCGATCACCGAAAAGAACTAATGAATCAGAACCTCTGGGAGTGGAGCCAGGTCCTACATTTTTAACAACCTCCCTGGCAATTCTTACGCACATTAGCATTTAAGGGACCTCTGCACTAGACCACAAGCACTTCAGGGATAAAGCCTGTGGCTTATTTATCTTTGTGGTTATTCATCTTGTCGTCAGTAACTTGCACAGTGCCAAGCTTAGAGCAAATATAAAAATAAATGGGTCGAGTTAAACCAAATTGATTTCAGTCTCCTCCTAACACTCTAGTGAAGACTACTTTCAGAATCTGAGATGGAAGTGAACTTCCAAGTAAAGATTAAGTGGCTTTAGCTGTAAGATTTAGAAGGAAGCAGAACAGAAAACTTACAGGCTTTTAGACTACTTGGAAATCTAGCAATGTATTTTGCTTGGATGATATTAAATCTAATCAAAACTTCAGTCAACCTCAGAGCTTGGACCTCTGTGCTACTACAATATTGAATGATCCTCTCTCCAAAAGAAGATTTATCTAAAGGGCACTCACCCTCTTTTCTCATTAGCAAATAGTCCTCAAAGGGATAGTTCTGCCAAAAACTCTAGTCACGTGCTCTGGATAAAGAAACAATAGTTTTCGACAATGACCACCTCTATAGCAGAAAATCAGCATAAATTGACAGTGCGAGGCCTCCTAAATTGCAGAATATATATCATAATTCAAGAAACAATACATTTTATTGGGAAATAACCTGAAGAAACAGCTGAGTGAATCATCACAGGTGCAAGCTCTTTCCACCTCCACTTCCCTTCCTCTAACAGAGCATGACCTGCCTGAAAATCAGAATCTAATTGCATTTCTCAGTTTAGTGTTCAGAATGAGTATGGAAAGACCCATCAGTCCTTCCCATACAGTGATATGCCATTGACGTCTTTATTTTGATTCATTATTTTGCTGTTGAAGTCTAATCTTTAAGGAAATTTTTCTAATAGGGTACATGGATGGTATATTTTCTGAACCCTTGAATTTCTAAGATGTTTTTCAGTTGCTTTCAAATGAAAGACAATATTCCCAGGTTTTAAAGTCTTTGGTTAAAAAAAAAAGATTGTTTATTCAAAGCTCAAAATTTTCCACTCTCTGCTGACATTGATTATTTATTAGAGGAAACTGAAGCACTCTAATTGCCTCTTTCATGGAAAGCATTGTTCCTTACATGATGTTTACCTAGAAATTTTCCTTTAATACATTTTTGCTATAATAAATCTATCTGCAGATTTCTTTTGGATTTTTCCTGGGAAAGCTCTAAGCATTTCTCATCTATATACTCACATCTTTTCATTATTTAGGGATTCTTTCTTTAGCTATGTCTTTAATTATTCTGATTTCTTATTGAAAAACACCTACAATTGTTATATTGCATTTTTATTCTCTTTCTTCTATACCAATCAACATCTACCTTAGAGTTTTTTCTATCTGCCAGCTATCTATCCATCTATTGGAAGAGGTTAGACATTCAACAGTTTCTTTTCTGCTCTGCATTGTGCATGTTAATATTTGTGTTATATTACTTATTCCCTTGCATTCTTCCCTTATTTTATCAATTTCATCTTATTCTCTTCTAATTGTTGTTTTAATGTCACTCCTGTTTTCTCCTAATGATCTGCTCTTCTTTGATATAGGTCAGGGACTTGCCAGACTGTGGATGTCAAATGCTTTTCTAAAATCACTCAGTTTTTTGGATAAAGGTGCCATGAAAATTCAATGAGAAGGAGTCTTTTCAGCAAAGGGTGCTAGGATAATTGAATATCCATGTGCAAAAAGATCACTTTGAACTCCTACCTCACACCATACACAAAAATTAACTTAAAGTGAATCACAGACTTAAATGTAAGAGCTAATCCTATAATCTCTTAGAAGAAAACACAGGGGGACATCTTCACGATTTCCTAGATGTAACACCAAAATAAAAGTGATTAATATATTGGATTTCATCAAAACGAAGAAGTTTTGTGTTATAAAAGATACCATCAGGAAAGTGAAAAAATATCCCCCAGAATAGGAGAAAATATTTGCAAATCATATATCTAATAAGGGACTTATATCCAGTATAGATAAAGAACTGTTACAACTTAATAATAAACAGATAGATAACCCAATTAAAAATTGGACAAAGGATCTGAATAGACACTTATCCAAAGAAGATGCACAATTGGCCAATAAGCACATGAAAAAAGGCTCATATCATTAGCTATCAGGGAAATGCACATCAAAACGACAATGAGATACCATTTTTTATCCACTAGAATGGCCTTAATAAAACAAGTCAGATAATAACAAGTGCAGAAGATGTGGAGAAATTGGAACCTTTATGGACTGCTAGCGGGAGTGTAAACTAATGTTGCCGCTTTATAGGACAGTTTGGCAAGTCCTCAAAAAGTTAAGCATTGAGTTAACATGTGACCCAACAATTCCACATCTCAGTGTCTTCCTAAGAGAAATGAAAAATGAAAATGTCCACATAAAGATTTGTACATGAAGGTTCATAACAGCATTATTCACAGTGGCCAAAAAATGGAAGCAACCCAAATTTTCATCAACTGATAAGTAGACAAACAAAATACAACGGAATACTATTCATCAATAAGAGGCAAAAAAAAAGGAAAGAAGTACTGACACATGGTACAACGTGCTTGCCCAGGGCTGGGGGATGAAAAATGACTGTATGTGGGCATGTGATTTCTATTAATGATGATGTAAATCTTCTAAAATTAGACTGTGGTGATGGTTGTACACCTCAGTAGATATAAAACATTTATTCATTCAGGCCGGCCCGGTAGCACAACGGTTTAGTCCGCGCTTGGCAGCCCGGGGTTCGCTGGTTCGGATCCCGGGCGCCCGCCGACGCACTGCCTGTCAGCCATGCCGTGGCGGCGTCCCATATAAAGTGGAGGAAGATGGGCACGGATGTTAGCCCAGGGCCAGTCTTCCTCAGCAAAAAGAGGAGGATTAGCAACGGATGTTAGCTCAGGGCTGATCTTCCTCACCAAAAAACAAAACAAAAACATTTATTCATTCAATTATTTCAATCAATAAATTTTATGATATATAAATTATATCTCAATAAAACTATAAAAATCATTCCAATTTTCTTATATAATAAATAATTTTCAGAGACTTATTTGTTCAATTTAATATTCTTTCTCTTTCCTGAAGTCCCTCCTCATAAACACTGTTGGTTTTTTTCTTTCTTTTTTTCTCCCCAAAGGATATACATAGTTGTATATCCTAGTTGTAGGTCCTTCTAGTTCTTCTATGTGGGACACCACCTTAGTATGGCTTGATGAGCGGTGAGCAGGTCTGCGCCCAGGATTCGAACCGCCGAACCCAGGCTGCCAAAGCAGAATGCGCGAACCTAACCGCTATATGCCACTGGGTGGGTGGGCCCCCATGTTGATTTTTTTACCCTCACCTTCAAACAAGAAGAGTTCTGGTCGACAAGTAATGTGTAAAACTTGCCATTGGCTCTATATCTAGTTAGGTGCTGGTCAAATTCTCTTCTCAGTTTATGCCTAGATATCAGGGAGAGGCACACGGCCTCTAGTAAAACATTCAAGAGAAGATGTGTAGTGAATATATTAGTGCCCTGTTTGAAACTTCTTTCTTGGATGGGTACATCCATCCCCAGCTGCTTTGAGTTTTAGATGCTAAGAGCTCACAACTGCATCCTTCTTTGGAGAATTGCCCCTACTTGAGTGGAATTGCCACACCTGGGAGGTTACACTTATTCCCCCTTCCTCCAAACTAGTGGCCACTTGTGTACTAAAACATGGTCTGCTTGCCTCAAGATAGGACCCACTGTGTGCTACAAGTCACATTCCAGGGTTTCCTGTGGGACCAGGCTAATGTGAGTCTCCAGCCAAGGCCACTTGCTTAGCTTCCATTTCCTACTCTGTCCTGTTTCCCTCACTCTTTTTCTGAGAGCACTTCCTAAAAAAATCACTTTCACAAGAACCCCTGTCTCAGGTTCTACTTCTAGGGAATCCAACATAAGATTGGCAGAGTGTCTATAGGTGTACACCAGACTATAATCTCCTCCCTTAGTCTATATATTCCTGGAAGAAATGGCTAGAGACTTGCTGTTCCCCAAGCACAGAGATGATATTCAAGATATTTGACAGCCTAGGCATAAGCCATCTGAATGGACACAGCCCCATTAAAAATGAATACTGACTATAAGGCTATAAGTAAATTGTTGAATGTACTAAGCATCTAGCAAAGCACCTGGAATATTCATCTCTTAACAAATATTTACTTAATAAATGAAGTGAGTGAATGGATGAGTGAATGTTTTTTCATATGGAACCAAAATGCATGTCCCTGTGGTTTACATACACGAGTCTTAAGGATCTATGGTAGATTAAATTTTCAAAAAATGGCCATAATAATATTTCCCTTCCCTCATGCCATTTCAGAGCCTTGCCAATCCCCTATCAAAAAGTGGCATCAATGTCCCCTGAACCTGGGCAGGCCTTTGTGATTGCCTTGACTGTAGAGTATAGCAGTAGTGACAAAAGTGTGACTTCTGAGGCTAGGTCATAAAAGGTGACATAGCTTCTGCTTGGCTATCTCTCTCTTGATATGCTTGCCTGTGGAACCCAGTCTCATCTGTGAAGAAGCTGTGGTCACACTGAGAGGCCCCCACGGAGAGAAACCTCAGGCCTGGTTGAGCTTCAGTTAACCACCAGCACCAACCTGTCAGTCATGTGGGTGGGCCTTCTTGGAAGTTGTTGCTCAAGTTCTTGGTCAGGTCTCCCAGCTGACACCATGTAGAAAAGAGAGAAGCCTTCCCCCGGAGCCCTGCCCAAATTACAGATTCATGAACAAAACGATTGATTGTCATTTTAAGCCATTAAGCATTAGTGGTTTGTTATGCATCAGTAGGTAACTGGAATAGGATCTTAAATGGGAGAAGGGACAGGAAGTAAATGATGGCTTTGTACTTACAGCCGTGTATAAAAACAGGAGAAACCATTAATTTTTTTTTTTAAGTTGAAAGTTTATGTTTTACTAATTCGGTAATATCTATTTACTATCCAGCATTCTTCGGGCTTCAAGTTTCAGAAATCTAACTCAAACTATACTAGAAGAATGAGAATTATCAGCTCTTATAATTAACGGTTTTGTTGAGTGAACAAACCACCCAATAGACATGAAAGAAATGGCCTCAAGAACAATGAGAACCAAGGAAGTGAATGTTGTTGGGACTCTGTCTTATCTCTTCTTTTCTCTCTACTTCTACTTTGCTCTGACCCATTGTTGCTAGTTTCATGCACATGGCTTGGAACATGACTTCTTGACACTCATAGACTATGGTCTCTGACTCCCACTATCTAAGACAGACTGGCTCTCTTAGTTTTAGTTCGAAAAATCCTGTGGAAAGACTTTGTCTGGCTTAGTTCAGATGACTTTTCCTGGATCAATTATCTATGGCAGATGGTTAAGGGCTAGGTCATTATGTATGTATCAATGAATCAATCACCTATCAATCAATTATCTATACCTACACTCACTACGTGAGGGAATCTCATGCCGCTTTCATTTATATGTTGGTGATTCCCAAACATTCCCAGACCTAACCTCACCCCAACTCCAGGATCTTATATCCAAATGTCTACTCACCATTTTCCTTTGAATGTCTAATGTCAAGATAGGCTAGGTAACAATCAGCTCCAAAATATCAGGGGCTCAACATAACAAATGTTTATTTGCTCATGTAAAAGTCTGCTGTGGGTCTGGGTTAGGGCAACTGGTCTTCATGTGACAACTCAACAATTTAGACTGATGGAGCCTCCACCATCCTGCAGGTGCACCACCTGAAACATGCAGCCTCCTTGATCAACGAGGAGAAGAGAATGCTTCACCTGGGATGTGATACCACCACTCCAGCTTACAACCCATTAACCAAAAATGATCACATAACCCCAGGCAGCTGTAAGGTGGTGGGGGAGTATATATAATCCTCCAGTGTGTCCAGGAAAGGAGAATAAGATATGAGTGAGTACTAGAAGCCTTTTCACAAAGAGGCACCTCTTTCATGGTTTCTATTCCTCCCACCTGTGCCCCATCTGTGCTGTATTAGTCATCACAGTAAATGAGATCCATTCAGTTTCTCAAGCCAAAAATCTTTGAGTCATCCTCGACTCTCTTAAGCCCACATCAAATCCATCTGTATAAATGTTCAGTCCTGTTCGTTGGCTCTACCTTAAAATGTACCCATAAAAGACAAAGAAAATTTGTTGAAATGTTCCATATTAAAAGAGCCTAAAAAGACACAACAAATAAAGGCAATACTGGATCCTGGACTGGAGTGGAGCAATGCTATAAAGGACATTACTGGGTCAACTGACAAGATTAGAATACAAATGGTTAATTAGACAAAATTGTATTTTGTATCAATATTAAATTTACCAAAGTTGATAATTGTACAGTGGTTATATAAGGGATGATACCTATTCTTATGAAATACACACTGAGGAATTTAGAAGTAAAGGGCCATGATGTATGTTGAAGATAAGTTACCCTCAAATAGTTCAGAGGAACTATTTGAATGAGGCTTGAGAGACAGAGAGAGAAATGGTAGAGCAGATGGGGTATGATATTAACAATAGGTGAAGCTGGTGCTAAAGCGTATATCTGCAGTTTTCTATGTCTCCAGAATCTAACCACATTTCACCACCCAGTGCAAGACAACCTACCTCGAGCCAACGTCCTCCCTACACCGATTCCACTCTTGCTCAGTCTACAGCCTACTCACCACACAGCAGCGAGCCTTTGAAAACAAAAATAAGATCATGTCACTACCCTGTTCAAAACCCCACCACGGCTTCACATGTGTAATAAAATCTGCAGACCTCTATTGCCCTATGTCTTGCCCCTTGGTTATCTTCTTAACCTTACCTTCTACACTCACCCACTCTCCCCTCTCTGCTCCAATCATCCTTCCTCCTTGCTATTGTTGACTACTCCAAGCATGCTCCTGCCTCAGTCACCTCTCCAAATTTATATTCACTGAGATTCAATTTTCTTTTTAGTTCGGTTGATAAAAAAATCTTTGATGTTATTTAAAATAAATTTTCAGTATTTTGTATTTTTCCATAAGATTAAAAAAAAAACAATAAAGCATAAAATCAAATGAAAACTAGGTCATAGCTAGCAGCCAAAACAATATAGTGGCAATGAATCTGAAGATATAAACAATAAAAAGTAACCATTTTTGTATCAGAATCTTATTTCAGTTTAAGCTGCCACAAATTTTAATACTATTATAAAAATTCCTTTTACTTCATCTTTTTAGAACTGACGTTTAAGAAGTTCTTATGGGAAAAGTCCATATTTTTAATAAGCATTTATATTTCTTCATAATGAAAAGAGCCTATCCATGTATTCAATCTTATGCTATTGTATTTTATTGAAGTTATTTGTTGGAAGAATAAATGATTTCTCAAAGGAAACAAATTACATATTATGAATAGTAAAATAATCATATCTGAATGTTTCCATTGAATGTGTATTAATTTAATAAAATTGCACATTTGTAAGCAGGCTGATAAAGGCCTGCTACTATAAACTCAGGGGAAGAAAAACTACTTGTAAGGAATAAAAGGTAAGTGAATGCATAATCAGAATTTAATTTTGTGCAAGATTTAAGTGCATTCAAATTAGAAACCAAAAATGACATATCAGAAAGCAGAGAAAGGGCAAAAAGTTAGTCTTTTGGTGTTCTCTGCAGGAATACTGAGGATTAGAGACAAATTTCAATCCCAAATGAAAACTGGTTTTTTGCTATTGTGGGAGGATGGGGAAGGGTAGAGTTGGGTACTAGAGGTGATCAGAAGGTCATAGATAGAGATTTCCTTAGAACGTACTCTAATCCAACTGTGGTGAGCCACACCCTCCTTTATCATGTCTATCATGGAAAGACTTTTTGTTTTTATAGATACATGAGTTACAGTTCTATTTCCCAAAGATACTAGATTCTTTGAAATGCTTTATTTTAAAAGTATCACAGTGGAACAGCTGAGTGTTTTTAGAATAGTGGATCTGTAAAAATGACTACGTGTTATGTGAGCTTGTGCACCCATCTCAACGAGTTAAAAGTTAAATACAAAAAAAAAAGACTATAGGTGTGGGATATACATTTTATTTTAAGAAATATGATTAATTGCCCAAGTAACATTATAATACCAAAAAACAAAATATAATTCACCATTCCTCTTTAATTCTGCCTCTTTATGAACCATATTTTTTTGTTTTCCCATATTCTTTTAACATTTTTTCCCATATGATTACAAAATTTACCAAGTTGTAGTCATGAGTTCAGATTTTAAGTTTTTTAATATAAGCATTTGTTTACCTGGCTTCTTAGCATTTTTAAATATCATTTTAATCAGTGCATAACATTTCATCAAGTGAATGCACAATAATTAACTTAGCCATTTCATTATTTGTGAATATTTGGGAGGTGTGTATACTCTTAATTTTTTTGTAGTGTAGGGATTTTTAAAAAACATGAATCCAATCTGTGCAATGTGCATTAGTTGCAATTTTTCACTCAGTGAATAAAGAGTTTGTTAAAGCAGAGTTAAGAATTCTACAGAGGGCTACTGACCCAAAGGAAAAAAATCAATTGGACATCATATTTTTTTCATAGTGAAATATAAAATATTCAATTATCTTAAAAATTCAGAACAAGAAAAAGAAATATTATTTAATAATTAAGAAAAATACTCCAAAGTATACTTTGGTTACATAAAGCCTTTGAACAGTAGGGAGCAAGTAATATAGGGAGGAAGGCAAGAGAGAGATGGAGATAGAGAGAGATATATAAGGAGATGGGCACACTGGAAGAAAGACATTCATACAGATGGGTATTGGAATCTCTACCTGTTTTTCCTCTCTCTTCATAGCTGGAGTATTGTATCCATCACTCATAGATTTCAACCTGTGTGATTGCTTGGAACATTTCTGTCTTTGGGAAGAGGGAAGGCGAGGGGCCCTAAGTCAAGTCGGCTGCTGTCCGTTTAACTTTGCACCCTAGTTCTTGCCTCTGATGTATTGTCTGGTTCCCCTGTGAGTGAGTCTGAGGCTTGTTTCTAAGAAGGATATGCTAGCTCATATGGAGCTGAGCTTCTTCCTTGTTTTGTTATTGTTTCATTCCTACCCCTATGAGTAGATTTCTATTATCAGCTTCAGGATCTTTTGAATGATGAGTAGATCTCTGGTTCTTTTGTTATCATATACTGTACATCTCCTGAAGATCCCATCTATTGTTGAATTTTCCAATATTGTAACTGACATTGGCCTTCTGTGACCATGTTGGGTGGTGCAGGTCTAGACCACTCACCTGCCTTGCCTATGGGTTTATTCAGTCTTCAGATGCAGGTCATCTCAGTCTAGTCCATCTCACTGCCAGTCAAAACCCAGGGACAGCTCAACGAAGCTCTGTATATAGTGGCGGTTAAGACTGTTTCAATTGTCTTTCTAAACATTTAAAAAATATTCAACAGGCAAAATGTTGAATCCCCTTCAGCAATGGTTTGCATAATTAACCATACCATTTAGCAGAAAGTCAGCTGTCTATTGGTTGTCATACCGTGACGGCTGCATCTTGCTGTGATGCTGAAAGCCATACCACCGGCATTTCAAATACCAGCAGGGTCTCCCAGGGTGGACAGGCTTCAGTGGAGCTTCCAGACTAAGACAGACTAGGAAGAAGGACCTGGCCACCCACTTCTGAAAAGATGGCCATGAAAACCCTATGATTAGCAGCAGAGAATTGTCTGATATAAAATAGAAAGGTGAGGGGACGGCACAAAAAGCCCAGGCATCGTTCTGCTCTGAGGTACACAGGGTCACTAGGAGTCAGAACTGACTTGAGAACACTAACAGAAACAGGTACAAGGGCTCCAGGACTGGATAGGATAGTTCAATAACTCATTTTAAATGACATGCAAAAGACTTTCTTAGAAATCTTAAGAATCAAGGGAAGATGAAGGTAAGCAATGTATGAAGAAAGAACACAGGATTTAAAATCTGAAGAACTGAGTTTGAGATCCAGCTGTACCCCCTTTTTCACTATGACACTGGGTAAGATACTTAATAACTTAAGCCTCAGTCTCCTCATCAGCAAATTGGTGATAATAGCTATCTAAATGGCTGAGGGAAGATTAAATGGAATAGTGGAATGGGCTTTTTGATAGTTTCTAGTGTATAAGGTAAGATTTCTCCTATGTACAAGCCCTGTGAAAGAGGCCTAAACATACTGAGGCACATTCTAAAAACTTGCAGGCTGTGCCCCAGGGAGTCATTCATTTATGCACTAAATGTTTTTTAGCCTTTCAAAAATACACTCCCCATAGTCAAGTGGCTCACCATCTAGTGAACTTGATTGGGGGAGGTGGGTGGAATCCTTATAAATAGGACTACAGGGCAAAGGTGAAGCATCCCCTGAATGATGTTACTTGTAAATGCTTAGAGTATTGTTTTGGATCAGATGACAAATTAGATTCAAAAAGTTGATATTTGCTATACGGTCTTATCTGCTCTGGGCATTAAATCATGCAGAAACATGAAAAGGAAAGAAGAAAGTTTCAAGCTGCCAAGTATTGATTGTTCTGATCTTGAGGGGAAAAGCAACTGTTGGAAGGAACAATTTTCTGCACCTAATTTGAAAGCCTAAAAGGCCAAAGAGATACCTCTCTTTCTCCCTTTATTCACTCTGTGAACATTTCTGAGTCCCGACTCTCTGCTCTGTCGTGTGTTAGGTTCCAGAAATTCAAAAGCATAGTCTCAGCCCTCCTGGTATGCTGTATCTCACAGGGAGGCACACACAGAAGTCATCACAACACAAGGTACCAATCAAGATAGGGACAAGGACTGTGAAGGCACTGAAGCAAAGCAGTAGTTTTATTTATTGGGGTCATGAAGACTGTTCTGGGTCTTAAAAATGATCTTGAGGTCACTAGAAATCTAAGAATTTTCCAGGCAGATGAGACTTAAGCAAAAAAAAAGAAAGAATATGAAGAAATTACATGACATATACAGAAACAGTGTGAGATATGGGAGAGGGAGGGGGAAGGGATTGGAACTAGAGAGATAAATTGGGGGCTTCAGTAGTCTAAGTGAGGAGTCAGCAAACTATGGGCCATGGACTGACTCACCACCTATTTTAGTAAATAAAGTTTTATTGGAACACAGCCACACCTGTTAGTTTAGGTATCCTCTCCAGCTGCTTTCAAGTGACAACAGCAGAACTGAGTAGTTGCAAAAGAGACCATGTAGCCTGCAAACATAAAGTATTTACTATATGGCTCTTAGCAAGAAAAGTGTGCTGAATCCTGGTCTAGGTAATAAACGATAAAGGACTGAACTAATGAAGTAGCATGCGATGGAGAGAAAGAGACAGATTTGTGAAGCATTTTAGAAAGAAGTTTTCTTTTCCAAAGAAAATATTTATTTTTATTGCTTTTTTACTTTTTATTACTACATATCCCTATAAGAGTAATAGATTTTATTGTAAACAATTTAAATAATGCAGTGTGTATAAAATAAATAGTCAAAAAATTCAAACAATAATAAAATGTATAAAGAGAAAGTGAATGTTCTCAGAGGCAACTATTGTTAACAGTTCAAGGTACATTTTTTCAAGACTTTTTCATGCATATATATTTATTCATATTCATTTGTTTTGTTTTATAAGTGGGGTCAATTTTATACAGACTATTCCATCATCTACTTTTATTACTTAACATTACAGCACAGACCTCTGTCCATGTCATGACGTATACATCTATCTCATGCCCATTAACAGTTTTATATTTAAAACATTCTTTTGTAGAGAAGTCCAATTTAATTATTCATTTATTCTATAGTTATTTATTGAGAAATGTAGTGTGTATCTATGGAATTGTCTACCTAGTACCCCCCTACACATATCTTCTGAGAACGCTCCCCCCTCCCACCCATCCATTTGTGTACCATGATGGCTGTCACGATGGTAGAATATAATCCTGTCTCTTGACCTCAGTCCTTTGGTTCAAGCGTGGGCAGTTAACGCAAGTCAGTTATGGCAGAAATAGCTAATTGTCACTAAAATTTGGGCTTCCATTTCTACAATATAGTTGGAGAAACTGAGACACGGGTCAGATAATGTCCAGATATTAGAATATGTTTTGCAGAGAATGCCGGTTGTCCACCAAAAACTCTTCTATCTTTCTTATTGGGTATGTGGATATACTACATTTCCTAGACTTTCTTGGTTATATGTGGTCAAAGTAACTAAATTCTCACCGATGAAATGTGAGTGGAAGTAATGCACTCCATTATATTAGTTATCTCTTGCTGTGTAACAAATTATAGCCTGAAAGAACAATAAACATTTTGTAAAGGGAAAACACACACTCCTATGTGTCTCCTCTATGCTGAATCCTCTACTACAACACTACTTCACTTCTGACACCAAATGTGTGGGTTTTCCACACATCAAGCAATTATCTAAGATCAGCTGGGTGTCCTACAATTTACCTCAGTTCTGACACTACCTACCTTGGAGGTAGTGTCAGATCCCATAGATTAAGAGTTTAGTTCTTCAAGATTGCCCTCCCCTCTTCACATGCCAATCTCAAGTCCGGGTTGTTACCTGTGCTTCTGACCAACCATGAGCCCCTCCTTGCATTTGATTAATTTGCTAGAGTGGCTCACAGAACCCAGGAAAACAATTTACTTGCTAGATTACTGGTTTGTTATAAAAGGATATACTCAGGAACAGCCAGATGGAAGAGACACATAGGACAAAGTATGTGAGAAGGGGCATGGAACTTCCATGCCCTCTCTAGGCATGCCACTCTCCCAGCACCTCCATGTGTTCACCAACCCATAAGTCCTTTTGGAGTTTTATGGAGGCTTCATTACATAGGCATAATTGATTAAATCATTGGCCATTGGTGGCTGAACTCAATCTTCAGGCCCTCTCCCCTCCCTGAAGGTTGAGAGTTGGGGCTGAAAGTTCCAACCCTCTAATCACATGACTGGTTTCCCTGGCAACCTGTCTCCATCCTTAGATTATTTAAGGGCTTTCCAAAAATCACATCATTAACATAAGCTCATGTGTGGTTGAAAGGGGCTTGCATATAAACAACCGAAGACACTCATTTCACCCTTATTGCTTTGAAACTGTTTCAGGAACTAAGAACAAAAGATTGAATATATATATGTTTTTTTTGCAGGGAAAGATTTGCCCTGAGCTAACATCTGTTGCCAATCTTCCTCTTTTTTTTTCCCTCCCCAAAGCCCAGTACATGGTTGTATATCCTAGTTGTAGGTCATTCTAGTTCTTCCATGTGAGCCACTGCCACAGCATGGCAACTGACAGATGAGTGGTGTGGTTCCACGACCAGGAAGTGAACCTGGGAGCTGAAGCAGTGAGCACTGAACTTTAACCACCAGGCCATCAGGGCTGGCTCCAAATGACCAAATATTATTAAATATCATTAAAAAGGACAAAAGATGCCTCTATGGCTCTTACATAGGAAATTACAAGGATTTTAGTAGCTCTGTGCTATGAATAGTGGATGAAAACCAAATATATATTTCTTCTTATAAATCACAATATCACACATTTATTATCTCATACAGTTTCTGAGGTTTGTGAATTCAGGTTTGGTTCCACTGTGCGATTTCAAATCAGGGCCTTTCATGAAGTTGCAGTCAAGATTGCAGTGGGGGCTGCAGTCATCTGAAGGGTTGGCTGGGCCTGGATGTTCCACCTCCAAGATGACTCACTTTTATGGCTTTTGGCAGGATACCTCAGTTCCTTACCATGTGGATCTCCAAAAAAGACCTCTTGGGTATCCTTATCACATGGCAGCTGGCTTTTCCCACAGCAAGTGAACCAAGAGAGCAAGGCAGAAGCTGTGATATCTTTTGTGACCTGGCCTCAAAAGTCATATGCCATCATTGCCACAATATCATATTGGTTACACAGGTCAGCTCTATTCAGTGTGGAAGAGTACTACAAAAGAGCATGGAAACTAGGAGGTGGGACTCGTTGAGGGTCATCTTGGAGGCTGGCTACCACAGTCCTTTAAAAGAGAAGCTAGACCTTTCTACCTTCTCTTTTCCTTCCGACTGGAAACTGGATGAAAAGCCTCACTCTAAAACACAAAGATGATGACAACAGAGACATATGATGAACTGTATCCCTGAATCATATTCCTCTAATCAAATTAGGAGGCCTGGATATCCTCGAGGTAACAGTGGTCTCATGATATTGCTTCTCGATATAATAGCTGAATGGATTTGGGGGTGGCCTCCCCTTGAAGATAGGAGTTGATTGTGTTTATAATAGAATGTGTGATATTTGGTATTGGTAGGCAATTCTCCGTGAATATTTTCACGTCTTTTGCTTGGTTCAGGTCTTCAAACCAAGAGGGCATATATGAATAGCAAAGGCCTTGGAAGCTAGGGATTTAGAGATTTGTCTCCTCTGGAGATATTTGTTTATATTCTCAGGTAATATAGATCTTCCCTGTCTTCTCTGGGGAGAATTTGTTTACATTTCAGAATAAAAGACTCCCTCTTTCTCTCCAGAGGGGAGAATGGTCATACATACTAGCAGCCCCTATATAAGCTCCAAGTCACATAATTTTGAGATTTCTCTCCCGTGATGCAACTCTGCTGCATGTAGAAGTAATATCTCCTACATGGAGACTGGGGCTGGGAGAACTGATGCTAAGATGCTACTCCGGCTGTTTTTGCTGTAAGCAATAAACTGTTTCTCTTATCCTGAAAATCTTGTTTCTTCTGTTAAGATATCTACATCTATATCCATATCAATATCTATATATGTAACTCTGTGGCAGGCTAACTTGTTAGCTTGCAAGTAGAGTAAGATCTCTGACCTTTTTGTTTCTGATTTAACAATAAGAACAACATTAAGCCAACAAATTAGACAGCTTAGATGAAATGAACAAATTCTTTCATAGACACAAACCACCAAACTCATTAAGGAAGAAATAAATAAATGGAATTAGACTTTTATCTGTGAAAGAAATAGAATTTGCACTTACCAACCTTCCTACGATGAAAATTCCAGTCTCGGATGGCTTCACTGGTAAATTCCTCCAAATATTTAAGGAAGAAGTGATATCAATTCTCCACAAACTCTTCCAGAAAATTAGAAAGGAGAGACTTCTTCCTAATTCATTCTATGAGGCAAAAATTACTCTGATGTCAAAACAAAAGACATTACCAAAAACAAGAAAACTACAGAGAACTATTCCTCGTAAACATAGATTAAAAACTTTAAACAAAAATTTTTGCAAATATAATAAAAATACTTAAAAAGAATACTACAGCATGATCAAGTGGGGTTTATTCCAGAAATATAAAATAGATTTAACATTTGAAAATCGATCAATGTAATTCATCACATTAACAAACTAAACAAGAAAAATCATATGAATATTTCAGTAGACAGAAAAGCACAGGAGAAAACATTGGGTTATGTCATGCTTTCTTGGATATGACAACAAAAGCACCATTCATTAACAAATAAATTCATACATTGGACTTCATCAAAATTAACCATTTTTGCTCCACAGGAGGCATTGCTTGGAGAATGAAAGACAAGCCATAGACTGAGTAGAAAATATTTGCAGATCATATATTTGATAAATGATTTGTTGCCAGAATATATAAAGAATTTTTAGGAAAACAAACAACCCACAAAAATGAGCAAAAACATTTGAATAGACACTTCATTAAAGAAGATTTACAAATGGCATACAAGCACATGAAAAACACTCAACATCGTTGGTAAGAAGTGTGAACTCAACTATAACATACAAAAAAATGCAAAAACAACCATTACATATCTACTAGAATGGCTAAAATTAAAAAGACTGATTTTGGTGAAAGTGTTGAGGAAATAGAACTCATATACTGTTAATGGGAATATAAAATGGTACAACCACTTTTGACAACAGCTTGACTGTTCTTAAGAAGTTAAACATACACCTTCCATATGATACAACCATTTTACTTCTAGGTATTTACCAAAAGAAATTAAAACAGGCATCCACACAACGATGTGTACACAAGTGTTCATAGCAATATTATTTGCAATAGCTAAGACTTGGAAATTGTTCAAATGCTTATCAAAAGGTAAATGAATAAATAAATTACAGAATACATTAGAGTATAATACTCCCCAGCAATACACTTGAAATTACACTCGGTGATATGTGCTTCTCCAGCAGAGGGAAACATAGGAGACAATTAAAAACAAAACAAAACAAAGAAAACAACAAAACATTTTGAGAGCAGCTTACGCCAATGAAAGGTTGTTAGCAGTCACAGGAAAGTGATTACTACAACAGAGAGTGCCAGTGGAGGGCCGTGTAACTGAGGCTGAGCTATACTATATAACATACTTCCACACAAAACAATACATGCCATTGAGGTGTGCTCATTTGGTCCACTGTCATGTGTCTATTTTTTTTCTGATAATAAGGGAAAAATCTATTTATTTGAATATTAGAAAATGACTTTATGTTGTTCAATTTTTTTTATTGAGGTGACATTGGTTTATCACATTATATAAATTTCAGGTGTACATCATTATATTTCATTTTCTGTGAAGACTACATTGCGTTCACCACCCAAAGTCTAACTGCCATCCATCACTGTACACATGAGCCCTTTTGCCCTCCCTCCTCCTCTACTCCCCTCTGGTAACCACCAATCTATTCTTTGTGTCTATGTATTTGTTTGTTGTTTTTATCTTCCAGATATGAGTGAAATCATATGGTATTTGGCTTTCTCTAGCTGACTTATTTCTCTTAGCATAATGCCATCAAGGTCCATCCATGTTGTCACAAATGGCAAGATTTCATCTTTTTTTTTTTTATGGCTGAGTAGTAGTATTCCATTACATATATATGTACCACATCTACTTTATCCATTCATCCATTGATGGGCACTTAGGTTGTTTCCATGTCTTGGCTATTGTGAATAATGCTGCAATGAACAGAGGGGTGCATATATCTTTTCAAATTAGTGTTTTTGCGTTATTTGGATAAATACCCAGAAATGGAATAGCTACGTCATATGGTAATTCTATTTTTAATTTTTTTAGGAAACTCCATACTGTTTTCCATAGTGGCTGCACCAATTTACATTCCCACCAGCAGTGTATGTCATATGTCTATTGAATATTATCTGTGTAATTGGCTTTCCTTTTATTTTACTAATAATCGCATATTTCTATATTGTCCATTGGACTTAGATGCAAAGAGTTTGTGGGGAATTGAGATCTGTCAGTTTGTCAGGTAAGGACTTTAAAAAGACTGATGCCCTTTATAAGTAATTTGAGGCTTCTGTGGTGGAAGTGAATTGGAAATACTTTTTTTTGGTCACAGTCTACTATTTACTTGAACTATCGTTATTTTAGGTAAACAATCAAAGATTATCTCTGTCCCTTGAAATTTTGATTATCTAATTAGCCACTATTAATGGTCTTTTCAACTTTTCCAATATTTTAATCTCCAAAATAAAACTCGGTTCTGAATGGGGTATGTTAGCATCAAACATCAGAAAACATTCTTTTCTCTGTGTAGGATGTTCCCACTCAGGTAATATGAAATCAAATGCAGACTTTGACTATGTGCCATAATTTTCTTACCTTGAGTTGGAGCATGACATTTATGAAATAAATTCCTTTGTAGAGCAGTTAACTTAATACTTGGTTTCTTCCTATCAAACCAGTTATGCACTTTTCTTCTAAATACTATACATTAGAAAAAGTCCAGGTACCCTAGACCTGCCTCGTATTGATCACATTCAATGATTTTGCTATTAACTTTCTAAGGAGTTAGGAAATAAGGACAAGAAATTGCCTTAATAATAGTACCCTATAGTATTTCTGGTACTCCTTTGTGAAGATCTGTGCTTTTCTTTTCACCACCTGCTTTGTTGCTGGGTTTCTAGCTGCCTGTATACCCACACCTGTTGGGTGACACAATCGAATGTAATCCCTTAGTCTCTGGTATATCTTTTCCTCTGAAAACCTAGATCATGGTCACAATTCTAATTCAGAAACCTCTCTTAGTTTCAGGTTATGAGGAAAATAAAGAAAGCAGAGAAAAAAGTTATGGGTCAACGTTTTGAAAATATATAGAGCATCAGTTACAGAGAGTATTTGGTGAGGTTGCATGTAATTCTATGTAAATTATCACCAGTAAGGGAGAGTAAATAAAAATAACATCCTACTAAATTTAGATTTGTTGACCTCTTCCTGACTCAAAGGCAATTCCAGGAACCTTCAACAGAAGCAGAATCTAAAAGCTATATAACCACATATGTGCCTAAAACTTACATGTTGAATTCAGACAATAGCATTTCTGAAAAAGTAAATTTAAAGAAAAATATGCAGAGCATCTACCATAAGAAAGGAACTGCAGAGGTAAAAATGATATATTTATACAGTGAGATGTAAAAAACTGTTATCTTAACAGCTGGTATCAGAGTTCTTTGGATTTCATTGAGGAAATACTTTGATAAAATCACCTGACATGGAAAATGAGATCCTAAGGGGATGGATTATCAGGAGCCAAACAAACGAAGGAAAAAGCTTAATTTCTATTTACTAGAAATAAACAAGAATTTGAGGGAAGGGGGAAGAGCACAACAGAGAGGGGGAGAAAAAAGTGTAGGTGAGTATTTTTAAAAGCAGGGATCTCTAATGTTCATTATTCTGAAATGTAAACTCCCTGCTCTATCTCCCCAAATCTCAGTCAAGTTTTGGGAGCCTACTTTCACAAGTTGAGAGAAGAGACTGATTTCCACAGATGGGTTTGTATTCGTTTCCTATTCCTAAATTACCATAAGTTTAGTGGCTTAAAACAATACATATTTATTGCTTTACAGTTCTGGAGGTCACAGGTCCAAAAATGTGTCCTACAGGGCTAAAATGAAGGTGTCAGCAGGGCTGGTTTCTTCTGGAGGCTCTAGGGTAAAATCTGTTCCTTGTCTTTTCCGGGTTCTAGAGGCTTCCTGTATTCTTTGGCTCATGGCCCTTTCCTTCATCTTCCAAGCTAACAGCATCCCATCTTCTGCTCTCTCTCTTTGACCTCTGCTTCTTGTCGCATCTCCTTCTCTGACTCGGATTCTCCTGCTTCCCTCTTCCTCTCGAAAGGATCCTCGTGTTCACATTGGGCTCACCCGTGTCCATCCAGGTTAACCTCTCCATCTCAAGATCCTTAATCACAACTGCAAAGCCCCTTCTGACATGCAAGGAAACATATTCACAGCTTCTGGGGATTAGTATGTGTACGTCTTTGGAGGTCCATTACTCTGTCTACCACCATGTCCCTGAGGGGAAGAACAGAGAGTACAGGTGGAACAAGGTGATGATCTCTCTAAAATGCACCAATGCAGTGGAAGCAAGGAATTAGAATCCAGAGGGGATCTTAAGAATGTGCCTTTCGTAGTTGTTGAGCATGATCATATCTGTGCTTTAGGAAGATAATTTGTGATAATATGAAAGAATGAAAGATGGACTGTGGCACAAAGATAAATAACAAGATAGTTAAGTAACAGTATGAAAGAACAATAGGTTTGTCACGAAGCAGTACATGATTAATTGCCAAAAGAGTTCTATGGACAATAAACGCTATTGGAATTTTTAAAAAGTAAATTTAGATAATGATGATTAGTGAAACTGTTCTAATGAGGCCAAGGATATGAACTTGATTCCTTTGTAGGTCGGAAAGTTCCATGACTGAGTTACTTAGTCATGACCAATCCTCTTGCAGTTGGGGGGGGGGGGTGGGAGAGACATAAAATGAAGTAAGAAACCAAAGTTCAGTAGTACTAACATTTCATCTCTAACGAAAAAAACCCCAGTGTTCATGTCCTTCTGATGATAGATTAGCACTTTATATATTAAAGATGGAACTTTACTCATATAATTAGAGAAAATAGGTTTTATAAGGTTCATACCTCCATGAATATAAGTAATTTTCATTTTTTGATCATAGACATACTTCTAAAGATTTGTGTAAATAAAATTACTGTAAATTCCCTAATATTCCAAATATATTTCTTACACTTTATGAAAAATCAATATGCAATTTTACTCCCCAAAGAGAAAAATGCATGTAAGAATAAGTATTATAATACAAAGTTCCCTTGATGAACATAAATTTAGAACAAGAATAGTTAGTTAGGAGAGGCCAGGGGTATAATGTATAGAATATGGGCTTTGAAATGTAGCAGTGGATCTGAGTCCTAACTCTGCTTTTGATTAGTTGTGTGGCTTTATATAATTTAACTTGTCTGAGTCTCTGGTGCTATTTTATAAAATAGAGATAATAATCCCTATTTTTAGGATTGTTTTGAGGATTAGCAATTTTATGTGTATTGTGGGTGTGTAACAAATGGTATTTTTAATAGCTATTTTCCTGATTCAAATATTCCACATCAGTAACCTGATATAGTCATCTCCATAGCAGGACTACACCTACTATTAGGACCAGATGAATTGTTTAAAATATAATTCAAACAGTCTTATATTGTCTTTTCTCTGTCACTTTGAAAATATTTTCCCTCTCTTTTCTGTCTTCCATTGTTATCATTAAAATGTCAGTTGTCTGTCCAAATGTCTTCCCTTATTTGGTAACCTCTCTTTTCTCTCTGATTGATAAGGGTCAATCATAAAAGTTACATGGATAATGTGAATGTCACAAGTGTCATGGTTTTAACATGGTGAAATTGAACTAGTTGCTTATAAAAAGAACAAAAAACTCTTGCTGATACTAGACAGACTCTTTTCCTTTGTACCTTTGTAGAAAAACCCATAATCAACAAAATTCTTGTTATTTACTTCCCTTACTACATTAAAATAGGCCCTCCTCCTCCATCACTATATTCACTTACTCTCATGTAGTTTTCTTCAATGGACTGACTGCTTCTTGACATGGAATTTTATATATATATATTTTCTGTTTTCCTATCCAGAATGTTAGCTCTTCATGGAACTGCTCCACAGTGTACCATCACATCAACTACCTTTGGTTTTTTTCGTGCCTTTTTTCAAAATAAGGTTTCTGAGTGTATTAGTTTGCTAGTGCTGTCATAACAAAATACTATAGACTGGGTGGCTTAAACAAAAGAAATTTATTTTCCCCAAATTCTGGAGGTTAGAAGTCCAAGGTCAAAGTGTAGACAGGTTTGATTTCTTCTGAGGCCTTTGTCCTTGGCTTGCAGACGGCCACGTTTTTGCTGTGGCCTTTCCTCTGCATATGCATATCTCTGATGTCTCTTCTTTTTTAAGGACACCAGTCATACTAAATTAGGACCCAACCCTAATGGCCTCATTTTAACCTAATTACCTCTTTAAAGGCCCTGTCTCTACATATACAGACATGTGTTGCTTAATGATGGGGATACTTTCTGAGAAATGCATCGTTAAGCAATTTTGCTATTGTGTGATCAGAGTGTACTTACACAAACCTAGATGTTACAGCCTACCACACACCTAGACTATACGGTACTGATCTTGTGGGAGCACCATCATATATGCGGTCCCTCGTTGGCTGAAACATTTTTACGCGGTCCATGACTGTAGTCACATTCTGAGGTACTGGGAGTTAAGGTTTCAACATATGAACTTGGAATGAGAGGACACAATTCAATTCATCCCACTGAGAAAAGAAGCCTGATTGGCTTAGTTTAGGCCCATGGCCACAGAAGTCAGAATAGTGAGGAAAGAGGAACCAATACTCAGAAGAAGATAGGAGAAAAAGTGCTAGGTGTTTTAAGAACCTAATGGTTACCGTGTGTTCCCTAAGAAGGACTTGAAAGGCAGCTATTCTATGTTGCAAGTTAATTGCAGAGACAAAAGGTCTAGTTTCAGCTATTTTTTTTTATTGTGAAAAAAACACATAACATAAAATTTACCATCTTAAACATTTTTAAGTGTACTGTATAGTATGGTTAACTATATTTACAGTGTTGTACAAGAGACCTCTAGAACACTTTTTTTTTTTGGTGAGGAAGATCAGCCCTGAGCTAACATCCGTTGCCAATCCTCCTCTTTTTGCTGAGGAAGATTGGCCCTGAGCTAACACCCATGCCCGTCTTCCTCTACTTTATATGTAGGACACCTGCAACAGCATGGCTTGATAAGCGGTGTGTAGGCCCATGCGTGGGTTCTGAACCTGAGAACTCTGGGCTGCCAAAGTGGAGTGTGTGAATTTAACTGCTACACCACTGGGCCAGCCCTTCTAGAACACTTTTTATCTTGCAAAAGAGAAACTCTATTCCCATTGAACAATGTCTCTTTTCCCCTCTCCTGGCCCAATCACCATTCTACTTTCAGTTTCTAAGAGTTTAACTACTTTATTTATTTATTTTTTTGCTTTTGTGTGTGTGAGGAAGATTGGCCCTGACCTAACATCTGTGCCAATCTTCCTCCGCTTTATATGTGGGATGCCACCACAGTATGGCTTGATGAGTGGTGTGTGGGTCCGCTCCCGGGACCTGAATCCACAAATCCCAGGCTGCCAAAGTGGAGCATGTGAACTTAACAACTACACCACCAGGCCAGTCCCAAGAGTTTCACTACTGTAGATACTTCATATAAGTGGAATCATGCAGTAACTGTCCTTCTGTGACTGGTTTGTTTCACTTAGCGTAATGTCCTTAAGGTGAATCTATGTTATAACATAGGTTGTTTAAGGTTGAATAATTAGTTTCAGCTATTTCTTTTAAAAGCTGACAATAAAATTTACCAAAATGTTTTATCACCTTTATTTCACATTTCTCTTGCAACATCTTTTAAATTTGTCTTTCCTCTTATTTAAGTGTCCAAAATTGTTTTTAATGTGGGTCTTTATATAGCAAATACTATTGAAACCAGGGGCCAACTAGCTTTAACTATACTCAGTTCATTGTCTGTTTGTGAAAGCAGTTAGATAATACATTACTAAAGCCCACCCTATAGATAACGTCTCTAATGCTTGGGTCACCATGGTAACAGGTGCTTCAGTTTTTCAGGAACTGAGAGTTGACTCCTGTCCAGTTTAGGCCAGTTAAGACCACTGACTCATCAACTGGGCCCAGGTGGATGACCAATAGGCAACCCTTTTGAGGTCAGGGAGTCAAAAACTCCACCCTCAGATCATGCTAACACCACCATTTTGTGAACATACGTCCTGTGAAGAGCCACGAAGCTTGACTACACTTGTGCAGGTCACCAATTCCTTCACTTCTCCTCACCTCCAATCATCTATCTCCACACTTCAGACCACACTGCCCCTCTACCCCATAAATATCTCTAATCCCCATTTTCAGGAAGGTGGATTTGAGATTTGTTCTCCTGTCTCTTTGCTTGGCTGCCTTGTGAATAAACCCTTTCTCTGCTGCAAACTTGTCATCTCAGTGATTACCTTTTCATGTAATGGGCAAAACGAATCTGGCTCAGTAACACTATTCAACCACATATGAAATAGTGTTTCTGTGTTTTCATGAAACTTATTACTAAGTTTGCTTTAGGATTTTCTTTCTTCCTTCCTTTCTCACTTCCTTCTTTCCTCCCTTCCAGTATTCCTTCCTTTCTTTATTGTGTATTTATTGAGTGCCTACCTTGTGTCAGCCATTGTGGTAAGAATTGAGAATTCAAGAAAAATTCTAATGCAGTAAAGTTTCTGAGGTCTTATATATCTGAGAATATCTTACCATGCCTTCACATTTTAATTTAATTTAGTTTTATTTTTTTTTTTTGTGGGGAAGACCAGCCCTGAGCTAACATCTATTGCCAATCCTCCCCTTTTTGCTGAGGAAGACTGGCCCTGGGCTAACATCTGTGCCCATCTTCCTCCACTTTATATGGGACGCCACCACGGCATGGCTGACAGGCAGTGTGTCGGCGGGCGCCCGGGATCCGAACCCGCGAACCCCGGGCTGCCAAGCGCAGACTAAACCGCTGCGCCACTGGGCGGCCCCAGCCTTCACATTTTAATAGCTACATAGAAAATTCTAGATTTTAAATTCTTGCTCTTTAATACTTGGGAGACTTTTCTCCATTGTCCTCTTGCATCCAGTGTTGCTACTGAAAAACCTGAAGTCAGTCTAATTCTTATTCCTTTGTATATTATCTGTTCTTTCTCTTTGTAAGCTTTTAAAATGTTCCCTAGTCTTTGATATTCATAAATGTCACTCTAATATGTCTCAGGGTGGATTTTTCCTTGTTTCTTCTCGTTGGCACTTTAAGGGCCTTTTCAATCTGAAGTATTTTGCCTTTTAAAAAATAAGTCTGGAAAATATACCTTTATTATTTCTTCAAAGTTTCCTCCTAGTCAAAGGCCTTGAGAAGCAGCCAAGTAAACACTGGGAATCCATTTGATCCAGGCTTTTGGAATATTTTATTCACACGGTTCAATTTTATAGGTTAGATTTCTTTTTCTCTAAATCCAATCATACAACACAATTCTGTAATGAATAATAATGTAGATGCTTTGTAGTAGTTTTCAGTTTTCAGAATCAACATATAGACAAAAGAAAATGAATGAACTAATCATTGTTAGAGAATAAAAAGTAAATTCTATAAACCTTGACAGTAAAATAATGGTATATCTGACTGAGTTTGGGAGGTGGAAGGAGGAAGGAGATGTAGAATGAAATACAGAAGTACCACCTTTTTTCATATTTATAGTGAGCAGTTTGGAAATATAAATTTAAGAACAAGATGTTTAAGCAGACTACTTAAAGTTTTCAAGTAAACCTACTAAAATAATAACGTAATACAGACTGTGTGTGTTAGAGGGAAGGTATAGAGTGAGTGAGCTAATTCCCCATTTTTTCTGGTAGAGAAAATAGTTGATAAAAGAAATAGGTGTAAAAATATAAGCATATTGTTATATACGTACATAGTTAACCTTTAGAAGATACCTAGAATCTAGATAAACTTTATTATCTCCTAGATAGAAAAGATAACCTGTAGAAGAAGTAGAGGTAGGAATAGTATAAAAATATTGTTGTCAATGGGGAGTGATATTGGGAGTAGGAGACAGGAAGAAAGACTTGTTTTTCATTTTAAATCCTTCTATACTTTTAAAATTTTTGTTTCTATATGCATCTATTACTCATAATAAACATAAAATAAAAGGCTTTTTATTTAGAAAGAAATGTCTGCCATTCTGAGGAAAGACAAATATTATCTTGAGAATATTTGTCACAGTGTATTTCTATATTCACAACCTCAAACAAAATATTGTCTGATTATCTTCAGATTACCTCATTTCCTGGTCAAGACAGAAGGCTTATTGCTATTTAAAAAAAATGAATACTAGAGATCACCTGTTCAATTAGGTTAGGAATTTATGGACATTTGTTTTTCCTGTCCAACCTATGGGTCTTAATTTAAATTTTCTGTCTGAATCATCCTGGAGTGTTACCATGGGGACAGTTATGGAAGTTCAAAAATAAAATTTAATAGATCTTTATATTTTGAACCCTCCAATAATAGTACTGAGAATTTATTTTCAAGTGCCTTCTGTTAGGATATTTATTTATACCTTGGCTTCTTTTGCAATTTATCTTTCTTCATAGTTACTATTCAGTGCATTTATTTCTCATAGCAGCTCTCATCTAGACATACTTAAAACTAATTGCCTGAATCTGGAGGTGAACTGTTTTTTTTATTCTATTTGTCCTTGTTTCAGTGAACGAATGTCAGATTTGTGGTTTTTTAAGGTAGTCCCTAGTCAGCAGGTTAATGTGCTTAGGACACTACTGATCCATGCGTTTTCTTGGACTGATAATAAATAGAATAAATTTTTCAAATGCTATTTTTGTCATTAAAAGCTTAAGCAAGCAACATAAAGAAAGAAAATAACACAGGATTGTAAAATTCAAATGACTAATCATATACGAATGTGGTTATTTCCTCTCTAATCCTGGATTCCATTCCTTATTGTTTCCTGATAGTGTTTACAATGATTTATGTTCACTCATATTTAGGGCTAAGGTATTTAAATTAAATCACCAAAGAAAGAGAATAAACATTTGAAGAAGACCATTGCCCTCATATCTCAAATCTCAAATTATCCTAGTGCTATAAGTCAAACTCACTGAAGTCTTTGAGTATCAAAAGCCTACTCTGTGTCCAGTATTGTGTAAAGTGTAACAGAGAATGAAAAAGAAATAGTAGTTCCTGTCCTTGGAATGCTAGCCAGCTAGCTGTGGAGATAGAATTTAGATAAATGAAACAAATATAAGAACTTGCAATATAATACCCATACTCCAGTGTTGCAAGTGTAAATATTCAATTCAGAAATGGCAAATGGCACGGTGAGCCAAGGTAGTAAAAACCTAGTGATGGGAAAGGCATTGTTATCTCAGGTTTAAAGGGATTTTAAGATTTAGATTAATTGTTGACAAGGAAATAGGCATCCAAGAGAAAGTAAGACTCTGGACATTTGGAAAGAGCGGGGCTTATTTGCTCATTAGAGTAGACAGAGGTTCAGGGGAAATAGTGTTGTGGGCTTAACAGCCCTCCCTTCCTCCCTTTTTTTGTGGTGAAATCAATTGGCCCTACTTTTGTATGATTTACTCAAATGATGGTTATGGGTGGTTACAGGTTCCCTTATGTTTCCCTTCTGTTATCCTTGATCCTTCAATAAAGACATGTCAAATTCCAATTTCCTATGTAACCATGGGGTTGATGGTGTGCTATGGGGAATTAAAGAGAAGTAGCTGACTAACGTTTATGATAAAGTAGACAATGAGTGGGTAGAGTTCTTTCACTGAGGCCAGATGGTGGTACAAGAGGCAGCCACTGCATGAGGGCATTTATGATCATAGTAAAGCAATCTTAGGAGGGTCATCAGCATCAAAGTAGCAGCGCTGATCTGAGGAAGAACTTGATGACAGGACAGGAGATCACATGGGAGGTAGCATGCTGGAAAGTTATCAGAAATCACTCAGGCACAGTTTGAAAGGGAGCTGGTTACCAGCAATAAAACTAGCAGAGGCTCATTTCAACATATCTTGGGCCACATTTGTGACCATCATTTATTATTGTGCAGGTTGCCTTTGCATCCCTATTTGGCTTTTTACCATAACAAATAGGAAAGCTATCAGATGTCCCAAGTCTCAATGAAATTCTGAGTAGTGGTAGGTATTTTGAATCTGGGGATAGAAAACAGTAACTAGCTAGAATTAGCAGGTTTTTAAACATGGGGATAGTAGTAATGTCTCAGATGTTCCATCTATGAAATGAGAAGATTGAACGAAACAACCTGTTGTTTTCTTTTTTATAAAAATTTATTAGTCCACCCATTACTGAGCCACACGTGCTTTCCATCCATCCTCCAATGTCAAGGGAAAGATCATTGATTCACTCTGCCTGCCTGCCGTTCACTCCCAAACTCAACCTTAAAAATGTATTCACATAAAACTTTGGAAATTGAGTCACTTGATTTAGTTTTCTTGGAGAACGTGCTGGTTGAGTTTACTATTCTTAATCCATGTTTTATAAAGATTAATACAAAGCAGGATCTATATTTAAACTTCATTGTCCCCTGTGATGAATCAGTGCCTGAAAACCACCAACCTGGATGATTGCTCTACTGCCTAAAATAAATGAAACAAAACAAACCTATTATTCCATATAAAGGAAATACATGTTTATTGTAGAAAACATCGCAAAATAAAGTATAAAGAAAAGAAGAATTATCCACAATCTAAAAAAAAATTTATCCAGAATCTGGTGTTTTATAAATGACAAGAGGTAACATTTTCTGCCTTTCACTCCTGATGGTTTCCTATGCTGAGGTAGTGTATTAACACCCTTAAGCCCATAAATAGATATATTTTACTTAACATTAATACAAATATTTTCTCATATTCTTGGTGGCTGCTAAATGTATTGTATTTCTGTACCACATTTTATACAGTCATTTCTCTATTATTGTACCTTTAGTTTATTTCCATTCTCTGCTATATTAAAAAAGCTATAAAGAATATTTTCAAATATATATCTTTGACTACATGTGTAATTATTTCCTTAGTTTATCTACACAAAAGGGAATATATGGGTCAAAAAGTATAAACACCTTTAAAACTCTAGAATAAAGCATCAACATTTCCTTCCAGAAAAGTTTTATCAGTTCATCTTCTTATAAAAGTAGGAGTGGTTGTCCTCAAATTTCTTGCAAGTGTGGAACAGGTAGTTTGTCATTTTGATAGGTGAAAATATTTTATTGTGATTGTATTCTGTACTTCTTTGGCTATAGTTTTATATGTTTTGCCCATTTGAAAAATTGGGTTGCTTTCTTTATTAAGTTTTGAGAGTTCTTTATGCATTCTGAACACAAATCTATTATCAACCACGTGATTTGCAAGTGTTGTCCCAGTTTGTAGCTTTTCTTTCCATTCTCTTAACAGCATCTTTTGAAAAGCCTTATTATTATACTGGTATTTGATGCGTTTGTATCACTTTAGTTCAAATTAAAAGAAGCGGGGGTGGGGAGGAGAGAGAGAAGAGATGGGAGAAAGGAAAACTGATTAGTTTAGGTTGAGTTACACACCTACCTGCTGACTACGGAAAGATGGCACTTTGATATTTTTACCAACACTGCACATAATGGGTGTTCATCAAAAGGAAAAAGAGGGGCCAGTCCACTGGCGTAGTGGTTAATTTCTCACACTCAGCTCGGCTGCCCAGGGTTCGCAGGCCCGGATCCCTGGAGTGGAGGTACATACCGCTCATTAAGCTATGGTATAGCGGTGTCCCACATAAAGTAGAGAAAGACAGCACAGATGTTAGCTCAGGGCCTGTCTTCCTCATCAAAAAGAGGGCGATTGGCAGTGGATGTTAGCTAAGGGCTAATCTTCCTCACAAAAAAAAAAAAAAGAAAAGAGTAATCTGATGAAAGCTGGGGCCCTTTCGCATAATATGTACAAATGCAATGCGTGACACATTTTGAGCACAGATACTGAAGAAGACTGAATTGCACAGGAAACCAGAAGTATTTAGAAAAGCTGTGGAATTGCTAAATTAAAAGCTCTCCCAATGGTCTTTTCTTCGGATCTCTTAGAATTTCCCTATTGGTAATCAGATCATGGATTCCTAGCTAAATTGAACTTTGGCTCTCCGGTATTTTTGTATCTGAATTAAACCCAGATTGAAAATCACCACATGGTGCTAGGTTCTTTGTGGGCAAAAAATTCTACTCATATTGCCAGAATTATTGGGGATGAACTCATCAAGGTTCAGTTTGTTCCTCAGCTTTCATAATATCCTCTAAAAGCAGAAGCTAAGAAAAACCTCAAGTCAATAGTTGAAATTCAAATTGACAAAGAATATTAGTCATACCTTATACTGGTCCTTGTGACACTCCAAATTCTCCTGGTCAAAGAAACTGGTGTGTGAGGGTATAGATTTGTTCAGGACCTTAAGCTCAAATAAAGGAGTAATCACCTGCTTCCCTGTGGTACCAAATCTCAATACTACTTTATCTTCAATGCCAACATTATAGACACGTGTTCTGCATTCTTTAGATCAAAATAGTCTATATCTGGTGTTTCACGTGCCCCTGCCACGGGCAGTTTGACAATTTACTGGGCAGTTATGTCTTGGGGATTTACTGAGGCACCCTCCTATTTTTCACAAATTCTTGACTAGGACTGTGAATTTTTCTTATCCAGTATGTGGATAAACTTTTGCTATGTTTTCAGAATGAGGTGAGCTTGAAGATTGACTTCCATTTGCTTGCTATTTTAGCTCAGAAAGGTTATATCATTTCCAAATAAAAATTACAATTTTCTCAAAACAGAGTGCATTATCTAGGACGGAATTTATTATAAGAAGAATTTTCACTCGTGATATTACAAGCCATTCAAAATTTTCCTAGACAGATTACTAAGAGACAACTAGTTAAGAGGTTTTCTGGTTTTCACTGGCTACTCCAAGCAATGGGCTTCCAACTTTTTTAAATCATCACATCTCTATGTGACTTAGTTCTTGGTAACTGAACCTCTTTCCTGAGAATCTAAACATTAACAGCCATTTTGTGACTTAAAATTACCTCTTCAAAAGCCCCATACTCTGGGTCTTTCTAATTATACACCTTTCTACCTATTTATACATGTGTGAAAATTAATAAACAGAAACCTCTTTTAAAATGGAGTTGAGAGGCCAGAAGAGAGAACTCTCACACGTGCCACTCAAAGCACACTATAGACCCAACAGGAAGAGAGGCACCTTGCACCTCCCATAGGAAATGATACTACTTTCTACCCGAGCAGAAGGAAGGAAGAGATTCCTCCTTGCCCACCAACAGCTCAGCCAATGAAAGAGTGCCATTACTCAGCCAATGAAAAGCCACTACACTTCAAACTCCCAGTCTCCTCCAGTGGACTCTTCATGTACACCAGTCCCTCTCAACTTCATTTATTTTTTATTTCTTTTGTTTCTCCAGACTTTGTGTGGTTCGCCAAAGACGACATGTCCCAAATTGCAATTCTTGGCTGTTCTTGAATAAACCCATTCTGCTGGTAAAATAACTGGCTGTTTATTTGTTTTAGGTGAATACATGAATGCCCTGGGATAACCTCTTAGTGTTCAGATACAAACTGTGGGAATCATCACAGACAATTGCTTATTTCAGCCTTTCTCTAGACCCATTATTTCCTTGTCTAAGCAGCAGCAGCCAAACAAGTGGAGGCTTCTACTGACTTGGTATTAGGATCTTCCTTAAACTTGATGGTGTCTCATGCTGTGTAATCTTTCTACTTGCTGAAAATACATGACATTTTTCAGCCAGCAGGCTTACTTCCTATGAAATTTTATCACTTTCTCCTTCACACATTGTATCCATCATTGTAATATTTTAAATCCTACTAATCTCCTTTCATTAGCCAAAGAAAGAGAATCCCATGACTGTCTAACTTCTGTTCAAGAACTATGCCTTGAACAGATTTATTATAAACATCCCTAGAAAATCCTGATTTAGTATCATTTGTTGATGAGTCATCTCTTAATTCTGAAACTGGGAAATATTAGGCAAGATATGCCGTGGCAGATATCAATTCACTCCTAGAACATGACCCTTTATCAGAAACGAATTTAGCTCAGATGGCTGAATTTTTTATGCTTGCCAGAGCTTGCCAATTGACAAGAGATAAGAGTTAATATATACACTCATAGCAGGTAGGCCATTGGAGTAGTCCATGATTTTGGAATGCAAAGAAGATTTTTAAACATTACACACACACACACACACACACACACACACACACACACACCCCGTAGTCTATTTGGGCTGTTATAGCAAAAATACCATAGACTGAGTGACTTAAACAACAAACATTTCTCGCAGTTTTGGAGGCTGAGCAGTCCAAGATCAAGGTGCCAGTAGATTTGGTGTCTAGTGAGGACCTGTTTCCTGGTTCATAGTCTGCCACCTTCTCACTATGTCCTCACAAGGCAGAAGGAGCAAGAGAGCTCTATACTGTCTTATAAGAGGACTAATCCCATTTATGAAGGCTCTGCCCTCATGACCTACTCACCCACCAAAAGCCTCACCTCATAATACCATCATGTTAGGGGTTAGGATTTCAACATACAAATTTTGGGGGGATACAAATGTTCAATCTCACACACACACACGCACACACACACACACGCACACACATATATATATAAATATATATATATAAAATGAAATTTACCATTTTAAGCCTTTTTAAGGGTACAATTCAGTGGCATTAAGTACATGCACATTTGTACAACCACCTCCATGATCTATTTCCAGAACTTTTTCATCATTTCTAACAGAAACTATGTGCCCATTAGACAGGAACTTCTCATTGTCCCCTCTCCCCAGCCCTGGTAATCTCTATTCTACTATCTGTCTCTATGAATTTTCCTAATATAGGTACCTCATATAAGTGGAATCATACAATGTTTTTCCTTTTATGTCTGGCTTATCTCACTTAGCATAGTATAACATTAGTGTAAATACATTAATATAAACATAAACTATTTTCCACAGTGGCTGCATCATTTTATACTCCTGCCAGCAGTGCACAAGGGTTTTAATTTCTCCACATTCTTGCTAACACTTGTTATTTTCCACATTTTTGATAATAGCCATCCTAATGAGTGTGAAGTGGTAACAGTGAAATTTTTTGACCTTAGCAGTTAACTCAGTTAAAAATGATTAACAGATTAAATAACTTTTAAATGCTCTAATACTTCTCAAGGAATGGCTATCATAAAGGTTGTAGCCATGCAAAAACAGAGCATGGAGGCCAAAGGAAATGCCTAGATAATCGATATGGCAGGCAGGCTTCACTAAGGTCCTGGCACCATGATAGTCCTAGAAACCAATTCTTTTCAGAGGTTGAAGGAGGCTATTATAGAATGCCAGCAATTGGCTCCAGAATCTGAAGAGTTATTGCAAAAATTTCAGTTGTAAATTGCATAAAGATAATCTCTGACACTTCAAAGTGGATACTTGGTGACATAGGAGGATCTTAACTAGAACTTTGTCAAAAATGTCATATGAAATTACTTACCACGACAGGGACAAATTGACCACTGTAGTCAATCAACACTGGTGGGGAAATTTTTACTAAAATTGCTGAGGTATCTCCAGTATGTGTCTGTAAAGATGGGACATGGATAAGAGCCCAAGCCTTAAGGTCCCTGTGAACATTTTTAAAGGAGTTCATATAACTCCGTCTTTCTATGGGTTTTGAATATGTCCTTCTGATCATTTTTTTGCTTATTCTTAGAGTGGATTGAAGCATTTCCTTTCTGGAGAGCTATGGTTCTGACAGTAGCAAACACAGTGGTTGATTATATGTTCCCAACCTGGGGAATTCCAGTCTATCTCTCCAGTGATAGAGGAACTCATTTTATTGGGACTGTTAGAAAATTTTGTAAAGCTTCGAACTTATTCAGAAACTTCATTGTCTCTATCATCCTCAAACTTCAAGAAAGTTAGAAAGAATTAATAATCTTTTAAAACTGAAACTAGCAAAATTAATTGACACTCTTGGGCTTCCTCTGACTCTCAAGCTTGTGAGGTTCACACCCTTTGGCAATCATCGATTCTTACCACATGAACTTTTTACAAGTCACCCTCTGAGATTGTTTCCCCGAGTTTGGACTTTACTCCAGACATACATGGCAAATTACGGCAAGGCAGTAATTCTTGTTATATATTCAGTCTTACTGCAACACATCCAAGTTACTTTTTCTTTATATCCTCCCAAGTGACTCTATATGGTCTAAAATCTGGAGACTTTCTCTTCAGGGAAAGACACTAGAGGGGAAAAGAAACCTGCTAGGAGACATGTTTGAAAGAACTCTTATCAGATACTTCCAGCCACTATAACAGCAATTACACTCCAGGTATAAATCCCTGGCTTTATGTCTCCCAGTTAAAAGGCACAGGATTTCATCCTCTGTATTAGTTACCTATTGCTGAGTAACAAATTATTTAACAAGTTATCCCAAAATGTAGTAACTTAAAACATCAAACATGTATTATTTCACATAATTTCTCAGGGTGAGGAACTGAGCACAACATAGCTGGTGATTTTGAATCAGGGTCTCTCAAGAGCTTGCAGTCAAGCTATTGGCTAGGACTGCACTCATCCATAGGCTTGACTGGGCTAGAGTATCCATTTCCAAGATTACTCATATGACTATTGGCTTGGAAGCTTCAGCGTCTCATCACATGGACTTCTCCATTGGGCTGCTCATGACATGGCAACTGGCATTCCCTGGAGCAGAAATGATCTGAAACAAGAAAGATAGAGAGAGAGAGAGAGAGGAAGATAGGGAGAGAGAGAGAGAACAATCAAGAAGGACGAAGCCAGTGTATTTTATTATTTAATCTCATAAATGAAATGTCATCATTTCTGCCCTATTCTGCTGGTCACACAGACCAACCTTGGTACAACATGGAATTACACAAGGGCATGAATACCAGGTTATGAATAGCAAGAAGTGGTAGGCTACAACACCCTCTGGCACCTGAACTGCCATGGCAATGTCTATTCTAAAACTAAGATTTCCTAAGGATCCTTCAGCAGCAGATGATCTTTGAAAGGAGATATCTTCCACCCAAGAGCTTTGAATGAAGAAGATGGCTGTGTGACACAGACAGCTTCCACTCCAGACCTATGGAACAGATTCTAGAAGACTGGAGCCACATAGTGTCAGTCTTTAATCTGTGTGCTTTTGTTCTTTATTTTTCTAGTCATTTTATTTCCTCTTTTCTGGTTAAAATTCTGAATTTTTAACAAACACACTTGTTATTTCTTAACTATGTTATTTATGAGTTCTCTATGATCAATATTGCTTTCTCCATTCTTTTTACTCCTAACTATAAGTTCAAGATCTGGATGCAATTTGTTCATGATTTGGATGTGGGTAAAACATATGCTTGAATCAACTACTGGACTAGCAACCATTTTCTCTGAGTGTCAGCTAACTCCCTTTAGTTCCAATCACTTAAAATAAAACATTTGGTTTCATCAGTCATTTGACTCAATTTTTAGTGTGTGGTTTTTGTTTGTTTGTTTGTTTTGTGGAAGACAGCAAACAGGCAGATAACCAAAAATGAAAACACCTATGTCATACCTAGGAAGGTAGAAAAGGAGGTTTCTTTAACACCCAGGCATCACTTGTAGGAGCACATCTCTATATAACTGAACTTTCACAGAGGTAAGACTCAGAACGGGAACCTGTGGAATTTATTTAATACCTGTCTCGTGTTTATGGACCTTACAAACAAGATTTACTATGTAGGAAATCTTTATATTCTCTACATAATATGTCATCTATTTCATGATGTCTTTGCTATATACTCTCCCACTATATATTCTCCACTGTATTTAGGAAGAATAGTGCCTCTGAATAGTACCCAAACCATATAATAAACCTTGGTATCCACATAGGGGTGTTTTGCCTAAGAACTTGTCATTGGGAAGCCCCCTACCATAGGTACTGAATTTGTGGCATAAAAGCCTACTGACTACTATTAACAAATTGGACAGGTTCTTGTTATCTTAGTAAATTGATGCCTTAGTAAATTTGACACTCTCAGAAAAAGAGATAACTACATAGCTTTTTCTCAAGAAGAAGAAAAACTGGGTCTCTATTGAGCTCTGAAAACTTAACTACTCAAGGGGAATTATGGATGGTTTTCTTCTGCCCTTAAGCCTCTTTATATCACTTTTTACCAGAGGCATGGATGGTGGGGAAAATCTTAACATGCCATGGTTTAGAGATTGAAAGAGGAGTTAGATAATGCCAGAAATTCATAGAACTCCTTCTTGGTTCAAAAATAAGAAGCCCTAGACATAAATGGACTGCAAAGGTATTACATGTACCATTTTAGGAAAAGAATATTGTATTTACATTCCTATAGATATTTCTGAGAATTTTAATATTACTAAGAAGTTCCAGGAAACAAATAAGGAAATTATTAAATTAGGTAATTTGGCTAATATACTGATATCTAGTCTGTAGGTTTTTTTGTGGATGCAATCTGTTTCACTGATTTAATTAGACCACCCTTGGCTCTTGGCTTGAGATCTAGACTCTAGATTGTGATCATAGTGTTCTTAGTATTTAACTGTGTTACAACGTTCAAGTGTGTAATCTCTATAATCTTAAATGCCTTCCATAGGCACAGTTCCATCAAATAATAATCCAACAAAAAGAACAAGAAAACCTAATGTAAGAGAAGGTTGAAATGACCACTAACAGAACCCTGATATGTAATCTTCAAACATCAATGTAATGTTTCCCCCTTATGATAACCATCTATACTCCAGGTCAGCCTGAAGAATGACCAAAAGGGAAGACTGAGAAATAAGACCATCTGTTTCAACGGATAAGATTTTAGACTGTGTCAACCTTAGTTGTTTGTTTCAAGAAAATTTTGCCTGAGAGAGAGAAAACTATAAACCAATAAAAAATTTTGCTGTTTGCTTCAGGAATTTCCTATAGATCAATTTGTTGGAGACAATAATCCGCTCACCTCGGCAAATTGCTCACTTATCAAACAGGGGTTAAACAGGGGTTTACTTTCCAAGACTTGCTTCAAGACCCTCGCTTTGCTATGTCTACCAGTCCTAAATTACTGTAGCATAAATTTTTATCAAATTCTAATCAGCTCCCTGCCTTGAATGACCCACCTTTAATCACCTGAGCTCAAATTCCAAAGTCTTATCTTATGTCACTTCTGATATTTTTCTTCTGAGACCCTGCGAAGATTTTGTCAAGGTGGTGTTCTCCCTTAGTAAGCCCAAATAAACTTGGTTTGGCTTTATTAGCAGGTTGTTGGGTGACATTTTGGGGAGTTCAACAAGAAGTTATATAAATACCTTTTGAAAAAAACGGGATTTCTATTCCTTGTAAAGTTTTCAAAGTCTTGTAAAGTAGGGTTTCTCTTTCTTATAAAGTTTTAGATTTCATGTTTTTGTTGAGGGGATTATTTTAGGAGTTTGGAAAAACTATTGTTTTTGGAGATTGAAAGAAATTAACTTTTTTTCATTTCTCTTTTAAAGTTTACTCAAGAACCAAGTACATTATGGAAGTCTAATAAACCAGAACTGTTGGCCTATGAGGGTTAATTAGTATTCTTTGCAGTAGGTAAGAAGTTATTTTTACACACCAAAAAATTTTTGAAAGATGTAACTGAGGTGAAAAAAGGATCAATTGCTGCTGCTTATTCAATGGCAAAAATTTCCAAATCAAAAATAAGAAAAAATAGATGAGCTATTGTTGACAACGTGAAGAGAGAGAGAAGTGTTGAGAGTGAAAAGAAGAACTTGACAAGATTGAGTAACAGAGGGTATTTAAAAGAGAGATAACATTTGAAATAAGGCTTGATTGAGATAAAGTTTATTACAATTAGTTCTACATCCATCAAATTGAGTATTGATTTTGTGTATTTATATATTGTGCTGACTGAAACTGAAATGATGAAACTCAGAGATTTGGAAACTAGGATGAGGGAAAAAAGAGGACAGTTGGGTGACCTAAATTTCAGTTAAAAATCACTGACTGCAAGTAATGAAAGAAATGTTTAGATTTCAAGAGGAAAAATAAGAAATGTAGCTATTTGAAATAATATTGTAACCGACTTTAATTCAAAGGAATATGGGTTAGTTGCATTGTACTTTTCCTTGTTTGAAATAGAAGTTATATAAAGTTACTGTTTTATTTTTACTTTGTCTATGTTGCACCATTCCAAATGTCTCAACTATTTGGAAAAGAAAATGATTCAGAGGGACTCTGATTGATTAGAGAAGCTTTATGACTAGTATTCTGGGCATTTTAGAAACTAGAATACATAAATAATAAAACATTCATTGAAAAGAAATATAAATTTGGCCGTTAGCTGGCTTAGCGGTGATTTTCTTTTTAGTGCAATTCTGCTTACAGTCTTCCTAAAAGCTTATTGTGCATCATCACAACATTCTCCTTTTATAAATCCTGACTTTAAAAATATCTCTGTGAGATAGAGGGATAAAAAACTGTTTCCCTTTTAATCAAGTGATAATCATTGAAGTCAAGTAGATTGGATGGTGTTATACAGAGTAGAAATGTTTTGCAAATTCCCCTATTTATTTTCTCTATTGTTGATATATGTTATCAATGAGAGTATTATACAACTAGAAAACAAAACTTCTCTTTACAGGTGTCATATTTTAAGGACTATAAACAGAATCACAAATCAGTGGTATTATATGCTGACAATACTTCTTCAGTAGAAAGCACCTCTATTTCCCATGATTATGAAAAATCACACATTTCATGTTTCAATACTTAAGAATACTCATGATAACCAGAGACCCAAGCTTCCCCATGGCCTGTGTGAGAGAAAGCATCCCTTCCTGTATCAAAATCAAGAGTCCTCCCTTGAATCACTGTGACCGGTGGATACCATTTACCGATTGACTTAGGCCCAGATAACCTGGACCAGTGACTGTGGAAAGAAGGATGGAATTACTCAGTCTATCCTGGGGCCCAGTTCATTCCTAGAACTGGTGCCATTATCTTCTAACTGACATGGTGGTAGGAACGGATGTTGGAAGGACAATCACAATATAATACTGGCTGTTTCAACTTATGTTAATGCTGCTTCTCTAGAATTAAATGTGGACTCCTCCCTTTCGGTTTATTGAAATAGTTCTCAACTTGTAAGGCTAAGGTAAGGACTTACACACCCTCATTAACAATCTGAATCTGAATTTGTTCCCTGTGGGTCCCTTTTGTCTTCCAAGCCAGATTGTCCTCTTTGTGGAAGGGTTTTGCCCTGTATTTCTCTTGTGCCTCACAGAGTTGGGCTTAGAGTATAAACAGCAGATTTTTATTGTCTACTTCCTAATGATCCAAAATGCAGCACTGCTTATTTTTTGTTACATTCTTGGTCATTAACATCTTAAAACGTACTTTTAGAGATTATATGTGGCTTTATCTTAAAATGATATCAATTTTAGTAAAAAAAATCCAACAAAACCTTAAAAATGTCAATTTAATCACATAATACTCTAGTCTTAGATTCTTATGTCTCATATTAAGTAAATATATGTTAAGAGGAAGGAAGACTATATACAGAAATTATTTTAACCTGGAAAGAGATTCTCAGCCATGCAAGAACTGTTGCTCAAGCTGTCTTGAATGCTTAATAAATATTTGGTCTTATTACTCTCTACTTCATGTTTGCTTATTCATTGGAAAATTAAAATAAATCCCTTAATTTTCCTAATGATTTTATCATATATCAATCTTCTTTGTAACTCCTCTGAGAGAGGGTGGTCAATGAGGCATTCTATAAAGGAAGGTTAAAGGTTTTATGACTTTAATCTGCACATCAAACTCGTAATTCTGAATGCTTATCGTTTTCTCAGGCTCCTTCTAATGACTGTATTGTTTTGTTTACTCTGCTTAATGTAACTTCTAAATAAATTATGAGTTACTATAAGCCTTCTCTAAAATATGATTATTTGAATCATAGAAAAATGATTGATATGCTTGAAATTATGTAGTTCTTCAGAGTGTGGATCCTGGAGCCACACAGTCTGTGTCTGATTCTCAACTGAATGACCTTAAACACTAGTTGGATGACATTGGACAAGTTACTTAACTATTCTGTGCCTCTATTTTCTCATTTGTAAAATGGTGATTACAATAATACCTACATCATAGGGTCCTTATGAGGGTAAAAGTTTGATTTAACTTCATTTCTGCATACGGGTTGTATACGAAATGCCATCATAAAGTTACAGAATTAGAGATGGCAAAATCTATTTGTTCTTTATTGAAAGATGATTGCTTTTAGATAGCTCTTAAGTTAGCATGAGTAAAATGTCTATCTCAATATAAGTACACAAGGGCACCTTTTTAGAATTCAAAAGAGCAAATGCAGCTGTCTGTCACTTGGTCTGGAAGCCGGATCTGTAAAGCAGTAGAAATCAAGGTAGTAAGCATCTCTCTCTCTCTTTATGTCTTGTAGGCTATAAGGGTTCTTACATCTCTCTGTGTATGTCTGTTTCATGATTCTCTTTTTGCAGATAGACTTCCTCTGCTCCATTTGCTCATGAGCCTAACATAGCTACCCCCACCTTGGTATTGCATCCTATATCAGGTCAAGTGCCCAACAGAGAGTGACAAGCATTCTTGTGTCTTTGAAATGATTTTTGAGAGAAACTACAGTTGGTCCAGCTTGGGTCAGGTAATCACCCTCATCCAATCAGCTGGGCCAAGGGGAGGGGTCAGATGGCCATCTGCCCATTCAGTAGGGGTTGTGGGCCCACATATCTTAGAATAGACATGGGCAGACAGGGAAATTGATTAGCAAGTGCCTGTTAGATCTGTTTTGGAGATGGGCTTGAAAATTTAACAGAGGCTGTGTAAAAAAGCAAAGAATATCAATTAAGCAATCTCCTAATCAATTTAGTTTTAAAGTTGGAATGACACACATTTTCACTGATCACATTTTGTAATGACAAAAGTTTTTTTTCTCAAATCATTGTAGAAATTTTGAGCATAAATTCAAGACTATGCTTTTATCATCACGATTATGACCTTATACTAATCTTGTGCTTCATTCTTCATTTACAAAATGATACACTCAGAAAATATTGCATTCAACTCTGGGTGAGTAGGAACATTGAAAAATGCCATAACAAACTGAAACTACATGAATAGTTTAACTAGATACAATCAAGTTACCTAAATCGAGTTTAGCCAGCACTCTGAAAAGGAAATAAATTCAAGACAATGAAAATATGCTATAATTTACCCCTACTTCTCAATGGACCTTTAGCATTGCTTCTCAGTGGAACTTTCCATGTGTTCCCTTAGCCTTACTTCTGGCACAAGACCTGGAAGATGGTGGCAGTCCTGCATGTCCCTAATATCACATGGCCAGGGCAAGAGTAAAAATGGAGGCGCATATATCAAATGTCTAAATATTTAAAGTTACAAATAAAGCCAACAAACTATTTTACAAAATATGTCCTATCCTCTTCCTTTGACAAATGGACCTTCATAATGATCTGGAAGGCCAAATTTGAAGTTAGACATCTCAGACTCCATGAAGTTCTGCATACAAATAAGCTGGCCCACCCCTGTCTCTTCCCAACTCCGGTTTTGTAAGGGACTTATACACACACATGTGGTCAACTTGACCCACTGCCCAAGCTCTTAGCACACCTCCTACAATCAGCCACCCCTTGGCCACCTCTCAGCCTATGATGCACAAATCTGCTGGTCAATCTACCCTCAGGAGGATGGAGCTGGGAAGGAGACATTTACAGGGTTCAGGTCAGTGGCCCCTCTTCCCTGTGCCTCAAGACAGTCCTGGGTGGTGAAAGGAAGAGTGTACATCTATAGGTTACGATTCCAGGTGTCAATGAGATTTAATCATTGAAGGAAGATAAGGAGGATATTTAATTTGTATGAAGTGGGAGGTTTATGTCATTAACCAAGAAAGGCTAGAAAAGATTAATTGTAAAACAAAGGAGGTTTCTCTGTTGCATTTAAGAAATGCAAAATACAGAAAAAAATATTCAGAAAGCTATTTCTTAAAAAAGTCTGAAGCACGTGAAATGCAACAATTATTGATATCAATGTTTAAGACAGAAGTTAATAAGTGAGAAGATATAAGAAGTTGCCCAGTGTTTCATCTTTAAATAACATGGGACTCATTCAGATTTTATGTGGATGAAAATCCACTCAAGCCTGGGGTTCATAGGTTTGGCTCCTGGGCACAGACCTATGCACCGCTTATTAGACTATGTGTAGTGGCATCCCACATGTAAAGTAGAGGAAGATGGGCATGGATATTATCCCAGGGGCAATCTTCCTCACCACAAAGAGAAGGACTGGCAACAGATGTCAGCTCAGGGCTAATCTTCCTCACCAAAAAAAAAAAAAAAAAGGGAAAAAGAAAATCCACTCAAGAATTTTGAAGATGAATGATATGATTGAAATGATAAATATTATTTGCTGATAGTAATTGTCTTTTTAAAATTAAAGAAGGAAAAAAGTAAATACACATTATACCTGTGTTTATGATTTGGTAATAATAACCACAAACACAATAAATGTAAGTCATAATATTTCTATAATGCTTTAATCATTTAAAATTGGTTTATAATTTATGTAGCCAGTTTATTAAACAGGGTGAATTTAATAGAGTATACAGTGGAAATTGTTCTATTTTTTTCCAATCACTACCCTTCCTGATGTTTGAGGCTTTCATTGGCAGATCCCAAAGCTTTCAATCTAGTCCAAATAAAAACTTTAATTTCACATCCTGTTCAAAACTCTTCTCTTTTTTCTAGCTCAGGCCTACTCCTGAGTGGAGGATCTGCAGTGGTGGGTGAGTGGGCGATGGTCGGTCCTTTCACTCTTCCTTCTCCTCTTCCTACTCTTGTTCCTTTAACAAGAAAAGAGCAGATTAGTGGAGAATCATCAGATTTCTTACATCCTTGAGACTGTTGCCATCAGGTTGTGAATTTCTTCTGCATGGTAAGCCTTCAATTGTGGGCATTTTCATATTGGTTATTTGTGTGTGGCCTGAAGGCACATTTGCCTTGCATCTGTTACAGATGAAGGTTTGTGCGCCCCCCTAAATTCATATGTTGAAATCCTAACCCCCACTGTGATGGTATTGGGAAATGAGGCCTTTGGGAGGTGATCAGGTCATGAGAGCAGAGCCCCCATGAATGCGATTAGTGCCCTTATAAGAGACCTCAGAGAGCTTCCTCACTTTTCCTGCTATGTGAGGACATAGTGACAAGATGCCCATCTATGAAGCAGGAAGTGGGCTCCCACCAGATACTAAATCTTGGACTTCCAGCCTCCAGAACTGTGAGAAATAAATTTCTGTTGTTTATTTAGTCTATGGTATTTTTGTTATAGCAGCCTGAACAGACTAAGACAGTATCATTCCCCGAAGCTGAGATGAATTCTCTAGTTGACCTCTTGTGAAGCATTTCCTAAACCCCCAAGTTGCTGCCTTTGGCAATGCTCTGCAGTGTCTTAATGCTGACCACTGTCTCAGGAGGGTGTAGCTTAAAGACAGCTTAAGTCTAGTAACCTTTGTGGTGTCCACTTGGTTTATAGGAAGCTGCCCTTTGCAGCTTCTCTCCTTATCTTGACATTATGATACTCTAGACTTTGTTGTATTCAAATTATCCAGGCAGAAAGCAAATATCAGTTTCTATGTTTAAGTATGTCCCAGTCCCTTGGGAGACTATTACCTAGTTCTTTCAATATCAGCCTGTGATGGTAATTTTATGTGTTAACTCGAGTGGGCCACAGGTTCCTAGATTAAACATTGTTTCTGGGTGTGTCTGTGAGGGTGTTTCCACATGAGATTAGCATTTGAATTGGTGGCTAAATAAAGTAGATTGCCCTCCCCAGTGTAGGTGGGCATCATCCAATCTGTTGAGGGCCTGAATACACCAAAAGGTGGAGGAAGGAGGAATCTGTCCCTTTTTTCCTGCTTCACTGATTGAGCTGGGATATCTCATCTTTGCCCTCAGAGGAGGATTTACATCATCAGATCTCTTGGTTCTCAGGCATTTGACCCAGATTGAATTACACCACTGGCTCTCCCGGGTTTTCAGCTTGCAGATGGTAGATCGTGGAACTTAGCCTCCATAATTGTGTGAGCCAATTCCTCCTAATGAATCTCCTTTTAGATAAATAGATAGATAGACAGATAAATAGATAGACAGATTTCCTGTTGGTTCTGTTTCTCTGGGGAAGCCTGACAAATACACAGTCTCACTGTTCTTCACGCCGGTGACAGTCCAGTAGCAGGCATATGAGCATCTGTGGATTAGCAAATGTCCAGCCAGGGAATGAGATGTAGTATCCCCCTCTTTCAGAGTCTCTCTGGGTGGTTCTCTTGGTGCCCTTCCAGCTTGGTTTGGGTGGGGGTTCCATTCATGCTATGACTGGTCTACAGGAAAGAGAATGTCTTCTTTGTGTTCCTATGGAATTTCTAAAATGCTATTTACATAATTTGATTGCGGTGGTGAGGGTAAGGATCTGAGGACTGTTCTGCTGTTTGAAAGAGGTGCTTGGAATATTTGGTGTCTGTTTCATGTATCCTTGGTTTGGGGCTTCAGCTGAAATTCTGAAGATAGGAAAAATCACTTTCAACAGCTGTTCTTTCTGTTATCTAATTTGATTTCCACAATGAGTATTGAGATCTGTTGGATGGTCTTCTTTTCTCCACTTTACAAATGAGTGAATGAATAGTCAGAAGCTAAGGGACCAATTCCAAGCTATACATACAGTTAAAGGTTCATTTTGGAGCAGAGCCTTTTCTTTTGATCTATTCCCAGATTTAAGACTCAACTCTTCATATCAAATTACGTACCTTGAAAGTCTATTCCCCTCTGGAATCAATGAGCCTATATATTTCCTGGATATGTATGACTTAAGCAAATATAATAAAAATCAAATCTGAATAAATGATTTAATATTTAGTTTTTTATTTTTAAAAGTCTTTTTTAAAAAGTTGCTGGGAAGAAAAAAAATGACCTAATTCAATAACCATTTCTATATGCTTCCTACTTACTTTTCAGAGCTGTGACAGAGCTGTCTTTTTCACTGTGACATAAACACTCACTCTAGTCACTAAGAAATTAAGAAAACCTCATTTATGTTTCTAGGGTCCATTAACAAGTCCATATTTTATTTGTCTTCCATCTTCATTTTCAGCTGCGCTTTGCTAATAAGAAAAAGCTAACATTTTTTTCTCGCAATCAAAATCCATTCACGATACTGATTTCCAATTATTTAAAGAACGAATTGCATTTTGCAATTTTGGCTGGTTTAAAAAGTGGATTCACTAAATATCTTGCCTGGAAAAAGAGATAATAGGTTCATCACGGATATTGTCCCTTAAGTCGAAGTTACACAACAGTAGTTTGTTTAATCCTTTCCTTTCCCTTGCCCCTGGTAATGACATTTCATTAACATTTTAACTTCTACGGAAAAAAATTATTTCAGTTTAGAGCTTTAATAACCTACCTAGAGTATGTTTTGCGTGAGCTTGCATTTTAAAAGAAGAAGCTTCTAACAGGTTCTAATATTAGTTTTAACTTTGAATTCTTAGCAGTGCCAATAGCCCCAATGAAATTTTCAATACTGAGTTTTAGCATATTTATATTCTGAAGAAAGACCAAACCCTAATTGCATGAATTCAGGGTACAAAAGAGGCAGATTCGTGTACCAGGTTTTGCTCTGCTCGTACAGTGAAGGAATATCCTTCAAATATGATGTTGATCATGGGCATCCCTCAGATCACCCTTATGTAGGGCGTTTACCATATAACACTCTTATTTCCTCTCTGCTGGGTAGGGAGGGTACATGCCTCTGTTATGTACAGGCTTAGTGGGCATCATTCCTCCACAATTTGGTAATTTTTGTGTGTGTGTGAAGAAGATCAGCGCTGAGCTAATGTCCATTGCCAATCCTCCCCCTTTTGCTGAGGAAGACTGGCCCTGGGCTAACATCCATGCCCATCTTCCTCTACTTTATATGGGACGCTGCCACAGCATGGCTTAACAAGTGGTGTGTCTGTCCACGCCCAGGATCTGAACCTGCGAACCCCAGGCCGCCTAAGCAGAGTGCACGAACTTAACTGCTACTCCACAGGGCCGGCCCCCATAATTTGGTAACTTAAAAAATATAAAATAATGGTTCTTTTAGGAGACTTACTAATTTTCTTTAAAATTAGCTTTAAAAATGAAATATTAACTGAATTTACTAAATATCTAAATTAAACATCGATGACACTACAGTGTACCACAAACATGCATTTAGCTTTGCCTTAGATGAGGGCAGCTGCCTTAGCATTTGTCTTGCTTGACAAATCATCACTCGTTCTCCTCTTTCCTCTTCCCACATCTTTCTATGTGAAGTGATTCAGTCTTCACGCAAGGCTCAGTTATGTAACTTGGCTTTGCTTCCCTGGATGCAGATGGACACATGTTCATTTTCTCTTTCTCCTGCAATTGCTCTAATTCTTAGCTTTCTCTTTCTGCTCCAATTTTTCTCTCTTTTATTCTTTGTGTTACATGACTCATTGTTCCCCTGCACGCTATGGCCACCGCTGCTTCTCCTCTCCATGCTCACCCTTTCAGGGCCCCTTTCACAGGCTCACCCCACACCTGGCAGGCTGCACAGACTTTGAGCTCTCTGGCTTCCCCTCTGTGCAGCTCTTCTGGGCCCAGAACGCACATGCGCTGGGGCCACCTGGCTGGTAAAGATAGGGCTCGTGTCACCTGTTTCATGGGGTGGGTCTTATTTAGATTATCCACTGTTACTTCACTTTCCCTCTGTGGTTTAGGTAGGGGTGTATTCCAGGCAGCAGATGGTCATGTCATTCTGGACACTGGTCCAGTCATTACATTATCCTATGGTCCTTGAGCCATATTTTCCTCCTGCTTCTTCTCTAAATGACAAGAAGAACTATTTTCTCCCTTTAAGAAACTAAAAATTTTGTAGAGAAGAATCTGGCTGGCAAGAAACTCCCTGGAACCAAAAGGTTACTTTAAAATGCTTTCTGGTCTTCTCTCTGTGGTATCTTCATTGTAGCTATGTAGCAGGATTAAGGTGTTAACTTCCAGAACTTTAAAATTTTTAATTACTTATTGCCTACTTCATGCAAGTTGCTTAAGACCTGGAATTATTGAGGGCTTACTGTAAGGTTCAATGTGTGTGAAATTCAAACAAAATTTAAATGAAATCATCAACAACCACTAATGGCCATAATTAGCTTCATTCATTCATTTAGTAAATATTTATTAAGGATATTTTACCTACTATTTTAGGTCCTGAGTACACAGCAGTGAATAAAATAGACAAACTCTTTGCCTTCATGTAGTTTACATGCTAGTCAGGGGGGGTAGGCAATAAACAAGTTAGTATATAACATAATGTCAAGTGGTGAAAATATCTGGTAGGAGGAAGATTTTGTTTTAATCAAAACAAATAATACATTGAGGTTGGAATTTCTTTTTGCAACCTGACCACCTAATACGACTTCTATAAGATTTTCCTAAGACACAAACATTGTTTTGTCATCTGATTTATAATGGAATTTTTAGAGCACAGACTTTATGCTAAAATATAACATACATAGGAAGAGAGCCCAAATCATAAGTGTACAGCTTAGTGAATTTTTTTCATCAGTGGTTATACTACTACTACTCAGATCAAGGAATAGAACATTACCAGCAGCCTAGAATCCTCCCTCATACTATTCCCAGTCCCTGACATCCCCTCCCAAAGGTAACTACTGTCTTGACTTCTTTGCTACCAATTAATTCTTTTTGAACTTTAAATAATGAAGTTGTATAACCTGTGTTGCCTTATGTTTGCTTTCTTTCCTTCATTGAGATTATCAGTGTTGTGTATAACAGTATTTCATTCCTATTTCTATTTAATATTACCTTGTATGAATATACTATAATTTATTAACCTGTTCTACTGTTAAAGGATATTTGTGTTGTTTCCAGTTTTGGGGTTTTACAAATAGTGTTATAATGAACATTCTTATAAATGTCTTTCAATGAACATATTTTTGCATCTCTGCAGTGTGTCTACATAGGAGAAGTGCTTGATCATAAGTCATGCATATATTTAACTTTGGCAGCTATTGACAATCAATGGTTGTACTAACTTCCATTTTCAGAACAGTGTATAAGAGTTTGAGTTATCCACAATCTCATGAACAGTTGGTGTTATTGTTTTCAAAATTTTAGCCATTATTGTGCTATTTCATTGTAGTTTTACTTTGCATTTCCATGATGAGTAATGATTTTGAGCACACATTCATGTTTATTGTCGACTTGATATCATCTTTTATAAAGTGCCTTCTCAAGTCTTCTGCTCATTTTTTAAATTGGGTTGTCTATTTTTTTTCTAATTTGTAGGAGCTCTTTGTATGTTCTAGGCACAAGTCCTTTGTTGGATACACGAATTGAAAATGTTTTCTCTCACTCTGTGGTTTACCTTTTTCACTCTCTTAAAGATGTCTTTTGTAAAAAGTAGAAGTTCTTAATTTTAATGTAGCCCAATTGATCGATCCTTTCTTTTATTGTTAGTGCTTTTGAGGTCCTGTTTAAAAATTTTTTTGCCAGCCTTAGTTTCCTATGTCATCTTTTAGAAACTCTTAGTTTTAAACTTTACCTTGAAACCTAAAATATATCTGGAAGGGATTTTTTTTGATGGTGCGACATAAAGGTCAAGATTCTTTTTTTTTTTATCATACAGGTGTGCCATAGCCCCAGCATCATTTATTAAGAATTATCCTTTTCTCAATACAGGTTCTTGGTCCCTCAAGTCCTGGTGGCTTTGTCAGGCCTAAACTCAAATTTTTATTTCCCCAGCTGCTTGAGACCACTGAAAGCACTACTATCTGCTAATTTCTGCTTTTTTTTTACTCTAAGCCTCTTCTTCCTTGCTCCAAAGTCCTAAAGATTTGGAAAATGCCCCAAAGGGGAAAACTGGCACATGGGATTCAAGCTCATTCCATCAAGCATCTTGTCTCTTTGTGAGGTTGGTGCCTCAAGTCCTGGCTGCTTTGAAGCTCTTCAATACCTCCAAAATATATATATATATATATATATTTTTTTTTTGCAGGGGAAATTTTGCCCTAAGCTAATATCTGCTGCCAGTCTTCCTCCTTTTTCTTCCTTTGCCCCACCCAAAGCCCCATACATAGTTGTGTATAGTTGTAAATTCTTCTATGTGAGCTTCTGCCACAGCATGGCTACTGACAGACAAGCAGTGTGGTTCCATGCCTGGGAACCAAACTTGGGCTGCCGAAGTGGAACATGCTGAACTTTAACCACTGGGCCATCAGGGCTAGCTCTTTTTTTGATATTTTGTCCAGCTTTTCTGGTTGTTTTTGGTGTGAGTTTTGATCTTCTAGTAGCTACTTTGTCATAGCTAAAAGTGGCAGTTGTAATGACATTTTCTTCTATGTAAAGAAGGATCTAATGACAAATGACCATTAATCTGGTGCTTAAAAAACCAGAGTAACATCTTAATTAAATCTTACATCAGAAAGAAGGACTGAGCAGCCTCAGAAAGACTTAGATATTAAGCTAAGAAAAGAGTACTACAGGTCATAGTTCATCAGAAATATGGGAAACATGAGGGTTATCATTATTCTACCAATATTAGACTGCTATCAAACAAAAACATTAATGAAAAGAGGCTGAGTAGGTTGTTAATAATCTAATGAAATTTAACAGGCACTTTTCCAATACCTTTTGTGAGAAAGACGTCCACTTTCTTGCTCTTGAACAAGAGCTACCAATTACGGGCCTTGATCCTATTTCACCTGTTTTCAATGAGAAGAATCACAGCTTTTTCTGCAGCAAGTTCTCAGGGGAATGCTTGCTTAAACCTCTGCAAGAAAAGCAAGAAAGTCCCTACTGCAGAGCGTTCTGACACTAGTTATTCAATAGATAGCAAAAGCGTACATGCTTTTTCAGAACTGTGAAGGATAGATAAAAATAAAATCACAATCTCAATGGGAAACAATGTAAGTTTGACAGAAAATTGAGTAGGGACAGCTGTTCTAGCTTATATACAATGGAATATTACAGGCTTACATAACAGAAAAAGAGAAAATAGTAATGTACATCAGGGCTAGCCTTCATCCCACCCGGATGATTTTTACCTTCTGCTGGCTGTAGGTCCCCTTGTGGCTGCATGCACTACAGGATTTGAGACTAAGAGGAACTATGCATTCCCAGGAGGGAGATGCCAACAAGTCACCTAATTACGGTAAGCACTTTTCTATATAGTCTTTAAAATATCTTTAAAAACTACTTTGTATAGGCAGGGACTGAGATGCAAAGATATCTAAGACTGATAGGAGGTCACCATCTAACAAGCATGTCAGTGCAAAGAGATTTTCTTCAGTCTAGTGGGTGATTTAAGGCAATGAAAGCTCGTGGTGGATAGAGGGAACTCAGCATGGGAAGTTGAGGGAAGGCATTTTCAGATGAATAGAAAATGGAGCTTAGTTTTCTAACCTACAATATCAGTTGAGTCCTGTTCAACAAGCATCTATTGAGCACCTACCATGTACCAGACATTGTACTGGGTGCTGAATACAAAGATTAATGATATATAGTTGATCTTGTCTTAAGAAGAGTTTCTCAACCTCATCACAATTGACATTTTGGGTCAGATATTTCTTTCTAGTTGGAAGGCTGTCCTGTGCATTGTAAAATGTTTAGCAGCATCGCAGGCCTCTAGTTACTAACTGACAGTTGTGACAACCAAAAGTGCCTCCAGACATTGCCAAATGTGCCCTGAGGGGCAAAATCACCCCCAATTGAAAACCATTACCTTAAAGAAATTTAAATCTAGTGGGAGACATTGAGGAGTCTAGATAATTTAAATAATGCAGAAAGTGTGGTGAATGGGGAATGCAAATGTGCTTTGGGAGCAAAGAAAAGGGACGCTTAGCTGAGTTTTAGATCCAGAATGGGTGCAGAGAGGGTTTTTGGAGAAGAGGAGTCTGAACTGATTTTGAAGTATAAGTGGGATTTAGCTCCTTCACAAGTGAGAGTCAGTACATGTAGCAAGAAGTGGCGTGAGATCTGAAATCAGACTGTCTGGGTTCAAGTCTCAGCTCCACCATCACTAGCTGAATGACACTGGAATAAGTTACTTTCCCCCCTAATATTCCCTCACGGGAAAATTCCAGTATCTCTTCAAAGATTGTTGTGCAAATAGAATTAGGGAACCATGTGACATGCTTAGCTCCATGCCTGCATGTAATAAACATTCAATAGACAGTGGGTATCAGTACTGCTGCTGTCATTGTTAATAATCTTGCAGAAATTCCCTCAGTAGGTTTATTCTAAAAGGATGTAGTAAATGTCTGGTGTTGTACACAAGTCAAAACTGTGTGGATATCAAGTCCCCAAGCTCAGAGTTACACAATCTTATTTGGGGGGTGCCTGGAGGTGTGCTCATGTTTTCAGCTGCCTGAATTTCCCAAAAGGAAAGCAATTTAGAAAGGAGCATTTGCCACAGCCTTCAGTTGAAAATCTTGGCTACAGGGAAGAATCCTGGAGTCATTGGAGAAGTTTTAGATGTCCATTTTAAAGAAACACTGTCTTGTTTTTGTTACAGACTCCCAAAATAGACAAATCACAGAAGCATTCTAAGGAATCAGAAAATTGCTAAAGAAGGCCTGAACGTCAAATTGAAAGGAGACATTCAGAGATTTAATAGGCACATTTACTGAATGAGATTTAACCGTATGTGGTCTTCAGGACCTCTACAATCACTGAACCAAACAAAATCCACCTTGTACTCATTTACCCCAAACAAGCCTTCTGAGTATTTTTGATATTATAGCTTTTAGCTGAGGGGTGGCCAATTACTCTTTAAAAGACCAATGGAGATTTATCTCCCTTTTGTAACTTAGATCTGTAAATTACAGTGTTTTTACATTACGCAAGATATCTGGGAAAACTAGGTATTTAATACCACTGAGTAATATGAAAAATCTAGACTCATAAACAAGTGACATGGAATCCTACATATATAAGGTCTAGATCTATACGCCAGCACGCCCTTTAGGACGGGTGGATTTCCACAAGTAGTTTCATACCCAGGAGCTACTCCCTTTCATTGTATATTCATAGTTCTTAGACTACTATTTTACTACTGTCTATAGTAGTAGAGTAGATGGATTATCTCCAATAAATGCCATGCCTTTATTAAATATGACTGATCCATTATGGAAATGATCTGTATCAGTTTGCATATGATTCCTGGTGCTGACATCTGGTGGTCAATGACTGAAAGACTGGACATTCTTGCAGCTGGTTGCTCCTGTTTATCTCATGGTCTAATTAAGCTCTTGGAAGAGCTACATTACTTTAATAACAGGAGACAGACACATTGATTAAATATTTTGGATGGTAACAATATAATTCTATGGCATAAAAAACAAAATTGACGAAAAATAACCCTGGAAGATCCCAACAGGCGACATCCAAACTCAGCTTCAATGCTTACTTTCCCAAGGGAATGATGACTTTCTATCCCCACCTGGAGGGGCTGCAACTTCCTATGAGCTCAAAGTCCCCAGGTGCTGGTTTTTCTAGACAACTCCTTTACACAGCTGACAAATCCAGACTCCTCATCTTTAGGCCTGTGCTGTACAGTAGCCACTAGCCATGTATGGCTGTAGAGTGCTTGAAATGAGGCTACTCTGAATTGAGATTGCTGAACGTGTAAGATACACACTGTAGTTCAAAGACTTCGTATGAAATGTAAATATCTCAGTAATAATTTATTTTCCCTTGGCTCCATGCTGAAATGATAGGATTTTGTATATATCAAGTTAAATAAAATAGATAATTAAAATTAATTTTGCCTTTTTGTTTAATGTGGCCACTCGACAATTTAAAGTCATATATGCAGTGTGTGTTAAATTTCTATTGGATGGCGGTACTCTAAGCAGTCTGTTTATTTTCCCACCAATAATATTGCTCTCACCTTGTCCTAGAAGAAGGACCCACACTGCACATTTAGCAGCAGGCTTGGTGTTGGCATGGCTCTCTGCACGAGATTCATGCTGTCTCTTCTTGTGCTGACTTTTGTAGATCAACTTGATCCTTTCGAGGTTTCTTCTCCTTTTTGCTCTTTATTTCTTTTCATTTTTTTAAAAAAAGAGTAGATCTAGAGTAGCTTTTATTCTGGGGCCAGTTTTGCTCTACTGCCTAGGCGTGTCCCTTTTGGGATCTTACTGAATGCTCTGGGTATTTAAAAAAACTTCTTCACACTGACTAGTTGGAACTAGAAGGTCTCCCAGCCCTGCATGAACTTTGGGATTGTTCAACTGGATCTTGATAGCTTTATGCCGGTCCTTGTGAAGTCTTACCCTTTCCTTGCACAGCTTGTTATTTAGCAGCCAACTCAAAGGATCTCTGTGCAGATTTCTGGATCTGTTTTTCTGCATATCTTCCTTCTCTATGATAGCTTGTTCACAAAATTCCAATCTCTTCAGTCTCTTCAAGCTCTGGTTTCTAGTTCCTTAATTTAGTGAGACATCCATGCTCTGTTGGGTTAAACCCTTCATGTGTTGTAGTCTTGAAAACGCCTCCCTATGTAAAGCCATGGTAATAGTAGGTTCCACCTCATTTGTTTTCCTTTTTCAGGGATCAGGGTCCTGTGCTGCCTTTATTCCAATGTCTTAAAATACTTGTTTCATATCATTTGTCCAGTTTTCTAGTTGTTTATGGTGGTAGGGCAAGTTCATTACTTAATCTGTTATGGTAGAAGCAGAAGTTCAATTAAGAATTTAAATTCAATATTTCCTTCTCAATTGTTAGTTATCTATTCTTTTCTTTTTCTTTAGCAGTTAACCATACATCTTACAACTTGCATTCTTGACTTATAAAGTGTAGTGTAAATATATTGTTTTATCACTTCCTGAACAATGAAAGAAACTTAGAACATTTTATTTATCCTCCTTAGACTTCTGCGCCATTTTTGTCCTCTTTTTTATTCTTTCTCTCTATATATGCATATATATATGTATATAACTATATATATAGTTGACCTCAAGACATAATTTTTGTTTAGAACAGTCGATTTTTATTTAGATTTTCCTATGCATTTATCCTTTCCATTAGTTCTCATTCCTTTTGTTATTTCCATGCTTCCATCTGTGATTATTATTCTTCTGCCTGAAAACCCTATGTGGGTATCTCTTTTAGTGTAGGTCTACTGGAGCATAATTCTCTCAGCTTTTATTTATTTGAAAATGTTTTTACTTCACCTTCGCTTCTGAGTAAATCCTTGGCTGGATATAGAATTCCAGTTTGGCAGTTATTTTCTTTCAACATTTTGAAGATATTTTTTGGCTTCTACTTTTTTGTTGAGAAGTCGGCTTTCAATCTTATTATTGATTCTTTGGAGGTACTGTGTCCTGTTCTCTCTTGTTGTTTTTAAGATTGACTATATATCTTTTATTTTCTACAGTTTTGCTACAGCATGTCTAGATGTGGTTTTCTTTCTATTTATTCTGCTTGGGAATTACAGTGCATCTCATATCTGTGGCTTAGTATTTTTCATTAGTTTCAGAAAATTATTGGTCATTAGCTGTTGAAATATCACTTTTGCTTTATTTCTCCCTCCTTTTCTGCTGAAACTTCAAGGTATGTTAGGCATTTTTATCAAGCACCAAGTGTTTCTTAAGTGGTGTTTTATTTTTTCCTTTTTCTTCTTCAGTCTGGTGTTTTCCTCTGACCTTTAGTATCTTCCATTCTGACTTACAATTTGCAGAGATAATCTGAGGCTTAGAATGATGATCTCTTTCTCCTAAGAGGATTTGCTTTTGCTTCTGGTAGGCAGTTAGGGTAGGTAGATCACTTTAATCTAAACAGAGATGGAGCTGACTTGACGCTGGGATTTAGCTCTTGTGAACGCTCATTTAGACATAGGTTGTAGTCCTTTGGTTTTCCCAGATGAAGGACTTCCGTATTTTAACCTGTGTGCCTCCTCCTTGGCAGGCCCTGGACATAAGTTTTGTCCCTCAAACCCTGTGAAACTGCTGAGTGCTCTGCTAAACTTTTTGGCCTCTCAGCTGAACCTTTCAAGCTGGCTAATGCCTCCAGGTTAAGAGAGGTTCCCAACATTTGCCTCACCCCTCTGAGCTTCCCTTTTTCTCTGGAATTGTGTTACCTTAGGTGTTTGCTTTGGTAGCTCTCAGTGTCTTCAAAGAGCTGATTTTTTTTTTTTTTTGCTGAGGAAGATTTGCCCTGAGCTAACGTCTGCTGCCAATCCTCCTCTTTTTATTTTTGCTTGAGGAAGATTTTCCCTGAGCTAACATCCGTGCCAATCTTCCTCTATTTTGTATGTGGGACACTGCCACAGCATGGCTGGAGAGTGGACTAGGTCCGTACCCCGGATCCAAACCCATGAACCCAGGCTGCCGAAGTGGAACGTGCAGAACTTTAACCACTTGGCCACAGGGCTGGGCCCCAAAGAGATGATTTTTATGTTTATTCCTGCTCTTCAGGTTATTCTTAGTGGTGTATCAATCCTGAACAACTAGTTCATCATTTGCTGGAAGAGATGATGCCTCACGGTCTGGAACTAGAAGGGTAAAGTATAGAACATGTCTTTCTCACCAACTAGAAAGTATGCTCCGTGAAGTCTGCTCCCCTGCCCTTCAGCTCTACTGAATGGTTATCGGTTGTTCGGATTGGCCACACTTTCTCCTGCCTCAGAGCCATTGCATTTGCTGCTTCCTCTACCTGGAATGTTCTGTTGCCTCTCTTCATCCAACAAACTCACACCCATCTTGCAGGTGTTAACTTAAACATCATTTCACAGAGAAGACTTTCTTCACCTCCAGGCTAGGTTAGATTCCCCTGTATTTTTCTTATAGTAATTTGCACACTTAATTATTAAATTCATTATAATTTAATGTCTGTCTTACCCAGACAGGAATTCAGGCTGCTTCCTCAGACTATGCTAGCACAGTGCCTGTCATGTAGTAGACTCTCTCAAAATAAATGAAATCTGCGCTGGCATGCTTTAAGCTGGATTAATATTTCCCAAAATGTGTTCCATGAAAAAGGGGTTCCAAGGTCAAATAACTTTTGGAAGCATTTCATAGTATATTTGCCTTTAGGAAAATCACAGTGGGCATTAACATATTCAAAAATCTTAGAAATTTCGTAGTAAATAAAGCTGTTTAAGTTTCCTTATTTTTGAGTTTAACACTTAAAAAAACCCCTGAATATTCCTTTTGCAGAATGCACTTCAAAAATAAGTTGGTTAGCTAGTCAGAGAGTTTTTAGGTTTTAAGAAAAATAAACTTCACTCCAGAATGAGTGAATATGTTGCAAATTCTGGATGAGTAATATCGAAATCAAAGAGGCTTAAAGGGAAACTCCATGACAGCAATATTTACTGGACTGGAGTTAAGTTGATGTGGACGAAAGATTTCCTGCCTCCAGTGTACTACAATCTGTATAGCTCCACAAATGGCACGAAACAGGGAGGTTTCAAGTACCCATCTTAATGGATGTCGTCATGAGCCGAAATACTATATATTGAACTGACTGTGATTCTTCTGCAGTCAGGCAGACCTAGCAAATATGTGGCATTTCCCAGATTTGTGCTGATAGTTAACTAGTCCTTGCATCCAAGATGAATGCTATGAGAAGTAAAATCAAATGGAAGGAGCATTTCAACTGGTAAATAAAGCAATTTTCTTTTCAGAGAATTCCCAGTGGCTAATTGCATATTGCAAATTGTTTCATCATTAAGCAAGTAATAGCTAATTTACATTTATTCCTGTTGGCTTTCTCTCTTCTCTTGCTCTTCCTCTGGCTCCTTCCTTTATTTAATGAATTTGGAAATAATCACTAGAAATAAACTATGATTATACTCCACATTTGTATAACTATTCCTTCCCTGGCCCTTCAGCTATTTTCCTCCTGCTTTGAAATGTATTTTCCCCTTAAGATTCTATGCTAAATCCTCTCTCCTGCCCTCTACTTACCTCTCCTATTTCATTCTTCCCTTGTCCCTCTCAATCGTCATGTTTCTCTTCTTCTTTATCATAAAGATATCGTTGACTCTTTTCAGAAATGGTGGTACCTTTAATGCATCATGGAATTGTGGGGGATGTAAAAATGATGTGGGGCATAGACTGGACAGTAAAATCAAGCTGAACACCAATAAAAAGCATAATGGAATTAATCAATCTTCACACTTTTCATTAGCTCCCATCTACCATTGAATATACCCTTTAGAATTCCCAACTATATCTTGCTTCAGGATATCAGATGTTGCTTTGTCTTCCTTACTACCCACTGGTTGCTGGCTGTTGACTCAACCAGACTCCATTTCTACCAAGTATTCTATCAAGTATTGTCATGTAGAGTTTGAGATGCAGGGATCCACACATGGCACCATTTATCATCTGTATGGATGAATCTCAAATCTCTGTGTCTTCATCCATAACAAGTGGACTTCGGTCTAAACTATCTTTTGGACATGTTCTCATGATTATTCCAACAGCATCTCAAATTCATTATGTTCAGTCCTTAATTGAATATCCATAATACTTCTAGCTCAGTACTTGGCATATGATAGGCACTAAAAAAGATGCAGTTCTCTTTCTTTTTGTGCCACACTTGCTTGTTCTCACAATTCCTCCATTTTTGTGTGTGTGTGTGAATGATACCATATTCTTAGTCAACTATACTTAAAAAGCTAACATCTTTCTTCAAGTTTATATTTTTCTCCCCACTTTTTCCCTCAACAAATATTTAACTACCTCCTACATATTTAAGAACCTATGTTGGGGTACAATAATTAGGAGTTATGCTCTTTATAAATTTGCAGTCTAGTGGAGAACCAGGCAGAGAAACAAGCAATAAAGTGACAAGTACAGACAAAAGTGTAGTGTAGTATGAGAGCGCAGAAGAGGACACTAACCCAGCTTTGGGGAGTCACAGAAGATTCCCCAAAGGAGATAACAATTATCCTGGGTTATAAAACACGAGTATGAATTATCCCAGAGAAAGTGAGGGAGGTGAATGGTGGCAGGAAGAGCTTTTCAGGAATTGGAGGCAAATGTGTGAAGTGAACACACCCCACCATACTTTAAGAGGGGCATAGGTTGGGGAGATGAACAAGGGAGTGCACAGGTCAAGATGGTGCTTGTGTACCAAGTTAATGGGTTCGCATCTCAAGGGCAGAGTACCAATGAATGGTTGGTGTTGGGCAGGGCTGTGTGACTGGTTCTGGCCAATGGGATGTGAAGGACAGTGAGAGTGAAAAGCCATTGATTGTGCTACTTTCCAGTCTTTCTTTCCCTGCCTTGTCAGGGGAGGAAGTAGGCTCTTTCAGACGGTACAGTTGCAGGAACGGGGAGACCCCACCAGCCTGTGTTGCTGAATCGTCACACAAATATCAGTTACCCTGGAGGGTTGTTCTGACCTAGGACAGACAGCTCTGCTGAGATTTTGGCGTCATTTGTTATGACAGAAGAATAGTGGCTGTCTTGCTCAATATTCATTCGTAGAAAATCTTCCCTTATATCCAATCTAAAGTTGCCACCTCCTTCTCAACCATCATCACATAATTCATAGCAATTATCACTACATAAAACTATCTTTCATTTGTTTATTGTCTATATTTCTTTTCTAGAATATGAACTCTGCAAAGCAATGATCTGTTTCTCTTGTTCACTTTTGCATTCCAGAATCTAGGTCAATGCCTAGTACATAACATGAAAAGTACTATTTTGAACTGAGGGCAGTTTTACAGAAAAAGAGCAAAAGGCACAGGACTGACTCGACTATCTTGTGAACTGGTTTTGTTGTTAGTGCCATCGAGTCCATTCTGACTTCTAGCGACCCTGCGTACAGCAGAGCGGAACCCTGCCCCGTCTTTTTGAGCCATCCTCTCACCTTCAGGTGCTATATCAGACAGTGCTCTGCTGCTATTCCCAGGGTTTTCATGGCCAATTTTTTCAGAAGTGGGTAGCCAGGTCCTTCTTTCTAGTCTGTTTAGTCCAGAAGCTCCACCGAAACCTGTCCAATACGGGTGACCTGGTGGTATTGGAAATACCGGTGGCATAGCTTTCAGCATCACAGCAACACACAGCCACCAGTGTGACAACTGATAGACCAGTGGTGTGGTTCCCTGACTGGGAAATGAACCCAGGCCATGGTGGTGAGAGCACTGAATCCTAACCACTAGACCACTATGTGAACTGTTTACAGAAAGAGAAATTTGATTTTATTTCTTGCATATTATGTACATTGGAAGGAGAGATTGAAAGGTATTATAGAGATGATTTCAGTTCAAGAAAGGCCTGAGCGCCTATTTGGGTGTGAAGATAACAATAAAGGAGCTCAGAATTCAATTAACTTGAATCATTGCTGTTGTCATTACTGATTTCACACTTTGTGATAGTAATAACTTATGGTGGCAGATTTGGGGACTTCTCCTGGTATTTTATGGTTTGTGTGTGTGTCTTTCAGATGGCCCTTTTGTTATTTGTTTCACACAAGTACATTTTTGTTCCTGATCTCTGTTATTGCTAGGACTTCTGCCCTATTGCTCTTATTGATTTTCCCAAATTAAGATATAAAGTTACCATGACAGATAGCAATACCTTATATCTGGAGACTAGATGATGCTAAAGAAAGAAATGTCCTTGTTTCTGACTCATGGGTCATGACTTTTGGAGCAAAATATGAGGTCACTAAGCAAAACAAATTAGTGGCATGTCAGTGACCACTAAGACAATATGATAAATGCTCATTGAAACAATAACTCTATAGGAAACATTAAGATTTAGTTGTTAAGGTCTAACAAACTTAGAGTTCTTTAACTGGTATATATGCAGGGATTACAAAGTATTTTGCTAGCTTTCCTTGCTGAATTGGAATTCTTGCTGGTAATAAATTATTGAGTCATACAGAATTTGGTTTGAGTTCTGTCTCTTTCATTTACCTGAGTGACCTTGGTCAAATTTCTGAACTTTATCATTGTCCACAGTTGTAAAATAGGGACTAATAAATTGTTATACTAGGTTGTAGTAAGAATTAAATTGTTTGACCTAGTAAAGGGCTTACCACAGGCCTGGACTAAATGATAGTAGCAACTGCCTTGGGGATAATGTATGTGAAATATTACCCATGTTTTATCTCTTCTCAGCAATCCAGTGGAATCCTTCCATGGGAAGATAAATGGGAGGGTCAATGTCATGTGATTTGTTCTGTTCCTGTCTCTTCCTGTCAGACACAAAGAGGAAATAGAGAACTTTCTCACTGCTGGAAGAAGTAGTATGGTCTATTAGACTATTATTCACATATATTTACCCACCTCCTCCTCATCTCTATGGATGGAGTATACATCACTACCTCATTCATGTTGGATTTGGTTGTGATTTGATTTGGCCTCATAGTAGGTGGAAAGTACTTTGGCCAATGGGAGGCTAACAGATATGACATAAGCACAAGCTTGAAATATGTTCATGTGGTTGGACTTGACTTCTTGCACCTCTGCCATCATGAGAAGAATGTGACCTGGCTAGTCACTGGGCCAATGAGGATGAGAGGCAGGAGAAGCTGATTTGGATCCAAACTTCAGCTTTGACCTAAGCCAGCCAAGCCTGCCTAGGTTCACCAATCCCCAACTCCTAGCCTGCAGATGTATGACTAAAAATATATGATGGTTGTTTTAAGCCATTTAGTTTTTGGAATGATTGGTTACAAAGCATTACTGTGGCAATGCATGACTGATAAAAAGAGCCAAAGAGAAAGAAGTCATAAGAAGAGCAAGGAGTAAGAGGCAAGGTTTTGGCCATCCTTTTCTTTGGGAGAGAAACCCTGGAAATGGGGAGGGGCAGGTAAAAATACAAGGTATATTTGTGTGAATCCAAAATTTTTCAGACCGATGCTTCACTTTCTCATGTGTATCCTAGGAAGACTGCAAGCCTCTCAGAGAAGTTGTCTATCTGGTGCAGTAGAGCATCCACCAGGGTGCGGGAGCAGGAAAGTAGCATCAGTGGAAGGAGGTGCTAGTTAGATGGTCCTAAGAGTGCTCTCTAAGTCACCCTCAGCTTGAATGTGATATGTAGGGGATCCAGAATTTCCAGGGTAGATGTGTTCCAGGGTAAATAAGAAGTTTTGATAGAACTGGTGGACATGAAGATGCCTAGGGCAAAATAAAGAGATTGCAGAGTGACAGGAGAATATGACAAGGACCATAGACTTCAGCCAAAGCCTTCAGTACTATAGCTACTCAAACTAGAAAGGGCCACCCACATATCAGTAAATGGCTACTGTGGACACCTGGCAACCAGACAGGACTGGGGACACCTTAGCGTGGTCCAGGGAGAATTGGAAGGACAGCCCAAGAAGAAGCTCTCTACTACTGATGCCCTGTGTATTCTTATGCTCAACTGTATCTCCACACATCACCTTGGGAAAATGAAGAAGATTGTGAATCCTTTTGAAAGAGGTTAAGAATCTGAAAGAATTTAAACCAAAGGATATTTCTATTAAACTGGAAGAAACTGTGTTCTCCACTGTTATCAGAAGGAATTTGAGCACTATAGCAAGATATGGACAATTTACAGTAAATAAAGACTTTTTCTTTTTTGCACATCTAATGATAGCATATATTTTGGTTTCAATATAATATTGTTAATTATCATCATTGTCATCATTATTATTTCTATTGGGAGGATCATCTGGTCTAATTCTTCCATTAATGCTTGAATTCTCTTAAACACCATCAAAGACAGAGCATTTAGTATCTCATTCTATTTTTGTATAGCTACAAATATTGGAAAGGTTTTCCTTACATAAAGCTAAAATTTCTCTTCCTGTAGCTCATAGCCATAGTTTTATTTCCATCCTGTGGAGTCACGTAGAAATTTCTTTTCTCTCATCCACAGGACAGATGGACTTATCTCATGGATAATAAAAGAGGAAAAAGAACTGACTGTAAAATTTTTTATCCATAGATTTAATCACGTTTCTCATTTAATTATAGTTTGCACATTTTCAAATGAAAGTATCAAAATTGAGAATTGCCACAAATTGGAACAGTGGGTTAAAAAATTGTGTACAAAATACAGGATTGGGAAACATTAGCTTGGTGGGAGTTTTTATAAAAAAAAAACCTGGGGATTTAGCTGGTTAAGAGATCAGTATGATACTGAAAGGGCAATCATCTTATGCTGCTTTAATGAAAGGCAGTATCCCACATGATAAAAAGTAATTGTTTCAGTGTTTTTTGTGTTGGTAGTATCATACAAAAATCATGTCAATATCCAGTTTTAATCCTTGACTCTTCCTTTTCTTCAATGTCTATATCCAATCAAATACCAAGTTCTAGTATGTCTACCTCCTTAATAATACTTCAGTTAGTTCCTTCTCTCCACTCCCACCGCTACTACCTGAGTTTGCACTACCATTATTTTTCAATTTGGAGTCCTGCAATAGTCTTCACGATGGTCTCTTTGCTCTCAATTGTTTTCCATATAGAAACAATAATAATCTTTCTAAAATGCCAATATGATCTTGTCTCTTTCATGTTTATTGTAATGCACATTGAATCTATTCTTACCACAACTAATCATAATTTCTTCACACTTCTCATGGTATGAGTGTCTTGCTGTGCTGAATGTAATTTTAATGATTAAAGGTATATATTTTTCATACATGACTTCTAAACCACAATCCCAATATCCCAGGGGGCTCAATCAAAAAAAGTGGTATTCTTCAGTGCTGGAGGAAGATCTGGCTGTGCTGGACTTACTGAATTACAGATTAATTGTGGGTCTCAAGTGGAGGCCTGGATGGATTTTTAAGGGCAATTTTGACTTTATCTGATTTTTGCCTAACCCCATAGTAAAATTTGATTCCACAGTCTCTTGGGAGACAATAATATCACTATTATTCTCTATCATTTTTATTTTGATCAATTTTCAAGAGACAGAAAAATTATATCACCTTAACAGCACACAAATTCCTCTCAGGGAGAGAATTACGTTAATTTGAAAAATACTTTGATAAGTGTTTGGGTCTGCAAGTGAGCTCTTTGGGAATCAGACTGAAGCTGGTATTAAGGATGAAGAGGAGATAGAATCTACTTTATATAACAACAATGCAAAAAATTTAGAGTTGCAGTTGGGAAGACTGGTTAAACAGCAGAGATCTCAGAGCTAATTTGTTACTGTAGCATAACCTAGCCTATATTGACTAATATAATCATTTTTAATTAAGACATAAAGTATAAAGAACAGGAGGAAAAGAAGAAAGTTTTAGGGGAAAAATGAGCTACTCGAAATAAATTTCTCCTTCTCAAGTTATCATCACAAATATACAGTACCCCGACCTCTGGAGCAATCTGGAAGCTGATCAATGATTGATAAATGATTTTTTTCAATATCAAATGTCAAAGTTTTAAATTTTGGCTGCTAAAATTTTTAATGATAAATCTGTAATATTATTTAAAATTTTAAAATATTGTATATATATTAGTACATCAAAGAAATGTAACCTATCATGGTGATATTTGTTTTGGGCCAAATATTTGTTTTAACACCTTATCATTTAACATCCAGCCAAAATGTGTATTCAGTTTACCTCTCCCTTAGCACATACCGTGTCTCTCAACCACAACTACCATCTGTACTTTGAAATTTTTTTCAAAAATATAATTTAAAATTTATCTTGATTATAGGTAAATACATACACATAAATATATATACATAAGTATATACATTTGGAGATGGAGGAGAGAAATTTATTACTGGCTGCTGAGTATCTGCTATGTGTTAGATGCTGATGGAATGCTCTCTGTATAAATTTACCCTTCACAACAAATCTATGCAGTAAGTATTATCTTTACTTCACAGTAGAATGAACTGTGGTTTAGAGAAGTTAAGCCTTAGTGGTTAATCAGGCAGGCTTTGCAGTTGAGTTGAATTCAGGATCCACAACTTTCCAGCAATAGAATTTGGGGAAGCTGTTTAACCTGTCTAACCTTCATAGGTTATAACCTTTCTTATGTATAAAGTGAAGGTTATAAAAGCATCAGAATCATAGGGTTCTTATGGGAGATTAAATGAGATAATCCATGTAAAGCAGTTAGTATGTTACTTGGCACTTAGTAAGCACTCTCTGAAAGTCTTCATTTTCTCCTTTTTTCCTTCTTCTTTTACTTTTGCCCAAGTCCTCAGAGCTAGTAAAAGGCCTTACATTCCTGCTTAGTTCATTCTGAATCCAAACTCTAGTGCTTTTTGTATTATGCACCTCTGCTGATTACTTGCATAGCAATCACACATAACAAGGTGGAGACCTTTTTCAATCTTATCAGGTAGCTCTATAATCTCTTTATTGGAGTATGGTATTATTATTATTACTATTTTTTCTGCTCAGCATGCTACCTCAACTTCTTGCGAGAGCATCTCTCTCTTCTTTGAGGATTCACTCTTTTCTCACCACCCACTGCATTTGATCTGATGGAGCTGCCATTTTCAGCATTTGGCCCCATGGCCACAGATGTGAACACAAATCTATCATAGGGTTATATCCTTCTAGATGCAATGATGATTCTGACAGTTGGGCATGTGACTCAAGTTGAGATACAGTACTAAAGATTCTGACTCCATCTTTTGGTGTTTGCTGACAAGTTTTTAATCCTCCCTCCTCCCTCCTGCCTCACATCAGGGTAAACTGATAAGAAAGGCCAACGTTGACCTTCCCACGGTTCGGCGCGAGGTCGCCGAGGCCGATCAAGCCGAGCCAGCGCACCATGGGCCCGGGGTTTCCCAACCAGGCGTAGAGCCGCTCCAGGATGACCTCCTCCCAAAGGAGCCGTGTGGTGGGCCAGCTCTGCAACAGCTGAGTGGGGGGCAATGGGTCAGCATGCCCCCGGTCCCCGTGCAGGCGGCGCTGCTTAGGGACCGAGTCTACTGTCACTTCTTACCACCCACCCTGGAAGCGGGCTCACCCCTATAAAGAAGGCCACAGCCGTGAGGCGCCGCGTCTCGTTGGCGCTGCGCAGCCGGGGAAGCAAGTCGGGGATGAGGCCTCAGAGGTGGTGGTCGGAAATGGAAGCTCTCCCTCAGCTTCCTGCCTCACCCCTCGCCTCGACCTTACCACCCTCATGCCCCCGCCTCTTCCCCCATCCCCCTGCCCAGCACCTGGCCAGTAGCAGGAGGCCCTCCAGGTGGGTGTGGGCTCCCAGCACCCTCCTCCAGCCTCCAGCCCGCTCCATGCACGTGACCACCATGCGGCCGCTGTCCCAGTGAGCAGGGCCTTCAAGGCCTCCACGGCGCATCTGGAGGTGGGTGCAGCAGGCAAGTGGGCAGTGAGGGCCAGGAGGGCGCTGGCCCAGCCTTCACTTCCCCCAGTGTGCAGCCCTCACTTTGCATGGCTGTGTAGTGGCCCTCGGTGCAATGGGGCCCAAACGTTGGGGGTGTCAGGGGAGTGCACGACCGGGGCCAGCTGGTGCAGCTGTGTGACCAGCACGAGCAGGAGGTGCTGGTACAAGTCCCGCGTGGCGCCCACGTAGCCGGACACAGCGAGCATCTCTTCAAGGGCGCGAGTGGCCTTTAGAACAAGTGGCCCACTCAGGCTCGGATGCACTGCAGACAGGACAAGAACAAAGCCTCAGACACTGGAGGGACATTACGGAAGCCCGTGACTCAGGCGATAAACTGCTGCCTCCCCCCGCCCCACGCCGTGGCGCGGGGCGGCGGCAAGGCCGGAGGAGAATGCGGGGGCAGAGGCTGCCCCTGGCAGTGCTGGCTAGAGCCACCTACAGCCGGTGCCTCCGGCTGAGGCCCGGCCGCGCCCTTTAGCATCCGCAGCAGCTGCGCCAGCACCTGCCCAAGCACGCGCTGGTTCCAGCTCAGCCTGCGCCACAGCTCTGCCGCTGCCCTGGGGGTACCAGGCGCGTCAGACAGCATCTGGTGCCAGGATGTGGGGAGTCCCCAGGTCATGGTTGGAGGTGGCCACTAAGACTCCAGCAGGGGGAGGGGCAGGCAAACAGTCCCCCCGCATCCCTCCCAATCCCAGAGAAAGAAAGTTAAGTGGCATCTGCTCAGACCACAACAGAGCCGGAATCCACAGGATCAGCTGCCTGGTGGGACCGAACCATGTCGGGCCAGCAACAGTGCACCAAACCTGGCATTATAAACAATCACCATAGAGAATAAAATCAAGGAAAACTTCTGAAAAAGAAAGACAGAAAGGAAGGAAGGAGGGAGGGGAGGGGAGGGAAGGGGAAAGGAAAAGAAGAGAAAAGAGAAGAGAAGAGAACGCCAGTGCTTCTCCTTTGGTGCTGGTGGGAGATTCAAACCACACAAGTGCATGACGAAAGTCGGGAACCCCCACTCTGGCCCCACATCCTAATCACAATAAAAGTCTCAAGTAGGTCTCCTTTCCTTGCTCTCTCAAGCCATTTTCTAACCAGCCTGGAAAGCCTGCCCTGCTCTCCCCAGAAAGCCTCATTATGTAAGTAATAAGCTTTTTTTTCGCACTCTTGTGGTGTGTGTGTGGTGTCATCAGTCCAGACATCTGATCCAAACTTTGGATAAGGATCCACACTACCTCTGAAGAATGGGAATAACAGGTATTAAGTGGGTCTCTTGTTCTGCTTGAATTGTGAACTCTAATAATATGACTCCTCCCTGCCAGTTGCCATATCCCTCATGACACGAACAGGTCTGAGAGAACAGAGCCAATGTCCAGAGAGAAGCAGGAAGAGTCAGTGAGAGAGTCTTGGTGGCCATTTAAGTCCTAGGATCCACCCTAAATTTCCCAGTTTCATGAGCCAATAAATCCCCCCTTGTGACTTAAGCTAATTTATTGGTTTCCGTAACTTCCAACAAAAAGAATCCTGTTTTATAGAGGAGGGAACTTTGTTTGGAAAAATATCTTAATAGGCTCTAGAGATAAAAGGTGAGACCCTAAGGTCCTGAGAATTGAAGAAAGCTTTAGAAAAGAAGGTTGGATTGCTCTCTCTGAGATGAGAAGAAACATATATATTTTTTGTTGTTGCCCTGAAGTATGAAGAAAGATGAGAGAAGTATGCTACATAGGGGAAATGGCAAGATAGGGACACCTGGTGACAGGGCGATTGAAGTGCTCTTGGAAGAAAGAATGTCTGGTAGGGATCTTAAAATTGCTCTGTGATTCCTCCTCATAGTCCCTGATCTGCAGTAAGGTGTTCTGTTCTTACCAGTGCTTTGATGTGGCTTTTGTGGAAATGGATGAACTGGCTGTTGAATTTCACATTTGATTTGCTGAGGAGCAAACCAGAGACTCCACCTATGAGAATGCAGAGGAGACAGGAACTTGTTCACAGAAAACCTGAGGAGGGATTTGAGCTTGCACAGGCTGTAGAATCAGGGGAGGGACTTGGAGGATGATTTTACTTAGAGCTCAAGGGTGGAGGATTTCATGCTGACATCTGAGTTATATATAGTTTATAGTGAATAAGAATGGATCTAGTTTGTAGGCAACATTATTGGAATAAGTCACTATGAAAGCTGAATACTTTTTTTCAAATCTTGTGGTATCATTTAGGAATTTATTTCCCCTATGCACTAAGTAGTAATGTGATGGCTTGGAAAAGCTCATTTTCTTTATGTGCCTAATTTATGCTCATGTCCTAACCTAGGTACTAGGGAAAGCTCACTAATTATATCCTCAAAATAGATTTAAATAAAGCAGTAGAGGCAAAAATCTATTATAACAGATTCCAAAAAACAGTCTATAATTTTAGTTTTGCAGTAAGTCATTTGTATTGATTTAAACTAAGAACTCATTAACTTAGTTTTGCCATATTTTTGCTAAGTAGAATATCATAGTATGTATATATATTAACCCAGTACATTGTATGAATTTTTCAAAGTCTATTGTATAAATAGAAAAATCATATTATTTATGTGGGTTTATAAATTAACATTATTTTTATTTTTTAAAAAAGTACTTAATAATCACATAGAACCATTAGAATCCCAGAGCTAGAAGGGGCATTAAATATCATTCTGCTCTGTCAAATTTTTTTTTTTGCTGATGAAGATTCGCCCTGAGCTAACATCCACTGCCAATCTTCCTCTTTTTGTATGTGGGCCACCCCCACAGCGTGGCCACTGACAGACAAGTGGTGTAGGTCCACGCCTGAGAACTGAACCCCAGGCCGCTGAAGCGGAGCGTGCCGAAAGTAACCACTAGATCACTGGGGCTGGACCCACTCCCTTAATTTTTAGATGAAGAATTGAGGCCCAGAGAAACTGAGTGGCTTGCTCAAACACACGTGTGGAACTGAAACCAGAACATGGTATACTTGGTTCTTGGTCAAGTCTTTTTTTCCACTATGTCATTTTCCCCATCTATAAAATGGAGATGGACTGGATAATTTTTACGGTTCTTTTCTCTCTAATGTTGTCCACTTAAAAAAATCTAAGGATTTGGATAATTTCTATATTTGTATCAAAACTTTTAAGTAACTGGGAACAACTAACTACTGATCAGAACACTTGGAACTGAAGTGTGTCTTGTGCATCCCAGTTCTCAACAGGTTTGTACAATCGAGGAGACATCACACAGCTTTTAGTCACTCCATTGCCTATCATTAGATAGAATACTTTCTCTAGTTGCTCCCACCTAACATTATCCCAGCACTTTGTGTAAGGTGCTACAGTTCAGAAATAAACAGTTTCACCATAAGAAAGGAGGTCAAAACCTTATGAAGTCGGCTCAACAATCAAGCAGCAAGGTTTTATTGAATTCCTGTTGTGTGTTTAGCATGGTGCCAGAGACTAGATTGGATAAAAAATGTGAGATGTGGACCCCACATTCAATGGCATCTTATCATCCAGGGGAAAAATGGAGCTATCTTATAAAAAAATAACAGAAAAATTGTATGCTCTGTTGTGTGGTTCTGACTCCAAGTGAAATAAGATTTCCAGGAGGAAAGAATGATCTCCTTTATATCTCCCTAGTTCTTTCTACTTCTCTTAATAGAAAAGCATTTTATTTTTTCCACACTCTGGAAATAAAGTTTAGATAGTTTGGATGGGATATTTAGGGCTTTTAAAACCAAAGTAAGGAATTGTGACCTGACGAGGTAAATGAAAGAAGTCATTAATATATGTTTGAAGGTAAATGAGGTGATGAAAATGTGGTTTTAAGAAGATTCATGTCAGGCAGTGGTCTACAAGCCTGAATGAAGGAAGTGAGACTAGTTTTGGTAATCCTAGACAATGTCATGTGGATGTGTTAAGATATGTAATGCTGGTTGCAACAACTCCAAAACCCAGTGGCTTAACACAGTAAAGCTTTATTCCTCTTCATGTTGCAGTCCAGTATAGGTTAGTGGGGAACTTGATGCTACAAAATCATTTAGGAACCCATGTCACTTATAAACTGTGGATTTTCCATCTTTAAAGTGGGGTTTAAAGGTGACCTTAGAGTATACACAACTATCAGACTGGAGGGAGGGAGATGAAGTGAAAGAGACACCCTATTTCTGCTGACATGGCTAGTCTCATGGGGTCACTGGGAAGCAGAAGACATGGGAACTGTAGGTTAGTGATGTACCCAGGAAGAGGAAACTGGCTTGTGAGCAGCCTAGCCAACCTCCTCCCTGTAGGTCTCTAGGAAATGAATTTTGATAAATGAAAATAACAGTAGCATTTACTGAATGGGATATGAACTGTGCAATACAGCAATATTTTCTTAAATTACCTGATGGTACTGATCATTTGGGGTGCTTACTGAAAATATTGATTTGGGAGCCCTGCACCCATATTTTCTGAATCCTATTCTCTAGAAGTGGGGTCTTGGAATATGTGTTTTTAACTTGTTTCAGGTGATTTTTATCACTAGGCAAGTTTTGGAAATACTGCTTTACACAAATACAACCTCATTTGTAGGTGCTATTTTTTATTTACTTATTTATTTTTTGTGAGGAAGATTAGCCCTGAGCTAACATCTGTTGCCAATCCTCCTCTTTTTTTCCAGTAAGACTGGCCCTGGGCTAACATCCGTGCCCATCTTCCTCTACTTTATATGGGACGCTGCCATGGGATGGCTGACACTGCCATTGGCAGGCGCCTGGGATCTGAACCCGTGAACCCCGGGCTGCCAAAGTGTGAAATAAACCGCTGTGCCACCGGGTGGCCCTGTAGGTGCTATTTTTATTTCCCTTTTACACATGAGATTAATTATTTGCTCAAGGTCACAGAACTGAGGGGTGGTAGAAATAGGACCTGAACTTGGTCTTGCTAGACTCTATAGCCTGAGCACTTAAACTTTTATCCTACCTCTCCATGAGAATCCACATTAACCGGAACTAATTATTGAGGGAATCCATGGAACTCCAGGTATTTTATATAAATATATATGTTATATATATTTTTGTAAATGCTATAATATCAGAATTTTGAATTTCTCATGTCTGAATAACAGGATATACCTGTAAACAAACAAACAAAAAAACCCATGAAATTTCAGGTTCTGATATATGGCTCCCTTAATATCAAGAGAAATCTAACATGTATGTAACACATGCTCATAGTTGCTGTTACGTGCTGGATCTCAGAAACTAAAAACAAATTGAGTTCGTTTGGTGGTGCCTGGAAAGATAGGTGTGGCTATTTGCAGGAAAAATGCCCCATCATCTTCCAGGCTGGGCTGGGTTAGGTGTAGGTCAACAGACCGGCTCAAGAGTCAATCAGTGATGATGCTGTGAAGAGCAAGATAAACATCCTGGAGCAGAAATGTGCCACCTTGGTAATGACAAGTAATCCCTGGGAGTAGAAATGTGAGTGAACAATCTTTAGTGATAAAAAACTCAGACGTGAGGAGAATTTGCCACTCAGAAAGAAAAATAGAAAATTCTGTTTCTAGGGAACTCTAAAGCAGAAGTTGTTGGACTCTAAAATAGGGTGTAGGAGTGTCAACAAGAAGGCAGTGGTTGCTAGAGCTGCACGTGCAGCCAGAGAGCTGCACTTCTGATCAGATCAGCTCTTCCTAGCTTTCCAGTGGAATATCTAGGTACTCAGAAGGGATGGGTATGATCAAAGGATGCTGGCTAGGAGAAGATGTGAGATCAGTACGATAGCTTTGGGTGCACTGTTGACTACACAATTAGAGTGCAGTGAACAGCTCAAGCCAGCAGACAACATAGTGGCACAATGACCACATCTACACACCAACCACTGTGTGGACAAATCATGTCAGTGAAGGGCAGTATCACAAGACACCAGACCTGCCTACATGAAAAGATTTTTTCCCTTTAGAGACTGGTGTGGGTTGAATTGTTTCTCCCCAAAATTCATATCTTGAAGTCCTAACTCCCCCTGTACCTCAGAATGTGACCTTATTTGGAAATAGAGTATTGCTGATGTAATTAGTTCAGATGAGGTCATACTGGAGTAGGTTGTGGCCATCATCTAATAAGATTGGTGTCCTTATAAAAAGGAGAAATTTGGACACAGACACGCATACAGAAAGTATGCCATGTGAAGATGAAGGCCGAGATCAGGGTGATGCAGCAGAAGCCAAGGAATGCCAAAGATTGCCAGTGAACCACCAGAAGCCAGGAGAGAGGAGTGGAACAGACTCCCCCTTACAGATCTCAGAAGGAATGAACCCTGCCGACACCTTGATCTAAGACTTCTACCCCCCAGAACTGAGATAATAAATTTCTGTTATTCTAAGGCACCCAGGTTTTGATACTTTGTCACAGCAGTCTTACCAAACTAATGCAGGGACTATAGATGACAATGATAAAATTAAGAATAAAATGAAAATTAAAATCCCCCTCTGTGTGATTTTGAGAATTGTAGAATATAGTTGGCAGTCTGGTAAAGTGAAAAATCAGACAGATCTGGGTTTGTAACTGAGCAAAAAGGGGCTCATTCTGCTCACTGCAATCCAGTGCCAATAAATTGCAAATGAGTCAGTGGTTGAGAAATGGAAGTTTATACGATTAGCCAGCACAACTGGAAGATGGTGGACTAGTGTCCTAAAGAGCCATCTTAAAATCATACAGAATTTAGAGGCAGTTTTATAGGGGAAATGGGCAAGGAAGGAGGGGGTTTAGGGTCATCAACCATCCAGTGTGACAAACTTAAAGGCCCACATTATCTCTTTCTTCTGTCATCTGTGATGGGTGCCAGTGCAGAGTTTTTCTTTCTGGAGGTCGTCATGTTCCCAGGGGGGTCTCAGAGAACAAAGTTATCATCTTATCATAAGCAAGAGTCATAATACTAACAGATCACGTATTTTGCAAAAGCGAGGGGTGCTTAATCATCTAGGCTATGTGCAGGCTAGAATGTATTCACAGAAACTAGTGAGTCAGGGTCACAGTTACAATATTGCTTCCTTTCCCTAAGATGGCTTCCCTCATGCTAACTTAAGATCTAGCTGTTACAGGTTCAAGGTGGGCATCCTGGAGCAAGTTATTTAGTTTCTCTGAGCCTCAGTATCTTGATTTAAAACATGAGAAACTAGTATTTAATTTGTTTGATTATAGTAATGATTATATAATTAAATAAGCTGTGCTATTTTAATTACTTTTCAGAGATATATTTTCTCACTTTGACTGTTTGATATGCATTATTTCAGAACAAGTCAATGAGTTATGGTATTGCTTCCATTTATGGGAAAGAAAGGCTCATTCAGTTAATAGTTTTTTTTTTTCCATTTTTTTAATTGATGTCTTAATAGTTTATAACACTGTGGGGTTTTAGTTGTACATTTTTGTTTGTCCGTCACCTTGTGGATGTAACCCTTCACCCCTTGTGCCCACCCTCCACCCCCCTTCCCCTTGGTAACCACCAATCAGTTCTCTCTGTCCGTGTGTTCACTTATATTCCATATATGAGTGAGTTCATGCAGTGTCTGTCCTTCTCTCTCTGGCTTATTTCACTCAACATAATCTAGGTCCATCCATGTTGTTGCAAATGGGACAATTGTATCTTTTTTTATGGCTGAGTAGTATTCCATTGTATGTATATACCACATCTTCTTTAACCAATCGTCAGTCGAGGGAAACTTGGGTTGTTCCACTTCTTGGCTATAGTGAATAATGCTGCAATGAACATAGGGGTGCATACGCCTCTTGTGATGGTTGATTTCATGTCCATTGGGTAGATGCCCAAGAGTGGGATTGCTGGATCATACAGTATTTCTATTTTTTATTTTTTGAGGACACTCCATACTGTTTTCCATAGAGGCTGCACCAGTTTGCATTCCCACCAGCAGTGAATGAGGGTCCCCGTTTCTCCACAACCTCTCCAGCATTTGTTGTTATTTGTCTTTGTGATTATAGCCATTCTAACCAGTGTAAGGTGATATCTTAGTGTAGTTTTGATTTGCATTTCCCTGATGATTAGTGATGTTGAACATCTTTTCATGTGTCTATTGGTCATCTGTCTCTCTTCCTTGGAAAAATGTCTGTTCATATCCTCTGCCCATTTTTTGATTGGGTTGTTTGTTTTTTTGTTGCTCAGTTGTATGAGGTCTTTATATATTACTGAGATTAATCCCTTGTCAGACAAATGATTTGCAAATATTTTCTCCCAGCTGGTGGGCTGTTTATTCATTTTGATCCTGGTTTCATTTGCCTTGTAGAAGCTCTTTAGTCTGATGAGGTCCCACTTGTTTATTTTTTCTTTTGTTTCCCTTGTCTGGGTAGACATGGAATCTGAAAGGATCCCTTTATGTCCAATCTCAATTAGTGTACTGCCTATATTTTCTTCCAGGAGTTTTATAGTTTCAGGTCTCACTTTCAGGTCCTTGATCCATTTTGAATTGATTTTTGTATATGGTGATAGGAGATGGTCTACTTTCATTCTTTTGCATGTTGCTGTCCAATTTTCCCAGCACCATTTATTGAAGAGACTTCCCTCTCTCCACTGTATGTTCTTTGCTCCTTTGTCAAAGATTAGCTGTCCATAGGTGTGTGGTTTTATTTCTGGGCTTTCAATTCTGTTCCATTGATCTGTGTGTCTATTCTTGTACCAGTACCATGCTGTTTTGATTACTATAGCTTTATAGTATATTTTGAAATCAGGGATTGTGATGCCTCCAGCTTTGTTCTTTTTTTTCAGAATTGCTTTAGCTATTTGGGGTCTTTTGTTGCCCCATACGAATTTCAGTAGTTTTTGTTCTATTACTGTGAAGAATGACATTGGGATTCTGATTGGGATTGCATTGAATCTGTAGATTGCTTTAGGTAGAATGGACATTTTAACTATATTTATTCTTCCAATCCATGCGCATGGAATATTTTTCCATTTCTTTATGTCTTCCTCGATTTCTTTCAATAGTGTCTTATAGTTTTCATTGTATAGGTCTTTGACGTCTTTGGTTAAATTTATTCCCAGATATTTTATTCTCTTTGTTGCAATTGTAAATGGGATTGTCTTTTTGAGTTCTCCTTCTGTTGGTTCATCGTTAGTGTATAGAAAGGCAATTGATTTTTGTAAGTTGATTTTATACCCTGCCACTTTACTATAGTTGTTGATTATTTCTAGTAGTTTTCCGATGGAATTTTTTGGGTTTTTTATGTATAAGATCATGTTGTCTGCAAATAGTGAGAGTTTCACTTCTTCATTGCCTATTTGGAGTCCTTTTATTCCTTTTTCTTACCTAAATGCTCTGGCCAGCACTTCCAGTACTATGTTGAATAAGAGTGGTGAGAGTGGGCACCCTTGTCTTGTTCCTGTCCTCAAAGGAATGGCTTTCAGTTTTTCCCCATTGAGTAGGATGTTTGCTGTAGGTTTGTCATATCTGGCCCTTATTATGTTGAGATACTTTCCTTCTATCCCCATTTTGTTGAGAGTTTTTATCATAAATGGATGCTGGATCTTGTCGAATGCCTTCTCTGCATCGATTGAGATGATCATGTGGTTTTTATTCTTCATTTTGTTAATGTGGTGTATCATGTTGATTGATTTGCGGATGTTGACCCATCCCTGTGTCCCTGGTATAAATCCCACTTGATCGTGGTGTATGATCTTTTAGATGTATTGCTGTATTCGGTTTGCCAATATTTTGTTGAGGATTTTTGCATCTATGTTCATCAGTGATATTGGCCTGTAGTTTTCCTTCTTGGTATTGTCCTTGTCTGACTTTGGTATCAGGAGGATGTCGGCCTCATAGAATGTGTTGGGAAGTATTCCATCTTCCTCTATTTTTTGGAATAGTTTGAGAAGGATAGGTGCTAAATCTTCTTTGAATGTTTGATAAAATTCTCCAGGGAAGCCATTTGGTCCTGGGCTTTTATTTTTTGGGAGGTTTTTGATTACTGTTTCAATCTCTTTACTTGTGATTGGTCTGTTCAGATTCTCTATTTCTTCTTGATTCAGTTTTGGGAGGTTGTACGCGTCCAAGAATTTGTCCATTTCCTTTAGGTTGTCCAATTTGTTGGCATAAAGTTTTTCATAGTATTCCCTAATAATCCCTTGTATTTCTGTGGTGTCTGTTGTAATTTCTCCTCTTTCATTTCTAATTTTATTTATTTGAATCTTCTCCCTTTTTTTCTTAGTGAGTCTGGCTAAGGGTTTGTCAATTTTATTTATCTTCTCAAAGAACCAGCTCTTTGTTTCATTGATCCTTTCTACTGTTTTTTTGGTTTCAATTTCATTTATTTCTGCTCTGAGTTTTATTATTTCCCTCCTTCTGCTGATTCGGGTCTTTGTCTCTTCTTTTTCTAATTCTGTTAGGTGCAATTTAAGGTTATTTATTTGGGATTTTTCTTGTTTGTTAAGGTGAGCTTGTATTGCTATGAATTTCCCTCTCAGGACTGCTTTTGCTGCATCCCATATGAGTTGGTATGGTGTATTTTCCTTTTCATTTGTCTCCAGATAGCTTTTGATTTCTCCTTTAATTTCATCAATGACCCATTGGTTGTTCAGTAGCATGTTGTTTAGTCTCCACATCTTTGTCCCTTTCCTAGTTTTTTCCTTGCAGTTGATTTCTAGTTTCACAGCCTTATGATCAGAAAAGATGCTTGTAATGATTTCAATCTTCTTAAATTTATAGAGGTTTGCCTTGTTTCCTAATATATGGTCTATCCTTGAGAATGTTCCATGTGCACTTGAGAAGAATGTGTACTCTGCTTTTTTTGGGTGGAGTGCTCTGTATATATCTATTAAGTCCATTGCGTCTAGTTTTTCATTTAAGTCCATTATTTCCTTATTGACTTTTTGTCTGGATGATCTATCCATTGATGTAAGGGGGGGTGTTAAGATCCCCTACTATTATTGTGTTTTTGTTAATATCTCCTTTAAGGTTTTTTAGCAGTTGTTTTATGTACTTTGGTGCTCCTGTGTTGGGTGCATAGATATTTATAAGTGTTATGTCTTCTTGGTGAAGTGTCCCTTTTATCATTATATATTGCCCTTCTTTGTCTCTCATTACCTTTTTTATCTTGAAGTCTACTTTGTCTGATATAAGTATGGCTACTCCTGCTTTCTTTTGTTTGCCATTAGCTTGGAGTATTGTTTTCCATCCTTTTATTTTGAGTCTGCATTTGTCTTTAGAGCTGAGATGTGTTTCCTGGAGGCAGCAGATTGTTGGATCTTGGTTTTTAATCCATCCTGCCACTCTGTCTTTTGATTGGAAAATTCAATCCATTTACATTTAGAGTGATTATTGATATATGAGGGTTTAATGTTGCTATTTTATTGTTCATTTTCTGGTTCTTTTTCATTTCCTTCATTTCTTGTCACTTGTGTTTCGGACTGCAAATTCAATTTGGTATTTCTGCATGCTCATTCTCTTGGTTTTCTCTTTATTTGTCATGTGTGGTTCTCTTCTGGTTATTTGTTTAGTGGTTACCATGAGGTTTATATAAGCGATGTCCTGGATAAGATAGTACATTTTCAGATGCTTCCTTTTTCCTGAGGCTGGGTTGATTCAATCCCTTACCTCTTCCCCTCCTTATTTGTTATCTCTTTATTCCAGATTGTGTCATGAATGTGTGTTTCCAGTGATGAGCTTGAATTAATTTTTGATGTTATCCAACTGTAGTTTGTTCTGGTTTAGTCTCCTTGCTTTTCTCCTTGCTGAAACCTTTGTATCCCCTTTCTCATTTGTTTTTTTTTTCAGGCCTAAGGGCCTTCTTGAGCATTTCTTGTAGTGGGGGTCTTGTGGTGATGAACTCTCTTAGCTTTTGTTTATCAGGGAGAGTTATTATTTCTCTGTCATATTTGAAGGATATTTTTGCTGGATAAAGTATTCTTGGCTGAAGGTTTTTGTCTTTCATGATTTTGAATATATCATTCCAGTCTCTCCTAGCCTGTAGAGTTTCTGTTGAGAAATCAGCTGAGAGCCTGATGGGGTTTCCTTTGTATGTTATTTTGTTTAGCTGCCCTTAATATTATTTCCTTGTCATGGGTATTTTTCAAGTTTGCTACTATGTGGTGAGATGATTTTTTATTCCTGTTTATATATTTAGGTGATCTATTGATTTCATTCACTGTTATTTCCCTCTCGTTCCCTAGGTTGGAGAAGTTCTCAGCTATTATTTCTTTGAACAAACTCTCTGCTCCTTTTTCTCTTTCTTCTCCTTCTGGAATACCTATTATCCTTATGTTGCTTTTCCTCATTGAGTCTGATATTTCTCGAAGAATTTCTTCATTTCTTTTTAGTCTTAGCCCTCTCTCCTCCTCTATCAGGAGCATTTCTGTGTGGCTATCCTCAATAGTGCTAATTCGTTCCTCCATATTGTCAGTTCTGCTCTTTAAAGACTCCATTTTTTCCACTATCTCGTTCACTTTGTTTTTCATCTCCAATAATTCTGATTGGTTTTTCTTTATGGTTTCAATCTCTTTTGTGATGAAATCCCTGAAATTGTTGATTTGTTTCTGTGTGTTCTCTTGTATTTCATTGAGTTTGTTTATGATAGCTATTTTGAATTCTCTGTCATTCAGGTTATCAAATTCTGTGCCTTCAGGGTTGGTTTCTGGGTGCTTGTCATTTTCCTTTTGGTCTGTAGCCATAACAAATTGTCACAAGGATCCGACGGGGACGGCCTTATTTTTTCCCCTTATGGTGAAGTTGGTCCTGCAGTTTCCCCCTGCTGCCACTGGATGGAGATCACAAGCGGTGTGCTCTGAGCCCACTGCAGCCCCCAGAGGGATCATGCTGAAATGCGGGGTGTGGGGGGGGAGGGGTCCTCTCTTTCTCCTGCCCGACCCGGGGGTTTCCTTTCTGGCTCTCTTAGGGTGTTTGCTACACCCCCTAAACAGTCCGTCGTCACTTCCCAGTGGGGATCTCTTGACAGTCTGTGAGAGCACCTGGATGGCGATAGTTCCCCCCCCCCCGCTGTGGGCCGCCCCTCCCCCCTCTGTCTGCGAGCCGCGCTTTCTTTGCCGATGGATTGAGGAGGGGGAGTACAACTTCTTACCTCTCCTCGCGTCCTTTTGGGCTTCCTGCGCCTCCACTGTCCGATGTATGGCAGCAGGGGTTTCTTAGAAGTCCTTTGTAGTGTTTGATTGAGCTCTGTTGGAATGAGAATGATGTTTTCGTTGTGTCGTAGGGGGCAGAGATTCAAAGAGGGAATCTCACTCCGCCATGATGCTGACGTCACTCTCAATAGTTCCTTTTAAACATAGGCTGTCATCTGAGGCCAAGGTCATAAACACTACGCTTCCCACCTCCCTGGGTTAGTTGCCTAGTGAAGAACATACAATGTCTGTTGCATTTGTTTTGTTATTGGTTATATACACATTATTTACATTATATATGTTTTTACTATATTAATTTATTTTTTCTTCTATATTCTGACTTGGACTTGCTTGCTGGGCTGTTTCATTGGTATGGAAGCTTGAATCAGAAGAAATATGACTCCTTCATGATTCGGGTATCTCTGGCAAAATGATTAAATAAGGATTGATATGGCATTAAATAACAAAGGTATCAGAATTATGTTTAATGTATAAATATTAAACCAAATAGGAAAATCACCCATCAATTATCTTTTACAGAAAAAATCTTTTGGTCTGTCTCAAACTGCAACAAATTATAATATATCAAGCATCCTTTTATGATTTAAAGTTTGATATATATTTGTCATTTCACTATAATACCTGAGTATAATATTTTGGAGTTTGTACTTTGAATAATTGCTACTCTAAAGGAAAAAAACTAAAAAAGTTAAACAAAGCAACTTTTCTGCTTCATTTAAAGACATAATTTTCTTACATATAACTTTCATGAAACTGTGGTATTAGTGATTTATCTGTAGATTATAATCTTTTTAAAAGATCATATTTTATACTCATTGTCTCTCCTAGTAGAACCTATAACAGGGATTTGCACAAAGTACATGCATAATAAGGTTTTCTGATGATAATGCAGATCACTCATGTCAAGCATTTAATTTGCAAGTATCTTAAAAATAATGTATTTCTGGGGCCAGCCTGGTGGCATAGTGGTTAAGTTCAGGCTTTGGCAGCCTGGGGTTCGTGGGTTCGGATCCTGGGTGGGGGCTGATGCACTGCTTGTCAGCCTGTGTGGCGGCATCCCAGGTAAAGTAGAGGAAGATAGGCACGGATGTTAGCCCAGGGCCAGTCTTCCTCACACACACACACACACACACAAAAGTAGGAAAAAAATAATGTATTTCTTTCACTGATCCTATAATTCTTATTTTGAATATATAAATATTTTACTCAGCAAACTGGAAAAAAAACCCAGTAGTTTTATTCTTACATTATGATTGTATATTAATACTCAACCTCAAAATTTATCTATACTAAGTAAAATGCATCCATTGCAAAGGGAGAGAGGAAATGAATGATTTTGAACTTTGTGAGAATTTCTGGGAATTCACTGAGGGTTGAACTAAATGGCATGATGGCATATGAGTGATCACCTCCAGCTGTGGAACATCACCTCTTATCCCAGGATATCAGGATCCTTTAAAGGAAGAAGAGATGCATGAGCTTAAATGTTGGTTCCTCAATGTCATACAAAATTTGACAAGATATAGATTGGAAATTTATGATACTAAATTTGGAAGCAGTTAGTTTGGTGAAATTTATCCATGATACATTTCAGTGATTCATTTCTTAGCTTCATTTAGCCTACAAAATCCACATGGGCAGTTTTAAGACTTTGCTTAACATTCTGCTTTGAGAGGACATGAACCAAGATGCTTGAGCTATGACTCACCATTTGGTAGTCTTTTATTTCTGGAGGACACCTTGTTCCCTCCAAATGGGAACCAACCTTCAAGAGGATAATTTCTTTGACAAATAATAGTAAGTGCATATGTTAGTAGTTTTCTATCCTTTTGCTTTTGTAAATGATTACCCTTAAAACTCATCATGAATCCTGCCTGAGTGAGGGCAATGAGAACTGGCTGGTCAGTTTGGGAAAATAGAACCCAGAGTTCTGAGCACTTGTCAGGTATGAGTATATGAGATGTGAGACAATTTTTGCCTTATATTTCAAAAGTGACTGACATTTAAGAAAAAAAGGAATGGAAAATAAATTCTGATCCTTAGACAGTTGCTCTGGTAGTCATATTTTTTATTTTAAAGTAGAAAATAATTCTATGTTCATTTTTCCATTTGGGAAATCAACGTTTGATAATAAAATTTCTGCCTATGGCTCAGTAAATGGCATGTTGTATAAGAAGAAAAGATGCCTTGGGATCTTCAAATGCTTCATATTAAAGCATACTTGGTGGCATATTTATATGCAGCACTATGAATCTTTATCCTCCAGTCATCTTGGTTTTAAGGACCTGAGGGAAAATTTACTAATTTCTCTGGACCTTAAGTAGCAATTTTAGAAGATTAATCATTCACCATCTTCGTGATGGCATAGCACAAAGGTTCAGAACGCTGGCTGTGGAGTTAGGCTGCCTGGGTTTGAATCTTTAGTAGCTTATTATTAGCTATACAATCTTATTAGCCATATGCAAGTCACATAAGCTCTTCTGTAACCTCATCTGTAAAATGAGGATATCACTAGTGTCTATTTCCTAAAGTTTTTATGAAGATTTAATGAGGATAAAGCACAAAAATCAAGTTCTCAGCACAGCGCTTGGCATTTGGTGAGTGTTCGCATGTATGCGTGATACTCCCTCTCTCAAGCCAGGAAGCAGGAGAATGATCAGGGTGCACAGGGAGTAAGGACAGTGCCCCCTGTGGTTTGTATTTCCATTTGCTTCTCTCGCTCATCACTAGCTCAGGGAGCTGCACAGAAAGCCACAGTAGAGATTACCACAGATGCCAGATAGAGCTGGAAATGAATTCAGAAAAATCAGAGTGCTGCTTTTGTGTTCCAGTAACCACAAACACAACACTGCTATTGTCTGCTTAGAGGTAGGTAACATCACCCAGGCTCCCTAGTAGTTAAATGATACAATTAGAAGAACAGTCGAACATACTTTTTTAAAATGGAAAAGAATGTCATACAAGATCTAGCAGAGCTCAGATTTAAAGACCCAGCTCTAGTAATGTGCTTCTAAATATATCTCAGTTTCTTGCAATCTGCATGGCTCATCTTCCAGCATGAAGATTAGCATGTGCTCATAGCCATAAAATTGGCAGACATTTAATTTATAGTAACTGGGTTTTTTAATTTAAATGTTAGATTTAATAGGCTAGATAAAATGTAACAATTATGTATGAAAAATTAATTGAGTCTGTTGTAATTCATTCAAATAATGCTCACAATACAGGATAAATGGGAAGAAAGTCTTTAAAACTCTCCCACTTTCCCTTCTTTAGTAGTTGCACAGTTCTTGAGAGCAATCAATTTTATGGCATAGTCCTTATTTAACAGACATACTTATTTAAGCACCCCATGTAAAAGATATCAGAGAAAATAATTGAAAACCTAGGTTCTGATGGATGTTGAGATCTACTCTATTTCGTTCTTTAAGTACAGAAAAATAATTCTCTAAACTAAACTTAAAGGCATGCTTCTTAATTCAGACCTATCTTGCTAGACTTTAGATTCTCCCTTACTTTAAATTGTTAAGCAAAACTCAAACTTGCTTTTAAAAATTGCTATAGAAGATATTTTTGGTGTCCCATGTCACATCCCCTGAGCAAATCTGTCAGTTCAGTCTGGGGTGGGCAGAATTCTAAGATGCTCCCCAAGTTCCCAGCCCCTGGTGTACACACACCTTCTCCCAGTTATTCAATCAAACATCAATTTAGATGCTAATGTGTAGGGATTTTGCAGATACAGTTAAAGTCCTAATCAATTGACCTTAAAATAGGGAGATTATCTGACTTCGTCACATGAACCTTTAAAAAACAAAAATTTTCCCCACTGATGGCAGAAAAGGAAGTCAGAGAGATGCACTTCTACTGGCCTTGGAGAAAGTGAACACCCATCTTGTACACTGTCTGGCACGGAGGGCACATGGCAAGAAAATGTAGATGGGCTCTAGGAGCCAAGAGCAGTCTCCATATGACAGCTAGCTGGAAAACAGGGACTTCAGTCCTACAACCACGAGGAAGTGGATTTTGCTAACAATGGCTGAGCTTGGAAGAGAACCCTGAGTCCAGATGCGAACCACAGCCCCAGCCAACACCTTGATTTTAGTCCAGTGAGACTTTGAGCAGAGAACCTAGTTATGCCTGGATTTCTGACCTTTACAAACTATGAGTTAATAAATGGCTGTTGTTTTAAGCTGCTGTTTGTGGTACTTTATTACACAGCAATAGAAAACTTTTACATGACTTTAACTGTTGCAGACATTTCTGTGTGAGCCCAGACCCGCCTCATACTGGCAGCATCCTACCTCAAGGGTTCACTGTGTGTCCATCCTCTTTCGACCCCAGGGTCTTCTCCAATGGAGCAGAAGTTTCTTTGGCCCTGTGCGATCACAGCTTGGAAGTATGTGAGACTTAATGCTCTGGGGGAACCACTAACCCAGTGAAGGTTAGAGTCAGTAGATAAAAGTTCCAGCCTAGTGCCCTTCAAGGGGACAATTCCATATGTTTCACAGAAGTCCTGGTGGAACTGAGCCCCTGAGGCCTACAGCAGTGACCTCAACAACTCACCATTTTATTAACTTGTCCTTCTTCTCTGTCTTATTTTCTCTCTGTGATAAACTTGCCTGCACGCAGGTTCTCATCTCAGACTCTGTTTTCAGGGAAATCCATACTAAGAGAGTTACAAGCCTTTAGATGAGCTAAATAAGAATCAAGTAGATCTTACCCCCTCTAGTATAACATCCCTAAAATACTACCAAGAGATGTAATACTCAAGGTAAAAAGAAAATGTCTCCTGAGAAAATCAGAAAGAGAAAATAATACATTTGGGTGAAATCAGCTGATTGTGTGAAATATCCCAGAATCTGCATGTGGGATCACTTGTGTCAACCCCCAAAACAATGATTATTATAATTCCTTTCATGTGAAAAATACTCCATATTTATAAAGTATTTCATGTATATTATCTCTTTTAATTCCCATGACAATCTAGACTTTTATTTAGTATTCCAATGATCTTGGGCTATTCTTTAGCTTGGACGATATTAAAAATTATTTTTGAGCAATGGATATCATGTTGTTAATTTGGGATTTTCTTCTTATGATTTAATAATATCTTCCAAAGAACATAAAGGATTCTTCATTTCAAAATTATTTCATGTTTTAATACAGGTCAATTTTTCGTTACCTAGTCTGCCAATTCTTTGATTATTAACTATAGATAGAGGCAGCATCTAACTTAGTGGAAAGTTATAACATTTCTGTTGTTGGCAGTCTATTTCCCTAATGTTTATCTTATAGTTTGACTTACTAATATTTACTCAATTAGTTTTAGGAAATTAGTAGTTTTTCTGTGAGATTTCTATTTGGAATAATGAGATTCTTTAGAACTGTGAGTTTTACACAATTCCAGGGCCTTAAATTCTCTCCCTTCTGAAGCTTTATCGTTATTTCCAAGGTGAATCCTGGCTAACTGTATTTTGTGAAAGTGGCCTAACAGAACCCATGAAATCTCTTTGGGAAAATTAGACATCCTCTGGAAGGTCATTTCTGTTTCTGTATTATGTTCTCTGAATTTCTCTTGCTTAGTTCTTTGCTGGAAGATTTTTTTTTAAACTTTTGTCAGTCATTTCCTGCCGCTTCTTTAAATCTCAAAGAGTAGTCCTCTGTTTGAGGTATCACAGTTGGTTGTTACAGAAAAGGTTTTTTATGTTACAATTGGAAGATTATGACTTCAGGCAGGTGAAAATAGCAAAGGAAATAGAACTCAAACCCAAATTTTTAGTGGGGGAAAAAAATACAAGAAAACATGTAGATAGTCCCAAGTTTTCAATGATGTTTCAATTATATTTCCCTATGAACCATCATCATCCTTCAGAGACATATAAAATATATGGTTTAAAATGAACTTTTTCACCTTTACTATGATATTTTTATTTTTAGAGATTCTGATTATTTTTTCTCAGCTACTTTCTCGTGATTTGACCTTCACTAGTGTTATCAAAATAACTGATTTTGAGGATGATGTTGTTTTGTATTTCTCCTTTTAAAGAAAAGAATCAACCCATAGCTATATATACTCATAATTGGCCTAGACAGTTGAAGATTAAATTTTGGAGATTTTCATGATTAGTCTAAGTGGCAATTCGCTTTCCCACTCATGCATTTATGATAAGCCGGTGTTGTTTAAAGCTGGAACTGTGGTGGCCGTGTTCTTAGGCAGTTACCCTGCCTCATACCTGACTGACCATGCACCTGGAGGAGCCCTTGTCAGGGCCTGGACTCTTATCGCCTTAATGCGGCATCTCACTAACTAATAAATCATGTGCATCCTCAGCTCTATTTTTTATTAGCAAGTGATCATTTTCTTGTGATCTGTGATCAGTTTGGCTGTCTAAATCATTTCACCTATAGGATTTCTCTCCTTCTTTTTGTTGTATTATCTGTCTTTATGTTCATACAAATTTTTCATGTGGCCAGATTCAGATAGATGATTCAGCACATGTCATTGTGGTTGTCAATCAGTGTCCTTATAAAACAAGTCTATTTCACTCCTCTGAGCAATTGACATTTGTATGAAATCCATTGAAGACACAGAAAATAATCATCCTGTCTCTCTAGAGGCAATAATAACCAAAGTCGATCCTGCGCTTCTGAGGATGGTGGTAGTGTGAGAGTCACTGAAATGAACAGGGGCAAGGGTTAAACTTAATCTGAGAATGAAAAATAGCATCATTGAACCCTGAAATATATATCGCCATGTCAAAATGGGGCTACATAATTAGGGAGCCCCAATTCCTTAGAGAACCTAGGTTCCAGGGATAACAAATAGAGGCCCTTCCCTTTAGAAGGTTGGATTTGGGTTAGGGGGATATTTGGAAATTTAGTTGTAATATGTACTCTTCTCATTGTCATTCTTTTTCTCTGAAAGGGGCATTATCTACCAAAATGGCTTCACACAAACACATAAAGAGCTTTCACACTTCTAGACCAGGCTACTTCAATATCTTGACATTTCTTTTAAAATTGCAGCTGTAATTACGGCTTTGTCAGCTAAGTAACCAACTAGGTAAAAGTTTAAGTACTAAGTTTTATCTGCTTGAGAAGATTAATATGTGCTTTGCTAATAACTACATTTAGTAGGATGGATCTTTTCAGTAGTTCTATTTGTCTATTGTGCAAATTCATGATTACGTTTGCCAATTACTGCAGACACTGCTGTCATTGTTTTTCTTCTCGAGTGGGCTTAATGTTTTAATTCTTGGCGTTAATTATATTGTAAATTACTTAATAAAAGAAATCTAAAAAAACATTTTCTTATTTAGGAATAGCAACAGAATTTGGGGTTTCAGGGAACTCTCCTTCCTAGCCAAAACCAGCTCTCTCACCTTAAGTTTTGAAAAAGAAACATTATTTCCTTCATCCTTTGTTAAGCACATGGAAAGCTATTCACTATAATTCTGCAAATATTTAGTGAGCACCAGGCACAGTGCTAAATTACAGGAATGCAAATGAATAAAATAGTTCTTGTCTTCAGTTAGCTTATAAGGGAGAAGACTTTGACAAAGTGGTTTTGAAGCTCAAAGGGAGAGGCATTTATTTCTATCTGTGATATTTCTATCTAACTTTTATAGAGGTTAGATTTTTAGCTGGGCCTTGAAGGATGAGTATGATGTAACCAGATGGAAAAGGAGGAAAGAGTTTTACAGGCAGAGAAAATCCTATAGATAAAGCAAGTATGGTAGCTTTCAAAAAGAGTAGTGTGGAGGAGGGAGAGCTGTATTAGAGGAGCCCATTTCCATCTCTGTTAAAATTCTTATGTGTCCAAAAGGATAAATAGGGTAGGCAAATAAATTTTGAAAGCACTGCCATGATGGTTCTGAAATGAATCCTACCCCAGCTTATTCCTCATCTGGCTACCAAACAGAACCAATTGTGCAATAGGAAGATCATGGACTTTGAAATTATAGAGATTTATCTCTTGTTAGTTGTATAGCCTTGAGAAATCTAAACATTTTGTGTCACAACGTTCCAATCATAAAATAAGGCTAACTACAACTTTACAGGGTTGTTGTGAAGCTATAACGAACATGCAGATGTAAAAATCTTGGGACATTGTAAGTATTCTGTATATGTTAGTTTCAATTTCCTTTTCCATCTTCCAACTCATGTGCAAAGCACAGAGATATGAAAGTGTACACTTGTTTGCAGAACACCGATCAGACTCTAAGGACGAAACTGTAATATACGTAGGTTTAAAGGTCAGAGTATAAGGTTGAACATTTATATTAGGCTTTATGAAGGGTCATATCTAAGATTTTTAATATTATATATGATGGGAAGTTTATCAGTTATCAATTGTTGCATAACAAACAATCCCAAAGCTTCATGGCCTAGAATAATAATCATATATTAATACAAGCCAAAGAGTTTGCTGACTGGTAAAGCTGTTCTGGACAGGCTGGATTGAACTTGGCTAGATGTGCTCGTTGGTCTGCGGTTGGCTGGGTGTGATGGCCTTACTCATGTGTTTGGTGGTTGGCTGGCTATTAGCTGGGGTGACAGAGGTTATTGGACCAAATGTCTCTCATCATCCAGAAGGTCGGCTTAGGCTTGTTCACAGATGGTGGCAGGGTTCCCAAGAGTGAGAGGAACTAGATTGTACCTCTCGATAAGAGAACCAGCAATATCACCATTGCAAAGGGGCATGGGTATGGGGAATAGTGGAGAATTGTAGCTTTTTTCTTTCAATCTACAGCAGAAAGCTATTTAAATGTTTTAGAGTGAATGGTAGGATAAATTTGTGTTTAGAGTAATTACTCTACCAGCAGTGGGAAAATGAAAAGGAGGTAGAATAGACAAAAAGCAAGAATAGCTGTAAGAAGGACTTGGCAATTGTACTGGGAAAAATTATCATATGAGGATTCTGAACATTTTCTCTACCCTTTAACTGGGAAAGATGATATTGACCTTGTTTACTTATTTTCTTCTCTACCCTTCACTTCCAAGGAGATTTCTGCCATTGCTGGACTCCCTCGGGCTGTTGTGAGGCAGAAGAGGGAGAAGAGGGAAAGGCTAGGGCTGAATGGGGTTGGAGAGGATTTCCAGAATACTTTTTTCTGGTTGTTTGGGAGAGGGTAGTGTAGTAGGAGTTGTGGTGTGAGAAGTTGATGGGAGACAAAATAAAAAGAGTTTTGTAAATATTGTCATGGGCTATATCCCACCTTCATGGTATTCAAGAAACATCAGTGAAAAATGTAATGTGCCAGGTATCTTCCACTTGTCTTTCCAAATACACTCTTTATCCTTTTCTACCCTGCTCTCTTCTCCACAAGGCTGACCTAATATGGATCAGATCCATGGACCATCTTGTCCATTGGCTTCTGGTTGGGCAATAGGAGCCTAGCAGCACATCAAAAGGAGTGAGGAAAGTGAGGCTGGAGTATTTATTCCCTCAGTCAGCCAGCTAGCCAGCCAGTCAGCAAGCAAGCAAGCAAAGAAAGTAGACCATCATTATACACATTCTTGTTAGGAATTACTCATATTTCCAACTCCATTCCAACTCCACTTCCAACTTTTATTCCAAACAAGTTGACTATTATTTGTCCAGGTTTTTACAAAGTATATTATCATATTTAATCCTTATGGCAACTGTTATGATGAAGGTAATATTAGTTTTATTTTATAGATGTGGAAACTAAAGTTCAGAGACAGATTAAGTGAGTTATCTACCACCCAAGGTTTTATTTTTCCCCAAGGCTTTTTAAAGCCACTTTGGAAGAGAATCAATTTTTGTATCTAAAATTAATTTTGGAGTCCTGTAAATTCTCAGTAGAATAGACAGAGAAAAGTAGTCAGTGTTGAATTTTCTTTCCCAGTCTTTCTTCAAAGGAATTAAGGTTAAAATTATTCTTTTAACCTATTACCTACCATTTCTAAAGGGAAATTTAGGTAGGGAAACAAATCGAGATTGTAGCAAAATATCTCATTTAAAAAAGTAATTTTCCATTTTCCTTCTTGACTGCTCATTCATAGGCAAAGGCTAAGCCCACAGACCAAGCTGTTTTTTTCTTAACCTGTGCAATAATAAACTTTCACTTGTTTGGAAAAACTGTTCTTGTGACATCTAAGAATTTACTAAATCCTGTGTAAATGCTTTTACAAATTCATATAAGCTGCATCTGAAACATACAAAAATGCTATTTAAACATGGTAGTTCTATATGTAGTTTATAAGAAATTTAAAAACAGAAATGTTTTACAAGTCCCTTTTTAATATATAGGGCCATCTATTCTCTTCAATTTGTAACTTATAATGTCATCTGTATCTATGTCTTTCCTAATAAATAGTTAAATCTTTACACAAAACTTTTCTTTTTGTCATTCTGAACTAGTATATGCTATTAACATTTGGGAAGCTCAAGAGGTAAATTGAGAACAGCTGTGGAATGATTAATATTGATGCCTCGGGAGCAATGTTCTGTCAGCCTTGTGAGTGGCAGTAGAACAGCAGAGAGTGGGACTGAGCTGTATCATTTCCCATCTTGTTACAGACATTATTGGAGGATAACCCTGTCTACAATGGATATCTCTCCTCCAACTCTCTGGCCAAGAACTGCCAAGACTCTCCTGTATATAAAAATATATTTGAGTATATATTTAGTTAGTTTGATATGAAATATATATTAATTGACCCATTTTGAAATTGCCTAGCATAGTAATTGGTTTACAAATGACTTCTAATTTTTTCATCAAAGATGGAAGGTGAATGGTTCAAGCATTTGACTTCATTTCAGTTTGTTCTGCTTCTAAATGCAACTGATATTCAAAATGGCACCTGACATTTTTCAAAACAAAGTGTCTTCTATAGACTAGCATCAGTGGCTAACTGTCTATACAAGTGAGAAGCAATGTCAAAGAAGGTCCGTGTATCGTGCAAGGAGGTTCAGTCATGAGTCATATAGAAAATTATTCTTAAGGGTATTTCACCAAGCAAGGAATGAGTTTTAAAATGATGTTTCATTTATGTAGTCATTATTGGGCTCTTAATGCTATTAGCATTGAAATCATCACTCCTTGCCTTTCTAATTCCAGATTTTTGGGATAATCCCCTATTTTAATCTATTTATCTCAAACAGATTGTTATAAGCTGACAGTTTCTTCTGGATATTGGAAGAGAAATAAATGGAAGACAAATTCCCTATCAGAAATTGGTCCTTAGCCTATTCGGCATGCAATCAAATCTTCTAACATCTTATACATATGTTCCAGGAATCATGTACCTCTGTATCACATATATTAGGACTATATTCTGGCATACTTTGAAGTTCAAGAAATTTCACACAAGTCTGAAAGTTTTAATAAGACTATAACAAAATTGCTCCTATGCTACATTAGAAAAATGTACTTTCAGTCCTTTAGTATATGGGATTTTGATCATAGTTCCCATGCTGATCATTATAGGGTCTTATCAGATACAGAAACTTCTCTATTACTCTAGAAGGGCAAAATAATTCAGGGGTGTTTTGGACAGAATGTTTGTATCCCCCACCTTCAAATTCATATGTTAAAATCCTAACCCCTAATGTGGTGGTATTGGGAGGTGGGGCCTTTGGGAAACTGATACCAAACCTCTTAATCTCAGGTTCCTGTGCCTGATGCACAGTGAGCTAATCACCAAGACATCAGTGCTTGGAGATGGAGAAAGGTTTATTGGAATTGGCCAAAAGGAGAAGGTAGGAGAATAGCTTCTCTCAAATCTGTCTTAACAAGAGAAGAAAGCAGGGGGATTTATAGGGCTAAAGGGCTTGCAGGAGGAGTTTCAGAGAAACAAAGGGATAATCCATGTTTCTTTCACTCCAGATAAGCCCTTGGTCATTCAGACTTCTCAGCATCAGTGGCAGCTGGGGGCTGGTTGTATGATGATCATAACTTCCTTGAAGGTATTATCTTTCTTCTGTAAAACAAACTCATAAATCTTTGTGACCTTTGAATCACCCCTCAAGTTAAATGAGAAAACAGCAAATTGACAAGATTAACTTCTTTTCTAAGAAGATCGAAAGGTAATCTTATTGAATATTTATAGTAACCCTCAGATACCTGGCTTCAAGAGGAGAGAAATGAACTGAAGATGAAATTAGTAAGCAAAAAGGAACCAGAATTTAAAGATTTGAAAATTCTCTGCCAGTCTATATTACAAAAAATGAGAAGGCTTTTCAGAAGAGAACACTAAGGATGTGGCAGACCAACCATTTGATAAAGAGATTAGTGTGGGTGTGAGCCATGGATTTAATCAACCATCTCAACAAAAGCCCAGGGATTATAGAAGCTGGGATTATACTAGCAGGAACATTGCCAACTGGGACTAACAGAAACACAGAAAACAGGACAAAAGAAGACTGTTGGGCTTCTTAGACCCTGCAGAACTGGGCCATAGAAGTATTGGGCTGTGAACTTGTGCGATTCTTCAAGACAAGGGAAGAAGGACACCAAGGGTGATTCAGAGACTGTCAGGGCTGCCTTTCCCACCCAGAGTGTGGTGACTGGGGAGTGGGGGGAGGCCATGGCAGCAAGGCCAGCCAGTGGAGTCCTGGGGGCAGAACTCCCACCTGGACAGAGAACAGCATGAATTTTTGAGACTTGACCAGTTTTTATCTTTTAAACTACAATTTACAATCACCTTCATCTTGGGTTTATCCCAAAAATCCATTTCCAATGGAAGTTTCAGTATGGATGCAGAAGCAGTGTTACACTGGCTTTCTGCAATAACTGGTATTTCAATGTGCAGTAGATTGGTTGTACAAGTGACTACCATTATTCATCCTCTGTATCCATGCCCTTTGCAGTGTGACTTTGCAGCTCCTCATATTAAGAGGTGGAGTCTATTTCCTTATCTCTTTAAACTGGATAGGTCTTCTGCTTTGCTTTGGTCACATAATGTGGTGAAATTGTGCCAATTTCAAGCATAGGCCTCAAGGGATCTTAAATGCTTCCACTTGTTCTCTTGGTCCCCTGCCACCACCATGTGAACAAACCCAGGCTAGCTTGCTGGATGATGAGAGACACATTGTCATTGACACATAGTAGGTGCTCATTAAAATGTGTTTATAAATAAATTAATTCTGACATTCCACAGGATTTTATCCTTGTCCATTTATCAACTCTCTGAGTGTGGTAGATTATAAACTTTGGCTTCATCAATATCTGCTTCCCCATCACTCCCTGGAGGAGGATTACACTTTCCCTGTTCATTAAAGTCAGGCTTAGCCATGAGACTAGATTGACCAAAGAAATATGAGTTGAACTGGAATGTGTTACTTTCAGGTAGAAGCTTTAAGAACCAGCTTTTGCTTTACTACATTCTCTTCCTCACCATTAAAAAAAGCAAGTGCTCCACATAGGGTCTGCTCCATCACCCTGAGTTCCAGAAGAACTGAAGATGAAACACAGTTGAGTTGCAACCAACCCTGGATGGACATGTTGCATGAGCAAGAAGAAAGCCTTTGTTATTATAAGCCACTGAGATTTTGGGGTTGTTTGTTACTGCAGCATAATCTAATCGATACTGACCAATATGCTGAGTGATCACATACATATTTCTAGTACCACTTATATGTTGATGATAGTGAAAAGTACATTGCTACCCTCATATATTCCTGGTGGGAATGTAAACTGATGCAGGCACTTTGTGAAGCAATTTGAGAGTTTCTTAAAAAAGTCAAACATACATCTATTATACAACCCATCAATTCTAATCCTACATATTTACCTAAGACAAACAAAAACATGTTCACACATAGACCTTTTGCAAATGTTCTTAATAGCCAAACAAATAGTCAAAGGTCCACCAGCATGTGAATGGATAAACAAAATGAGTATATCCATAGAATGGAATACTACTCAGCAATGAAAAAAATGAATTACTGAAACATACAATGTGGATGAATCTCAAAATCATTTTACTAAGTGAAAGAAGCCAGACACAAATGTATATATATATCTTAGATGATTCCATTTATATGAAATTTCTTAAACTATAGAGACAGAATGCAGATCAGTGTCTGCATAAGGGTGGAGATGGAAGTGTTCTAAAACTGGACTGTGACAATGATTGCAGAGCTGCAGAGTTACTAAAAATCATTGAACTATACATTTACAATGAGTGAATTTATAGTTTATAAATTCTACCTCAATAAAAACCGAAAAAAATATAATTCTAGACCCCATTTTTCCCTGAGTTATAAATACATATCTAACTACCTACTAGATATTTCTGCCTAGATAGCCCACAAACACTTCAAAATTACACAAAATTAAATTATATGTTTTCTTTATGCATCATCCCAAATTATGTTTCTGAACTGATATTACCTACAGTATTGCCATACAGAAAGTTGCTCAAGCCAAAAATATTGGATTCTCTCTAGACTGCTCGTTCCTTTTTACCTTTCTATCTAAGTTGTCAATAGGCACTACTGATTCTATCTTTTGAATTTCTCTTCAGCTCTTCTTATTTTTCACTTTTATTCACTTACCTGCTTACTTTTTTCTTATCTGCGGAGTTACTCTACATGCTCTTAATTCTAATGTTGCAATATTTGGAAAACTTTATTTTTTAAGGTCAACTGAGTAACCAAAGACTAAAGATGCTTTATAACAATGGCACAAATATGTCCATAATATAAATTATTATATTTAGTTTATAAATATATAGTGACATGCCCCTCCATATCACTGAACAAAAATACATAGGGTTACATTCTAAAGTATTCACTGTAACCAACTACTTAAAATACTCAGCCAATAGTTAAGTTCCACAGTAATAGTCATTCTGTGTATCCTCAAGTGCAGAAAAAGCTCAGCTGGTCTGAAAGGGATGTTTGGAGTGGAATGTAAAGCTTCTGGGTTACAAGGTCTCAGAGTCAAGGTGACCTTAACATTTAACTTGAATTTCAGTTTACTACTCTGAGAGGAGGATGAACAGCCCACAGCCCTTGGACCACTCTCTAGGCAGCCTAACTTCAAAAGATGGTATTGAGCTACTTTTAAAGGCAGTCTTTCAATTCATTTAAAGTATTGAGTTTAGGGTGGAAAATGCCTTTAGAACAAGCTCCTGAATAGAGATTGCCTTTAGGCAGTGGGGATATGGCCCAGGTCTGGGGGAGGGGATGCTGCTTTCTGGGAGGGATATGGATGCCCTCTCCCTGGGGCTGGGTAGGCCTGCAGCTGGGTCAGGAGCCTCCAGAGCACTGAGCAACTGTGTCCTCTGGACATATGGTAGGCTTGGCTTGGCGACACTCTGGGTTTTGTTAGTGAAATACAGTTCTTAGTTTTTCTGTTATACTGTGCTGTTTTCAAGGGCTGAAATATCTATATGTGTGTATGTTTTATAGCTTTTTTTGGTATTTAAAAAATTCTAAAGTATAAATCATTGACATCTTGAGAACTACTAGGGATTATATGCTGAATTAAGATTTTGTTTTCAATTTATATGCCCTCACCTAGAAATGATTCTATGTTCCTCACTTGTTAAAAAACCCTTACGGGGGGAAAAAAACACCTTTAGGAAAGTTCTCAAGTTATTAAGGAGGTTGAACATCTTTTGTTACGTTTATGAGTCATTTGATCCAATTTGGGCTTTTATTTTTTGTTGAGGTTTCTGGTAGAGTGTTCTTAGAATATGGGACTGGGGAAATCACTAAGAAAAAATGAGGAGTCTGTGTCCTGAAAACATTAAAGAGGAGCAAGTGTGGGAAATGTTCCCAGGCCTAATGCCCAGCTTTTCTTATGGAGCCACCACCACATCATCGTAAGGTCTGTATTCTGGCCCTTCCCTCATCCCAGCACCACCACCCCCCCCCCGCCTGATTCCTTCTCTCTTAGGGTAATTTATTTTAATCAGGACTTTCTTCCCTTGTCATCCACCTAGTGAGACTCCATCATGAAGAATAGAAGAAATTCAGGCCTGGGCCCTGGCCCTCTTTTCTTTTTGTTTTTTGTGAGGAAGACCAGCCCTGAGCTAACATCCGTTGCCAATCCTCCCCTTTTTTTGCTGAGGAAGACTGGCCCTGGGCTAACATCCGTGCCCTATCTTCCTCCACTTTATATGGGACGCCGCCACAGCGTGGCTGACAGGCAGTGCGTCGGCAGGCGCCCGGGATCCGAACTCGCGAACCCCGGGCTGCCAAGCGCGAACTAAACCACTGCGCCACCGGGCGGCCCCCGGCCCTCTTTTGAGTAAAGCAGAATCTGAGGGCTTAGGGTAGACCTTGACTCTCATTTTAATAAAACTCAAGTAAATTTCATACAGTAAACAAACCAAAAATTGAGGAAATATTCTCATTTTCCTTTGGAATGTCAATCACTCTGTTAAAGAACAAAAATTCAAGTAAATGTAAAGATCTAATTGGCTTTATTCAGTGATTCATGAATCAGACAGCACCCATTCAGCAAATAGATGGGAGCTCCAGGAGTTGTACAAAATGGAAGGTTTTATAGGCAGAAAGAGGGTGGTACAAAGAAGTTAAAATGGATTATTTCAGGCAAGGTCACCTTCCCTTAGGGGAAGGTAGTGGGGTATATCAGGCAGATTACCTCACTAGTGCTGATCAGGAAATTCCAGACTGATTGGTTTAAAATTCCACTCCTGGGAAAGGCTGAAACTGCCATTAGGTTAGGCATTAAGTCTTGGTGGGGCTTAGCATCAGTGATTCCATTTTGGGCCTGTTGTTTCTTTTTAACACATTCTAAGGTACACATGTTACCCTACCCTGGCCAACCAGTTAATCAGGAGATCCTACAACTGGGTGGGGAGTGATGGGAGAAGATGGTAGGTTTTATTTAGCTCTTAGCACAGTGATTGGCTCCCAAAAGGCAATGTTGCACTGGAGGACCCAATTGTGTACCCATTCTGTGCCTCATTTCTCCCATCTTAAAGCAGAAATAATAATATAGGTCTTAGGGAATTGTTTCGAAAATGAAATGAGAAAATGTGTAAACACAAGACTATATATATAAAAAGGCTGACAGATTAGAAAGTTCTGTTTTTTCCTCTCAAATATTCCCCCACTGAAACATCTTAGTGGAAAAAAAAAAATGGTGCCATATTTCTTATAAACATTTTTCTATTTAGTAAAATAGATTTTCTAAGTTTCAAAAATATTTATATATATAAAATAGCCTTCAGTAAGGCTATTCCTAACTTATTCCTAACAAAATTCCCTAACTTCATTCATTCGAAAAGTTCATGTTGGTTGAACTTCTGCCATGTGCCAAGAATAATACCAGGGGCTTGGGATATAGTAGTGAGAAAAAAAATCGTCATTGTTTCTTCTGCAGACAGTCCCTACACTGTTTGCAGCCTAGTAGATAGATATAGGTATTAATAAAGCAATCTCACAACTAAATGTAAAATAAAGTCCCATTAGAGCCTATAAGAAAGACATTTGGTCTGATCGGGGGGAAAAAGTCCTTGATGAAGTGAGATCCTTGATCTGAGATTTGTAGGATAAGTAGGATGTTAACCAGATTAAATGAAGAAGGGAAGAATTTTCTAAGCAAAGAAAGCAGCACTGGACAGTACTCTCTGTTGGAAGGGGTTGGAGAATGTCTAAGGCACCGGTGAATGAGTCTAGAGTGGGTAAAGGGAGGAGTATATGGTATGAGATGAAGCTGGAAAGGGAGGTAGGGTCATTTTTTTTTTTTTTTAAATCTTGGAGCAATAGAAAACTATTAAGTTTAAGTAGGAAGGTGATATGATCAAATTTGTGTTTTGAAAAGACAGGCTAGACAATACAATACAGCAAGGAAAAAAATCATGTATGAAGTTTGAAAGGAAAGAGAGAAAATTTGTGTTGTTTACTGATAATAATGATAAAGACTTTACAACAAAACCCAAGAGAATCAATAGACCGAGTATTAAATAGGAGAGTTCAGAAAGTGTGCCAAGTCAAGATCCACATCAAATATCAATAGCTTTCCTCCATAATAGCCGTAACAAACTAATAATTCAATAGAAAAGAAAACATAATTTAAAATCACTTCAAAAACCACAAACTGTCAGGAACTTAATTCAAACTTGTGCTTCAACAGTATGTCTTGTTCACTGCTGTATCCTCAGTGCCCAGCATGGAACATAGTATATGATCAATAAACATTTGTTGAATGGTTGAAAGAATAAATGCACAAGACCTCTATGAAGAAGATATAAAAATTCTATGAAAGAAGATAAAAATATCTGAATCAGTATAAATATATATCTTGCTCATAGATGCACACTATCAAGTGTGTATAATTAATATTGAAAAAAATAAGCTATTCTTAGATAATTTTATAAACGTAATCAAAATCCCAAAATAATGAAAAATTCAGCAATCCTTTTGGAGGAACCTGAAAACCTCAAATTGTACCTCTAAATGACATGCTCATGTTTCTTTTGCTTGATAATCAACTTTATCAAGACAGTGGCTATGGACTCCCTGCTATGCATGATTAGGATTTAACTCACCAAATTGTACACTCCCTTCTTGCTCCTAGTCCAAATTTTATTATTTATTGGAACTTTAGACAATATATTTTTACTTCCATTTCTTGTTTCCTCCAACTAAATCGCTGGAGACTCTCATTTATATAATGTGACACTAGGCCCTTCTAGTTTCTCTCTACCATCCCTCCCCCTCATGGACACTGTCTCTCAGCTATAACTACTGTGGCATTGTCATGTTTAATTCTTACTCCATCACGTCCTATCCTTGTGTCTTGGATTCAGTGCAGGTTTTGTTTTCTCTCTGCTACAATTTTGCTCCTAATGAAAATAAGTCTTCTATGCTTTCTCTAAAGGTTTCTTTAAATAAATTATAATCGGTTCCTAGAATGGTGCCTGGAATAGAGCCCATGAATGAATAAAAGTAAAAATCCAATAGACGACAATGTTTACATTTTTTAATAATGTAACTATTGCTAAGGATTGTGTTTTCTTGATTATGAATCCAAAATGACGATTCCTGCATCACTCAAAGGAGGATGTGTCCAGCAACAAAGTCAAGTGGATTTTTTCTTACACTGCAAACAATTGTGTAATCTCATAACCGTGTTTTCTTTGCTTGTACACCTTTTTACTTTTTTCTGCTGAAGTCTACTCATCTTTTTTATTATTGATTAAAATATTAAGTCTTTACCATGTCCTCAAGTTTATATAGCCTCTCAATCATAGTGCCCATTGCATGGAGCCTCCCTTTTTTGGGAAACCTCTCTTTCTCAGGGCCTTTTCTTACAATCAATGGAGGCTGCTCCCAAACCCTGAGATTATCCTGGGGTTTTCCTTTGCTGCTTCCTCAGATGAATCTACCATTTCCTGAATTGCTTGATTTTCTCCCTTGTTTTGTTAAAGTATACTCTCAAGAAACTTTCTGAATTCTCATGCGTAAGAAAATATTTAATCTGCCTATTGGCAAAGCTGGCTCAATTGGAATCTTGAAATATGGCCAGTTAGAATAAGTATTTCTGTGGTGGAGGAGTATGGGAGTGGGAGAGTTGGAGGTGTGGGTGTGTACAGGAGAAGCCTGGAGACAGTGGAGAGTCGCCTTCTCAGATCTCAATAATCATAAATTTTTGGTGTCAAGTACTATGTCTGTTGATCATTCCATCCCTCACAGTGCCTTATATAGTGGATACTCAATTACATCATTGCTCCTTAAACCTGAGAGCCAAGTTGGCAGCAAATTTGTATACCTGCACTTCTGCCATTATTTTCTTTCTTTTTCTACAATGTATTTATTTGAACAGTAACTCTTTAAAAAAAGTTCTGGAAAAGAAACCTCTCCTGTGATTTTTCACTTGACTTATGTGCTTATAGGTACTCATAAGTGATGTCTAGCTTCATTGAGAGCCAACTCCTTAGCAATCCAAGTCAATCCTGACTCTTTCCCTTGGCCTGTTTTTCCAGGTTCTCTTAGCCACTCAGGTTATTGCCTCTTACTCCATCATGTCCTACCCTTGTGTCTTGGATTCAGTGCAGGTTTTGTTTTCTCTCTGCTACAGTTTGTTTTTTCTGTTCTGGCAGGATGTCCAGTGACTAATTTGGGCATCCTCCCTCTTGGCCATATTGAGCTCTCCTCCTTTGGGTGGTATCCTGTCTTTTATATCATTCTTCCTAGAATATGACATAAAACAGAGCCCAAAAGTCATTACGAAATTGTAATGTTCAGTTGGTGGCCACGGTAAGTTTGAAACAGCTTTTCACTTAATATTCTTGCATGCTGAATAGAATATATATATGTATGTCTTTTACTTTTTTTTTTTTTTTAAATTTCCAGAGCCCGAGATGCTGTGTGCCCAGAATCCAGGGCACATCCCTACCAGTTTTAGGACAGCAAAGTTCTGGAGAACTCGAACCAGTCTATGGAGTGCTTTAAACACTGCCTTATGTCTGCCCAGCTAGCTCAGTCGGTAGAGTATGAGACTCTTAATCTCAGGGTCGTGGGTTCGAGCCCCACGTTGGGCATGACTTTTGTCTGAATGGTCTTACACCTAAGCACAAGTGAGGTGACTGGGTCCATATAAAGGAAGCCTTTTGGAAGGAGAATCTGTTGCTGGTCCAGGAACAGTGGGAGCTGGTCTCGAAGCTCACCAGAGCAACTTGCTTTTGTCTTATTATATATTTTGTAATTTAAAAAATGGAAATTTACACAGAAGTTCCAGATACAATACAAAGAGTGGTTGGGAGCCTCTCTGAGGGGTTCCCCTTCTAGGGACTTCCTAAAAATTCCCACCATCCCCGGCAAGCGCTAACCAGGCCAAGTGAAGAATATCGCCCAAGGTAGGACTTGAACCCACTGCTTATAAGCTCTACCGGCTGAACGAGAGTAACAATAGATGACTTGGAAGTAGATTTTCAGCGAAAGGTGGAACCTCACTAACTCTGACCCTGAGTGGGAACCTACGTGGAGTCCCATCGGTATCCAGGGGTGGTCCCCTCTCACCCCTGCCCCAGGACCATGGTCTCCTCCAACAACTGTGTGTCCCCACCTGTGCCCACTGCAGCTTTCCTCCCTCATGGGACAGAGACGAGACAGGAAGGGAGCCTGTCATTGGGCCATCCAGCCCTGTTGCAGCCCCTCTCCCCTTTCTAAAGTAGAAAGAAAATGGGAAATCATGGGATACTCCAAGCAAAGGTTAGGTGTCCCTGGTCCCATGAGAAGCCAGCTGTGAGGGAAGTGTGGGTTCCTTTCTGGGGATGGGATAGGAGAGCCAGAAGGGTTAGCGATGCTGGCCCTGAGACTTTGCATCAGTGTGTCACGATGTTGGGTCGTCTGGGTATCTGAGTTTCCAGGGTTCCCCTGAAGTTCTGGCACCCAGCCACTATGGGTCCTGGCTCCATGCCAGAAAACCGAGGCTTCCACATCTTGGAGTGGGAGAGGAGAGGGCTCGGGAGTGGGGAGGCACCTCTAGGTCCATATTGGTACCAGGGCAGGGGTTCCCTACTGGTCCAAAAGAGGTTGTATTTATCAGAGTTCTCCAGAGAAACAGAAATCTACGTGTGTGTGTGTGTGTGTGTGTGTGTGTGTGTGTGTGTGTATAGAGAGAGAGAGAGAATGAGAAAGAGAGATTTTAAGGAATTGGCTCACACAATTGCAGGCACTGGAAAGTGAGGGCAGGTCGCAAATTCCAGCAAGAGTTGATGTTATAGTCTTGGGTCGGAAGGCAGTCAGAGGCAGAATTCCTTCCTATTCTAAATCTTTTACTTTTTACTCTGAAAATAAACATAATTTTAAAAGATTCCAGGAAAGACTCAGATGCAAGCCTGTTTTATTTTCAACTAAACTTGTATATCTCATTCATCTTTTGTAAAGGTCTGATTGGAAGAGATTTAATGTGACATTTAAAATTCTGTTGAACATGCCAGAAATTGATTTTATAGTTCTTTTATTCCCTTTCCATTGTAATTGACTCTTAGATAAGTTTTTTGTTTTGTTTACGTAAACATGATGGAACTCAAAGGTTGTAATGCTCCGCGGATGGCAAGTTCTTTCCAGGGGAAGCGTGACTCTAACAAGGCTTAAGGTACGCCATGCATTTGCCTGTCCTGAAAAGGCACTAGGCATCTGGTGTCCTCTTCATGAGAAAAAAAAAAGCTTTTTTTGAAAAGATGACATATAATGAGCAACAACAGCAGGTTTCTCATTGAAATTTTCTTTTGAGCAAAATTAGTTTGCTTTTTGATTTGCACAACTGGATTTATTTTTACTTTTACAGAAAGTGATCATTTTTGCCCAAAAAATGTAATACAGGTGCAATTTCAAAAAGTTTTAAAAAACTTTGTTATGAAATTTTTAAGGCAAGTAAAGATTTAAAAAAAAGAAATTTTGTCTTTTGCATGTACTTGTAAAACCCTTCCTGGACCCGATTCCAACATGTGTTTGAAGGCTTCCCCACACACCAACAAGCTGTTCTTGAGCACCGGCAAGGTGTCCTAGAGTTCAGCTCAATTCTGACACTGTCTACCTGGAGATAGAAACAGGTTCCGCAGGTAAAGGGCTCAATCCCACAAGACCACCCTCCATTTCAGATGCCAATCACAAGCCCACGTTGTTACCTATACTTCTGACCCACTGGCTATAAGGTAAAGATTTCCACAACCCCCTCCCTCCTAGGATTTGATTAATTTTCTAGAACAGCTCACAGAACTCAAGAAAACCCATTTTCTCACCAGATTACCAATTTATTACAAAGGATATTAAAGAGTACGAATCAACAGTCATATGAAGAGATACATAGAGCAAGGTCCCAGACAAAGGAACTTCTGTCCTCATGGAGCTTGGGGACCTGTTCGGTGGCACGTGGAAGCATTCTGGTTCCCCAGTATGCAAGCTCTCCGAAAAAGGGCCTACTAGTTTCCCTTTTGTGTTTTTCTGGGGGCTTCATTACGTAGTCACAATTGACTAAGTCATTGGCCATTGGCAACTGATTCTACCTCAAGCCTCCCCTCCCTTCCCCAGAAATTAAGGAGTGGGACTGAAAGTTCCAATCCTGTGATCACATGGCTGGTTCTGCTGGCAACCAGCCCTCACCTGTGGGTAAGGACCAAAATTCACCTTCAATGACCTAGTCACCTTTATGGCCCTGAAGCATTTTCAAGAACTAAGGACAAGAAAACAAATATAACAAAAGATGTTCCCATTGCTCTTATTGATCAGGGAATTCCAAGGGTTTTGGAAGCTTTGAGCCAGGAACTGTGGATGAAGACCAAATATATATGAGAAATATATTTTGGTCATCTGAATGATCAAATATATATACACATTTCTTATAAATCACGATATTGCAGTATTCCACTAAGAATGTGAAGCAAAAATATTGCCTTCTAAGTCATTTGATACAAATCTTCCTTCATGTGGTTATGCCGCTAACTTGATACGGGTTTTTTTCATTGTTGTTTAAGTTTTTTTTTTTTTTTTTTGGTGAGGAAGATTGGCCCTGAGCTGACATCTGTGCATCAGTCCACGCGGGGGATTCGAACCTGCGAACACTGGGCCACCAAAGCAGAGCGTGCGAACTTAACCACTATGCCAGTGGGCCAGCCCCTGTTTTAATTTTCAATGAACTACTTTTTCTTTTTATTTAGTTCTACTTTTTGAATATGTAAGCCATTTCCATGATTATAAATTAAACTATATAACAAGGTACGTTGAAAGAAATCTTAATTGCATCCTTCCCTCCTCCATCTCTCTCTCCTCCTATAAGTTCCCTTTTTTGTTTGTTTTTTATTTATCCTTCTAGTGTCTTCTTTTGCAAATATAAGAAAATGCACATATCTGTTTGAATTTCCCTCCTTTCTTACACAAAAGAGTAGTATACTTTGTTATCTACTTTGCTTTTTTCACTTAACAGTATATCTTGACAATCACTTGAGGTCAAAACATAGACGGGGCCAGCCCAATGGTGTAGTGGTTAAGTTCGTGCACTCCACTTTGGCGGCCTGGGGTTTGCAGATTCGGATCCTGGGTCGGACCTACTCACTGCTTATCAAGCCATGCTGTGGCAGGCGTCCCATATATAAAGTAGAGGAAGATGGGCACGGATGATACCCCACGGCCAATCTTCCTCAGCAAGAAGAGGAGGATTGCAAACAGATGTTAGCTCAGGGCTAATCTTCCTCACCAAAAAACCCCTCAAAACAAACAAAAAACCCCCATAGAGGTCTTCCTCCTATTTATGTCTGCATAATACTTCATTTTAAGGATGTACCCTAGCTTATTCAAATAGTCCCCTATTTATGGGCAACTGAGTTATTTCCAATATTTTGCCATTAAAAGTAATGACATAATAAATAACGGTGCACATGAAATTTTGCATATTTTCTGGTTAAGTAAAAAGAGTGGCAAGAGTTGCTGCTGCATACTGTTTACTCAGTTATAAATGAAGGATTTCAAAGGGATGTTGATTTTAGACAATGCATCTGGCCATCCTAGGGATTTTGGCTTTCATCTAATGTCTTTGAATTTGCCTTTTTCTCATTCATTACAACTCCTATCATCCAGATACTAGACCAAAAGGAATCTAAGGGAATTTTCAAATATACTTTTGAGTAAGTGGTTTTGCCATACATGCTGACTTTAGAGTCACACTTGCTCTCACCCCAAGAAGAAATCACTGCACTGCACTAGTGGGAAATAGGTTGATGGTCAAGAAAGCCTGGTTGTTACGTCCCTGTCCTTCAGGGTTTCCTTTCTTCTTTCTGCCGTTCTGAAATTTGGATGGCCAGGTCATTCAAGAGCGCCCAGTTCCAGAGCAAAACTTATAGACCCAGAAGCTTACAAGAGGATAATAATGTGCTCCAGAAGGTGAATTTAGTCCTTTACAACGAGAGACATGATTGCTACTGCTGCTGCTAACATTAACTTAAGCCAGTCAGTGCATTATCTTTCCTGTAAAGAAGACTATTTGGGAAATTGCATTTAAATCAGAAAGGAGCTAAGTAAAGTTGCAGTCTCAGAGCTGTAGGAAGAAGAACACAGAGATGCCCTTCCCTTAACAGGACCAAGCTCTGTCTAAGAGGAACCACCTTCTTGAATTTGTAGACAGAATGCCCCCATTTCTCTCTAAATCCTTTGCCTATATTACAGTTTCCCTTTAACTTCTGGTAACATGAAAGTTTCCATAAATTTATTCCTAACTGCCTTAAAGGCTTGAGGCAAAGTGGTTGAGCCAAACAGAACTATAAAATCTCAATCAAATAAAATAATTTGATATTAGAAGATGAAGTCCTTTCAACAAACACCATTTATTTTGTGTAGTAGCGATAGGCAAGAAGCATTTGAATGCAAAAGTTTGCAATTTTAGAACTACCTGTGAGGAAAATACCATAATTAAGGGAGGAAGTTTAAAAAAATGAAAGAAAAAAACTTAATTAAACCCATGGGGGTTTGTTTGAGACTGGAGAGAAATCGTTTACAGGAATCTGAAATAAAATTGCAGTAATTAATTTGTCTTCAGTGAAGAATTTGCCCTTATTCTAAATAGTTGGTTTCATCTTTAATAACTCACCCTTATTTATGATTATAACTGCAAAGTATCTATTTTGAGTAGAGCTAGAAAGACTTATTTATTTGACTCATTCTTTTCTTCTTTTATTTCTTTCCTTCTTCCTTTCTTTCTTCCTTCTATAAATATTTATTGAGTGATTACCATGTGCCATGCACTGTGCTAAGTACTGGATTTCTTTGCATCTTTCCTCCTCCAGAAAATATTCTGGTTTTTTTAAACAAGAAACTATTATTGTCTAATCCTGTCAAAAGGGTATGTACAAGGTATAATGCTAAATACATGGAGCATATAGTTATTTTATATATTTAGCTAGTTTTAAAGACACATACTATCTACATAGGTTAGAAGGATTCCAATATCAATGTAAAGAAAATGAATCTTTGCTGTTAGTGAGCATGGATATCACCACTTTGGAAAATGGCATGTCATTGGTGAAAGGCTTGATCTTCTTATGCGTGTTTTTTTTTCATTTTTCCAAAAACTCTGTGCTTCAAAATAGTGATTTAAAAAACATATTTTGAAATGTGTTTGGTACAAAACACTCAGTTTTTATCTGAAGTTCCTCATAAATAAATGATCTTTTTTTTCCTGGCTTTTGAGAGAACCAGTTCCATTTCTGATAGACTTTTCAAAGCTGTCTACCTCACCATTTGTGACATGAATGGAGAAAAAAATTATATCACCTATCCCTACACTTCTGTAATTTTTTTTGTCTTCTGGTAATGCAGAATTTTGTGAAGCATCAGTTTAGTAATTTCCCTTGATAGGAAAACTCAGAGAGTTTTTTGATTTTTAGTTGCAAAAGAAGAAAAACTGTTAATTATATTTTCCTATTTAGAAAAGTGCCTCTTTGCTTTACTTAACTGCTATAGTTCTTTGGTTATGTGAAGCCACCAAAACACTAGATGCTTGTGAAAGTGGATCGAGTGGCAGTTAATTAATGCCTCATTTGAATTTTAATGACTACATCAGCAGAGGGGGCACTAAATAGCAAGAGGTGCCCTAAATGAATAGAATGAGCAAGCTTCAGTGCTTTTAGATGACAGGTGAGGTGAAATGTTTCACCACTTCTTCTCTAGTGTTTAGCAGCAATATTGTGTTCTGTTTAAGAAATATTAGTTGGGGCTGCCCAGTGGCGCAGCGGTTAAGTTCGCGCTTGGCAGCCCGGGGTTCGCAAGTTCGGATCCCGGGCGCCCGCCGACGCACTGCCTGTCAGCCACGCTGTGGCAGCGTCCCATATAAAGTGGAGGAAGATGGGCACGGATGTTAGCCCAGGGCCAGTCTTCCTCAGCAAAAAGAGGAAGATTGGCGACAGATGTTAGCTCAGGGCTGGTCTTCCTCACAAAAAAAAAAAAAAAAAAAGAAATATTAGTTGATTACCAACTTTACACAAGGGGCTCAGTTGAGTGCCATCGAGAAAAGAGAGGAAAGACAGTCTCTCTTCAAGGAGTTTTTAACTGACCAGGGAGAAAAAGGAATGACAAAAGTGATTGCTACATACCAAGGAATATGCTGGGTATCAAAGAATCACAAAGAGAGTGGGGGAATCCCTGATGAAGAGATCTTTCCTGGATGGGAAAATGAGAAAATGCTTAAAGGCGGGACCCTGAAAGGAGAAGAGCATTCCATAAATTGGTATATGGAGATGGGTGTTCCTCCTAAAATTGTTGAAATATAATTCAACAAAGCAAAATAGACATTTGAATCAGGCAAGAACTTGGAGAGTTTACCATCTAGGCTATTTTTCTGAAAAAAATGATTCAAGACTTGTTCCCAGTCTTAGGGGGAAATCATTCAATGTTTCACCATTAGGATGATGTTAGCTAGAAGTTTTTTTGCAGATGCTCCTTGTTAGGTTCAGGAGGTTCCCTTCTATTACACGTGTGCTAAGGGGTCGTGAATGGATGTTGAATTTTGTCAGATGCTTTTTCTGTATCAATTGAGATGATCGGATGGTTTTTCTTTGTCTGTAAATATGATGGATTACATTGATTGACTTTTGAATGTTGAGGCAGACTTGCATTCCCAGGATAAACCCTACATGGTAGTGAGGTATTATTTTTTTTACATATTGTTAGTTGCTCCACTTATTTTTAATGCTGAATATGGTCAATTTTTATAAATGTTTCCTATGTGCTTGAAAATAATATGTATTTTGTACAAATGGTTGAAATGTTTTACGTACGTTCACTAGGTCATTTGTTAATCACGATGAAATCTATAGTCTCCTAGATTTTTTTGTCTATTGTTTTCTCAATTACTGAGAGAGGTTAACATTTTCTATCAGTGTGGATTTCTCTACATTTTCTTATAGTTCTGTCAATTTTTGCTTCGTATATTTTGAAGCCACCATGATTATAAATATAAAATTGCTACGTTTTACAGGTGAATTGAACCATTATTCTGATATCCAGTGTAACTCTAGTAATGCATTTAGCCTTGAAGTCCATTTTCTCTGATATTTATATAGATACAGCACCTTTATTTTTTTAGACTTTTCATGATTTACCTTTTTCTATCATTTTAATTATTTGCATTCAGTCAGTATTATGGGGTATAATTTACATATAATAAATACACATATTAGCATACAGTTTAATGGGCTTTGAAAAATGTGTAGCCCTGTGTAACCATCATTACAATCAAGATAAAGAACATTTCCATCATTCCAACACATTCAAGTCAATCCTTTGCCATTCCCAGACCCAGACGAACACGGATATGGATTCTATCACTATGGTTTTTGTCTTTCCTAGCGTTCGTGTAGGTGGAATCATACAGTATTACTCCTTTGTACTCCTTTGTGTCTGGGCTAAAGTTTTTTTTTTTTTTGCTCAGCATAATGTGTGAGATCATCCATATTATTGCATGTATCAGTAGTTTGTTCCTTTTAATTACTAAGCAGTATTCCATTATATGTGTATATCACAATTTATTTATCCATCCATCGATCCATAGGCATTTTGAGTTGTCTCCAGCTTTTGGCTATTATGAGTAAAGCTTCTGTGAACACTCTTGAGTAAATCTTTGCATAGGTATATGTTTTCACTTCTCTAAGAGTAAAATTGCTAGATCATATAGTAAGTGTATATATAACTTTATAAGAACCAAAGTGGTTGTACAACTTAACATTCGTAAAAGCAATGCATGAGAATTCCAGTTGCTTTAAAATCCTGCCAAAATTTGGTATTTTCAGTCTTTTTAATTTTAGCCATTCTAGTGGGTATGTAGTGGTATCTTATTGTGTTTTCAATTTGCATTTCCTTAATGAATAATGATACTGAGCAAGTTTCATGTGCTTATTAGCCATAGACATATCTTCTTTGATAAAGTGTCTATTCAAATCTTTGGTCCATTTTTAAATTTGGTTGTTCACCATTTTATTATTAAATTGTAATTTCTTTATATTATCTGGATACAAAAACCTTGACAGTTAAATGGTTTACAAACATTTTTTTTTTAGTCATTAGCTTTACTTTTCATTTTATTATTGGTGTCTTTCCAAGAGAAGTTTTAAATTTTGATAATTATAGTTTATGAGTTTTTTCTTTTTATGGTTCATTTTCTTTGTGCCTATCTAAGAAATCACTGACTACTCAAAGTCTGCAGAGATTTTCTTTTATGTTTTCTTCTAGAAGTTTTATAATTTTAGCTTTTACATTTATGCATATGATCCATTTTAAGGTAAATCTTTTTGTATGATGTGTGGCAAGGGCTAAAATACTTTTTTTGTATATGGATATCCAGTGTCCCAGCATCAGTGTTTGAAAGCGTATCCTTTCCTCAAGAGATACCTCGTCATCTGTTGGTAAATCAAGTGATATATGTATAGATCTTTTTCTGGTTTTCATTCTTTTCCACTGGTCTATAGGTCTATCTTAACACCAATCTTACACTATCTTGATTGCTTTAGCTTTATAATAAGTCTTGAAATCAAGTAACATAAATCCTTCAACTTAGTCTTCATTTTTGAAGTTATGCTTTCTAGGTCTTTTGTATATCTAGATATATTTTAGAATTAGCTTGACAATTTCTACAAAAATCTGGCTGGGATTTTGTTTGTGATGGTATTAAATCTGTAGTTCAATTTAGAGAAAATTGTCATCTTAACAATAATGAATCTTCCAATTAATGAACATGGTATCTCTTTTTATTTAGATCTTCTTTAATTTCTCTCATTAAGATGTTGTAATCTTTAGCATATAGATCTTATATATATTATTAAATTTTTCTTAATGATTTTATATGACTGATATTATTTTAACTGGCATAAAAATTTTAATTTCTAATTTTTTTGTTGTGAGTTTGTAACAATACAATTGATTTTTTGTGTTTGACTTTGTGTCATGTGACTTGCTAAATTTACTTATTGGCTCTAACAATTTTTGATAGATTTCTTATCACATCATCTGAGAATAAAGACAGTTTTACTCCTTTGGTTACACTGTAAGCCTTTTATTTATTTTTCTTCCCTTATTTCACTAGCTAGGCCCTTGAGACTAATGTTGAGTAGAAGCGATGTGAGAATTCATCCTTGTCTTATACCTGATTTTAAAAGAAGTCTTCGTTTTGTTTTTTTTTTTTTGTGAGGAAGACCAGCCCTGAGCTAACATCCGTTGCCGATCCTCCCCTTTTTGCTGAGGAAGACTGGCGCTGGGCTAACATCCGTGCCCATCTTCCTCCACTTTATATGGGACGCCGCCACGGCATGGCTGACAGGCAGTGCGTCAGCAGGCGCCCGGGATCTGAACCTGCGAACCCCGGGCTGCCAAGCGTGAACTAAACTGCTGCGCCACCGGGCCGGCCCCAAGAAGTCTTCGTTTTTAATTATTAATTATGAAGTTAGTTGTAGGCTTTCATTGATGCCATAGTTTACTGAAAGTTTTTATCATGAATGGGTGGTTGTTGAATTATGTTGAATATTTCTGCACATATTGAGATGATCACACGGCTTTTCTCTTATTAGTGTAGTGAATTATATTGACAGATTTTCAGTTGTTAAGTTAATATTTAATTTTGAAGATTAATAAATTGCTGAATTTTGAACTGCTATACTCTTGTAAATGATTTTTGATCTATTTTCATGAAAGGTATTGATTTGTATATTTCTTTTCTTTAATGTTTATCTGCTTTTGTCATTAGGGTAGTGCTGGCCTTATAAAATGAGTTGAAAAATGACCCCTCCTCTTCTTTCTCAAAGATTTTAGTTGCCATTTGTATTATTTCTTCCTTAAAATCTGATAGAATTCACCAGTACAGCCAGGACCAGGAGTTTTCTTTGTGAGAAGCTTTTATAATTTTAATTTCTTCAGTAGATATCAGGCTACTTAGGTATTTATTTTTTCTTGAGTCAGTTTTGGTAACCTGTGTTTTTTAATTAATTTGTCCATTTTATGTACATTGTCAAATTTATTGTCATAAAGTTGTTCATAATGTTTTCTTATCTTTTTGATAACTGTACAATTTGTAGTGATCCCCTCTTTTATGTCTGATTTTGATAAATTGATGAAAGATGTCCTTTATCTCTTTTTTATCAGTCTTGCTAGATGTTTGTCAATTTTATTGAGTATTTTAAAGAATTAGTTTTTTGTTCAATGAATTTATCTTTTGTATGTTTTCTCTTTCACTGATTTCTGTTCTTATCTTTATTATTTCCATCTTTACTTGCTTTGGGTTTAATTTGGTTTTCTTTTTCTCACTTATCAAGGCGAAGGTTTAAATAATATATTTTGGACCTTCCTTGTTTTCTAATATAATCACATAAAGCTGCAAGTTTCCCTCTATGCACTGCTTTAGCAACATCCCATACATTTTGATTTGTTGGTTTTTCAGTTTAATTCACTTAATTAACCTATGGGGTTTTTTTTGACCCATGGATTATTTAGAATTATGTTGTTTAATGCATGGGGAATTTTCAGTTATCTTTCTTCTAGTACCTTCAAGTTTAATTCCATTTTGGTTAGAGAATATACTTTGTATGATTTCAAGTCTTCTAAGTCATTGAAATCTGTTTTATGTCACAGAATATTGTCCATCTTTTCAATGTTTTATGTGAATATTTTTCAAATGTGCCTTTTGCTGTTTTTCTTTTTTTTAGTGGAAAGTTTTATAAATGCCAATTAGGTCAAGTTGGTTGACTGTATTTTTCATGTCTTCTGTATCCTTACTACTGTTTTTTCTACTTGTAACAATTCCTGAGAGAGGTGTATCATACTCTCTAACTATAACGGTGGATTTTTCTTACTTCTATCAGTTCTGCCAGTTTTTGCTACATGTATTCGAAGCTCTGTTATTAGGTTTATATGCATTTAAGATTGTTGTATTCTTGTGGAGTTGACCCCTTTATCAGTATGAAAATTCCTTTTTACCCTGGAAATAATCCTTGTTCTTAGGTCTACTACATCTGATATTAAAATATCCTCTCCAGTTTTTAGCCAGCCCTGGTGGTCTAGTGGTTAAGATTCGGCACTGTCACTGTCATGGCTGGGGGTCATTCCTGATCAGGGAGCCATACCACCTGTCTATCAGTGGTCGTACTGTGGGGGCTGTGTGCTGCTGTGATGCTGAAAGCTATGCCACCGGTATTTCAAATACCAGCTGGGTCGCCTGTTGTGGACAGGTTTCAGCGGAGGTTCCAGACTAAGACAGATTAGGAAGAAGGACCTAGCCACCCACTTCCAATATACCTGGACACAAAACCCCTATGAATACAGCAGAGCATTGGCTGATATTATAGCACCAAAAGATAAGAGGACGGAGCAAAAGACCAGGTGGGGTTCTGCTCTGCTGTACATGGGGTCACTAGGAGTCAGAATTGACTCAAAAGCATTAACAATAAGAACTCCAATTTTTGCATTATATATCTTTCTCTCTACATTTACTTTAATTTATCCATGTATTGATATTTAAAGTGCTTTTCTTGTACTCTGTGCTGCTTATTGTCTGATAACAGTTGTTTCAAGTATTTTGTCCCATTTTCTAGTGGTTTACCTTGACAGGGTAAGTCTAAACTGTGTTATCACATTATAGAAGAGCAGAAAACTCATTCATATCTTTTTAGTTTATTCTTTATCTATCCTTACATTTTAAATGAGTTGTTTGTAAGTTACATATAATTGCTCTTTTTGAACAAATATGTGTAAATCTTCATAGTAATTGCATTAAATTCTTAGAGCAGTCTTTTGAATTGTTGCTTCTTCCATCTATTGACAAACTGAAACTTGGCAACATAGGACCATAGGACTTGGCAGAATCCCACTCACTGGTGTGTAGGACACATGTCAGGAGAGCAACCTTACTAAGATGCATGTCTCAGATCCCAGATTTGTTATCTAAAAAAAAAACTGAACCTGGCAGTAGGGTGGGACTAAGGCAACAAGGTCATCAGAAGTCTTGCAGCTGTTGCTGGGCTGCTGGATCTGAACCCCAAATTGTATCTCCATCAAGTGTTCCAGCCTCACAAGATATATTACCTGCTCTTGTCAGGTTAGATATAGGACTGGCATAGGCCTGTGTCTGCTGGTGAAGCCTATGAAACTTATTAATATATTTAGTTTTAGGGATCAGGATTAGATAGTTGTGAGAAAACTAAAGCTGATGACTAAAGTTTAAAATTATTGTTTAGTTGCTGAAAATTATTGAATCAAATCCTCTGAGCTTCTTTTTCTATTTTGATAAGTTTGTTAAACTTACCCTCTTTGCTCTGTTTCTGAAAGTTCTAATCTGTACAAAGGATGTAGAATACATGTGTAGATAGTTTACTTGTCAGAAACCTGCTGTCTTTTTTTATTTAACACCAGTTTGCTATGTATACTGTGATTTGAAACTTCTTAGAAGCTTCCTGAGACTGATTCATTACTCATATCCTATTGCTGAGTTTCTACTGTCTAGGATGATTTGATGGATTCCTTCCTGACAGAATGAATTATGCCACCTGGTTTATTTTCTCTTACTGCATTAAGCTGATACTGGGGGAAAAATGTTAATATTTTCAAAGCTTGCACCACAGGAAGATTGGGTTTTGAATACAAGATTAAATTCTACTGAACTTTTCCACAGAGGGTGAGGTACTTACAATAATAGGGTCTAGAAAAAATTATCTATAAATAAAATGTTGGAATTTTTAATTCTGATAACTTCCAACATAAATGGAAATATATTGTAATTTTAAATTTCTCTCTTATAAGTGTATAGTTAAGACTTACTTTATGTTTTACCTTCCACGTTGGAAATTGAAAGGTGATTTTGAGAGAAGAGAAAGACTGAATAGTTGATTGTGAGCTTGTTAAAATATTTTATTTTAGCACAATGTAGTTATTTTAACTTAATGTTATGAATATAGACTTCACTGATTCAGGATTTGTGTTTGTATTAGGAAGCAGGCTAGATGGAAATTTATTTTTGCATTATGTATTTGAAACGTAAGTTTTTAAGGAAACAAACAACATAACTAAGGGGAGCTTTATTTACAAAAGATTTTTTCAAGAAACTTGAAGGTTTGTTTTACAATTTTCAATTTGCAATCAAAAATTTATTTATTTATTTGTCAAAACAGGTTAACCCAGTACAAATTATGTACATTTAAAATAGTAAAGTTAATTTTCAACAAATTTGGAAATTCTTTCAGCAATACTGTGCATTTAGTTATTTAATATACCTCTAATTTTAATAGTGTTATATTTCCTTACATGTTATCATCTACAAATTTTGAATTAAATATCTGAATGATTCTCTCTTTGTGTGTTTCTTTGACTTTCAAAGATTGATAAGAGCTATAAAATAATTTTGATTTGACTTTTTTTTTTGGTGAAAGTGAAAGGAGCAATAGGTAAATGCTCTGCAGTTGCTCTTCCCAAGCATTCCGGGGCAGAGTACTATGTGAGATTGGGGGTGGGAGGGGGAACATTCTTCAAACTAGAATTGTAGAAATTCTAGAGTTTCCTAAATGCCTGGTCAGCAATAATCAAAGAAATTTGAGTAATTTCAATTTCAGTAAGTTTAGCAATAAAACATCTATTTATAAAAGGGAGGAAAGTTGCACATAAGCAAGGCAATGTATTGTCAACCTACAAAAACAGAAACCAGTTTAAGAGGCAAAGTATTTATTTGGGATCAAAGAATTGCAATTTGGAAGGACAGATTCAGGTAGAAGCCCAAATATTGTCCCAATTACAGGAGAGAGGCTAAGGGTTTCTATGAGAAAAGGAGGAAGATGAAGTAAGATGTTTTTAAGAACAGTTCATTGGTGCTGACAAGCTAAGCTACTCTTAGGTATACGTTGATTGTTTATTGATTCTATCTTCAGACAGCCCACAATCATCAGTCTTTGTGATCAGGATATCTGTTCTCCTGCTGATTTCTCAAACACTTACTCATCAAACAGTTGTCGTTTTGGCCCAGTCCAAAGGTTTGGTCCAGTCCTAGGTTCAACGAACAAGATGAGCAAGGTAGTTCTTCTGGAATGGCTGCTCTGGCTCTCTTATAAAATGGCCCCACTTATGTCAGTTTTTCACAGTATGTAGTCCTTCAGTTAAATCTATATTCTTTACCAGCATTATATGCACCAATTATGATCTAAGAGACACTGAATGGTTAACCTCTTCTTCATGAACAGTTAGTAAATCTTCTAAAAACTGCTTAGTTTGGGAAGTAGGGCTGATCTAAACATATTAAGATCACAGGGAAATGGTCTATTTCAGATAACTAACAAAAACAAATAGATCAAACATTTCAAGGTGTAGTGTCCAAGATCCAAGAATTTTCTTGAAAATAAAATCTTAAAAACAAAACCTATATGAGAAAGGAAATGTAATCCAAGTGCACTGAACAAATCAACAGTTACAAAAATATAAACTAGATGGTAATTTAACAAAAATATTATAAGTGTATAGGGGGAAGGAGGGGAAGAAATGTGTGTGTGAGTGTGTTTGGGGTTTTTTAAAAATTTTATCCTAATTTTCCATCATGGAAAATCAATATTGTCAAAATTGAAAAATTAATAAATAGCAGTCCAAGACTGCTACTTAGAAATATATATATATTTATATATGTTTATATATATTATTTAATATATTATAAAAGTATCTATATTTATATATATTATTGTAATTATAAGCATGGGCTTCAACCAGACTTCCTTGGGTTAGAATCCTGGCTCCGTGACTTACCGGCTGTATGACCTTGGGCAAGTTACTTGACTTTTCTCTGCCTCAATTTCCTGTCTAGAAAGTAGGAACAGCTGCCTTGTAGGTTATTATGAGGACTCAATGAGTTAATATTGTAAAGCACTTAGAAAGTTCCCGGCACGTAATAAGCACCATAAAAGTATTTGTTCACTAAAATAGACAATATATTATTAAATTACAAAATAATTAGCTAAGAGAGTTGAAAGAAATTGCCTCTTCTTGTTGAAACTTTTAAGTGGGGTAGGTATTGGGTTAGGGCACTACTAATTTTTATGAGAAGGATCATGATGCTATTAGACTTTTAAAGCTATGTGAATATGGCCCTTGGATAAAAATTTAAATGGGAACAATTACAAATTGGAATTTATACTTTAATTAAAAGAAATCTTTATGTTGGAATTCACTGGGAGTCATCATAAGCTTGTGAGGAGAAGCTACTTTGTTTTGACAGGCCAGCATGGTAGATTCTTGGCTCAGTAAATGTTGGTTGAATGTTTAATAAATAGTCCAGTTGGTTTATCTTCCTTATGGTACCCTTTTCTACTGTGAGCAGCCATTTTGAAACTCTGGACTATAACCACTCAAAATAGGTTATGTGACTGACTGGTTCATATCTACATGCAGGGGTGCATTGAGCAAGTCCTCATAATCAACAGACATGCCTGAGAGGATCTTGAAACTTGTGCTACTTCAAAAAGAAAGACTGAACTGGGAAAACTTGGAGGATAATGCTGTAGGGACTGTACAAGTGTAGGTGGCAAGCTGGAGAGGAAGCCACGCTGAGAACCAGGTAGATAAAACACATCTAGATGAATGTGTGAAGGGAACTCCCAGAGGGAGCTGGCGCTTGGCAGAAGCCTGGATGGCCTCTGTGTTGACAACGAGGAGTAGCCCAAGCACAGGAAACTTTTAGGGTGGCGTGTTGTTAGAAATGCAGGAAGTCAATTGGAGGGATTTTTTCCTGGAGGCACCAGGAGACCCCATCCATTCAACTTCACTGCTGTGTTTCACGTAGGTGTGGATGGCAGCGTGCATAGATGCATCCAGGCAGGATCTGGAACACTGGTCAACTAAGTAGAAGTATTCAAAAATTCAAAGGTATAGAATTAGGAAACACTATTAGGTTAACTATATGAATATGCTTATATTTGTCCTTTTTTCCTCCAACATTTTATTATAAAATATTTCAAACATATAGTAAAATTTAAATAAATGTTAAAGAACAATATTCAGTTGTTTCTTAACTATAAGACAGCAATTTCATTTTGTTTATCTCGTGTACCTTGACCAGGTGTGCTTAGGCTGAGGGCGGAAGCGGTTTGTTCTTTGGCCTTCTGACCACTACAAGCTCAAGTATCGTAGCCAGTACTATGACTATACCTGGTTGTGGAAAGTACAGAGAATGGCTGCAGATGAGATCCTGATGCACAGAACGAACAAGCTATCCAAACACATTTCATCCACTGTCACTGTAAACCCAGGTAATAAGAATGCTTCATAAATAGCAAAATACAAACCAACAAAAAAACTTGATTGTTTTGAGTGGAAAATATGGTTGCTTATTCAGAAGTTCTGATGCTTTTATGAAAAAAGCCTTCAGCAGATCATTATTTGAGACTTTTCTTCATATTTGCATAGATTATATTTTCTCATTATTTTCACTTGTGAAATGGGATTCCTGAAGGAAGCAGTATACAGGCTAACAATGAAATGGTAACTGATTTGAATGTAAAATAACCTCTTTTGATTTTTCAAAATCAAAAGATTTTGGTAGATAGGGATCAGGTTGGAGATTTTTAGCCCACAAAACAAGCCTTTTGTATACCTCTCTAGTTTATTCCTCTTCCGTATTAGTCGGTATTCTTTAAATCAACTTAATCCTTTTTTATGCCTGCCTAAAGATGGCTTCTTGAAAACCATAATAATAATTGAACTGTGACAGACATCTTGATCCCAAAACAAAATCAAAAAGGAGAAAAAAAAATCTCCCAGCTCTGGCCATGCTGTTGTTTTCTGTAAAATGGACTTGGGCATAACACAGTTAAATCATCTTTTTCCTGGAATATTATTAGGTGATTTAAAGTAATTACAGCAACATTTGTGGGAAACTGTTGGCATTTTAAGCTTATGAAATTGCTTTTTAAATGTGCATAGAATGTAATGCCTTTGTTCCTAAGGCTACATGCATTGAACCCAAACTAATAACTGCAGGCTTACCCAGTGCCACACTTGACAAATTGTGATGTGCTGCATAACTTAGTGTTTGGAACACACACACACACACACACACACACACACACTAAATTCTCAATTTGGATATTTTCTTTCATTGTTTTGGAATCAATCATCTGCCGTCTCTTTACCCAAAATGTTCTTAGCTAGAAAAATACAAATTAGGATGATTTTATTATATCTTTAAAAATAATTTTACTTATCTTTAATAGAGTCTAGATTCTTTAAAAATTGTAAAATGTTTTCAACTACACTAGTCAGATTCTTCTTTTTTCTTTGGTGCCATTTGATTTTTCACCAGGTGGCCAGTTAATTAAATATGGAACTATGGACCAGTTGGGCACTTTAAATATTTGATCTCCTTCACCGTATTTGTGAAAAATATTGGATTTGTTGGGTCTAGTAAGGGTACGGTGATGTTAGCAGGTAGGTCCTATAGCAATGATGTAGGGTCAAGGCTATACACAGATGACAGCTGTGTGCCTATGGGAACATTCATTCTGGATGAGCCTGGCAGGGCCTTCTCAACCACATGAATATATCCGATATAACAGAGAAGTAAAATTATGTAGAAAGTTACAATATCCATACCAGTTGTTATTTATTTTTTAGTTTTTAAAATTTTTAATTGTATCTTACTTTTTGGTTTTTTACTTTGAGATGAATTCTTTGATTATTATGAACATTATAAGCATGTTATGAAGTTGTCACTGTGCTGTAAATGGGGGAGTGAGTCCCCTTTGTGGAGTCTTTAAGGATCACTCCAGCATGTCCATGGAAATTCCACTGGAGAGGCATTAGATGATTTATTATACTCACAGGTCCTAGAAGATGGAGGCACAGTATGCCTCGCCATGCAGGGGGCCACGTGGAGAGATTGTAACCATGGGCCCATTTGGAGCCAGTTCAAACAGACCCCATCTCTTATCAAAAGTGATTAAGAAATCGTCTTTCAGAAAATTTGCAAAATCTTATAGCCAGAACATGTGCAGAAGAAGAACTCTTGACCTGAAATGACCTTAGAACCATAGATTCTCCTTCCCATGGAACCAAAGGACCAGGACATGACTGGAACCTAGAAGTCGGACACTTATCAGAAGTGAGGGGTCTATCATTTAGGAAGATCTGGTGTTAAAATTCCTTCCCCACCTTACCATAAGTGTTTAGAACCTTACCATAAATGCTCAAAGCCCACCAATCAAAACCTGTCCCACCAGCGTTTCCATGTGTCAGCCTGTTCTCCCTAACCTCCTAAATTTCACCCCAAATCTTAAATTGGGGAGACAGATCTGAGGGCACACACCCTCTGTCTCCCTGCAGATCAACCTCCAGAATAAAGCTGATTTCCTTTCCCAAAAGCTGATATGGTAATTAATTGGCTTTCTTTATACATATCAGGCAAGAGAGCCCCAGTTCTGTGCGGTAACAAGAGGGCCAAGGAAGCAGCCTCAACCAAGGATTGGGGAGTTGAGTGGGGACTGGGGAGTGAGGACTCCTGGGGAAGTGCCTTCACTGGCGGACAGTGTGGGATGTGAGGGGATTTCATTGGTGCGTTTGGATGTTATTAGGTCACAGTCAGGTGAGGACCAGAAGGGGAACTTGAGGCAGAGGCCAGCCTATCACACTGGTGGGTGGGGTGCTCACAGTCTGTTTGTGTGGGTGTTGAGGCACAGGAAAATGCAAGTGAAGTTCTAAAAATTTACAATACAGTCACATATTATTTATGATTAGTTTATGCAGGCGTCTAAATGTGTAAGTACTGTTGTATAAAATATGGCTTTTGTTTTTCAGAATAAACTAACTTTCAAGAAGAAGAATACCTTTTTTTCCCCAGCAACATCAAGGAATCATATACAGTCATGTGTCCCTTAACGACAGGGATACGTTTGTAGAAATGCGTCATTAGGCAATTTTGTTGTTGTGGGAACACCATAGAGGGTACTTACACAAACCTAGATGATACAGTCTACTACACACCTAGGCTGTATGGTACTAATCTTATGGGACCACTGTCGTATATGTGGTTCATGGTTGACCATAACATTGTTATGCAGCGCACGACTGTACATAGATTTTCCAGATAATTAAAATGCTGAAAGCTACTTCATTTTAATATTATTGATGAAAATTTTCTTAAAAAGTACATGTGGTAGGCAAAATAATGGCCCCTCAAAGCTGTCCACATTCTAATCCCTGGAACCTATATGTTATGTTATGTGGCAAGGGAGGAATAAGGTTGCTGATAGAATTAAGGTTGCTAATCAGCTGACTTTAAAATAGTGAGATTATCCTGGATTATCTGAGTGGGCCCAAAGTAATCACGAGAGGAATCAGGAGGCAGAAGAGTTGGTGTCAGAGTGACACAGCATGAGAAAGACTCCAACGACCGTTGCTAGCTTTGGGGATGGAATGGAGCTGCAAACCTGGAAGAAAATGATTTCTCCCCTAGCGCCTCCAGAAGGAGCACAGCTCTGCTAACACCTTGATTTTAGCCCAGTGAGACACATATTAGACTGAGTTCGGAAATATAAGATAATAAATTTGTGTTGATTTAAGCCACAAGTTTGTGGTAATTTGTTACAGCAGCAATAGGCAACTAAGACGTGCAGTGGAACATACTTCAAAGTGTTTGTTAGCTAAGAGCAGTCACTCTGGATCCTCATTAGAGCTCTGAAGGATGATGCAATTTGCAAGTTGCTTTCTTTCTCCTCTCCAGCCTATTGGCTGTCAGCTGCCATCCTTGCTTTTGTTACGGTGCTGCTCCTAATACCTGCACCCCCAACTCCTGAGCAGCAGGGAGCATGGTAGTTAGGGGCCAGATATCCTGAGAGTTTCCTCACTCTGCTTCCTGGGATCTGTGAGATCTTGGGCAAGTGTTTTACCTCACCACACCTCAGTTTAAAAGGCAGAAAAGAATACCTACCTTGCAGGGTCATTGTGACAATGAGATAGGTAATGTCTGTAAATGTCAGTGATCATCACTTCAACACTGTCAGGGCCAATCAGGCCCTGGATGAAGGCCTAGTGATCTGGTGGCTGGTTATGATGAAGCTACCACCAAACCAGAGGACTTTTCTGCCTTGTTCACTTTGAGGATGGGGGAATATGTCTGTGTATCTGAGGTTCGTAAGCATCTGGACTTCTGGATGAAAGATGTAATTCTACAGTTGTACATGGGTGGTTCTACATATTGTGCTTTGTTTATAAGCCCCACTGCATGTAATAGATGGCAAAGACATGCCATTTTTATTTGTTTCAACGAGTAGTATGTGCTTATGGTAAAACATTGGACCAGAATGTTAAGTGCATACAGTTAAAATAAGTCTCTCTCTGCAACTTTTCTCCCTAGGTATTTAGATCCCTTCCCAGGAGGCAACTAGTTTTTCATGAATCCTTCCTGGGATAGTCTATGCACATTTCAACGTATGCTCTGCTTCCTTTTGACAAACGGTAGTATACTCTATACTTTGTTCCTAACCTTCTCTTTTCCACTGAATTTTTCTTAGGTAGCATTCCCTGTCACTACAGTGAATAAATACAGTATTTATTTGATAAGTATCTAAAGAGTGAGCATCCTTATCTTGCAAATGAGGAACAACTGTACATTTGTATAAGTTTAGAGTGGGCTTTGCAGTAAGTCACAAAACTATTTCCTTGTACTAAAGTTTCAATTAAGAGCTTGTGCTGTGACTCATTAATTATTCTATTCATTTAAAGATGGCTCTCTGCTGGCAAAAATGTGTATATCAAGAACAGCTCATCCTTGCCATTCAGTCCCCAAATTTGTCTGTATTTTTCTTAGAGTTCAGATTCTTTACGAGTACGTATCATTTCCTTTTGCTCCTGCCAATGATCATTTCCTTTCCCTTTTTAGTGTTTGTATGACTCTTTCAACTTTGTTTTCAAAATAGTTTTCTATTTTTCTCTAGCTTGCCTATAGCTTATCTTTCTTTGTCATTGAATTTCTTTGTCTATATCTGAGAAGGAAATACTTCACAGGTATAACTCCAAATTATTAGTTATCATGATACTCAAAGCTTAAGGCCATAAGGTTTAAAAGAGTGGTGGTATGAAGGGTAAGCATTTTGTAGAAAATTATATATACATACATACACATATGTTTACCTGCATATATATGTATTTGTACATACGTGTGATTTTTACCGTATAAAAATTTAAAGTGGCTTGCAAAATTATTTTGTAATTGATTTTTTGCCTCCTGACTCCAAAATGCAACATGAAACTTTGTAGATTTCAAAAGGACTTTTTTGGACACTCATGAGAGAGTCAGAAAAGAACTCTGGAGGCCATTAATTTTAACTATGAGCATGCAGCTATGCTATATATTAATCTTCTCTATCATTTTTCTTAGCAAACTTATATTATCACAGACTATAGGATAGATTTTTTTTATCTTTCTTTCATTCTATGTACCAGGCAGGTGGCTGACTCTTGATCTCAAAATATGTGTCATTTTCTATAATGAGTAACTACTGAGGGTTTTTTTTTTTCTTTCTGAGGTGTAATTGGAGATTTAGCACCTTCTTCCACAAAAGAGTTCTCAATATAGCATTTACTTTTATCTACCATGGAAAGCTAGGCTGAAATCTGAGGGAAATAACAGCTTTTCCTCTACTGAGTTATGTTATGATTGGCACTATGAAGTTCACAATTTTTGTCTTAGTTCTTCATCATATTGTTAGTATCTGTGCCTTCGACCCCCCCCACCTTTGCCTATTCTTTACCTCAACAAGAATCCTACAGATGTAGATTGTATGAATCATGTCTTCCATGGACTTTGTATTGAAACATTTATTAATAGGAAGAATACGTTTGTTTTCCTTTTAGTTAGTTACCAGATCATTTGAAATTGATGCCGGTGAAAGATCTAGGTAGTTTGCTTTTGGTTCACACATCCTGAGATCCATGAAGCCCCCAGGGAGTTAGATTTCTTTAAGGGACATCACGGTTACCAAATGGCCTCCTAGGCATTCACTGTCAATTTATTTTAAGAGTCTTAAAGATGTGCTCACTGATGTTTAAAAGGGACAGATGGTTGAATTGTTCCTTTCTGGGTGGCACTATTTACAGATCTCTTATTGGACTATATACTGTCCCCAGTAGGATTTTGAAAAAGCATTTAGTAGGCACTAATGTTTTATGAAGCAGTGTTCTAGATAATGCAGACAATTATTAAACATTGACTCTGCCTTGTAGGATCTTAGTGGTATAATCATTTCAGGGCACCTCTCAGAGACCAAATCTTCTCTAATATGGATAGAGTCTTGTAAGTGAAATCTGAGGTGCCTTTAGGATTCTATGTATTCTATAGTTGTTTCTAGGGACATTCTGAATTCATATTATAGGTATGCTAGAGGACTGTTCATATTATTTTACATTCTGGGATCTACATAAAGGCCTCTTAAATAATGTCATCCCTGGAATTCCTTCTCTGGAAGGAGATGAGGCTGGGGAGGTTGGTAGTCATTGCCCTTTGCATGTACAATTCCTGTGTCTACAGCTTGTGTCCTCCCTACCCTGTTTCTTCTCTCCTGTTAGTGCCTTGCATTCCTCTCCTTCTTAGCCTCCATCTTTGCTTCCTCTATGACCTGGAATACTAGCTGGGTAGATGCCCAAGATCCTATTATGCCACTTCTATGAGTTGTTTTCCTCCTCGCTGCTCTTCCTTTGGAGAAAATAAAACAGCCTTTCAGTGGGTAGACCAAAGCAATCATCTGAGCTGGTGTAGGCTCAGCCCAACTTAAAGAAATAGATAGTGAACTAACAAAATCTTAGACCATCTGTACTAGAAGAGCCATTAGAGAGTTTTCTCTAATAATTAACCTAACTTCACAAATTATGTAGGGAGATTCAAGCCTTGCCTAAGATGACACAATAAATTAGTGGAAGAGATAGAATCAGCACCTAGATATTCAAATTCCTATTTCAAAGTTATGTGAACTTGTAAATTCCCTTCCATTCAGAACTGACTGTCTACAATGTGTCTACATCCAATTTTTGATCCTGGTCAGTGGTATACATCCTAATGAGCTAAATTGGATGGCTAAATCTCAAACCTGCTTTTCGATCAGCTGACTGTAACTAAGCACAATCTAGCCTTGTGTGTTGCAAAGTGGACCACTTTGTGCCGGCATATTACCCTCTGCCCATGTTGGTTCCAGACACATGGGTAAGCATGTGAAGGATGTCTGAGGAAATGAATGGACTATGGACTCAGTTCCTTAAAGCTGCACACAGCCATTCAGTGTATTATAAAGAATGTAGTCAAGGAAACAAGGAAAGGTTAATTAATTTCTCTAATCAGGAATGTATTTACATAACTAACTGGATGAAAAGTTGGATTAGATGACTTCCAATTTCCTTTCCACTCAAGAATATACCATAAAACTTGATCAACAACTTATTGGGTATATTAGTTTTCATTACTCTATAATAAATTACTTACAAACTTAGTGGCTTAAAACAGCACAAATTATGATTTCACAGTTTCTGTGAGTTAAGAATCCAGGTATGAATTAGCTCTGTTTAGGGTCTCACCAAGTTAAAATCAAGGTGTCACCTGGGGCTGTAATCTCTGCTAAGGTTTGGAGTCCTCTTCAAATCTCATGCAGGTTGCCGGGAGAATTCAGTTCCGTGTAATCGTAGGACCGAAAATGTCAGCTCCCAGAGGCTGTCTCTCTCCAAATGAAGTTTACATCATGGCTGTATGTTTCTTCAAGGCCAGCTGGAGGTTCTCTCTGACTTCTGTTTCTGGTCTCTAGACTCTCCATTTTGTGTGTGAGGAAGACCAGCCCTGAGCTAACATTGCCAATCCTCCTCTTTTTGCTGAGGAAGATTGGCCCTGGGCTAACATCCGTGCCCATCTTCCTCTACTTTATATGGGATGCCGCCACAGCATGGCTTGACAAGTGGTGCATCAGTCTGCGCCTGGGATCCGAACCTGTGAACCCGGGCTGCTGAAGTGGAGTGCACGAACCTAACCGCTAAGCCATGGGGCCAGCCCCTAGACTCTCCTTTTTTTAAATTTAAGGGTCACCTGATTAGGTCAGCCCCACCTCGGATAATCTCCTTTTTAATGAATTTAAAATAACCCAATGAGGGACCTTAATTATATCTGCAAAATCCCTTCACTTTTTCCATATAACATCACCTAGGTACAGGAGTGATATCCTAATGTATTTGCAAGTCCTGCCCCCACTGAAAGGGAGGGGATTATACAGGGCATTATACACCAGGGGGTGGGAATCTTGGGATTGTCTTAGAATTCTGCCTACCACACTGGAGAACAGGAGAGTCCCATTTATGTTAAAATACTGAAAACAGCAAACATCATATCCAAAAGAAAATATTTTCCTAGTTTAATTTGTAAGCGTTTTTCCTCTTTGAATGATTTTTAAATGATATATTTTTCCTTATATGAGATTAAGGCATAGCCCTTAATTCAGAAATGGGGGAAAAAGTCCTGCAGCTAAATTAAGTGAGCTGGGCTCCCATCCACATTGGGCCAGCTTGTCTGGAGTATTGTTAAGGCTTTGGGAATGGCTGTTTCCAACTCCAGTTCAAATACATAATAGATTATCCTCCTAGTTCTTACCCCACCACCCCCACCCAAAATCACATGACTCCTAAATTGCTTTGGTAATGAAAAATCTATTTGATCCTGAAAAATAAAAGTGGTAATACAATATATGTGAAAGAAATAGATTTTAGTTTTTTTTCCCCCCTCCAAACACCATTCGGTGATTTTGAACATTAATCCTGTTTTAGGCCAGTGTCTATATGTGCTGGTGCATTTTTCTCTGAGAGTAGAAAGGAGTTTATTTCCCTTTTTTGATATCCCCTTATAAAACTATTACTAATACTTTGCCATACAGTTGGTATATGGTTTTCTTTACTGGCATATCTGAAGTTAGGTTCTAGTTTAAGGAATTTGCTACTTACATTGGTTCCTAGGCTGTTAATTTCCTGCTCTCAACTCTATTGAACACATTGGCTAATAGTAAAAAATGAGTTATTTATCAGTAAGTACCTGCTTCAAATGTCTACACTTCATAGCCAAATTGTATTTGCCTATAAGCTTGAAGTGAATTGTTTATTTATATTTATGAAAAGTGCTCGATAAAACCATGAAAGTACAGAAAAGGCAACGCTGATTGTAGGTCTGCAATTTATTTCTATTTGGTGTGACTAAACTTTGGAGTGTGTACTTCCCATAAACCTTGCTTAAAAATCATTTTATGTTAGTGCAGCATCCAAAAGCTTCACTGAAGAGACATGCTTTAAAGATTGGTAAGTAGGTCGCCCCAGTGGTGAATGAGGATATGTGGGGTCAGTTTCCAAAAGCAAGCAGAGTCAGCTCCTGTTTTCCCCATTTAGCTGACAACACGCAGATTTGTACACACCGAGCCAGGGGGTCAGCAGGTGCCTCACCGTCTCTCTCTGATGCTCTGGTCATATTAGTCCATCATCTGTCCATCACTCACCCTTTTCCAGCTCAGGCTGTCGACCTGACTCATCAGAAGGGAGTTGGCAGCAAAACTGCAAACTTTACTAAGAAATGTTCCTTCCACTCTCAAAAACAGTGCACTTGTTTCATTTTTGGTACTGGTCCAAGTCCTCCTCACAACTGAATGCAAAGGCGCATCCACAGTCAATTTACTCAGTACAGCAGACTGACCTTCAATGGGGATCACATAAAAAACAAACTTTAATGAGAACCCAAGGAGGTACAGGACTGCTCGAAGGCCATCTCTAGTAATTGCTTGGCTTTTGAGGGCCATTTCTTTCTCATCTGGGTTCCAAGCTTTTAGCTTTCTTTTAATATACTTGTATGTTCTGATGCTTGGAGGAGATGCTGAAAATATCCTTCACTCTTAGGAAAAGGACTTAAAATTTCAGTGGTTAAAAACATGTGTAATCCCAGATTTTTAGGCTATGTGATACTTATTAGTTAACTTAGACTCTCACTTATTTAACAATATTTCTTGCCAATAAGTTTCAGTTAAATTTCACTTTACTGTTGTCATTCTTATTTGTGTGTGTGTGTGTGTGTGTGAGGAAGATTAGCCCTGAACTAACATCTGTTGCCAATCTTCCTCCTTTTGCTGAGGAAGATTGGCCCTGGGCTAACATCCATGCCCGTCTTCCTCTACTTTATATGTGGGATGCCTGCCACAGCATGGCTTGATAAGTGGTATGTAGGTCCGCGCCCAGGATCCAAACCTGTGAAACCCGGGCCACAGAAGCAGAACATGCAAACTTAACCACTATGTCACTGGGCTGGCCCCTCATTCTTATTTTTATATTTAGCTTTAGAATAGAAATTGAAGCAGAAAGATCAAGATTTAATGTGCTTTTCCTCCTAAAATGGAAATATCTTGTATTTTACTATAAAATAAAGATTTGGGTACTTCCAAGTTGTTTTCTAGAAAGTTGGTAACAATTTAGACTCTTACTGATGATATAAAGTATCTGTTTCTATACCTTAACCATCTTTTAAATTTTCATCCATTTCACGGGCAACAACTGAGAACAGCATTTCAAAGGCTGGAAGATGTGATACAACACAGCACATTCTTAGCATGTTGAGATGCAGCATAAGGAGTGTCTGGAGACAGGAGATGAGGTTGGATATGGGAAGAAACCAGATGGTTCTGGATGGTATGTGGTGTGTGTGCAGGTATGATGCTCTATCAAGGATTTAGAACTTATTCTGAGGGAACAGGAAAATTACTGAAGGGTTTTACAGAGTGGAGCCATGTGATCAGATATCTTTTTAAGCATCATTTTGGCAGTTGTGTGCAAGATGTATTGGAGGTGTTTCCAGATTGGAAGCAGAACGAGCTTTTAGGAGCTAGTATTATATTCCACATAGGAGATAACCTTAACAAGGGAAAAAAACACAAAACAAAACTAACAGGGTCTAAGGAGAACCAGAGTGGTAGCTGAGGAAGTACCTATTTTTGGTTCTGCCAGTAAATTATTTTGTGTTTCTTAGCCTCTTTAGTCTTTATATTATGTGAGATTCAAAGTTATAAATCTCAAATATAAATCCTATGAATCCTTGGACCCGAAGGCAACATTAAAATCCTATGCTATTAAATCTGAAAACATTCCTAAGAAATTGGTTGAGGGCATTAATTATTTCTAAGGATCTTGTGGTATATTGAAAAAAGAGATTTTAAAAAATGCTACTATGATAGATTGATTTAAAAGAGGGCCTCAATTTTCCACCTCTCCCTGTGATGTGACTTTTGAGATGTAGTTTTATGGCAAAGAGTGGAGTTTATTTCCCCACTCCTTGAATCTGGACTGGCCTTGTGGCTTACTTTGGCCAATTTCATGAAATGAGGGTGTGCCAGCTCTGAGCCTAGATCTCAAGAATTGTCTTGTGCTGTTCTGTTCTCTCTTTTGGGATTGTGCTACTGCAAGTTAGTGTACTGGAGTGTGAGAGACCAATTGTTCCAACTAAGATTATCTTAGACCCACTTATCCCCACTTGACTTACTAGTGGACACATGGTTCAGCCCCACTGAGGTCAGCTCAAATCAGCAGAATCACCCAGCCAACCCATAGACTCTTGAGCACAAATGTTTCTTGTTGTATGTCACTATGCCACTGAAGTTTTGTGTTTATTTGTCATTTCTATTTTGGGGTGTTTTTTTTTTTGAGGAAAATTGGCCCTGGGCTAACATCTGTTGCCAATCTTCCTCCTTTTTTCCTTTTTTCTCCCAAAGCCCCAGTAGATAGTTGTATGTCATAGTTGTACATTCATCTAGTTGCTCTATGTGGGTCGCCACCTTAGCATGGCTTGATGAGTGGTGTGCAGGTCCGCACCTGAGATCCCAACTGGTGAACCACGGGCTTCCAAAGCTGAGTGCGTGAACCCAACAACTACACCATTGGGCCAGCCCCTCTTATGTCTATTTTTACAGACAAATTGTAAAGATAAATTAAATTGAAAATTATAATAATGTATAACTTTTATGATTTTTGCAGATTTTGGGTAATCCAACAGAATAACAGAAGTGAAGCCCAAGTGTTCTGTCTGCTTCTAACTCTAGATTATGTGTTTCTAGCTATTCTGGCATCTAAGCGATTGAGTATATTGAATATTTCCTTTGAAACAAGAAGTATAATGATTATTATTCAATATCCTCGAAGACATTGCAAACTAATTAGATACATTTCATTTTTTAAAGGCAATTTCATTTATTTTAAAAACCTGAATACATACATTTTAAAATTGAGGCTGCAATCTGAAATGCATGTAGAGGCCAGGCATGCAGCATAATCAAGTGACTCATGCTTGGTGTAAAATCCTAGTCAGTAGGAGAGAATTGGCAGAGTGAAGGACACATTTCCAATCCAAAGGCATTAAATTCAAAATTTTAAGAACACTGTGCCAGCTAAATACAACACATGTGAGATCAATTCAGTCCATAGGTTGCCAGTTTATGACCTCAATTCTAAAATTTTGATTTCTCACCTGTGTTCAAGCATTAGCTCAAGCTTTATCTTTAATAGGTTTGAGGCTGAATTTTGTGGCTAGAAGAGAATGAAGGAAGGATGAGATATTTTATGTCCTTTACCTCCTCCATCAGTCTTTCAACAGTAATCAGTCCATATTAGATTGGTTCCAGCATCTTTTCTTTTTATTACCCATCCAGATGTAATAGGACAGAGTTAACTTTTCTGGAAAGTAAGTAAAACATCCCCATTCTGGAAGACCTGTCTGCAGCTACTACCTGGAAAGAATGATTGTAGCTGTGATGTACTTAAAGGCCACCTCCCCTTTGGTGTAGAGAAGAGGTTCACTGAGGCACTGACCTGGTACAAACTTGCAGGGCTTTATCACCAGCTGTCGCAGCCCATCCTGAAGTGGATCTTGTAAGCTGAGTCCAAGACTTGGCTTTTTATGTTTTTCACATGCACAAAGTTTCAGGTTAGCTGCAGGACATCTTTCTCCCTGAATACCCTTGTCCTCGTGAGCATGGTTCAGAGATTCAGGCAGATTGAATGCCCAGCTTATTTAGAGTGAATGCATTAACAATATATTTCAGAGTCTGTGCCATCATTTGATTCTCTCTATTCCTCTCCTCACCTCCTACATACATACATGAGTGTGTGTGCCCACACACAACTCTGACAGTAAAAGAGGTTTACAGAAGGAACATAAATAAAAAACGCATTCCTTAAGAAACACTTTTAGAGATATAAAGTAGAAAGATGGAGGAAAGAAATACTGGAAGAAGAAAATTATGTTGCAATGATAGCAGTAGTAATTGAGTAATCTGAAGAAATAGTGGCAGCCATAACAACTACTGATTTAAGTAAAGAAAGAACATGAAAGGGTGTTTGTTTTCAAATGCTCCTATGGCTTCTCATAATTTGCAGTGAAAGGATGTTGTTAGTACAGCCTGTAATAGCCATTCAGTAAATACTTGTTAAATGATTGATGTAGTTGACAATCTGTCAGAGAATTCAGATATGATTTCTCTAAACTTTATCAACCCCAATACGAGGAAGATTCTTACTCTTTACATAAGCAGTAAATACATGAATAAAGTGTTCACTGCAACTAATAGTAGTTACCTAGGATATTTTAGTTGTCTATTTAGTTATCTCTTTCTGGGAAGCACCTCTTGAATCTCCTGACTGACTATCAAGCAATTTATTCATTTATTTATTCATTCAAATAATTTTTGTTGAGTGTTTTAGGCATAGTGCTGGGCAGTGGGGTAGAGTAATGATCAAGAGAGTCATGTTCCTATTATCATGGATCTTATGTTCTAGTTGGGAGAAGCAGATAATTAAAAATATCATTAATAAATACACAAATAATTAAAGAGGATAGTTTCAGATTGTGATACATGCTAAAAAGGAAATAAACAAAGTAATATGAAAGAAAGTAAAGGACTGGGAGACAAGATGAGTTGGCTAATCCACAGTGAAATAAGTCCTCTCTAAATAGAGTAATATTTTTGTAGCCATCCTACACTCAGGAATAAGCCATCCAGAGACCAATTTTTAGCAGTGGCAGACTAGTTTGTTTCCTACCAACCCTGCCATTGGGAATAACTATAAAGCTGGAATAAATAAAAACAATATATTTGATGGTATTGGCGAGATAACAAGATAGTGAGGATGTGTAAGGAAATACATAGAAATGAATCCAATATTTGGCATCAGTGTTCCCCTTGAGGCATTTGCTGATTCAAAAGTGGTAGGTGAGAAACTGAAGTTAAAACCTTGGCTTAGAGGATAAGTTGAGCAGAGATTTTAGCAGTCTCTGGTTGCTGGGGGACAAAAATTAGAGTCTGGAGCTCTCTAAAGAGGAGAGGCCCTGGTAAACACCTGAAGCTTTTTGTTGGAACCCCAAAGGGCTAATCTCTAGGAGAAAGGATATACTAGTTAAAAGCTACCTCTCAAAATGATGGAGGGCCAATTTTGAATTAGCTCAATGCCTGACTAGATTATGGTGCTCCCTCTCTAGCCTACATGACTTCCAAGAGCAATTGTAAATCCTCTCTGGTGGAAGATAATTTCATTCAGAGCTTTCACAGTATTTAGCACTCAATCTAAAGTAAATAGATGTATAAAAAGATAAGAACTGAATGAAAGCCTAGAGAAAAAAAACCCCTAGACAACAGGACTTAACCACAGGAGATTTAGATAATGGAATTATGTAATTATCAAACTTGGAATTTAAAGTAATATGATTAATATGCTTTATAAGTTAAATATAAAGGTGAAGATTTTGGTAGAGAAATGGAAATTAAAAGAATAAATAGAATTTCTGGAAGTGAAAAGACAATAACTAAAATTAATTCCTTTGATGGTTTATCATCAGATTAATCACAGTTGAAGAGAGAATTGGTGAACTGGAAGATCAGTCAGAAGAAAACATTCAGACTGAAGCACAGAGAAGTAAAGAATAGTCAACACAGAAAAGAATACACATGTCATATGGGACATAGTGAAAAGGTTCAACACATGTATAATTAGAGTCCCAGAATGAGTAGAGAGAGACAGATGTGGCAGAAACTGAATTTGAAGAGATAATGATTTAAAAAAGATTTAAACCACATTTAGGAAGCCTCTACCAACCCCAGGCAGGATGAAAACAAAGAAAACCACACTTTGGGACAGCATAAATATACTACTGAAAACCGAAGACAAAGAGGCAATCTTATAAGCAGTTAGATTAAAAAGGCATATTATCTTCAACAGAGCCGTAGTTAGACTGACAATGGAACGGTCCCTTCAAATTGCCAAAAGAAAATAACTTCCAATCCATAACTCTGTACTTAGTGAAAACATCCTTCAAAAATTCAGGCAAATTAAGACATTTTTAAACAAAAAGTGAAAAAAGCAGACCCAAACTAAAGAAAGACTAAAGGATATTCTCTTTTTGTGTGTTGTGTGTGAGGAAGATTAGCCCTGAGCTAATGTCCATTGCCAATCCTCCTCTTTTTGCTGAGGAAGACTGGCCCTGGGCTAACATCTGTGCCCATCTTCCTCTACTTTATATGGGACACCGCCACAGCATGGCTTGATAAGCAGTGCATCGGTCCATGCCCAGGATCATAACCCCACACCACCGAAGCGCAGCATGCGAACTTAACCACTACGCCAACAGGCCGACCCCTAAAGGATATTCTTTAAGCAAAGGAAATGATCATAGATGGAAGCATGAAGATGCAGGGAAGAATGAAGAACACTGGAAAGGGAAAATACATGAGTATATGAATATTGACAGGAGGAAACATTGTTTTTCAAAGCACAAAAAATGTATTTCTTGTGTGGTTTAATTATTTCCTACACACACACGTATGTCTGTGTGTGTGTGTGTATACTGTACAATGTGCGTACCAAAAATCCGTTCTAGTTACTATGGCTGCATAACAAATTATCCCACAACTTTGTGGCTGAAAACAATTACAATATATATTTTGTTCACAGTTTGGGCAGGGTTGGCAGAAATAGCTTATCTCTGCTTAAGTTGGCATCAGCTGGAGTGGCTCAAAGGCTGGGAGCTAAAATCATCTGGAGGCTTGCTCTCATGTCTGGCAGTTGATGCTGGCTGTTGGCTGAGGCCTTTGCTGGGGCTGTTGACTGGAACACTTTCTTCCATATGACAACTGGGTTCCAAGGAGAGCTGCCGAAGAGAAAGAGAGAGAGGGAGAGTGCAAGAGAGATCTGATGGAAGTCTATTCCAGGCAGAGGAAAATAGTAAGTACAATGTCCTGAAGTGAGAATTACTCAATGTGTTTGAGAGATAGAAAGAAGAGCAGTGTGAGGCCGAATGAGGGACACAGGGGTACAAGATAACGTCCAAGTTAGGCAGAGGAGGCAGATAGGAGTGTTTCAAGTTTTAATCAGTGAAATAATATTGTAGCAGATACTACCTAATGTGCTGGTTTGAGCACCCCTATATGTACAAGTATTTCCTACATAAGGAGCACCAGGATGAGGAGATAATGTATTAGATTTAGAGATATTCTCTTTGTGAACATATGTAAAAACTGATCATTAAAATATATCATCATGGACATTCTGATTTCTATAATTTAAAAATAACTTTACATTTAAGAACAATAAAGGCATTTTCTGAGTACACTATATTGGGTACATAACCTTTATTATACTAATGATATGCGACTTCACATAGCAAATATATTTTGCAGTCATTGCTGAAATCTCAGTGGGGGAGGTGTTATCGGGTATGATATGCTGAGGATTTGAAGATAACCTGATCTGAACGCAACCATGGGAAATTACTGACAACTTGCCACTTAAAAAAAATAATCTAGCCTAAGTGAAAAATAGCAAATGAAATGTTACTGGAGATAATGTCCCTTCCTCCCCACTCTCCTTCACCCTCATCTTCCTCTTCAGGTAAGCTAAATCACACAGATGAAGAGAAGACCATACTGAGTTCAGCATAAATGGACTTGAAATATCAGTGTGGGACAAAAGAAAAAATTTGGAACAAAAAGAAGGAAGTATTTTTTCCTTCCAGAGAGTCTAACTCTGTAGCCTTTAATTGGATTATTAAACCAAGAGAAAAAGGCCCTTTAGCAGCTTTCAAAGGACAGACACACTTTGCAATTGTTCTGCTTAAGCGCCTCGCCTTAATGCCTTTAATAATAAATTCAATTTTCTGGCAGGAGATAAATTCCTTCAGAAAGTTTCTCCAATCCAAATAAATGCAGAATTACTGGCATGCCCTGATGCTATTTGATTTACAAACCAAAAGGAGTGTAGCCCTTTGTGGGTGTTTGGTTTGGAACAAGTTAAACTTTCTGTTATCCACAGATTCCATGTTTTTGAGGCTCCACGGTGCCTTTCCTCTGCCTGGAATCACTGTTCCTGTCTTGCTAACAGAGGACATGTTCCAAGGAACCCAGTCATCCCATAGGACCCAGCACATACGTTATCTCCAGTGATTTCTCACATCTCCCCGATTAGTCATTCTCTGATCTGGGGTCTTACAGAAAGTAACTCTTAGAGAACTTTTTCCACTGTTCTGTAATTCATGATTGTTCTTTACCTAGGCTGTTAGCTTCTTAAGAACAGACTGTTGCCTGTTTAATTTTATCTGGTAGCACCAGCACGGTCCCTGGTGCACAGAGGAGAGAAAAGCCTGCTGAATATATTGCATTAACTCCGACATGCAGTTACCACCTATCCTCACATATTCCGTGCTTGTTTGACCCACGGTCTTTCATTAGCTATAACATGATTCATAGAGCTGCAGTGAGTATTAATGAAAAGTACAGATTATCTGACAGAGCAAAAATGTCATGGCGCTTTCAAAATGATTCATTACAAATAAAAGCAGTCAGAATAAGAACTGTAACTGAAATCCATGTTTTGCGGTGGATATGTTGACAAAAAAAATTATCCTGGATTATCCCACTGCAATAAAGCATATGTTATTTGATTTCCCATCACAATTAGGGGAATTGATATGTGTAACATTTTTCAACTCACTTTCAACACAAGTAGTTCAAACTAATGACTAAGTATATCATGGCAGCGAAAATTACTTGATGTTGTATTCCAGCTATGAAAGATGCTTTGTGCTTTATGTTAAAAGTAAAAAAGACAAATAGGTAGGTTATTTATAAGCATCTGCCTCTGGGGCACCAATCTTCCATATATTGATTCACCTTATATTATGAGGATTAGAGCTAAGACTAAATGATAAAAGATCTCACAGGGATAATTTTTATATTCATACAAATAACGTAGACGCTACAACAATCAAAATGATGACAAATACTAAATCTTACTTGCCAAAAGTAAATTTCTTGTCTATTCAGAATAGAAATAAAAATTTTGCTTACAGTATAGCACGTAATTTATTAGTTTTTCTCTGAATCTGGCCTTACCTTTTCAATTATTTTAAACATTTAAAACAAAAATGAAGAGCTACTTTAACTTTATTTATATTCTACCTTAATGTATAAATAAATTGAGATGGTGTACAAGGAAACTATAGAAAACAACTGGTAAATAGATGAAGAAATTGAGGCAGAAAAAAAAAAACCACACTGACAAAAGTAGGAAAATAGAGTGGATGAGCACAAAGAATGCAGTCATAATGGCCTGAATGGTTGCCAGGAATCCAGCAGGAAGCACAAAAGGACACTAAAATAGACAATTATTGGTTAATGCCCTTATTGCTAAATTAAATTGAAAGTATATAATTTTTTGCATATTTAATACAGTTTATTACAGTTGAATTGAACCATAATATTTTATTGATTATACTATAGTCATGAGTATGTTTAAGAAATAAAATGTATGTTCTTATGTCCTTTTCATAGTCTGGTTAAAAATGGCTACTTCTTTTTCTGTTACTTTTATCTCAGGGTACAAAGAGAGCTACATTTGTGAAAACATTCCCTGTCATTTGGGGAATATTCTCAGGAATAAGGTTGCTGGGTGTGCACATATTCAGCTTTGTACATATTCAGTTTTGGCTTCCAAACAAATTGTATCAATTTATACTCCCACCAGCATTGTATGAAACTTTTGGCTTCTCTACATCATTGACACACTTGGTATATTTTGTCTTTTTCGTTTTTGTCCTTCTGGGGGTCTAAAGTGACATCTTATTGTGCTTAGAGAAAAAACTCTTGCAGTAATATGGATTGGACTGGGAAGAGGACATATTGGATATAGACTTAATAGGATTCGGGGCCTGGGCATGAGAGGGTCATAGCAGAATAGCTGAGGTTGGGAGGCAGGATACCTGGAATAATGACAATGCCATTTTTTTTTTTTTTTTTGGTGAGGGAAATTAGCTCTGAGCTAATATCTGTTGCCAATCCTCCTCTTTTTGCTGAGGAAGATTGGCCCTGAGCTAACATCCATGCCCATCTTCCTCTACTTTATATATAGGACGCTGCCACAGCATGGTTTGATAAGTGGTGCGTAGGTCTGCATCTGGGATCCGAACCTGCAAACCCCAGGCCACCAAAGCACAGCACGAACTTAACCACCATGCCACTGGGCTGGCCCCAACAATGTCATTTTTAAAGATAGGGATACAGCCAAAGGAAAGACTTTTGGGGAGAAGGTGATGAAGGCACTTGAGTTTGAGGTATAATTAACACTTTACATGGGGTTACTGTGGTTTTGGACTTCTCTGAGCATTGCCATTCCCAGATTGTTAAAGAGCATAGTTAAAAAAAAAAAAAAAAAAACTAAAAAAAGGCAAGTTTTAACTCTTACTAGCCATGTTGTAATAATAAGTCAATGTATGCTTTGAAAAGATACCAGAAACCATGAAAGTGGTGTACAAAAGACATGGATTTCTGAAAGACTAGGTCTATGTGCTACTACTCAGTTCTTTGTAGCATGCTTTGCTCTATTAATGGTGAATTCCTGGCAAAAAATTAAACAAATTTTATGTAGAGCTGAAGTCATAAAGTTGGAAAAATGGGTGAATTGTTTGGTAATGTGGTTAGATGGACATTTTCTAAGAGAATTTTCTATTATAGGAATAGAAATTTGAACAAAATTCCGAATATTTTCAAAGGACTTCCAGAGACTTTATTCACATTTTAATCTATAGAAAACTCAAGCAGTATTAAAGTGTGATAGCTCTTAAAAATGCCATTAATTGGTCTACTTTAGGAAAAGTAAATTTTACTTACACAAATGTGGGTCTTTAAATAGAGGAATTTCAAGTAATATACTGACATATTGGCTCTAAATATATAAATTGAAATTTTAATCTTTTTTCTCCTAACATTTATTCCTATATACAACAGTTTTTGTATTTCGTTAACTAGAATGATCTACTCATGATAAAGGTCTACTCTCGAAGGTATGGCTAATTACCAGCTGTTAAAAGTAGACATTTTGTTCTAGATTTTGAATATTGCTAGGTTAAATAATTAAATTTAGACATAGCTTACAGTCCTTGTGTTTGAAAATTTTACTGGAAATTTGCCTTGAAGTTTAGAGTGTGTTTGTCTTTCTTCTCTTGTTCACCATTTGGAGTCCTACTAATTCTTCCAGGCTGAATGAGTTGGGAGTGGGTGGAGGTAATAACTGGGTAACAGAACACAGCCCCCGCCTAAATCTTTAGAGCTTATTGCACTAAATGCTTATTTCTCACTCACATCACAGGCCAGTGGTGGCCTTGGAGATTTTACTCCATATAGCTGAAAATTTTGAGATCACTAGGGAAAATGGGTTAAGTGCTTGTTATCTGGGTGCATTTACACATCTTTAGGAGTCAGTCAACAACAGCTATTGAGTGTCCTTTCTTATTATTTAGTCTTAAGAAAAACTAAGAGGAAATGATATTGTTTAAGACAAATAATTTCTTCTTGGGGTTTCATGTCCATAAAACCAACCATCCAGTACAATAGGCAATATCTTCACTTGGTGATAGTGACCAAGATGGCTTAAGGTTTCCCTCAACTTGACATAACTTTACCCACATTTCTTCCTGACTCCAGACTCCTGCCCTCCCTTTCTTAGAGCACTTACATTAGAAAACTGGTAAATTCTTTCTTTGCCCCTTTAGGATGTCAATCTTCTACAACTCAGGATTGCCTTTCTCAAGGACCTGGGAGCCATCTCTCTGAAATGAAATCATCGAGAGAGATAGTGTCTAACTCTCAGTCTCTGTGGGAGGGTAGGAGCCTAATTTTCATAAGCACCAATTGGCAAACACAGATGGCCTAATCACACTGACTGATGTCACCCTGATGTCCTTCAGGACTTTTCTATGAGCTCACCTCAGCACTTAAAACTCTCCTGCCCTTTGTTTCAGGGGATTGAGTTCCACCTCTCACTCACATTGCGTTAGTCTTGAATAAAATCTTCCTTGCCTGTTTAACTCCTTCCAGTAATTTTTCTTTGTGAAGGGTAGCCAGTACATAATTCAGAAGTGATTTTCCAAAAAAGTGCTTTTTAATCACTGCTCTAATTAACCTGTAATCTTTGTTCTTATGGTGAGTGTTCAGTATTTTGAGTATATTTTATTTCTTTTTCTATGAGTTTTGAAATCTAAAATCACAGAGAAATAATATTTTTAAACAAAGGGCATTTCTTTTAAAAACATTAACCATTGTCTATATCAAGTATCTTTAAAATGTTAATTTTCCTTCCCTCAATATTACAGCTAAATCCTAAAGAGAATTTTAAAATGTAGACAAAGCTTTAATCAAAAAGATGTTCAGGGGCCGGCCCGGTGGTGGAACAGTTAAGTTGGCGCATTTCAGTTCGGCAGCCTGGGTTTGCCGGTTCGGATCCTGGGCGCAGACCTGCTCACCGCTCATCAAGCCATGCTGAGGCGGTGTCCCATGGAGAAGAGCTATAACTCTACAACTATGATACATGACTATGTACTGGGGCTTTGGGGACAAAAAAGAAAAAAAGAGGAAGATTGGCAACAGATATTAATGCAGGGCCAGTCTTCCTCAAATAATAAATAAATAAAAGGTGTTCAAATTAAGGGGTTATTTATAATAGCTAAATTATGACACATCTAAGTCACAGGAAAATACTGATGATATGATGTTAAATAATAAGACAGGAATCAAATGGCATAATCAGTACCGGAATGTAAACAGTGGCTGTCTGTGCTTGGTTTATTATAGATGATTTTTATTTTCTTCACATTTTTCTGTATTTTAAAATTCAAAACCCATTTATTTTATCAAAAATAGATACTATTTAAAAAGGTCACCATAACACTATTTTACTGACTCTCTTGGGCTCCTAAGAGAAAAATAATCAAGAACTTTGCTTTTCAGGATCATAGATTGAAAAAAAGAACAATGCATTTTAGTCAGAAGTTTTTTTACAAATTTCATTTAGAATGAATGCTTTTCCAACTTGATATTTGAAAAATTTCTCTGCATTAATATTCACAAGCTTCAGTATTGATTATAATTAACCACCTTTAAAAATTTGTATTATAGGATTTTGAGAATTATTATAGCTTTTTTGTGTGTATGAGGAAGACTAGCCTGGAGCTAACATCCATTGCCAATCCTCCTCTTTTTTTTTTTTGCTGAGGAAGACTGGCTCTGGGCTAACATCTGTGCCCATTTTCCTCTACTTTATATTGGACACCGCCACAGCATGGCTTGACAAGCAGTGCATCTGTCTGCGCCCGGGATCCGAACCTGCGAACCCCGGGCCGCTGAAGCGGAGCGCGCAAACTTAACCACTATGGCATCGGGCTGACCCCCATTATAGCTTTTTTTTAATGTAAGAAATTGGTTGTCTTTGTATGATGAGTTAGATTTCACTTTGAGGAGAAAACTACTTTTTTAGTGATTCCAGAGTGAACAGTGTTCATCGTTCTGAAGATTTTTATTGTTATATTTGTTTTTCATGGCTCAATACTTTACAAGTTAGAGCATCACATTTCTAAGGTGCTGAGGCTTGAGTATTTTGTGATAATGTAATTAAGTGTAACTTCTTATTACACACAGAGCAGATTACAAACTTCCTCCATAGGCCCACGTGGTTTATGTCCTTGACGTCCTCTTCAGTGTCTGGGGTAACACATTTCCTGACAGCCTAAGCTTCCTGACCCCTTTCTCTCTTAGCCTTCCTCAGTGAGGCAGGGCTGTGGACGGGCAGATTTGTCCTGGATTTAAAAGGGTTTGTCTTCCGACCTGGAATGGAGCCCTTCTCACTTCTTGTATGACTGTGGCTTGTGAAAGAGAATGAAGTAACCAACAAAAATAGGGTACTTAATCTTCATTTGTCAAAGCTGTGGGTACTCTGCTTCTTCAATTTACATAATGAAAAGTTAAATAAATTTCTGCAAGATTCAATTTCTACAGATTTTCTATTTTTAAGCTGTGCAAATAAGTTTTTTTATAACTTGGTAAGAATGATAAATAAGAAAAATAATTCAATGTTTATTTGAATCTGCTATGGAATAACGTTATTTGCCTTATTTATGTATTAGTTTGCCTTCCAACTTATCTATAGTAACTACTGAAATATGATAAGATGGCCATATGTAATTTTGTAATGATAATGAAAATTCAGGAGATGCAGTCTATGTTTTAATTAGGTCCACCCATTTCTTAAGAAATTTTCTTAAAAACGCATATAAAATTAATTCACACTTTAAAGAAGTGAAGACTAAATTCTGTCCATTGATAAATGTACGCAGTTACTAGACTTTATCTAATTAAAAATTGTAATCTCTTTTCTGTACAGCTGCCTTATTCAATTGCACTGACAACCCCTAAGGTGGTCCTAGAAATTTTAAAAGCTTTTGAGTTTGAAACTGCTATGGGCTCTTTTCTATTTGATTGATAATATGATTTTTTTTTCTAAATGATTTATTTTTCTGTCCCGGGTAACATTACTCAGGTAGTTGGGATCGTAAAATAATCTCTTATGGAAATTATTTAGGTTAGATTTCAGTGTTTGAAACCAATGACCATTTGCTAATTGCCTAATAAATGCACATTACTATACTCATCTCTAGGAATCAAGGGACTGTGTTACTTGATGACTACCAAAGAAATAGAATTCATAGTCCCCTATGTTTGAGAAATATAGTTCTTCTCAAAAGAACTGTTTCTCCCTAATAGACCGAAATAATATGTAAAGGGGTTACTCAGTTTAGCAGGAAGAAAAACAATTTTTTTTTCTAAAATAGTATTCTGCTTTATTACTTGTATCACTTACAATCTTGGCAGAACCTGGACCAGTGCCTGGAAACGAATGGCATACTCCACTCTGGTAACTAGGCTCACTTAATGAATGGACTATTTGTAATGTGCAGGCAGAATTAAGGTAAATTGAAGAGGCTAACAACCATAGAAGATTCAGAGGTTTGCATGGGCAAGGGGAAACAGTGGTTACTAGAATCCTAAGAGGGCTGTAGCTGAAGGAGAGGAGAACCAGACAAGAGCTGTGGGCTTAGGTCAAGAAATGCAGCCACTGCTAACCTGCACCTGGCAGGGTGGGGGCCAGAGGAATAAATACCCCTCTCTCTTTCCTCCCATCCTCTGATTGCCTTCTGGTGCCTCTCATTGGCCAAACCCAAGCGGAATCCAGAAGGCAAGGCCTAGAAGTCAGCCTCTTGGGCACAGAGCATGGTGGAGAAGGATGGAGAACATATCTGGAGGACAAATGGAGGAGATTCAGTACCACATTTAGCATTTGATCTTAAATTTTGAGATAGCACAAATGTAGCATGGTTCTTTGGTGTTCCCATGAAGTAAATAAGGTGAACTTGACAAGAGCAAAAATCAAACAGCTGAATATGAAGTTGCCAAAACGATATTGGAACTATTTTAGAATGATGTCCTAAAGACAACTAAACTGTATTTTACACACCCAATAGAAAAGTCCATGATTCATTAGTGATCCTCGGTTCCCATGAGTCACTGTGATTTTTAACTTAAGAACTATAGGATCTTGCAGGTGGACTCATACCAAGCTCTTCACATTCAGTGGGTCAGGGGTTAGGTAAGCTGGGTTGTGCTAACACTAGCTAAAATGAGGTGTTAAGAAGTGCACGTTTTATACCACTCTCATCTACCATTCCCAAGGTCAATAGCTTTGTTCACCATGCCTTAATCATTATGCAGCATTGTGCAGAAAACTCATTTTGATTTGGATCACGTATAGATAGATAGTGGCGGTCTTACGTTGCACAAGACAAAAGATGATAAAACAAAGGGGGAAATCAGATTGTAGAAATGAGTCAGTGCTGGGGGCCAGCCTGGTGGCTTAGCGGTTAAGTTCATGTTCCGCTCTGGAGGCCCAGGGTCCACCAGTTCAGATCCTGGGCAAGGACTTACTCACCGCTCATCAAGCCATGCTGAGGCGGCGTCCCATATAGAAGAACTAGAAGGACCTATAACTAGGATGGGGGACCTACAACTATGTACTAGGGCTTTGGGGAGAAAAAAAAAAAAGAAAGAAATCAGTGCTATGTTCGAGAGAGCTAGGGTAATGCAATTACTTTCAAAATGTTCCTTTAATTATTGAATATATTCCTTCTGTAAGTAATTTAATTTTAGAACTTCAAATTGAATGTTACTTAGAAACCATTAATTTATAGCAGTAAATGGATATTTTACTTAACTTTTATGTTTTCAATATGAATAATAAGTAATAATTTGATTACTACAATATTCATAAAATAAAGTATTATCCAAGCAACACTTAAAGCAAGATTCAAGAGAAAATAATAACTAGCAACCATTGAATTTCCCTGTTGTTTTTCTGAAAGCTTGATTTATCCAAATAGAAAGACATCACACACACCACACAGATAGTTCAGAGAAACATACGTACATGTTATATATTAATATACAAAACTTCTTTTTTGTTTAAAGAATCTAGTAGTATAAAAATAATTTAAAACGACTTTCAAAAGTACTGAAGCATAATTTTGTGTCTTTAGAGTTAATGATAATTTTGTGGTTTTTTTGGCCTTGAATCCAAGAGGAAACCACTATAACTCTCTCTTAAAAGATTCTATTTGGTTTTTCTTTACTTTCTTTTGAGTGCGACCAATTTTTTCCTTGGAAGTCAATTTTGGACATTGTGTTTCTCTAACTTCTTGCTTTGGTTTTAATCATAAGTAGCCAAATTGACAGTAAACTTTTTTAAACAATCACTTTTATATAAGGTAATTTCTTGTAAACTAGTCACTGCTGTTTGGCTTTGGGTATGTAAGATGGAGCTTCCATAGCCCTATGGATAGAAGCACCTTTTGCTGTTTTCTAACTTGGCATTCCGTGTCCCCCTTTCCTTGTCCTGTCTACTTTATGAAATTCAGATGCATTATAATTTTTAATGTGCAACTTCCGAACTATTAAAATTAATAAGACACTGCATGAACTCACTCATATATGGAATATAAGTGGACACACGGACAGAGAGAACTGATTGGTGGTTACCAAGGGCAAGGGGGGTGGGGGGGGCACAAGGGGTGAAGGGTTACATCCACAAGGTGACGGACAAACAAAAATGTACAACTAAAACCCCACAGTGTTATAAACTATTAAGACATCAATAAAAAAATGGTAAAAAAAAATTAATAAGGTAAAATGTGGCAAGATAAACCACTTGATACAAATGATTTAAGTCCTCCTAACATTCCTACTTACCTTTCAAAACCAAGTTCAATCCTTTAAACTGCCTCCATGCAATCTTTCTGTGACTTTTTACCCAGACTAGTCCCTATTCATTCAGGTGTTCTGTAAACATTTATTGAGAATGCACTAGCTACCAGGAACTGAGCAAGCCTTGGGGACTCAAAGATGAATTAGACACAGTTTTGTTCACACAGTCTAATGGTGGAGTTAGATGTGTAAGCAGATAATTACAAGACCATATTTTCAGAGCCATAAAGAGCATGAACAAGGAACAGAGAGGTAAAACAAGGAATGTGGAGTGGCGAAAAAAGATCAACTCTATCTGGGGAGTCTAGGAAGGAGTACTCCAAAAAACTCGAAATGGATCTTGAAGGGTGACTAGTTTTCCAAGCCTAAAGGGGTATGAAGTGCATTCCAGGCAGAGAAAATCAAACCCTTGTGTAAAATGTGGAGGAGTTGGGCCTATTTGAGGAATGGAGTTAGGTCTTGGCCAGAAGGCGTGTTCTGAGATGGAAGCAGTGGGAGATTGAGGCTGAAGATGTAGGGTATGCCTGTTTATGAGGTATGGGGCTTGGGGAGAGAGGATTACCCTCTAAGATTACCTTTATTCCTGACCTCTTCCTCCACCATTTTGTCTCCCCAAAATTCCCATAAAAACTACATGTCAGAAACTGTGAGGGAAGCAAGACAATTTACACTGAGGGAATTAATAGAAATTTCCTTAACTCTTCTATAGGATCTGACAAATCTCAGGGAGTCGATGGGTTAGAGGAGGCATCTCTGAGTAGACTCTCTCTCCATAAATCGTACTATTGTCTACTTTTCTCAGATGTTTAAGTTATAAAATGAAGATAATAAAACATATCTCACCAAGCTATTGTAAGGCTCAAATAATATATGTGAAAGTCTTTAGTAACTGACAAAGTGCTATCAACCAATAGTATTTTGTTTAAAGTGACACTGGATCCCAACCTCCTCTATGCAGAACTAACCATAAAACTTAATTTTTCCTTTCTGTAACTGAGCCTCCTTTCAGTTCTTTTTTTTTTTTGCTGGAAAGGGAGTTGTCATGGGCTCTCTGCAAACAGACTCTGAGATGGAAAGTTGAGTATACTGGGAGAAAGTTGGTTTATGGGGAGAGCACTCTGGAGATACCCCTATAGGGAAGTGAGGAAGGCCCTTCAGAATTGTCTCCAACTGAAAAAATAGGCCAAGCCTCAGTCCCTGCATCAGTCATTGGCTGGGAGGCACCTCTGGGGGAGGCAGTTCCCAGCCAAGGCATTCCCAGGTGAGCAGGCAGCTGTGCACTGTCAGTAGCAGAGAGCCCTGGCAGCTGGAGCATGGGCGCCTCCATCTGAAGATGGGATCTGGTCAGAGTGCCACAGCGCTCACTACACTTTCCTGTCCTCCACCTGATTCCAAGATGAAGTCTGAGGTGTGAGCTGCCCTTGCCCGTGAAAAGACAGGGCTTCCAACCAGGAAGAGGTTTGGGGCATCCCCCGCTGGAAAAGCAGGAAGACTCTCATCTCGAGGGTCTTTTGGGTTATATATACACTCAGGGCTTTCCAGAGAGATTTTCAACGTCAAGTTGCCTCCTCACTACACACCTTTTATATTTGTTTCATTTATCTGAGCCCCAAAATACTGATTTCAATTATGGAACACTTTTTTTTTACATTTATGTAACCTCATTGTCATATGTACCTAATGATGACTTAAATTTGTGTACTATTTTTTACGTGAGAAAAGCAGTTTTTAAAGCAATAAGTGTAGTGTAACTCAAAATTAAGAAAGATTTTTGTGGGGCCAGCCCCATGGGGTAGTAGCTGAGTTCTGTGTGCTCTGCTTCAGTGGCCCGGGTTCATGGGTTCGGATCCCGGGTGCAGACCTACCCCACTTGTCAGCCATGCTGTGGTGGCGACCCATATATAAAATAGAGGAAGACTGGCACAGATGCTAGCTCAGGGCTAATCTTCCTCGACGACAACAACAACAACAAAGGTATTTGTATGTGTATCTACATATGTATGCATAGAAGAAAAGCTGGAAAGCTACACAATGAAATAGTAATATTATTCCTGTATGATGAATTATTTGTGATTTGAAATTTTTTTCTTTTTAAATAAAGTTTTGCATTTCTTTGACATATTATTTTTATAATCACAAATAGGCAAGAAAAGTATTTCAATAGTTATATAGTTCTTTATAGGATACAAAACGCTTTCATATATGTTTTTACTTGTAATACATCTAGCTTCTTAATCATGTCAGATGACGGGAGGTCTTGTGGGGATTATTTTACAGATATGAAAACTGATTATTCGAAGAAGTTCACATACAAGTTCACACAGCTATTATGTTGATAGGATCTCTCCTAGAACTTGGATTTTATAAGTCCAAAGTCAGTACATTTTCAACCATGTCCTTCTTCCCTCCAGCTATAGTGCTTCACAGTAATTACCATGCTTATTACCATGCAATTAACTACCTTTTTCATACATGTACAGCCTCTTTGGTTTGTTTCACATGTAGCATAGCCATCTTCTCACTACTTAAAAAATCAAAAGGAAAAGGGCTTATGATTACAGAGGTCAGCAGAAAACTATTCAGGCAAGAATAGTCATTAAATTCAACTGACACTTTTTTCCAAGTAAGTTGCTCAGATTTAAGCCTTCAGGAAAGTATAAAGTTAAGTTTTTCCAGGAATTGTAAAATGTATTTCATGCCTCACCTATTAGAATATTTTGAGTATTACACCTTGCCCATAATATAGCAATATTGAAAAACCTAAGAATCTCTTTTAACATATTCTGTACAAATTTCATATTGCCTCATGCATACATTATAATTTTATACCAAAATGATGTTTTATATTAAAGTAGTTACATATAGTAGATTATAGCAATATATGAGAAATTAGGTCAATTAACTTGGTTAGTTTTCCTTTAAGGACTGTGCTTGAGGAAATATTTCTCAATGAAAGCCAAGGTGGTTCATCCAGAGCAATATAAAATAACAGGATGTCTATAAAATAATTTGAGGGCATAGTTTATAATACACTGGATGATTGTCTTATTGGGAGAGTTCAAGGATTGATGATAACATAGTAGCGCATTGAGCACAAAAGAACTAGATCTTTCTTTACCTTTGAACATAGGTGCGCATGAACAATTCTCTCTGGTCATAAATAGAAAAATATCTACTTTGTAGTATGTAGAGTTAGAACCTTCAGGAGGAGACCACAAGTTCTCTGGGCATTTTGAGGCTTTTAGAAGAGAAGTTGGCCAAAGAGGCTTTTGTAGTTTTGTGGTAGTAAGAGGTTTTGAGGTGATAGCTAAAAGTGAGCGGAGTCTTCATGGAGACCCAGCACTGAAATATGTGGAATGTCAAGGAAATAATTCCAGGTGAGGGAACAATGTGACCAAAAATACATTTGAATTACATTACATTAGAATTGAACTCTGATTCCTTTGGTTGTCAGAGATACTGGTCTAATGAGTGAAGGCAGTTCAAACTGGGAAGTAAGAGTAGATAAACGGGATGGGACCAGATCAGAGGGAACTGGAAGAAGAGATGGACAGAAGAGATGGAATTTAGAATGTGGCGAAATAGTAAATAGTGTTTGAGCAGACAAGTGTTGTAATGACTGGTACCATCTACACCACACAATTATTCCAAGCAGTAAACCAGCTAGGTTTTGGTAACATAAAATTGAAGTTAGAGGATTATGATTAGGCTGGTGGCATCAAAAATTAAGAAGGGATGTGTATGAGATTTTAAAAATTCAATGACTTTTTTTTCCACTGACCAAACATAGGGTATAAATCTCCTTTTATCTTCTATTTTACGTTGTATAAAACACAAAGAATTTAGACCCTGAAGGACTGGAACTTTAGTGGTTATATGAGACGAGGAAACTGAGTCTTTAAAGAAATGAACTGGTTGGTCCAGACCTATGCAGACGTTGTGGCAAGACCCCAGATTTGGCGTTAGAACACCTGAGTTCAACTTTGGGCTTTGCTGCTCATTGGTTTTGTGACCTCAGGCAAGTCTTTTTTTTTTAAGAATTTATTTATTTATTTTTGAGGAAGAGTGGCCCTGTGCTAACATCTGTTGCCAATCTTCCTCTTTTTTTCTCCCCAAAGCGCCAGTACATAGTTGTGTATCATAGTTGTAGAGTTGTAGCTCTTTTTTATGGGACACCGCCTCAGCATGGTTGGATGAGCAGTGAGTAGGTCCCCAGGACCTGAACCGGTGAATCCCTCACTCGTGAAGCGGAAAGCGTGAACTTAACTGCTACGCCACGGGGCTGGGCCCTCAGGCACGTCTTTTAACCTCCAAGAAGCTAAGTTTCCTCTTCTGCAACAAGTGTAGATAGAAGCGCTTGCTCTGCCTGTGTGCAACCTCTTATGACTGATGTGAAAATTAAGATGCTTTGCAAAGATGCTACACAACTGTAAGGTATGAGGATCTGCAGGAAGGTTGAAGTAGAATTCAGGTCTCCAACAATTTTGGTCAGTGTGTGAATCCTTTTTGCCTGCTTTCCCTTTTGCTCATGAATGCTCCAAGTTCTCTGAAGTCTGATGCAAGGCTATGACACATTCTTCATGGGGAAGAGATGTCAGAAAAACTGTCCCTCCATTGTTCCATTGTTCCATTGATCCATTGTTCTGACAGGTGTCAATTCACAATTCCTGGAAATATTTTTGAAGGTTCAGATATCTATTTGGGTCTGAGATAAAAGCTTTGATGCTCTCTATGGCTCACTCTTCCAAATCTGACCTGTTATCATGTAAAGCTTGTCAGGAGGTTTTATATTTTGTTGCATGAAAATTAAAACTTTCATTTATCATTTCAATGGCCCTAGAGATTTCCTTTTGCTATCCTATCCAGAATAATGAATATACACTAAATAGAAAGGCCTCAAGGGGTAGGAAAGTTTGAGGCTTTGAAAATGCATGGTTATTGTCATAAAGCAGTATATTCCAGTTGGGAAATAATGGTGACAATCATGTGCACCTCATTTTATCAGAGAAATGCCTACTGCCTGGGCTGGAGATACCAAAAATGCTACTGACTAGAAATAAAATTGGTCCCATAGCCTGAGGGAAAGCTGAGAAGGCAGGCCACTCCAGTTATGGGTTTTATAAAGATGCTGAGGAAAGGAGTAACGCGGGCCATTATGCTTGATATCTTGTATGACACAGGTTAGTGTCCTTGTATTCTTTTTGGCTAAAGTTACATGCTTTATAACTGACACTTTCAGTAGCCACATTTTTATCATATTAACTGTTACTTCTAGATATTTTATCTTTTTGCTCTTATTGAAAATGGGAGCTTTACTTTTTGTATACTTTTTGACTGGTTATTGTTTTTTATAGTAAAAACATTATTTTCTTTTAGTATTTACTTTGTAACTAGCCTCCTCACTTAATTCTCTTATTAATTATAAGGATTTGGGAGTTGATTTTTCTGAAGATTTTTTAAGTAGACAATCACAATGTCCTGTATTCTAATATATATATCTCATTATTTCCTTTTTTTTCCTGTAGAGGGGCACATCTTATTTCATTCATTAGAGTTTGCAGAATAACAATGATAATGGTGATGCTTGTTAGCTTGCCATTCTTATTCCTGGCTTCAATGAGAATGTCTTCACTGCTTCACTGTTATGTATGATGCTGGCTATTAGTCGATCATATATTTTTTCAAATAGGCTTTGATTATATCAGATAACATTCTGGCAACCATTAAGATGATGATATAATTTTTATTCTTTTACTTATTAGTATTTTATTAATTATGTCAAAATAACTTCATTGATATAATTTTATTAATAGATTTCCTTATGTTGAACCATGCTTACTTTCTTGGACTTGGACAGACTTGAACATCATTGCTAGAACACCATTCTCTTCTGGCTTACTTCCTACTTTTTTTCTCTCTCTCAGTCTCCTTCACTGGTTTCTTCTCTCTAATCTCTTAATGTTTGAGTGCCCCAGATAAATCTTTGATTTATTTCTTTCTACCCTTGAAATGATTGAGTCTCATGGCTTTAAATACTATCTATATGCTGAAGCCTTACAAATTTATATCTCCAGTTCAGACTCTTTCCCAAGCTCCAAACATGTTGATCTAGCTATGATATCTCCTCTTGGAGTCTAAATTCATCTTAAATACAATATCTTCAGAACATTTCTTGATCTTCCTCCTTCAAATTTGGTCAATTTATAGCCTTCGCAATTGCAGTTCATGGCAGCTTTCTAGTTGTTAAAGATAAAAACCATGGAGTCATCATTGCCTCCTCTCTCTCCAATACATCAGCAATTCCTGATGACTGTATTTTCAAAATATATCCAGACTCCAACCACTTCTTACCACCTGCACAGCTACCACACTGGTCTAAGCTACCCACTTGCCTGGAATACACTATAATCTGTTTTCCCTGATCCCAACTTTTCCCACTACAGTCTACTCTCAGCACAGCAGGCAGAGTGATTCTTGTACAATGTGGATCATCTATGTTATTGCTCTGCTCAAAACTCCCGTCTCCCCATTTCACTCAGAGTAAAAGCTAAAGCCTTTCTAAGGTAGCCCTAGAGGACCTGGCCCCATTACTTCTCTGACCCTGTCTCCTACCCCTCCCATGCTTCACGCTGCCCCCACCCCACTGGCCTATTTGTTGTTCTTTGAACTTGCCAGGCATAATCTGGCCTTAGGGCCTTTGCTCTGGCTGTATCCTTTGCCCAGAACGGTACTCCTCAAAGTATGTACGGGGGTAACTCCCACATCTTCATGTTTTTGTTCAAATGCTATCAACTCAATGGAGGTCTATTCCTGACCTCCTTATTTAAAATTGCAACCCACCCCCTCTTCTCATCACCCTAGACCTTATTCTTCTCTAGTTTTTCTTTTCTGATCTCACTTGTCACTTAGTAACTTATTGTGTAATTTACTTATTTATGATGCCTATTGTTTATTGTCTTTATTCCCCTGCTATAAAGAAATCTCCATGAGGCAGAGATATTTGTTTTGTTTGTTGATACATCCTAAGTACTGAAAATTATGATTTGTTTTATAGATGCTTAATAAATATTTGTAGAATGAATTAATGGATGCATTGAATCCCACTTAATTATGTCAGATACTTCCTTTGATTCACTGTAGGATATGCTTTACTAACATTTTGCTTAGGAATTTTGCACTTATGATAGTGAGATTGTTATTTTAATATTCTTTTTTTTGGTGATATATTAGTCTGGTTTTAATATCAGGATTATGATAGTTTTTTAAAAACAATCAACAGGTTTTCAAGATTTTTCTACACTGGAAGAGTTAAAATAGCATAGGAATGGACTGTGTTTTGGAGAAAGAATTCTGCCATAAAACTGAACTTGGCTTCTCTTTGGAAAACTTGTTCAATTTCTTTCATCTTTTTTTATAGAAAATTCTTTTCATCAATAGTTCTAATTTTAATGTTAGCATAGTATTTGCTCATAGTTTAAAAATCTGTGTTTCTGAAGTTATATCTTCTTTCTCACTCCTAATGTTGTGTATTTGTATTTTTGTTTTTGATAAACTTAGCTTATTTCCCTAGTTGTACATTAGGTTTCCAAAAGTATAAAGAAGGTTATAACTCCTGGTTTCTTTTGAATATAATTTGTTTCAATGTCTGAATGTAGCATTTTCCCAGCTGAAAGTATTGCAGCAACCAGAAAGAAAGTTTAATATGTAAAATGTTTTATACTATGAATGAAAAATGAAAGTCAGCTTTTATGTTTATTGACTTTTGGTGTTGGGAGGGACTCTAGAAATTATCTTGGCCAATGGCCTCAGACTCACTTTTTGTGTCTGAGGAAACCAAGGATCTAAGTAAGTGATTTCCCTAATAACACACCTACTTGTGGCAGTTAAAGAGGACATTTTCATTTGTTTGTAAAGTCATAACTGTTTTTTAAATTAAGCATTCATCAAAATGTTATATAGATAAAATGATGATATGTGCAATGCAGCATTTTAACAGATGGTAGTTTTTTGACATAGTGCTTTAGAAAAGTAATGTTGACATTCTGCATTCGCTAGAGTAGACAGACATTTTGCAAGATGTTAAAAGCAGCTTATATTTAAAAAGACTGGAGAACTGTGGCTGGGAATTCTGACCTCAGCCAACGTTTGCCAGCCGAATTCCTCAAATAAATATTCTTTACCACAGCTGAGGACATTTGGCCCTGTCTGGAGACATTTTTCATTGTCACAACTGGGTGGGGGAGGTGGGCATCTACTGAGTAGAGGCCAGGGATACTGCTAAACATGCTACCATGCACTGGAAGTCCCCCACAGCAAAGAATTATCTGGCCCCAAATATCAATAATGCCAAGGTTGAGAAAACCTGACCCAAGGTGATGACTCAAATTGATGGTGGCAGTCCTGTATTTACTGTGGCTTGTAATCACTTCAGAGTGAATACTACATTGCATTTTAAAGCAAAGTGTATTCTATGAAAATGAGTCCCGTCAGACATTCTGTGAGAAAATGATCAAATATGCTTGGGAAACAATGCATATTCTATTGCCCTCTTGAAGATCCACAGGGAGAACCAGCACATTAAAGGCTCTGATATGTCCTGCAGTGAGAATCCACTTAACTTTGCTTAACTCAGAATATTCTACCTTTATTATACCATGCAGCATTTTGACATAGCCTCTATAAACACTCCTGAGAAGAGGCTTCGAGAAATGCAGTCACTATGCTTTATGGTTCTCAAAGCCCGTCCACGTTTGATTTCATTGGATTCTATCAACCATTCTATAAGATATAATTCTAAAATAACCTCAGCATTTCTACCAAATGATCTTCCTATCCTAGCTTACCTTTCCTCTTTTATCTCCTGGAGCCAGTAAAGATTTTCTGTCAATTAAGATGGATTTATTATTTTTCTTATTACAATAAAATAGACTAATCTTTTAGAAAATATATAAAATGCAAATAACCAAAGCAAAAAATTCCCCATAACTCCTCCATTGTTAACATCTTTTTATCTTTTCAGGGTTTTTTTTTTTCCTGCCAAGATATTTTAAAGTGAAATAGCACTGTAAATGCTTTTTATAAACTTGCATTTTTCTTGGTTAAAATCTTTAACATTCTAGCATTTTCATTTGATACTATTATTACTATATCATGATAATAACAGAAAATGAATATTCAAGTATCAGTTGGATAACTGATGGGTATTTCACTACATGGCAATGTGATGCTTTATTTAAGAAGCCCCCTGTTAATGGGAGACTATTAGTTTTCTCTTCTGGCTAATTTTCAGAATTCTGCAATGAGCAATTTTATACATATATCTTTGCACACATTTTTAATTATTTCTTTAGGAAAGTTTCTAGAAGTGGAATTATTGTATTAATAGGTGGGGAAAGGCGTAGGTCCGGGTATGGTGATAGCGGTGATGGATGTAGATTTTAAGGTTTTGATGATAAAAAACTGCCTTTGAGAAAGGCTATACAATTTTACATTCCCATCAGTGGTGCAGAAGAGTGACATTAGGTATCTCATCTTATCTTGTCTTATTGTGATAAGAACACAGCATGAGGTCTAGCCTCTTGTCGGGTTTTTAAGTGTACAATACATTATTACATTGTATTCTTACATTACTTGGATTTGTCTCTTTTTTTTTCATTTTCCCTGCTATTAGGCTATGCCCAATCTCTCAATTTTTGGTTTTCTGGTTGTCATACTGTTTTGCCCACCACTATTTCTTTGCTCATGCAGGCTCAGTTCAAATTCTTGTTTCTCTAAAAAGCCTTCCTATGTTAATTAGCACCAAATTCCACACTTCACAGTTTGATGTGGCCTTATGTTGTGTTTAATTTCATCATATGCACATGTCTTAGCTATTTGACCAGCTTATTTGTGCTACTAGAGCCCAGCTCTGAACATTTGTTATGTCTCAGTCACTGTGCTAGGCCCCGAAGCTGTGGGAACAGAGTGGACACAGCCCTTGCTCTTGAAGTGCATACAGTTTGTAGAGAAAATAGAGAAGAAGCTGACTATGAAAAGCACTATGACAGCAATAATAGAGTACTACATGAGTACAGATTGGGGATTTGGTGCTAGGGAGGGCTTCCTGGAGGAGAGGTCCTCAAGGGGGAGTTTTGAAGAATGAATAGAAGCTCTGAGTAGTGAAGGATAAGTAGGTGAAGACATGGGAAAGTCTGTTGTGAGCATATATATGTACATTTGTGTGTGTGTAACATGCCTGGGAAAGAGGACAAAATGTACATGGAGGAGTAGCAAGAAATGAGCCTGGAGAGATTGGGAGAAAGAGGACAAAGCCTGAAGGGCTGTATGGGTGCTACTAAGACATTTAGTCTTCATCCTGATGATACCAGAAATGTGGAGGTTGGATTGACCCAAGGATGCTGGGAAGCCATGTTTATAGTTCCTTGCTTGCCCACACTACTAAGTGAGGGGCTGGTCCCAAACCTCTGTGTGTTTGTGTGTGTGTATTTCTGATTTGTTAAGGATTCCTGGACCTGTCATTTAATTTTCTTGGGGCTTAGCATCCTAATTAGCATCCTAATTAATAAGATAATTATGTTCACAATTATACTCCTAGTACAGGACTTAAAATAATGAGAATGGGAACGGACGGAGCATATTATTTAGTGAAAACGTGTCTGAACTGGTGCAGAAGTTACAGCTTCCCCTTCCTGTTTGGCCTGAGTACATTTACGAGCATGTGTGCCCTGCTCCTTCTACCTCAAGCTCATTTAATGAGGTTGTGATATGTAGGGCTGGTTTATTCAATCCTTTGCGTTGCCTTGGGAGACTTTTTACTCAATTATACACAGGAAAGATGAATAGAGTTAAGCAGACAAGAAAGACCTCTCTCAGAGAAATCATATTTTTGTCAGAAAATAAGTCATTTTTATTCTACTGAGAGAAAAGGAAGTTTTGTTTATGATATGATTTAATTTTTAGAAATTCAATTATAGCTTTTAAAATAAAGCTTTGGATCCTGAAAACGTAATAGCAATAAAAATAGACACCACTGAATTCTTTTCTCTACATAGGGATTTCTACTCAATTTAAGAACTCATTGTTTAACAATGAGTCTTAAAATCACATTTGCTACTTTATTCATATTTCAACCAGATAAAAGACTTTGCTATTTTATAGCAATAGCTTGTTTTTTTGTGCAGAGTTAAGATGCTGATAGCAACTTTTCACACTTTGCCATCTAGCTTTACCTAGTTACAGAATAATTTACTACACTGACAAAGAGTACTCAGTAACTGGAATTACTCAGGAGAAAAAATTCTTTAAATTCAAATTGCTATATTATAATTACAAGCAAATTGTACTAGCTTTCTTCAAAGAACCCTATTAAAAGCCTTAAGCAGTCTTGTCATCCCCATGAGGTAGTTGCTTTTCACTTTATGGATGGAGCAACTGAAGTTAAATGATTTGCTCAGAGTCAAAGAAAAGGCTTATGTGAAACCTAGTATTGAGAAAAGGTATTATTTCTTAGAAAAGCTTCTAAGGCTTTACTCAGACCACTGGTCCAGACCTACCCACCTTCTTGCAGCTGGAACATTGCCTCTGGCCCAGATGTGCTGTCAGGTGCAATCAGGAGAACTACAAAGGAGCTCTTCTATGTTGATCAACTTCAAGACTCTTTCAAGTAATTGATATCCTGACAAAATCTAAATGATAGGTCACCCAGTGTGTTTGGGAGACAGATTGTGAAGTGTTTCCTGTTTGTCATATAAATATTTGAGGCGGTGCCAGGTACCATCTCAAGGTTAACTAGACTTATATACTTACAAACCAGGGATTGGTATCTGACGTTAGTATCAAAAAAGAAGAAAACTACAGTTATCTACTGGCATTTAAGCATTCAAGACACCCAATGATTCATGTTTGCCTAAAGAACTAAGGTGGTTCATTGGCAGAAATGTACTTTCTGCCTATAAATAGGAACATTAATGTATTGTTAAATTTTAATAGACGTTAATTTCCATTTCATCAACTTATTTTGGAATTTATAGCATTTTATTTACCTTGTATTGTTTGCCCCTCCCAAGGACTTGTGCAGAAAAGTGTTCCTTTTTTTCTGAATATTTTGGAAATGTTGTTGTATATGGAGAAAAACGAACCATTTAATGCTTCAGTTACATTAATAATCATTACCAGCAGAGTCTAACCTGGCAACTCTGACAGTAACAGTCTACAGTGAGAATCTATGTCTTGGATGAAATGTGCAAGTCTACCTCTCATACCCCTTAATGATCCTTGCATGACTAATACACAGTGACATTTAAGGAGCACTCATCTAAAACTGTTCATATTCATTTTGAAAATATTCATCTGTGGCATATTCACCAGCAAGAAATGCAGCTGAAAAATCATTAACCCCTTCTTCATTGGTGTTATAGAATGTTATAGGATTTGTGCTTTCTGATCACACTCTGCTAACATGACCAATGCAATACTACAGAGTAGATTAAGGTGTTTAAAACACAATAAAAGACATTATTAGAGATGCAATCAGTAAAATGAGAAGTTTTTGGGAAGCCTATAAAATGTGAATCTCAGAGTATAAACCAGTACAAAGGGAAATAGCCTGAGGAGGACATTTAGAAAGTGATTAGAATAATAGAGTAAAGAAGGTACTGAGATGAAAGGAGTCTATGGAGCTAATTAGGTTGCTCTATGATACAGTTAATGATTGAAAAATGTCTGAAGCATTTGTATGAGTTAATATGGCAGCCATGGGTCTTCAAGGTATTTTAAGATAGTATATTTGGAAAGATTTTGTGAGTGCAACTGTTCCATTTGACTTCATTGAATTTGCTAATAGCGATTCTCCTTTTAAAATTCCAAGTCTGTGTTTTAAGTAGAGTTTCTCATATCTTTCTCACTCTCTTTCGCTTTCATTTTATATATATAATATCTTTATCTACCTACCTGATTCTATTTTTAATTCTCCATCCCGAACTCCAGAATTGCAGAGAAGAGTAGAGGAGTAAGTACTCAACATAACACCTTGGTTGTCTTCACCTCTAGGTGAAGAAATTTCCAGCATCTCTGTCAGATGTGACCAGCCTCCTTTTGATGGGAAGGAAACTCATTACTTTTTAAAACAGCCCATTACATTATTTTTTTGTCAATTAATTGTTGCAACATTCTTTTGCATATTTATTTTAATTCTGTAATTTCGATCTCCTGGTTCCCAGTGAATTTAAGACCTATTCAAACAGGTCTTCGTGTCATGTTTCTACTCAGTGTACATGTCCATTTTTGAATTGTAGTACCAGTATTTTAGCATATTTACCTCCTTCACTTGTTCTTGATTTTTTTAATTCCTGTGCCTTGCCCTGTGCCCAGGGCAGTTTAGGAAATCACCAAGCATTTGCTGAACAGATCAGTGAATACCCTTTCTCTGTCTGATCATGATTGTTTCTACTGCTAGCCTCTTGCCTCCAGCTGGGTCTGGACTGAACTCAACTACTGCGTGTACCTGTGACCTGGCCAAACTATACTCTGGACTAGAAACATTTCCATAGTCAGGTTTCCAACGGCTTGCTCTGTCCCATTTAGAGAATGATGGAATCTACAGAGGAAGTTTAGATGCCAGCTGGCCAGAGATACCACCTTCCAGCCCCAGGTGTTACTGAACCAGGTTCATTTTGCCCACCGCATGGTATGCCAGTCACCGAGATGATGAGTTTGTAGCAGAGAAAGGGTTTGTTCACAAGGCAGCCAAGCAAGGAGATGGGAGAACAAGTCTCAAATCCACCTCCCCAAAAATGGGGATTAGGGATATTTATGGGATAAAGTAGCAGGATGGTGTGAAGTGTGGGGATAGATGATTGGAGGTAAGGAGGAGTGAGGTAATCAATGATCTGTGCAAGCCATAGTCAAGCTTCATGGCTCTTCATAGGATGCATGTTCACAAAATGGTGGTGTTAGTATGATCTGAGGGTGGGACTTTTGGCCCCCTGATGGCAATGGGCCACCTATGGGGCATTCTCACAGGCCCAGTTGATGAGTCAGTGCTCTCAACCAGCTTGGACCAGCCTGATCTGGGCAAGAGCTGACTCCAGGTTCCTCAAAAATATCTTAGGCAATGGTTACTATAGTGACCCAGATGTCAGGGATGTCATCGAAAGGGTAGGTTCTAGTAATAACCACTGTAGGGGCACTAGCCTGCATTCCCTTTAACAGCCATGTGTTCTTGAGGCCCCTTGTCTGGGCTGTGCACCAGCACTCATGATGATAACCTGGGCTTGGCTAACCCAGCGATTTCTTGTGGGAGAGTTAGCACAAAGACCATCATGGTCTGAGGGAACATGGAGGCCCTCTGGGGGAAGTGCTGGTCCTTGGAATACAGATCATACAGGGACAATCCCCCTTGGCAAGCAAGTGGCCTTTGTTCCTCTGCCTACTTAAGCAAGCTTCTCTCAGGGGGCGGTAGTGGGTGCACAGTTCTGTTCAGCTGGCCGCCACTGGACATTCCCTGTAAGTAACTCTCAATAAACCTATGTGTCTCGTTTGCCGTCTCTGGGTCTTTTCTTCGGTCTCTTGGCAACCTATCCCACACTGCTCACCCAAACTGGGCGTGTGGCCAAACAACCCCCAACTAAGTATGGTCAAGGCAAATTGGCTGCTGGTTTCACAGCTTCAGGCCCTGCAAGAGTTTGACATTGTATACACACATATTCAGGACCATTTGATATGTTGAGGAAAGTTAATGGAATGTCAAAAGATGTTTCAATTCTTCACCATGTATTTTTGTGTTTATGTGTGTTTTAAAACTATGGATCTTCAAATATCCATTTTTCATTCCCTTTTAAAACACACTCTATTTGTTAATCACTAGGCCCATATCAATGCATATGAAATAGTGGTCCATATTTTCATGGACTTTTTTCAGACATTAAGACAGTAAATAACAATGTGTCTATCTTATAGAGTGCCATATATAGGAAGTTATCTGCAGGAGAATGTGATGATCAGTAATATACTCAAAAAAAACAAGAGTCAGGACAGACTGGAGGACAGGGCACATAACAGAGACAAGCTGAGTTACTAAAAATCTCTTATATACCCTCTTTTTTTTTTTTTTTGTGGGGAAGACCAGCCCTGAGCTAACATCTGTTGCCAATCTTCCCCTTTTTGCTGAGGAAGACTGGCCCTGAGCTAACATCCGTGCCCATCTTCCTCCACTTTATATGGGACGCCGCCACGGCATGGCTGACAGGCAGTGCGCGTCCGCGGGCGCCTGGGATCCGAACTCGCGAACCCCGGGCTGCCAAGCGCGGACTAAACCGCTGCGCCACCGGGCGGCCCCCCCCTCTTTTTTATGATTAAAACAAAACAAAGATAGGTGGGTGAGAATAAGTGAAAGCAAGAGAGAATGAGCACATGTACCGGACAAGAAAATGTAGAAGATTTAGTTGAAATCTTAAGTAAAGTTTGAGGATGGAGGAGAGAAGACATGGGCTCAAGTCTAAAAGGAAATTAAAGTGCAATTGTTAAAATCAAGAATTTAGTGTCATGAATTGAGATGAAGAGATGCAGCTGGGGGGAATAGAGTGAGGAGGAAGTAAAATCAGTTAAAGATGTGAGCACTTAGGGAATTCAATACTTGTTGATTTGCTGTTTGGAATGATGGTAGATCCATAGGTTGAACAATCAGTATTAGGGTTCAGAGTTAGGGAGGAAAGAAGGAGATAGAGAGAAAGCTCACTCTGGAACAGTGATTCTCAACCTTGGCTGCACATTGGGATAACACAGGGCGCTATAGAAAGTACTGCCCTCTGGGACCCAACCCCAGAGATGCTAATATAGTTGGTTTGATGTGTGGTTAGTGTGCTGAGTTTCAAAAGCTCTCTAGCTGATTCTCATGTACAGCTAAGATTGAAAACCACTGCTCTAGAATTAGAGGAGGCTAATAGTAATGTTTTAGGGAAACAGCTGAAGAATATTAGTTAGAATTAAGCACCTTGTCAGGATCTGAAAGGTACTTGAGAGAGGAAAGCAAGAACTCACTAGAACTGGAAGTCATTTAGACTTGGGCCAGCAGGTGATAGCATTTTTACAAAGAAAAGATAAGAAGAAAGAAAAGTGAAATGATTAAGGGAAGTAGAATGCAGAGCTGAAAGCAGAATCTCCATTCAAAGCTTAGGTAAGATTCATTTAATTATTCATTTAACAATTATTTTTTGGTAACTACCCTGGGCACTGAGCTTGGTATTATGGCTACAGCAGTAAACAACAAAGTCAGAGTTGCTGATCTCATGGAGCTAAAATTTTAGTGAAGGAAAGAGAGGGAGACAGGAAAGAGAGAGAGAAAAGGAGAAAAAGGGAGAGAGGAGGAGACGTATGTCTTGAAAGAATTGTGCATGTAGCAAATGGCACATAGAGCTAACTGGAATCACATAGATGAGAAATGAAATTTTGAGAGAGAATTGTATTCCAGAGAACTAAATGCGTTTGTGACTGTTGAGATAAAAAATAATCCTTGGGTCCCCAAATCTCTAAAGGTAGGAAGCAGGCTCGGTGCCCAAAGGTGAGGTGGGGGGCAGGTGTTATATTTTTCAGTGACTATTTTCTAAGTGGCCAAGTTGGGTGATGGAAAAGACCTTCCCCAAGGTCAAAGCCAAGGTCCTGAAGAACAATGTACTGGGGAACCCCTCTCCAGGAAAAGTGTCTGGCCCTAATCAAAGAACATTCCCTAGCTCTAGGTGGGATTCCATAATTATTATGGAATGTTGACTACTTTATCTCTTCTTCCCATTCTTTTGCTTTCTGAATGGGAGTGTTTATTGCAGTTATCCGGTCCCTGTTTCACTATTGTATTCAAGGTATATGTGGGGGAGATAGTTTATTTATTTATTTTTTAGCTTTGTAGAGCCTATCACATATTACCAATAATCCTGGACATTGAGCTTGATACCATTGCTGGATATAGTATTAAGTAGTCTTCATAGGGTGGAGGGTAAGTATGGGACTATGGGTAAGATGGTGAATGGACTATTTGATGACTAGGGGGAAGACTCTGGTAGTCATTAGTGCCAATGCCAAATATTTCTAGTTCTTCTCTTTTCTTAGTCAGATATCATGATTGATTGTTGCTGCAGCATTACTTAACCTATCTTGACTAATTTTGGAGGGTTTTGCAGGGACCTAATGAGAGAGAATGTGGCCATAAATAGAGTAATGGCAGTAAAAATGGGGGAAATACTCTAATTCAGGAAAGACAGTGGAGATAAAAGCATACAGGAACTGCTGCCAATCCTTGGATGTGGGAAGGGAGGGAAAGGAAGATTCAAGAATGATTGTTAGGTTGCATAGTGTTGTTTATTGAGATTGAGAAGAATGAAGAAGGAGACGGGACAGGTTGAGAAGATGGACAAATGTTTAGCTTTGGACATGTTAAGATTGAGATGTATGTGAAGTATCCAAGACAGCTGGATATGTAGGTGTGAGGTTCAAAGTGAAGATTCATGGTGGAGATCCACGTTTCTGGGAGATAAACATATAAATAGTATTTTCAGTCAGAATGCATAAGATCCCATAAGGTGAGGAGGGAAGTTGGGCCAGGACTGAGCGTAGAGAATTGCCAACATTTATAGATTTAGTATCGGGGAGAGGAGCCTGAAAAGGACACTGACAAGGAGTGACCAGAGAAGTAGAAAGAACACTCAGAGTGTAGAGTCCTGCACTCAGCAGGGGGATGGCATTGTCAACTCTGATTGATGCTTCTGAGAGGCTAGGGATAGAGAAGTGTTTACCAGAGTTGTGCGGGCAGAAACCAGACTGAGGTGGGCTGAGGAGAGAATGGGAGGTGAGAAAGTGGAGGCAGCACAAGTAATGCCTCTTTTGAGGAATTTGGCGATGAAGGAGGGAACAGAATATTTTGGGGTTGAGACTTTTTTTTTAGATCCATGATATTGCAGCATATTCGTATAAAGATAGAACTGCTTCAGTAGAGAGAGGAATTGTTAGCGTAGAAGGGGGAGGAATTGCCTAAAGTAGTGATGTCTCTAGAAGATGTGAGAGAAGGTGGGAACATGAACACACAAGGAGGAAGTAGGCTTTAATAGAAGGAGGGAACAAGGGAAAAGTGGGTGCAGATGGTAAGAATATAAAGCAGATCATTGACTTTCTTATTTTCGAAGAGTAATGAGGTGAGGCCTTTATACTAGAGTGAGGATGAAGGATGTATAAAGTAGTTCTTGGAGAGTTAGAGATAATACTAGAGAAACACAGTAGGATTGCAGGACAGTAGCAAGCATCTACTTAAGGTTTGTAATCATGAATTTAAAGTGAAACCAGTCAGCTGGGTTGAGTAATTTTTCTTTAGGAATGCTTAGCTTCTTAACCGTAGGCATAGATAAGCCATCTTATCCATCAGTTTGGTGGAGGGAGAAAGGAGGAAAGGAATTCAGAGTATTTACAAGGCAGGGAATGAAATATTGGACCTTGACTACATGGGCTGGATAGGAGGGCTGTGAATCCAGGAGGCAATGGACAGAAGGTGAAGTAAGTGGAGACATTGAAAATGATAGGTGTGTGGTCTCTGGAAGATTGTGAAGCAGGAGTTAAAATAGTCAACAAGTGATTGTGAATGAGCAGGGGTTTAGCAGATGATTGCAACCAGTATGGGGACAGAGTGATGTATCTAGTTAGCAGGAGCTGCAAGGAGCGGGATTTTTGTAAGAGGGAGGAAGAGATAGGTGAGGGGAAGCAAGAACAGCAGGGTGGGATTGCAGGGTGAGATAAACAGAAGAACTTTCCCTCAAGAGGATTTCAGAGCAGGTGGTATCCAAACAGACTTCCTTTAAAACAAGAGGTGAAGGGGCCAGCTCTAGTGGCCTAGTGGTTTAAGTTTGGTGCTCTCTGTTTAGGCAGCCTGGATTCAGTTCCTCTGTCAGTGGCCACACTGTTGCAGCAGCTCACATACAAAAAGGGGAAGACGGGCAACAGATGTTAGCTCAGGGTGCATCTTCCTCAGCAAAAAAGAAGAAGATTGGCAGTACATGTTAGCTGAGGGCGAATCTTCCTCAGCATAAAAACAAAAAACCCCCCCAAGAGGTGAGGAAATATTCCAAGAAGAGATTGAGGATAAGGGGGATTTGCTGATTCCAGAGAGGAGTTCCAGGGGGACACAGTCGGAGGGTTTGGGATTGAGGGGGAGAGGTGGGAGATTGGGTCAGTTTAGGGATTTTGTGGGATGAGAAAGTGCATGATCATGTATAGTTGGGGAGAGAATTTGGTGGCAATGTCATTTGAGTAGAATCTTTTCTCTAGTCATCTATTACGTCTGCATGCTGGTTTTATGTTTGTCCTCACTGTTACTTTTCTAACCCTAATTTGCCATCCGTGTCTTTGTTAAATCCTCTTGCTATAGGAAGAGCAGGAGTTTGGGATTGGCATTTCTTACCCACACTAGATGTCACTGTTGCTTGCCTCCTAATTTCAGTCCTTCTATAGCTTATTCAATGTGACTGCTCAGTGTGGCAGTGATTGCTCCTGGGGCCACCCTTTGCCTTACCCACACAAAGACACATACACAAAATTTAATGAGATTCTGGCAGTTATAAAACCACTGAAGTGTTAAATAGCTTAGGGTTAAACAGAGCTTCTTATGTATACATTCTATGAAGCTTATTACTTAGGTTTTTTTCTTTTTTTCTGCATTTAGGAATTGAAAGACTGAGTGAGAACTCGGATTGGAATTCTTCGCAGAAAACAAGTCTACTTCCTCCTGTGAAAATATGGAGTTTTACACTTAAATTCAAACTTGGTTAACGAGCTGCCTCCTCACCCTCTCTTGTGGGGGAGCTGGAAGCTTGACGTGAAATTGCACTTAGGGACCCCTGTTACCTTGATGTGTGGTGAGGAAATTTCCTGGCCTGAGCTGGGGAGTGGTTTTACCACGTGAGGTTATTTCCTTATGGTCTGATCTAGGGGCACAGCACTGCATGGTTGGTTCCTTAGTCCAGAGAGGAGCATGGAAGACCCTGTTGGCAAAGGAAAGTCCAGGTTGTTATTTGGGAAACTGGCAGAGGCTATAAACTCTCTAAGTCCCTTTGACTAGCAGAACCAGAAGTTGTTGGTAGCTGTGGAGCCATTTTTTCTCTCTTCCTGGCAGAATCCTACTCAAGAAATGAGAGGAACTTTCAGAAAGGGGAGTGAGAGGTGGGTGGGAGAGACCATTATCTTTGGGGTTTAAAAGGAGACAAATCATTCCTTCATTTATTCAGTCAGGTAATCAATATTTATTGCTTAACTACCATGTGTCAAATATGGCTTGAGGTATTGGGGACACACTGGTAAACAAAGCTGAATTGTTTCTTGCTTGCATGGAGCTTAATTCCACTGGTGTATGGGAGAGACAGAAATAAACACATAAGACTTTTTCAGAAAACAGCTCTTCAGAAAATAGAATAGAGTGATGGGATAGAGAGTACCTGAGCAGTGGTGACATCTGAGCTGAGCCCTGACTGATAGGATATAACCAGGAGATGATCTAGAGGAAGAAGGTAGTTTGTGCAGAGGGAAAGCTGAACTGAGGTCCTACGTCAGGAAGTCTTTGACTTGTTCAAGAAGGAGTGAAGGCTGGACAGGCCAGCATACAATGGGCAAGGACAGAGTGGTTTGAGGTGAGGATAGAGAGATGGAGGTTGAAGTACAAACTATGGGCAACCTTGTGGGTCACCCATATGGGGTGTAGATTTGATTCTAAGTGCAAAGGTAGATGATTGAAAGTTTTGTGAGGAGTTATGAAGTGATTTGGTTTATGTTTTAAAAAGATCATCCAGGATGTTGACTAGAGAACTGGTGTAGAGAGCAGGGAGATCAGTTAAGCAGTGGTGCAGGGGGAGATGGTGGTGGGTTGCCCAGGTTGGGGGGGGTGAAGAGCTGAGATCAGTCCTTTAACAATGGGCTGCTTTGGACCATCGACCCTATTCTCAACTCTGTAGCTTGAAGTTTCAGAATGGTTTTTGTCATCAGTCAGTTATGGGTCTAAGCAGCAGCAGGGGTGGAGGAGGGAAGGGATGAGAAGCTAATCTGAAAGGGGCAGGGAAGAATTCAATAGTATTTCCCTAATCACTACTTTCATTATCTAAATCATTAGCATGTTTCATTCTAGAGCAAACTTGCTAATATTATTCTCAAGATAAAGTTGAGATTGTGTTTTGTTTTGTTTTGTTTTCTGTCATTAAACGTGACAAAGGCCAGAAAACAACAATGCCAGTAGTACAACATCCACCAGGAGATCACTAGGTGCTGAGGCATAGGAAAATGATTGGATCTTTGGATGAAATCCCTGAGACACCAGGGGAGAGAGAGCTAGTTTGAGATGTGATAACCTTTCCAACATAAATTCCAACAAATCTGTGTGTGGGAATATACCCAAGACTGGTAGTGGTGGTGTGCCTGTGTGCACCCACACACATTAAGTGGGGACAAATGTATCATTGGGTAACAGACTTACCAGGCAAATGGGCCTCCATCATTTATAAACACTTACGATGTGTTGGTACTGTGCTCCCAGATTCATACAGTACCACAATTCTCACGTTAGCCCGTGAACTAATGGATATAAGTATACACATTTTATAGATGAGGAGGGTGAGATGTAGAATGGATAAAATCACATGGCTAGTAAGTGGCAAATCGGAATTTGAACCCAGATCTGCAGCCTTAATAATTATGCTCCACTGCCTCCCAAAGTCTTTGCTAGTTACATATTTCTAAAGTGACATTTTTATTTATACAGAGTTGGTCGTTTTTGAATTTTTATCTCTGTTTATTCTTTATAAAGAAATCTTTAAGAGCTAGACGTTTGTTTCTATTTTTAGTAAACCAATCCTTTGTTGTACTTATTATATGATACTATATAATAATACAACCACAGTATTAATCTTTAATAATTCTAACTGCCCTAATCTATCTCTAAAACAATATTTTTATCAGGTGAATCCTTAGAATTATGAGGCTTTTCATTACACAAGAATACATGTGGAAGACGGGGTATATTCCCATCAAGTATTCTTTTCGTACATAGGAAAAAACATATTGGAGCAGTGCTGATAACACTTACTGATCAGTAAACCCTCCGTGTGTCAGTCAGGGTTCTTTGTTGCGAGCATCGGAAGCAAGCTGACTCTCCTTAACTTCAGCAAGGAGATTGGTCGGCAGGATGTCAGGAAGCTCACTTGTTTGCTGAGAAGCCTCGAGACCCGTAAACTGGTAAGAGAGCAAGCAGGTTCAGCAGCAAGAACCACAGCCAAGGTCACGCCGCAGGAATAGCCTGGTTAGGACACCCTCCCAGCTCTGCCGCTACCACACCTCCCCTGGCCACCATGCTGGCCATTAGATTCTGCTGCTGGCACTGGGAGACGCCTCTTGGAATGAATTCCAAACTGTTCCTGCTTCCTTCTGTCACTTGTTCACAATTCAAAGTGTCAGGCAGGATGGTCAGATTGGCCAAGCCTTGGTCACCTGCCCTGCCTGTCAGTGGAAGGGAGCGGTAGCCTCTGACACATTTAGATTTTCAGAGAAAGCTGAAGCCTTGCCTTTCACAGGTAGGAAGGGGTTTCGGATGCTGGACAGTTAAAGGAACGGCACATGTCTATTAAACTGTAAAAGTTAACATATTTTTAGACATTAAGTGCTCACACAGAATTTTTCAGGTTTCTTGAAAAGGCAACATAATTCTGGAAAGAAATGACTTTCCTATGCTATAGACTTCAATTATCTCAAAATAGCTACTGAGCTGGGGAGGGGTCACTTACTCTGCATTTGCATACAGATGATCTTGCCAGCCGTTTGGTTTTGTGTCGAGAATTCCAATTTGACATTCGGCGGTTATTGGAACAAAGACCGAGTTTGCGTCTTCCTTCCATTTATTTCATTCATCTCTGATAGGCTATGTGGGAACAGTTGTCTCTAAGCCGAGCCATCAGAAAGTCTTTTACACGTTCCTTCTGGCGATGTCTAATTTTCAGTGTTCTTGGAGTAATCAGTTGGCTTTTTTTTTTAATTGAGCTCATTCAAAGCAACTCTTCCCCCCAAAGGAATGTTATGTTTTTGAATTTTATTGTTTTGCTCAGAGATTAAGCATTTGTATCACCATAATCTGAAATGTATTCTGCCAACCTATTAGTACCACAATAAAATTGATGTGGCAAAGCTTTAATTCACGCAGGAATTTTAGCGTTTACCCCTCTAGCTCTAAAAGCAGGGACCAGAGAACATGCAAAAAGGCCATACGAGATCGTTAATTTCGTATGTTTACTTTCATTAGGCTGCGATTTTATCCTCATGTGATAGAAGGCTGGTCAAACTGGATCTATTAAAAATGAATACAATGGTGTTATTATAAATACAGACAAAATAAAATTAACAGTGCTAAATGTTATGGAAACTGCAACTGTCAGCATAAGGCATTATAGGAACTGTAATAGAATTTTTTTAAAAAAGCTGCTTAAAGCAACCAAGCATTAATCTTGTCCTAACAGGACACTCAGTATAGTCCAGATACAGTGAGATTTGATTCGCAAATCCTTTATGCCCCACTCAATTGCAAAATCCATGAAATTTACATGATCCTATAAAAAAAGAGATTCACATTATTCAAGACCCCTCATTTCTCCTTCCGTCAACACATACATAACAATGTGAAATTCATTTTTGTAATTTGTAAGTGTGCTGTATAAAGAATCATACAGTCAACCTCAAATAGACCTTCTTTGAAAAAGAATCAAAGTACAGTACAAATTAGAGGGGAAAAAAATACAGGATGTAAGTACACAAAGAGGTGAGTAAAGATTCAAGCAAAGCAATTCTTAGCTGTGGATATTTCAGAAAAAAAATGTTTTCATTGGAAAGAAAGTATAAAAGAGTGTTAAAATAAATATTTTACTCTTTCTGCATATATTAATTATTTATTGGTTCTTGGCATAATACTAACCCTCCTATTTTGAATACTTTTCACATGCCAGGCTCTGTGCTAAACGTTTTGTATACCTTATCCAATTTAATCTTTCAATAGCTCAAGAGGTAAGTATCATTAGCTCCATTTTATTGTTAAGGAAACGGAGGCTTCAAGGAGAAGAAAATAAGTAACTCACTTAGCATTTGGACCCTACCTTGGCTTCAGTGACTACACTCTTTATCCCCGTGTGTATTACTGCCCTTGAGTATTCCATTTTCTTTAATGCTCTTGGAGTACTCAAAGCCATGCTACATCTTACTATATGCTCCTTGAGGGCGGGAACCACATTCCAAATTTTTATATACTATGCTTACCTAGGACAGTGCTTCAGAGGCTCTCAGAAAACAGTCGAAATTATGAAGTTGTTGATTTTTTCCAGCCTTGCAATAAACTCCCAGTAATCATTAAGTCTCTCTACAGTGAAGTTCAGGCTTCCATAATGCTAGATTTGGGGCTCAACTTTGAAATTAGCCAGTTTAGGCAATCTCAATAAGGAGAATGTGCAGGTTTTGGTGGGCTTTTAAAATCATGACTAGGGAAAAAGGCCTGATGAGGTCACATTTGAGACCTTTCCTCATAGGAAAGAAAGAATATTCCATCAGAGGTGCTATACTGCTTTTAAAATGTTAAACAAGAAGTTTGACTTCCAATGGGGATCCACACATAACAAAATTCCGTACTATTGAGAAGTGTCAGCAAAATAGCACAAAAGAAGTAATGCATATTTTCCTACTATGCTTCACCCTTGACCTAGATGCTGTTAGTCTGGTCTACATCTGATACTTCTACTTCCATATAGGAATGCGTTTCTTTATTTGTTATAATTTGGATATTATCTTAATTACTTAGAACTGCTAAAGAAAAACCCACATCGCCACCATCCAGCTCTCTCAATCTATTTGCTTAAAAAAGAAGACCAGGGGCCTGCCCAGTGGCTTAGCGGTTAAGTTCGTGCACTCCACTTCAGCAGCCCCGGGGTCGCAGGTTCGGATCCTGGGTGTGGACCTGAGCACCGCTTGGCAAGCCATGCCGTGGCGGTGTCCCATATAAGGTAGAGGAAGATGGGCACGGATGTTAGCCCAGGGCCAGTCTTCCTCAGCAAAAAGAGGAGGATTGGCCACAGATGTTGGCTCAGGGCTAATCTTCCTCACAAAAAACAAAAACAAACAAAAGACCGAAAAACATTCTTAATTTTTCTACTACAAATATTCTTAATGAGAACAGGATATTTTTAAAGAGATGTTATAAGTCTCTTTCGCATGAAGTTTGACAAACAAATATATATATATATATAAATAGATTATATTTGATATATGTAATTATGTACCTAGGCTATCAGAGAGTCAAGGCTAAAGTTGTTACAGTGACTCTTTTATTCTGTTATACTGTCTTTCATACACTGTGGGATTGTTTGAGGGCATTATATTGCGTCATATTACATTATTAAATTAAATGTTTGAAAGTATTTTGAGGAGATGAGATAACCTTGCCAAGAAAGCAAGGGAAGGAGTGTATAAAAGCTCAGCACTTAGAGAAGATATCTGTATTCAAAGTTGAATGTGAACGGTGGTCGTATTCACTGTTATCCTGTTTCAAATACTTCACCTGCCATGAGGTGTCTGCATTACATATCAATGGCATTAGTTGAAGTTTTATTGTTGGTCGAGATAAAGCCTGCATGAGGAAAATTCTTGTTTGTATTAAGATGGTTGGGTTCATTCTTCTATTGTAACAGAAGATGAAATATTGTCTCTTATTGTGTTGGAGGACTACTTTGGTTGGTAATTAGATCAAGGGGAGCATATATGTCATTTTATATGGGATTACCGTAGTGCTGCTATTCAAAAATATTTATTGAACACATATTATGTGTTATGGATGTACATGCTACAGTGCAGGGGTATAAAGATGAGAGCGACATTATCACTGCCCTAGAGCAACTGTGAAATGAGGCTGTCCGAAAATTTCTGTTCAACAGAGAATTTGTTGATGATATATCCATGGTACTGTCAGAATAGAGAGGGGGGACTGTCATCCCCCCTGAGGATTCAGAATGTCTTTCTGGACCTCTGAGTCTTGAAAGATCATAAGGGAACTGTCTTATCAGCAAAGGTGTTTATTATGGTTACATGCCATTTTATCTTATTTATCCTGTGAAATAGGGATGGATATTTTATTTGTTTTACTTACCCATTCTTTGTTCACATTTCCAGTAAAATACTATAGCCAGGCACAACTGAGTTAACCTGTTAACATACAGAAACACAAACTCCCGATGACTCCTGGTTATTATGTTCAGTTCTCAAAACTAGTGCAAAATATCTCTATGTTTCATAGTGCAAGGCAGGGGTGGAGAGAGGAGTCCCCCACCCCGCCCCAAACTGACTTTGAAAATACTATCAAAGAGGGAATCCAGTAGAGTACGGGGTATGGGAAGGACACTAGGCAAAAATATTTCTGATGTTTTTGCCCATTACCATTCAGGTTTTTTTTTTTTTTTTAGTTCAATCACTATAGGGCTTCAGAGTATTTCTTTCTTTAGTATCTCAGCTTCCTCTTAATGTATTATTTTTCGTACTATTCTTATCTCATCTGAGGGGACTTAAAACTTAATTCCGTCTATTTACATCTGAAAGTTGCTGAGATTCTCTTGTTAAATGGCCTAATTCTAGCAAAAAAAAAAAAAAAAAAAAAAATCCAGGTAACCTTGAGTGTGCTCCTCTTTTCTACCTCCCTTATGTTCACGTATGACTGAAGTCTATTGTCAATAACCCATATGTTTAAAACCCATCCCTCTCACCAACTTTTTAAAATGCCTTCCTTTCTTTTTTTCTCTTTCTTTTTTCTTTCTATCCTTCTTTTCTTTCTATCTGACTATGTGTCAGACATTGTGCTAAGTTTTGAGGACTTAATGGTAAATAAACAGATGTGGTCCCCACCACATGAGATTTCCATTTGGGTGGGACAGATGCTCAGTTTAACAAGTAATAACAACTTGAGGTAAAGCGTATGATAGGAGATGCATAAAGAAGAACATGGCCTAGTATAGAAGTAGACACTGATGGGAAAAGTCAGGGAAGAATTCCCAAAAAGAGGAGTATATTAAATTCAGATATAAGGGGTGAATAAGATGGGTTTAGACATTGGCCAGGCAATTTACCAACCCTTAATCAATTAGTGGATTTAAGCACTGACCATCATTGGCTGCTTACATTACAATAAGAGAGACAAGCAGACATTATATATCTCTTGATAGAAGAATACAACACAACCTATGATGTAGTCTTGAAAAAAAAAAAAAGAACCTGATTCTGATTAAATCTCTAGATCCAATTACCAAGTTACAGCAAATATGCAGGACAGAGAACATGTAAAATGACACAACAGGTTGCAATTAGAATCATCCAGGATATGGGAACTCTACGGGACACTCAACCCATTTTCTTCATTTAATAAATTGCAAAGGATGGAAGAGGAATCTGAAATTAAAAGAGACTTAAGAGCTGTATCAATTAATCACATTGTATTAAACTTATTTGGATCTTGAGTCACATAAAGAAATTATAAGTATAAATAATTTCATATGTATGAAATTTATGAGGCTGTTGGATATTTGAACATTACTGGATAGTTGAAGGTTTCAATTAATTTTTTAAAGTATGAACATAGTAATTATGGTAAAAAAAAGTCCTTATTTTTAGAGATACATATTGAAGATTTTATAGGTGAAATAATATATGTTGAAATAAAAAAGGAAAGGGTAAATGGATGGAGGCACGAATGACACAAAATTAGCATGAGTTAGTATTTGAAACTGAGAGATAGGAAATAGGGCTTCATTAAACTAGTTGGTCTACTTTTGTGTATGTTTAAAATTTCCCATAAAAAGCTGAATAAAATGTTAAAAGGCACATGTCCCAAGGTTTAAAAATTAGCCATGTGAAGAAGAAAAATGTTTCTGGCAGAGAAGATAGTATACATAGATGTCCAGCCAGAGGTAGGGGAGAATGACATTTTCGAGGGACTGAAATTAATTCAGTGTGGAGAGAGAGATGAAGAACACAAGGAGCAAGGCTGGAGGTACCAGTTCATGAAGGATCTTGAAAGCCACGTTAAAAGTTTGGCCTCTGTCCTTAGGGTAATAATAAGCCATTGAAAGATCCGAAGCATGAGTAACCTGAACTAGGTTATATAACTATAACTAGGAAAAGTTATAGCCTTGCAAACGATTTTGAAGAAGCCAAGAGAGCTACTGTGAGACTAGTTAATAGACTGTTGTAACAGTGCAGGCAAGAGGTGGCAGATGAGATGGAGAGCAGATGGAGTTGAGAGAAATGGGGAAAGTTGATATGAGAGATGTGGGAGAAAAGGGATCCGAAGTCATCTCCCAGGTTTCAGGCTTGGATGGCTAGGTGGATAGTGAGGCCTTACAGAAATCAAAACATAAGATGAAGAACAAACTCGGAGGAAAATATGAGGAGCTCTCTGGAAAGACGGAGTTTGAGGGACCTGTTGGTCATTTAAAAGTATTGTGTAAGGGTTCAAAACTCAGGGAAGAGGTCTGGGTTGGAAGTAGATATTTGGGAATTATCAGCAGCAAGTCTGTGATTAAATCATCCAAAGAGAATATGTACAATAAAAAGAGAAGAAAACAGAGAACAGAACCTTAGGAGTGCCAACATTTTGGGAACGGATAGAAGGAAAGGAGTCTATGAAAGTAGAAAGAATGACCATAGAGGTAGGAGGAAGATCAGGCTAAAGTGATGTCATAGAGGCCAAGGGCAGGAAGTGTTTCAACACAGAATGTGATTAGGGAAATTGAATTCCTGAGAGGGCCAAGTAAGGAAAGAATTGAAAATTGTGTGTTGTACTTAAGAAAGTTCCCTTTTATTCTTACTTTGTAAGTAGGCTTTTAAAAAGCCATTAGTGGGTATTAAATTATCTAATGCTTTTTTCTACCTGTATTGACATAACAGCAACAACAACAATAATAATAGTGACTAATCCTTGTATAAAGCTTACTATGTGCCAGGCATTATATATGAATGCTTTATGTATTAACTCGTGTCAGAGTCCCGGGGGGACTCAAACACAGTGTGGGCAATTGAAGAGAATTTAATGAAAAGACTATTTATGACTTTGTGCTTATTATGAAAGGAAACCAACAATGAATGGTGAAACCCTCTGGGGCTGAAAATAATGGGAGCTGTTACCACCACTAAGCCTTAAAGTACAGGAGAAGGCTGTGGTTACTGGAAGCTAGTGAAGAAAAGCCGCCAAACAGGACTCGTGGCCTTAGGTTTAGGTTTACAGCTATTGCCAAACTGTGGCCTGAAGTAGAGGAGCCATGTGAATAAACACCCTCATTCTTTCTCCTCTGACCCACCAATCTCCTGCCGGTGCTTGAAACCCACAGAGAGCAAGAATGCTGATAGTTGTAGTCCGTACAGGTCAGCCTCTTGAGACACAGATCAGAGTGGAGAAGGAAAGAGAGTTGATCTGGAGAAGCAAATGTGAAATATCTAGCACACCCATTTGATCTTTACAACATTCCTAAATAAGTGCTATTAGTTTTACTATTCTGCAGATGAGGAAACTGAGGCACTGAGGCACAGAGAGGTTAAGTCACTTGCTCAAGGTCACATAGTAAGTACTGAAATTAATTGCATGCTTACCTCATTAATTTATACTTTCTTCCTTACTAATATGTGTTTAAGGTTGCAAATACTGTTTCAGATGCATTCTACCCAATTTAATATATAGTATTGCCACTATTTTTCAAGTGAAAACATTTATTTATTTTCCTTATGGTTTCTTTTTTACTCGCTTGATTATTTAGAAGCACATGTCAATTTCCAAATAAGTGGAGTTTTTAATAGTTATATTTTTATTATTGATTTTTAAAAGATCTGTTTGGATCAAAAAATGTAATGGTTATAATACCAGCCTTTGAAATTTGTTAAGCCTAGCACTACAAGCATTTACTTGGTGAATTTTGTAATTGTTCTCTGTGAGCTTGAAAACAATGTGTATTCTGAAATTCCTGAATCCAGTTATTTGTATATGTTCATGTATGTAAAGTTTGTTAATTGCATCAATTGGAATTTTTACTATCCTTCCTAATATTTTGTCTGCTTGGGTTAATTTTTTTCTGTAATTCTTTTAATTTTTGCTCATTATGTTTAAAGGCAATACCACTATGTGAATAAATGTTCAAGATTTTTATATATTTCTGAATCTTTTAGTGTTATGCAGTGACCTTTTTATTTTTAATTACCTTTTTTTGCCTTAAAGCCTATTTTGTCTGATACTAAGAGAGTGACACCAGTTTCTTTTGGTTAATTTTTGACTGGTATTTTTTTCCATCATTTTACTTTCAATATTTCTGAATGCTATATCTTAGATGTGTCTTTTGTAAATAGCATTCTAAGAGAAATCCATGATAGAAATCCAAGAAATTAGTCATAATCTTTGTCTTAAATGGAACTTTTTTCATTTATATTTACTGTAATTATTGAAATGTTTGGATTTATTTCTATAGTCATATTTCATGCTTTTTGATTATCCTGTTATTCTATACTTCTTTTTTCTCTGTTCTTGCCTTCTTTTGGGTTAGTTAATTATTTTTTAATGATTATTCCAGAAAATTCACCATGCATATTTTTCAATTCTAAATTTAATTAATATCTTTACTCTCCTCCAAAAAAATAAAGACCTTAAAATCTGTAAATTCAATTACCCCTCCCCTAACTTTATGTTGTTATTGTCATGTATTTTAGTTTTATCTTTTTATCCCACAATACATTATCATTGTTTAATTCAGTCAGTATATATTTAGGTTTATCCAGATATTGACCAGTGACTCTGCTCTTTATTTCCTCTTGCTTTTCAGAACTTCCATCAGGATCACTTTCCTCCCACTTGATGTATATGATTTAGATTTCATTTAGTGAGGGTCTGTTGGTGAGCCAACCCTCATGTTTTCATTGTATAACAATGTCTTGTTTTGTCCTTTTTTTGATAAGATATTTTTACTTGATATAGAATTCTAGATTGATTTTTTTTTTCTCTCCACCTTGAAATATTCCACTTGCTTCTGGTTTGCATTGGTGCCATTGAAAAGTCTGCTGTCAGTAAAATTGTAGTTTCTTCAAAAGTAAAACTATTTTTCCTTCTGTTTTACTATATTCTCTATCTTATTTTTCTGTGGTTTTACAGTGATTTGACTAGGAAATAGATGTCTGTTTTATTCATCTTGCTTGATATTTATTGAGACGGAGAGAATTTAACTGATTAAAATGTTAGACTTTCTCATTCCCTCTGCCATTTCAATATTTTTAAAAATATTTTCCATCTCTGTGTCTTTCTGTGCTGCAATTTGCAGATATATCTTACCATTCAATAAAACTCTGTTTATCTATTAAATCCATTTATTGAGTTTCTAACTTCAGTCATTATGTTATTCATTTACAGAAATTGCTTGGTTATTTTTCAAATATGGCTGGCTATTTTACAGTCCTCTGATATTTATTTATGTTACTGAGCCTTTCATTATTTAAAAAAAAACATAATATGTACACTTATTTTATGTTCTGTCTGATAATTTCAATATCTGAACTATTTGCATGTCTAATTCTATTCTCTATTTTTTTCTGTTGCATTTGGTGACTTATTTATTTCTATGTTTTGTGATTTTGGCTGAAAGTAAATATTTCTTGGAGTTTAATCTGTAGAAATAATTTGAGACCTAGGGTAAAGGTAAGTTCATACAGAGAAGAGTTGCATTTTCTTCTGCTAGTTCCAGTCCACAACCCATGAAATTCTCAGCTTGAGGTTTTTCAGATTAAATAAGTAGTAGGAGTTCAGGTAAAACCCATGTGAGGGCTGGATTGTAGTTAAGAATTCTCAAAGGTGTTCCCTTCACTTGGAACCAAGGGAATTCCCTTTGCAGTCCCTCTTTGAAGCCTGGATAGTTGGGTAGAATTATTTCAAGCTCAGTCTCACCTTTTCACTGAGATTGTAGCCCTTTGGTGTCCAGCTTTATGGGGGAAGGTCTTTTCCTATTCTTCAAATTAGGAGACCCTGGGCTTTTTTCCCTCCCATCTCTCCTCCCTGACTTCAAAGCCATAAAAACTGAACTGAAAAGGCATCAAGATTTGGCAAATGCTCACAAGGTGAAAGCCAACTTTCAATCAGGGCACTTAGTTCACCAGAGTGTTGCTGGAAAGTGAGTTTCAATATCAGTGACTATGGGGATTCTTGATATAGTATTTCAGAGAATTGGCAGATGGTTTAAGTCAGGTGGTAGTGGGTTAAGGAGGGAGTGAGGAGTGAGGCCATGTGGTGGTAAGAGAAGGGGTCCAGGGCTGCTAGTCTATATCCAGACCCTTCTTTCTTTTTTTGTGTCTACAGAGCCCACATCTCAGAATGCCACCAGGATGGGAGCCACAGTATCTACAATCTTAGTCTTTATTCATTACAGATTCAAATACATTAAATTACTTATAGAGTCAAACACTAAAGGCTTCTTAGAGCCTATTGAAACCAAGTTTTACTCTGCTCAAGATTCAGAGCCAGGTAACAAATCTTTGTACGATTTATCAATTTCACTGATTACTGGAATGCTGCACTATTTTCCCCAATATTCCACTCTTTCCTTTATTATGTTCCAAGCCTTATAATACCTTGTGGGCTCACTGCCAATCTTGGGTCTCTTTGGGCTAAACTGGCCTTTTTGGAAGCAGTCCTCCCTCTGACAAGAGATGCCATTTCCAGATCTGTGGATTCAGCATAGCTGAATGGAACAGGCAGCCCAGCAGGAGCAGCAGTAAACCGTAAAATCCACAATTTTAAAGTGTCAGGATAAGTATTTCATGGATCCATACTGTTACTCTAAAATCAGATCAACTGGGAACATACTTTCCAGCCAAATTTTGACAGGTGCAGCTATTGCCACGGCGCTGCTGTTCTTTCTCTAATCTGCCCATCTGCTCCCAGGATTCCTCTGTTTCTTTTAGAAATATTCCCTTTTCTGCTTTCTTTAGCCTCAAATACTCCACTTTATCATCTAAGACAAGGTCCACACAAACAAGTTGAAGCAGACAGGAACAGAGCTATTATATGTAATTAGAGCAGTAAAGGCAGCCCATCTGAATCATTCCATCTTGCAAATTGGTTTTCTTGTCTATATTAGTCTAATTTACCCAATATTCTCTGCATTTTTGGGTCTTTTGCTGGCTTTACATAAGCAATAAGATAGCTAATTAAGTTCTTAGTAATGGATAAAAATGTTTAAATGGATTCATTCATACAAAAGTTTTCTATGAGCATCATCTAAGTACTAAACACTATTTTTTCTTCCCGGTAGTTAACAAAAAACACATATTTCGTGCTCTCAAGAGTTTATTAAAAGCAGTATCTATTGGCAATGATGTTTTCATTATTAAATTTTGGCACGAATTATTTTGTTGAATTTTTAGTAAGGATCAGAGGGAAAATTGCCACATTGCTGGTTATATTGTGTACATTATAGGCTAGACAACAAATAGCTTACAGGCTGTACAAAAACAGGTGGACTACATATTGCCCACGGGCCAGAATATGCTAACCCTTGCCTTAGAACAATTATATAAAAAATGATTAATTATTTTCATTTTTTTAGAAGGAATGGACTAGGAGAACTTAAGTCAAAGCAACAGAGATTTGACTATATTTCTAGAATTCTTTTTCTTATTTCACAGGAGCCTATGTGGCTGTTTTCTCTGTTGTGCAGGTTTCTAGGAGGGGCAAGGGCAAAAACTTCAATGTTGGATGGAAAGTTGGGTGAATTGAACACCCTCAAGACAAATGACATCTATGTCATTAAAACCCTGTGTCTATAAAATCGTCTCCTCTCTGGAGTTGGGGACTCATGTGGCTGGACCCTCCCTACCTCCCTGAAAGCATATGTAGCTAGGCTGATCTCATCCCAAATCTTGAGAGTAATAATGAAATGGATTGAGAGTGTCTCCTACACCTTTTTCTGTTGCTAGTCAAACACCCTTATGTTCTTAGACTTTTCACATTCTTCCTAATATCCTGGGAAACCCATACTCAAGGAGAAATCCAATATCATTATATTAAATTGTTAATGAATGATGAGGCTAAAGATATTACCCTTTCTAGGGATTTGCATTTTGACTGGGAACAAAGCCCTATGCCACAGTATTTAGCATCTTGTTGCTGTTAATATCATCCATGAGTAATGCAGGTGAGAATATTTTTGAGGTCTCCATAAACTGATATTTTATATCCAATGAAACTGACTTTAAGACAATGTTCCTGAATTTTAAAGTATTACTTAGTTTATTATTAAACTCTTCCCCACTTTGCTTTATTTTTTTATCAGTAAAAGAAGGTAAGGCCTAAATACTCGTATATATAAATGTTTCAATGAAATAATAGTTTGTATTTTAGTATGCATCATATTTGCAAGGTAGTTTTATATTACAGTACAGTAAATTTGTACTTGTGAAGTATTCATAAGCTCAATAAAAGTATAACCCAAAAGACAGTTAACAACTCAATGATTCACATGATGTAGAGAAATATGGCCCAGACATTTTGTAACATTCTCTTTTTGAGTGTCAAGAACAGAGGTAATATGTGAAAAGATGCTGACAGGAGGATAGTGTGTGTGCGCGCACACACATGCGTGTGTTTGTACGTGTGTAGAAAAATGGCAGTGTATCAGTTATCTATTGTTAGTAACAGACTATTCGCAAGCTTAGTGGATTAAAGTAACAACTATGCATATGCTGATGATTCTTTAATTTAAGCTATGTTCAGCTGGTGATTCTTCAGCTGACCTTGCCTGGAGTCATTCCTGTGTCTATGGTCATTTCGGGGTTCAATTGTGGCTGGATGGTCCACAATAGTGTTACATCTCTGGGGGTGGTTTGGGGCTGTTGGCCAAGGCTGCTTGGTTCTCCTCCACATAGTTTCTCCAACAGGATAGTCTGAGTCTTTTACATGATGGTGGTAGTATTCCAAAAGAACAAGTCTCAATGTTCTAGCACTTACTAAGCCTCACTCATGTCATATTTGCTATATCCTACTAGCCAAAGAGAGGCTTATGGTCATATTGAGAGTTAGTGTGGGAGGACAAGACACAAAGATGTGAATCCCAGGAGGGGTGGTTCATTGGGGGTATTATTGTGGTGATAAAATCTCCCTCCAAAATGTTATGTTGAAAAGTTGATGATTTTTTTTAACTATTACAGAACAAACGGATCCATAATATATGTTTCACAACTTGATATTGCTGATTTCAAGTATTACTATGTTTAATATTCTGTGCTATGGCATTTTAAATTATTATAATTGTTTTCCTAAGATGTCATGACCTTGCAAGAGGGTAGGGGGCATGTAGTGAAGCTACATTCCTGTTCAGCAGCAGTATCGTCAAAGCTTTATAATGCTTAGAGAATTTTGGGTAAAAACGTGAGCTTTAATTGCCAACTCTGCCACTCGCTATCTTGGACAAATTCTAAACCTCTCTGTTTCAATTTCTTCAACTGTAATAGTTGATAATAAGGGTTAAATGACATTTATGTACTTCTCCCAGTGACAGGCACATATTAAACCATGAAAAATATATATAGTATTATGATTTAATAATAGTAGAGAAAATTTTTGCTGTGTATTCTTTCTAGCTTCTTCAATGACGCATCACTCAAATGTCTGCTCAGTCTTTTCCTTACTAATTTTAAAATAATTAAATTAGGTATTGTTATATATTACATGTAGGCACCACCACCACAAAAGACAACAGACAGTTGTATTCCCAGTTGGTTCCATTTCCAGCTGGATCTGCTGGCCTGCATACACCTCATTCTCCTAACGTTTCCATCCTGAAATGAATTGACGTTACTTGGGGATCATAAAAATTCTGTAGATATTTCTGAATTCCTATTTCTTTCCATCCTACCATAAAGCCCAAGGTGACAGATTTAGTGGAAATCTGAGGATTGGGGATCAGGGAGGCCTGTATGGAAATCACACCACTGTCACTTATAGCTGTGTGATTCAGAGTTTCAGTTTTTCATCTGCAAAATGGAAATAATATTATGGCCTTAGCAGAGTTGTGAGAATTCTAAGGGATAATGCTCATAAAATGTCTAGCACTAGCTGGGCTGAATAAATGGTAGCCCTTACAATATATTTAAATGTGCTTTGGGAGGGTTATGTGGATTCATTATCTAATCACAGTCAGAAAAACGAGCCTCATGACACCTTGGTGTATGAGGATATTTCTGCTGCCAAAGCTATCACTGTAAGTTTTAATCAAAGATTCCAGATAACTGTGATTACTTTGCATTTCTGTGTCAAGATTGCCTCAGGACATATCCGAGAACAAATAGCCTACTGTCGGATGGAAATATGGAAACAGACTTTGGAACGCTGGCGTGCAGCTAGCTCACCATGACTGTTTCTGAAACACTTCAAAACTACTTCCAAAAACATAAAAGACAGAAGGGAACATCAGGGCATATTTATGGAAAATAATCAAGAAAAGATAAATTAGCTTTAGAAGTGTTCTATAATAATCTTCAATTTATATGCCTTTTTAAATGGATAAAATAGTTTTAGAATTTTGAGGAAAACGACACAAAGCAAAACAAATATCTAAGCACAAATTGAACAAAACTCCATTCCTTTCCCTACCCTACAGACATGACCTAATTATGTTCAGCCTATTTTAAAGTGGCATTAACTCTTTAAAGCCTTCAGGTTACTGTTTAGTAAGCTACATTTTTACTGCAATGAATGGAATCTTAGTAGACTGATAGCATTAAAAATCTTTCCAAAAACATCGGGATTCTGGAGGGCCATGGTATAGTGGGGGTAAAAGATATAATATCTACCTTACCAACCAATTTCAGTCACATTTCTTGGTTCCCTCTGGTCCAAGGTGGCTAACCTGGGAGTCTGGGAATGCAGAGTGGAGAGGTCAGCACCTCTTAGATAAGAGCTGAGCAGAGGAAGGGCTCAGAAGGAATCTGAGGGCAGACAGGTGGGCCCAGGATTGGCACAAGAAGCCAGCTCCATGGGGCTTATGTTCTATGCCAAGAAGATAGATGATAAATGGTAAGCATATTAAGTAAATTATTTCCTAGCGTGTCAAAAGAGGATGAGTGCAACCCGAGAAAAAAATTAGAGAAAGCCAAGGAGGATTCAGAGAGCTAGCTGGGAAGAAAGGGTCAGGTAGCAGAATTAAACAGGATGAGCAGGGTATGGTTCATCGGAAAGGTGAGCAAAGAGGTGAGGAAACCAACCATATCGACAGCCAGGGGCAGAGAGTTCCAGGCAGAAGGAGCAGTAAGTGCAAAGGTCCTAAGGCAGAGTGTGTTTGCCAAGTTCAGAGACTGCCAGGGAGACCAATGTGACTGGAGCAGAATGAGTGAGGAGGTGAGTGGTAGGAGAAAGGGTCAGAGGGACAACTGGGAGCTGTATCATGTAGAGGTTTTTGGGCCATTTTAAGGGTTTTGAATTTAGTCTGTGTGAAATGGACATCCTCTGCAAGATTTTGAAGAAAGTGACATTGCATGATTTAGATTTTTAAAAGATAAATCTGGCTGCTGAATCAGGAATAATCTATGGGGATGGAGGTGGCGCAGGCAAGGATAGAAGCCCAGAAACCCATTGGGAGGCTTCTGCAGTAACCCTGGCGGGAGGTGATGGTGGCTCAGACCAGGGTGGTGACAGTGGAGATGACAGGGTTTCCTAACGGAAACTTTCAAAGACTTTTTGGCATGTCAACTTCATTTTAGTGTTGTCCGTCACTGATTCCACGTTTCTAATAATCAGCTGAGGAAATAATTATAGTCCTTCCCAGCTGCTCGAGGCAGCACACTGAATCACGTGGTGATGCATTTGACCTTCCAGGCACGCTGGGACTCAGGCAGAAGGGGCAGGGAGGAGTGGGTTTGAACACTGACTTCTTGTAAGGTACCTCCCCGGGTGAGGAGGGAACAGCCTCATACACAATGAGGTAGTGGTGCCTGACAAGGGAGGTTCACAGGTGAAAATGAGAGGCTGGGCTTCAGGGTGTTTGCATCCCCTGAAGCCTTTTGTTTATCCCTATTCCAGTTTATAGCATCTTACTTTGTCTTTATCAATACCACGACTTTTACATAAAAGGAACCTGGTGAGCCTTTGAACTTCAATGGACATAATTCAACAAATTGTTCTCCCAAACCATAAGTGTGATCTGTGGCTACCTCAGCCCTGAAGTTTTAGGACTTAAGAAATTCTTTAGTATCTTCAGAGGAAGTCTCTAGGTATCAGTCTTAATGTCTAGAGTTTCCTTTCTAATTAGATCTTTTTAACTGTCAGGTATCTCCCCCACCCCAGACTGCAACATTTTATTTTGGAAAATTTCAAACATGCAACAACGTTGAATGAATTTTACAGTGAATGCCTTTATTTCTACTGTACTGTATTTACACTATCATTTTTTTTTCCTATTAAGTGCACCATTAGATTTAGTTGCTGTAGGGAAGCAACATAGACAGTGGGAAGATAATCTTTACCTTCCAAGACCCGTATTTGAATTCCTTTTCCTGGCTTCGAGCTGTATTCTCAGGGTCGATTTCTTAAGCTCTTCAAGTTTAGTTTCTTTATAAAATGTGAGCACTAATACTGACTTGAAAATGTTGCTGTGGAGATCAAATGACATAGCTTGGGTATATAATAAGCACCAGATAATTCTCCCCTTTTTTGTATTTTTTACATTATTTATTTATTGTAGTCAATTTTAAAATAATTTCACTCCAGAATGTTGGTCTGTCTTTAGTGTTTTCCATCTTTCAAATCCGTAAAAGTAATTGGCACCACAGATTTAAACAGCCATGTTGGAAATTAGATGCTATGGTAACTTATCGTGGGTCAATCCATTTTGATTATATACTTTCATGACCTTTGAGTATTCTGTTTGGCTTTTTGGGGTCTTCTCTGTCATTTCAAGTGAATATTGTATTGTTTAAACCTCTCTATTTTATTTTCTTGGCATGTGATTGGCATTTCTTTCTTTCTTTGCTTCAATATTTGAAACATATTGCCTTTGTTAATTTTTATTTTTGGTATATCCCTTATCTTTGTGACCTTTTCCAAATCTTTTATTTCTGCTTAAATTTTCTTTTTCTCATTTCTGTATCTGTAATCTGGGCTTGTCGGTACCTGATTGCTTATTTTTCTCTGATTCCCATTGCTCATTTTTGCCCCATCCGTTTTTCTTGGCAGTGTTTCTTGATCTTATTCATGAATTCTACAATCAGGGAGCACTTAAGTTATTTTCCTGCCTTGCTCCTTTTTCCATTTGGAAAGATGCAGGCATTTCCTCCATCAATCAAGCTACTCCTTGTGCATTTTTATATGTTACTCTTATTGGTTTTGTAGCATTGTGGTACCATTCTTTTTTCCAGCTCCTTACATGTTTTCAAGCTACATTATTGAGATGCTTTTATCAGTGAAAGTGATTCAATTTTTCATTTGTTATTTATATGCTCCTGCATTTACCCAATCTAGTCTTAACCTTAACTGATCTACTTTGAACTCTACTTTTTCTCTACATTTCAGAAACAAACAATTGAATTCAAACAACTGTTTAGTAAACTATTATTATGATTGGATTGTTATTTTCAATTTAACTTTTAATAAGCTCCTTTAAAAGATGGCTTTATGTTTGATAAATTCTAATGGCTATGGTGGGTTATACTTCCATTTCTCTTTATATACCTCATAAATATTTTAATTGTAACTGGTGATAGATGTTTGGCCTATAGTTGTAAACCAAATAAAGTCTAGTTAACATTCCAATTATTTGGCACCTTTACTTATAAGAAACGGTTGTATATCCAAAAGCAAACAACAAAACCCCAAGTTTGAGAAATGCAAAAAAATATCCTAGAAGATGTAAAGATGAAACAGTGCTAACTAGGTCCAGCAAAGCTCTTTAACCCCAGTGCCCTGCTCCTTCCTGACTTTTCACTGTGAGAACCAGGGGGGTGGGTTTCCTGAAGGTAAAATCCATCATGGTGGGGGCGCCCCTCATAAGACTGTGGTCCTGAGGACATTTTCATTTTTATGCTAGTCCACACTCAACTTCCAGTAATCAGTCAAAATTACCATTTGAGTGTTCCTAGTTTATGGTCCTGTGGCTTCTACTCCAGGTAAAAAGATCCATTTTGTGAGTCTCTGTATTTACTTGTCTCTCCAGATTTTGGGAGTGGTGGTTCACCCTGCAACCTCAATTCTCTTGTGGGTCCACTGAAAGTCATTGATTTTCAGTTTGTTCAGCATTTTTTCTTCTTGTGAGAATGGGAGTGATATCTTCCAAGCCCTTTACATGTTGGAGCCAAAACCAGAAATCCAGGCCTGTTTTTCAAAAAATAGTGCTGAAACAACTGGACATCTATGTGAAACAGAAAAGAATCTTGATCTATACCTTGCAACAATTTAAAAAATTTACTCAAAATGGATATTAGACCTAAAAGTAAAACCTAAAAGTATAAAACTTCTACAAGAAAACATAGGAGGAAATATCTGTGACCTCAAGTTGGGCAAAGTTTTCTTAGATATGACACCAAAATCATGATCCATAAAAGAAAAATTTGGTAAATTTTACATCATCAAAATTAAAAACTCCTGCTCTTTTTAAGGCACAGTTTAGAAAAATCAAAAGACAAGTCACCAACTGGGCAAAAATATTTTCAAATCCCCACATCTCTTATAAAGGACTGGTATCTAGAGTATAAAAGGTACTCTCAAAACACAATCATAGAAAATCGAACAAACTGATTTAAAGAAATGAGTAAAAGATTTGAGTATGCAGTTCACCAAGAAGAGATATGGATGGCAAACAAGTACATGCAGCAATTCTAAACAGCATTTGTCATTAAGAAAATTCAAGTTAAATCCATAATGAGATACCACTACACACCTGCTAGAATGGCTAAAATTGACAAACAAAATGGAAAGGACCAAGTAGTAGGAAGGACGTGGAACAACAACTGGAATGCTCTTATATTGCTGGTAGGAATGGAAACTAGTACAGCTACTGTGGAAAACAGTTCAGCAGTTTCTCGTGAAGTTAAACATGTGTTTACCGTAAGGTCCAGCATTATCACTCTTAAGTAATTTATTTAAGAGAAATGAAAAAACCAAACACTAATATTTATAGCAGCTTTATTTATAATAGCGGCTGGTGAATGGATATATCAACTGTGGTACATCCACAAAATATAATAACTACTCAGCCATAAACTGAAATGGACTATTGATACATGCAATGGTGTGGGGGAATCTCAAAGACATTAGCTGTACTGGGTGAAGGAAACCAGTCTCAGTTGGCTCTATACTGAATGATTCTGTTTGTGTGACATTCTGGAAAAGGCGAAACAGTGGGACAGAAAACAGATCAGTGATTGTCAGGTAATGGGAGTAGAGGGAATGTCTTAGTCCATTTGGGTTGCTATAACAAAAATGCCATAGACTGGGTGGCTTATAAACAACAGAAATTTATTTCTCACTATTCTGAAGGCTGGGAAGTCCAAGATCAAGATACTGGCAGATTCAATGTCTGATGAGAGCCCACTTCCTGGTTCTTAAACAGCAATCTTTTTGTTGTCCTCATGTGGTGGAGGGGGCTAGGGAGCTTTGTGGGTTCTCTTTTATTAGGATACTAATTCCATTCATTAAAGCTCCACTCTAATGACCTAAGTACCTCCCAAAGGTCCCACCTCCTAACAGATTACACTGGGCATTAGGTTTATGAATTTTGGGGGGACACAAACATTTAATTGATAGCAGGGAGAATTTGACTTCAAAGAGGCACAAAGGGATTTTACGGAGTGATGGATCTGTTTGGTTAGTTGGTGTTGGTGAGGGTTACCTGTTCTATGTAGTTATCAGAACTTGTAGAACTGCTCATAGGACTGAACACTAAAAGGTGTGAATTTTATTATATATGTAAATTGGGCATCAATAAATTTGACTGAAAAAAAGAAAATAGTCTATAAAATGAAAGATGAAGAGTTAGCAAAAAATGTTAGCATAAAATGCACACCCTATCCTACTTCTCATCTTCATTTTCTAAGTATTATCCTTAGGGCAGAACATTCGATGCATGTAATTCATGAGGGTTTCTTTTTCTCCCTTTCATAATGCCACCAACCTTCATATTTAAATAGACAGTATTTACTAAAGAACTGTTAATATAGTGGCATGTAAAGTTCTTTTTTATATTAATTAATGAGATTTTCAGTAAATATCTTTTAATGGATATCATCTGCTATATTTAACTCTATCTGAACAATGGTGATGCCCCCACAAGTTCTCAAGGTTTATAATTTCAATTAACCATAAAACTAGACATGCTTTATTCTATATGCCCACTATCTGTCAATTAGAGAATGCACATCCATTTATTTTACTTGTACTGTTTCATTCATGAAGCATAGTTATAGTCATTCACAAGTAGAATCTTTTAATCATAATTGTTACCCAGGGATCTGGAAAGGCACTATAGAAGGTGACTGGGCTTTTTCATTTAGTTCTTCAACTCTCAAAGTTGATGATCCAGTGGTGGATCTTGCTCTAGGAAAAAAAATGCATGTATCTATATAGTAATTAAGGATTAAAGCAACTTGGATGTTCCTTTTTCTATGATTTTAGGGTATTTCAAGTCTCATACAAACCTAAATCTCCCAGTAATATTTTAATCCAGAAATTCAGTTTCATCCTGAGTGGGTTGGTCATAGAACAATTCTTCACGCATAGGTTTTGATATAAAATAGAGACTAATTGTCCTTACAATGAACTTGACCAGTTCTCATGACTTCACCACGGGAGTGACACTGGCAATAAACAAGTTATAGTAATTTATTAATCTAATTGAGTACTTACAACCCCATTGTATTAGTTTCTAGTACCACAAATTGACTGGCTTTAGCACAAGAAATGTATTGTCTTGCAGTTCTGGAGGCTAGAATTCCAAGATCAAGTTGCTGGCAGGGCCATGTGCCCCTCTGAAGGCTTCGGGGAAGGACCAGTACCAGGCCTCACTCCTGGTTTCTGGTAGTTCCATGGCTTATATCTGCATAACTTTAATATTCATGTGGTGTTCTCCTGTATGCACGTCTGTGTCCAAAATTCCTCTTTTTATAAGAATATCAGTCATATTGGATTAGGGGCCCACCCTACTCCAGTTTGATCTCAGTTATATCTGCCGTAGCCCTATTTCCAAATAAAGCCACATTCTAAGCCACTGGAGGTTAGGACCTCAAGATATGAGTTTTGTGGGGGGACCTAATTCAACCTATACACTTGTATTCACTCTTGTGAAGTGATCTCAGATGCCAAAGGCAGCGGCTTTAGCCAAGGCCAGCCAACTTTTCTGATGTATGATTTCCATAACATAGCTAGGACCACTGTAAAAATTAAGGAAAAAAAACTTTAGGAGCAGACCTCCACTTAGATTTTAGTGTTCAGAGGAGGCCTTCAAACTTCTTTTGTGATCATATTTGCTTAACAAATAAGACACTTTGATTTTTGTCATTAGTGATATACCTATTTCTATTTCTCTTTGAATTAAGCTGTTCTTGAAGCAAAGACAGATCAGATCTTTATGATCAAAGATCAGTAGCCAACACTTATGTTTCAACTTTTCCTTTGTTTCAGTAAAATGATGAAAAAGATTAGCTTACACCTTTAGAAGGTTATTCTGTAGTAGAAGAGTTTGCTTTGTCCAAACCCCTTATCCTTCCATGCAGTTATTATTATTAGCTTCTGGTCATTAAATCTTTTCTTCTCTCTTGTTTTCACAGCATGTTGTAGCCTTGGTCCTTGACTACAAGGTTTTGATGAAAACAGATAGGAAAGGGAATTTAGGAAAGCTCATATGCTAGATATAAAATGTCAACCAAGCTTCTTTTCCCCTTGCTTTGCTTGACATTTTTCAGGCAGTGTGCTAAGTGTTATTTCACTGCTTTATTTTCTTTTGATTTATTTATTCTCATATTCAGTAGACATTATTTTCTCTCTTTGTTCTCCTTACGTATAGTATTTAGAAATGGCATTGATTCTGTACTCATTTCTAATTACTCGGAATAATTAGTTTTTTTAAAAAGTATTTCCTCCATTCTCTTATTATATATGTTACTATTATCTATCTGTACATCTGTTCTTTCTTTTTCTCCTTTCAGACTTTGTGAACTCTTCAAGTGAAAATGAACTCTGCTTTTGGTGGCAATGTAACTTCATAGACTGGAATGATTACTCTCTACTGTTAGATCAGATTTGAGGGTTCAGGTAAGCTGTTTTCAGAAACTAGGCACAAACAGGATCTTTTGTTGCTTTAGGTCTGGCACTCAGGAAGCCAGAAAGTTACTAAAGGTCATTCAACTGAAATAGAATCCTCTCTGGGAGTCACCACGCCTACATTCAATTAGGTTATTCAGGTTGTCCACCCTGCAAAGGGAAGCTTTGTATTGCTTCTGTGTAAAACAGAAAAAGTAAATGAAAGCCGTCCACTTGAGGATTCTGTTTTTAAACAAAGACCAAAATAGGTCTTCAGTTTCCTAGAGGACAAGAATCATACAATTTTAAATCTGATATGACACCTAGACTATTGTATTATGAGCCTCCTCTAATGACCAGATCAAACAATTAACCATTGCTTCTTGAATTCCCATCCTTCTGGATCATTGGACTACTCATTCACACAGACTCAGCAGAAATCCCCTGTGGAGTTCCTTATTCAAGATACTCACAGCTTATATGCCTTGGTTAAAAAAACAAACCAAAAAACACTAAAGTGTTAATGAAGACTTTCTCTAGTCGTGAAAAAATAGTAGTACCCCTACTCTCAAAAGGATATTCCTGAAGTGAACAAAGAGGCACATAGAACAGTAGAAAAGGTTTTCAAATCTTGCTCTTGGGAACACAATGACTCCATGGAGATGCTTCAGGATGGTGAAATAGTGAAGTATTCTCCACCTAACAGTTAAAACTTTAATTGCCCAAGGAACTCATTCATCATTTTATCATTTTGTATAATGATATATACCAAATAAATTAAATCATACATATTATAAATATATTGTCTATAATTATATAGCATATAAATATATATCACTTATCATTTTATATAATGGAAGTCTGTAAGATATTATTTGAAAAACTTAACTGCTAAGAATGTTTATGTCATATTTGCACCTTAATATTTTGGTTATTATAACACAAAGTAAGTAGAGGTGACAAGAAAATCTTCTAAAGTTCTTTTTTAAATGGTGAGAGTTAAACTCTATTCCTTCCCAACTAGATTGTGAGTTCCCTGAAGCATTTTTTTATGATTTTTATTACTTTATTATTTACTGATTCCTCTTGGCTGGCACATTGTAGGCACTCCACAAATTCTTGTTCAATGAGTAATTGAATGAATGCGTGAATGAGCCAATAAACAGACAAGTCAACCATCTTATCTCTAAGACTCTCTAATACTCTGTTTTGTTAGCTAAACCAGCCACCAACAACCTGCCTTTGGACAAGATAACTAACATGAAAATGGAAGAGCTACACCAGAGTTGAGCTGAGCGCGGCTTTCTCCTTTCATGTTGGGAAGGTGGAAGTTCTATTCTTGCTCTGCCCTAATTCTGAGCAGCAATGACCTAGTATATGTGAGGTACCAAGTAGGCCAGCGATACTACCCTTTCATCTTGAGTCAGAAAACTGGTGTTTTAGATTTTTGACATTTAGCTTAGTACTAGTGACAGTATTCTCGCCTAGCTTCCTATGTGACAAATGGGACAAGATCCAGTACAGCAAAGTCCCATATGATTCCTTGCTGCATGTGATGTACAATAATAGAATGGATGAGGAATTTCCTTTTTTTTTTACTATACATGGATGCAAAACTACAAGTAGAGAAATAAAGAATGAAACTATTATGCAGCTGCCAAAGAGATATATGTTATGTCAAGAGCCAGGGTCAAAAGTATAAGCTGATATATTTATATAATGTATATCAGCATATTTTCCATAACTTTTGGCTAGTAGCACAGGGCTCAGGAATATATATATATATATATATATATATATATATATATATATATATATATATATATAAAACATATGATAATATCATGAAAAATTTAACTTTCTACTTTACTGCAACAATAATTTAACAGAACACAGTGTTATATCTTATGTCCTTTATATAAGATATGTAAAAATGGGACAAGATATGGACCTGTTTTCAAGAAGCCCATAATTCAATAGTAGAGCTAAGATAAGAACACAAGTAATTATCATTAAAACAAGTAAATAGGAAAAGTACAAATAATATATATGGATTTTGAAGAGCAGACACTAGTTCATGTAATTGAGATTCATGAAAAGGATGGCATTTAAGATGGACACGAAGGGATAGGATTTTGTTTGGGGGGTAAAGGGATTAGAGAAAGAAGAGCATGAGCAAAGCTGCGACAGTGGAAAGTGGTCTATATTTTGGAAGAGTGAATAGTGGAATGCATCTGAAGTCTAAGGTACACTTGGAGAAGTGGTGGGAAATGAAGTTAGAAAGACACGGTGGTCTTACTTCAGAAGGGCCTAAATATAGGTGAAACACCTAGACTTCATTTAATTGGAAATAGTGAGCCATTGAAGAAAAGAAGAGTAGGTTTGGTGCTGTGGTTTAAGAAATGTGGTCTTGCAGAATTCTGATCTGGTAGAGAGAGGTAAGAGGGAGATGATGAGTTGTGAAATGATTACAGTACTCTAGTGCCTGGATTATTGAGAGGGGATTGGAGAGTAAAGATATAAGAAGTGTTACATAGGGTCCAGATAGAAAACAAATGGCACATCCAATGATGTGAGGAGAGTTTGATAAAGGGACTATTTTCAAAGATATGAATAGTGGTGGTTGGGGGGGGCCGGGGGACCACAAGGGATAGATAATGCAGTTCTTTGGGACTTGTTAGAGCAGGGACCATCGTCATCTCTAATTCTAACGTGGTGTGGACAGAAGTATTATCAGAACCCAGGAGAGAATCGGGGAGAGCAAAAAGCCTTCGTTAGAAAGAGGCAACCAGTCCACAGTAACCTTAGGGAAAATATCCTGCCCTTATTCTTTTTACCTCATTTCTGGTTTCTTGCTAGGGCTCCCCATTGGCCAAGCACAACTGGAAGCCAGAGATCCAGAGAGCTGTTAATGTCATCCATTTAGGTCAGCCTCCCAGGGCATATAGAGGGTGGGGAAGGGTGGAGTGTGAATGGATGGCAAATGAAAGCTCTCCTGTGCAGTTATGGATCAATGTAGAGTCCTTTAGATAAGCCAAGCAGAGATTTGAAAATGCAGCTTTGGAGCACAGCGGGAACATTGACCTAAGGATGAAGAGGTTAGAATTGCTGAAGCTATGAGAATGAATGAGATCATGGGGAGAGAGAATATAAAGAAAGAAGGAATACATTGTTAGAGTAGAACTTTGAGGAAAAGCTATATTTAGAAGACAGGAGAACAAAGGGGAGACAGCAAAGAAGATAAGGAGGAATGGAAGGAAATAAAACCAGGTACAAGTAATGTAATGGGGATCAAGGAAAGAGCCAGCGTCAGGGAGGAGAGGGAGACAGAGAAGAAGCCCAAGGCTGGTTATAGTGAAGCAGTTGAGGCCAGGAATAAATAATCACATCCTCACTTTTCCATTAGGTTCTATTTTCTTCTGCTAGTCCTTCTGTTTCTCTGTTTTCTTCTCTTCTTCCTCCTTTGCATTTATTGAGCATCTATAATATACTAGACACTTTATCTACTTACAGCATCACATTTATTCCTCAAAACAACCCTGTGTGGTAGGTATTGTCCTCATCAATTTTTTTTTTTTGTGAGGAAGACCAGCCCTGAGCTAACATCCATTGCTAATCCTCTTCTTTTTGCTGAGGAAGACTGGCCCTGGGCTAACATCCGTGCCCATCTTCCTCTACTTTATATGGGACGCCGCCACGGCGTGGCTGACAAGCAGTGCGTCGGCGGGCGCCTGGGATCCGAACCCGCGAACCCCGGGCTGCCAAGCGCGGACTAAACCGCTGCGCCACCGGTTAAATGAAAGAAAGTTTCAGAGGCCGTGGATCTTGCCCATGGTCATGCATTTAATAAGGATTAGGCTCATTTTCAAAACGATGACCCTCAGACTCTGCACTATTTTCACAGTTTCAAACATTGTGTTTGACACATAGTAGTGATTCATCAGCTACTTGAAGGAGGAATGAATGAAGTGCGGCATAAAAGACTGCACAAGGGACAGGCAGCCTGCGTTTCAGTGTTAGCCTTGCTCTTAAATACAATGTAACCTCTCTGTTAATAAAACTTGCTTTTAACTGCTCTGAGAATAATCACGTCACATAAACATTACTTAGAGAAAGTTACTATATAAATGTTAGATGAATCATGAATATTTTCCCTAATGCAAATATTGGAGTCAAATTAAATATCTTCTTTGTAAGGTCCTTAATGTAAAATGTCTTCATCATGTCATTGTTACTTACTTTGCCCCGAGGAAATGGATGACATAATTCTAGATGCTTTATGATGTGCAATGTTCATTGTTCAGTTTACAGTATATAAATCAAGATATTGCCAATTACTCACAATGTGATCATAGTAAGTTGCTGTAAAATCAGTGACATCTAAGAGTTCAGGCCAGAAAAGAAAGCAGAATCCTGTGCAAATAAGGAATGATGGGACACTCTGACCCATGCCCTTGCCCAGAGGAAAAATGAAAGCACCCACTGTTCATCCTCATTGTAGTTGAAAAATCAGAACTGAGCAATCTGGTCTGTTCTTGAAATGTTTGCCTTAAATAAGAAGTGTCCATATTTTTTTTTAGCATCTCCACCAACACAAATAACACTTAGCCTTCCATTCATGAACTTTGCTACACTAAGAGAGCACCATCTGTCTACCATGCAGCATTTACTAATGATCTTATGATTTTTTTTGGTATCAAATGCATTAGAGAATTATTGGATAAATATCTTGACCATCTTTTAAAACTTGCAATTCAGCCAGCATACTGATTTTCTCATTTTTTTTTTCATCTTTACTCTGTTTCTCTTTAGAAATTCCTTCAGTTCTTTATATTTCTACATAGTGCTGTCCTTGGACTACTTGGGACATATTGTAGGTAACTAATATCCATTCACACTTGTAAAGTAGAAAAGTGACACATTTTATTATTCTCACTGCACAATCAGAAAAATGGCACCCAGAAATGTTAATTGATTTAACATTGAGATAAATGTGGAATTAGCAGAGCCAGAGAATGACCCAGTGTCCAAATAACAAGTCCGTTGCTCTAGAATTCACCAGTTAGTAAGACTGTGTTCAGAGCACCACTTCTTTTATTACAGAAATACAATAACCTCCATCCCCATCTTTGGATATACCAATGCATGTGTTAAAATTGACGTGACTATGGAGTTGAAAGGTCTGAGGTCTTCTAGATCTCTCATCTTATTTTGTGCTCATTTACAGATACTTTCAAAGTTAGATTTTAATTTCCTTCTGTTTTTTCTATTCTAGATCTCTTAGTAACTTCAAAGAAGCTTCTTCAGGGGGAGAATGAAGTCATTCTTACATATTGCTAAAAATGAAGAATCCAATATTACTTTAGAACTTTTGATCTATGATGCATTTTGAGAGAAGCATTAGGAATCAAGTGGAAGTGAATTTTTCAAGCAAATAATGGTCATATACAATTGAAAAATGCAAAAACAAAGAAAGTCTGAGTGATTATGACAAATTTAATGCAGTGTTAAAATATCAAGGAAAGAAGAAAATTATGTCTCTTTTGAAGTAGTAGAATTAAAAAGGGGTTGATTTCTCTCAGCTGACGTGCACTTTTTGGAAATAAAGACAATGATCTATTTGAAGCTATTATTTGATATATTAAAAAACAGTTGAGTGCCTTCTATGTCGAGTCATTGCATTGGGCACTGGGATTCAATTCATGATATTAGCCCTCATAAGCTAAGAGTCTATGGAGTTTTGTGGAAAAGATGCAGTACAGTGTAAGTTTTGATAAAAAAGAGAGTTGAATTGTAAAAGAAATGGAGAATAAAAACTTACAGATATTTGGAATTTTCTCTGAAATTTCTTACTTTTGAAGTGTAATAGAGCAGACACTGGCCTGGGAGGAGAGAGAGTCACAGATTAGTTACCAATTACTTGTGGAACCTCTGGCTATTCTCTGAATTTGTTTGGGCTTCACTTGTCCAAATCTGTAAAATAAGAGCTTGAATCAGAAGATTTCTAACATCCTATTTCACTTTAAGATGCCACATTGGGTTATGTTTTCCTTTGGAGTCAGTGATGTTGGACATTTTTATGATGCAAAAAATATTGTCTCATGCCTGAAAATGAATCAGCAACACAGTCTGGGAGGGTCTTGATTAGATTCAGGAAGTGCCCTGGTCTTGGGAAAGAAGAATGTTGTTTAAACTTGTGAAGAAAGTTAACAAATGCTGGTAGCCTACGATTCTAGCACCTAAATATGTGACTGCTCCTGAGAGAAGTGAAAATATTCTTTTAAGTAAGATTCCTGGGACAGCATAAATTAAAGTTACTTTCTTAGAATAAAGATTCCACAGATAAAAATTTTTATTTCTCTGTTCCTTGTGGACACTGACCCATTCCTTGACAGTATCACCTGTCTGTATGTTTTATCTCCTCTGACAATCAGAAGTGTAAACTCCTGGAAAGCCAAGATAGAATCAAACAAATTTTGTATTCTCCACATCAAATACATTCTCCACTGCCTTCCATATATGTCCTCAATAAACGCTATTGAATGAATGATGCTAATATGAGTGGATAGGTGTTGGGACATAGCTTGAAGGAAAAACTGTGGGGTAATAAGGTCAACGATAAACTGATATCTGTTAGCTCAGTCTGTCTACCCCTAAGATCAGCAATTTAAATCAGATTTTAGAGATTTGGAAAAGGTGAAGAGAAAAGGGGGAATGATTTCAACTTTGAGGGACTAGGCCTTGTGAGAAAAGGTTCAAGGTAGTGACCTTACCTAAAAATAACCAAATAGATTATTTGAAGAAGTGAGGACAGACTGCACTCAATTATATATACAGGTATACTGTTATGGACTTCTTTCATAGGAGGACAAAGTTAAAATTTGGTTTATGTTAAATATTTTTGGAAATATTTGAGTTTCATGTCATATATAATTTATAATATTATATAATAACATAATATTTATAATTTACTTACATTGTATTATATATAATGTAATTATAATATAATATTTATAATTTATAATATTATTATTGCATAATAATTATATAACCTAATATATTTCACATCATATATTATTTCAGTCTAGCCTAGTCTAGGCTGAAAATGTGTTACTAAAATCACGTGCTTTCAGTTTACAACATACTTTTATAGACATTATTTAATTTGTTCTCTTTTGATTCTCAAAAATATCCAGAGAGGCAGATAAAATAGATATTCTTTTCATTTCAGGGAAAATAAATCTGTGGCTCAGAGAGGTTTAGCAGTTTTCTCAGGGACTCGTGATCAGGTAAGTGGCAGTTGGAACCAGAACACAGGTTTCCTGACTTACACTGTGGCGTCTTTTACGTTAGGCCACCTTGCCTCAGAGGTAGAAATGGAGTCACTTACTGTCTAAAAATTCTAAGTTCTCAAACAATGTGTAATTCTTCCTTCATGGACAATTAAATATTGTATCATATTGGACTTTTGAATCACATCAGGTTAGTATTAACAATACCTTATAATTGTATAACCACACTAAATGTACAAAGCAACTTTAAAGCCATAATTATGAGATTTCTTAATCTAAATTCATTTCCCTCGAATTCACTTGATTCTGAATTTTCAAGGATAAAGTTGTGACAACAGTCCACATTGCTATGCTGATGGGTTGATTCCCTTTTTTTACCTTTAAATGCTTTAAATTTGTCAAGAAAAGGCACTTTCTCTCCCTGGCTTGCCTCCTTACTTCAAAAGAGGAGGCAGGAGCCCACTGAGACAGGTGGCTTGGGTGCCCAGCGTGAGCTGTCCAAGCTAGCTGGAGACAGAGCTCAGGCAAAGAGGAAAACTGAGAATTTCAATTGCCAGCATGAGCCCAAAAATGGAATTAACAAGAAACAGATAAAAACTATAGACTATAATTATATTCTCTCAAAGGATCTCTAGCAGACTTTTCCTGAAGTTACCATCAAAAGAAGAGGAAATGGCTGAAAGTGTAATTTTCTCCTGTATCATTTTTTGCCACTTCAGTGATTAGAAGAAATTAAGCAAGTGTACAAAGAAAATTACCTACTGGGTCAATGAAAACCAACTTCTGTCCTCAAAGGAGAGAGGATGTAGATGGATTTTCTCCCTTTCTCATTATGAAATCATCTTTAAGGAGCATCTTACTAAAATAATTCACATATTTGCACAAATCAAAAATTCAATGAGTATTCGTGGGGGTCTTCCAATGTACAAGGCACTGACTGGATGTTCCAGTCCTGTCTCCAAAGAGTTTGCAGTCTAGTGGAGCTCGTACATAATAAATAAATGGTAGAAAATGGCAACCTTTATTTGAGAGATACTGGAAAGAAAGGATGGAGATTCAGAAGCAAGAGAGGTTATTTTTAGTTGGAAGAACTCAAAGAGAGCTGCTTGGAGGAATTAGATTTTGGCTAAATTTGGAAAATCATAAGACTTGGATATGTGGAGATGGTAGAGGCATTATTAAAATATTCTAGGTGGAGTAAACTGTGTGAAAAGAGGATCCAGTGTGTGGCAAAAATGAGTGTCACAGATTGCATGCAGTTCAGTTTAACCAGAGCGTAGGGTGTGTGAAGATTAGTGGGAAAATAAGATTGGAAAGGTTGGCTGGAGGCCAAAAGGAATTTGGATTTATTCTGTGGGCAATGGGAAACCACTCGAGGTTCTTGAGCTGGGAATGAAATGATCAGAGCTGTGCTTCTGGGAGATTAATCTGGCAGTGAGTTGTAAGGTATGCTAAGGGGAGAAGGGACTGGGAGGTGTGAATTCCAGTTAAGAGGTTGTTGCAGTAGTCTAGGAAAGTGATAATGCAGGTCTGACTTTGGAGAGGCAGTGGGAATGGAAAGAAGTGGATGAATAAAGTATGCTTGTGCCTTCATTCAGTTAATATATATTGGATACCCTGGACTCTGCTATGTTCTGAAATTATGTTGGTGAGCAAAATAGAAATGGTCCTTGACTTCATAAGGTTTATAATATTATAGTAGGCGAGAAATTATGCCAGCAATCTCATAATTATATAATTGCAAACACAGAATGGGCTATGAAGGGAATATACTTGGTCCTAGAAGAATGTGTGGTGGAAGATCTGACCAAAGCTTGTGGAGGCAGGGAAGGATTCCTGAGGAAGTAACATGTGATATGGAATCAGGATGGGTAAGAATTAAATATAAAAGAGGGGAGGGAGATGAAGTAATAGTGTACGCAGAAGGCCAGCATATTCAAAAGCCTCAAGGTGAGAGAGAACCTGGCATTAAGTTCAAGCAACTGGGAAGAGACCAGTGAACTTGCACAGAGGAAGGATCTTGAGTGGGCAAATGGATCTGGGGAGACCGATTAAGAGGCTATTACACTAGTCCAGGTATTAGGTGATAATAGCTTGAACTAAATTGGTGCAGAGGAAGAGAGAGAAGTAAATTAATTCAAAAAATTAGGGGGGAAACTATGATTTTGGTTTTGAGAAAACTGAACTTAAATTGCCTTTGAGACATCTAAGTGGAGAAATCTGGTAGGAGCTGGATATTGAGGCCTAGAGCTGGAGATAATTTGAGAATCGTCAGATGGATTATAACATGTGCAAGATGAAATCCCAGGGAGGTCAGTAAATGCATAATGTATAGCGTGCAAAGAGAAGAGGGACTGGCTCTGGCACTTGAAGATATCGATATTTAGTGGCCGACTAGGAGAGAGTGAGACAAAGAGTAAAGAAGACAGAGAAGAAAGGGATAGAGACTTTTGAAGGAAAACTAAGTGAGGGGCATCACGGAAGCAAAGGAAAGAGGATGTTTCAAAAAGGAAGAAGTGATCCACAGTGATATGTACTGTTGAGTGGTCACGTAAGAGGAGCACTGAAAATATCCAGAGGCTTTAGTTACTTGGAGGCCATTGGTGACCTTAGAGAGAGGCACTTGAGTGGCGTGATTGGGTCACAACAGAGCAAAATCAGATTACAGAGATTTGAGGAGAAAGAAGAGTAGGCAGTGAGCATAGAAAACCCTTAGGAGAAGTTTGAGTATGAAGGAGAAGAAATAGGCTGGTAGCTGGAAGAGAAGTGGGAGAGAGAGATTTTTTTAAATGGAGTTACTTCCTTCAGAAGATAGTTATTGAGTCATTTTGAAAAATGTTGAATGTATGATACTGTCTAAACATAGAAATAAAAAAGTAAAATCTTGTAAAAGCAAAATAAGCAAATAGTCTATTCATGAGGAATAATTTAGTTAGTATAACAAGATAAAATTGTATTCAGGACTCCCCAGAAGCCAAAGCAAATAGGGAAAGGTTGTGTGTCATAAAACTTCATTTTCTGATAACAATAAGAAAAATAGCTAATATTAATGAGTGACTTCTCTTATACATGTAGTATCTCATTTAGTCCTCATTAAAGCCCATGAAGTAGTTATTACTGTAATGTTCATTTTCCACATGAGGACACCTGGGCTAAAGAGGGTAAGTAGCTTGGCTAAGATCACTAAGGCAAGAAGTGACAGAGGGATGCTCAGAACTGGGCACTCTGACCCAGAGCCCACACTCTTTCACAACTATTTGGTACGTGGCTTTCATTTATACTGCTTCTTCAGAGAAGACCAAGTTCCTTTTGGTACCAAACTCTAAAATGAATTGATCACATGGGATCTCGTTTGGGTGTGTTGAACAACACGATGGAGATGTATATATGCTTTAAGCAGTTGTAGTAGCCATTGGTGTTTTTGACGTTGTCCGAGTGGGCAGGAATCTTTAACACCTACTTCCTGGTTCACACCTGCTGCGTATAACAGCAGCAGCCCCCCTTTGTCCCGCTAAAGGAATTTGTCCAGGTTGTGCTTCCTGCCCTCAATCTTTAAAGCCCTCACTTACCTGCTTTGTAGAATTTTCATTCTTGCCTCCTATAAATGCTTCCCCTCTACTGAGCTTCTTAGAATTATTTACTTACGACATAGTCAGAATTTTTTTTTTGAATTACAAAAGTTATATTTGTGTATGACATAAAATTTGGAGAATTCAGAGAAATATAAAGAAGAAATCAAAGATCACTGGTAATCCCTCCACTCCTACATAACCGTTGGTAACATGAAACATCCTTACTGTCTTTGTTCTGTGGATTTACATATGTTTAACAGTGATTTACATATGTTTAACAAGTATCTTTTGATTTAGGCTCTGTGTTAGATACTTTGTATCAATATTTACACAAGTGAATAATACTATGTTTTATAAAATGCTTTTTTGGCTTACGTATTTTGAATAATTTCCCCTGGCATTAAATATTTCACTTGAAATAGCTTAATGGTATTTCATCAGAAGGGCGAGCATTCTGTATTTACCCAAGTCTATGCTGTCGGGCATCCAGGTTTTCTTCCTGTTTTGACAATTAAAGGTAGTGCTGCTATGAACATCATACATAAATTCGTTTGCCTGGGTCTGATTTGTTTTTCCTTAGGAAAACTCCTAGAAGGTAAATTGCTGTGTTAAAAGGAATTTAAAAATTTACTCTGCTTATGTAGAAAAATTGGCTTTTCTCCATGGTACTGTCTTTTTCTTTTTTTTAAACCACTTTGTTGAGGTACAGTTGTGCATGTTTACTGTATGCTAATTGATGAGTTTGGAGATAAGTACACACCCATGAAACTATTACTATAATCTATGCCATAAATTTATCCATTACCTCCAAAAGTTATCTCCTGCCCCCTTTGTTTATTTATTTTAAAATGTATCTATATTTTCTTTTGTGCTAAGATCACTTAACATAAGATTTACCTTCTTAGCAAATTTTTAAGTATACAATACAGTATTGTTAGCTATAGGTCCTGTGTTGTCCAGAACTTATTCATCTTGCATAACTGAAACTTTGCAGGCGGTACTGTGTCCTACATTAAATGTGAATGCATGTAGTAAATACCCCAGTGCTTTGCACTTAGTAGTTGCTCAATAAATGATGACTATTATTATTTAAGATAAACCACAACTTGTCATTGAGCCTAATTATAGGGAATATTATTGTCAAATGGGAATATTTTCCTTAAAAAAGTAAACTTTTTACTATCTAATCTTCTTACATAATTTCTGTGTTTCTTCATGGTATTCCCATATAATAATAATGATGATGATGATAAACAGAGCTTTTTAATGTAGCAGATACGGAACTGGCTTTCAATGTGAATTGAAACTTCACATGTATAGGCACTGTTATGTCCATTTTACAGATGAGGAAACTGAGACTGGAAGGGGTTATATGATATGCCCAAAGTTACGTAGATTATAAGTGGCAGAGCCAGACTTCAAAGCAGGCACTCTGATTCCAGAGTCTGCACATTTCACCACTACTCTTTGAGAGAGAAGGAAAATAATGTGATTATATGAAAACAATCTGTGATTCTGTTTCTTGTTACTAAAAACCTAATGCTGACCTTAAAGTCAGGCAGTAACAGTTTATCCATAGCACGCCAAGCAATAATTTTTCTGTATGTTTTCCTCCCTCTTTTTTTTTTAAACATCCCCAGCTTCCTTGTCTTCTTCTTCCATTACTGTTATCAAAATTTACTCTTGTGAAGGAGTCTCATAAATCATTTATTTAAGGTTTCTCAGAGTTTGCAACTGTATTTTAATAGGAGCCAGCATTTTAATTCAAACTCATAGAAGCCTAATGGTGGCATTTTAAGCCTTAGAAAGCTGGTGGGGTAAGGAAGTTTGTGAGCTCACGGGAGCCTTTCTGAAAACACACGAGGTAGGCAGCCACACACATGGCCTACTCAGAACACCAGCCTTTAACCTTGGTCTCTTATTTCTCTCTCCTTCCTTCCTTCCCTGACTCTTCCCTCAGCTATTTCTTGAGAGCAATTTAGGGAAAGTGTCTTTAGGAAAGTAATAAAAATGAATGCATCAATGCTTTTAGAAGCAAGCAAAGTGATTGAAAAGTGATGTTTATATTCATTACATTCTTTTTCTTCAAGCGTTTGGTTTTTGGCTTCAGGACCTTTGGTCCACAGGAAGATCATTATGCTAGACTGGTTCAAGTGAGGAATAATGCAGACAGACAAGAACAATGAGGGGGTGGGGGTGGGGTAGATGTGAAGCAGCTACAAATGTTAGGAATCTTTACAATGTCTTTGTTTTAACCCTCTGTGTGACTCAGTGTAGACTATCTGGAAAGATCTCCTTTAATTAAAGCAGAATTCTTAAGAAAATGATGGACGTGCAAGATTTCCTTCTTCCCGCCAGCTGTGAAACTGATTGATCTTAAACTTTTGCTATGGTTGTTATTGCAAGTAGAGAAAAATATGTGTGGGAGTGGAAATTATTCAAGGACATCATCTTTCTTGATTTTCTCATTTCTTTCTTCAAGTGGGTGGAGGGTAATTTTGTGAGGTTGGAAGATATGCAAGTAAATACATTGTAGTTGGAATTTATATACAGTGTCCCTGGTATTGTCAAGAAACAGCCAAGGACCATCTAAACCAACTTTTGACTTCTACTGTAAGCAACCACGCAACCAGCTGAACACCTCAAAGTACTTCACTGGACGGAGGGGGCAAGTTGACAGTTTTAAAATGTTCTCCGTAAAAGATTTCTACTAAAACTTGTAGACAAATTACTAGTTTACTCTGCAGTTACTAGCTTAGTCTCTGCAATATCATAAATGTCAGATTTAAGATCACACTAGCGTTTACCTGTTATGCCTTAAGGATTCATAATCCCTCATCTCTGTTTTGAGACCATGGATCTAACCAACTGAGCTAATTGGCTCAGACATACCACTGATTTTTCAGTGAAGGAGGGTGGTTGTTAAAGCAGGACAGAATTGAATTCTTATTTCTGTTCTTTCCAAGGCTGTTGTGTTCCACTTTCAGCTTGCTTTTGTACTATAGCTTGTAAAATGTAACAGGAAGGACTGAGGTATAAGTTAGACTTAATTCTTTTCTTCAGCTCCATAACAGATGAACCAAGAGGGAATAAAGCTCTTTCAATTCCAACTCTTATAGTGTTTATACTCCCATTTTGACAACTGTGCTCACTTTTGAACAATTTGAATCAAAAGAAGGAGAGAAGTGATAGGCACCTCTGAGGTGTAGATGGGAAAGTTTGCTTTTATAGCCTGTACAAGTGACCTGCCAGTTTGGTTTCCAACAACCTTTCCAAGAAGGTTGTAAGGTCTGCCTCCTCCACGCACTTCCCCCTCTCAAACCTGTCATTCTAGCTGTCCTAAAGAAGCACTTTATTCTTAACTATCACAGTGGTATTGGGATGACAATCAGGTTACAAAAATTGTGAAGTCAAATACGAGACTTAGATTAAAGAAATCTCAGTCCTCTGATATGGCCTGGTTAAGTGGACCTAGGAAAATTTGTGAGGGATTCTGAAGATGGTTGAGGGTAACAAAACTTCTAGAACAAAGTATTTATACGCAAAAAAGTCATAGTGTAAACAAAAAGGGACTACAAAATGGTGTAGAGGCACAGATCTTCCATGTTCAGTTAGGCTGTGGGCCTCTTCTGCTGATGCTCACACAGAGCCACAATCCTTGGATGCATCCCTCCATGTTCCAGTGTGGACATGCGGAAATATGTTTCTAAATTCTTGCCAAGCGAAGGCAGGAGAAGGGAGCCATCTGGTGTGGGAGGTGCGTGCTGGTTAACTCGATCAGGAAGCAGGTGGCTGCGCTGCAGGTTTCAGGGCTGAGAACTAGAGAAAGGGTAGACTTCAGTGGTGTGATGGACACTGAGACATCAAAGTAAGAGAAGGAAGCTCACTGAACCAGGAGAAAGAAGTTCAGGAGGAGAAACTGCTCCTTTTGCTCTATTTTCACTTTGGCTAGCATTCAATTCCATTCCGCAAGCATTTATTGAGTGCTACCACGTATAAGACATTGTGCCTTTTGGGAAATAGATAAGAATTGTCATGGAAGAGAAGGAAGAATAATTCTTTAGGGAAGAAACAATTCTAATCGGCATGATGCCTTATAATGCCCTAAAGCCTTTGAGACTGTGACAGGCACCGTGGAGAATCATTCTGAAGCTGAATTCCTTCTTCATCAGGAGGTAGCAGTGTAAATACACAACTCAGACAAAACTAAAACCTAGGATTGTTTTAGAAAGAGGGATATTCATACGTGTGTGTGTGTGTGTGTGTGTATCTTAAACACGTATGTGTTCTCTAGGGTGTGAGCTCTCTCTCTCACATACACACACCTTCTCAAATACAATTTATTTTAACCATTTAAAATTTTGTTACTCTGGGTTTGTGTAAAGTTGGAACCAAGTAAAAGATGGGTGTGGAAAAAGTTACAATAATAAGCACAGAACAAATGTGAGAAATTTAGTTTATAATTTTTCTATATGTATACTATAATCATATATATTTATAATTAAAATGGAATTGAAATGGCCAATCTTTTATTGAACAAATGACGAAGTCAAAGTTCACCTAAATTAAGTGACTTGCCAAAGGCCATACAACTCATTAGAGATAAAATGGGGGAAGAAATAAACTCACTCACTTTTTAATCTAGAGGTTATGAAAATGGCAATATGTTCTTTTTTGTTTTGTTTTGTTTTGTGAGGAGGAGCTAACATCCGTTGCTAATCCTCCTCTTTTTGATGAGGAAGACTGGCCCTGGGCCAACATCCGTGCCCATCTTCCTCTACTTTATATGGGACGCTGCCACAGCGTGGCTTGACAAGCGGTGCGTCTGTCCGTGCCCGGAATCCAAATGTGCGAACCTTGGACTGCCAAAGCAGAGTGCGCAAACTGAACCACTAGGTCACCGGGCTGGCCCCAATATGTTATTTCTTGCACATGAGAAAACAAAATACATTTTATTGGAACATGTGGGTAAGCTTCATCTCCACCTTCTTTTCTTTAGTTTTGTCTGGAAAACTCATAAATGGTCAACACATTCTTTTCTTGCCTCACACCGTTGCCCTCACATATGTGCTCCTAATAAATTAATCTTTATTTTTGAAAATACGTGCAGCCTGTAGTCAATTGTTGTTTGATGAAGCTTTAGCATTTTTTTCTTTATTCACATCTACTAACAGATTAAGTTTTTTGATTATTTTCTACATTAGTTCTCTATTCACCACTAAGCTTTCTGGAAGTACGTTTTGGCTGAGACTGGAACACTAGCATTATTACAGGTTAATGTGAAAATTCCTTGTGATAGATTGTCTTTGCACAATATTCTGCCAAACTACAGCATTATGCATCATCCCCAAATCACTTAATTCCTAGGCTATACTACATAATGAGTTATACTGTCAAGGGTAGTGCCACTTCAAAGGAAATCAGAAAGAACCACAGCATTCTTGAGTATGTGTTAAAAAGAGGACAACAGGACCAAAATGGAGTCACTTATGCTAAGCCCCACCTCACCAAACCAAGAGTTGGCTTAATTACAGTTTTGGCTCGCCCAGAAATGAAATCTTAAGCTAGTCAACCAGGAATTGCCTGATCAGCACTGGTTAGGTAATCTGCCTGAAAGACCCCTGCCATCTCCTAAGCGAAAGTAATCTTGCAATAACCAATCTACTTTTTTGCCTGGTATAAAAAGTGCCTTGCTCCACTCTCTTCTGCCTGTCTTTCATTTTGTGCAGCTCTTCGGAGCTCCTTTCTATCTGCTAGATTGGATGCTGCACAATTCATGAATCGTTGAATAAAGCCATTAAGATCTTTAGAATTTACACAGTTGAATTTTTTTTTTTTTTGTGAGGAAGGCCGGCCCTGAGCTAACATCCGTGCCCATCTTCCTCCACTTTATATGGGACACCGCCACGGTGTGGCTGACAAGCAGTGCGCCGGCGGGCGCCTGGGATCCGAACTCGTGAACCCCGGCCTGCCAAGTGCGAAATAAACTGCTGCGCCACCGGGCCGGCCCCTGAATTTTGATTTTTAACAGTTGTTTCCCAGTAAAGTGATATAATCTTCTCTGTTTAAATCTAGAATTCTGCAGTGTGGACTCTTCAAAAAAATTTATTTTGGTTATTTATGTATGGCGAGCTAGGGGGAGAATATTAGAGAGAAATTTCTGATATGATGGAGAGAATGTTAATACTTGGTTTTGAGGATGATTGTAAAATATACACTTTTTTCGTACAATAGTAGAGTTTTAGCAGAAAAAATGACAGAAAAACTAAGGAGATGGAATCAATGTTTCAGGAAAGATTTAATTAATTATAACTTGGAAAAGATCGACTCTTGCTTTGTACTTTATTTTTAACTTGTTCTTACAAAGACACATTAGATGAACAAACCTTTCTGGCAATACATTGGGTAACTGGAATGATATGATGATGCTGGCGTCCTAATAGACTGTAAATAGTCAGTAGGGCCCCGGTAAAAATAATGTAGTTTGTTCTGTTACTTAATTCTTCACGTGCTCTGACTTTGTACATTTTAACTTTGCTTTGAGTCTAACAACCTAACGACCTTGATACTAGAGTTTTACAAACAATTCTTTAAAATATCCTCTATGCCCCTCTAATAGCTAACATTTATTGAATGCTTATTATATTCAAGGCACTGTGCTAAGGACCCTAAAATTTAGTGTCTTTTATAATCCTCACAAAAACCTAGAAGGCAGCTACTTTCATTTCCATTTTACAGATGAGAAACCTGATGCACACAGAGATGAAGTTAATTGCCAAGGTCACCCACCCAGTAAGTGGGAAAATTGAGACTTGAGTGGGGTTTTGTCATACGCGGAGGTTATGTTTTCCACCACTGTGCTCCAGTGCATCAGTGCAGATTCAGATGGTTCCTGTCCTCCACTAGTAAATCCGGAACTAGCAGTACTCTTTGTGATTGGTCTCTCTTAACACTCATTTGCCAACGGGTTTATACAAATGAGTGTTAAGTAGTAAAACAGAGATAAAAGCCACAGAAGGCATTAGAAGAGACGTTGAGATCATCTAGTGACTTGCTAAAAGACCGGCAATTTTAGCACCACCTGGGGGCTTGTTAGAAATGCAGATTCTACCTCTTCACCCTCCCACTGCCCCCAACCCCTCAATTAGAATCTAGCTAGATGGTTTTCACTTACAGGGACGGAAGAATCCTAGACTTCTGAAAGGGGGTCTATCAGGGCTGCAGAGATCCTGGAGCTTTCATAGTGCCTCCTTCAACCAGAAAAGCTCAGGTTTCTTTTTTCTCTTTCATTTTGAGTTTTTGTTAAATCTGAGACTCCAATATTTCATTTGAAGAATAATTTTTTCTGCTTTAAAAAAAGTTGAAAACCACTGATCTACAACATGATCATGAAGTTTATACATGAGGAAAGCAAAGTTCAGTTAATGACATGCCTAAAACAAATTATTGGTGGATACAGAACTGGAATCCAGAACCTATCTTTCCTGCCTTTTGTTTAAAAATATTTGAACAGTGTGTTATATAAGGATGGGGAATGGTTTTAGGATCAGGAGACCAAGGTTCTACTCATGGCTCTTGTTAGAGTCAGCTGGATGATCCAGAGTGAACAATTTAATTTCTCTGTGACTTAGTTTTTGTGGCTATAGAAAGGAGAGTGATGATATTTATAATCTTTATGTTCCCTTCTAGCTTTTATATTTGATGTAAATATTGTCACCCAATTCCTAAAATGCCTTATTTTTAAAACAAGTTTAAAAATAATACGAAAATAATGCCATGGTAAAAAGAAATCAAGTAGTGCCTAAGGGTCAAAATTAAGTCTCCCTTCTCCCCTACTCCCACCATCGGTCTGTGCTACAGAAGCATTAATGGTTTCTGTTTTCTACTTCTTCCAGTGATCACCATTCAAATAGCATATTTGTGGCTCCATTTCTAGTTTTACCACTAGACAATATTGACTCCCTTTATAAAAGAATCTATTCCATTTAACCTACCAGCAAATTCTTCACTTACTTCCCATTTTTTCAGTTATGTCTTACTTTAGTTTTTTCCAGTGATTACATTTATGACTTTAAATAACATACTCTCCATTTGCTCATTTATCCACTTTAGAACATATCTTCTGATATTTTCCATATCTCCTGGTATGAACTGTTAATAACTCTATACTTTGTAGGTTGATTCTAAAAATTAGAAAGCTAATTAAGAGCATTTACAGTAATACGATGATGATGTAAATGTTGTTCATATGTGTGACAGACAGACTGTAGCCTGGCCTCCATGTTTATGTCCTGCCCTTGTGTGGGCAGTCCCTTTGACTTGCTTCTAACAACAGAACATGGCAGAGGTGATGGGATGTTCCTCCTTGATTACATTATGGTGTGTGGGTGTGCTTGTGTGGGCCCTGGCTGACAGCCTTCAAAATGGAAAACAGGAAACTCACTCTTACCATCACTAGGAGATGAATTCTGTTAACTACATGGATGAGCTTGGAACTGGGTTCTCGCCCTCTCCAGCCTCCCGATGAGAGTGCAGCCTGGCCAATACCTGGATGGCAGCCTTGTGAGACCCTGAGCAGAGGGCCCAGCTAGTCTGAGTCCAGACTCCTGACCACAGAAACTCTGAGATAATAAATGTGTGTGGTTCTATTTATCTACTCTATTTATCCACCCTACTGCAAGGGACACCCAGAGCTTCTTCAAATCCCTGACACCAGAAACAGTGCTATTCATGGAATTTTATTCTTCCACAAAAATTTTAAAATATATTTATTGATTAAATAAAAATATAATTGGAATTTTGATTGGAATTGCAATGAATTTATAGATTAATCTGGGAAAATTAACATCTGTATACTATTAAAATATCCCTGCTAAAGCATGGAAAGACTCTCCATTTATTTATATCATCTTCTATGTTATTTATCAAAAATTTCAGATGTCTACATAGAAAGCTTCTATATTTCTTGCCATCTTCCTTCTCTATTGATTCTATCGAAGTTTTTTTTCTGTAGATAAATAATGACGTCTTTTGCAAATAAAGAAATATTTATCTTTTCTCTTCTAGTCATGCATCTCTTATTTCTTTCTATTTCTTATAGAGTTATCTAGAGCTTTCCATACTACTGAATCAGTAGCAGTGGTGGGAGCATTATTTTTTTGTTCCTGATCCTTAAAGAAGATGCAGGTAAAGTTTCTTCTTTAAGTATAATGTTTACTGTAGGCTTTAAAAAAAACTTTATTTGGGTATAATTGACATATGGTATTTAATGTGTATAATTTGATGTTTTGACATCTATATACATTTGTGAAACTATTACTACAATCAAGATAATAAACCTATCCTTCATCAGCTCCCAAAAACTTCTTTATGCCTCTTCATACTTCTTCCCTCTCATATCTCCCTGGGTCCTCCCTCCCTCCCCCCACCCTCTTCCCATATATAAGCATCCAGTAATCTAGTTTCTTTCACTGTACATTAGTTTGCATTTCCTAAAGTTTATATAAATGAAATTATACACTATGTACTCTTTCATTTTGTTTTACTCAGCATATTTATTTTAAGATTCATCCATGTTGTTGTTGCATATATCAGTAGTTTATTCTCTTTTATTACTGTTTGGTATTCCATTGTATGAATATACCACAATTTGTTTATCTCTTCACCTTTTGATAGACATTTGGGTTGTTTCCAGCTTTTAGTTATTAGCAATATAGCTGCTAAGAACATTAGTATACAAATCTTTGTATGGACCCATGCTTTTATTTTTTGGGTAAAGAATAGAATGACTGAGTCGTATGTTGGTGCATGTTTAATTTTATAACAACCTGCCACACTGTTTTCCAAAAAAGTTGTCCCATTTTATGTTACCATGAGCAGTGTTCCACATCCTTGCTGGCATTTGGTATTATCAGGTTTTTTGGTTGTTGTTTTTTTTAATTTTAGCCATTCCTCAGTGGATCTCATTGTGATTTTAGTTTGCATTTCCCTGATGATTAATGATATTGACTCTCTTTTCACATACCGATGGTTCATTTGTCATCCATATATATTCTTTGGTCAAATATCTACTCAAAGATTTTGTACATTTTTAGCTGTTTTCTTATTATTGAGTATTTTTGACAGTTTTAAATAATATATTCTATATATTAATATAGAATATTAATATTAATATAGAATAATATATTCTAATAATTTATCAGATATTTGCTTTTCAGATATTTTCTCCCAGTCTGTGGCTTGTCTTTCATTCTCTTGAGTCTTTCAAAGAGCAGATGTTCTTACTTTGATAAAGTCTAATTTATCAATTTGTTCTTTTGTAAATCATTCTTTTGATGTATCTAAGAAATCTTTGCCTAATTCAGCATCATGAACATTTTCTCCTATGTTTTCTTATAGAAGTTTTATCATCTTAGACTTCGCGTTTAGGCCTATGATCCATTTGGAGTTAACTTTTGTTTACATTGGGAGGTGGGGATGGAAGTTTCTCACTTTGCTTTGTGTCATGTGGGTACCAGTAGTTCCTGGCCATCTGTTGAAAGACTATTCTTTTTTCACTGAATTATTTTACATTTTTGTCAAAAATCAACTGACCACATATGTGTGAGGCTTTTTTCAGACTCTTTTTCATGTCTGATTTATTTATTTCTCTATTCTTATGCCCATATCACACTTTTGATTAATGTAGTTTTATATTGTCTCAAAATCAGGTAGTGTAAACCTCCCAACTTTGTTCTTTTTCAAAATTATTTTGGCTATTCTACATTCTTTGCAGTTTGTATGAATTTTAGAATCAGCATGTCAAGTTCTATAAAAAAGACTGCTGGGATTTTGATGGGATTACATTTAATATATAGACCAATTTGTAGGAAATGCCATCTTAGTGGGATTGAAGATTCTGGGTTGTATACTTTTCATTTATGCAGGGCTTCGTTATGTTTTTAGGCAATGCTTTGTAGTTTTTGTTGTATAGATTTTAAACACCTTTGTCCAATTTTTCCCTAAATATTTCATTTTTTCTGTTGCTATTTTGAATAGTATTATTTTTTAATTTTGAGTTTCTAACTGTTCATTGTTGGTGTACAAAAATATGATTGACTTATATGTATTGATGTTATATCCTGGAAATTACTAAACTCAATTAGTTCTAGTGTCTTTCTTGTAGATTCTATAGGATTTTCTTCATAGACTGTCATGTTGTATATGAACAAAGACAATTTTATTTCTTCCTTTCCAATCTGGATACCATTTTTTTCTGTTTCTTGTTATCTTTAGTGTCCCTCTCTTTAGAACCTCCAGGATAATGTTGAATAGAAGTGGTGAGAGGTGGACATCCTTGCCTTGTTCCCAATCTGAGGTTGCGGGAAGGGGAAGAGTTGCCTGCCACTGCAATGTCTTGTCAATTACTCTTAACCATGTCCAATGGCCAGGCCTTTACACCCTGAGACACTTCTGAATAAAATTGCCTCTTTTTTCAGCAGGATTAATCAAATTTTAGGGTTAGCTCAAATGAAACTACTAAATACACCCTGTTGCTGGACCCAGTTGGAGGTTTTTGTTTGTTTTGTTCTGTTTGTTTGTTTTTGACTGGAACATGCTTTTCTCGCAGGGCATAGTAAAACTTTAGGTCAGAATCTTTGCTTTTACTCACTGTTCTTTTCTTCTTTCTAAAGCCTGTGTACATATTACCTATATATAGGGCATATAAAAAGATTAAAATAAAAAATATTTTTACTGGTTACCACAATCCCAGCATTAGATGGGCCCTTTGATTATCATATTAGGTAAGATGGAGATTCTGTAAGGTGCAGAAACCTTATGCACCTTAGAGAGAGGGAAGATACTTTGTTTTCTTGGTGGAGTTTTGGCTTCGTTCTACTCTGAATCTAGGTTCTTTAACATCCAATGAAAGGTTTTCCAAGGATCAAAGAAAGAACCCACACCCCAACCTGGGATGAACAGGAGTAAGGGGACATGGTCAGTGAAGTCAGGAAGAGGAGGTGTCAGGGACCAGATTAGGGTCCTTCTGTCTCTCTGTGTCCTAGCATCTGGCTTGATATGATGGCTTTAGTGTAGGGGCAAGTGGAGGGCCTATCAGAAGTCTATGCCTTTAGCAAACTTTTATTTTAAAAAATTTGCTTTAATGATGTATCCAGGCACTCATTACCAGTGGATACCCAAACCGTTAGGTGAAAGGTTTGTTATTATGGGATCAGGCAATATCTCCATAGGCTCACAGTTAACTACGTACTGGCAGCACAGAGCTGGATCAGATAGTGTCCCTGTCATTAAGGACCTTATAAACTTGGGGAGGGGGGCATGTGGGCGTGGACTGGGCAGATGTGTAATCAAATATGTGCATAGATGTTATGAATAAAACCACACGTGGTATAATAGTTAAGCGACAAAGGAGAGCATGACTGAGTGTCATAGAGGGGACAAGACAACTCAGAGAGCCGATGCGATGCTTGAGCTGAGTGTTGAGAAGCACACAGGGGCCCTGCAGGCAGCCAGGTACAATCCCAATTGCACACTCTAGTGACACACTGTACTTTTCTTCTGGAGCACTAACAAATTGTAATTTATTAGTTATTTGAAAGAAAAATTTTTGCTTAATATTGCTTTTCCTGCTTGAGAATATGAGCTCCCATGGGGCTCTTTTTTACCATTGTATACCCAGAATTCTGTGGCTTTTTCCCCACTATAGATTTTCAGCATTTTAAAGCTTTTTATTAGGTAAATTTTCAAAGATACATAAAAGTAGAGAATTTTTTTTAATGAGCCTATCACCAACCTCAATAATTTCCATCATTTTCCCAATCTTATTTCAACTATCATCTGTTCTTTCTTGTTTTGCTTAAATATTTTAAGGCAAATCCCATGTCATGTCACTTAACATGAATCTCTAACTGAAAAGAATATTTTTTTATATAACTGCTATCTCATTATAACATCTAATTAACTATCATTCCTTGACACCATCTAATATTCAGTCCATATTCAGATTTGCCTAACTGTCTCAAAAATGTCTTTTTAGAGTTATTATGTTGCAATCAGGACCAAAACAAGATCTACCCATTGCGTGTGGTTGCTACGTTTCTTTGGTAACTTTTATTCTGTAATTGTCACTCTAACCTTTTTTTTTTTAATTTTATAAATCTCACTAATTTGTCCTGGAGAACAGCCCACATTCTAGATTTGGCTAATTGATTCTTTGAAGTGTCATGTAACTGGTTCTTCTGTTTGTATATTTCTGATAAACTGCCTATTAGATCAAGGAGCTTGATTAGATGGAGGTTCTACTCTTTTCACAATAATATTTTATAGGTAGATGTAGATATTTTCTATTGTATCACATCCACATCATGAAGCACGTAATGGCCAGTTATCCCAAGTTTCATGTTCCACCATAGTTTGGAAAGGCTTCATGGAAGGAGTGGCATTTGAATAGGTCTTGAAAGAGCCTTGCCAAGTGGTCAAGGAGAGTGGTGCATTCCAGTCGGAAGGAGGAGCAAGCACAGAGGCGTAGAATCATCCTACAAGGGCAAAATGTAAAAACTAGCAAGTTTTGCTTTTCTTTTTATCTCAGACTTAGAATTGATAATGCCTTTCAATTTGAAGATTGAATTTTAAGCTCAATTTCATTCACCATTACTTTTGGGATAATTACTTTTGAGACTAGCACATTCTACACTCCTGCTATACATAGCTTTTGCTATGTAAATCACTCTTACCAATCAAGTTTTCTTTTTTCTGCCCTAATGGAGAAGGTTTACTATTTTTATCTTGAGAGATATTTTGTGGCCTGTGATATGGAGGTCAAATCAGAAAAAAGACTTTCTAGTTTAACATCATGGCCTGATTATTTAGTGACACGTAAATAAAGCACTTAGCAATGGAATTTTGCTAAATTTTGCTCAGTTAAATCATAGACTTTCCTTTACTAAATAATTGACTCTAGGGATCAAGAAGATATTTTACTGAATGCAGAACACTGTAGAATTCATCAGGTACATCCTGGGATAATATTATATCTATTTTATTGAATTGGTGAAATTGACATGTGGTTAACAGGAAACAATAGGACCTGATAGGAAATCTAATCGCTGGCAGTAATGGGAGAGGCTATCACTCACTTAGTGTCTTCCAGGGATGGTTAGGGTTTAGTCATATAGATCATTTACACTTTGGAAGGCTGAGGACTGAGGGTAGGAGATAGGTCCATTTTGTGTAGAGGAGGTAAGTAGTTTCCAATGAGAAGGATTTCTTCCCTGGGATTTCTCCGCATAGTTTTGTTGCTAATGACTGAGATTTCACCATTAATAAACAATTGTCCATTACTAGAATGAAGCGACACCAGGCCTGATTTCATAATGAGCTTTACCAGCATTAGCAACTTAGTGTGTATTAGTTTTGGTGGGGGAGTCTATCCTTGAGAGGATAAGTGGGTGTCAGTAGAACAATGAGACAGGGATGATCAACATGAAGCAAAAGGGAACTTCCAAGAGAGAGCAGGCGCAAGAGTGGGAATCTGACTAAAGGAGTTCTGCTATGAGGTCATTGCTTGGGTTGAGGTCTGCTAATTTTCAAACAACAGTAAGTCAGGATGGGCGCGGTCACAGGTGGGTATGTATATTTTACGGCTATGATATTTAGTTGATGAAGCTGGGAAAAGGTGAGAATTGAAAGGATGAGTTGCATATGTAGTCATATGTCACTTAATGACAGGGATACGTTCTAAGAAATGCGTTGTTAGGATATTTAGTTGTTGTGAGGAACATTAGAGAGTGTGCTTACATAAACACAGATGGTATAGCCTCCTACACACCTAGGCCATACAGTACTAATCTTATGTGGTTACCATTGTATATGTGGTTTTTCGTTGACCAAAACATCGTTATGCAGAGCATGACTGTATCTATTTGGTTGACCATTTGTCATACTGAGACAGTCTGTAGTTAAACATAATCTATGAATGAATGTAATAATGCATGATTTGTATGGTATATTTCACTGTAGTTCAAAATATTTACAAATTTTTTCTACAAGGTGGGGACAAACCATATGAAAACTGCCTCTTGGGGTGGTATATGGGTCCAAGGGTTCTGGTGTTGGTAGAAATAAAAGGACTTTGATTATGGCAGCATTTGCCAAAATGGAGAGATGGAACCATAAACAGGAGAATAGCCAAAGTCAGAACTAGGAGTGACATGATTGTGTGTCAGTCAAACCAAGGTGTCAGCTAGCTTGGAGTCAGCTGCAAAGGAGGATTGGGCCCGGATGCCTCTATATGTGCTGACTGGCATGTGCTCCTGGAACATCATGGGGAGTGGCCAGTAGTTCGAGCAGTGCTTTTTCATGCTATTGTCCCAGAAAATCACATGCTGGTGTGTTAAACAATAAACAGTGTGAATGTCACCTAGAGAAAACAGAAATTCACAAGGTCATTTAAATACTCAATTTAAAGTATAGCTGTACTTTAAGTAATAACTTACCCTGTGTTCTGTTCTGAATTGGTGTTTGGGGAGATAAAAACATCCCAAACAAATAGCCCCCGAATACATTTTGTGGTAGATGAGGAAGAGTTATTTCCACAGATCGGGATTCGAGCCAATATTTTTCTTAATTATAAACATAAAATGTGACTAGAATACATTCCCAAGCCATTCCACAATCAAATGGGTGCAGTGAATTTGTGAGCTGCACAAGTAAATAAGGTACATGTGATTCTGAATGTGCATGTCTCTGGTAGGGGTAAAACTGAGCAGCTCACAGAGTGAACGGGGAAAGAAGAGTGAGACCACAGATGATGCATGAATGTCCTAGTTTCTAATAGCATTGTTTCAGAAGATGATGTAATATTTCAAGAAAGATTTTAGGTTTTCAGCAGCGATTAAAATATAAAAACACAAAGATACCTTTAACCTCGTTGCCCGAGGAGGCTTCCGTTAGGGATCTTATAAAACTCAAATGGTGGAGACAGTAGATAAGAGACAAGGGCTCTCTTAGGCTGCACCTGTTTCTCTGCTGCTCTGTGTGTGGCAGGCACTGACAGATCACGTTCTCAGTGTGCTAACTTCCTTGCGTTTCTCTATCATGTTTGCTTGCACGTCCCTTTTACTAAATAGCTGCATGGTCATTTATTCATTCAATAAACATCCATCGCACACCTTCTATATGCTGCATACTGTGTCACGGGCTGGGGATGAAGATATAAAGAAGACACAGACCTTGTTCTCCAGGAGCTCACAGCCCAGGAGGCTAGTTTATAGCACAACCCTTAGAAGGGCTACTGCTTGATGTTGCCTATTTCAGGTAAAAATAGAAAATATGCTATTCCTTCTCTCTCTTTTTCTCTCCTGTCTCCCTATGATGCCAAACTTCCAATCAGCAATAGTTATATGTTTCCAAGCTTCTATCACATTTCTATTTTTATTCTGGCCAAGGCAACCACTATACTCAGTTCCTCTCTTCTTTCTTGCTTTTCCCTCCTAATCATTAGCTCCTAAAGATAAATTTATTTTCTTAACTGAAGAAAGCAAACCACCGATTTCAAAGTTGCCTTTTTCTTCCTGCACTTTCAGATGCATTTTTAATACAAAAAACACATTTTATAAAAAAACATGATTTTCTAAATGTTTTCTTTATGATCCCCATTCACCAATCATATAGTTCAGGGGTACCTGATTTTCTGAAAAAGATGTGTGGGCTGGTGTACTTTTACTTGATTCAAGCAAAGGAGTCACCATTCCCAGAAACTGATCACATTTGGAAGAATTTGCAGAATTTTTACTATGCCTGCCTCATATAAATGAAGGCTGAATTGGCAGAAAGGAAATGCACGTTCTCAGGGATTTGGTGACTTTCTCAAAGGCCAGGGTGTCAAAACTGAAAAGGAGAGCATGCACCATAATCCATCCAACTTCCCACAGAGGAAAACAAGATGGATGTGCAGCTACTTCTCCAGAGCGGTCCACATCTGTTCACTCAGTCTAGGTCTATTATTTGTTGTTGGTAAGACATGACCACCTCTGTGCTGAGATTTCAATTGATATTCTCTGAGTGGTGTGTTTCCTTTTGTTGTGTTGGTACCCTCTCAATGAAAGCATTCTTTAGCTTTCTGCTACATCTCAGGAATAACAACTTGAAAAAAATCCAATAGAGAATTTATTTTAAAAAGCAGAGGAGCCTAATATTTACCTTCTTTGAGAGCCTGTACTGTTGTGGATTCTTCATTTACTCTATTTGGATGTAATGACCTATGACAAGCTCCCATTGTTTGAACACCATATCCTCAAGTGCAGACGGAATACTTACAATAACCCCCTTTAGGACCTAGTTATTCTCTCTGGATCCTTTGAACATTCTATTACTGAAGATGTAATTCATCTCCAATATATCCCTATCATTGAGCTTAACTAATTAATATATCTAAAAGCTCTAACTGAATCAATGGAAACAAAACCTCCTAAATACTTCTTGTAAGTTAGCTATTTATAATCTGATATCCTTTCAGTCTTCCCTGCTAATGCATTAATTGTCTTCTTTTGATGGTGTGACCTTTCCTCCACTCAGTAATCTAGAGGTGATGGAACAGTATTTTAAAAACTATCACTTCTTTTTATATTTTATCCTCCAAAAAATGTGTGTCTTATGTGTCCACTTTAGACAGACGAGGAATTGGTAGAATATTAAGCATTCTATTCTTATATATACTCATGCTTTGTAATTTTAAGAACAACACTCCTCCCTTTTCAAACTTTGACTTATGGAGAGAAATTTTAAAAATATATTTTATCACAACAACGTGCCATCAAAGCTTTTTAAAGTGTGGAAATAGTTCAAGCTTAAACAATATATTTTCAAATTAAAGCTGGTGAAAAGATGCTTGGTAAAGTAAAATAATTACAGACGGTCCCTGACTTATGATGGTTCGAATTAACAACTTTTTGAGTTTATGATGGTGCAAAACTGATACACATTCAGTAGGAACCATACTTCAAATTTTGAATTGTGATCTTTTCCCGGGCCAGCGATATGTGGTACAATACTCTCTGATGATGCTGGGTGGTGGCAGTGAGTCGTAGCTCCTGTCAGCCACGTAATCACAAGGGTAAACAACCTATACACTTATGACCATTCTGTACCCACACAACCATTCAGGTTCTCATTTTCAGTACAGTATTCAATAAATTAGATGAGATATTCAACACTTATTATAAAATAGGCTTTGTGTTAGATGATTTTGCCCAACTGTAAGCTAATGTTAGCGTTCTGAGCATGTTTAGGGTAGACTAGGCTAAGCTATGATGTTGGGTAGGTTAGGTATGTTAAATACATTTTCGACTTACGATATTTTCAACTTATGATGCATTTATCAAGACGTAACCCCATCATAAGTCAAGGAAGGTCTGTGGAAGAAAATGACTTCCAAGTACACTTAGACAAAATTTTAATGGAACACATGTTTGAGAATTATAAAAGAACAAAGACTATTAGAGCAACATTAAAATTTTTTATTTTATAGCAAGTGCAAATTGAGACTATTTGTCGATTGAAATATAATCCTTAGGTAGTGATATACTCCTTTTTGTGGTAAACTCGGGGAAAGCAGCACATAGATGTGTTTCAGTTTGTGGAGTCTCTCTCTCGGAGGAGTAACTCAAAATATTTAGTATTAGCCAAGGTTCTCCAGAAAATAGAGCCTGAGGTAAAACTTTCCATGGTAATATCTTATCGGGAAGTGTAATCCCAAGGTGGCAATAGTGAGGGGGAAAGGAAGAAGAGGCAGAAAAGGAGAAACAGCAAATACGAGGTGGCTCGTTATCAAACTGGTGTGACTTCATGAGAACCACTGCACTTTGGAATAGTTCCTCTCACAGAGGGAGGAAGGGAGAGGAACCTGTTAGCTCCCTCTCATGGTCGTCTTCTACTCCTCTGAGTTTTGCCACTTGACCACTTTGGACAGCCCTTGGGGTAGCCAGATCCTACAACCCATGGCATGGCACTTCATCTGTGTATGGAAGAGTGGGAGAAGCCAGAATCTTGGGTTGGGCTTGGGGCCTGGAGCTGCAGCAGCTCCTACTTCAGTGGGTATAATAGAAATTGACTCAGCCCAACCCTAACAGTGGGGGCATGGCAGAGACAGCTGCTAGTGTTAGAAGGTAAGGCAAGAACAAGGCTCTCGGTGCAGCTGAGGGACCAGAAGGCAGGTGAATTTCTGCAAATCTGGGAAGACACATAAATTAGGTCCAGTACAATCCTCTCCTTGCACCATTAAGATCTGCTCACACCTTCTTGTAATACTATAATGTGGGGCATCCATTTTTGTAAGAACAAGATGCCCTCATTTCAAGAGGGGATGCCCAAGAGGAAAGGTATAAATCCAGCCAATCAGATTTTCCTTAAAGACGATAGCCAACCACAGTGTCTGAAAAGGGTTTAAAGAGGCATAGTAAATCAAAACACAGCCCCCTCTGCTGTTGCTTATCCTGCTACTGTAGTTGATATTCATCATCTTTCTCAAGGATTTCTTACCTTGAAGACCTTCCTCAAGAAGGGGTCTGAGTCCTTAATTGCCTTTGTTGAGATGTAGTTGCTGCTTACCTACAGACAGTTGTCACTGGACGTGAAAGGAGTAAGAGAATCCTTTCCCTAGGTTTTAGACACAGTTTTCTCTGGCCTATTGTGGTAACCCTAACTTGCTATGGTAATTAGGGTTGATTAACCCTCAAAATGCAATACTTCTTTCTTCCCCTCTGCTTGTCCACTGACTCAAGTAGTTCAAAGTGGCTATGTGGTTGTAGTAGCCTCCCATTCCATGGAAGTCTTAATATATCCTATGGCAGAAGTGGGAACCCCTGCTACTCCCAGGCCCAGGATTGCTAGCCTGCAGATCTTATGTTTTTAGTTTGAAAGAGCAGAAAATTTGCAAGGGGGTCACTGAGAATGATGGTGGAAAAGGCGTTTCCTAATTCCGTTCCCACGCATTCTGTCTATTAGGGAAAGAGTATCATGTGTTGGCCATTGTTTAGATGCAGATACTGCATCCTGGAGGACAGTGCCACAATCCTAAACTGTGTTTTCTCCAACCTAATTTTGTTGATCTTTTAAGAGTCTTTCACTTTTATTAGGCCAGACTACTGGCAAAGCTCTCATAGTCACAAGCCCATTGTCTTAACTCATATTAATTTTTGGTGAGGAAGATTGTCCCTGAGCTAACATCTGTGCCAATCTTCCTTTATTTTGTATGTGGGATGCTGCCACAGCATGGCTTGATGAGCAGTGTGTAGGTTTGCACCTGGGATTCTAACCTGCAAACCCCAGGCCACCAAAGTGGAGCACGCAAACTTAACCACTATGTCACTGGGCCAGCCCCTCTTAACTCATATTTTTAATAATGAATCTTGTGGTTCAAAGTAATGTTGTGGGGATACCATGTTGATGGATCAGGCATTCTGTAAGCCATTGAACATTAGTGCTGGTGAGAACCAGATTCCATGCACCACAAAAAAACACTCCAGTTGAGTCCAGAAGTAGATGGAGGAGCCCAGGCCTCTTCGGTCCCAATAGGCAGAGTGTGGGAGCTGGGGCTGCTGTGACTCCTGCTCCACTGGCACATGGAGGACTAGCCAAAGCACTGATGGTGCTCAGGGTTAGGCGATGGTGGCAGCAGCTGAAGCTTTACATGAGCACGTGGCAGAGGACCTGGGAGGAAGGTAGAGCTAAGCAAATTGGGGAGGGTGGGCATAAATCTGGTACATTCTAAAAACATTTTTATTAATTATAATCCTGTATAACTATGTGAAGTGGGTAGAAGTCAAGAAGATACATATCCTTGGTTTCAGACTCTCCTCAAGAAGAGTAGCATGTGATTTAAGTATGATTCACAGCTAGCTGCAGAGTCAAGTTCTTCCACCTCCTCCTCACCCTCACTTCCCAAGAACGGTGATGGGGTTTGGTGATGTAGTGGGAATTACAGAAGTTTAGGTGTTAGGACACCTGGTTCTAGTCCAAGACCTGTCACTGGCTAGTCGTGTGACCTTAGACACCTCTTTTTACCTTTCCTGGCTTCAGAGTCCTTACCTAAAAAGAGAATTCTGTTCCAAATTTTATGAGCTATCACTAAAATCATATTATATTGGCAAGGCATGGTCTCTTTAGGCTCATTACTGTCTTCAGGCTCTTTCTGCAAATTGAAGGAGCTGATACAAGGTGGAAAAGGCACTTTGTGATGGAGTGCAGACAGGGCTTACAAGCAGAAAGATGGAAACATATTAAGGGCAGATACAGGTAAAAATTTATAGAGAAATATATCTTATAGAATGAATATTATTAAAATAAACACTGCTACATGAAGCTGATACATATGGACATATAAGAGGAACAAGAGTTAAAAGAAACAAACTAGCTCAACCTAGTGTCTTTTCAATACCACTCTTGCTCACTCTCTTTCAATCAACTGTGCTAAGGCATTTCTTCTGAAACTACTTTTCTTATTAGGTGAAGTGTTCGGGGGTCATCTGCAATGGGCACCTCTGCCATTGTTTGGCAGCTGAGTGCCTTGGCCTAGAATCCCTGCAGCCTTTCTCCTCGAACCGCTACCTCATTATGAAGGAAGCTGTCACTACAACCCTCAGATTCTGTTCTTTGAAATGGCCACTGACGGGACATCATAGGTTTGCCCATTGCTCATTACATATTTATGTTGAGGGGAGTCTTCGAATTACCTTTTGGCTTCTCATTATCATTTAATATTTCTTACTTCCAAGTGAAGTAAAGTTAGAAAGATGGAGAAAAATTCCATAGGGACTCTCTCATCTCTTTCTTTTGCTGAAACTTCTTGGATTCATCTTCTAAGCAAGGAGAGTTACAGGAATGATAAAATACCTGGCCTAGAGTTGATACAGGCCTTCTTTCCTCACTTTGTTTTCACTGTTTAGACTTACAGTTTCCCCAGCTTCTTAGAGAAATAGATTCTTTAGCATTAAACTGGATTATTGCTTCTGCTAAACTCTGAAATTTTTTGATTTTTAGTATTTTATACTCATTCTTACAACTCTCAGCAATTTTTCACCTTTGGTTTCTTTCCAATCATCCACTGAAAATTTTATTTTTAAGCAAGCATAGTTTTAAAGTTCTTTCTAGTTCTCTGATTATTTCTTTTTCATTGAAGCTTATTTTTGATTTATAGGTACAAATACCTCTGAGGATAATAATTAGATTTATATATATTAGGTTTATATGTTTATATAGGTTTATATACATACATACATATTTCTTATTTTACTGAAATGTCTCTGTTTCTAGCAGGCTCTTTGACTCTTTATGGTGGGCACTGTGGTGTGCTGCCCAGATGCCCCTCAAGGAAGGGCATGGTACCCTAATTGTGAGCATATTGTCAGCTGGCAGGCTTTCACCTGTTAGGCCCTATGATGTGCAACTTTTAAGTTATAGTGAGATTATTTTCTCTGAGATGTACTCGTGGTAAATATTGGTCCTTAAAACCTCCTAAGTTAGTCTTCCTCTTTGTGATTTTGTAATTTTGTTTGAAGTGAATTTCCAGAATGCTAGTACTGCTAAGTCTACTACTCCCAGCTAACATTTATTAATCACTATGTGCTTGAAGCTATTCAATGGACTTTATAGGCATCAACTAACTTAATCTACACAACCACCCTACCGGGTAGGTATTATTAATATCTCCAGTTGTGTGGGTGGGGAAACTAGGGCTTAGATAGAGTAGGAAACCTACTCAAGATCACAGGGTCATACATAGTGAGATTGGGAATCCATCCCAGGAGGTTTGACTCCAGGCACACATTCTTAACCATTCACATTCTTCCTGTCCATACTAGGGGACAGAATTATATGCCAACAAAAAGTTTTGTGGGGTTTTTTTGGGGGTGGGTTGTGTACTACTTTGGTTTATCTGTGATTCTGATTTACTTCATTTATATAAAAAACAAGAACTAGTTAAACTAGACACAGAAAATATGGCTATATGATTATGAGAATACTCAGATAATCTGCTATATTTACAAGAGATACATGTTAGAAATAAGGTGTTTAAAAGTTAACTGTTATCTGTAAATAGCTGCGAAGTTGTCATTTGTGTGTGTGTTTTAAAAAACTCGAAGTACCAATTTTCACTACTCTATGACTGGGTTTTTAAAAAGCTATATATATGGAATCAACCTTGTTAAAAAAAAAGAACATTATAAACAGTTTTAAGTACCTCATATTTCAAAAGCATTAAGTTCAAATCCAAAACTGATATGGCATTTTTATTAAAAATGTCTCAATGCTTTGTTTTCATGGTCAAGTGGATGACTAAATTTTCAAGATTTATTTTCATCCAAGAGTCTTGCTATTTAAGAAAAAATATATTTTTTAAAAAATTTAAAGAATGTTTGCCATAAAAGATATTCTGATTGCTTTGTCCCTATGTGTCCCTTTTAAAACATAATTTGAATAGCAGATGGTTAGATTCAGACAACATAGAGTTTAGTTCATTTCTTTGTCATTCCTCATAGCTTGAAATTTAGAAAATCTGAATTCAGGAAAGGAAGGAAGATAATCAGTTTATAGTAGATTTTATCTCACATTTCTCCCTCCATGTGAGGAGGAGTAGCCACGTCTTTAAATGGTGAGATGCATTTTACATCTATTCTAGGCAGATGACATGTTTTAGATCAAGTTGTTGGCCTGCCCTCAAACTCTCACATACTTTTCAAGCTGCTTTGACTTCAGAGGAGCTCAATAAGCCCTAATTTTTAAAAATGGAAATGAGACAATGGCTTAAAATATTTAAAATTTCCTCTGGTTTTGTCAGTCAATAATACTATTTCAAAATCACTCTCTGCAAAGAGATTTTCTTAGTGGCATAAAGTATTGAAGGGGAAAAGTAGATCTATAAAATCTCACCTCTTCTCCGAATCCTTTTTCCAATCAAGAAACAGAGGTGACACATTCATTCTTTTTTTAAAAATTGAGATATAATTGACATATAACATTGTATAAGTTTAAAGTGTATAAATTGTTGACTTGATACATTTGTATATTGCAATATGGTTATCACTGTAGCATCAGCTATCACTTCTATCATGTCACATAATTATCATTTCTCTTTTGTGGTGAGAAAAATTAAGAACTATTCTCTTAACAATTTGAAGTTTGTAATAGAGTATTGTTGACTATAATCACTATGGTGTGCATGAGGTCTCCAGAACTTATCTATTAGTTGCAAGTTTGTACACTTAAATGAGATCTCCCCAATCTCCCCTCCTCCCAGTCTCTGGTGACCAACATTCTACTCTCTGTTTCTATGAGTTTGACTTTTTTAGATTCCACATGTAAGTGATATCGTACAGTATTTGTCTTTCTCTGCCTGACATATTTCACTTTGCATAATGCCCTCAAGGTCCATTCATATTGTTGCAAGTGGCAGGACTTCCTTCTTTCTCTTGGCTGAATAATATTCCATTGTGTATATATACATATATATATGTGTGTATATATATATATATATATACACACATATATATATATGTTACGTCTTCTTTATCTGTTCATCTGCTAACAAACACTTAGGTTGTTTCCATGTGTTAGCTATTGTGAATGACGGCGCAATAAATGAGGGAGTGCAGATATCTTTTCAATATTCTGTTTTGATTTCCACTGGATAGATACCCAGAATTGGAAAGCTGGATTATATAGTCATTCTATTTTTTATTTTTTGAGGAACTTCCATACTGTTTTCCATAGTGGCTGAATCAATTTACATTCCTATGAATAGTGCACAAGGGTTCTCTTTTCCACACATCCTCACCAACTCTTATCTCTTGTCTTCTTGATGATAGTCATTTGAAAAGGTATGAGGTGATACCTCATTGTGGTTTTGATTTGCATTTCCCTGATAATTAGTGATGATAAGCATCTTTCATGTACCTGTTGGCCATTTGTATGTCTTCTTTGGAAAACCGCCTACATTTATTCTGCCCATTTTTCATTGCTTTTTGTTGATGTTATGGAGTTGTATGAGTTCTTATATATTTTGAGTATTAACCCCTTATCCAATAAATGTTTACAAATATTTTCTCCCATTCTGTAGGTTGCCTTTTCATTTTGTTGATTGTTTCCTTTGCTATGCAGAAGGTTTTTAGTAGTTTCACTTATTAATTTTTGCTCTTGTTGCTTGTGATTTCGGTCTCTTATCCAAAAAAAATCATTGTCAATACCAATGTCAAGGAACTGCTTCCCTATGTTTTTTTTCTAGTAGTTTTATGGTATTAGGCCTTATGTTTACGTCTTTAATCCATTTCAAGTTAGTTTTTGTGAGTGGTGTGAAATAGGGGTCCAATTTCATTTTTCTACCTGTAGTTATCCAGTTTTCCCAACACCATTTGCTGAAAGACTATCCTTTCCCCATTGGATATTCTTGGCTCCCTTATAAATTTTAGTTGGCCTCATATGTGGGGGGTTATTTCTGGACTCTTGATTCTGTTACATTGATCTATGTGTTTTTTTTTATACCAGTACTAATACTGTTTTAATTACTATAGCTTTGTAGTATAGTTTGAAATCAGGAAGTGTGATGCCTCCAGCTTCTTTCTCAGGACTTCTTTGGCTATTCAGGGTCTTTTGTGGTTCCATACAAATTTTAGGATTGTCTTTTTTATTTCTGAGAAAAATGCCATTGGAATTTTGATAGAGACTACACTGAATCTATAGATGGCTTTGGGTAGTATGGACCTGTTAACAGTGTTAATTCTTTTGATTCATGAACATGAGCTATCTTTCCATTTGTTTGTGTCTTCTTCAATTTCTTTAACCAAAGTCTTGTAGTTTTCATTATACAGATCTTTCACTTCCTTGGTTAAATTTATTCCTAAGAACTTTACTGCTTTTGACGTGATTGTGAATGGGGTAGGTTTCTTTATTTCTTTTTCAGATGTTTCATTGTTAGTGCATAGCAATGCCACTGATTTCTTTATGTTGATTTTATGTCCTGCAACTTTACCAAATTTGCTTGTTAATTCCAAGAGTTTTTTGGATGAATCTTTAGGATATTCTATATGTGAGATCATATCATCTGCAGATAACTACAATTTTATTTCTTCCTTTCAATTTGAATAACTTTTATTTCTTTATCTTGCCTGATTCCTCTAGCTAGGAGTTGTAGTACTCTGTTGAATAAGAGTGATGAGAGTGGGCCCCCTTGTCTTGTTCCTGATTTTACGGGAAAATCTTTCAATCTTTCACCATTGAGTGTGATGTTAGCTGTGGGTTTGTTGGATATGGCCTTTATTATGTTGTGGTATGTTCCTTCTATACCCCGTTTGTTGAGGGTTTTTATCATGAAATGATGCTGTATTTTGTCAAATGCTTTTTCTGCATCTCTTGAGATTATCATATGATTTTTACCTTTCATTCTACTAATGTGGTGTGTCACACTTATTAATTTGCATATGTCAAACCATCCTTACATCCCAGGGATAAATCCTGTTTGGTCATGGTGTATGATCCTTTTAATGTGTTGTTGAATTTGGTTTGCTAGTATTTTGTTGGGAATTTTTGCATCTACATTCATCAGGAATATTGGTCTATAGTTTTCTTTTCTTGTAGTATTTTATTTGGCTTTGGCATCAGGGTAATGCTGACCTTGTAAAATGAGTTTGAGTGTGTTCTCTCCTCTCTAATTTTTGGAAGATTTTAAGAAGTATTGGCGTTAGTTCTTCTTTTAATGTTTGATAGAATTCACCCATGAACCCAGCTTTTTTGTGTTGGGAGGTTTTTGATTATGGATTCAGTCTCCTCACATGTTATTGGTTTGTTCAGATTTTCTGTTTCTTTCTGATTCGGTCTTGGTGGATTGTATTTCTAGGAATTTATCCATTTCTTCCAGGTTATCCAATTTATTGGCATATAATTTTTCATAGTAGTCTTTTATAATCCTATGTATTTTTGTGGTATCAGTTGTAGTGTCTCCTCTTTCATTTCTGATTTTATTTATTTGAGTCTTCTCTCTTTTTTCTTAGTTACTCTAGCTAAAGGTTTGTCAATTTTGTTTATCTTTAAAAAAACAGCTTGTAGTTTTGTTGATCTTTTTTTATTTTTCTAGTCTCTATTTCATTTATTTCTGCTCTGATCTTTGTCATTTCCTTCCTTCTGCTGACTTTAGGCTTAGTTTATTCTTCTTTTTTGGGTTCCTTAAAGGGTAAAGTTATGTTTTTTTATTTGAGATCTTTCTATTTTCTCAATATATGCATTTATCAATATAAACTTCCTTCTAAGAACTGACTTAGCAGCATCCCATAGTATTTGGTGTGTTGTGTTTCCATTTTCATTTGTCAAGATTTTTTTTTATGTCTCTTTTAATTCTTTGACCCATTGCTCGTTCAGGAGTGTGTTGTTTAGTTTCCACATGTTTATAAAATTTCCAGCTTTCCTCTTGTTGTTATCTAGTTTCATACAATTATGGTAGGAAAAGATACTTGGTGTGATTTAAATCTTCTTAAGTTTGCTAAGATTTGTTTTGTAGCCTATAATGTGATCTATCATTGAGAATGTTCCTTGTGCACTTAAGAGGAATCTGTATTCTGCTGCTTTTGGATGGAATGTTCTATATATGTCTGTTAAGTCCGTTTTGTCTAATGCATGACTCAAGTCCAAAATTTTCTTGTTGATTTTCTGTCTGGATGATCTATCCACTGCTGAAAGTGGGGTATTGAAATCCCCTACTATTTTCATATTGCTGTCTATTTCTTTCTTTAAGTATGTTTGTGTTTGTTTAATATACTCAAGTGCTCCGTTGTTGGATGCATATATATTTATAATTGTTATATATTTTTGAATTGATGCCTTTATCATTATAGAATGACCTTCTTTGTCTCTTAACATTTTTGGCTTAAAGTCTATTTTGTCTGATATAAGTATAACTAACTCCACTTTCAAAGCATTAGTTTCCACTTGCATAAAATATCTTTTTCCATTCCTTCACTTTGAGCCTATGTGTGTCCTTAAAGCTGAAGTGAGTCCCTTGTAAGAAGTATTTAGTTGGATCTTGTTTTTGTATCCATCCAGCCACTCTTGATTGGTGAATTCAATCCATTAACAATTTAGAGTAACTGTGGATATGTAAGGAGTTACTAATACCATCTTACTAATTGCTTTCTGGCTGTTTTGTAATATCATTTTTTTCCCTTCACTATCTGCCTAACTATGTGAATTAATGATTTTCCTTGGGGATATGCCTGATTCCCCTCTCTTTACCTTTTTTGAATCTACCATAGTGTTTTGCTTTATGTAAGCCTCATGTGGTTACCATGAGGCTTACATAAAATATCTTATAGGTAAAACAGTCCATTTTAAACTGATAGCCACTTAACTTCAATCACATACAAAAGTTCTACCATTTACTCTCCCCCTTTTATGTTTTTATGTCACAATTTATCTCCTTTTGTATTGTGTATTCATTAACAAATTTTAGTAGCAATAGTTCTCTTTAGTACTCTTTTCCTTTAAATTTTATACTATAGTCAAATGGTTAATACACCATCATATTACAGAATTAGAGTTTTCTAAATCTGACTGTATATTTACCTTTGACCAATGTGTTGTATACTTTTGTACGTTTTCACGTTTTTTATTTTTTCATTTCTGCTTGAAGAACTCCTTTCAGCAGTTCTTGCAAGACAGGTCTAGTGGTGATGAACTCCTTTAGCTTTTGTTTGTCTGGGAAAGTCTTTATTTCTCCTTCATATCTGAAGTATAACTTTGCTGGATAGAATATTCTTGGCTGGCAATATTTTTCTTTTATCAGTTTTCATATATGATTCCACTCTCTCCTGGCCTGTAGGATTTCTGCTGAGAAATCCACTGATAGCCTAATGAGGGTTCCTTTGTAGATTAGTCTTTTTTTCTTTTGCTACTTTTTAGGTTTTTGTCTTTGATTTTTAACAGTTTCATTGTAATGTGTCTTGGAGAAGGTCATTTTGTGTTGAGATAATGGGGTGATTTATTAGCCTCATGAACTTGGATGTCCAAGTCTCTCCTCAGGTTTGGGACGTTCTCAGCTATTATTTTTTTAGATAGACTTTCTGCCCCCTTCTCCCTCCCTCCTTCTAGAACTCCAATTATTCTCATATTTGTACATTTGATGGTGTCCCATAGATCACGTAAGTTTTCTTTGCTCTTTTCATTCTTTTTGCTTTGTTCTCCTCTGACTCAGTTATTTCAAATTTCCTGTCCTTTACTTCACTGATTTTATCTTCTGTTTGGTCTATTCTGATATAGATGCTCTCTATTGCATTTTTTTATTTCATTCATTGAATTCCTCAGCTCCAGAATTTCAGTTTGGTTCTTTTTTATGATTTCTATCTCTTTATTATATTTCTCCTTTTGTTCACAAACTGTTTTCCTGATTTCATTGAGTTGTCCTTGTCTGTTTTCTTGTAGTTCATTGAGTTTCCTCAAAAGAGTTATTCTGAACTCTTTATCAGCTAGATGTCAAAATTCCCTGCCTTTGAGGTTGCTTACTCAAGGATTATTGTTATCTTTTAGTGATGACATGTTTCCTTGATTCTTCATGATCCTTATTGTTTTGCACTGCTATTTTCATATTTGAAATAGCAGCCACCTCCTCAAATATTTACTTGTTGTCTTCAGGTAGGAGATATTTTTCATTGGTCCTACTTATATCTGGGACTTTCCCCAACCTTGTGTGGATACACCTGCTCTGTACTTCTTGCTCTCTCTAGTGGCAGAATTCTTAAGCTTCTAGGTCTTCTCTGGTTCTTACAACTCACCAGGCTGGCTGCTGGAACCCTCTCTTGTTTTCCAGCAGGTGGTGCCTCAGGTCAAGTTTATGGTTTCTCCCTTGCCCACAGACCTTGGCCTCTTTTCTTGGTGCACTTCCTTTTTACTGGAGCTTGTACTCACTGCCACACTTGGGAGTGTGCACAAGGAGCCAGATGCAGAGTAGGGACAGGTGCACGTTTAGCATTCAGGACACTGGGGATGCCCATGGGCCTGGTGGGGGGGGGATCCTTGGGAGATTCCCCCACCATTTCATGGACAGGCTTCCTGCTGGAGTCCTGAAAGCAGTCAGCAGGAACCATGTCCCTTTAATCCCCTTTGATTTTCTTATTTCCCCATCTCCTCCCTCCTCCCAGTCATAGAGGTCTTGCCTCAATACTCTGGGTGCTGCAGGATAAAAATGAGTTTATTCAGCAGGGTTCTGCACAGCTGGGGTAGCTGGGCACTCATTTACCTGCTCTCCTTTTCCCCTGTGGGAGAGGTTGCTGCTGGCTAGTTCAGCCCTGAGCTATGCCATTGTGGGGGAGAGGCTGCTGCAGCAAAGTGCCTCTTACCATTTCCAATGCCTTCAAGTTCATTTTTTTGTTGTTGCTCCATTGGAGTGCTGGAATTTCTCCTCAGGAATGCTGGACTGTACAAAAGCTCTCTTGTTTGTGTGTATCTGTCCAAGTCAGCATTCTCTTGGTTGTCTCCAGCTGTGGCTGAGAGGGGCTGCAGCTGGTTCCAAGCTCCTCCTGGCTCTGCAGCCCATTCTGAGGTCTGTCTGCCTATTACCCAATGCATAGGTGGGTGAGATTCCTCCCAGTTCCCTTGGCATGTGGTGCTGGATCCCACAGCTCCAACAGAGGTAATTTTGTTCATGGATGGATGTTGAATTTAGTTGTTAGAAAGGGGGAACAAAAGGATGGGACATCTTATGCCACAATGATGCTGACATCACTCCAACACATTCACTTTTGACTCAATGCTTCCTACAGACAGAAGCAAAACAGAGCAAAAGAACAATTTTAAGACTGAAATCCATGTTATTGCAAGTATGCTTTTCTTCAGTTTTTTAATTTAATGAAGCATTGTCTTTGGGCTTATTGTATAAATATCAGGCTGCCTTCATATTTCTTTATATATATTTGTTTTAATTTTGTCTTTAAAAAATATATTGTAAGCTCTTACAATGAGGAAATGTATGTTTCTTTTTTTTTTTTGCTTTTTTGTTATTCATCTAGAATAAATACTATTTTAAAATGATGACAAATTTGAGACATTATACTTATTTTAAATAACTCAGAGATTTAAAAACTCTGTTCAAGTAATTCTTATCAATTCAAAATATTATTTGTGGAGACTTTTGGTTCAAGATGGTGTACTGAACACGCATTTCCATCTCTCCTCTTCTCCAAAATCCTATTAAAGTTACATAAAATAGGCAAAAAAAAAAAAAAAATGAAGTCACAATTATTCTATAAGAAAAGAAAGAGCAGCATCAATATAGGTCAGGAATATTGAGGACCTTGTGGAAGGTACAAAGTGGACAAGTTGAACCAATGGGGAAACATTAGAGAAAAGCAACAGGAAGAGAAATGCGGAGGAGAGGGTGGCTAAAGACTTCACTCCAAGAGCGGGAACCACATACTTCAGCAAAGCTGAAAAGCATATCTCAGTGGCATCTGAGTATAGCATGTGACCTGCCTGGGTGTGAAGGGAGTTAAGGAGAATTCATTGCTAGGGGAAGGAAAACCAGAAGTTTTAATCTTTGAATGCAGGCCTGAATCTGTAACACAGACAGAAGGATTAGAAATCAAGGTAAGTGTTCTTAATTGTAACTTCAAGAACTTCCTGAAATTGCATGCAACATTTTATGTGTATTTGCTTATGGAAATTTGGGGCAGGGCTTTAATCAAATGTTAAAAGCGTTGATGATGCAGTAAAAGAATTGCTTGCCAGATTGTCTTGTTTTGTTTAGCTTCTTTAGATCTTAATTTCTTGAAAATTAAGCAACTTGGCAACTTTATCTTTAATGTTCCTTCTAATATTAACATTCTATGATTTTAGGGGATGATGATGAGGATGACAATGATGATAATTACAATTGACACTATGACTGAAGAAAGAGAGGATACGCCAGGAAGTTGATAAATAGAAAATCAGCAAACTGTAACTACCTGACTCTATCAATCAGTCTTCTCTACTGTATTTCAGAAATGATGGGAGATAGCTTAATTTTTGACTGGTTATTGACTTGTATATTTATGCTAGCAAAGAGAAATGATTTCAACATATACAATGACTCATGGATGTCATCCAAAAAAAAGTGTGGTTACCTAAGTTTAATAAAAATAAATGTCACTGCATGCTACTTTACATCCCATGAAGTTAAGTGCATGCATCAGATCTATTATACATTGCATATTATGAAAGACTAGTTTAAATTTCAGATCTCGCTTTTTAAATGCATTTTTAGCTTTCATTATTCAATGCTTTCATTTCCCGTGGGTTAATGTAATTTTGGTTAGATTCTTGATTACTCTTTGGAACTATATCTGGGTTTAGGATGTAAAAACAATAACTTTAATACTCCCAAGGAAACTGCTGAAATTGCTGTGTATATAGGATTGGGGCTATTTTTTTTTTCTTCGTCTACCACTTGTCATCAATCTTTCTCGAGCAGTAGGTGCAAATGGAAGCTGTCATCCAGACCTCAGCCTTTGCTTCAGAGCCTTCAGGCTGCACATTTCTGTTCAGTTTTCTTACTCACTGGGCTTCATTCTGTCCTTTCTTGATAACCAGAACTTAACTTTATCTGCACCTGTCACTCTAGCCAGTACACAGATTTGCTCTTTACACTTGTATTCCATATCATTTAAAAGACTTAGCCATGATTACGGATTGCTTTCAAAAATGCTTCCTTCTGGTCATAGCTACATATACCTTCTCCTGCATAAAAATATGTAGGCATGAAGACCCTATGGCAACAGAAAGAGTTCCCATAAATACTGAGCATACAGGTTAGTGTAATGCACCGATTCAAGGTAATAGAGGTAAAGCTAAAATTTCAAGACTACCTTTATGCCCTTGTATCTAGGAATTGAGAACAGTCTGTTAAGTAATGCATGAGCAGCAATAATTTGTACAGAGAGATTATGAAAAATGTGCCCTCAGAGTTTTTTGTCTGAATGATGAATGTGATCCAATCAAACTATTAAAATGACTTAAATGCAGCTGAATGTCATTTGTTGCTTGGCATAGTATTTTAAGTAAGAATAGTCATGATGAACTCTCAAAAAGGTCTTAATTTCTTTATAACCTATGACAGCTCTGGGTGAGTAGTAATAGCCATTTGGCTTTTGTGGAAATTATGAACTCTGAAGGTCTAAATGTCCTGTCTGCATGAGGGCGCAAAAAGTGTTTCTTTTCCGTTTTTTTAAAACATATTCTTATAATTATCTAGAAAAATCCAAAAAAGTCAGAACTTGAAACAGCCTAATGACTTATTTCAGCCGGGATGGTCTGCTGTGCTATGACCTAATTTAAGACACTTTAGGTCAGTTATCATTGATTCAAAAAGTCAAAGTGGTCTTGGTTTTGTTATCTTCCAGATCAAAAATCACTTTTATTGGGGAGAAAAGACCCTAGGCTACAAATTTGCCACTTGTAATTAATATATATACATATTTAAATTATAGAATATAGTATTTCATGGGTTAGAAAAGAGAGCAGTAATATCAAAATTATGGAAAATGTTATGTAGAATAAGTAAATAGAATATCGAATCATTAGATGAGTGTAATTAAACTCTACCATTTAATGAGTATAAATAAAGACAGATTGATTTTCTTTATCATTCCTTTGTTCACTTATTTAGCAAATATTTATTGAACTTCTATTATGTTTAAAATGTTAGTTTGGATGTTTGTGGTAATAATCATTTTTTTAAGTGGGTTACCATTTATAAAATTATACATGGCACCTGGTATTTTCCTGAAAAGTTTCCCTCAGATAAGTGGGGGTAGAGCATATGAAGGTTTTATCTGAGTCTTGTTGTTTCAGTGAGCGATGAGCAGCAAGCAGCTGACAGAAGGAGGACACCATGTCTTTAGCGACTCTCAGTGAGGACAAGGCCAGAGGATAAATGTGATACTTAACTCAGATAAGGAGAGAAGACACCACAGCAGTTTTTCAGATAGAATTGAGTCAAAAGAGAGTAGCTGACACTGTCGGGGCATATATGGTCCTGGAGCCTTGAAATATTATATGTTCCAAAGTAAGCTTTTATCTTAGATCTTGCAGACTACTATCCATTTTGTCAAGCAAATAAAATTTTAGTCACCATTCTACTTCGGGTTTTGTTTTGCTACAAATCTTGCTCCAAACTGCAAATAAGTCCAAATGAGAACATCAGTAGTGTGTGTGTCAGGGTTTGGGGGAGACCACGTGTGTTCCATGTATGCTGCCAGAGAAAAGAATTGTTGCTGTCATAAACTGACTCTTTAAATTGCGAAGTATAAGTCATGTTCTAGTATACAACTTAGTAAAAAGCATATTTCTCCATCAAGATAGAAAATAAGAACAAAAAATCATGAGTCCTTTGGCATCCCTCAACTGATAATAAGTTTTAGTCATGGTGGTTGAACATGACAGATATTGGTCCTGCTCATCTGCTTATGTCATTTGCTCTGCCTTTCTTGGTACACATATTTCTTACTCTGCTTCAGTCATATAATACTTTTGCAAGGACTATTATGGTCTATGTCTTTAAAGGTATTATTTCAATTATTTGAAATTGATATCATAATAATGCCTAGAACATTATCTGGCATATTGAAAGCGTTCAGATGTTTGTTGATTCAGTGGATCAAATCATGTGTCTGTTGACTCAATTCTCTTCCCCTCTGGCAAACTCCCAGAGACCCTGCCTGCCTATCCTAAAGCCTCAGACCATTGACTCTCCATTTGCCCCATCTATTCTGCTGCATCACCACATCTCCCTTCTCCTACTTTGGAATTCTCTGGAGAGGCAGTCCACCAACTCATCAATGTCCCAGGCATGGGCAGTGTCAATTTACTCCTCTGGATAATTACACATATAAGCCACCCTGCCCTTTGTTTTATTTAGTGTAGGACTCTACTGTTTTTTCAATTCAAGTAACTGTACAAACTGTTGTTTCAGTAATGAATTTTGTCTATTTTCAAGAAAAATTAACTTTTTTTGATTAATGAGGTGTAGGCAAATGAAACATTAGCTGAGCTTAGTTTGGTTTCTGGGATTAAATGCAAAATTTGTTAAATTCAACCATAATTATAGAAATTTACTTTTTTTCCCTACTACTAAGATCAAGGATAGATTTTAAAACTATTTAAATTTTTAGCTTAAAATGTTTAGTTCTACTATGCGTATTATCTAAAGTACTGTTAGCAAAAAATAAGACTTCCGCTCATATGCATGTTTCATTGCTGTATTAATAAGGTTACTTATTTTTCCATGTATTGCCAGAGCAAAAACAAAAACACAGATAAGAAAATTTCCATAGAGCCAGTATCCTAATCATAGAATTCACTATGATATTACTATAATTTTCTCTGGACTGTTCATAACTCATGAATGGGAGATGTTAAAATGTCAAGGAGAGTTATTTTCTGCTAGTTTATTTAGAAAGAAAACATGCTAGTTTATGTAGAAAATATACCTTATTAGATAAGCCAAACATGTGTGAAGTCCATTTAAAAATATGGAATACAAACAAGGTTGGATCCAAGTGCCTCATAGTGTAAGACGTGTTATAAAGTGTCCTACATGCTAGAAAAACGTATATGAAGAAAACAAGGATGAAGAGGGAAGGGATGGGGGCCCATGTGTTTCTTCCCTTTCTTCCCCCTCCCCCATCTACCACCAGGTAGAGTGTATCATAAGAAAGACAGCTGTGAATATGAGCTTCACAGCTGCCTACATTTCCATCAATTAGAGATTCTTTCGTTTAGTGAGTATAATACCTCTTGGAAATTATCACCTGCAAAATTTACTTTTTCCAGTTTATAAACCAAAGTCCCCTGCTTCAAATTTTGCAGAACCCAGTTTGGATATGATTAAAGTTTTAAGTGAAATGAAGCAACTGGGGAGGAATTCCTGACATTAGCATCGTCAAGAATCTCTCTGCATTTTGGCCTTTGACTCTTGCTTGCATGTTTAGCTTTATCAACTCAACAGGTAGAATTTAATTATGTGAGATCACAGGTTTTAGTATATTCCTTTTCATAAAACAGAAGCTCTTTTAATCCCCTCAAAGTATAAACTATTAATTTACTAGATGCTCTGTCCAAAATATGTGCCACTCTTTGGTTTATAAATCACAAGCATGAATTTATAGGCCAATATTCCATGCAAGATACATGGAGGAGGCAGTGGTGGGTTGTAAATGCCTGTGATATTTCAGTTCTGTGTTAAGTGAGATAGCTATGATTCCAGTCTAGCAGGGAGATTATGCGTTAAATATATCATTACATAAGTATTTAATTACAGTCGTGATATGAAGAGTGTAGACCCTTTAACTGACTAGTTATTCCATCCAAACTGTTTAAAGTTACTTGCGCTGCTTACTTCAGAGAGATGAGATGGATTTATAGCAAGGTTTATGTGTGCTTGTGAGGGATTTCATTGTTCTGTTTACCACTTTTAACATGGATACACTGTTGGTACATTTCAGGAATTATTAACTCCCTGCTGTTCAACATCTATCAAAGCTCTTGTTGAGAGAAACTGTATTTAAGGATTGACTTTAAAAATATGCTGTTCATCCTCCTTCAGATACTCTATCCCTGGATGAAATCAGTACAATATGTTGCTGCCTGTGTGGACTGCATTTTCTTGCTCCCCTTTCCCTGTGGAGTTTGTATTGACTTGCACTTCAACACAATGCCATTAACTTATGTTGAAGGATGTTGTGGGAAACAGCTTGATGAAATGCATTGCTGTGTATACTGTAAGGGTATTGTCCATTACATTTACACCTTTTTCTTCAAGAGAACCAAGGGGGGATTTCCTTTAGGAAACACACAAGTCAACACAGAAGTATTTGTGCTTCATCCTAGCAAATAGTTTGTCTTTATCTCATTGTCTATGTGAATTAAATAATTGCTACTACTTTCTGTCTTTTCAGTTGATGCTACAAAGTTAAAGTTTGTGGCTTATGTCCAGCAAATAAATAGTATTTTAAGGCATGCATTAAAAAATAAGCTCTCCCCCTTTCTGTCTTTGTTTTCCACTTACTTCATTTCTCCCATCTGAAGTTTACCTTATCTTGTTCTATGACTATTATCTTAGTAAGCCATCTTAAAATATGTTTGTAACAAAGAGGGGTACAAAAAGATAAGTAGCTGATGAATCACTACTATGTGTCAAACACAATGTTTGAAACTGTGAAAATAGTGCAGAGTCTGAGGGTCATCATTTTGAAAATGAGCCTAATCCTTATTGAATGCATGACCATGGGCAAGATCCACGGCCTCTGAAACTTTCTTTCATTTAACCGGTGGCGCAGCAGTTTAGTCCGCGCTTGGCAGCCCGGGGTTCGCGGGTTCGGATCCCGGGCGCCCGCCGACGCACTGCTCGTCAGCCACGCTGTGGCGGCGTCCCATATAAAGTAGAGGAAGATGGACACGGATGTTAGCCCAGGGCCAGTCTTCCTCAGCAAAAAGAGGAGGATTAGCAATGGATGTTAGCTCAGGGCTGGTCTTCCTCACAAAAAAAAAAAAAAAAAAAAAGAAGAGAGGAGGCATAAGAAGGAGAGGTGGTATAAATGAGTTAAGTCCTTGTTTATTGACCCCCTGCTTGAGTAGATTATGTCTAAAGTAGATAAATCAAGAAAGAAGAATGTAAGCATGTTATTTGAAGAGCCAGATGTAGTGAAAAGAAGAACTAAAAATGGAAATAGTTAACTTTGGAATTGGGAATAGTGCAGGGTAGAGAAGAAAACAGGAAGGTAGAGTCATATAAGATCTCTGTGCAATTTTGTATTTTAACCATGTGCATGTACTGCTTTGGCAAAATTAAATATATGCTTAAAAAGACAAAACAAACCCAATGACCAGTCTTAGCATCACCAACAGTTAGGCATTATCTCTTCATAATAAAATGCAATAACAAGGTATGTCAATTACTATGAATTATTTTTGCCTTAAAAAGAATCTAATGTAATTGAATATTTATTGTAATTGGACAGTTGATTGGAAATAAATGGAATAAAGAATTTTTTTAAAGTTAAATGAGACAAGAAAGAAGCAATCAACTAAATGTTGGGCATTTTAAAGGACAAAAGATATAGTTGTCTAACAAATCAATGGCAAATAAAAAACATGGGAGAGGAGACTATTGAAGCATAAAAGTGGCTTAAGAGACATAAAATACAAACAATACTTGAAACACAATTGATTCATGATTCAAACAAACCAATTGCAAAAATTCATTTTTGAGAAACAGAAAAATTTGAATATAGACTGAATATCAGATGACTTTAAGGAATTATGATTAACCAGACTAGGTGTGATGATGGCCCAGTCAGTATGTTAAAAATGTCTTTGCAGTTAGAGATGAATATGAAAGTATTTACAGGTAAAATGACATCATACCTTGAATTTGCTTTAAAAATATCCCAGCAAAATAAAATATTGGAGATAATAGTGATAAATGAAAAATGATGAAAATAAATGATGGTTGACTCCACATGATGGGGACATTGGAGTTCACTATACAGTACTATGTTCTCTACTTTTGTGTATATTTGAAAATTTCCATAATAAAAATATTTTTTAATTTTAAGAAGTGGAGGGACTCAGGGAGTCCATCTGGGAGATTTTATTTAGCAATGTATGATTGTGTAGAAAAATAAAGATACATAGATAAGCAAAATTAAGATTGAAATCACACAATGTCATTGTGATCTATACCATTCCAAATATTTTTCTAAGTATGTGTGTGTGCAAGAAAGAGGTGGTTTCCACTGAAAGAAATATGATTTATCCTGAGAAACAGGAACTGAGAGCAGGACTAAGAGTGTTGAGTTGATCCTAGGATCAGCTTGTGACAACTTGGAAAACCCCGTGGGCGCAGCTACTGCAGACTTGCCTTGGAAACAGGCATGTAAATGGACACTAAAAGGACCATAAGTTTGGAGGTACAGCCAGTCTTAATGTTGAGTATGCTGGGCTGACATAAACACTGAACAACGGACTTTCCTGCCTCACACCCCAGTGAGCCACTTGGGCTGCAGGAATGTGCACTGGCAGAGAGTGCAGTGAATGAGCAGGAGGCTCACTTCTAACCATATATTTTCATGGTGACAAATTACAGGGGCAATACCTGCTTCCTGTCTTGTTGGAAACCTAGGGGTACAGTGACCTATTAAGGAGCAACCAACATTCAGTGGTAATGTACAGTCCTTCCTCCTCAAGGCAGAGCTTCTCAATTCTGCTCTTGCAACATGGCTAGGAAAACCAGGATGGTTCCTTTGGGCATGAGAAAATGGCCCTAGGTATTCTTGGAAATACCATTGAAGAAGGAGCCCAAGGAGAGAAAAACATTTTACTAGTCTTTGCAGGAAGGTGCTCCACTGTCATGCTTTGGGTACTATTGAAAAGCCATTATTTGCTCCCTAAACAATTAAGCAAAGTATCTCAGTTAAATACATGTTTACATAAATATGATCATAGGTACATACTCTTCACTTTATTCCACTACTAAATTATGAACATGTCAATAAACAATGTTACCTTGCTCTTCAAGTATTCCATTATATTACTACATTTCAGTTTGCTCAATTTACCCTCTATATCTAGTTATTTGGAGTGTTTCCCAATTTTTCCTATTATATAAAATGCACAATGGATATTTTGTAGTTAAGTATTTGTGCTTATTCTTATTTTCCTAGAATGAATTTCTAGGAATGAAACCCCAAATAATAATAATTTAACAAGAAGGATAGCCATTAAAAAGGAAAAGACAAGCAAAAAAAAAAAAAACCAAGAAGATAGTACAGTACTTACTGCTGCTGTTCTACACAGAATGTCCCCCTCCTCACTGAATTACCTTCCCCTCCTCAATGAATTACTGCAAGACGTTTCCTGAACTAATGGTGTTAGAGGAGGTCATTGAGAGGACGTGACCGCCAGTTGACGCAGGAGCTAGACCTGAGCAATAGGCGGTTCCTCTTGCCCTCCCCTGTCCTTGGAATATATTGTTCTGCCCACCATTCCTACAGTGGGAACCGTTTTCAAGGACACAGCCTTGAGACAGCAATGTGTTGTTGAGACCATCTGGTTGGTATACGTGACTGAACCCTGTTAAGGCCTCTATATTAACTTTTAAGATTCTGGTGGGCGGGTGTAGAGATCTATTCATTTTGCTGCCACCTAAGACAAGCCTCAAATGGAAGTTCCCTTACTTATTAAAACTGACACCTACCAGTCTGGAGCGGTCTGTCTTTTTTTTTGTCTCTCCTTGCCCTCCATGTATGGAAACCAGTTTCAGATTTCACCCAGGAAATTCCCAAGGTTGCAAACCAACAAATGGTAATAATTAAACAGTGTTCTCATTTGTCTTGTAGGTTTAAATTGATAATTTCTCTGGAAGCTCAGAAAAAAAAAAATTAAGTATATTCCACAGCAGAAACTGAAGAGAAACTATTCCTTGGATGATGTTAAATACATTGGTACATCCAACGGAAAATGCTGTATTGACCTGGAATATGTGTACATTAGGAGAGTGTTGGATTTTGTTGGTCATCACAATCTGGCTGTGCTTGGGAAAATATATTCATTTCAGTTAAAACTGGCCTGATCTCATCTGGCTAAGGAATATATATATATTCCTATATATATATAGGCTAAGGAATATATATATGTATTTCTTTTATATATATTTATTTACATTATTATATATTTTTTATTTATTATTTATATATATTCCTTTTATATATATATATATTCCTTAGCCATATACATACACACATCTGTTTATATATACATATATATGTTTATATGTGTACATATGTGTATGTTCATATGTATGTTCATATATATATATTCCTTAGCCAAACATGTATACATGTATATTCCTTATATTCTTATATAAACTTATATACGTTATGTTATATATACGTAACATATATACATACATATATTGTATATTCCTTAGTCAAATACAGTCAGGCTGTATGTATTTTTTTTCTGGCTAGTGGCTAGGAGTGACCATTGCATTGTCAACATTTTAATTGCCTTTTGTTTCTCCCCGCCTTTATCCCAATGTTCCTCAATGTTTACCATGGTAAACATTTTATTATCTTACATATACAGTGAAAAATTAAGTTCTGAATTCCTCTAACCCCACATCCCACCTTGTCCTTCATAACTTTCTTATACAGAGTAACCATGAAAGATTCAAGAATACCAAGATAAAGGCTGGTGGGAAAAGCAAGATGTGACAGGGATACAGTACTGAGAATGAATCAGCACAGTGGTGTTTGAATTCTAACCAGGAAAGTCTCGGCTAATTCTCATCTATTTGCCAATATCCAGAATGAATTTTTTTTTTTTAAATTGCTCCTTTCTCTATTATGGTTGATTGTGTTTGTTAAATCACCAGTTTGTGGGTAGAATGTGATCAGAATACCTGTCTTTTTGACTTTTAGCATTTATCACAATTTGCAAGGATATACTCATATATCTGTTCCCTGGTACAAATCTCCCTTACTGGACAGTGAACTCCATGAAGGCAGGGTCTAACTCTGTTTTGTTCATCCATGAAACTATAACTCTTGGCATATAAGGGTGTTTAGTAAATATCGACTATTGAATGAATAAACAGATGAGAGAAAATCCTACTAGTAATTGTATGTGAAGATTAGTGTCTGTCACCAGCTACTGAATTTGATATCTCAACTTATTCTTCCTGCTTTGATTGCAGAGAAACTGACTGGGAGATATCAGACATGAAGGCCCTGCCAAACTTTCTGTCACTTCGTTCTGAGAGCTTGCTAGCAGGAGGAAGGTGGGTTCTTGCAGCTTTAAGAGAAGCAGAGGGAAGAAAAAAATGGAATTTGGGGCAGACAATTGGACTCTCTTTAAACAAAAAATTATTATATACAAAAGATTACATTAAAATCAGGAAAAGTTTTTATATTTTTAGTATGTCTAGGAAGGCTGTAGTAAAGGAAATGATAAAGCAACTACGTGATTTGAAAAATTATAAAAATACATATGGTGTCCCTTATACTGAAGATATGAAGTTTAATAGCAATAATTATTTTAATGTTTCGCAACATGATTCTCAAGACACGAATGCACCATAGGGCTTGGAGAATCACTATTGAGTACACATTTACTTAAAATTTAAATTTATCATTTAAAAAGTAGAAGTAATGACCTTGAACATAGAAAGTGATTTTTGTTGGTTTGAAGCTATGATAAAACCTCATTAATTCAGATTCTACTTAATTTGGAATTGGTGATCATTTGCCAAAACTGACATTTCCCTTTGTATTATCTTGAAGAAAGTTTTAACTGAATAGATGAATAGCTTTAAGAAGATGGTGGGGGTGTGTTTAACCTTTATGAAAGAGACAACATAATAGAACATTGTTTATATGCAAATTGATGCTATTATTTATGAATTGATTTTTGTCTGTTTATTAAAGCAAGCCTAGAATAATTTGTTTTTACAAATACAGTTTCACTTACTCTAGCATACATATAATAATTCCAACTAATTACAGGCATGCGTCGCTTAACGATGGGGATATGTTCTGAGAAATGCATCACTAGGCAATTTTGTTATTGTGTGAACATCACAGAGTGTACTTATACAAACCTAAATGATGTAGTCTACTACACACCTAGGCTATACGGTACTAATATTATAAGACCACCATTCTACGTGCAGTCTGTCATTGGCCAAAACATTGTTATGTGATGCATAACTGTATTAAAGACTGAATTGGAGATGCTTATTATTCATTTACCTATTAAAAAAGTATTTATTGAGAGATAATCATGTGCAAGGGCCTGTGAAGGGTGCAGAGACAGACATAATCCTTCTTGTGGAGTTTATGGTCTAGAACAATATTTTCAAAACTTGTTTGATTATGCAGCTCTGTTAGCAAAAATATTTGAGAAGGCACCGTTGACATATGCATATTTACTTATAAATTGCATGCAAGTACTATTTTACTAATATACTAAGTACATAAGTTAAACTAATTCAAGAATACATTTTGACAGGATAAGATGAAAAGAAACATAAATGAAAATTTTAATAATGGATCTTCAGGTATACCCCCGTGTCACCTGCTACCATGTGGGAAACTCTGCTTAGTAGGTGAGATAAGCACTGAATCAATAGAGAGAAATGTTTGTATACTTATACATATAATAAATTCTATGAAGAAAAATATAATGTTATGGGAAGAGAAAAAAGGAAGATCTAAGTTATACAGAAAGATTGAAAAGACCATTCTGAGGAAGTGACATTTGAGTGGAGGCCTGAATTAACCAGATCATTCCAGGTAATATATGCTCAGATTTAATGTGGTGGGAAAGAATTTGGTACATTTGAGGAACTGAGAGAAGCTAGTATGGCTGGAGTGTAACGACTAAAAAGGTCTGTGGCAAAAAAAATGAGGTTTAAGATACAGGAGAGCCTGTAATAAGAAATTTGGAATTTTGTCTCAGTTCATTGACAAACAATTTTAGGGGTATAGGCAAGGGATTGTCATAATCTGATCCACATTTTAGAAATAGATATTGGGGTGATGACACTGAGGTTTTGGTCTTTAGAAACTGAGTGGTTGGTGCTACACTTATTGAGATGGCAAAGAGTCGGGGAGAAATATACTGGGGAAATAGAGTTCTATTTGGGGCATGTTACATTTGAGATGTATTTGTTAGACTGATGCTAGCTGTCATAATGACTAAACCTTAAATTTCAGTGGCTTAGTAACATAAAAGTTTGGTTTCCTGATTAATGGATGTTTTTTGTCTATCCACTGATTCAAGGATTCAGGCTATTTCCACCCTGAGTCTCCTATACTTCCAGGCCTCAAAGTCCCCTGAATCCAGCTGGTGGAAAAGGACAGTATGGAGAGTGCACACTTGCTTCTTCTTATTCTTGGAGCAGAATGGATTATCTCCTGTTTATATTCCTTTGGGGAGGGAGGAACTAGTCATAGGGTCCCACCAGGACTGAAAGGGCCTGGGAAATGCCGTCCCTTCTCAGCAAAAGTAGCCATTTGCCAGAAGCAACTTAGCACTATACAGGAGATGCTCAATGGCTACCCATTTCTGCCACAGACACTTATTAGAGATCCCAATTGACATACCAATTACAAAGTGGACTATAGAAGTGTGTAGCTGAAAAAGTGGTCTTGTCTCATGATAGAAATATTGTTTTGTATCTGTGTAGAAAAATTAGAACAGAAGTCTTACCAGGACCACATTTCAGGGCACAGCTACATTAGTGGCCAGAGAAGAATTATCCAGTGACGAAAACTGAAAAAGTGGTCAAGGATGTAGAAGAAAAACCTCAAGAGGTGGTGGTGTCATAGGAGCTCTGAGAAGTTCTTCAAAAATATTTTCAAAATTGTCATTAACTCAAGTGTTTTTGAATTCATATTTGTTTTCACAATTTGTCTAAATGAACATACTTTTCCATATACTATAAATTGACAGTTTTCTGACTGCCATAGCAACCATCTTTTAAAATTTTATGTTTAAAAAAAATACTTTAGCACTCATTGTAAAGCAATAGTCATGAAACTTTAAATTTATTTTAAAATTAATGAAATTTTAATTTTTAACTTTGCAAAAATCACTGATTTTAGTTATAAATGTCTGACTAAGTTTATGAGATTGTTTTGGGGACTGAAAAATCAATACATAAACAAATGTAATGCATAGAGGCATCAGAAATGAATAAAAGAAAAGAGATCTTTCATTAAACCACCAATTTAATTTAATTTGGTAAAATGCTAATACTTTAATTTGTTAAAAATATAGATCATACTGCCATAAATTTAGAGCAGAGATCAGCAAATTCCAGCCTGTGGGTCAAATCCAGTCTGACACCTGTTTGTGTGTGTCACACTCACAAGCTAAGCATAATTTTTACATTTTAAAATAGTTCAAAAAAATCACAAGAAGAACAATATTTTTGACACAAGAAAAATTACATGAAACTCCATTTTCGGTCTTAATAAATAAAGTTTTATTGGCACACAAGCATGTCATTCAGTTACATACTGTCCATGGCTGCATTTATGCTACAGCGACAGAGTCAGTGGTTGCAACAGAGATCTGCAAAGCCTAAAATATTTGCTATTTAGCCCTTTCCCCCCACAAATTGCCAACTCTGGATTTAGAGTATAGAAGGGAAGACAATTGCTACTTAAGATGATATATATAATACACTGAAAACAGAGACAAACACAGAGAAAACATCCAACAAATTTTAGTTCCTTTCCCACCCTTTTCCCCATTCTTTTTCGTGTTTTTTATGTAGTCATTTGAGAAGAATGTAAAACATTCGGAGCGCAATCGTACTGTTAAATTCACATACATTTACTTATTAGGTTTACTTATTAGGACAGTTTTATATATTTGAATTTAGATTAGAATCACAATTTTTTTGTTAAACGTATTAAGTATACATCCATTAGTTAAAGTGTTTTAAGACAGGTTGCTGTAAATTTATAAGATGATTGTAGTAGGTGTTTAATAGCAGTATTGCATAAAGGTGACATTTTTAGCTCACAGAATTTCCTTTGTGTTAAAATTTGCTGTCTTTGAAAATCCAGGTGTTTGAAGCAAATAGAGAAAATGAATTTTGCCTTGTGTCTGTTCGTATTTAATATTTAGAACGGTGGTATCGTGAGCAGGGTAGTCGAATATCTTGTCAGTTACGTAAATTAAGTCTAAATCAAATTGTTATCAAGAAAGCATAATAGATTAAATACACAAAATAACAGTTCTCCAAATACCATAAATGCAGAACCTATGTCCTTTAATTCTTCTGTGTTCTCCTTTGAACAGAACAAAAGTGTTTCAATTGGGATAACATAACCGGTGGTCAGTTTAAAATTTCAAATTGAATTGAACATCCATTTTTGATGAAATATTTGATCTAGCTTTCCATTTTGACAGACTTTAATCCAATTTCTATATATTTAAATTTCATAGAAAATTACGTTACTATAAACTGTAAGACCAGGGGTTTAGAATCCTGATTCTAATCATTACCCTCTAATTAAAAATAATTTCTCTCCTGCCAATCATATATTTACTTCTTCTTAAACATTTAATTCTTTTTCCTTTTTTTGCATATCTCCTTGTTTTTGGGCATTTCACCTATCACTGAATACCTTGAGATGGATGTTTCTTTTAAAGTACTATGAAAAATAACATTGAAAATATCATCCATGTGTAAAAGTGTAAAGAAAATAAAGCTCTCTGCATTTGTGCATTGTAATGGAAAAAATAAACTCCTCTCCCCCGAGATATTACAAAAAATATTATTTCCTCTGGAACAACAGTTTCAAATACTACATGGAAATACTTCTGTGCTGGTAGAAGAAAAGCATAACTAGTCAAGAAGTTGAGAACAAAAATTGCATATGTAAAATGTGTATATATGTGTGTGTGTGTATATATACATATATACACACATGCATATATATTTTTAACTAGTTTTATGTTATAGGTGGTAAAATACATAAAGTCAATCTGCTTTATGATATTACATAAATTTTTCCTGAGTGTGGGGTTGAGAATATGGTATAACTATCTCCAAGGCTGATGAGAAAGAAAACATTGTTTTGTTTGTGGGAAGAGCACAAGATGGGATGTGGCCGAGAGACGGACCTTTGATCATGTCTAGGGTTCTCCATGTAAACAAAAGAGAACATTAATCTTGAATGTTGGTGTAGTCAGAAGGCCTGCTTTGTCTAGCCTTAAGCCTTGAGACAGGTATTTGTTGTCACTAATGAATTTTTTTCTTTTCATGTTTGCCCTTTGTAAAAGGATGTGAAGGATCTCACCATGTCTTTTTACCAAGGGTGACTTTGCCTGTTATTTTTCTTATTGCTTTGAGCTTTGAGGCAGTTCTAACTAGACTTCTCAGATGCAGCTCAGATTTTGTGCTCACTCTCATGTTGCCGGCACAGGGTGAGAAGAGATACTAGATATTTCTTAGTTATGGGTGAGTCATTGGACAGCCTCAGCAATGTGCCAACAGATCTTACAGTGGTATCATAAAAGTTATTATTGATATTCATTTATAGCAAGGTATACTTTTAGTTAAAGTAACTACAATTAACTATAATAACAAATGAAAAAGGAAAGACAAATAGAGAAATTTTATGAAAATGGAAACTATCTCTGATTGAAAATAGTAATATTTTCAAAGATGTAATTGATAATCAAACCTGACAGTCAATTGACACTCTCCTTCTTATCTCACTTACGAACATTAATGTTTGGACCAACTAGGTCAGATCTGTTCTTTCTCATAAAAATGACTTCCTGGTACAAAAATGCTCTCTCAATGCCATTAAACCTCCTTTCTTCTTCTTTACAGCCTCAGCCTAGTGTCTTTTCTTTCCTAGTAGACCTTTTCTTTTTACTAGACTGGCTCTTGCAATTTCACAATGTGGCCTCATGTTCTTAAGGCTATCCCATCATCTTCTCTCTCTAAAGTCCACAAAAATTAATGACGCTTAACAGAAACTGGATTTTGATGAAAATGGGTATGTACTTACTGAATGCAAAATAATTTTAGTTGATCCTCATAGGAAAAAAATACCATTAAGACATTTAAAGCAATTCAGAAAGTTTGAAATAATATTTTAAAATCTACTCTAAGGATTACTTTTATTAATTTTAGAAATCAAGGGTATCATTCAGTGATCATATTTCCTAAAATAAATGAATTCTTTGATATAATAGGTTAGATTAAAATGTCAGTCAAACATGGACAAGTAAATGACCTGCTTCTCCATCAACTGCCCAAATATTTAATTACAGATTTTATTTTAAAAAATTATTGTTAGTTTCTTTTGTATGTGTTATTAATAGCAACAATCCTTTTGCAAATGGAAGTCTTAATTTTCTGTTTTTCATTTATAAGTTAAGATAGCTTTTCTTTTTAGTTGCCTTATTTTTATATCTTAGATTTAAAGTCACATATTAACCACAGGTGGCTAAGTATGAAATAGAATGTAAAAGAAAACTCAAAATAGGTTCTCATTTTCTGGAGGTTGGAGTGATGATATTTATTTCTTTTGTAGCTTGTATCAAAAAACTGAATATTTATAGCCTCCATTTCTATAATACTTCCAAAACAGGTTCCCATAGAAATCCTTTGTGATATATTATTATTGGGCCCAATTTATACATGAAGAAACTGAGATTCAGGAAGTTAGCAGATAATGTCAGTGCCCCGCCAATATCCCTTTGGCATTTATCATTTCTGTGCATGCAAGCTTGCTTTCAAACTGCCAGTAAATTCCAGAAGTGTTTTGTATACAGTAGACATGGATATTAATTCCAGACCTTTATGTTGAAAGGTTACATTAAACATGTCATGGAGGTAGGAGTAGAGTCAGAAAATTTCTCTCCCATCTCTTTTTTTGTGCAGGAGATGGTCAAATAATGACCTTTCTTTGTAAAAAGAAAATATAATAATATATTCACCATATTCATATGTTTTCTGATTCCTGTGCCCCCTTCAAAGGACGGAGGATTCTATTCTTCATTGATGGGTCAGTTCCTGGACTCTCCTTTGTTGTACAGAGTTTGGGTGATGTACTGATTCTTGTGAGAGAAGCAGATTCACTACACCTCTTTCCTCTGCACTGTGGGGTGTTCCCTCAATGGAGAACTTGGGCTTCTGGGGAAGGCATGGGGTGGATGAAGTGATGGGATGAGCACGCAGGAAGAGAAATTGGAAAGTAGTGTGTAGACAAGGGAAGCTTCATTGATGAACAAAAGAAGGAGTGATTTTTACCCATTAACATCAGCGAGAAAATATGAAAAAAGAGTAGCGCCCTGTGGGTTGAGTTTTTGTGAGGATCTCCATCTGTGTGGAGAATACTGAGAGTGGCAGTGATGACTAGAAAGGATTTTAAAGATATTTCACTATACCTTTTGGGCTTTCTCAAGGGATGAATGTAGAAATAATTTTTGAAATAATTTTATTTACTTTTGTTTGTTTGACTATGTTTCTTTGATCATGATACCCTGCCAGTCCCCTGTAAGTTCCAGGTTGAAGTAATTACAAATACTAGAGCAAATATAGTCCAAATGGAGTTCCTACTAAATTTAGTTTGTGGATCCTCTTATACCTGTGTGAGGGGCTGTTATTTCTGATGAGGCAACATGACCACCCCAGGGATGAGGAGCAAGGGAAGAACAAAGACTGAGGAAAGCAAAGCACATTTAAAAGAGAGAAAGTATCAGTAGCGAAGGGTCCAGGAGTCCTAAAACAATGTTCAGTGCTTCCAGGTTTCAGTCTAAGGCTAGAGACTCAGGTAGTTCAGGCGTTGGAGGAGTCAGGGGAAAGCAACAGCTCAGTGTGTGCTCAGGCTCCCGTGGTCCTTGTGGAGGAGGAGATCCGCAGCAGGAGCCCACTGGTGGAGTTTTCCTGCGATGAGCTCTCTGTGGCGCTCTTCAGCTCGAGCTGAGCCCAATGTTGTGTCCAGGCTACCAACAAATGTGGACTTTGAAAGAGAGGAGTGAGTGTGAGAAGCTGAGTTAGTGTGGAAAAGGGAAACAAAAGAAGGGAAAGGAGAGCAAACTCAGCCTTGGCTGTTTTTTATAAGGACTAGTTTAGGGAGGAGCTTAAGAAGAAGCTTAAAAGAAGTTGTTCAGTTTCTAAGAGGATAGGAAGGCTGCTGGCGATGCCTTCAGGGGAAAGATCACAATGAAGATTTGCCCCAGGGGGCTGAGAAGAGTGTTCAACCAGGGAATGCTGATTAGAAACTCACTTGGACTAACATGAGAGGCATGTTTCAGATAATTAAAATCCTTGTTAATAGTGAATTTGCCATAAGCTTCAGACTGGGTGGGAAAAAATTGGATCAGACTTTAGAGAATAAGTGAGGAAAAAAGAAGCCAGGACTTCTGAAATGATGTTGGTAATTCTTCTGAATAAGCCAAGAATAAAGAATATCATGAAAAAAGTAAAGGTCAGAAAAAGTGTAGCTAAAAGATACCGTGACTTTGATAGAGGTAAAAATATAGAAGCTATAACGGAAGTGGAAATGTAGGAGAGAAATATAATTGGAAAATACAGTCAGACAGAATGACAGTAGGGCAAGAAGGAATCCAAAGGAGCTCTTGAGAGAGTGAAATAACACAAATGTATCTGACAAAACTGCAGTGAGAACAGAATATAGAGAAGGGTCGCATTCCAATTCTGATTGGCAGAGAGATATTTGAAGGAACAGCAGAGGAAAATAAAGTCATCTTGGAGGGGGAGAACAGGAGAACAATTATTGGTTGGTAGAAGCTAGGAAAATAAAGATGGTAATGGGAGAAACCAAAGTCAGATTTTAGTTCTCTTAAAATATTTGAAAAGACCGCAGCAGAGACTCTGTCTTTCTCTAGAGAACAGGGAAAGCCAACCACTGAGGCCCATAATCTACATACATGAGCAGAGGATTCCTAGAGAATGGCAATCCTTCCATCATTACATTGCATCATCTGTTCCATGCTAGGCTCCAGAAAGGTGGCATAGGGCTTATAGGATCTAAGCAAAACAAATGGACAAAAAAATTTGAAGCTCCCTGTTCCCCAAAGTGAGATGACCACAGGAGAATTGGAAGATTAACACAAATGGAAGGAGATATTTGCTAGATCCCACAGTAAAACTGAGTTCATATTAAATTATGTGTTTATGAGCCAGTAATTTATTACTATAGAGCGTGAGGGGATTACATAGTAATGTCCCAAATGACTATTTCTTGGGCTAAGTGAGAGCTGGAGATGTGGGGATACAAGAGGAATAAATGAGAATTATTTGAAGTTCTAACTTCACACATGAAGAGATATTTTCTATCAAAAGGTATTTTAAGTCTCATTTATTGTCACAGGATATTGAAAGCACAAAGATTCTGATCCTTCAAAATAAAGTTGCAGATTTAATATATTCAGATTAGAAAGACAGAGCTGATGCATTTTGGAGTCATTTTGGATTAACATGATAAAAAAATGGGTTTATTTCTAGTTTGATTTTTAGAATATTACCACTATGCTTTCCTCCTATGAATCCTTAGGGACCTTCCAAAAAGGGAGTATCATATCTATTTGGTCCATGTGCTTTTTATGTTTAGAATTCTGTTTCCTCCTCACTCCAGTCATTCTTCTAATGGAATAAGTGTAATATATCTTACACTTCTATCCATTAAAATTCCTTCTTGAAAATCTAGGGCTGAAGAATGCAGAACTCCTTGCTATGTAAATATATCAACATTATGATTTAATCCCCCTTCACTCCAAGTTCTCTACCCAGGTAACAAGAAACATGGTGATGGCATAAATGGGCACTGTAGATCTGAGGTAGAGAAAAATGGATATTTGGAGATAAATTTCCTAGGTAGAAATAACATGCAGGGCTTAACTATATTAAATTTGGAGGGAGAAGAGAGGAGTCAATGGTAAGGCTATGTGTTTAGTTTGTATAACAGGAAAGATGATGGTGCTATTTAATGAGATGGGGAAGATGGGAAGAACTGAGGGAGGTGTTAAGAGATTGATTTAGAACATGTCAAGTATGAGATGCCTGTTGGATATGTAGGTAGAGATACAGGATATGTGAGAGCGGAGCTTGGTGCTAGAGACAAGATTTTGGAAGTCAACTCAAAAGCAGCAATTCTATCCATGGAGCTGGAGGCAATTACAGATGTAGAGATTAAATACAGAAAGATTAAGAACACACCTCTCAGGACTGAGCCCGAAAGGTTCTCCAACATTTAGAAGTTGGAGAGGAGGATGATACAGCAAAAGAGATGAGGGTATAATGAAAGGAAAACCAAGATTGTGTGATATCATGGAAGTGAAGGGGAAAAAATATTTTAAGAAAACTTGGGTGTTCTATGAATGCTGCTGAGAGGCCAAGGCAGAGAAGACCAGCGAAATGGGCATGGATTTGACCAGATGACAGTTTATTAATGGCCATAGAAAGAAGAGTTTTGATTCAAAGGTGAAAGAAGAATGAATGGAAGGTGAGGAAGTGAAGACCATGAGAGCAGATTTTTGAGAAGCTTTGCTGTGAAGGGAATCAGAGATGGAATATTAACTACAGGAAGATTTAGGATTCAGGGAGAAGGTTTATATTTTAAAGACAGTGTATCCTAGAACGTCAATGGCCGATGGGAATGGCATGGTAGAGAAGAAGGAATCAGTAATGCAGGAGAAAGAGGGATGACTGCAGAATAAAAATCTCAGAGAAAGTGAGTGGAAACAGGATCTGGAGTACAGCGGAGGGTTGCAGGGCAGAAGAAAAGAAGAGAACAGAAGAGAAGGCAAAGAATATGGGTAAGGATATAGTTAGATTCATCAATTTCATGGTGAGAGGCAAAGGAGTTCCCATCTGGGAGAAGAAGGATGAATCTTCATGTGACAAAATCCAGAAGAGGTCCCATGCAGGGCCAAAACAAATATTATCCCCTTGATTACACTGGCTAAGTGATATATCACTGAAGTGTGATATATTCCTCACTGAAGAGGAGGGGAGCTGGAACTGACATTCACACCATGTAACAAACTTTATGTAGTTTTCTTTAGGGAGAGTAGATTTAGTCATTGCCAACAAATCCTTTTACATTGCCAGAAAATCTTCAAATAAAGAACTCTTCTAGGTGTTATGAAAAATAGATCCAGGGATTTGAACGACTCCACCTTTTCACTGGAGTCACGGCTCTGGTGCCCAGTGGGGAGGTCAAAGGAAGTCGACTTCCCTAAAAGAGTTCAGTTACATGTTACATTTGAAATATTAAAATAATGAGAAGGAGAAGACGGAAAACAGCTTAAGACCTCCTATGTACTGGCACTGAGTGGAGCACTATACATCATTATCCTATTTAATCCTCATAACAGAGCTCTAAGATAGGGATATTACTTTCTTTCCACATTGGAGGAAACTACAGCTTTGTGAAGGAATTATATAGCTAGGGTTTGAACTTAGACCAATATGATTCCAGAAGCAGCAAAATGTGTGTGTGTGTGTGTGTTTGTGTGTGTGTGCGCATGCATGTACATGTGTATGTGTGTGTGTACACATGTTCTAATGAACTGAGTAGCTTAACAATTGTTGCCAGGTTTGAGATTTACAGAGCAGGCTATTTACAAATTTTACAATCTGATTTCTCTAGAGTTCAGACCAAAACCAAGAAGGAAATAGATAAAAAATAAAGTACAAGTTAAAGTAAGAACAAGCAAAATAAGTAACATAATATTGCAGAATTTAGAACTGGAAACTGGGAGACAAAAGTTTGATTCTATTTTAGTCTAAGAAACAGATTGAATGCAACAGGGAAATAGGTAGATAGGTACAGACAGAGCCATATCAATATAGGTATAGTTACTGTTTCTTAGAATTACAGAATTTCTAGCACTAGCAGTAAACTCACAGAGCATCCCAATCAGCCTTTGCATTTACCGGTGAGGAATGTGAGGCCCCGTACAGGGGCAGTGGTTTGCCCCAAGGTGAAGAGAAGGGTAGTGTGCCTGGATTAACCCCAGATTTCTTGCCTCTTTAATGCTTTCTCACTGTATCATGGGGCCTTTTGTAAGCACAGACACAAAAAAGTGAGAGTGGAAATTAAAATGTAACTAGTTAAAAGAAAAGAGCAAAAGAAAGAGTATGGTTAGGAGAGGTTGAGAAAAGGCAAATTAAAAAACACAAACAAGAAAGTAAGTACAATTTACACATACTAAAACATATTCAAGCAAAATGTATTGAATGTTTTAAGAGAACTGTGGCCAGATTTAGATGAATGTTACAAAGAAGAGAAGAATTGAAAATATTTTACAAAATGAATTCAGAGATCACTAAAGAAACAGTCAGGGAAAGAATGCCAAATAGCACCTGGAAGTCCAGGAAGGGATGAAGAAACAGAAGCTTACATAGGACAGTTACAGATACTATGGTGGATCTGAGAGGCGTAGTGCTGAATTCTAGAAGATGATTAAAAATGTTCTCATCAAACTCGGGCAAAAGTCTTCAATAATGTAGGGGAAATGTTAAATGGCTATGATATTGAAATGAGATGCTAATAATGTTTTAAAAAAGAGAATAGTAAGAAAGAGAACCTTGACATTGGTAAATTCAGTTTTCAAGTTGCCTTTTTTTTTCCCAGTAATTCTACTGCAAGTATTCTCATGAATAGTTTATTGGCGGCCACATGCAGCACAGTGGTATACTGTAAATCAGAAGGAAATGACCAGTGAACTTGAAATTACAAAATATACTATTTGAGGAAGGTGGGGAGAAAAGTTTAGATTAGAAAGACTATGTTTTTCTCTTCAGGACCATGGTGAGATTCATGGGAACAAACACTCAAATGAACCTAGGGTGCCCACCTCAGTAGAGGTGGGAAAAGATAAAACGACAGGTGGAGTGAAGCAAAGTATCTTTATTGTGTGGCTAGTCCTATGTTCCTCCTCATAAGGAGACATGCCAAATTTACACCAAGTTAGGACCACAGGTGGAGGCTTCCAAATGAAAGAGTTAGATGGGCTTTTCTCATCAGATGATATTATCTGGGCAATAATAGGAGGATGGGAGAGAACGCATGACAAATTGTAGCAATGGGGATGTGTTAAAAATGAAAATTATGGCCTGGCCAGGTGGCGTAGCTGTTAGCTTCACGCATTCCTCCTCCGTGGTCCAGGGTTCGCCAGTTCGGATCCTGGGCGCGGACTTACTCGCCGCTCATCAAGCCATGCTGAGGTGGCATCCCACATAGAAGAGGTAGAGGGACCTCCGACTAGGATATACAACTATGTACTGGGGCTTTGGGGAGGAAAAAAGAAAAAGGGAAAGATTGGCAACAGATGTTAGCTCAGGGCCACTCTCCCCCCACCAAAAAAAAAAAAAGAAAAAGGAAAGAAAATTAGCAGAGGAGTAGGCAACAAATCTTAAAAAAAAATACTTTCACTGTACTTTGTAAGCCTTATAACACTTATGGTTCTCTGTAATGAAATATATTTTGTAATTGTGACATGGTGTGATAAAACATCAAACTATTGCTTTTTGGCACATATAATCACAGATTTTTTAATATTAAAAAAACCTGAAAAGTATACCATTAATAGCATTACACTTTATGAAATGCAAAATATTTCTCCCTGTAGTAAAATGTGTTAATTTAAAAAGTCGTAAAACTGGATTGATAAGCTTGAAACTAGATATGGTACATTTAAAGGTTTAGTTTTTAAGCAAGAAAATAAAAGCATGAATATAGTATATATATATATATATATTTTTTACATCATGGGTTATGATGAGAAAGTTATTGAAATGTTTTATTTTTATTTTTTTGCATTTTCTACCATTTCAATAAAAAATCTTGTTAGAGAATCAACGCTTGTGTTTTGTTCTGTTAAAGTATAGTCTAATTAAAATTATGTTCCTACATTCTAAGAATATTTAAATTTTAATCATATAATTGAATAGGAATTCATGATTTTAATATTCTAGTTCCTAGCTAATTGTGTGCTATAATGTTTCCCTCATATTGTTTTCCTGGTTAAAATACACACACACACATGGGTGCACACCTCTTGGATTTCAACTATGGATTCTAGGATATTCCAAGAGGCATATTTTAAAAATGTCATCTGTAGTACCACATTCTAGAACACTTATTTTCTTTTCACTAAGTTTCCACAAGATAAATCATTATGAGGGATACTCAGCATTTATTCCTACCCCTTTATATATTAGCCCTCATTTTGTGGGGCCAGAATCCTGGAAACTGAATTTCCCAGAATCTTTTGCTGGTATAATTCCGGTTTCTACCAATGAAAGGCATTTGATGAAACTGGAAAGTTGTAAGGAAGGTAGAGGTTATTATTCCTCCTCCAGTTGTGGTAAATAAATGTGTGGGCTTCAGCAAACATGACTTCTGAAAAACCTTTTTATTAAGATATGTATCCTACAATGTGCACTAATATTCAGTTTACAGCTTGATGAATATTTACATCATATGATATCTATCTATGTAACTAACACCCTGATAAAGACACAATATTTTCAGCACCCAGGAAGAACCTTCTTGTCACATGTCAATCAGTACTCACCCTCCAACCTCAGAGGTAACCACTCTTCCAACTTCCAACACCTTAGATCAGCTCTGCTTGTTTTTGGAATTCATATAAATTGACGCACATTATGTCCTCACCCTCCCTAGCTTCATTGAGGTATAATTGACAAGTAAAATTGTAATATATTTAAGGTGTACAATGTGATGATTTGATATATGTATACATTGTGAAAGGATTCCCCATTAAGTTAATTAACATATCCATCACCTCACATATTTACCTTTTTTTGGTGAAAACAATTAACATGCTACTCTCTTAGGAAATTTCAATTATGCAACACTGTGTTATCAACTTTGGTCACCATGTTATACGTTAGATCCTCAGACCTTGTTCATTTTATAACTGAAATGAACCTTTTACCAACTTCTCCCTATTTCCCCCCACCTGCCAGCCCTTGGCAATGACTTTTCTGCTCTCCTTTTCTATGAGTTCAACTTTTTTTTTTTCAGATTCTACATATAAGTGAGCTCATATGATATTTTTCTTCCTCTGTTTGACTTATTTTACTTAGCATAATGCCCTCCAGGTTCATCCATGTTGCATTTGGTAGGATTTCCTTCTTTTAAAAAATTGAAGGATAATCCATTGTATATATATATAAACATTTTCTTTATCCATTCATCCCTGGATGAACTCTTAGTTTGTTTCCATACCTTGTCTATTGTGAACACTGTTGCAATGAACATGGGAGTGCAGATATCTCTTCAAGATACTGGTTTTATTTCCTTTGGCTGTATACCCAGCAGTGGGATTGCTGGATCACATGGTAGTTCTATTTTTAATTTCTTGAGGAATCTTCATACTGTTTTTCATAATGGTTATACCAGCTTACATTTCCACCAACAGTATACAAGTGTTCCCTTTTCTGCACATCTTCCCCCTCATTTGTGATCTCTTGTCTTTTTGATAATAGCCATCCTAACAGGTATGAGGTGATAGCTCATTGTGGTTTTGATTTGCATTTCCCCGATGGCTAGTGATGTCGGACACCTTTTCATGTACCTGTTGGCCATTTGTATGTCATCTTCAGAAAAATGTCTATTCAGGTCCTTTGCTCATATTTTTAATTGTTATTTATTTTTTGGCTACTGAGTTGTATAAGGTGCTTGTATATTTTAGATGTTAACCTCTTATTGGATATGTGGTTTGCAAATATTTTCTCCCAATAAGTTGCCTTTAGGCAGCTGTGACCAGTGGAACTGGTTTCCTGCAGTTTCTGACCTGAGTGCTAGGCTTCCTGAAATCTAGTGGTACACTTGAGATATATAAGGAGCCTTCCCTGACCTTTCTTATTTCCCCTTCCGACATATTTGTAAGTACAGAATTCTCTTTATTCAATCTCATTCTGCTTGAAATGCCTAAAATGATTTTGTTTGGTAACAGAAATGATTCCAGCGTGTAGACTGTCAAAGATATAAATCTGGGATCATTTATCTCACCTAGGGATGCCAAATAAAATACAGAGTGTGCAGTTAAATTTAAATTTCAGATAAACAACAAATAATATTTTAGTATAAGTATGTCCCATGCAATATTTGTATTTTTATTTGCTAAATCTGTCAATGCTAATCAAACACAGTTAGGACAGAAGCAGTGATGATTCATTACCAATACATACTGCTAGCTCATGGGATGAAGGGGAAATGCAGTCATTTAATTCTACCCTGTGCTCGCTGGGAAGGAAGCATTTCTGGAGGCAAGGTTTTAAGAGACCAAGTGATGTTTTATTGGTTATGTCATTTCAATTTTTAATGTAATTGGTAAAATTTTGAATGATTGAGAGTTCACCCCAGAGGGTAAGATAAAAAGGACACTTTGCATCAGTCAAGTCTTCTTTTGTTTCTATTGACAGTAAATCCAACCCAAAACAACTTGCCCAAAGTTTAAGTTTATTCACACACAGGTAATTAAAACAGTTTATTAATGTAAAGTTGACATACCACAAAATGCACACACTGAAACTGCACAATTTGATATATTTTTACATAAGTATATACCCAATAAACATATCTATCATCCCCAAAAGTTTCCTTTTGCTCCATTGTAAACTTGCCCCTCCCTCTCTACTCCCAGATATTCCCTCCTATTCTGTCTTCTGTCACTATAGATTAGTTTCCATTTTCTAGTTTTTATAGAAAAGGAATTGGATAGTGTGCACTCTTTTTTGTCTAGCTTTTTTACTCAGCATAATTATTTTGAAATTCGTCCATATTGTCATGTTTACCAATTGCTAATTCTTTTTTATTGCTGTAAGTATTCCATTGTATGGGTACACCATGATTTGTTTATCCATTTACCTATTGATGGACATTTGGGTGGTTACCAGTTTTGGACTATTGCAAAAAAAAAAAAAAATACTACTATAAGCATTCATATACAAGCCTTTGTATGAACATATACTTTCATTTCTCTTAGGTAAATACTTATTAGTGGAATAGCTAAATTATAGAATAAGTATATTTTTAACTTAATAAACTGCTAAGCTGTTTTCCAAAGTGGTTGTACCATTTTGCATTTTCACCAACAGTGTACTTACTGTACTTACCACACTTGGTGTGGTATTTTTAATTTCAGTCACTCTAATAGGTATGTAGTGGTATCTCATTATCATTTGAGGGCTTTTTCCCCCTAACGATTAATGATGTTGATCACATTTTCATATGCCTATTTGCCATTGGTGTATCTTCTTTGGTAAGATCCATTCAAATTTTTAATCCATTTTTTAAAAATTGGGTTGTTTGTTTTCCTATTATTGAGTTTTGAGAGGTTTTTATATAGTGTAGCTATGAATCCTTTATCAGATATATGATTTTTAAATATTTTATCTTGGTCTGCAATTTTTTACATTCATTGTCTCAGAGCAGAAATTTTTAATTTTGAGGAAGTCCAATTTATCAATTTCTTTTATGAATCATGCTTTTCATGTTATATCTAAGAAGTCTTTGCTTAATCTAAGGTCACAAAAGTATTCTTTTATGTTTTATTCTGGAGGTTTATAGTTTAATGTATTATATTTAAGCCTATGGTCTCTTTTTTTTTGCTGAGGAAGATTCACCCTGAGCTAACGTCTATACCAATCTTCCTCTATTTTGTATGTGGGTTGCTGCCACAATATGGCCACTGATGAGTGGTGTAAGTCTGCACCCAGCAACCAAACCCAGGCCACTGAAGTGGAGCATGCTGAACTTAACCACTAGGCCACAGGGCAGCCCCAACCTATGGTCCATTTTAAGCTAACTTCTGTATATGGTGTAAGGTATGAATCAAATTTCAGTTTTTAGCATATGGATATCCAATTGTTCTAGCACCCTTTGTTAAAATCACTACATTTTCTCTAATGACTTGTCTTTCAATGTTTGTCCAAAAACAGTTGTCCATATATGTTTGGGTCTATTGCTGCACTCTCTATTCTGTGCTATTCATCTATTTCTCTACCTTTACACCAAATCATACTGTTTTGATTATTATGTCTTTAAACTAAGTCTTGAAATTAGATAGTGCTAGTCCTCCACTTTGTTTTTCTTTATGAAAGTTGTTTTATTTTTTGTTACAAGTCCTTTGTATTTACTTGCAATTTTAAAATTTGCTTGTCAATTTCTAGAACAAAGTGTACATGGATTTTAATTGGGATAGCATCAAATCTACATGCCAATTTTTAGAAAATTGACATCTTAGCAATAGTGGGTCTTATGATCCAGTAACACAGTATATTTTGGTCTTCTTGGCTTTCTCATAACAGTGTTTTAGTTTTCAGTGTATAGTCCTTGCACATCTTTAGTTAGATTCATCCCTAATTATTTCACATTTTTGATTCTGTGGTATTTTCCAATTTTGAAATTTTTTCCAAAATGCATCTCCTTTATTATAAGCTATAAAAATAGTTATGTTTATTATTTTGAGTAAAATGTAGGCTCCAGGAAGAAGTTCATACATTTTCTGAGAGAGAAAACAGTCTTGTATCTCTTCCAATTTTAATTTTTGATTGTTCATTGTGAGTATATAGAAATACAATACATTTTTTCATACTTATCTTGTATCTTGCAACATTGATAAACTCATTTATTAGTTCTTTTTGCTTTTTTGTAGACTATGGAATTTTTATGTGGATGATAATGTCTTCTGTGACTAGAGATAGTTTTACTTCTTTCTTTCAAATATGGATTCCATTTCTTTCTTTTTCTTGAGAGAACAGATATCCTTGTTTTGTTTTAGATATTAGGGAAAAAGCATTTAAATCTTTCCCTGGTAAGTATGATGCTACTTGCAAGATTATTTGTAGATGTCCTTTATCAATGTTGAGGAAGTTCCCTTCTATTCCTAGTTTGTTGAAGGATTTTTTTTTAATAAAATGGTGGTTGAATTTTGTCAAATGATTTTTCTGTGTTAATAGAGATGATGATCATATGATTTTTCTTTTTTTAGTTTTCTAATATTATGGATTATATTGATTGATTTTCAAATGTTAAACAAACCTTGCTTTCTTGGATACATCCCACTGGCCAAAATGCTTTATCCCTTTTCTGTATTATTGGTTTTTATTTGCTAAAATTTTGTTAATAATTTTGCATCTATGTTCAAGAGGGGTATTGATCTCCTGTTCTACTTTCTTATAATGTTTTGTTTTGCATTTAGGTCAATGTTGGTTTCATAGAATGAGTTGGGAAGTATTTCCTACTCTTCAGTTTTCTGGAAAAAATCACCAGTGAAGTCACTTGGAATTGGAGTTTTCTTTGTGGGAAGGTTTTTAACTACAAATTTGATTTCTATAATAGATATAGGTATATTCAGGTCCTGTTACTAAGTTTTGGTAGTTTGTGCCTTTAAAGGAATTGGTCCATTTTATCGAAATTGTCAGATTTATTGACATAAAATTGTTTGTAATATCCCCTTATTCTCTTAATATCCATAGAATCTGTAGTGACGCACAGCTCTTATTATTAATATTGGTAATTTGTGTCCTTTTTTGTTGATCATTATGGCTGAGGACCGATTAAATGTATTAATCTTCTCAAAGAACCAGCTCTTGGTTTCATTGATTTTCTCTATTGTTTCCTACTTCATTGATTTTTTTTTTTCTTTAAATCCTTATTATAGCCTTTCTTCTGCTTACTTTGGGTTTAGTTTACTCTTATTTCTTAGTTTTATAAAGTAGAACTGAGATTTATTTGAAACTTTTCATTTATTTGAGTATAAACACCTAGTTCTATAAATTTCCTACCAAGTACTGCTTTAACTTCATCCCACAAATTTTATATGGTTTTGTTTCCAAAATATTTGTACTACTCCAAAATATTTGTAATTTTCCTTTTGGTTTCTTCTTGACCCATAGGTTACTTGGATACATTACTTACTTTAAAAAGGTGGGGATATTTTCCAGAGATATTTCTGTTATTGATTTCTAATTTATTTCCATAGCAGTGCTCTTTTTAGAACAGTTTGATTATGATATGACTTTATGTGGTTTTCTTTGTCTCTCGTGTACTTGGAGTTTGTTGATATTCTGGATGTATGGGTTTATACACTTAATCAGTTTTGGAAATTTTTCATCCAAAATTTCCTCAAATAATTTTCGGCCCTTTCTCCTCTCTCTTTACTTTTGGACACTCTAAGTACACACATATTGGATCACTTAAAGTTGTACCACATGTCACTAATTTTCTCTTCATTTATTTTTGAGTCTTTTTCTGTCTTTTTTTGTTTTTCATTTTGGAGAGTTCATATCATTATTTCTTCAAGTTGACAGAATTTTTCTTTGCAAAGTTTAATCTGTTAATCTCTTCCAGTGCATTTTTTCATGTCATATTTTGTAGTTTTTGTCTCTAAAATCTAATCTGTGTTTTTTATATCTTCTATATCTTTATTTAAAATCCCACATCTTTCTGTAGCTTCTTATCATATGCAATAGAGTTTTAATAACTCTGTTAATGTCCTTGTCTGTTAATTCTAACATCCGTGTCAGTTCTGGGTTGACTTTGAGAGATTGATTTTCTTCTCATTATGGGTCTTATTTTCATGCTTCTTCACACACCTGGTAACTTTTTATTGCATGCCAGACATTGTGAATATTACCTAGTACAATGCTGGATGTTTTCATATTTCTAGGAATACTCTTGAGCTTTGTTCAAGAATGTAGTTAAGTTACTTGGGAACAGTTTGATTCTGGGGGGGTTGCTTTTAAGATTTGTTATGTGAGTCCATAACACTGTTTATTCTAGGGCTAATTAGTTTGCTCTAATGAGGCAATACTCTTCTAATAACTCTACCCAATACCCTATGCATTATGAAATATTCCAACCTAGCTTGTGGGAGCAGTCATTTTTGGCCCTCTCTGAGGTAGTTTATTCTTTTCAGATGATTCTTTCCCTAGACTCAGGTAGTTTCTTAGCATGCATGCATTTACCAGTACTTTGAATACTTGAGGGAAACCCTGTCCAGAACTCTGGGGTTCTTTTTCTTAGCACCTCTCCTACCTCTGGTCCCTGTCCTAAGGACTCTAGCTGCCTTGGTCTCCGTAGACTCCCAGCTCCATCTCCTCAATTACAGAGTCTTCTAGACTCTGCCTGGATTCCCCTTCCTAGGTCACAACCTGGATATGTTTTCAAGGCAGTGGTTTGGAGCAATAGTAGGGCTTACCTCATTTGTTTCCTGTCTCTTAGGCATCACTGTCCCTCATTGCCTTAAATCTGTTTTTACTTATTTCAAGTAGCAGCATAAATCAGTCTCTGTGTTTTCATCTTGGCCATAACTGAAATTCCTGGTCAGATCTATGACTGCTTTTTAACAAAATATAGATTTAATCCATTGAAGGAGGTTTGGGGTCTCTGAAGTCAACTCTGAATACTTTAATTTTGAGTGGATTTATTAAAAAATCACCTATTAATATTTTAATAGCTGGTCATTGTAAAACATGAGTGATGAGTTTGTGTCACAAATCAATATACTTTTTTTAAGGTTGTGTGTGTTAGTTCCTGAGTAGCAGCCACTCAGCTTAACTGAGCTGTGGTCAGATAAAGTAAATAAGGTAAGTTTGTAAAAATGTCTTGAAAAATAAAATCACATGTCACTATCCACGAGAAATCAGAAAAAAATTACTAATTGTTTTACCAACTATCATTCTCACTCAGCGTTTTTGTAAATTTAGTCAGAAAGAGTCCTACAATTATAACTTTGAAAAGAGTTTTAGGTAGTTTTAAAATCTAAGTAGAGGCAAATCACCACTGTCCAATTAAGATGAGAAATAAATAATAAAATCATATAGACTGCATTGATGTAGTCCTCAGGATGAAAAAGATTATTCAATTTAACTTGATGAGCTACTATATCATTTTCTTCAAAGAACTAACATTTTAGGAAAATAATAGAGGAGAAATGGAAAGCTTAAGCAAATCTGAAATGACGCACTGATGCATGCAAAAAAAAAAAGTCATTCAAACTTTATGTAATTATACCTGTCTGCAATTAGGGGTGGTTTGTGAGGAGAAGTGGGCCAGGTGTAAATTAAATGTATCCAATGAGGTAACTCCCAGCTGGCACCTCCTTGTAGGCATTGCATTGTTTTGAAGGCTAGGCCGATATACCTTTATTTATGTTGCAAAATTTTGACTTAAAGAACTTCTTAGTCCAACTTCTGAAAGTTTCAAAATTAATTTCATGCTACTTTAAATAGCTGGAGTTGGAAGATAGGAAGGGTTCTAATATCAGCTGCTTGATTACTTATTACTCATTCATGGTAAAAAAATGAAAGACGTATTGAATAACACTTTTTAGTTATATTTTAATGGTGATCCTACTTTTAAGGAAATTCTAGAAAATGTGGAAAATATCATTGAAAAATAAGTAATATATACTTCGATGATGTTGTTATCTTCCCTAGGATACATCTACCTACTTATAAGTCATTTGGAAATACAAATGAGGGAGGAGGAAAATGCACTTTCACCTCATTTGCTCTACTCACAAGAGGCAGTGTGAAATCCATTGGTCAACAGAGATAGGTCATCTTATTTAAACTAATTTAGGACAAGATAAATTTTCAAAATCCTTACTAACAATGGCTATATGTTTGAATATTCCTGGTTTTTAATATAAAATAGATCATGAAAGTCTTTATTTTACGGAATTGAAACAGACCTCTTGGGAAGTTAAATAATTGAAAAAAATGTTGCAAATATTTAGTATAGACCAAAGATAAAGGCAAGGCTTCTTATTGCTTTTAGTTATTTTCTCTACACTGAGAATATTTTAAAGGAGTATTTCATTCATGATCTTGAATAGAGAGCATTGATAATATTGAACCAGTTAATTAATTTAGCTCAGTTGAATTATTATGAAGCTGTAACTGTTAACAAAATGACTCAAAAACAAACAAAAAAAAGACCTACAATTTTTAATTGAATGACTAAAGTAAATTTCCTCTACCTATCTTCTCATAATATTCATAATAAGCATATAATAGACACCACTTTTTGTTTTGTTTTTTCTCCACTTAGCCATCCATCTGCCCCTCTTGCAATGGCACCCTGATTATCTTCTGGGGAGATATTTCTACCTGACTCTCAGCCCCATATAGTGTAGTGCTGTTGAATGCACCCTGGTTCCAGGGTTGACAGGGATGTAAGCTGTCCCAGGAAGAACACAGCATCCCCCAAGCCACAGTGATTGCCTCAGGATAGCCACCTGACTGATGCCAAGCCACTCAAGTTCAATCAGGACCAAACTGGGGATCTTTACTTCAGTCACTAGAAAAGGAATTGAGATCTTTTCTTCTGGATCTGGAACTATGAAGATGTAAATCCAGAACTGCTGAAAATTCTCATAAAATCAAAAGAAGAAGCTTTCTGACAATGTAACTCTCCTAGAACAAAACAGAACAGAGAGGACTTTTGGTTTGTCACAGGGGACAGGGACCAGATTTACCTTCTTACAAGAAACAACAACACTCAAAACTGGATACAATATGTGAAACAATGATTTTCAAGATACTGGACATCAGGCAATGAAGTACAGCAATCCCTGAGATACGGGAAACAAAGTGTGCCCTACAATCATCCTAGGCTATTTTCTTAAAAGAATTTCTAGGCTGGGGCTCAGGGAAACAAAAGTGGAACCTGGCAGACGCCTGATTGAGGGAGACCAAGAAGGTTTGAGTTTGTAGGAAAGAGTGCTAGATATAGGAGATCTGTACAGATAACTCCAGAGATCGTCAGAGTCCCCCTTGAGTATTCAGCAGTATACTGATCAGTAGATGCAGTCAAGGAACGTATTTAAAGCTGTGAAAAGAACCACCCAAGATTATTAGAGGGAATAGTACCCATTGCTTAACACAGGACTAGGAATAGACCCATAAGCCAGCCTAGAAAATCTCATAATTTACAGAGAAGTGGATAGAGTATCCAGAAGTCTTGACTCAGTAGAGGGAAATAATTAGCTTTAAATTCAGTAGGACTCTGGCCCTGCCTTACAAATGTTAAAAAGCAAGACCTGAGGGGCCAGCCCAGTGGCACAGCGGTTTAGTTCATGCTTGGCAGCCCGGGGTTCACGGGTTCGGATCTCGGGCACCTGCTGACACACTGCTTGTCAGCCATGCTGTGGTGGCATCCCATATAAAGTAGAGGAAGATGCGCACAGATGTTAGCCCAGGGCCAGTCTTCCTCAGCAAAAAGAGGAGGATTAGCAATGGATGTTAGCTCAGGGCTGGTCTTCCTCACAAAGAAAAAAAAAAAGCAAGACCTGAAAGAATCAAACTTGCCCAGCAACTTAACTGCATCCCAGCAAAAAAGTAAAATTCACAATGTATAATATCCAATTTAAAATTATGAGGCATGCAAAGAAGCAGGAAAATACAACACAGAATGAGGAGAAAAATTAAATAATAGAAACTGACTCAGAAATGACACAGATGTTAGAATTAACAGACAAGAACATTGAACACTTATAACTGTACACTCATCTTTGAAAGTTTAAGTAGAAACAGGAAAATATAAAAAAGATCCAAAGTGAACTCCTAGAAATGAAAACTACAATGTCTGAGATGAAAAATACACTGTATGTGATTAATACACAAAGATAAAAATACACAGGTTAGACACTGAAGAAGATGAGATGAATGAATTTGAAGACTTCACAGTAGAAACTATCCAAAATGAAACTGGGAAAAAAATGGAAAAAAAAATGAAAAGTACATCAGTGAGCTACAGAATCTATAAAAAAGTAACTAAAAAGTTTCAAAGATGTAACTAGTCAAAAAAAAGAGTACATTTATCAAGGTTATAGGATATGTGATTGATATGCAAACATAAATTGTTTCTGTATACTAGCAACAAACCAAATTGAGATTGGAAAACAACATAATAGCACCAAAATACAAAATACTTAGAGATAGATCTAATAAAAGTTGTGCAGGCCTATAGATTAAAAACTAAAAACACTGTTGAGAGAAATTAAAGACCTAAAAAAATGTAGAAATATAGTGTGTTGATGGATCACAAGACTCAATATTGTTAAGATATCAGTTCTCCACAAATTGATGTATAGAACCAATGCAGTCCCAGTCAAAATGCCAGAAGCCTTTTTTTTTCAAATGACAAGCTAAGTCCTAATTCATATGGAATTTCAAAGGATCTAGAATGAGCAAAACAAGTTTGATTAAAAAAAATCAACTTAAAGGGCTAACATTACCTAATTTCAGGACTTATGGTAAAGCTTATTATCAAGATGGTGTGGCATTTAAATAGACAACTCAATTAATGGAAGAGAATAAAGAGGTGAGAAATAGACATGCATGGACAACTTATATGAACAAAGATGCAATGGAGAAAGGATAGTCTTTTCAATAAATGGTGCTGGAATAACTGAATATCCATTTGCACAAAAAAGAAAAAAATTAGATCCATAGCTTACACCATATATATAAAAATTAACTCACAATTGATAATATACCCCAATTTAAAATATAAGTCTATAAAACTTCTAGAAGAAAATAGTGATCTTGGGTTTGGCAAAGATTTTTTGAACAGGGCACAAAAATCATGAACTATAACAAGAAGTTAAATTGGACTGAAAATTAAAATTTTTTACTCTTCAAAAGACACTATTATGAACATGAAAAAGCAAGCCCTTTCATGAGACAATATTTGCAGAACAGATATCTTGTATCTTAGAGTATTTATAGAAATCTTTCAAGTCAATAATAAGAAGACAAACCACCCAATTAAAAAATTTTGAGTGGGGCTAAAAATCTGAACGGACACATCACCAAAGAATATTTACAGATGGCAAATAAGCACACAAGAAGATACTCCATGTCATTAACCATAGGGAAATGCAAATTAAAACCACAATGAGATGACACTATACATCTACTAGAATGATTAAAGTAAAAAGTGATTGGTGGGCCAGCCTGCTGGCATAGCAGTTAGGCTCGCTCCGCTTTGGCAGCCCAGGCTTCGCTGGTTCAGATCCGTGGCGTGGACCTACTCACTGCTCATCAAGCCATGCTGAGGTGACGTCCCATATAGAAGAGCTACAACTCTGATACACAACTATGTACTGGGGCTTCTGGGAGAAAAAATAAAAAAGAGGAAGATTGGCAATAGATGTTAGTGCGTAGCCAAACTTCCTTAAAAAAAATAAATAAATAAATAAAAGAGAGATTGGCAATACCAAATGTTGGAAAGGATAAGACATGGAATCCCTCAGACACTGCTGGTGAGCATGTAAAATGGTGCATCCATTTTATAAAATAGTTGGGCAGTTTCTTTAAAAGTTTAATACACACCTACCGTATGATCTAGCTATTCCACTCCTAGGTATTTATCCAACAGAAATGAAAGCATATGTCAGTTAAGGTTTTATATCTATATTTATTTATTTATCCTGACAGAAAATGCAAAGTTGCTGGATCAGAGAACAAATCAATTATTTTCTCCTAGAGTATCACAATGCCATTTCTCCATGCCTCAATACTCCACGGGCAGATACAATGAAGGCCTAATGTCCCTGTGAGTGGAAAGGGGTTTCCAAAATCCCAAAAAGGGATGGGGGTTCCATCCCAGGGGAGGAATGCCAAAATTACGAATCTCGGATTTCACGTAGAGCAGCTAGCAATATACCCCCTTTTCCCCTCCAGAGAGAGCAAGCGAGCAAGCTTTGCTCTGGGGCGTATAGAATGTAAGCAAATCCTCTCTGGGGAGGGGAGAGAAGGTCTCTAGGTCCATTACCCTTTGAAATGGAAATAAATGATGGCTTTAAGGAGAGATAAGACTGCATATCTCTCTGGTTGTCTCTATCTTTAGGGCTGTTACTCAATTATCTCAACTCAAATGTTGGTGCTCTTTGCTCAGAAAGCCCTGACCAGGCAGAAAAGTGAAAATATTCATGGAGCTTGGTTTCCCAAAAATGTCCCCACAAAACTTGTACATGAATGCTCACAGCCCCAAACTGGACGTAATACAAATGTCCATCACCAGGTCAATGAGCAAACAATTGTGATATATCCACACAATTGACTACCACTAAGCAATAAAAAGAAAGGAACTATTGAAATATACAACCATATGGATGAATCTCAAAAAACTGTGCTTAATGAAAAATGCCAGACCAGAAGCTAAAAAACAAAACAAAACAAATAAACAAACAAAACCAAATTCATAGATACAGAGAACAGATTGGTAGTTACCAGAGGGGAAGGGGGTTGGGAGGTGGGTGAAATGGGTGATGGATGCTAACTAGACTGGTGATCACTTTGTAATGTATACAGAAGTTGAAGTCTAATGTACACCTGAAACTTATATAATGTTATATACCAATTTTACCTCAATTTTAAAAAGCCAGAATAAAAAAACATACTGGACAATTTCATTTATATAAAATTCTAGAAAATGCAAATTAATTTATAGTGACAAAAAGCAGATGAGTGGTTACATGGAGACAGTGGGTATAGAGAGAGATTGGGATGGGTAGGAGGGAAGAATTATAAACGGGTACAAGGAAACTTTTGTGTGTATATATTCATTGTCTTGATTGTGGTGATGGTTTCATGGGTTTATATACATGTCAAAACTTATCAAACTGTGCACTTTAAGTATGTGCAGTTTGTTTTACATCAGTTTTACCACAATGCAGCAGTTGAAAAAAATCAGAAAAATCAGCCCTTCTAGACTTCAAAAATTATTTCTTTGAGTTTCTGGTTTATAGTTACATGGGGAGAGAAAAGAACAAGAATAACTTCTCCTACTGTCAGAGAGATTAAAGGCCCCAGCGCTCAAGGCTGTCAGACTCACACTTAACCTGGGGACTGTAGGTAGACGAAAGTGACCTTGGAGGCTGGTGGGACCTGGGGTTGGAAAACTTCACAGGACTGTGTGAGCTGTAATTTTTGATGAGACTCTACTAACCCCGTATAGTGAAAAGAAAGTAGAAACTTCAGGTTCACTTACAACTCCATAATTTGTTGTCGATCTTGTGTAAGTCATTTAACTTTTCCTATTATATTTTTATTTTTTTGTCCTAATTTTTAAGTAAAACTGAAACAATGACTATGCATTGGTTTGGGTGAATTTGTAGCCCCTGTTACCTAAAGTACTTTAATATTTAATCCTCAAAACAATGTTATGAGGCATCATTGTCCCCATTTATACATTCGACTGGGGATGTCTGGCTTTGTGGCTGCTGTGCCCGTCTCTTTAACTACAAATGCATGTTAGCAGACTTAGTGCTCTTCTCTCTGAGGGCCACCTGGGCCTATCCTGACCCTTCCTCTCCCGCTGGTGTCTCCCTTTGGCTAAACCCAACCGAAAGCCAGAGGGCAAGAGGGTCCTCGTAATGCGGCTTCCACAGTTCAGGGCCCACAACAAAGAAAGGCGGAGAAGGGATGGAATGGGGGTGGAGCCAAACAAGAATAAGAAGTCCATTTTCCCAACTCATAACTGGAATCCTAGATACTTCTACATACTCCCTATTAGAAGCTAATTTGTCTTAAAACATCGTCCCTTAAACTGATATCAGTCTTAAGCTCTTGTTTGGAAAGAACTTCCCTATGTGTTGTAATGACAGGTTTGAATCATCACTTTGAACTGTGTTCTTGAGCAAGCTATTCTCTGGCCTCAATTTTCTTCCTCTGTAAAATGGGAATATTGAACTGCCTGACAGATAATACGGGATTTGAGAAATGTTGGCTCTCCTTTCCCATTCCTCTTAGATTCTCAGCTCTGACACATGGCAAATAAATATTGGTTTTTGTTTTAAAAGATTTAGTCTTTTTTTGCTGGGAAAGATTTGCCCTGAGCTAATAGCTGTTGCCAATCTTCATCTCTCCTTTTTTTTTTCCTTCCCAAAGCGCCAGTACCTAGTTGTATATTCTAGTTGTGAGTCCTTCTAGTTCTTCCATGTGAGTTGCTGCCACAGCATGGCTACTGACAGACAAGTGTTGTGGTTCCATTTCCAGGAACTGAACCCGGGTCAGTGAAGCGATGAGAGTGCAGAACTTTAACCACTAGGCCATCAGGGCTGGCTTTACATATTTTTTTTCTTTTTCTGCTTATATTATGTTTCCTACTTTTGGCTGTTCATTTTCAAGGCCTTTTGCCAAACTGTACTAGCATTACATCACTCTGTTTTCAGGCAAATTCACTGTAAGAGAACTGAACTTGGAATGAACATCAGTTCTGTGCCATTATACTGTCCATATATCAGGACTTTGTGGTTGACTTTGATTTTCCAATTTATGTTGAATTAACTTATAGGTAGTATCAATTTAAAAATGCTAAAGAGGGTACATCCTTGTGGTAAGTGAATATTGTGTTAGAACCATGTCTAGATATCCCTACCTCTTTAAGTCCTCTGTTTTGCTCTGGAACTTTCTGCCACGCTGTTCTAGTTCTGTCAACCCTGCTCCCAAAGGCAAGCTTGCAATTTTTCTTTATGAGATGCAGTTGATCCTTGTTATGGGTGAATTCACCTACTTGTTAAAATTTATTTGTAGCCCCAAAATTAATACTCCAGTGTTTTTGCAGTCATTCATGGACATGTGCAGAGCTGCAAAATACTTGAGTGTTCCACCTGACACACATTCCAGCTGAGGTAGAACACGATGATGCTCTGCCTTCTTGTTTCAGCTCTCACTGTAAACACATGCCCTTCTCATGGTCTATGTAGTGCCATGTTTTTTTGGAATTTTTGTGCTTTTTGTTGGTGATGTCATTGTTTGAAATGGTCCCCAAATGTAGCACTGAAGTGCTGTTTAGTACAGGCAGACTGATGTGCCTTACGGAAAAAATACCAGGGTTAGATAAGCTTTGTTTAGGCGTGGGTTCAATATTAATGAATCAACAATAGTGTATAGCCAAGAGAAGGAAGAGGAAATTCTCCAATCTGTACATGAGGCTGCTCCAGAAAGTGTGTGATGAAGCTATGGAAAAGTGGCTGTATTTGTGGATTCACAAGATGACAACTGATTTTAAAAATGTACTGGATAGCGTTGTCCTGAGACTGAAAGCCAAAGAAATGTATGGTCACATTAGGGTCAAGAAGCTGTTAAACCATGCTTGGCTAGTGCTGGCTGGCTGACTCATTTCGAAAGGTGAGACGGTGTGAAAAGTGCTAAACTTGAAGATGAGGCAGGTTCTGCAGATCAGGATGCTGCAGAAGCATTTAAAAAAAACCTGCTAAGTGTTGTAGGAAAAGAGTTACATGTAAGGACAGGTGTTCAATAATAATGAGACTGGCTTGTTGAACAAGGACATTGGCAAATGAACATACATAGTGCAAGTGGTGTTTTGGTTGATGACAATCTTATGGCCGGAGGCTCACAGGAGCCTAACCCTGTATTTGTCCTGAGGGCAATAGTTCATTGTTCCTAGGAACTTTATAGAACACAACCACTGCAAAAAGTGAGAATCAACTGCATGCATTTAATCACCTTCATATTTTTTTCTCTGCCAAATTGAATTTCTTTGCTACTTTATATCAGTGAGTAATCCTTTTTTAAGTATTAGATGTTTATTTTCCTGAACAATGCAATTAATTTATGTGCAACTCGTATCTGTTCCATATATAAACAATCAAAAATAATTGACATATTAGGACTCTATGCAGGAAAAATTAAACTATGCAGACTATAGGTAATTAAGATTTAAAATACTTCTTCTCCATGGCTGTGTGAAAATCCAGCTGGATAATTTTCTAGTAAACACATGAACTTGGCTTGAGGAGGAGGTGTTATCTTAGATATTTCATTATTTTTAGGGGCATAAAACTCTGTCACATACCTGGGGTTGGGAGAACCAGAGTAATTAATACTAGTGTTAGAAGTATTAGATGCTCTTGCATTAGAAGAGGAGTTATACTGGCAGGACATAAGGAATATGATTTAGCTGAACTTGTAATAAGGTAATTATAATGGTGCTTTGCTATACTTTTATTTAAAGACTTTATGAGTTAATCAGTGTTATCATTCCTGTGGTAAATTGTTATGATTGTTTCACTTTCTTTCATATACTTAACAAGTATTTTCTCTAATCTTGCCTCTTATAGCCATGATTTAAACAATTTACATTACAGAAAGATATAGCAGCCGTTGAACAGGTAAATAAGATCGCATGGTATATTAAGATGCTAAGAAATTCCACTCAGTTTTTCAAAGTTAGTATTAACCATCTGCTTAGTTATAGCTGCAGAACTAGCCATATGTTTAAATCATTTCTCCTATTCAATGTGAGCAGTTAAAAAAGTCTTCAGATTCTATTGTCCAAAATTCCTGTAGAATGCATCTCAAAATATTTTCTCATCAATACAAGACAATTATATTGAACGACTTTAGTTATAGTGATAAATAAGGAAATATCTCCTTGTATTACATTGAATAATTTTAGAGTGATAGCTCTATATCTGTTTTTAGCTTTTAATCGTTCAACTAATTTAGTAAAATTTAGAGGCTTTACATATATAATGTATGTAAAACTGAAGTATATAATTTTCATTTTCTAAAAGTTCCCTCTAATTATATATTTGGCAAGTACATGGTTTTTCATACTGAACTTGGTAAAGACTGTTAAATTGACTGCTTTTGCTTTATATGGAAACTTTTATTAGTCTATTGCCAAGAGCATAATGTTTGATTTATTGATTTCTAGTTTTCTGAACTTCTAATGTAATTATCCTTTATAACTACTAAGAAAGATAATCTAAAATTTTCATTTGAGCACAGTCATGTTCATAGGAGCATTATTCACAACAGCCAAAAGATGGAAGCAACCCAAGTGTCTGTTAACATATGAATGGGTACACAAAATATGGCGTGTACATACAATGGAACATTATTCATCCTTAAAAAGGAAGGAAATTCTAACACATGCTAAAACATAGATGAACCTTGAGGACGTTATGCTAAATGAAATGGTAGTCACAAGAAGACAATTACTACCTGATTCCACTTATATGAAGTATCTAGAGTAGTCAAACTCATAGAAACAGGTAGTAGAACGGTGGTTGCCAGGGGCTGGGGGAGGGAGAAAATGGAGAATTGTTTAAAAGGTACAGAGTTTCAGTTTTGCAAGATCACAAAGTTCTGAAGGCTCTTTGCACAACAATGTGAATATACTCAATACTACTGGACTGTACACTCGAAAATAATTAAGATGGTAAATTTGTCATGTGTACTTCACCACAATTAAAAATGATCAGTTTATCACTTTAACATTTCATAATATTACTTTTTAATAAATGTCATTTATTAAGGTCATTTAACAAATGCATTTTAAATGAATGTCAATGTGAAATTTCTTTTCACCACAAAAATGTTATGAAGTGATGTGTTTTTTCCATTGAAGTGAATTTGCCCAGTGTGTGTGTGTGTGTGTGTGTGTGTGTGTGTGTGAATGTGTGCGTATGTGTATTCTTATTTTATAATCCCACAAATATTTGTGCTACTTGTTTAAGAGTAAAATCTTTTCTCAGGAGATGTTCATAGTAAGTCTTTCATTTCTATTTAATAAAATAATGAAAACCACTATATGTGATCTTAAAGCCAGTTTATTATCATGCGATCCTGTATATGTCTGCAATGTTGGTGCTGAAATTTGAAATAAGTTATTCTTCTTCAAGTGTTATCAGTTACCCCAGTAGCATTTGATAATTGACCAGCCCTATCTTCATGATCTTTTCTCTTCCACCAGGATGCATTGTCGCCATGTCTCTAAACACACTTTTTACTGCCTCCTCTGTTCCCTGCTTCCTGCTTTCTCCACTCAACCAATGTCTCTTGATGTGGATGTTTTTCATGCTCACTCCTTGGATTTTTGCTGTTCTCAATATATGCTCTGTTTGTTTGTTTGTTTGATAATTCATTTCTTCTCACAATTGTAACTCTTACCTTAGAGAAATGGGCCAGGTCACTGGTCTCTTCTTCCCAAGGCTCTATAGTAGGCTTAATCAGAGTTAGGGTGTAGCTCAGGGCTAAAAAATTTCAAGGTATCAATAAAGGGAAACAATCATATTGCCATTCATTCATGAATTTAATAAACATTTATTAAGTATTTAGTATACATGATGGAAGATAAGGATACAAATCTATGAGAAACTTAGGATTTAGAAAGGGAGAGAGGTAAGCAAATCATTTTAGGGCAGTGTGATAATATTTATGATAGGATAATTTCTGGGGAGTCAAGGAAATACAGAAAAGGAATTTTTAAGCAGTATGTACTGATAAATGTTTAACAATTAGTTCTATGGAGGAAAACAAAACAACCTCTCCCCTTCCCCCCTGATTTGTAGCAGTTGCCGATTCCCATGGTGTAAATACCTCTACCATGGATAACTTCAGGCTATCAAAGTGATGCCACTGAACATAGAGTCGGGAAGAGACGTGCACAATTGGCTCTCACAGCCTGTATGAGCCAGCTCCAACATAATACTACTTTTAAGTCAGACCCAGGATGCAATAAGAAGGGCTTCTTGAAGGATTCCACATTTGAGATGAAATTGATGGATGAATAGGAGTTATCTAGATAAAGGGATGGGTGAGACAGGGAAATGAACTTCTGTTAGCAGAAACAGCATGTAGATGACATGCGATTTCTAAACAAAGTGATGTTTGTATGAACTTAAATGGTTATGTTTAGCTGTAGCAAATCATAGGCACTAGGGAGCAGTGGCAGGTGAAGCCAGAGAAGAGGGCTCTGTGTGCTAAGATGAGGATTGAACCCCGAAAAGGAGCTTTGTGAGGTGGAACAGAACACAACAACCCCAAATCCCCCTATTTCTGTTGATTTAAGTTTAATATACCTTGTTGACTAACTACTATGGACCAGGTACTGTGTTAGGCACTTGGCACATGAAGGCGAATAAGACACAGTAGTTTCTGCTCTTGAAGAGATCCCAGCTTGTCAGAAAATGGAAGGGTACCTGGCACTTTAATTGATGATGTCTTTGAGGACATTTCCATCTCATCTGCACTCTCCAGTTAACCTCTGTTTTTCCTGTATCCCCAAGTTTCACATTATATATCTATATTCCTAGATCCACATCTTTGGCCTTGACTACAACCCTGAGCTCAAGTCTTATATCTTTGACTTCCTACACTATATTTCCATTTAGTATTCTGCCACCATCTCAAAATTAACATGTCCCAAACAAAACTCAGCTTCCACAAAAATAAGTCCTTTTGCAATCAACCCCTTTTATATTTTCAGGTTTAAAACCAAGGAGATGATCTTTATGTCATCCCTTTCCTTCATTCACTAGCCTTGGGAAGATATCAATTTCTTTGTGCTATTTCTTTGTGTTGATCTCTTATTGTAATTTATTTATTTTTTACCTTTTACTGCTCTGTTCCATGGCTTTATCGCCTGAAAGCTAGAGTTTTACAGAAGACTACCAACTGAATCTCTGTGATCCATCCTTCTAAATATTTGCTAGACTAAGCTTTCTTCAACACTGTCAAGATCTAGGATCCCTACTTTCTGGGTGCTTGCAACTTCAACATGGGCAAGCGACAACAAGAATGAGAATTATGATGCTGAAAGAGGTGGAAGCCTCCTCTTCAAGATTACTTCCTCTTCTCCCACAGTCTGTCCCTCTGGAGACTTGAAAAAATATGAGCCCAGATACAACTCTCACTTCAGAAATCTTCCATATAGATGAATTCTAATTCCAAAGACATCCCTGTTTAGGTTTGACTAGGTCCAGGTTTTATACCGAGAAGAGCTAGTTGGAACATAAAAAGCACCATCTCACTGCTGAGCCTTGTTAAAGGGTTTCTTCTTGGTGCTGAGATCAGTCCTGCTTCCCTGTTTGTCCAAAATGTTGAGTTGCCCGACTTTGGCTTAGCCCTCTTCTGTAACCATCATCTCCACATACCTGACAACCCTTTCTCGCCTGTCGCCTGAGATCTACTCTCCGCAGCCCAGTCCTACCACCAGGACTCACAACAACCTGAGGTTTCATAACTAACAAGATTTTACGCCACCTGGCTGTGCTCTTTCTTAGTCTTGTGATACTGTCATGCTTTCTCCCTACTGCAGAGTCTTTTGAGTCAGCTCTCTTCATCTACCACACACAGGCAAACTCTTCCACTCTATCAGATCTTTGTTCAAGAACATGTATATTGGTTTCTAGGATCAAATGCCATGCCTCCAGGTTTTTTTACATTTTGTTTCTAACTATTTGTTTCATGTTTATTTTCCACCACTTCCTTCACTACACTTATTCCAAGTTCTTTGCTTTTAATCATTTTATTCCACCCACATAATAAGCCTTGTTTTCTCCTCTTTGCAAATCCAGGTACTATGTAGCAATTGTCCTGCTCTTCCATGAAGTTCATCCATCTACTCCAGGAGAAGACTCAGACTCACCTTGATTTCTTCTTTCTCTGTTCTCTATTGCATTTCGTGTCTATCTCACATATTTGAGCCCTCGATTGTATTAACTAACAACTATAATATCTGTTTGTTTCCCATGTATTTTTGTTCCTTAAATAGATCATAAACTCAAGAAAGAAATAAACTCTTAAAAAGTACAATCTTTTGTATATGCCCACTACATCAAACCACAGTTCAGCGTAAAGCAAACTCAAAAAATACTCGTTAGTTCTGATGATTAGCAGAGGTATTGCATTATTGTGGTAACATGATGTACAGTAAAAATTTACATATTTAATGTGATACAACATTAATTTGGGACCCCTTAGGTTACAGGCACTGTGATGAATGTTGGGGATATCATCTCCACCTTTGAGGAGCTTATAGTATACTTGAAGGAGACAAACACACAGCCCTTCATGATTTATGAAGGTTGCCGATCTCTGCATCCTGTTTGGATACATATTATTAATAACAAGTATATAGAGATTGTATGGCAGCTGCTTAATTCTAATGCTAATACTAATAGGAACACTAATAAACATAAGTTATTATCTAGAAGTTTGTCTTTTCCCATATTGTGTGGAAAAATGGTAACCTTTTGCTACTTCTCAAACAATAGAACAAGATACAGCGTTCTTGTGGTTAAGAGTGCAGTTGTGATTTATACTTTGGAATTAAGTGGATGTGGTCAGAAGGGTACAAGGTCTGGTTCTGCCACTTACTCTGTGATCTTACAATTTTTTTCTTTTTTTTATTTCCCCCATTGAGTTAATTAACACATCCATCACCTCACATATTTACTCACCCCCATTTTTGGTGAGAACTTAGGTTCTTAAAATTTTAATTAACTCTCTCCGGGCCTCAGTTTTCTCTAATTTATCTAATTAATAAAGATAAAATGGTATTAACCTATTAAAGCAATTTGGAGAATTAAGTAAAATTATGAATCAAATTGTTTAGGATATGGCTAGAAATAGAATAAACACTTTGGCTCTAATGAATCCCCAGCACTTGCAACTAAGCTGGATCTCCCAATGCATTGTTATAGTAATGATGATGGTGATGATAAAGAACAGATAATATTTATTAAGTAATTTGGTTCTTATCTGCCTGGTTCCTGTTTTTATATATATATAATATATACATATATAAAATATATTTTTGGCTGAAGAAGATTAGCCCTGAGCTAACTCTGTTTCCAATCTTCCACTTTTTTGCCTGAGGAAGATTTACCCTGAGCTAACACCTGTGCCAGTCTTCTATTTTGTATGTGCGTCACTCCCACAGCATGGCTGACGAATGATATAGGTCCACACCAGGATCCAAACCCTTGAATTGGGCCACCGAAGCAGAGCATGCAAATCCAACCACCAGGCCACAGGGCCAGCCCCCCGTTAATATTTTTTTAATGTGAAGTTCCAGTTTATTTCTTAACTCAAACCTTAGATCTCTGAGATCCTTTTGGATTTCAGAGGGCTAAGGCTACACATGTGGTAGTAGTAGATGTTCTAGTACAGAGGAACAAGATCAGGACATTGATCTGATTCTCTCATAAACTTGCTGAATGCTTCGAGTTGATCAATCTCTGAACCTCAATTTCTTCAGGTGTAGAAGGAGTAGTTTGGAAGAGGCAATTCTTGAGGTGCCTTCTACTTTAATACTCTGTGAATTTGATTCACTGTGCATGTATAGGATAGGAGAAACATGGGTTAGCAGCAGTTCATCTGAAGAAGTTAAATCACTTCCAAAAATGCTAATGTAAACTTAGATTGATTAACACAAGTATAACCCAGTGACAAAAGGAGATCTGTTAAGAAGAGATCAGAGCGGAGGTGAGCCTCAGATTCCATGTTGGATATCGATGAATTGAAGTAAGGAATTGGCGCTGTTTAGCTTGGAAGAGAGAAGACTAAAGTGGAAAGGCATGATGACTCAGTAAACGTTTTAAACGCTACCATATGGAAAAAGGACTAGTTATAATCTGTGAATACCATAGGGCAGAACCAAGAGCCAGGAGTTAAGTTCCAGAGAGGCAAATGCTGGAAGTATTAAGACTAATGAGGCAATAGATGGATGATATGTGTGCTGGAATTCCATATGCAGATTCTATGACTTATGATTATATTTGTCTGGAGAATGTCCCTGTGGCAAGGTCTCTAGCTATTCTCCTTCTAGAGCTTTCTCTCTGTTTTCACTGGGTCCTGCCTCTTCCCTACTGTTTCTCTTCCTTCAGAGGTAAACTTGATGTCTATCCTTAGATTTTTTAAAAATTTTTAAAATTAAGGTATAATTTGTACACAGTGAAATGCACAGATCTTAGATATACAGCTTGGTGAATTTTGAAAGATGTATGCATTCATTTAACCCACATCCCACTCAAGACATAAAACATTTCCAACACACCAGAAAGTTCCCTTGTATTCCTTTCCATTCAATCTCTTCCCTCTGAGATAATCACTGTTCTGATTTTCTACCCATGCATTATTCTGTTCTTCATATAAAGGGAATTACGTGATATACACTCTTTTGTATGTGAGTTTTTTCACCCAATGTAGTTTTTTAGAGATCCATGTTGTATTAATAGTTTGTTCTTTTTATTGCTGAATAATATTCCATTTTATGACTATAGTGCATTTAGTTTATCCATTCTCATGATGGTAGATATTTGGGTTATGGCTTTATAATATAATATAAAATATCCCACTTTATGGCTCTTGAAAATAAAGGTGTTATGAACATTTTTTTAAACAAGTCTTTGTGTGGATATATGTTATCATTTCTCTTGGTAAATACCCGTGCATGGAATTGCTGGGTCATAGTGTAGGTACATGTTTAACTTTATAAGAAACTGCCTAATAGTTTCCTGAAGTTGTTGTGGTATTTTACAATCCTAACAGCTATGTAGTGTAGGAGAGTTCCAGTTGCTCCACATCCTTACTAACATTTTGTGTTGTTAATCTTTTCAATTTTATCTATTCTAGTAGGTGTGAAGTGGAATCTCATTGTGGCATAACATTTCTTTTCACTGAATGAAACCATTTTTTTCATGAATTTTCAAAATTCTTAGGCAGAGTTTTGACCACAATTGATTATGTTTTGTCATGTCCTCAATGGGTTGCCATTACCAGTAAGTTTGACACCTAGTGGTGTCAAAGAGAGCAAAATTTTGTCATGGGAGGGAGTTTGGAGAGAGGATGGACAAAGCAGTTCTTGCTTCAAAGGATCTATGAAGTCTGTGAAAATCTTTGCAGTATTTTGAGGTGTGTCAGTTTATGTGTGTGTGTGATTTTTACTAGAGAGAGTCACCAAAGTCAAAATATGATCTATGATCTGCAGGAAGGAATAGATAAGTAGATAAACAATGCTTGGGAATATTGTTCTCAACTTTTTCACATTTATTTTTAACATTGGGTAAGTAATTTATTGATTAATATTTGCAAGAATTCTTATAGATAAAATTTATATTTGTTATGCATTTCATTCTCTTCCCTTCTCATCACTTGACTCCTTGCAGAACTAAATACGAACACTGACCCTGGTCAACATCATGTAATTTGTTCCAAAGCTTGAGCTTTGCTGGGCTGCTGTAATCTGTTAGAATATAGAGCCTTGCTTTAAGGGGAGTTTCATCAACTTTTAGAAAGCTTACTGCTCATGTTTGTCTAATCCCATAAGAGTTGAAAAGCCTTAGAATTTTAACTCTCCATGCAGAAATAAAAGACGGAAAAGACCCATTTGGTGGCCTGGTCCTGTGCCAATGAAGGATTACCTTCTCAATAGCCCTGTACATAATTTTCAGTTTAACTTTAGACATTTTAAATTACTGAACTTGAACTGCTTGCTTTAGGAGACCATTTCAGAGAAAAAACAGCTGCTTGGGCTTATCTCAGTTATATATTTAAATTATAATGTAAAGCATTCTAAGCACTAAAGGCTAGATAAATCCTGATAAATGGCAGTGGCTTAGATTATCTTCACCAAGTATGTGTTACTGATCCTCTTACTCTTCAAGTTTCCATTTCAAAAACAGTGAACATTATGTCTCTATGCAAGAGGAATCCACAGGTATTTATGGTAAAATAAAAGCTTCTTAACTTTATATAACTGGGCCTGAAAGTCTCCCTTCATTTGCCCATAAATTGGTGGCAAAGTCTGTACGTGAACACAAAACAGGCCACAGCAGTCTTGATTTTGTTGTAGTACAGTAGCAGGAACCTAATCTTGGTATCTACATTGAATGCAGCATCCTTCTATTGCCACCTGAACTTTGTTCTTTTCCTCCTGGGGCTGGTTTGGTATGAGAAGCAAGAACTACAGAGCCATTTTAGTTCTCATTTTACGTAATTGGCATTGATCACCATCTTCTTTTTTGGTTACTACCTTTCTGAAATCTCCTGCTTAGAGTCATGTCTGCAGTCACATGACCAGATGGTCTGCTGTATCTCTGAGAGGAAAATTCGAAAGCTTTCAGATTTACGTAGGTGTAAATCTTACTGTGTTATGTTTCCTTGTGCATTGCAAGATTTATATTATTGCCTTTACTTTTCTTTCTCTTACTTTCTCCTTGATTCTCAGCAGTCTAGTTTCTGGTCCATTAAAATCACACCCTTATTACCAGTTCTAAGTGTATGATCTCATTACTTATCCCTCTGGAGTCATTGCCTTTGTTTCTTTTTCCTCCTTGAAGTCACACTTCAGAACCTAGAAGTGTAAGTTTTTCCTCCCATTCTTGTTCTTTATTTTAGATAGATCTTTTGACCTTTGTCTAATGTTTTTTGCTTTTACTTATCTCCATTGCTGTCATTTTCTGGGAGATTGTTTTCTTGAGACTGGTACCAATTGCTCTATATTTCCCTCTTTTTAATGAAACTTGTATTGGGAGAAAGCATAAAATTATAAAGGGTATTTCTTAGGGATGACTGGTGAATCTGGCACTCAGCCTTGTAAAGTCAGAAACTCAATCTCATCTGTTTTCCAAAGTGATAAAATGCTGGCAAGTTGAATCATGCAAACAGACCTCACGAAAGACCAGTATATAAAATAAAAGTGCAGTTTATTAATTTAAAATAAGAAATGTAACCATTACAAAGATCAGATATTTCTCTTGGCCGGACCTGCCCCTTTCTCTCTATAGACAAACTACTTGGGATTGGTGATGAGGTAATTAGAACAGGGGGTTAAATGGACTCAATGTGTAATAGCATCCATCTTTGATAACTTACGGGTCCAGCTATACAGCAGAAATATTCTAGCCAGATCAGGTCTGCGTCTACGTCTGCCTGAAAGGGTATCTTCTCTCCTGGTTAGCATTTGCATTATAATTGTATATGTTTTCTTCTGTGAAAATCTGTTTTTATGCTTTTATAGCTGCACAATCTTTCCTTTGAATGACATGTTCTTTGCTCAGTTATATCAATAATGTTTATTAGGTGATGGTCAATTCTTGCTGGCCAAAGTGTGTGTCTTTATATCTACTGCGTTTGCTTTCTTAGTTTAATTGTTGGGAGAAAATCTCGATTCTTATTTTCCCCGTGTTCTTTCATAATTTTGATAATCATCAATTTGATTACATACATATTTGTATTTCAAAATGCATGTGTCATGCTATATCCAGACTATTATGTTTGGATATCTAGCCCTGAAAATAATATGGCAAAACAATATACGTGCTTACGATTTTTCTCCTGGCTACTTTCAAGCTCCTGCAAAATATCCTTTCCTATTATATTCTAACATGTTTTTTCTGGCAAGATAGTTATGCTCTGCACCTTGAAGAAAACACTTGATGTACTTAAGGTAAACTATAGGTTGAAACAGGAATCCGAAGCTACAGCATCTGTAGTAATTTATGAAACTTTTTTTAAGACCAAGACGTAGCAGAACTGTACTAGAAGCAGAGAAGAGCATGTCGTCATATTTCTCTCTAGGCACTCAAAGCATCATAGGACAGGCAGATATACAGCTGTGTATTGGGAGGGCAGGGGCTTCCGAGAAGTAATATCTGAGGTTTGTGAAAAGTGAGTAGGATCTTCCAGGTCAGGCTGAAGGAGCACACTGCTCAGATGTTTGGGGAAATCGAGTTTGGCTATAAGTGGGATGCAGAGCAAGAGATGAAGACAATGAGGCTGGACAGATCAACAGGCAATTCTAAAGGATCTTCCCTACACTGATGAGGAATCTTGACTTCTTCCTGTAGGGAAATGGAAGCAATTGCAAATATAGGGCTAGAGCCTGGGAGAGAGACAAAGCTGGAGACATGGATTCAAGAGAGGTCATAGACCACTGAAGCTGACTCCAACCAGACACAACAGTAGACTAAGAAGAGAAGTTAAGAGGTTCAGGGAAGACAAGAATCCTTCCCTTGGTGCCCTGCAAAGACTCTTGTCTGGGAATGAATTGAGAGATCTACTGTAATCTCATGGTTACTAGGGAACATCTATACAAAGCAGATTTTCTGGAAATTTCTGGAAGTGTCTAGTAAAGAAACTCTCTAATGCCTCCATACCCTGGGGCATGTCTGGACCACAGTCTTGCATCCCTAAGTCTGATAGTGTGATGACTTCATTTGTAAAAATCGTCACAATAGTTAACAATCCCTCATAACCCTCAGGCCTCTGACACTCATTTCTTTTCACTATTTCTAAGTTTTGTCATTTAGTTTTTAATTTTCTGCCTGTGTTTCTTAATTTCTTTAGTTAAGTAATAAACCTTCTTTTCCATCAACTTCATTTCTTCTAACTACTCTGCTTTTTTTTGACACAACTTGAAAATGATCCTTACCCTTTATAGTTTTCACATGTCCATCTGTTGCTCTTTGCAACAGATTCTTTTCCTGGTTTCAGAGCATTCTTTCAATGTCCTTCTGTATATCTTTATATATCCTTTGTCCTTTCCCTTGACTCCGTCCAAATAACCATCCTCTCCATTTGCTTGCCTTATCTATTAAAGCGTTGTCTAACCATTCTCTCCCTATCCCCTTTTCTTAAATAATTTACTGGTCTCTGTCAATCACTTTTTATTAAAACCTGCTTTAAAAGAAGTTCTTTCTTAATTTGTCTCATAGCACACCTTCACCAACCCTAGGAACTACTTCTTATAAAAGAACTGTCACATTTGAACGTTTGTCCAACTTAGATGTGCACTTCTTGAAGGAAGGAAGAACAATTTCTTTCATATTAATGTATTTTTTCATGTTCTTTTAATTTTAAAAATATGTTAATCTATAATGAATAGAATTCCAATTGAGAAAGATTTAAAACCAATATTTCTAGAGTTTTATAGTTTCTGGTACTACAGCATAAATGTGTGCACATGCATTTTTCTTGTGGAGAGGACTCATAATTTTAGCTAATTCTTGAAGTTCTCCAAGATGAAAATAAGCATGCTCACTTAAGGGTTTAAGGATTAAGATCTTACCCTCAACTTATGCAAGGAAAAAGTACAATTAGATTTTTATATGAACTTGAAATAATTTCTGGATAATGGATATCACTACTTTTCTTCCTTACCCTGTCTGGTTGGTATTAATATTACATTTTATTAATTTACTAATCATATTCAACAAGACCTTATATTTGAGGACTGTCTTCCTACAATATTAGCTATTTTATCATGATTTTGAATGTAGCTGTACTTAAATTTGTTCTTTGGAAGAACTTTGCTTTTTTTTTTCCAAAGAACAAAATCAGAAACAGGAAAACAGGAGCTTCTGGCAGCACAGAAGCAAAGTGTGTAATTTTCTAGCCATTCAGCTGCCACCTGCCCTGCCACCAGAGATTCAGCCTAATTATACTCACTGATCTGAGACAGCCACAGAAAGAGACATGATGTATGTGAAAGGGGAGGTTCTTTGAAGAGTTAAAGCAATCTTTCTTTAAAAGCTGCTTCTGTTTTTGCCTTGATGTGTGCTTTAACTGTTTCTTCCTGCCCACGATGTAAACCAAGATTCCATAGAAGTCGGTGACAGAGTGGAAGCTGAAGGGACTAACATTAATCATGAGGAAGTTTAATTTTTTAGCCTTCAATTCCACCAAGTGACAGGGTGATTTTTACTTTTCTCTTCCAGAATCCTAATGTGCTGTGATATTTAGGCTTCACATTCTCCTCAAAGTATCCCCGTGTCATTTTGACAAATGACCACGTCATCTGCGAGATACCAGGGTTTGGATCGTGGACTCATCTGGTTTATTTTCTTTTTTCCAGTGAAGGGGAAGGCTTGGTAAACTCTCACCTGCCCCAGGTGGTATGGGGCAAGCTGACCCTATGGAATCCAGTAGTAGTGATTCTCTGTTTCTGAATGAGTATCAAAGGCTCCCATGGTGATCAACTTATCGGACACAGGTATAGATACTCTGTGTCTATCTTGGTGGCTTTTCAATTGTTTTTTCAGTCAATATTTTAGTTTGTGTACATATAATATTGGGGAAGTGATGTTACATGTATTTAGATTAAATGCAGATTTGTCCGGTAATTGGTTATGACTTTGGGGCAGTTATTAAAGCTTCATTGAAGCCCCTTTTTATTCAGAATCTAAACAATTTAATTCATAAAAGTGCCTCTCAAGATGCAGACATAGAGTAGGCCTTTTTCAGTGGATCCAGAATATAGCTAAGTTCATATCTTAGTTTAATGTACAAATTTCTCTCGGGACAAATGATGGTGTCATTGCTTTACAAAACAATACTGATTTTGTCATCCTTTGGATTAAATTTTAAAACTTCCTTGTTGTTAGAAAAACTTGATTTACTCACTTAATATCTAATTTTGCTATAACTTTCAAGTTTAAGGCCCAAATTGTCCCAGTCTAGAGTTGAGTCAAAACTCACTACCGCTCATTGCTTCTGCCTCTTTTCATTATGCTGACTTTAATAAATCATCTCTTTCCTTCAAAGTATTTCTCATCTCTGCACCACACACTGTTTTCCTAAATTATTTCAATTATATAATTATGACTTTTTATTCTAATATTTTAATAGTAAAATCAGGGGATGTGGTGACAGTGTTAGATGGTATATTAGTTCTCTAATGCTGTGTAACAAATGACCACAAACTTAGTGGCTTTGGAACAACACCCATGTATTAGCTCACAGCTCTGCAGAAGTCCAGCACAGCATGGCTGGATTTTCAGCTCAGAGTTTCACAAGGCTGAAATCAAAATAATAGCTGAAATGAGTTCTTGCCTGGAGGCTCTGGGAAAAAAATATCTTCCAAGCTCATTCTTGTTGGTAGAATTCAGTTTCTTGAGGTTGTAGCCTGAGGTCCCCATTTCCTTGCTTGCTGTTAGCTGGGGGCCACTTCAAGCTCCTAAAGGTTGCCACATTCTTTGTCACGTGACCTCCTCCATCTTCCAGCCAGCAAAGGTGCCTTGAATTCTCCTTGGCTTCTCTGTCTTTGACATCGAGACTCATATATAAAGGGGTATGTGATTAGGGCAAAAACACCCAGATAATCTCCCTTTGTTGAAGTCAGTTGATTTGGGTCCTTAATTACATCTGCAAAAATCCTCTCACAGCAGTACTTATATTAGAGTTTGATTGTATAACTGAGAAAAGATGTGTGTACACCAGAGGCTGAGAATGTGGGAGGCCTTCTTAGAATTCTTCCTACCACAGATGGCTAATCTAACAGCCACTCCTGATTCCCTTTTCCTGTCCTACACCTGATTTAGAAGGTGGAAAGGCTCATACTCTGTTTTCCAGCCTCCATTCCAGTAGGGTGACTAGTTGACCCGGCCAATGAAGCATTAAGAGGAAATTCACTGGAAGGCTACTGATAAACTTTTGCTTTCCTGATAAAATAAATAGGTACTTCTGGAGTTTTTCTTTCCTGTATGGAATGTAGGTATGATGCTTGGAGCTGCATTGACTATCTGGTGACCATGAGGTGACAAACATGTATACCAAGCCATCTGGGTACAAGCATGAACACATTTCTCTTGGAGCAATTGATAATGTTCTTCTTTGAAAAAACAATGCTAAGGTGGGTGGACAACAAATATAAAAAGTCCCTGAGGGCATGGTTGAGCTACTGTTCCAAGCTTAGATCTTTATACTTCCAGACTTTTTATTAATTTTGAGAGACAAATGTGTTTAGTGACAAAGCTACTATTATTTGTGCTCAAAACATTCCTGATATAAGGCAAAAGGATGAATTAATATTTATGAGTGGTTACTAAGTATCAGCCATGGTGCTAGATGTTTTGTACATTATTTCACTAATCCTCACTGCAATTCTGTTGGGAAGGAATTAGTATTACCCTTGTCCAGAGTTCTCTTGTCACAGAGATAGCAAGAGCTGGAGTAGGGGTTCAAGACAAATCTATCTGGCTCCAAGTACCCAGGTTTGTTCCATTAAACCATGCTGCACCTCTTAAAGGTTAAGTCATGTTCCTGAGGGCACCTTCTTATTGCTTCATGGTAAGAAATTTTGTATTTTGTATGCTTATAGATACATAGCAATATTATAAGTATTTAGAAACCCTACATTATGGACTGAATTGTGTCTCCCCAAATTCCTATGTTGAAACCTCAACCCCCACTGTATGATATTTGGAGACAGAGCCTTTGGGAGATAATTAGGTTTAGATGAGGTCATGAGGATGGGGTTCTCATGATGGGATTAGTGTCCTTATAAGAAGAGACACCAGAGAGTGCTGGGCACTCTCTCTCTCTCTTTCTCTCTCTGCCATGTGAGGACACAATGAAAAGGTGATGTCTGCAAGCTAGGATGAGAATTCTCACCAGAACCCAACCATGCTGGCACACTGATCTCAGACTTCCAGCCTCCAGAACTGTGAGAAAATAAATTTCTGTTGTTTTAGACACCCAGTCTGTGGTATTTAGTTATGGCAGCCTGAACAGATTGAGACAGGGGATATCTGCCAGGTCTTGCTTCTCCTAAACCAATGTCGCTAAAGCCCAACCTAAAATCTGGATGTGGTAGATGTTGACTATACTCTTCAATCCTCGCAGACTCCCAGGCCAGATGAATTTAAATCTTTCACTAGGTACAGAAGAAATTGCTGAAGGCAAGAAAAAGTATTTAGATATCTATCTTTCCTGAAAGTTCATGTTTGCTTGGAGACTGTTCTTTCAAGTTGGTCCCTTGGAGAGGTCTCTATCCACTGGGGGCATTTCACATGACTGTAGTTCACTTCTGTAAACTGCTGATCTCTGTCCCTTCGTCCAGTCTATTATTCATGTTTCTTCTAAAGAAAGATCACTGGGGTTGTGAAACTGCAGCCTGAGCTTGAACTTATCATAGCTGCTGCCACCCATGAGATATATCCTCAGAAGACACTCCAGGCAATGTGTATACACATTATCACTAGCTAGAGCATTGAGCCCCAATCCCTATCTTATCTTTTACTCCAATGAAGCTGGACTAAACCATAAGTGAGGCCCAAGAACACTTATACTTCCATTATTTAATGGCCCAGACTAAAGGCAGAAAAAGCCTTTCTCCTTTTCCCTAGATATGCATATGGTTTTGTCCCTAGTTTCCACTCTAAAAGCAGGAAGAAAAAGTTGAGAAAGAAGACAAGGGGAACTTCATCTCACATAAGTGGAAGTGCCCAACCAGTGTCACCTATTTTTATCCCCACCCTGGTCCCATAAGGCTTCCTCTTTAGAAGGTATCCTTATCCCAATCTCCTCAACCCTACGTTAAATGGGAGTGAATAGGGCTAGCTCTACAGAGAAAAATGGAAACAAGGCTCCAAAAAGAGTGGTTCCATTGAAGTTCACTGTATAATTCCACTTACTGAAAGCTGCACTTCCATACAATCTGGCCTTATTGTCTCCTCGGAACTACATTTTATCCATCTTTTCAAGAGGAGTTGGAAGGGGAAGTGGAAGTGAGGAGTAAAGAAAGTGAGAGTAAAGAAAAATTTGAGCTTCTACTTTTGCAATGATTATCAAATCTTTAGCCATACAAGCTTTTTTTCTAATAAAACTTTACCTGGGATTCCATTTGTACAAATCTAATAAATTCATAGATTCTCTGGTTGTATTAAGGAGCAGGAGGCTCCATAGACATTGAAGCACTGTTGGAAGCAACTGACTTAGAGATTAGAAGATGTGGCCAATATCCCCTGGTCCCATACTCCCAACATGCAGGTAGAAAACGGTCCATAGAGATGAAGAGAAGCCTGTGCTTTGGCAGGTCCATGGCTCTATCTTTTGTCATATTCACTTTGGTAGAGTTGACGTGTACCATATATAGGGAAGACCTAAGCTGAGTTGGTGGGTGAAACCTTTCATTCTGCATAGAATTTCTTCATTCAAGAGCTCCTCTGTTACCCAGACAGCGCTCCTGGCCTGCCTGCTTCAGTCATTGGTGGAGGGGAAAGAGATGTGAGAAATATTCCCGGCAGGTTCCAGCTCTTGCCCGGACTGTACCCTCCTGCCTACTCTAAGGAGAACAAAACTCAAGGCATTCTTTTAGAATCAGAATTTCAGGAATCTGGCGGTGCGTTTTGTTTTTTTTTTTTTTTTGTGAGGAAGACCAGCCCTGAGCTAACATCCCTCACCAATCCTCCCCTTTTTGCTGAGGAAGACTGGCCCTGGGCTAACATCCGTGCCCATCTTCCTCTACTTTATATGGGACGCCGCCACGGCGTGGCTGACAGGCAGCGCGTCGGCGGGCGCCCGGGATCCGAACTCGCGAACCCCGGGCTGCCAAGCGCGGACTAAACCGCTGCGCCACCGGGCGGCCCCTGGCGGTGAGTTTCTTAGGGTCACGGAGCTTTCCTGGTGCCCAGGGCAGAGGACGGAGAGATCAGTGTTATCTGCTCAGTCCATTTCCAGGTTTTCTTTCAACCTCTGAGAATCTGTTGATTTTCTTGCTTCCAGTTCTGTTTCTGCACATGAGTAATTGGGGGCAGAGGCTGACCCTGCTGTTGTATAAAAGTAATTGACGACAGTAAATTTGGCCCTTTGTGTTGCTCAGGTATAGAAAGTCCTTATTTCACACTACATCATAAATTATCCACCTACAGCCGGGTTCTGAAATTGTCTTTCCCAACTTCAGTTAAAGTTCATGGAGTTTGATGTGTGGATTTAGTATGGGATTAATTCCAGAGCCATGACCTTAGACCTCCTTACACATGGGTATTTCGTGTGTGGCATTTCCTATTAAGATCAAATCTGATTAGAACATAGATATTTCTCCAGAGGTATTGGTTGCAGAAGAAGTTCTCAAATACATGTCTCAATTGCCACTAAGCCCTCTCTTTACAAAGCTCTATTGATGTGGACTATTTTTGCTTTGCCTTTTTGATTATTATTTATTTAACTTTGATTTTCATGCTACCTCATATTTAACCAGTCATATGTAAAAATATAAGTGAAAGGAACCATGTAAAAATGAGCCAGAAATAAACGGACAGGCCCACCTTTAAAGTTATGACTTAAAAGAAAGAATACATAAACTGGAATCTGTGTTTATTTAAACTTCTATCAAACTGATTGACCAATTTCTAAACCAGTCCACTAATATTGAGTTGAATCTCAACTGCATTACCTGGAAAACACAAAATTTTTATGGCATAAATTAAGAAATGCTAACTGTATAAAGAACATTGCATTGGAAGGTGGGATCTTGAAACAAAACCCTATCCCATGATCCCTTCTTCCAAGGCCAGAATTCATAATTTCTGGGAACATAGCCTAGTTTTGACCCCTCCCAGCTCAGTTTTACAGTGTTGGCCTTACCACAGCTGCAGTTGACTCAAAGTCTAATCTTGATCTCTGGTTAGATAATTGGTACACCAGTCATTTCTTTGCTCATCATTCTGTCTTTGTGGACACACTGAAAAGAAGAAACTATTTGGGCCCAAAATCGATAATCACAAGCATGCTTGTCTCACATAGACTCTAGGAATTTGAATGTCTGTGTATATGCCAGGTATAGGAACCAAAATAGAAAATTAGAATCTTGGAGATTACCTGGGAGATGTTTCTTTCAACTTGAACTGCTCTAACTCTGACGGGAATATCAAAGTCCTCAAAACAGAAGGTAAATCCACACTGACTAGTACTGGAATTTCCACCTTATATATGGACAATCTAATTTCATGTACTAAAGAGATTATAAATTTAGGTGGGATGTGCTCTGAAATGCAATAGCCAGGAATATAAAGCAGAAGATGAGTAATGGGCAAGGAAAACATGATGATTGCCAAGAAGTAACCAACACAGGCAGACAGGAAAGGAAATGTTCCAAAGACTTAGAGATCCATAAGGAGAAATCTGTGGAACCCTCATGGGTCATGAAGGTCATAATGACCCAGAATGGAAAGGAAAAGTTGAAATAAGATTTATTCTAGATTTCAGGTCCTCTGTGGCATGAGGGAAATGAGGGGTGAAGAGGAAGCAAAAAGAAAAACTATGAGGTAATTACTTGCATACCTTGGTGGAATAATTGCTGGAAAAGCAAAGGACCAAAGGGGCTTAATGTGTATAGCGAGAGTGCAGCATTGGGCTTTCACTTTAAGTAAAACATGTCTAGATCCTCTCTCTGTGCCCTTTACTTCCCAAAAGTCCTTCAACAAGTTTAGCCATTGGAACCATCAGTTTCTTTATCTGTAAAATAGGGGTAAAAATGGCACTTTATCTCATAGGTTATTTGAAGATTAAATAAGTTAATGCCTTTAAAGTGCTTGACACAGTGCCTGGCCCACGTAAATGTTCTATATATGTGAATTAATATTTATTAATAGTTATTATTCTAATTAAGTCCCACACCAAACTTTGGCATCAATTCTATAACACGATATGGCGGTCATCTGATATGAGACCCTCTATTAGTAGTCTCAAATTCAGCATCAGTCTTACTGTAGGTTTTGCTTGAATTATTTTGTTCATTCATGCATATATTCATTCAACAGATCTTTATTGACTCTCTGCTCTTGAAGGACTTCTATTCTAGTAGGGAATATTATGCTAAACAAAAAATATATCAACAACCACAATAACTTGGGACAATAATAAGTACTATGAAGAAAAATCAAGCTAGATGGTGTGGCCAGAGAAGGCCTTTCTCAGTAGATGGCATCTGAGCAGAGATCTGAATGAAGAGATGGAGACATGATAGGAAGATATTTTAGGAAAGCATTCCAAGTAGACGAAATGGTAGAGATAAAATCAGAGAGGTAAGTAAGACTTGGGTATATTTGAGTTTCAGAGATTCAAAATCTATACTGGTGTATCTGGACCATAGGGAACAAGGATGCTTTGGGGATGCCTTTTGCCCCTTTTGAGAAGGCGCAGGTGAGGCTGGGAGGACCACATAAAGACACGGGGAAAAGATGGCCGTCTACAAGCCAAGGAGAGAGACGTCAGAAGAAATCAACCCTGCTGACATCTAAATTTCTGACGTCTAGGCTCCAGAACTGGGAGAAAATAAATTTTTGTTGTTTAAACCACAAAGTCTGTGATACTTTGTTATGGCAGTCCTAGCAAACTAGTACACTAATCAAAGAGATAAACTAGGATGAGTGCGTTCTTTTAAATAAATCATACTCAAAGCACTATAAAAACACAAAGGCGGGACCAGGTATCTTTAGGAGTTGGGGGAAAGAAGGAAGAAGAGAATCTTCATAGCAGTGGTAATATTTTGAATTTTGAATGATGAGTAAGATGATGTTAAGTGGAAAAGTAGAAGAAGACTTTAGATAGAGCGAAAAGCATATGTAAATATAGGAAGACATGATAAATCACAGCGTATTTTGGTAAATGCAAGATGTTTGGTAGAGTTGGAAACGTGTGTGTGTGTGTGTGTACATGTCCATGTGTGTTGGTGTGGTGGAGGTGTGGGGGACAAGGAGGGAGGCAGATGAGGAATAGAGACTAAGATGTCAGATAACGAAGGATCTTTTAGGCCATGATAATGCGTTTAGACTTTTTATATGGTTTAGTTATTTTCAACTGGAGTTAGAGATATCAGAATCATCTGTGGTCCTTTACAAACTACACTTGTTCAACTCTGCCCCTCTTCTCAAAGTTTGAAAATCATTATTATAATGGGCAATAATGGGAACTTGCTATAATAATAAGATGTATGCCTAGAGAGGAAAAATATCAATAAAACTAATAAACAGATTATTGCTTCTGGGAGCTTGTTATAACATTAAGATATATGGCTATAGGAAGCAAAAATTTTAAAAAACTGAAAAAGTGAGAGCCAAGCAGAGGAGTGACATGATCAAAGTTAACTCTGGGAACCATGAAGAGGTGGACTGGAGAAAAGCAGGTCTGAAAGCAAGGAGAAGTTAACTGGCTATAGCAATAGGCTTGTGAAATATAATAAAATCTTGACCTAAAGTAACAGAAATGGTGATTATAGAGGGAGACAAACTTAGAACAGACTCAACAAAAGCTGGCAAAGTAAGAAATACAGAGAACTCAAGAATAGATCACAGATCTTTGGTTCAGGAAACTTGAGGGCATGGTGGTTCCATTATTGTGGCTGGGAAATTTAGTAAGAGAAAGAGGTTTCAGGAAGGGGCTTTGTTTCCTTTTGGACATGTTGAATATGAGGCACTGAAGAAAGATTCAGGTAGTCATGTTCAGACAAAACTCTGTGAGTGAAAACCGTTGGTCCCCAGCCAGTCACCCACTGGGAAGCCAAATCTATAATCTCTAACTTTGATCAGATACTGTTTAGACTAAGGGAAATCAAGGTTAAATTAGAAAACAAAAATGAAAACATGTTGACAACTCCCCAAACATTTTTTCTTGTAGTAATCATCGCTAAGAATTCTCATGGTTTCTATTTTGTGCTAGGAATTTGAAGGAAGCTTGGTTTCTAGAATCCCTGCTGGTGGCTTCTATTAAGCTTCAGATCTTAATATCATGGAAAGATATTAATGCTTGGTTATAACACTATACTATAAAGGTTCCATTTGTTCTTCCAGTTTCTCTGGTTTCACTTTTCTCTGTAGCCAAGCAAGAAGAAGGGGGAATAATTAAGTCAGAGACAGAACTCTCTAGATTTCTCAATAAAATAGTGTGATTATTTTTATGCCACTATATGGTACTTTTCCTGAGAACCAGTTTCTAAGTCATTCCAATTCTTTTCATTAAACTTGAAATTAAGATGGTTATTTTATGAAATACATGTTTGCTTTAGTATTAGTGAAGATAGGTTAAGGGTACAGTAAAAAATAACTCCCAAATCTCAGTGTTTAACAAATTTTCTCACTCAGTCTGTATGCCCAAAGTGAGTTGGCAGCAAAGCTCTCGTCATTGTAGTTGCTTAAACACCCAGGTTGACGGTGGCTTCTTCCAGACATGTGCTTCCAAGGTCGCTTCATCAGTGGGAAGGGAATATGGTTAATCGCATTCTGGCTGTTAAAGCTTCCATGAAGAAGTGACATATGTCACTTGCACTCAATTTTATTAGTCAAAGCAAGTCACATAGCCACAAAGATCAATCCCCACAGTGTGTCTAGAAATGGAAAGATTCAATAATAGTTGGAGATTAGCAAAAATGACTACCACAGACATCTTATGCAGATAGTTCATACTTAAAGAGAGCATGCACTCTTTCCCTAGAACATATAAATCTACCTACTATATAAAATAATTTTTGTAACAAAAGTGATCTCCTCACATGCTATTCCAAATGGACCCCTGGTGTCAAATTGGGTGAGATTTAAAATATCTCGACAGCTTGATTTTAATATCTAGCTGCAAAGCTTTTGGAGGGAGATTGATATTCCCGAATTTCTATCAATGTATTCTTACCACTGCATAATCATTGCAGCAAATGTTCTCCTTTTTTATAGGCTATCTAACTAGCTCCCAAAGATAAAGCTCCGAAGTGGTTACAGAGATTGTAAAATCAGAAAACCTGGGTGCTCTTTATTGTCAAACTGAACCAAAGTAATTTTCTCTTTTTCTTTCTTTTTTGGTTTTCGTAGAATCCATGATTGTTTCGGGACGTATGGGTGAGGGTGAGAAGTGTGGCTAAAGCATTGAGCCTGTGGAAAAGGGAATCTGAGTGAATTTCTCTTATTGGGCTCCTCTCCAGAAAGAGTCATCTGGCAAGTTGGCAAACACATAATCAAACAGCCACGTGCCAGATGTGCACGGCTGCTGTTGGGCCATCTGCAGTTTGCATTTGTGCCATATGCCACTTTTATGTTTGGATAGCTGGGATATCAGAGACAAAATTCACAATGCAATTGTTTTTGCATTATTCTTGTAAATTTAATCAGGAAAAAATGAACTGATATCCAGCCATGCTAGGGAGTGAGCACAGTGTAGTTGATGCAGAGACGAATATGGCCAGGTGCTTAGGGTCTTTACTCAAAAGCTAGAAACAACCTTTGAACACCCTTTGAGAAAATAAGTGACAAGGTGCTGCTATGATCCTGCCTTTTTGGTGGCCTTGTTAACTTCAGTCATCTCGGAGGCAATCTTTTACTTTTTCTTTTTTTCACTCTTAATTTGTTCCACTTTACTTTTCCTCTGGTCTATGAATAGCAACGCTACTACTCCAAATTAAAACCTAGCCAATGATTTCCTCTTTATTGAAAATGGGCTGTAGTTGTGGTTTTATATTTCTGAGTTGTTGGCCTACTTGGTAAAGTACAACATTAGCAAAAAAAGATTGCTTTGCACTTTGAATTCCATAGGCAATATAATAATACCACTGAGAGAGTAAAAGAGGAAAAATGGATTGTGATATGCTTACATTTCATACCCAGAAAATAATTTCTTGATTTTCTACCAAAGATTTTCAAAGCTGTCAGCTGTTAATGACCATATATTAACATGTTTGCTTTTTATCATTTTGGAATCTAGTTGAGGCTGAACTTCGGTCAACACTTTTCTGAATCAAAGCCTGGAGACTTAATTAAGCTAACAAATGACTATACTTTTAATTGAAGTGGCCATGACATTCTACTATTTTCTGCAGCTGGTATTCTTATTTTGGATATAGCATGTATACAAACTATAGCTATGTATAAACCAACAGCATGCCTAAAATCGAAAACGGTGGCCTGTCCTTTTTAAAGACTTTTGTGAATATTGCATTATTATGTAAAAGTTTGCACAGAATAAGTAAACCTAGGAGGCCCTAAGGATACATGAATAGTTGACACAAGGGAAAGAAATTTTGAGGAAGTAGCATGGAAAATGTATTAAGATCTATGTAGTTTCATTAGAACTAATTGAATGTTTTAGCTCTATTTTAGGGATTTTTTTCTCTAAGTATTTTAACAAGTGTTCTTGGTGATTTAAACATTATAAAATAGTTACAGTTTGTAATATTTAGCATATTCATATCAGTCTCAACTGCCAATGGTGTTAAATTATATTTTGAACTTTCAAATGATCACAAAAAAGACCCTCCTAGAGGTTTTGGCATTTAAAGTTTGGGTTGAGAGCTTTACTTGGAGACATCCAGATGGACTGGCTCTATGAGAAAAACTGCAGGCTTACAGACCGTGATCCTAACCTAGATGTGAAAGGGTTCTCTATCAGTGACTAAGTTCAGATTCCTCATCTGAAAAATTAGTAGGCTGGAATTTGTACCTAAGGCTCAAATCAGCTCTTACAGTATATGATTGTCACTTGCAATATTTGGTTTTCCATTCCTTGAGTGTCTTCACTAACACAGAAAACTGAGAACAGATTATACCTAAAGGTCAGCATCATCCATGGAGAACTGAGGGGAATATGAGGGAACATTAATATGGGTTGAATATATTCCAGGAAGTATGCTAGACGCTCTTCACATCTTATCTCTATAATCCCATCAGCAAACAAATTACACTTGGTTATTAGATTAAACCACATGAAATTACCCTCTTTGTAGGTCAAAAACCTTTGAATATCAGCAATTTCATTTGGGTCATCTTAAATGTTATTCTATTTTACAGATCAAAACACTGAGGCCTAGAGAAGATAAGTAACTTGCCAAGGTTCATAGCTATTAAGTGTCCAATCTGGGATTTAAACCCAGTTCATGCTTTTAAATACTAAATAAAACACTGCCTCTATAAACTAGATAAGAGTAGTTTTTATTAGCTATTTCTATTTGCTTATAAATAATACTCTAAAACTATTACAAATAACATTTTTAATAGGTTAAATGTGACCCACCACACAATTTTTCATGCTAGAAAGCCCTCACTTTTTCTATTCCAATATGCTATATATTAACTTTTGACAAAGAATTGTAGACACACAACTACTGTATCTCAAATGCCCGCAGTTAGCATATTAATAAGGTAGAGTTAATTTTGTATTTAAGGTGGCAGAGTAAATACCAATTATTTTGTTTTAGTCTTAAGCTTAAGTTTTGCTTATGGTCCTTCATGAGAGATTTTTTTGTATTTGTGGGGTGGGAGGAGGGATCATACTTTTTTAGAAACATACTTTTTCTTCCTTATGACTAGTTTCTCTTCTTGTCTTTTTTTTATATTGGTGGAAACACTTAACTTGAGATCTACCCTCTTAATAAATTTTCAAGTGCACAATACAGTGTTGTTACCAATAGGCTCCATGTCGTATAGCAGGTCTCTAGAACTTATTCGTTCTGTGTAATTGAAACGTTCTACCCGTTGAGCAGCAACTGCCTAGTTTCTTACAAATGTTTTTTGCATACTTAGTTTATCTTATCTTTGATTAACAGATGGGTGCATTTTCGTGGGGCAGGCACGTTCTAAATGACTAAAAATATGCTTATCTGGGCTATATTTAAGCCATTGCATGTGTAGGAATTTGAGTTTGGCAGGCTTTGGCATGACCATCCTAGCCTGCTATGAAGAAGTAAACAACATAGAAGCCAATATACAGAGGCCATCTTTGGCCCATTTGTATAACACTGTGTTATCCAGGTATGCAGCTGCAGGGAAAGGAAACAGGGCAAAGCATCCACTGATGAAATAGCAATTACTCTTCAATGATCACTGTGCTGCCAGGGGACAAAGGAAAAAGGACATCTCTCAGGAGTCACGAGCAGTCCCTCTAGCAGTTGCTTCTCTGTTCTTTTATGATCCCGTGAGATGAAGTTCACGTCCTGATTTATTCAGCACCAGGTATGAGTCACACACAGTGCGGGGTGATTTACATAACTAGAACTGTTCTTAGCATGTAACGGGTACTCAACAAATATTTTTTGAATAAACAAATGATCTCTAATATTCACAACAATACTAGAGGGTAAATGTTGTTACACCTGCTTCACAGATTAGGGGCCCACCTTCCAAAAGAACTTGTTTTAGGGGGCATTTGAGATATACTAGCTGTATTTCTACAGTTGTTTATCAAAAGTTAGCATATAGCATATTAGAATAGAAACAAGTAGAGGATTTCCAGCAAGAAAAATTGTGTGGTAGAGCACATTTATCTCATTAAAAATATAATTTGAAAGGTTTTAGGGTATTGTTTACATGTAAATAGAAATGGTTAACAATAGACTATTTATATCTAGTTTATAGAAGCAGTGTTTTACATAGTATTTTAAAGTGTGGGCTGGGTTTAAATCCCATTTAGGCTGCTTTTGGTGTCCCTGTACTGCCAATAGGTGAACACCGGCACAGAGAAGCACGTGTTGGGAAGATGGTGTCTCTTTAAGTTGATGGTAAAAAAGAAGACGGAGCCCCCACATACACAGTCAGCCCGTAAAAACTGCCTATTAACATGGTCCACGCATAGCTTTGGGTGTCTGTCCTCACTTCCACCCAGTATTCAAGCAGGCAGCACTATGTTGGGGAAAGGTCATGAATTTTGGAGTCTGACTTGAATTTGAATCCCGATTTGTCCCACAGTAGCTGTAGGGAAATAACCTCTTGAGTTTTCAATGTCAGCGCCTGTAAAATGGGACCAGTAATATCCATCACACGGTGTAGTTTTGAGAATAAAATCAAATAATATCTTTAGAGCATCTAGCAGAAGATTTGGCTCATAGTTAAAAAGCTTGACAAATGTTTGTTAGTTTCTGTTCCTATGTTTGAGCCTACTTTTTCTACATTAAGGCTTCCCTGATGCTCATTCTATTATGCTTTTGCCAGTATACAAATGTTCAGGGTGGAGGTACTTGAATAAAGTGATTTGCTTCTCCTTTGCCTTCTTTCCTTTTCCCAGGCATGGTCCTAGAAATGGGCTTAACATTACAATGTCCTCAGAAGCCATAATATCCAGCAATAGATGAATTGGGATGCTAGGTTATTCTTCTCACTGAAAAACACAATAGAAGCTGGAAAAAATACTGATATTAGAAGCATGAGTAGAGAGATCGATACATATGTGGGGACCCAGAAAGTCCCAATCTTTGTTCATGTGACATAAAAAGGTTGCTATTGGGGTGAGTAAGGAACTGGGCACAAGAAGAGGTGCCTCATCCCAGTGAAAATCTGCTCCCAATGAGACGGTGTGACTAGGTAGAGCTTAATGGCTCTGGAAGAATATATACCAGATACCCTTATCCTCTGTTAGAAAGTACTTGTAATATGATTCACATTAATATTTATTTATTCATTTGGAGAAATGTTTTACGTTTTGTTTTTATATTTCTGGATGCTACATTTATTTTTTCTCTTTGAAAATTCTAGTGACAATCTGCAGTACAGGGAACTAGAGAAGTTATTATGACAGCCATGCTTCAGATTCGGTTAAGATCACTGGTAAATTGCATGCATTAGCTTTTAAAAATTTGAGGCAGATTCTAAACACCTATATACTAACTTTTAAAACAAAATGTGTCCCTCTTAAATGCTGGAAAATTCTCAAAAAAGAAAAGAACATAAAATCTGTTAGGCATGTTTCTTTGAGAATATTTTTCAGCATGTAAAAACTTCACTTAATTAATTTGGGTTGAAACAGAACCATTTTTTTTCCTCCAGTAATTGGCTTTTGTAACTGCTCTACAGCCACTAACACTAATGACCAACCTATTCTTCTGGAAACTTCCTTCTTCCATAACATAAGTTTCCTGTTCCAGAATGACTGTTTTTTATTCTCTAATTCTTTTCTTTCTGTTTTCTTTGTTTCTTTTTCTTCTTCCCAAAATGTAGCTTTTTGTCCTTAATCTTATTCTATTCTTTCTACATCCTCTGTTCCTTAGTGAGCTCACATATTCCCATGACTTCAATGATTATCCGTAAGTAGATGATTTTCAAATATCATTCTCAAATCACAACCATGTTTTCGAGTTCTATTCCACATTTTCAACTGTTTGATTGACAACACCCCAGAAGTTCCAATAGCACCACAATGAAATCATTCCCATTTTTTGATATTGGCGTTAAGAAAGAAACCTAACATCTCAGCTTTGTGTTTTATTCCTTCTTTTCCCACTCTATTTTCGGTAATTCAGTTATCAGATTCTGTCAAAACTTTTAATCTCTTCTTCCCTTTTATTACATCCATTATAGTATATTTCATCAATTCTAACATTCATATTTGTTCAAATGTTAATATCTCTGAAACTGGTACATGTCCTACAATTAATGGTGTTTTAGGATTGTGTCATAGTTTAATTAGCTGTGCTTTATGTTCTTTTATAACAGTATGTAAAATAATGATGCATCTTACAACTGATGGTGTCTTAGATTTGATGTGTCACTTTATGTAAACTCCTAATTACCACTCTCTTGGATATTGGTAATTGTTTTCTCAAGCTCCAATTATTTTTTTCATTAACACCAGAATACTCTTCTTAAAGTATAATTCTGATCAATCATTCTTTTGGTCAAGAACTTTTATTTATCCCCACTAGTAATCACATAAATTCCAAATACTGTATCTTGGCATTCAAGCCTATCTTATCTCATCTCCCACAGTTCTCTTAATAATTTCCCACTCCATATACAAACTGAAATAGCTGTCAAGTACACCCTGCAATTTCTTACCTCTGTTCCTTTGCTGAAGGCAGTGTCTGCTTCCAATGCTACATTCTTCCTTCCATCCGTTAACAATCTACCTGTGAATCAAGGAACATAATAAAATATTTCTGACGCCATGAAACTTTACTGATATGCCCAGCCTCAGTGGCTTCTCTCTCTCTGATGAAGGGTAATATTATTATTCCCACCACCCAAAGGAGAAAGTTAAATTGAGAAATTAATCAGAGAGTTTCACTCAAGGCCAAGGTAAGCGACAAAGTCAAGATTTGAACTTAGATCTGTCTTACTTGAAATAATACACTCTCTTTAGTCACACATGAACTGTAAGGCATGAGCTGAGGAAAATAACAAGGAAAAGATATCCAAGCCTTTGCTTTCTGAGCTGTCGAAGTAGAAATCTAGAAATAATTTTATTTTACCTTCATATCTATTTATAATGAAATAACCTAAGATATTCTATTTTCAGCTGGGTGACTTATCATTCATTATGGGGAGAACTCAGAACCTTCAGATTTAATATCTTCTTACATAACTGGACTCAGCACCACTGTTATCAACATAGTATAGAAAATTAAATTCAACAGTGTTGCCAGCTATAGACTTTGCTAATCAAAAAGTAAATAAATTACATTAAATTAAAGGATATGCTAAAAGGATAAAAAGACAAAATAATAAAAAGATGAAATTAGAGAAACATACGTATACAAAGGATAAAAGTGTATGATGTACGGCTCCATGTTTTCATAGAAATAAATAGAGCCCTTTACATTGAAATGGATTCAAACAGAGGGTTTCCTTCCTATATCTCTGTATTAGTCAGTGTTTCCCAAGGAAACAGACCAATAGGATACATAGAGGGAGAGACATCTATAGAAAGAAATTTATTACGAAGGATTGATTCATATGATTATGGAGGCTGAGAAGTCCCACTCTGCCCTTTGTAAGCTGGAGGCCCAGAAAAACCAACATTGTAGTTCTAGTCCAAAACCAAAGGCCTGAGGACTAAGGGAGCCAATGGTATAAATCTCAGTCAGCGTCCAGAGGCCCAAGAACCAGGAGAACCTTTGTCCAAGGGCAGGAGAGGATGGATGTCCCAGCTCAAGCAAGAGAGCAAATTCACCCTTCCTCCGCTTTTTTCTTCTATTCAGGCCCTCAGATGACTGAACAATGCCCTCTCATACTGGTGAGGGAGATTGTCTTTACCCAAGCTAAGGGATAAAATTAACCGTTGCAATCTCTATACAGAAATCAGACACCATTTAGAGCTCCGTGAGGGAGGACGCCTCAGAACAACTTCCTGCATCTTGTGTTACAGGTTTGGAACTCTTATGCCCAACTTCACGATTATGTGTGAGGAGAGGAAGTCAATGAGGCTTATTCAGGACCAGCTGAGTCCTCTGCACTCAGACCTCCAAATCCAAAGTTCAGAATCTATCTGCTCATAGAATCTGCTCTGTGAATTCTCCCTCTGCAAACCAAGTGCCTGATGTAAAGTACATCACTTGCATACAGAAACACCACCATCTCCAATATAAAAGATCAGCTTTCACTTTCATCTTTCTTGTGCTTATTAACCACTTATTTGTCTTCTGTTGGATTGTTTTCTTGTTAAGTTGTATGAAGAAAACACTTGTTTACTTTATTCACTACTCAGAACACTGATGCCAGATGTGTGGATTTTTCCCCACATTGATCAATTCTTTGACACCATCTGGTTGTTCTAACAATTTAATTCAATTCTGATACTAATTAGTTAATGTAGACCCAACAGGTTGTGAGTTGAGTCCCACAAGACTGCCCCTACTTTAGAAGCCAATCACAAGTGGCGAGTCCCAACTTCCGTCTTATTTGGCTAACAGAGGTTCCCACAACCCCCTCCTTAGGTTCAATAATTTGCCAGAATGGCTCACAGGACCCAGGCAAAGTTAGCGTACTATTGCTTATTTATTACTAAGGATGTTTTACAGGCTGTAAATGAACAGCCAGATGAAGAGATAAATAGGGCAAAATTTGAAAGGGTCCAGAGCACTGGAGTTTCTGTCCCTGTGGAGTTGGGGTGTGCCACCCTCCTGGCACATGGATGTGTTCACCAACTTGGAAGCTCTCCAAACTCAGTACTTTTGGGATTTTTATGGCGGCTGCAGCACCTAGGCTATTATTAACTCAATTTCCAGCCTCTCCCCTCTCCAGAGAATAGGGTGTGGAGTTGAAGGTTTCAAGCTTCTAGTGATGGCTTGGTCTTTCCAGTGACCAGCCCCCATCCAAGATCCCACCAAGAGTCCCCTCCTTAGAACAAAAGATGCTGCTATCACCCAGGAAATTCCAAAGGATTTAGAAGCTCTGTGTCAGGAACTGGGGTCAAAGACCAAATATCAGCAGAAACTCAGGGCAAAGACCAATATATATATTTCTTATTATTTCACAAGTTTTTAGAGTTATGTATATATTATGAATACAAATCTTCATTCAAACGTTATATATATATTATAATTTACCAGTCTCTGGCTAGCCTTTGTGTTTTCTTGACAATGATGTCTTTTGAAAAGCAAAAGTTTTAGTTTTGTTGAAGTCCAATTCATCAATTTTTCTTTTGTGACCTAAGAAATATTTGCCTATCCCAAGGTCACAAAGATTTTCTCCTCTATTTCTTCTAGAATTTTAAAAAGCTTGGTTTTTACATTTACAGCTATTTTAGTTAATTTTCATGTGAGATAAAGGTTGAGGTACATATTTTTCCACATGGTTATCCAGTTTTCCAGTACCATTTGTTGAAAACTACCCATCAAATCATTTCGTATTATATTAATAAATCTATTTCTGTATTTTGTATTCTGCTCCACTATTCTGTATATTTATTCTTATGCCAATACCACAGTGTCTTAATTACTCTATAGTAAGTCCTCAGCTTTGAACTTATGCTATAGTCCATTAACATCTCCTTGTACATAGACCTGCCACTTTTTGGTCCATCCCCTTCTTGGTTACCAGAGTTAACTTTGAACCAGACATTCTTCTGTTTCACTTTTATAGGTAATTTCTTTTTAACGTAAATTTTAGGATCAGCTTGTCATTTCTATAAGGAAGCTTTCTGAGGTTTTGATTGGGATTATGTTAATATATAGACCAACTTGGGTAGGAATTATATCTTAACAACATTATGTCTTCTGATCCATGAATATGGCATACCTTTCCATCAATTTAGATTATTAGTTTCTCTTAGTAATGTTTTTCAGTTTATAGTGTACAAATCTGGCGTGTATTTTATTTGAATTTATCCCTAATTATTTTATGTGAGAATACAGTTAAAGCGGTAATAATTAAAATTTCAAGTTCTAATTTTTCATTGCTAGTATATAAAATGCAATTGATTTTTTATAGTCTCCTTATATCTTGTGAACTTGCTAATTTACTTATGAATTAGTAGCTTTTTGTAGATTCCTTAGAACTTTCAATGTCCATGATCACATTGTCTTAGAGTAGGGACAGTTTTTGCTTCTTCCTGTCCTATCTCCATGCCTTTTGTTTCTTTTCTTTTTTTTTTCTTTTTTGCCTTATTGCACTGGCTACAACCACCATTGGAATATGGAATAGAAGTGGTGAAAGCAAACATCCTCTTCTTGTTTCTAATCTTAGAGAATAAACATTTATTTAATCTTTAATTATTGAAGATGATGTCAGCTGTAGGCATTTTGTAGACATCATTTATCAGATCAAAGAAGCTCATTTCTATTGCTAATTTTCTGGGAATTTTATAAGTGGATGTTAAATTTTGTTGAAAGTTTTTTCACATCTATTGAGATAATCATATACTTTTCCTCCTTTGTGTGTTAATATTTTGAATTACATTGATTTTCAAATCTTGAGCCAACCTTGCCTTCCTGGGGAAAAATGTAGTTGATCGTGGTGTAACACCCTTTTTAGATATTATTGAATTTGGTTTGATAATATTTTGCTGAGGTCTTTTGCATCTATACCCATAAGAGATTATTATAAAGTCTGTGTCTTATTTTGGTATCAAGGCAATGATGGCCTTAAAAAATAAGTTGGGGAGTGTCCCTACATCTTTTACTTCCTGAAAGAGTTTGTGTAGTTTTTGTGCTATTTCTTCCTTTAATTATTGATAGAATTTACTATGGAAGCTATTTGGGCCTTTATTGTAGCTATAAATTAAAGCACTTTAACAGTTTTTAAGGCTGCGCAGATTTTCCACTTTTTCCTTGAATTAGTTTTGATAAATTTTTGTTTTCCAAGTAGTTTGTTTATTTGATCTAACTTGCCAAATCTATTGGCATAAATGTCATCCTAATATTTGTTTATTATTCTTTTAATACCTCTAGGATGTGTAGTGATATCCCTCTTTCATACCCGGTATGGGTAACTTTGTTCTCTCTGTCTCTGTCTCTGTCTCTCACTAGATGTCCCTCAGTATGTGTAGAGTTGATATTTTTGTTGTTTTTGTAAATAGTTTTTGATTTCATTGATTTTCCCTTTTATTCATTTTTTTTTTTACTGAATACAAGAACACTACTAAAACAAGATGACTAAGAAAAGTTGAAAATAAAATGTATGCATAAAAGTATTCCAGACAATTTCAAACAAACAAAAAAGTAAACTTGTTGTCTTAATGTCAGGTAAGATTTAATGTATGACAAAAGGCATTTAATGAGACAAAGAAGGGAACTTTATTGTGATAATCTACAATGAATATTTAACAGTCATGAATAACTATGTGCCAAGTGATACAGATTCAAAACACGGAAAATACCATCTGATACAGACAGAGCTGCATTGGCAGAAGATTTTAATTTATTTCTCAGAAAATTAAAAGGAGGAAAAATAAGTAGAGGTACAAAAGAACTAAATAACAATGTTATATGTAATTAAGTATAAATAGATAAATATCAAACTTGATTCAAAGAAATAGAGCATATATCTTCTTTTCAAGTATTCATAGTACATTAAAAATGACTACGTATTATCACATCAAAAACTAAATAAATTTTAAAAAGTAGAAAGAGTAAAGACAACATTCTCTGCTCAGAGGACAATAAAACTAGAAAATGAAAATCCTGTCACCTGAAAATTAAAAACTCATTTAAAAAACTTGTGATTGAAGAAACTCCCAGCTAAAAATTCAGAATATCTAGAAAATAATAATTATAACACTACCTAGCGGAGCCAATTGTATGCAGCTAAAATAGTACTCAGAGAAAATACCTTTACTTAAGACCTCATATAAATAAAACAGTAAGGATAAAAATAAATTAAGCATCCAACTCAAGAAGTTATAAAAACAAGAAAAAATTGGTTAAATGAGAGCAGAAGAAAGAAATTGACAAAGAAAAAAGAAGACCAAAATTCAGAAAACAAAACATTGTTATAACTAAACAATAAGCCCAAGAACTTTTTAGTAAAACCAACAATGTCAATAACATTAACAAGAAGACAATAAAAGAAATAACATGTTAGCTTACCCAATCAATAAAAAAGAATAGAGAAATAACCTGGCCTTTGGGGGGAATTAAAGAGTCATAAGAGACTACAATGAATAAGAGACTGTAAATGAAAATATAAATGAAGGAAAATACAAATATAATTGATAAGTACATATTACTGAAAATAAATTTAGAAAGATAGAAATTCTAAAGAAACCAATAAGTTTTTGGAGAATATGATGACAAAATGCACCAGGATGAGATAAATCACATAGGAATTCTATTGGATCATTAAATAAAGATAATTTTAAATTCTACAAACTCTTCCTCAGCCTGGAAGAGAGTTGTGATTGGAGGTTCAATCACAAAGCAAGCTTCCACTTGTCTCCTACCATCCTCTGAAATTTGCTTAGTGGGCCTGTTTTATTAATCTCTGTCCACGAAGCAGTCCCATGACTTTGCTGGTCACACCGAAATAGTAAAATATTGCATTAATTTAGCAATTAGAATGTCCACTCTTAAGTAGAATCAATACTCTGATTTTTCTTGTATTCCTCTCTCCTCTAGAAAGGGCTTACTGCTGATAGAAACATGCAGGCAATGATGAGGAGGAGGTCAGTGTCTTTCTATTGTGGCTAGTTCTAGGCCACTAACTTTCTGCAAGTTCTTCTCAGTGTCTGTCTTACCATTCATTTTGGCAGTTGCTATCTCTTACTTTAGGGTCTTGACCAAAATTTTTATTGCTAACATTGTGACATAGAATGATCCAATAAAATTCACTAAATAAATAATTTCAGTGAGAGAAATGCTATGATTATTTGTAAAAATAATAAAAATACATTTGATAAAATTCAGTATCAATTTAACTTTTTTAAAATAAAGTAGGATTGGATAGATGATTTCTCGACTTGATGAAATACGTCTATCTCAACCCCCACACCAGTGAAATAATTAGTGTCTAATAGTGTAGCAGCGTCTACTATCACCACTATTATTTAACGTAGTCTAGAGGTATCAGTCTCAACAATTAGAAGAGAGAAAGAAATGAGAGATATAAAACTGGAAAGAAAAAGGTAAAATAATTATTTTTCTCCACAAATGATATAATATCATACCTGAACAATCCAAAGAATCAAATTAAAATAATTTCTAACAGTAAGAAAATCAGTAATTTTGCTAAGGATTGTTTTTGTATAAAAATAATAACTTAAATCAATAGCCTTTTTAGGTAATTACACAAAAACAAATTTGAAAATATAATTGAGAAAAAAATTCAATAATAGAAAAAGTATAACGTTTAGTAACAAACTTATAAGAAATATAAAAGATATATACAAAGAGTGCTCTAATGTGCTAATGAGATACCCAAAAGTATAAATGAAAAAAGAAAAGGCATTTTTTATTTTTGATTGGGAAAAGATAAAATTACAAAAGCATTATTTTATACAACTTAATCTAAAAACAATTCAATCCCAGTAAAAATACTAACAAATACCTTTTTATAACTGAATAATCTGATTCTAAACTTTATGTGAAAAAAAAGAAGAGTAATAATGAATTGGTTAGATTACAAATGTTTGAACAGTATAAATACTACAGAATTTAAAACAGTTGACAACCTTGCTTGGATAGGCAAATAGATCAATAAGACTAACTAGAGAGTCCAGAAAAAAGATACAATTTACTAACAAAAGATTTTTAGCATATGATGAAAATCATATTGTATTCCATTGGTGAACAGATGAATTATTCACCAAATAAAGCTGGAACAGCTAAATGGGTAACTAAAACAAATTCAAAGATTTAAATACAAAAAGTGAAAGTGTAAATGTACTAGAATAAATCATGAAATATTTTTAAAAACTTCTTTGAGAGTTTTTCTAGAGATAGTATAAAACATTTAAACTATAAAAGAAAGGATGTATAACTTTACATAAAAATAAAAGAAATATGACAAAATAAAATGGGGAAAAATAAATACAATTGACAAAGGATGGATTTTTCTGAGTATAAATAGTTTTCCCAAAAATATATTTCAGAAAAAGACCAATAGCCCAGTACATGTGAGACAAGACCATGAAGAAATAGTATATAGAAGGAGAAATACAAATTACTTTTAAACATATAAAAAGGGTCTAAATTTCACACAATAAAAGAAAAGCAAATTGAAACCGTAAGGAGAAAATGCTCATGTGTAAGATTGGCAGAGACTTTTTCAAAGTTGATAATGCTGTTGGTGAGTGGGCAGAGAAACAAGTACTCATAGTTATTGGTGGAAAGAGAAATTGGTACAATCTGTGGAGGGTGATTTGTAATATCTATCAAAATGAAAAGGTACGTATATGCTTTCACCACCAATATCGCTTCTAGAAATTCATCCTAAAGCAGCGCACAGGTGCAAAATAATCTACACATAAAGATATTTACTTCAGTGATATTTACAATGTCAAAGGCTGGAAATAACCTAATTTTCCAATAATAAAGCACTACTTATTGTAATTATGGTATATCTATGTAGCCATTAAAAAGGGTGAGGAAGTTTTATGTGTATTGATACAGAATGATCTCTAGGATAAATTACTATTTTCTTATACAATCATGTAATATAATTATGACATAATAGCTACCTATTGAACAATGCACACATTGCCACATTATTCATAGTGAGTGGGAGACTACTCTTCTCTGTGTGCCCGTTTGTACATTTTGAATTTTGCAGCACGTGATTAATTTTATCTACTGACAAGTATTTAACTTAAATATATTAAAAATAAAGAACCCGGATGATGATGATGTTGATGAAAGCTACCATATATGGGGTGCCCCAGATTGAGGCTTTCATATATTATCCTCAGTGCTCACAATAAGTATTTAAGACCCATTATATAATCCCCATTTTAAAGATAAGGAAACTGAAGCTCAGAGAGGCTAATTAATGTGCCCAATATTACAGAATCAGTAACCCATTTAGCACTGGGAAATCAGGTCTAACTTCAAAGCCAATGACGACCAAGGTTTGACCAAGTTCAACTGAGCATCACGTTTAACTAAGTTTAAATAGATGTTAACCATTTCTCCACCTCATTGAGCCACATAGCACAACTTTTTCTCTTTAAGTGCCAAGTTTGATATAAATTAGCTAACTTTATTACTATAGTTTGCGATTTTATGTACATGAAATCTTGCTCTCCTGAAAGATCCAATTAAGATTACATAAAGGTTTACGACAGTCCTGTTGTGTAAACGGTTCAACATTCCAACAACAAACTAGATAAACATTTTGCCAATCACTAATTAAAAAGCTGGCTCTAAGTATAATAACCTGGAGTCAGTTTGCATTCACGTTTCTATTAAAGGCTAATGAATACACAGCTAAACCAATTTAGTCAAATTGTTTCTTCATTGTGTTCAAAGTTAAAACTAACAATTCAGCTTTAGCCCTGAGTGTTTTAAATTATTTTTTCCTCCCCTATCGAGTAAAAGTCTAATTAAAAGCTTTTAGTCTTTCACATCGTGCAGGCTGTTAAGTGATATTGTTTAGTCCGCAGGGATTCAATTATTACTTGGCTTTAAAATATACATTTCTACAAGGATTATTTTAACCCACTCTGCCTGGAAGATTTTGTGCTCTAAAATTTAATTTGATTAAATTGTGAAACAAAAGAAAAATTATCTTTGGTGTGAGATTTTAATTTTATTTGGTGTTCAATTTTGACTCAGCCCTAAGACTCATTGACTATTTATTCTAAGTTTCAATTCAAGTGGAGTGGAGATTTGTAAAAAGTATCCAAAACACTATGTAGGGGCCACCCGGTGGTGCAGCAGTTAAGTTCGCGCTTGGCAGCCCAGGGTTCATGGGTTCGGATCCCGGGTACCTGCTGACGCACCGCTTGTCAGCCATGCTGTGGTGGCGTCCCATATAAAGTGGGGGAAGATGGGCACGGATGTTAGCCCAGGGCCAGTCTTCCTCAGCAAAAAGAGGAGGATTGGCAAGGAATGTTAGCTCAGGGCTGGTCTTCCTCGCAAAACACTATGTAGTAGGTGTGAGTTGAACTCTGCACATTCACAAACAGAACTGATTATATCATTTTGCAGAGCCAAGCACAAAATAAAAATGCAGGGTTCCTTATTCAAAAACTAAGAATTTCAATATGGCAACAACAGTGCATTGAACCAAGCACAAGGCCTTTCTGACCCTGGGTCCCCATGTGACTGCACAGGTTGCGTGCCTGTGAAGCCAGCCCTGCTCATACTTGTAGAGTGTAGAAATCTCACATTATGTTATTATTACTTCTTAAATTGAAATGACTCCCCACGTCCCATTCCACTAGACTGACAGATGAGTCCACATTGTTCGAGTTTCCCCAGTCTAGAGGTCGGGGGCCTTACAGACGCTGAAAGTTCCTGGTCTTTAGTCTACATTTGTTGCTACTGAAGTGCTCCTGGTCCAAGTCCACTGTTCTGCCTCTGTTGCTGAAGATACCTGGCTGGCCTGGGAACTAGGTCCCTGGCATTCAACCTTTCTAGTTTCACCAAACTTACAATCCAAATCAATACATTTTGGGAGTGAACAGGGGCCATACCAACCTAAATGGCCTATAATGGGCCTGTCCAGGACAACTGAGCTACTGGGCTACTTAGTCACACTTATGTAGCCATTGACTCCTGAAATCCAGCCACATCTCCAGGCACCATGAAGAACTGGGCTAGGCTTTCCACCCTTAGCAGAACCTGCACACCTCCAGCTTCTCTGTGAGCTGGGGAAACTCTCCTCTCTGCCCTCTGACGTATAAAATCCTAGCATATAGAAGACAATCAATTCAAATTAGTCTGCACTGCCTATTATTTTCTTCCTTTGTCCTTCTAATGAAGTGTTCAGAGATAGTTTTCGTTTTGATTCTTCTAGTTATTTAACTGCCCAGAGAGACAATTGGGCTGTAGGTAGCCACGACTTTTAAATACTGCAAAACCAAAAAAACCCCACTAGTATTGTTGAGGAATGGAATTTTTTTAGGTGTTTTTTTTTTTTTTCATACAACAAATGTATGAATGTAAACTGAAAATGTGAAAAATTTTTTGAGGAAAGTGTTTCTTAAAAAACTTATCCATTTCCCCATTTTCCAGAAACATGTACACTGTATGTAATAGGTTTGTCCTTTAGTTGTGAAGGGTCATCATATGAATTAGAATAGAGCAGTTAAAAACATGCCCTGGGGGCCAGCCCTGTGGCCTAGTGGTTAAGTTCAGTGCACTCCACTTCAGTGCCCCGGGTATGGATCCCAGGCTCAGACCTACACCATTCATCACCAGCCATGCTGTGGTGGTGACCCACATACAAAATAGAGGAGGATTGGCACAGATGTTAGCTCAGGGCCAGTCTTCCTCAAGCAAAAAAAGGAAGATTGCCAACAGATGTTAGCTCAGGGTGAATCTTCCTCAGCAAAAAGAAAACCCACCAAAAAACATATGCTCTGGAGCTAGACTGCCTGGATAGGAATTCTTGCTTAGCTGTGAGACCTTGGACAAGTTACTAAATTCTCTGTGTCTCAGGTCCCTGTCTGTAAAGTGGGGATACTAACAATTCTCATGGCCATAGTGTTATAGTGAGCATTACATGCTAATATATGTGTAAAGTACTTTGAGCAGTGCTGGTCAATAAATGTGAATAACTGCAATTAATACATTGTACTTGATAAAATAACACAGAGACATTAGTGCCTCCAATAAATGATCCCATTTTGAGCTCCTAAATCTGCTTTAAAATAAAAATAATGTGTCAGTGTTTCAAATATCAGACACCACTTCTTACTGTCCTTAATGTGTCCATCATAGCAACGTGTTACTCCTTTTCCCTACACCTCTTCTAGTTTTTGTCTAATCAGGTGTGCCTAATCGTCTGAGTTGTGCCTAAAGTACGAATAGATAGCCTCAGAGTGTGACTGAGAGGCCATCCTAATAGGAAAGCAGATACATTTTATTATATGGCCTTTCCAGACCTTGGTTTTAAGTTGATTAAAGTGTTTTGTTTTGTTTTTTGCTTCTCTCCAGAAGCTTGATCATGCTCTCAACAAATGAGTTGTCTAATTAATGGGCCACTAGTTAAGTGGGCATTATAATATCTCACAAGTTTGTTGTGAAGATGAAATAGTATATTATATACAAACATTTCTCAGAAAACACTATAGTGATATATACATTCAGTGTTTTGTTATTGCTGATTTGCATGTTAATATTATTAGATGTAGGACTCTAAGAAATATTAAACTTATATGTAATATTCACTGCAATCCTTCAAAATTCCAATGGCATTTTTGACAGAAATAGAAAAAAAATCCTAAATTTTGTATGGAACCACAAAAGACCCCACATAGCCAAAGCAATCTTGAGAAAGAACAAAGCTGGAGGCATCACACTTCTTGATTTCAAACTATATTACAAAGCTATGGTAATCAAAACAGCATGATATTGGCATAAAAATAGACATATAGATCAATGGAACAGAATAAAGCCCAGAAATAAATCCGTGCATATATGCTCGATTAATTTTTGATAAAGGAAGCAAGAATACACAATGGGGAAAGAATAGTCTCTTCAATAAATAGTGTTGGGAAAACTGGACAACCACATGCAGAAGAATGAAACTGGGCAAATATCTTATGCCATACACAAAAATTAACTCAAAATGGATTAAAGACTTGAATGTAAGATCTGAAACCATAAAACTCCCAGAATAAAACATAGGGGGTAAGCCACTTAGCAATGGTCTTGGCAGTGGTTTTTTGGATTTGACAGAAAAAGCAAAGGCAACACAAGTGAAAATCAGCAAGTGGGACTACATCAAACTAAAAAGTTTCTGCACAGCAAAAATGAAAAGGCAACCTATGGAATGGGAGAAAATATTTGCAAACCACATATCTGATAAGGCATTAATATCCAAAATATACAAGGAACTCATACAATTCAATAGCAAAAAAACAAATACCCCTGTTAAAAAAATGGCCAAAGGACCTGAATAGACATTTTTCTGAATAAGACAGACAGACTGCCAACAGGTACACAAAACGGTGTTCAACATCACTAACCATCAGGGAAGTGCAAATCAAAACCACGAGATACCACCTCACACCTGTTAGGGTGTCTATTTTAAAAAGCAAAAGATAACAAATGCTGATGAAGACATGGAGAAAAGGGAGTATAAACCATTCATGGGAGTATAAACCGGTACAGCCGCTATGGAAGAGAGTATGGAGGTTCCTCAAGAAAGTAAAAATAGAACCACCATATGATCCAGCAATTCTACTTCTGGGTATATAGCCAAAGGAAATGAAACCAGGAACTCAAAGAGATATCTGTACTCCCGTGTTCATTGTAGCATTATTTACAATAGCCAAGGTATGGAAACAACCTAAGTACCCAAGAATGGATAAATGGATAAAGAAAATGTGGTATATACATATACACAATGAAATATTATTCAGCTTTACAAAAGAAGAAAATCTTATCATTTGCAACCACACGGATGAACCTGGGCATTATGCTAAGTGAAATAAATCAAACCAAGAAAGACAAAAACTACGTGGTATCACTTATATCTTTTTTTTTTTTATTATTTTTTTTCTTTTTTTTTTTTTATTGATGTCTTAGTTTATAACACTGTGGTGTTTTAGTTGTACATTTTTGTTTGTCCATCACCTTGTGGATGTAACCCTTCACCCCTTGTGCCCCCCCCACCCCCCTTCCCCTTGGTAACCACCAATCAGTTCTCTCTGTCCGTGTGTTCACTTATATTCCATATATGAGTGAGTTCATGCAGTGTCTGTCCTTCTCTCTCTGGCTTATTTCACTTAACATAATACCCTCTAGGTCCCTCCATGTTGTTGCAAATGGGACAATTGTGTCTTTTCTTATGGCTGAGTAGTATTCCATTGTATGTATATACCACATCTTCTTTAACCAATCTTCAGTTGAGGGACACTTGGGTTGCTTCCACTTCTTGGCTATAGTGAATAATGCTGCAATGAACATAGGGGTGCATACGCCTCTTGTGATGGTTGATTTCATGTCCATTGGGTAGATGCCCAAGAGTGGTATTGCTGGATCATACGGTATTTCTACTTTTAATTTTTTTTGAGGACTCTCCATACTGTTTTCCATAGAGGCTGCACCAGTTTGCATTCCCACCAGCAGTGAATGAGGGTCCCCGTTTCTCCACAACCTCTCCAGCATTTGTTGTTTTTTGTGTTGGTGATTATAGCCATTCTAACCGGTGTAAGGTCGTTGATGAAATTAAAGGAGAAATCAAAAGCTATCTGGAGACAAATGAAAAGGAAAATACACCATACCAACTCATATGGGATGCAGCAAAAGCAGTCCTGAGAGGGAAATTCATAGCAATGCAAGCTCACCTTAACAAACAAGAAAAATCCCAAATAAATAACCTTAAATTGCAACTAACAGAGTTGGAAAAAGAACAGACAAAGCCCCGAATCAGTAGAAGGAGGGAAATAATAAAAATCAGAGCAGAAATAAATGAAATTGAAACCAAAAAAACAGTAGAAAGGATCAATGAAACAAAGAGCTGGTTCTTTGAGAAGATAAATGAAATTGACAAACCCTTAGCCAGACTCACTAAGAAAAAAAGGGAGAAGACTCAAATAAATAAAATTAGAAATGAAAGAGGAGAAATTACAACAGACACCACAGAAATACAAGGGATTATTAGGGAATACTATGAAAAACTTTACGCCAACAAATTGGACAACCTAGAGGAAATGGACAAATTCTTGGACGCGTACAACCTCCCAAAACTGAATCAAGAAGAAATAGAGAATCTGAACAGACCAATCACAAGTAAAGAGATTGAAACAGCAATCAAAAACCTCCCCAAAAATAAAAGCCCAGGACCAGATGGCTTCCCTGGAGAATTTTATCAAACGTTCAAAGAAGATTTAGCACCTATCCTTCTCAAACTATTCCAAAAAATAGAGGAAGATGGAATACTTCCCAACACATTCTATGAGGCCGACATCATGCTGATACCAAAGCCAGACAAGGACAATACAAGGAAGGAAAACTACAGGCCAATATCGCTGATGAACATAGACGCAAAAATCCTCAACAAAATATTGGCAAACCGAATACAGCAATACATCAAAAAGATCATACACCACGATCAAGTGGGATTTATACCAGGGACACAGGGATGGTTCAACATCCGCAAATCAATCAACGTGATACACCACATTAACAAAATGAAGAATAAAAACCACATGATCATCTCAATCGATGCAGAGAAGGCATTCGACAAGATCCAGCATCCATTTATGAGAAAAACTCTCAACAAAATGGGTATAGAAGGAAAGTACCTCAACATAATAAGGGCCATATATGACAAACCTACAGCAAACATCCTACTCAATGGGGAAAAACTGAAAGCCATTCCTTTGAGGACAGGAACAAGACAAGGGTGCCCACTCTCACCGCTCTTATTCAACATAGTACTGGAAGTTCTGGCCAGAGCAATTAGGCAAGAAAAAGGAATAAAAGGACTCCAAATAGGCAATGAAGAAGTGAAACTCTCACTATTTGCAGATGACATGATCCTATACATAGAAAACCCCAAAAATTCCATCGGAAAGCTACTAGAAACAATCAACAACTACAGTAAAGTGGCAGGGTATAAAATCAACTTACAAAAATCAATTGCATTTCTATACACTAACGATGAACCAACAGAAAGAGAACTCAAAAAGACAATCTCATTTACAATTGCAACAAAGAGAATAAAATATCTGGGAATAAATTTAACCAAGGAGGTAAAAGACCTATACAATGAAAACTATAAGACACTATTGAAAGAAATCGAGGAGGACATAAAGAAATGGAAAAATATTCCATGCACATGGATTGGAAGAATAAATATAGTTAAAATGTCCATTCTACCTAAAGCAATCTACAGATTCAATGCAATCCCAATCAGAATCCCAATGTCATTCTTCACGGTAATAGAACAAAAACTACTGAAATTCGTATGGGGCAACAAAAGAGCCCGAATAGCTAAAGCAATTCTGAAAAAAAAGAACAAAGCTGGAGGCATCACAATCCCTGATTTCAAAGTATACTATAAAGCTACAGTAATCAAAACAGCATGGGACTGGTACAAGAATAGACACACAGATCAATGGAACAGAATTGAAAGCCCAGAAATAAAACCACACATCTATGGACAGCTAATCTTCGACAAAGGAGCAAAGAACATACAATGGAGAGAGGGAAGTCTCTTCAATAAATGGTGCTGGGAAAATTGGACAGCAACATGCAAAAGAATGAAAGTAGACCATCTCCTATCGCCATATACAAAAATCAATTCAAAATGGATCAAAGACCTGAAAGTGAGACCTGAAACTATAAAACTCCTGGAAGAAAATATAGGCAGTACACTAATTGCGATTGGACATAAAGGGATCCTTTCAGATTCCATGTCTACCCAGACAAGGGAAACAAAAGAAAAAATAAACAAGTGGGACCTCATCAGACTAAAGAGCTTCTACAAGGCAAATGAAACCAGGATCAAAATGAATAAACAACCCACCAGCTGGGAGAAAATATTTGCAAATCGTTTGTCTGACAAGGGATTAATCTCAGTAATATACAAAGATCTCATACAACTGAGCAACAAAAAAACAAACAACCCGATCAAAAAATGGGCAGAGGAGATGAACAGACATTTTTCCAAGGAAGAGATACAGATGGCCAATAGACACATGAAAAGATGTTCAACATCACTAATCATCAGGGAAATGCAAATCAAAACGACACTGAGATATCACTTATATCTTAAAAAAAAATCAAACTCAGAAACAGAGGGTAGGAATGAGGTTGCCAGGGGCTGGGGGGTGGGGGAATAAGGAGAGGCTGGTAAAAGGCTACAAACTTTCAGTTATAAGATGAATAAGGTCTAAGGATCTAATGTATAACATGGTGACTTAGTTGATAATACTGTATTGTATAATTGAAATTTCCTAAGAGAGTAGAACTTAAAAAAAAAGTAAATATGTGAGGTGATAGATGTGTTAATTAACTTGATGGAGGGAATCCTCTCACAATGTATATGCATATCAAATCATCACATTGTACACTTTAAATATGTTACAATTTTATTTATCAGTTATACCTCAATATAGCTAGGGGAAAAAAAGGCTGATTCCTCCACTACAATTCCTAAATCCAGTTTTCAGTACACTGGCATTGTCTGAGGAGAGGGCTATAATCCACCGTGTAAAAGGCTGTGCAAAGTGGAGAATAAGAGATTCTCCTGCTGTTTCAGGAAGCTGAGGAAGACTGGAAGCACTGAGAGTTGAGGCAGATGCTTGAACCAGTTTCACCGTGTCTTCTTGACTGCAAAAAAAAATAGCTCTTAATGCTAAAATTAAAGAGTCTTTTTATGGTATAGCCTTGAGGCAAGTACTCTTGGAAATTTTGTAATGAATTGTAGGATATTTGTTACTTATTTGATCATCCTGTTTTTCATGAGACTGAGCATTTGAAAGATTTTATCCCCATGTGAATTGACTCTTCTGACCTTACTTGACGTAATTCAAATATAAATCAAAGCTATATCTTGGAAATTACCAAGTCAGAGAAATCAAGATTATTGGAAATTCTATAAAATAACTTCAATTGTTCCCCCTTTACCCACACCATTTCCCTATTCAGTTTCCTTGACCCAGGCTTCCTTTTTCTTATGTAATCTCTTCTTCAGTTTTTCTCAAAATTCCTAATTATATGAAGAAAGCCAGAAATTCTTAATTTATAGCTTGCATACAATTTACAATCTTATTCAACCACAGCTTACTTTAGCATAATGGATTCTGTGAAGACCGTGTCACCCCTTTACATTCAGATGGTTACAGAAAACTCCCTCCCCAGCCTGAGGGGAGCCCCTCTTCCCTGGAGTTGGCAGGCCCTCAGACAACAACTTACACAACCTTGCTTTCAACATCAAGTCTTAATCACTCACGTTTCTCATTTAAAGCTTGTAATGATAGTAATTAGGTAAAAATGACTTTATTGTGTTTCCTTATCATTGCCAATGTTACCTTAACCAAATTTTCACAGAAAAGGAGAAACACAGAGAATCCTGCAATTTACTCTTAAGGGAATTTTCACCAACCTTAGTTTCAGTTTCAATGAGATGCAACATTCAGATGGAAACCTTTAGGGAGTAGTTAATGGCCAAAATGAATTCCCCTTATTACCCACCAAATTGTCAACTTGCTACATCAGACTATCTGAATAACAGTTAAATTAAAAGTGTAATTGAATGAGATGTCAGTACAGAACAAACTGGTGAAACTTTCTGTTTAAACTCAATTTTCAGTAGTCTGCCAAGTCCTCAAGTCTTCAGAGAGCCATTATTTTGGTGAGAAAAGGTCACATTCATGATTGTCTAGTTAGTTTTCATTTGTATCACTTCAGTCCCTTAAAAGAACTTTGTCTTAAACAATCACTTTCTGTTTTCATATCAGCCCGGTTTTTCCTGGATTTTCCATAATTGCCTTTTCGAAGTGCATCCCTCCCCCGCAGGAAGTCATGGCACCACTTGGAATTCTGAGGTACTTTAGAATCCACAGTAATGTTGTCAGAGGGGAGGGCTTCTAGAAAATAAGAACACTTTTTCAGAGCCACTCCTCTACTATCTTCTCTCTCTCTCTCTTTTTTTTTTATTATTAGTTTGAAATCTGGAAGGGCCTAGAAAATTTCTATCAGCTCACCTAGGGGCCAGTGAAGTTAATGAACTTGTTTAAAGTTCTAGTTCCAGCCAGAGGCAGAGCTGAAACTAGAACACAGGCCTCTATCACTCTTTTCATTAAACCAGCTGTAAGGTTACTGATCAGTAATTTTGCACGTCTACTTCCATGAATTTTTGCTTTTCTCATTGTTCTTCTCTATGCTCTTGTTATTCTTTAGTTCATCAAGACTGATTATTTCTTATTTCACTTACATTCATATTGCTCTTTTCTCTTAAGGTTTTTCTCTTTCAAGACTTTTTGGCTCTTCCTTTTCAAAATATCTGTTGACTAACTGAATGAATGAATTTAATGAATGAATAAATGAGAGAGGAATAGAAGTGGTAGTGCAGTGTCTGGAAATATGTGTGAAAGGCTCAAAGAGAGCAAAGAGCTTGTGTCTTCTTGGATGGTGCTCAGTTTTACATTATGTGAGGGGTAAACTGTGTTTCTTAACATTGCTTTTACTAAGCTAAAAGCTGTTTTCAAGTTGAGCAAAATCACAATTTGCTCCTGTAACAAATTACCACAAAATTAGTGGCTTAAAACAACACAAATTTATCTCACAGTTCTGTGAGTCAGACTACTGAGTGGATTCAGCTTGGTCCTCCACTCTGGGTCTCACAAAGCTAAAGTCAAGGTGTTGGTGGCCTGAGCTCTTATCTGGAGGCTCTGGGTGAGAATCTGCTTTCAGGCTCATTCAGGTTGTTGGCAGAATTCAGGTCTGTGCAACTGTAGGACTGAGGTCCCCATTTCCTTGCTGAATTTCCCTTACCTCCTTAAGGCTGCCTGCACTCCTTGTCACGCCTCTGTCTTCAAGCCAGCAACTGCATGTCGAGTCCTCCTCACACTTTGAATCTCTCTGGCTTCTTCTGCTGCATCTCTTTTGCCTCAACCAGGGAAAGTTTTCTGTTTTTTAAGGGTTCGTGTGATTAGATTGAGCCCACCTAGATAATCCAGGATAATCTATTTTGAAGTCTGTAGCCTTAAATACATCTGAATCCCTTTTGCCACACAATGTAACATTTCCCTATGTTCCAGAGATCAGGATATAGACATTTTTGGGGGACCATTCTGCCTACCACAGCCCCCAAATCTGAATTCTCATAAAGTATACACATCAATAATGTTTAATTCTCATGTCATTGGGAATAATTAGCAAACCTCTGAAAGCATGGAAATTAAAAAAATCACAAAAAAGAAGAATAAAGTTGGAGGACTCACATTTCCTGACTTTGAAACTTAACTGGAAATCCATAGTAATCAAGAGAGTGTGGTAATGGCATAAGAATAGACATACAGACCAATGGAATTGAATAGAGAGACCAGAAATAAACCATCGCATGTATGATCAATTGATTTTTGACAAGAACATTCAGTGGGGAAAGATCAATCTTTTCAACAAATGGTGCTGGCAAAACCAAATATCTCCATGCAAAAGGAGGAAATTGGACCCTTAACTTACACCATACATAAAAATTAACTCAAAGTAAGTCAATGACCCGAACCTAAGAGCTAAAACTATAAACTCTTATAAGAAAACATTGGAGAAAATCTTCATGGTGTTGGATTTGGCAATGACGTGAAGGGTATGACACCAAAAGCACAGGCCACAGAAGAAAAAATAGATAAATTGGACTTCATCAAAATTAAGAATTTTTGTGCCTCAAAAGATACTGTCAAGAAAGTAAAAGACAATTTACTAAATGGGAGAAAATATTTGCAAATTATATATCTGACAAGGGATTGATATTCAGAATATGTAAACAACTCCTAAAACTCAAGAGCAAAAAAAGCAAACAACTCAATTAAAAAATGGGCAAAGGACTTGCATAGACAATTCTTCAAAGAAGATATACAAACAGCCAATAAGCACATGAAGAGATGCTCAATATCATTAGTTATTATGGAAATACAAATCAAAACCACAGTGAGATACCACTTTACATCTACTAGGATGGATATAATTTTAAAAAAAGAAAATAATAAGTGTTGACGAGCATATGGAGAAATTGGAACCCTCGTGCATTGCTGGTGTAAATGAATGTAAAATCATGCAGCCACTGTCAAAAACAGTGGTTTTTCAAAAGGTTAAATATAGAACTACCATATGGTTTAGGAATTCTACTCATAGATATATATCCAAAAAGATTGAAATCAAGGTCTTGAATAGATGTTTTTCTTCACTAATATTCATAGCAGCATTATTCACAATAGTCAAAATGTGCAAACAACAAGTGTCCATCAATGGATAATGGATAAACAAAATGTGGCATATATATTAATGGAATAATATTCAACCATAACAAAGAAGAAAGTCCTGCTGCAAATTTTCCCCTGAACTCAGTCAACTCAATAACAAAAAAACCCAAACAATCCAATTGAAAAATGGGCAGAAGAACTAGACATTTCTCCAAAGAGGACATCAAAATGTCCAACAGTCACATGAAAAGATGCTCAACATCACTAATAAGGGAAATGCAAATCAAAACCACAATGAGATGTCACCTCATACCTATTAGAATGACTATCATCCAGAAGATGAGACAATGAGTCCTGGCCAGGATGTGGTAAAAAGGAAACCTTATACATCGCTGGTGGGAATGTAAATTGGTCCAACCCCTATGGAAAACAATATGGAGGCTCCTCAACAAGTTGAAAATAAATCTACCATACAATCCAGCAATCCTACTTCTGGGTACTTACCCAAAGAAAATGGAAACAGAATTTTGATGAGACATATGCACTCCCATGTTTATTGCAGCATTATTCACAATAGCCAAGATATGGAAACAACTCAAAAGCCATCTATGGATGAATAGATAAAAAATATGTGATACAAATACACAAAAGACTATTAATCAGCCATGAGAAAGGAAGATGTCCTTCCATTTGTGACAATAAGGATAGACCTTGAGCACATTATGCAAAGTGAGATAAGTCAGACAGAGAAAGACAAGTAATGTATGATATCACTTAAATGTGGAACCTAAAAAAGTTAAACCTGTAAAATACAGAGAGTAAAATGATGGTTACCGAGAGGTGGGGGAGGATGAGAATGATGGTGTTTAAGGGTACAAACTTATAATGAATGATAAATAAGCCATAGAGATCTAATGCATAGTATAATGAATATAGAAAATAATATTGTACTATAATTATGTAATATGATAAATATCACTATATTGCCAATCATATTACAATATATAAATGTATCAATGATAACATGCTGTACACCATAAACTTACACAGTGTTAGACATCAAGTTTGTTCAATAAAAGAAAATGCTTATTGGATGACAGAAAAAAAATTCCCTGTGAGCACTGCTTTTTCTGAATCCCATAAGTTTTGGTATGTTGCATTTTCATTTTCATTTGTCTTTAAGTATTTTCTAATTTTTCTTCTGATTTCTTCTTTGACCTTTTGGTTGTTTAAAAGTATGCTGTTTAATTCCATATATTTGTGAATTTTCCTGTTTTCCTTCCATTATTGATTTCTAACTTCATTCTATTTGTGGTCAGAAAACATATTTTGTATGACTTCAGTCTTTTTTTATTTTTTAAGACTTGTTTCATGGCCTAACATATGGTCTATCCTAGAGAATGTTCCATGTGCACTTGAGAAGAATGTGATTTCTGCTGTTGTTTGGGTGAAGTTTTCTGTATATGTCTAGTAGCTCTAGTTGTTTGTTGTTGTTATTCACGTCCTCTCTTTCTCCTGTCAGATTGATCTACTCATTATTGAAAGTGGGGTTGCATAGATATTTTTCTTAAAATATTTATGGGTGATTCTTGTGTGTAACCAGGCTTGAGGCAAAAATATGTGAATGATTTGAAAGTGTAGTTAGGGGCAAAGCCTTTCTTATGGAGCCATAAATGTTTTATGTCATTTGCCTTTGTCCAGAATGGGATGTTTTCTTACTTAAACATAGGATTTACTGAATGGTGTATTTGTACAGTAGTACAATCCATTGGAATTAATTTTTTAGTGGGTAAAATCTTACTAGTACCTATTAAACAGGGAACTGGATTGATTGATTATTTTTCTTAGATAAAGAAATAGATTCATGATTAAAAAGACAGTGATTGTATATTCATTACTAGAATCAGGCAATTGGAGCTGGAAGTCTCAATGATATATTAAAATTGCTTCAGCATGAGGAGAATGTAATTTTGACCTTTGGTCTTCCCAAGAGATGGTTCTTTTTAGCTTGTCTAGCGTCCCTCTATGGTCTCTTATACTTAGGCTTGTTCCTCTTATTTTCTACTAAACCTGATTCTCAGACCATTGGCTTCATTGTATAAGTTAATATTAATAATAATTTGCATATTTTATAACCTTATGATATCATGTAATGTGATATTCAAATCTACAAGACTTCATATTAAATCCTGTTTCTGTAACTTAACTGCTATGTGACCTTGGTAAGTCACTTAGTGTCTCAGTTTAAATCTTAGAAACTGAAAATTTTCTTCATGTTAAAAATGAAAGAGTAGGTGTTTTCACTGTCAAAGACTAAGTTCTTACTTCCAAAGATGAAACTAAAGGTATGATTTATTAATGGATTGTTCTCCAAAAAAGATATTTCAATTCATTCTTAGATCTTATCAGCCTAGGAGAGATCTCTAAAATTGGTATCAAATCTACAGTAAGTTCCCTGGGTTCTCTGACTCATGAAAGAAATTTTTACATTGTAAATATATATGGCTATCCCTTTGAATGAGAATTCTAAATTCTTCCTTTTGTGGCTAATTTCTCAATCAACAAGGAATGTTTTGTTGTGTTTCTAAATATACAGGATAGATTATTCAAACTGCAATACAAATTGAAGAAGGTGAAAACACTGCACGTTTGCAATCCAGGAAATATGATGAATTAGGTAAAAATAGTTCATGTATAAGTGAGGAAATGTAATAAAATGTCAATATTCAATTCCTCCCCATTGTTTAGCCCTTAATTTTAGGAAATGTTTAATAAAATTTTTATTTACTTTTGTAATATATAAATCAGTCACCCAAAAGATAAAGGTTTTATTTTTTCTTAAATAACATTAGTTTGAAAAATTTAAAGGATAGCCTTTTGATTCATTTTATATTCTACTTGTATGTCTTAACTTAAGCCTGGAATATTATTTTATATAATAAATAACCAGCAATGGTCAGACATGTTTAAATATAGCTGAGGGCTGGAAGAGAGCATATTCTAGAGTAGGACTAGAATGTGCATTTCATTGTGGAGCTTGAGATCTGAGGGCTCAAGGAGGGGGACGTTAGTGGAATTTGGTGAAAGCCAGTGATTGGAACAGATCAAATTATTGGCAATAACTAGAAAATAACTATTACAGTAAAGTCCGAGGGAGAGGAATAATAGAAATAAATCTGTGCCTGGGAGAATAGGGCCAGGGGCATAGGGAGGGTTAGGGATAGTTTCTGAAGTTAGAATACATTGACTGAAGTAGGGTTGGAAATGTTGATAAGCCTATCAAGACTTGATATGCATAGGAAATGTTGATAATCCAAGATTACAAAAATTTACACCAAAGTTTTCTAAGAGTTTTATACTTTGCGCTCTTATATTTAGATCTCTGATCTGAGTTAATTTTCTTTTTGAGACAGTTGATTTTTAGTATTTTCTTTAAAAAATACAAAAGAAATTAACTCCTTAGGTCAATACAACTCAGGGAAAGATGATATTTTGAGTGAACTTTTGTATATGGTGTGAGGCAGGGGGTCCAAATTTATTCTTTTGCATCTATAATATCCAGTTGTCCTACCACCATTTGTTGAAAAGACTATTCTTTCCCTACTGAATGGTAATGACACCCTTGTCAAAAATCAATTGACCATAATTGTATGGGTTTATTTCTGGATTTTCAATACTATTCCTTTGGTCTATCTATCTATCTTTATGCCAACACCACACTCTCTTGTATAGTATACCTTTAGGGCTTGAAATTGGGAAGTGCGAATTCTCCAACTTTGCGTTTCTTTTTCAATATTGTTTTGGCTATTTGGGGCCCCTTGCATTTTCATAACAATTTTAGGATCAGCTTGTTTATTTTTGTAAAAAAGACAGTTGGAATTTTAATAAGGATTGTATTGAATCTGTAGATTCAATTTGGGGAATCTTGCCTTCTTAACAATAATGTCTTCCAATTCATGAACATAGAATGTTTTCCATTTATTCAGATTTTGTTTAATTTCTTTTAATTATATTTTGTAGTTTTCAGTGTACAAAGCTTGTGCTTCTTTGGTTAAATTTAGTACAAAGTACTTTATTTTTTTCAAAGCTATTTTAAATGGAATTGTTTTCTTAATGTCACTTTCAGATTGTTCATTGGTAGTGTATAGAAATACAGCTAGTTTTTGTATGTTGATCTTTTGTATTCTGCAAACTTGCTGAACTTGTTTATTATTTAGGGAGTTTTGTTTTGTGAACTCTTTAGCGTTTTGTATATATAATATCATGTCATGTGCAAATAAAAAGTTTTTCCTTTCTAATATGGTTGGCTTTAATTTTATTTTTCGTGTTTAATTGCCTTGGCTAGAACTTTCAGTACAACGTTGAATGGAAGTGGCAAGAGTGGACATTCTTATCTTGTTGCTAATCTTAGGGTGAAAGATTTCAGTCTTTCACTGTTGAGTTAGCTGTGAGTTTTGCATAGATGGCCTATATCACGTTGAGAAAGTTCCCTTCTATTCTTATTTTTTGAGTGTTTTTATGATCAAAGAGTATTGGATTTTGTCAAATGCTTTTTCTGTGTTCATTGAGGTGATTATTCATTTTTCTTTTTCATTCTAGTAACGTGGAGTATTATGTTAAGTGATTTTCATGCATTGACTTAACCTTGTATTCCTGCAATAAATTTCTCTTGGACATGGTGTATTATCTTTTTATGTGATGCTGGATTTGGTTTGCCAGTATTTTGTTGAGGAGTTTGCATCTATACTGATAAGGGATATTGATCTGTAATTTTCTTATAATGTCTTTGATTTTGGAATCTGGTTTTGGAACTGCCCTCAGAATAAGGTAGTAGGTGTTCCCTCTTCTTCTATTTTTTGATACGGTTTTTGAAGGATTGGTGTTAATTTTTATTTAAACATTTGGTAGAATTTATCAGTAGGCCATCTGGTCCCGGACTTTACTTTGTGGGATTTTTAAAAATTACTATCTGTAAGAGAAATAAATTCACTGGACAAGAAGAACAGACAGAAGTTGATTTTGTTCTGATACTGGTGCCAACAATAGGGGAGAGAGCACAGAGCAAGTCTGGATACCCAGCTCTGCCAAGATGAAGGGCTGGAGAGTTTTTAAGAGCTATGGTATTATTGGGGGATCGTAGACTATCTGTGCTTGCTAATTGACCTTATCCAAAGAAAAAGTAAATTTTCTCTTATCTTTAAGATAAGAAATGGTTTTACGACCTGGAGCAAGGCACCCTCCTCCCCCCAAATTTAGGCATCCATCTTCCCACAGAAACTGGGAGATAGGTGCGCTATCTTTCTTGATAATTACATTTCAAAGCAGTGGTTCCCAGGTCTTTGAGAAAGACATTTCTGGGTTATAAAACTTCTAAGAGGCTGGGAGAAGATTTACATCTCAAAGGGGTGGAGAGAATTTACAATTGCAAATTTTCTAAAGTAAATGCTCTAAGTAAAGGGAGATCAGGGGTCTACTGTGAAAGAAGCCTGTCTAAAGTTCAGTGAAATAAATCAGAAGGAGAAAGACAAATACTGTTTTGTTTCACCCCTGTGTGGAATCTAAACCAAACCAAACCAACCAACCAAACAGGACAAACTCATAGATACAGAGAACAGATCAGTGATTACCAGAGGGGAAAGGGGGTTGAGGGTGGATGAAAGGGATGAAGGGGGTCAACTGTAGGGTGATGGATGATAACTAAATTTTTAGGGGTGATTGCTTGCTAGTGTATACAGATATCAAATTATAATGTTGTACACCCGAAACTTATATAATAAAAAAGCAATAGTAATAAAGTTTAGTGAAGCTGAGGGAAATGTTAAGACCATCTTGGTCCTAACTTCAACTCTTTTTTTTGTTATCAGTCTATTCAGATTTTGTATTCCTTCCTGAGTCATTTCTGGTAGTTTGTGTCTTTCTAGGAATTTGCCCATTTTATCTAGGTGATCTCAATTTGGGGATACAATTGTTCATTTTATTCCCTTATAATTCTTTTCAAGTAATAGAATAAATTTCAAGTAATAGAATAAATCTGGTCACTGTTTCTCTCAAGGCACAAGTTCATAGATTTTATTGACTTTAAACAAATGGACAGCCAGTTATTTCTCCAGGAAAAATGGATGTATTCAGGATCAGCAAAGAATTGCAATTTGGGGTCTACAACCATGGTGAGCCACATGCAAGTTCTGAGTGGCAAGGGGAGAAGAAACTTATAGAGGAGAAGAGGAAGTTGGGAGGGCTATTGTAAACAAAGAGTCCATTGGATGATACAAGGAATTCAAAGTGCAGTGGCTTTTCATTTGTTGAGTCGTGGTAGTCTCTCATTGGCTGAACTTCTTGTTGGTCAAGCATAGGAAGTCTTTCTTCTTCCTCTTGGGCTCTGCTATTGATGTCGGGCATGAGAGCTCCTCCCTTTGGCTTTCCAACTCCATTTTAATGAGGTTTCTGTTATTAGTGTCCACGTTTTCCCCTTTGATTGAAATCTTTCTCTGAAAGCATTGCTGATCAAGAGACAGGTTTTTCCAGTTTCATCAGCCTTTTGCCCCTTGATGCCAGGAAGGACCTTTCCTGGGTGTAGTGTTCCACATCAGAGGGAAAGGACACAGATTGAAAACCTACTGTGGCCATAGATTAACAAGGAGGAAGAACTCTCAGGCATTTTTCTTTTGTAAAGTCCATATGTTATCAAGATCATAGCTACTGGAGATCAAGATCAAAGATTTGACAGACAAACTTCCAATAGGCCTGGCCCAGACATCTTGGCAAAGATGTCTCATTAAATGTCACCTTCTTCAATTCCAGGAAATCTTTACTAAGTCAACAGATGATGTACGGGTTCAGTCAGGGTTTGGTACTTTCTTTAGGTGTGTCATGTAATCCAAACGTCTATTCCCTGGAGTTTGGTGGCACAGAGGTTAGTCAGCAGTACCTGATAGGGGCCTTTCCAGTGAGGTTGAAGAGCATCCTTCTGGAGGTGTCTTTTCCAATAGACAAAATCTCCGGGTTGCCAAGTGTGATGCTTAAGGTCTCTATCTCCTGTGAGCATGCTGTGAAAAGATTACCAAAACATGGTTATTTTCAATAGAAGCAACTAGGCCTTTGCAATATTGGAGTATATCTCCTTTATCAGCTGTGGGTCTAAAGAGGCAGGAGTCAAGTGCATTGGACGTCCTGTGAACTATCTCAATGGGTGAGAGTTTATGAGTTCCAAAGGGAGTGGATCTGAGATTAAGAAGGACCAATGGCAATGCTTTTGGCCAAGGTATTTGGAAAGTCTCTATAAATTTTGTCAGTTGAGGCTTAATAATGCCATTAGTGCATTTGACTAAACCAGAGAATTGAGGGTGGTAAGCACAGTGAAAGTGTTACAAAACCAGCCAAACAGTACAGACTTGTCAAAGTACCTGACCCGTAAAATGGGTTCCTTGGTCACTATGAAGTTCAAGAGGAATTCTCCAGGTAAGAATAATCCTTTCCAGTAGCCTGTCTGCAAGGGAAGGCTTCAGTCCAGTGAGAAAATATACGAACAATGCCTAAAACATATTTATACCCATGAGATGGTGGAAATTGTATGATGTCCATTAGCCAAACCTCGAATGGCCCATTAGGCAGTTTAAAATGTCTGGGAGCAGTACAAACAGACTCCTGGGTTGTATTTTGGACAAGTGGGACAAGTGAGGTAGGCACTTTTTGGGGTCTTGTTAATATTTCTCCACCAATATTGATTCATGAATGCTATCATGTTGTCAGTAGACCAATGGTTTAATGCATGTGCAGTGGCTAGGAGTGGGAACTTGAGAGTCTCTGGTAGGACTAGGTTGTTATTTGGTCCAAACCTAAGTTTTCTCTTTTTATCATACCAACAATTATTGAATTTCAACTCTTCTTTTTCCTTTTCTGAGGCTAATTGTTGGGCTTCTCTAGTCAGTTTTTCTTAGTTATCATTTGGGATAATATTCCTTCAGACCATGACAGAGGTTTGGCTGTTTTTGGTTCCTTTAGGGGCTGCATTCCTTTTGAAAATGTCAGCAAGGTGATTTCCTTTAGCTTTCAGAGAGTCAAGTTTAGCATGCCCTGGGATCTTAATAATAGCTAAAGCAGGAGGTAAAAGTATAGTATCCAATAATTCCTGAAATTAGGGGCCATTTTAAATTTTATTTCCCCTGGAAGTAAGGAAGCCATGTTGCTTCCACAACATTCCAAAATCATGAGCTACTGTGAAAGCACATCTGCTATCAGTATAAATATTGGCAGTTTTTCCCTTGGCTAAAGTATAAGCCAGCCGGTTGGGTTGAAGTAGCCATAGGGAAAGGTGTTACCTCAACAATATCAAAAGAAGTTGCAATAGCACACCCAGCACAGTATTTACCATTGTCATCCTTTAAATAAAAAACATCAGTAAACCATGAGAAGGCAGCATTACCCAAAAGAGTTTCCTGCAGATCATCACGATGAGTTGGGAAGTGATCCACTATCATTAAGCAGTTATAAAGGACTTTGTTGGTAATGAAGGGGAGGAGAGTAGCAGGGTTAAGGTTACTACAATGTAAAAGAGTTATGTGAGGAGCAGTTAACAAAAGGATTTCATAGGAGGTGAGGCAGCTGCCTGAAAAACGTTGAGTGTGATGAGAACTCAGGAGAACTTCCACAGCATGAGGTACAAAAATGGTTAAGGGGATCTCACAATTATTTTCTTGGTTGTCTTAACCAAAAGGGCAGTGGCAGTAATGGCTCTAAGGCAAGGGGGGTAACTCTGTGCTGCAGGGTCCAGTTGCTGATTGTAATACCCTATGGGTCGATAGTAGTCCCCGTGTTTTGGGGTGAGTACCCTGAGGGCAATCCCTTCCTTTTCATATACAAAAACGAAAAAGGGAATCTGATAATTGGGATGTCCAAGGGCGGATGGGTTCATCAAACTCTCCTTTAAGGCTTTAAAGGCTATGTCATCCTGTTCTTACCATAAAATTGAGTTGGGATTGTTGTTCTTTAATAAAACATACAGAATTTTGGCCATAAGAGATAAATTTGAAATCCAACTTTGGCAATAGCAAACTAGCCCAAGAAAACTTCTCAGTCAGCGCTTAGTACTGGGTTTTGGGAAACTTAGGACATCGTGAAGACTGTCTGGATCTAGGTGTAGCCCTTGTTCTGATATCAGATGTCCTAAATATTGAACCTGGGCTTGGGCAAACTGCAATTTTTCCTTGATGACTTTATCTCCCTTTAAGGTTAAAGACTTTAGCAAGTGAATGCTGTCTTCTTGTGAGGAGACTTGGGAGGAGGAGCAAAGAAGCAAATCATCCACATATTGCAACAAAGTAGAACCCCTAGAGAACTTTATGTCATCCAGGTCAGCCTTCAGGATTTGAGAGAAATAAGAACTCTCAGTAAACCCTGAGGCATTATTGTCCAGGGGAATTGTTTTCCCTCCCAAGTGAAGGCAGAGAAATACTGACTAGCTTCATCAACTGGAATACTAAGGAAGGCACTGCATAAATCACTTATAGGAAAGAATTTACTTCCAGCGGGAATTGATGTTAGTAGCATTGAGGGTTAGGGATAGCAGGGTGTTGAGGGATAATGATGTTGTTTATTGCTCAGTGGTCCTGGACAAACCTCCACCCTCAGCTCTTAGGTTTTCTCACAGGTAAAATAGGAGTATTACAGGGATTGGTATGAGGGATAATGAGGCCCTGAGTCATGTAATCCCCTCTTATGGGCTTTATACCTTGAAGGGCTTCTTTACTTATAGGATGTTGACTAATTCTGGGGAGAGGTTTTGAGGGATCTACTGAACATTTATGGGAGGAGTGCTATGAATTTTACCAATATCAGTTGAAGATTTTGCCCATAATGAGGGTGGTAGCTGAGTCAACAGGAACAGATGATCAGTGTTTCCAGAATCAGCTCTAGTACCAGCAGGGACAAAGCAAATGAGATATTAAAGGGTCATTTACTTCACTTGATTGGCTGTTTTGATGGCTATTGTCAAATTCTAGAATTATTTCCTCCTTTCAGGAGAAAGAAATTCTGTCATGATATTTTTCTAAGAAGTCTCAGCCTAACAGATGGATAGAGGTAGAGGACCTGAGGAGAAAAGGGTGTGTATCTCTCAAAGGGCCTCAACAAAAAGGAATAGGTTAGGAGACAGAAACTTTTTGAGGTTTATTAGCGATCTCCACTATTTGAACTGTTATAACACTCCAAGGCAGGGGCTGCTTTATAGCAGTGGAGTTGAGCACCAAGAGGGCGGCTTCTGTGTCAATTAGGACAGAAAGACATTTATCTCTAATCTGGGAAAATGTTTCTCTAAGCTGATTAAAAGGAAGGATTGGGAAGAGCCCCTGTAGTTCCTCGGAGCTCTGTCATTGGGAATTTGGAGGACATTGGACAGGTTGGTTAGATGGCTGAAGGTACCTGAAGTTCTTAAATTTGTAACAATCTCCCTTTTAATGTCCTGGTTCTTTGCAATAATAACAGAAACTAGGAGATTTTTAAATATTATTTAGGGGGACTTCATTTGCTGGAGTTGGAGATTAGGAATTTTAGCAGTCTTTTTTTTAGATGACTCATCTAGAGTGCAAGAGTGTTGGTTTGCCAGATTAACTAAAGCTAGAGTTGACGTAGTTTCCCATTCCATCCTGGTCCTTTTTACTAGAAGGGAAAGGTCCCAGTTCAGCCCATTAATAAACATAGAGTTAAAGGCTTCTTGGGTGGAATGAACATCCAAGTTGACTTATAAAATCAACTATCTATAAGTCAGAGAAAACGAGGTTGATAAGTTTGAATGACTATATTCAATTCCTCAGCAAGTCTGTGAGGGTCTTCAGTTACTTTGGGAAGATCTTTGACTTTGGCTTGGAGTTCAGCTTTAGTCCAGCAAATATAAGAAATTAAGGGTTTAGCCTTTGGATCCTCAGAAGGCTTAATTTTAAAGGAACAGGTTCTGACAGTTCCAGAGGAAGAAGGAGTGGTGATACATGTGAGGAAAAGTGGAAGTTTGGTGAGAGAGGATGGGGAGCTGAAGGTGTAGATGGTGTAGAAGGGAAGGAGGAAGATGGCACCGAAAGTGGGGCCTAAGGCAAAGAAACTGAGGAAGAGGTTCACGAGGCTTTGGCAGCCATTTTATCTTTCTTTAGTTATTTGTCTCAGTTAATCTTAAAATTTTATTTTACAAAGAGGTAATTTGAGACTCCTGATAATGTTTGGAAGTCAAAATACCATTTGAAATAGGCATTTCATTCAGTTTTGGAAATTCAGAGCTATGATTGTCCAATTCGGTTTAAAGAAAAGTAAACTTGGGGAGTTCAAAAGTTCCCCACAGTGGCCGTTGGTATTCTAAATTACTTTTGGTTAAGTCAGTCCATTTAATTAGAAATGCCCATGAGGAATGACCGTGGTTTTTAAACATAAAGTCTGCTGGGGTCGCTGTGGAGGGGTGCCCTCAAAATATTTACATAACTGAGATCCCATTTCTTAGAGGTTTTTCTCTAGTGCAAAAGAATAATTCTCAAACAGCTTACAGGCCAAATATTAGGCAGTTCTAATAGGAACAGTCCAATTATAGTAAGGTGGACTGAAAGTTGAATCAATGAAGTTCTAATGGAACAGCCTACTCCCAAGGGAATTCGACTGAAGTGCCAGCTCAGTTCCAAGTAGGAATAATCTGGTTCCAAAGGAATTGCACTGAAGACTTAGCACAGTTCCAATAGAAAGAGTCTGATTTCAAAAGAATCAGGTCAAGTGCCAATTGAGTACTCAGAGATAAACAAGGCCTTAACCAGAAAATGACGAAGCCTTAAAATAGATCTTGAATAAAGCCTGGACAGCCTCAAATGCAAGGAAAGCAGAAGCTAGGATCTGGGAGAAAAAACTTACATTCAAATTCCAGAGTCGGTGAGAAAAGCAGTGAGCTCAATGGGCTCTGTTATGGGTACTACACCTGTTTGCTCACTAGCCTCAGAGTCCTTGGGAGGCTTCTCTGGATCCCCATATGGGCCACCAAAATGTTGACCTTAAACCAACAGAAAGCCAGTTATTTCTCCAGCAAAAATGGATTTATTCAGGATCAGCAAAGAATTGCAATTTGGGGTCTGCAACCAGGGCAAGCCACTGCAAGTCCCCAGCAGCAAGGGGAGGAGAAACTCTTACAGAGGGAAAGAGGAAGTTGGGAGGGCTATTGTAAACTGAGTCCATTGGAGGAGACTGAAACTTCGAAGTTGTAGTGGCTTTTCATTGGCTGAGTTGTAACAGTCTCTCATTGCCTGAGCTTCTTGATGGTGAAGAAAAGGAAGTCTTTTCTTCCTGTTGGGCTCTCTGTTGATGTAAGGTGTGAGAACTCCCCCTTTTGACTTCTGGACTCCATTTTAATGAGGTTTCTGCTTATTAATTTCCACAGTTTTTAATGACTGATTTAATGGTTAGTTTCATTCATGTTTCTCTTTCATTTTGATTCAGTTTTAGTAAGTTATTTTTCTAGAAAACTATTTATTTTATTTACAGTTTCACATTTATCAGCATGAAGTCTTTAATAGTATTTTTTATATTTAAAATCTTTGCTTTATCTGTAGTTATGATTCTTTTATCATTGTTAATATTGTTTTTTCTTGATAAATCTTGGCATACATTTGTCAATTTCTTTAGACTTCAAAAAAGAGCCATATTTTGGATTTGCTGATTCTTTCTAATTTATAATATTTAGTGTCATATTTATTTCATTCTCTATATATTCTTTGAATTTAGTCTATTGTATTTTTCTAACTTCATAAGTATAACCCTTAACTCAATAACTTTTATTCTCTCTCACTTTTTTCTCTAAGCAGTTAAGCCTATAAGTAACCCTTTAATGAACACTTAACCTGCATACCATAGTCTTGCTATGTAGTAAGTTTATCATTCTTTTCCAAGTGTTGTCTAATTTCCATTACAATCTCTTTCTTTTTTTGCTCATAAATTATTTAGAAGTGTTGTTACTTTTAATTTCCAATATCTTTCTCATCTGGTACTTGCTATTTACTTATTCCTCCAAGTTTATTCCTCTTGTGAAAGTTTCTCCGCTCTACAGAAGTAGATATCCTAACTCTTCTGCTCTCATTGGGCTCCTGATCATCTTTGTGATTCCTCCAGTTTAGACAGTTTTACACAGGTGTTAAGACCTGTGTCCATGTGCAAACATTTCCCTATCTTCCACTGTGCCTCAGTGCTTGACTTTCCCTCCTCACTCTCCAATCTTTTTGGTTACTGGTTTCCAAATTTCCTGCTCTTATTCCACATATTCTCCCATGAACATAAGATTATTTCTTTGGACTACTTTAAATTCTAGCCCTCCCCTACTTCTTCCCTATGTACATAGGAACAGTCCTAGGATTTCCTACCAATGGATAGGAGGTTGGCTTGCAGAGGTCAGCTATTAGCAGCTTTACAGGAATTTTCCAGTTCTGTAGATTTCCTTTCTAGCAGCTCTTCCCACCTTAACTCTGGCCTCAAAGTGTCGCCTTTTCTAGTCTGTGGAGTCAGAAGCAGTGGTGACTCTCTTAACTTTTCCTTTGTCTTAGCTGAACACCAAGTGGAATACTCAACTCTGATCTCTGTTGTGTTGACTCCTTTCCTCGTCTTCAAAGTGTATATTTAAAGGCAATTGGGGTTTATATTCATCAAGTACTAAAAAAGTCATGTACCAGATTTATTGTCTGTTTTCTTCACAGGTACTCTTCCCTGTCATGTTTAAGAGAATTTAGTTATCTCTCTCTTTTTGAGTGGTCATCTTGGAAAAAATAAAAGGCTAGCCCTTGATTCCTTGCTCCAGCAAACTCAAGTAGTTCTTATGCAAAAAGATTTTTAAATTTCACTTCTGATTAGAGACCATATGCTGAGAAATAACTCTCACAGAGTAAGGTCTGTGAACCCTTTCTTTAGTTAAGTACCAACCTATTGGGTTTTCCTCCAGACTTCCTCACCAATAGAGGAGGTATTGATTTGTATGGTGCCATGTGTTTATGGTTACCTAAGGCACTGCCTTGACAAGAAAGCTGAGGATACTTCTGGATCATAATTCCTTCAGGGCTATATTCTAACCCAAATTCTACTAACTCCCTCTAGGGGAATATTTTTAATGGCCTGAAAACAAAGAAGCTGGAAAGTGCCTCTGCATCTTTGTTGCTGGGACTTAGTGTGAGATAAAACAGTGAAATTATAGTCAGCTGGTGTGGTCATCCACCACTGTCACTTGGTAATATAGAATTTGGCCCTAGTACGTGGGTTTGTGGGTAGATTATGGTCAGTCACATGCATGTTCCTTGTTAGTGATGACTACTTTTAACAAATGTCCTAATCTGTGAATAAGATATAGCCTTTCACTTTCAGTCAGATGGGCTCATAAAAGCTTTTGGCCTTTATTGCTTATTCTTTGTTTTAGGATAGCTCAATCCCTTAACCCCCAAAGCCAGGACCTGAGTAAATAAGAAATTGCAGAGCATGATCAGCAGAGGCTAAGGCAAGGCTCACATGAGGCCATATATCAGATCCTGAAAGTCTGTTCGTAACCCAGACTTCTAGGAAAACATGGAAGGCTGCAGGTAAACTGGGCATCCAGTTGTCTAGTGGGTTTCTCCTGATTTGTTTTACTTTTCCTGACTGTATATTTATAAAACAGAGTTAGATCACTGAGCAGTTTAGTAATCTGGGAGAAGTTCTTTACAAAACTATAGTAACCCTCTAAGCCCCCAGTGATTTTTATTTCTTTGTAATTGGTACGGCATTACCAACTGGTGTTAGCTGGTAACTTTCCAGCACTGGTGCTCACTCTGTGCTCGAACACCCTGTGCCCAACAGATTTGAGAAAAGTTGGGAAGAAATGGGAACTGGTAATTCCAAATCTGTCCTCCCCAAACTGTTCAGTAGTTTAAGAAGTAGTTACTCATGTTTCTTCCAAGTCCTGCAGAAAATAATTATTTCATTTAATTAAAGCAACACTTTGGCTAATTGGTATCCCTAATTACCTTTTTTTGTTAATCAACAAAAAGTGACAGTTGTCCCTGAAATACCTTGGACTTTACTTTCAAATTGATAGAATCCCACAAAGCATAGGACAGAAGACCTTTGTTCTCATAAATTATGGATATTTTCCTAAGTATTTTGAAGTGGAAAGGAAGAAAGAGGAAGTTCTTTGAAGATAAATGGAAAGGCAGAAAGATTATGAGTGTGTGTGTGTGGTGTGTGTGAGTGAGAGAGAGAGAGATTGGATTCTAAGAGAGTGGGGAAAAAGAAAAGCAGGAAAATTCCAAGATTAGGTAATCCTCACTTCCTAAGAGTGGCCCACAGAGGGGGCAAAGACCGCAGAAGCCTGCATAGCGTTTCTGAGTCAGCTGGACCCTAGGCACAGGGACTCACTGCTTCAGTAAAGATTCCTGTGCTCTACATGTGACAACAAGAAGCAAATATGCCAGATCTGAATGGGCTGTGATTGCTGGGACAAAGGGCTTTCAGTGATAAGCCAGGAGCAGTCACTGGAGAGGAGTCTGTGAAGCCCTGATGCTATGTAAGTCCCTGGAAACTTTGCATATCCCTGGGGCGTGGCGGGGGGGGGGTGGTGAGGAGCAAAAGAATGGAGATATTAGCCAAAATTAGTTGATCAAAAAAAAAAATGAATGCTTCAGTTTTTGCTTACTTGAGATTTTCATCAAGATTCCTATCTGCTGAAGAATGGTAAAATTTATATACTAGAAAAGATCACAGAAACTGCTGACACCAGTATCTTTATAAATTAGGCCTACTTGCTTATTGGCTGGCAATAAGTGAGTCGCCGATTCCTAAAATTTATGTATTCCTCAACTTCCTGGTGTTTTAGTTAGCTCTGAACATGAATGATGACATAAATAAGCCTTTGTTTTGTCAATTACATTAAAATTTCATTAAAATGTCTCCATCCTCAACCACTATTTTGGGGATCAACTTGGCAATATCTATTAAAGTTGAAAATACAAATAAACCAACAATAGCCATGAACCAACAATTCTACTTCTAAGCATATACTCTAGAGGGACAGTTGAATATGTGCAGAGGAGACTGATACAAATATGCTCATTGCAGCACTGCTTCCCCCCCAAAAAAACTGGGGGCAATTTTAATATCCATTAATATGAAAATAAATTGTGGTATATTTATGAAATGACATATGTAGCAGTTCAAGTACTTGGACTCTATTCATATGCACCAATAAGGACAAATTTCAAAAGGATGATATTGAGTGGAAAAAGCAAATTACATAGTGTCACCATTTATTTAAACTTTTTAAATGCATAAAACAATGCCACATTTTTTATGGATTGTTGAATATATAGAAAACATTAAAAATAAAACACTGAGATGGATAGGATATAGAGCAATTCCATGAGAGTTTGCCTCTACTGAGAGAGAGAGGAAAATGTAACTGTAGATTGAACACTAAGGGGACTACAGCTCTATCGGAAATGCTTTGTTAAATTAAAAAACATATGTGGCAAATAAGATAAAATGTCAACATCTGTTATTTATTTATTACTTCTGGATGGTAGCTTAGTGTTTGTTACAATGTTTTCTGCCCTGTATTTCAGGATTTTATATAATTTTTTAAAAAGTTATTCCCCTTCCTCACTCACGTACAGCAATTCAATACAAGCTTTCTAATCATTCTTTAATTCCTTCATTAGATATTTATTGAACGTCTTTTATATCTTAGAGTTCAAGAGGCTTAAGATCTCCTTTGTTAAACATGCATGTAGAATTGCCTAAATGTTCTAGCAGAAGAGACAAGCTCCATGCTGTCTGTGAGGAGTGGGGGTTGGGGGAGGGCCAAAGAAAGGAGAGATGGAATCTCATTGGGACTTCAGGAAGGCCTCTCAGAGGTGGGGCCATGTGTGCTGAGTTCTACTGATATCCCATTCTTTCTTCAAGTAAAGCATTCCAGGGAACAGATACGAAAACTGTACTGTGCACTCAGAGAACAATAAGACATCTGGCATCCCTTGAGGGAAGAATTCTCATGGGGATGACTGGGAAAGGAGGCTGGTATCAGATCTTGGGAGAGCCATCCTTGCTAGGGAGTTTACACTGTATTCTAAAAGTAATGGGGAGCCACACAGTTTTCTAAGGAGGTGAATGATATAATCTAGCCCATATTTGGGGTAGATAACTCTGAAAAAGTTTGAAGAGTTAAAATAAAATACAACCTGAAACAAACAAGTCAGAAGGACAAGGTAATGCTCTAGGTTTGAGATGAAGAGGGCTGAACAAGGGGAGCACTTGTAGAATGAATCAGAAGGGAACAAGGCCAAGGGGAGACTTGCGGGTGGATTGTCTAAGGCTGGGAGCTGAGGGAGAGGAGCCAGCAAAGTCAACTGTGTACAAGTCACTGGGGAGAAACAAGCTTGAAGTCAGTGGAGGAGAAGATTTCTAGGAGAGGATGTTAATGTCAAGTGTTTCATGATTTTAAGATAGATGAGGTCTCAGCTGGTGATCTCCAAGAAAGCAGCTCCTGTCTAGTGATGAGAGAGGAAGGGAGGCAACAAGATGATGATAGAATAAGACCGACTGCTCATTATAGAAGTGTAACAGTAAAGAGAAGGAGAAAACTGGAGTAGTAGCTTTAGAAGAAAGAAAATTGATTCATAGTTGTATCTGAAATTTATTTTCAGATCTATTACATAATATATGCCTTTCAGATATAAAACATACAGAACATCAGACTCATATTAACTTGAGTTATTTGGGACTTTTAATAAAGGGAAGCATGGCAAAGTTTTGACTTTTAGCAAAGGCTAGAGACCTATGAAATATCTCGTTATGAATATTGCTATTCATTTCATTTATCATTTACATCCAATGCTGGATTGAAAGAAGCTTTCATAAGCAATTCTACGAGACTGAAGTTCACGGGTTTGCAGAACAAAAAACACAGCATTTTTAGACAAGGGTATCATTGTTTTTTTCTCTGCTAAAAGGGGTTTCCACAGCTTGGAGAAAGGGAATCAGGTTTTGGTTAACTCTTTGGGGAAGACAAAAAGGGGTGTTGATGAGTTCTTTGAGTCTATAAAGGCTTTATAATACGTAATACGAATAAAGAGGAGGCAGGCAGTCCAGGGAAAGCACTGATTAAATTGCGGAGGAGTGCTTAGGGAGTTTTGAGATAGCCAGAAATAGAACTGTTTCTCCAACTTTTTAGGCAGACCAGGTGCCACCCTATACAGGACTAGGTTTTCTCTGTGCACAGCTGGCTGTGGGTGGAACAGTTGTGCCTATCCAAGCTGAGAATTGGAAAGTCGGTTTCTTTGAAATTGCCTTCATTAGAAAGTATTCTCTTCCTCCCTTCACCCACCAGTTAGCCATGAGCACGGATGTTTTCAGTTTCTAGAACTACTGAGGACAGTGAGGGTACTCTGTCATTCCTTTCTACCTGATCCATCCCCACATTTATAGTATTTTACACTTTATTAGACACATTCATTTAACCCTGACAGCAGGAATTCTAATCTCTGTTTTACAGAGAAGGGAGGACACAAAGGCTCAAAGAGGATGAATGAGTTATCCTAACTGCTGAGAAGTCATAGGGGAACTCAGCCAGTGGGGAAGGTTTTGCCCCTTTATTCTTTCCATTTGGGAGAGTGTAGTGGGAATTATTTGGGTCCTTCATACATCTCCTCTTTTGGTCCTTCTACCCAGGAAAGAAGAACATGATATTCTGGTCAAAGTCAGGGGCACTCGTTGGTCCTTATACAAGTGGTAAGGTCGCTGTGGCCAATGGGTGGAAACAAGTGGTCCACTTTCCTCTTTGACTCATAGGTTCTCAGGAGGTGGGTCTCTTCATCTTTGTCTCTTGTCGCACACATATCTAGGTGAGTAGGGTAGGCTAGTAATTCCCACCCTCCACTGCAAAGACTGTGTGTGAGATGGTTAAAGGTGTGGATTCTGGAACTTGTGCCATCCGGGTTCAAATTCCAAATCTTCACTTACTCTTCTACAGTTCCTTTGCTCATGACTGTGTAGAAAAATCCAGACAAGAGCCACCACACACTGCAGTGGTCTTCATAGTGGAAAGTTCCCTGGAGTGTGCAAGGGCATTCATTAGAGCAGAGAAAGAATAATTACAGCTTTTCTTATATTACTTTTCATATAAAAAGTTAAGTTTTTCTAATAATCAGTATATGGATTAACACTGGTTCCCACACCTGTTGGCAACTCAGCAAGTACACCAGGCCCTTGAGATATCCTCAAGGAAAAATGGAAGTTTCTCAATGTGCAGGTGTTGGCAGTGTTGCCCTCACTCATTTGATTTTAGTGTCCTGTGACAAAAGTGTAGTTTACTTGCCATTTATTGCCACCAAAATGATTATTTTCATAAAAGCAAGACCTGAAAATATTATAATTTTTAAATGCTTTGTAATGAGAGGTAGAATGACTTTGAAAATCTGTTCCACACAGAGGTTTGCCATTTATCTTGAAATCAAAATATTTTAAAAAATTGTTGATATTTAAAAGTTAAATATTTTTATTTTATAAAAAGGTAAATATTTTAAATTCACTAAATATTTTTGAGTGGGAAATGGCTTTCAACAGTAGGCTATCTAGAAGATATATAAAAAAAAACCCACCAAATCTGTCCCTGTCAAAGGTAAAGGTGATATTTAAACAATAAGTGAGAAAGCAAATGCTATTTAAAAAAATCTCACCAGAGAGAGAGGACTTCAAAAATGGAATTTGGAAATAGTTTTCATTGCTGTGTAATTTTATTGCTGAAAATAATATGTAATCTATAAAAACTCTTGTACTTACAAAACTCTATGTACTTACAAAACTGAGAACAGAATTCCTAACCTGTTTAAAAAAATCTTCCAAATGAAGTTACTCAGTGAATTTTGAACTTGTTTGTTTAAAAAAAATCAGAAAAATCATTGCCTTCCCATTGCTTTGTAGGAATAACTGATTAATATCAGGGAATGAAAATTTGCTATCTGAATTTTGGCAAAACTATAATCGGTAAATGGGACTGAAAAATGAGTTTCGTGACTTAGTAAGCATAGCTAGTGATATACTTCTGTTTGAAACTATGTATATTTTTTAGCTATCTTTTCAATTATGATAGCAAATAAAACCATGTATTCAGATAAACTGGACTTAAAACCAGACCTTCAAATAGCTGAATCATAAAGTCTGAACTAAATTTTTTAAAAATAAGAAAACACCATCTACCACACTTATTTATGATAGAAGGAGCAAAAAAGTTTTGTCTCATTAATTAAAAAAGAATTTTTAAAATGATGTCTTATTTAATCTTTATGTCATCCTTTTAAATTTGTTCTATAATGTACCAAGTACTTTAGTAGTACGCTATGAGGAAGTAGGTCTACATGTATTGAGGATGCATGCTCAAAACTCTTTTACTACTGGGCATGCCTAATCAGAAAGCTTGCTCTGTTCTCCTAAAAAAGAATACAGGCAGGCTCCGGTAGTGTTGGGGATGCATTCCGGGAAGTGGGAACTCAGATTAGATCATTTCTCTATAGGGTTATTATAGTAGCTCTGCTGAGTCTTGCTCCTGGAAGCTCACATTAGTAATCACTCTTGTCTTCAAGTCTCTGACGTCATCATGCGCCTGGGACCGTTCTTTCTTCCACCTGCTGCCGGTGCCTTGGTTGGTGGGGCCGCCCCCGTGGCAACAATGATATGCTGCCCTTAGTAATGTCAGACTTCCTCCAATTCCTAAATGCCCGTTGATCTTCACTACTTGTTTTTTGACTATTCTCTTGAAGATTCCTCGAGCTGCTCTAAAGCTTGCGTCATAAATTCTAGTTTGATCATTCTCCCAGTGTCTATGCAGCGGTTCCAGCAATGTTACTTACACACCCTTTCACAGCCTTATTCAGTCAAAATTGTCTTCCAGAAAATGAAATAAAAGGCAGGAACAGGGATAACAGCAGAGAAACAAGGTAGGTGGTCGAACTCACTCAGTTGAGGATAGGCTGTAGAGAACTCACTGGCTGAGTCGGTAGCTCAAGAGAGCACAGAACAATCTGTCACTCTAGTTCTCAATAACCAGAAAATCCCTTTTTATTAGCATGTATTCAAAACTAAAAAAGTCAATTGAACTCATCCAGCCTGCCACGAATTGCACTCTTCTTACAAAATCCCTTTGACTAAGCTCTACTTCCGGTCCACCCAGAGGAGGGGACAAACCTTTCACTCAGTAGAGAAACTCTGGATACAGACATCTTAACCAAACTGTAGGTTTCTCTAGGGCGGAGGCCAGCTCACAGGTCACGGGATTTTTTTAAATGAGTCCCCTACATTCATAGCTCAAGACTAGATGTTCAGTAGAGCTTCACGAGATAACTTGTTAAACTGCGGGTTGAAGTTGGCTGGTGAAACGGAGCAATGAAGCTTGTAATTGCAAATTTTGCAAGATTGCAAATATTGACTCCCAAAGAATTTAATGTTATTTTTGGTTTTGAATATGAACGTATCTGACACTTCTGTAATATACGCATTTTAAAAGCACATATTAAATTATTCTGTGAAAACATAATTCAGAGGGAGTTGAAAAAAAACGACCTCAGTTTCCTTCACCAGTGCTTTTAAGAGGCTTTAATCTCTCCCTTTCCCTCTCAGTGCAGAGAACAGATCTCTGAAGTTGACCGATTTGGAGCAAAGCTTTCCAAATTCTGCCTCCATTTACTGATTTCTCTGGAAGGAAAGGAATTTAAGTCTGTCCCTCCTCTTTGCTCCCCACTGTTGCCCCTCTCCTTTCCATCAGAGCTAAGCTACTTTGAGGGCTAGTCTTCCCTTCCAGCCCCTGCTGAAAAGCATAAACAAGTACATAAACATTTGCTGAAAAAGTCAACAGTGGTTATTCAATACAGTCTCCAAAGGATTAAAATTGGAGCTCTCCTGAGGACTTAGTTAAGAGACGTCATGATAAATGAAGCTCTGGACTAATATCTTTTTCTTGGCTCCTTCTGGTTACCTTTTGGTTTTAAACACCAGGTTGAGAGGATCGATTCATAGGAATACACACGACTAAACTCACTAACTCTTGTGGAGGCTCCCATGGCCCTAGTGCATTCCCTTATACTAGTGCAAACCCAACTTAAAAATGTATATATACACATATATATACATATATACACATATATACATATATATACACATATATATACGTGTATGTGTGTATATATATATCAGTGCTCTTTATTGCTTATTCTCCCATTAAAAAAAAGGTGGGGGGATTCTCCTCCCTCCAGCTATGTCTTTCCTCTAGACAGCACCAGATTGAAGGAATGATAAAGATAGCACATGACACCTCTATTACATTCCCTTTATAGAAAAATACTCATGTTTCTTAAAGAATATTATTTTCTGTTAAAGAATATTATTTTCTAGATCAGTTTTTCCCAGTTATTTTCAATTTCTATAGATAATCCTGGATTTCATTTATAGAGAGGTGAGAATTGACATATTTTTAGTTGGTAGTCTAAACATGTCAATTTAAGTGAGGTTCAAAGGACCAAGGTATTTATTATGCTTCTTGGGAGGGGAAATGGTGCTGATAACAGATTTCAGGTGCTTACAGGAAGAAGGGTGCTTCAGGCATGCACATACAGGCCGAGGACTGTGAGTCAGTGACACCAAAATGCACTGGAAAGATTTGATAACATTTTTATGAAAAGCAACAGAAACAAAACATGCAAAATATGATACACTGAATAAGCCTTTTTTTTCTCTCCCCATAAAAGGATATAAAATGAGACTATGTTAGTGGTGCTGACTACAGACAACTCAGAAATAAATTATGGGACCACATTCGTTAGGTTCATTTTAACTCTCATCCGAAAATATATTTCCCATCATTTCTGCAGCTTCTCTCTGTCTTCCTTTTCTCTGTCTGTGAAGCACCATGATTTTTACAATTTCTTTGCAAAAATTTATTTGATAGGCTCTCTTCAAAGAACATTGTACTACTTTAGTAGAACACGAAGTGAGAGTTCATAATAATAATAATTTTAAAAAATTAGTATTCAATTTGAGAGAGTCCAGGGACAATTTCTGAGGAAAGTAAAATCTTTGAAAGTTGGGAGAAGAATTTTTGTTTGGCTTAATTAAGCTAGGCTTTAGTGTTTATGGTTCATTCACATAGTGGTAAAAGATTGACATTAGTTGGTCTTCATTTGTTCTGGCGTTTGTATGTGTTTGTGTGTGTGCGTGCATTATAAGGCATCACTCTGTTAACCTCCCCAAGTCTTAAGCTCACTTGGTCCTCCATAGTCTAATAATGGATATACCATAGGAGTGTGCTCATCCAAATGTGTTTTTCTAATTAGTGGTAGGAACTTCCAAATAGATTTTTTTCAATCCTCAAGTGTTGAATATTACATTCGTTGATCTGCTTTACTCAAAATGCATACAATACATGGTAGCAACATCATGAGGTGTTTTTCAAAGCTACAATTACGTATCTCTAGTGCAGTGAGACTCAGAAGAGCTTGTTCACACAAATCTAGGTAAACTGCTGCCCTTATACCAATTGCTCCCTTTCTTGCACTTGCAGAATCACAGCTGGGTCTCCTTATGAAAAGAGAGCACATAATAATTGCACTAAATATGCATTAAATTACTTTGCAAAATGGTAGTGGCATCCATTATAAATCCTGTGTTTGAGAAGTTTAATCAGCTATTTAAATTTTCATCAGGATGCAAGTTGATGTTCGAGTTCTTGGCCAAAGGCATTTTATTTATCACATAAATATTTGTTGATTAAGAAAAGCACAGGCCCCTACACTTTCCTAGGGTTTCAGAGGCGCACAAGCATTTCTCAGGAGCAATAAATAAAAACATGAAATTTTTAAAAATAAAACTTGAATTTTGATACATTGTTTAGTTGGCAACTACATTTCCTATGAATAATATGCCACTTCACAGTGATTTAATATTAATATTCCCCAGGAAATCAAGTTTAGGAGAGTGGAATTAGAGAAGATAGAAAATGGTAGTAATTGTATTTTAGAAGAAAGAAGCTAATAAATGCAAACTATTTGCTGATTATATCGCAAGGTCTTATTTTAGTTTTTTCTATATTAAGTCTTTTGTACACCAGAGCACTTATATCAAAATGAAAAGAAATGGAGTTTTTGAGGTTATAATATTTTATTTTCTCATTTCTTTACAAAATTTACCTGATCTGAGTTACATCCAGGGTATGGATCTGTACTGATTAGCTTCAGAAAACAAGAGTTGGTACATTTTCTATTTGCTGGGCTCCAGGGAATGGATCAGGGGAAAGTGACTTCTTGTCTTCATCACAGCAAGTGCTCCATTACGGAACCTTGGGTATCTTGCCAGTGCTGGGAGAAAGAGCTGGAAGGAGGGAGGGAAGGATAGAAGGGAACGTAGGTCACCTTGAACTTGGCTAGGACTGGCTGGTCCCTAGATAACTGGATAAGATTTTTGAAACCTTTCCCTGGGCTAATTTATTATTCTGAGGTGAGGGGCAGAAGTGAAAATTATCTATAGAAAACATAAATGCGACAGGCCAATGGAAAAAGAGAAAAAGCAGCCTAATTGGATACTGTGGTTTTGCTCTTTGAATGGGTGTTTATAATATAGGAGAGGTTTAAATTCTCAGTTATGATTATACTTCTAATACCCAGCAATTACTCTGACAGGTATAAAATGGTAAGGCTGAAAAAGACAGAAAGTTATTTAGGTGAACCTCTCTTTCCTTTCATACGATGTAGTTTAAACTATAAATGTGCATCCTCGTGAAGGTCAGGTGATATTTTGTCCACACTATTTTATTGTATCAACTAGAATTTAAGTCCAACGATGAAAAGGGCTTTTCTATTTTGTCACTATTCTTACTCTTATAATCCAGAATGATGTCTGGAACATAGTAGGCACACACAAATATTTATTGAATGAGAGAGTGAATGAATGAATGTATGTGTGCTTAGGAGACTAATGGAATGAAATGGAGACAAATGGCTTTTTAAGCTAGGAAGCACACTGCATTTGCAGGGGCTTCCCCTGAGTACAGCAAAGCTGCTGAATTCAGTCGTTAGGGCTACTGTTGAGAGTGAGATGATCCGAATGAAGTGAGAGATCTGAGTGAAGATGACAGTGCTTATTCAGTTTACGTGTGGTTGTGTAATGCTGTCTCTCTCTCTTCTTTGAAGATGTCACTACTAACAGGAATGGATATCTGTATAATTGAAAGGAGTTTTAAAAAACTCTTGGCAGCCAATACATTTTTCCATTATTCATGCATAAAGACTTGCCCTTGGTTTCTAAGTGAAATCTTTTGCAGGCATTGGCTAGCAAATTGCCTCTAACACTGAGTGTCACTCAAAGTCTTGGCTCCAAAAGTCTGAAATGCTGGTTGACCTGTTATTGCAAACCGGGCATACGACCCCGGGCAAATAACTTTGCTTCACCGGGCCTCAATTTCTCATCTAAGGACTGCAAGTTAGGCTGTTCTGGGAGAGCGCCAAGCTTCCTTCCAGCATGATAGCCTGTGAATTTACATTCTAAGATCTACCTTGACTGCTGCTTGCAGCCTAGAGTATATGGCTATATAACACTTCAGTGCATTTTAGAAATGTGTCTCCTGCTCACCTTTGCTTTTAGTGACTTACGGTCACAACTCCTCTGCTCCTCCCCCACTAGGGAATTGAGTTGGGTAAAGCCTCCACATTCAGGAGCAGTATTCCAGGCACATATCAATCCCTGAAGCCAGCTGGTGAGACAACTTAACTATGGGACAGGTGACTCTGTCTTTCCATTTTGTGTTAATAGGACTCATAAGTAAGTCATGACAGTACTTGAGAAGTTACAAATAAGCTATCTCTAAGCTCATATCTCAAAGCTACATGGAACATAGGTTTCTCCTTTTCCTGTTTTGTGTGTGTGTGTAAGTGTGTACTTTTTGAATGAATGGATGTATAGGAGCCTCCACCAGCATGAAAGAATATATGATCCTGAGATAGAAAATCATCAATCCTTTCATAAACACAAACATTTTTATAAGCAAAATGAGAGCAAGATTTTTTAGAACCACAATAGTATCAATTAGTTTATAAAGCATCTCACTAGTTGGATAGGAAAAGATTAACTCAGAAATCTAGTCTGTTCTCTAGGGCAATGAGAATTTTTGTCTATTCAATGTCTTTAATCCTGCTATCTGCTTCTAAATACTTCAGAATAATGGCTCTGCTACCGAAATCTTTCCTGATTTTGAGCCTTATGTCCTTTTTCTTCTTTCCATTCATTTCATCTTAATCATACACTTTTAAAGCCTCTTAAAATTTTCTCTTTTCAATGTATTTAATCACTTTTTCTATAAGTATTCGAAAGATGATTATAAAAATTCTACTCATAGTTAATCATACTACACTCTTTCTCTTTCTCTCTCCCCACCCCCAACCTTCTCATAATATTGAGGAGTGTGAGTTTCCCCTGGCAAGGATTTAAAGTTTATCTGGTTAATCTGAACAGCTGTTTATCTGATATTTGGAAGTTCACTGGAGCAATATCCGGTTTTCAAAGGTAAATAAATTTACACCTTTTCCTCAAAACTGTTGGATGTTTTGAATTTTCAAAGTCAGTGTCTTTACCAGCTCTCCCCATCCTGTCTTATAAACTCACCATCATCTGCAAACCTTTATCAATACGCAGTATGCCAGGCTCCTGGGAAACAAAGGGCAAAGAGATTTAAAATATTGTCCCAGACTTCAGGGGAGAGGAAGACCATAAACATAAATATATTTTTAAAACTATACACTGGTAGCATATTCTAAATGTCAACTAAGTGAGGGAAATAATAACTATTTACAGGAGTTCAGAAGTCAAAGCTGGAGTGGGTGGGGAGCTCCACAGAGAAGTAGGGCCATGGTCTTCCAAGCTTCAATCCCATATCTTGAGACTTAGTTGTTTGTGAAATGATCTATGTACCACCAAAGAATCCAGAGATGGACTTCATAAACGCCAAGAATCTCCTGAAGTTGCACGGAAATTTTTGGTTTTTATGGCCTCATTTTTTCATGGGGAAGTCAGCTTTTCAATGGGGTGAGGGCCACTTTTCTCATGGTTATGGCTGAGGCTGCTGACTCCCAGTGTAGCATGACTTCTGCCCAAGACCTTTGGCCAGTTTGATTCTTAGGATGTTTGCCTCCCTTCTGACCTCAGCTCCTCACCCATTATCTGATCTCCTATTTTGTGATCTTGTGAGTAAATTCTTGTCTTATGCCTCAAGTTCCCTGTAATTGAGATTCCACTGGGCTTCTGTGGATGAGTCCCTACTTGCTGCCCCCCGGCCCCTGCCCTAGACCTCCCATAAGAGTGAATTTTCTGTCCTTGAACCAACTTTCTCAGCTGATTTTCCAGTATCTGTTGCCAGATTTCCAAATGCTAGCCACTTGTCTCCCTGTTATTTTTTTCTGTCTCCAACAACCCTGGCTTGAATGGATGCCTGGCATTTCAGGTAAGGTATAGAAATTTGGACTAGTCGTGCTTTGGTCCTACCTATTTTCCCCCTGGTTAATTCATCTCCAAATTTCATATCTGCCTTTGGACCCGTGATCTCACACTTCAAGTTACTAACGTCCTCAATCCCTGCCGTTATTGCCCACCCTTTCAGGACCCATCACTTGTCTAACCCTAGACAGGAATTATGTATAATCCCAGATATTTTTATAACTCTCAGATTTGAACAAAGTCTTGAAAGTTATATAAGACCTAATAATAATTGAGGTGGGTAGTAGGGGGTTATTTAGAAATACAGAAAACATCCTAGTAAGAGGTAGGGGAAGTAATTTAAGCAAAACTAAAGAGGTAGGAATCCTATAGCATGTTTAGGGAGGAAGAAGCTGTTATATGAAATAATAAATGTCCTAATTCATGTAGTGGTTTTGATTGGAATAAAGAGTTGATACTTTTGTTTATAATATCCTCTGAAATGAAGCTCCTAGAATTTAAAAATTGGGCAAAATTTTTTGAGATCCTTGGCGATATTTGTTCCTTAGTCATTCTCTAAAACTTTTATTGTTTCTGTTTGTAAAAAATTCAAAATTAGGTGTATCTTTTATGAAAGTACAATCTTCATGGTCCTTAACATTGAATGGGTTCTTGCACCGTTTTCACCATCACATTATAATATTTTGGAGCCACTGTATGGTGATAGAAGGCCAAGATTCCAAACTAAATCTTGTTTCTTGAAATAACAGACATTGCTAATAACCTGTAATGGTCACACCAGTAATTTTCTACAATGCTATAAAATATGATCACAAAGAACCCATTTTCTTTGGCAGTTTTATATTTCTAGATGTATTTTTGTTATTTAAAATATGAATATTTCAATTTTGAGCTACTGTGCCATGTGGTGTTCTCATTTTTTAAAATTATTATTAACAGCATAAGCCCTGACTTTTAATTTAGGGTGGGTTTAGCTTGTAATTTTTAAAGTACTTTTGTGCGTAGAAGCCATTTTTCAGTGATAATTAAAATTATATTAAGTGAATCTTGTAAAATGTAACACCATAAACTGTAACAGTGGTGCTAATCTGATAAATCTCAAAAGCAATGAATGTCATTAGCACTTTAAACACATGGAAAACAAACATAAAGAAAGATACAGATGCAAACATAATGGTAGCCCTTAATGTTTGAAATGATTAGCAGTAATGCTGATTTATAAGCTTAGTATTTTCTGAGATTCTTGCAAGCAGGTAAGGGGTTCCAAATTATGCTGCCTTATTTTGTTGGAAGAGGAAGAATACCCAATTCATTTCACTTAAATATTTGAGTTTGAAGAAAAATGAAGCTATGAATTGGTAACCTGAGTGTTAACCTGTAAATAGAAAAAAGAAAAAAAAAATGTGGGGGAAACACAGTAGGTCTTTAATAAATGTTTATTAATTTTGTGAGCTTCCAACTTGTGCTTCAGACCATCTCTAGGGAGTTCCACTACAGGTCCAGCTTGGATGTTATTGTCCCAAGAACCCCTGTAACATGAGGACAACACTGAAGTCCTTTGAGGCCCAGATTTCCCTTTGAATAGAGAGAACCAAGGCACCAAAATTAGCATAGCAGCATAGATCAGAACCATGCAAGGGTATCCTAAAATAGTCCACTTCTCACTAGGGTCAGTAACAAGGTCCAATCGCAAAGGAGATCAGGTCTTCAACATGCTTATGCTCACCAAATTGTTTGAGAAAGCCTTAGACACGCAGGCTACAGAGCTTTCTACACAAAATAATAATTTCTCTCCTAAAATCAAATTGTGAGATCATTTTTACATCCTCATCCTCTCAAACATAACATTGAAAAGGAATCAGTCACATATTTGAAGTCCACTTAAAGCTAGGGAAAGAACAAATGTTTCCATTTAAGGAAAATTCTGTTAAATTAAATTTTACCTTATTAATGTACAGTACCATATGTATAATACAAAAAATACCATAACAGATTTTTGAGTTGCAATTTCTTAATTTAGTCTGTCCTCATACAAATTTCTTTCCCTTGAAAATTTGGTTCAAAAAGTGCTTCAACATGGAGAATTTCAGTTTTAGTAGATGTGGATTTTGAAGCCATTTTGTGGTGGAAAGTTGGGAGGGGGGATGAGACTTGGGAGAGAAAAGGAGCCCAGGGGAAGTGCAGGGGAGAAATCACGAGTGGAGGACAGTCCTGTTGCTTCTCCTCAATATCACGGTATAGTGTCCCAGGTTCTGAATAAGAAGGAAAAACGGTAGCTCTTAGAAACATACTATGATTGTCCACATTACATTAAACTATGAAAGATAAATCATTCTGGGACAGTGTCTTAATCTGCTCAGGCTGTTACAACAAAATACCATGGACTGGGTAGTTTAAAAACAGAAATTTATTTCTCATGGTTCTGGAGGCTGGGAAGTCCAAGATCAAGGCGCTAGCCAATTAGGTTCCTGGTGGAGGCTTTCTTCCTGTCTTCTAGATGGCCATCTTTTATCTATGTCTTCACATGGCAAGTGGAGATAGAGAGAGAGAGAGAGAATGAATCTCATGCCTTTTCTCGTTAAGGGCCCTAATCCCATCATGGGGGCTCCACCCTCACAGCTTAATTACCTCCCAGAGGCCCCACCTTCAAATACCATCATATTGAGGAGTAGGGCTTCACTATATGAATGGGGGGGGGGGACACAATTCAGTCCATAGCACACGGTGTAAATATTTTTCCTTTTCTTTGTCTTTTTTCCTTTTTGTTTACTTACTTATTTTTTGGTTAAGGTGGAAGATAAAAACAAAGACTGACTAATCCATCACTTGTGGAAGCACCTAACACCACACCCTGGAAGGGGGCATTCTTTTCAGCTCTCTAGCATAAAGATAGATAAAACGATGGTGGTGAGCAGTGCATGGCAGAGGGTTTTGCAATGTTGCCTTCAGAGAGATGTAGGAAGATGAGGCAAATAGCCCTAAGCCTTCTCTGTTAGGTAGCAAGCAGTTAAAAACTGTCAGAGATTTTCACAGAGCCAGGACCAAGTCTTTTACTGTGTTCTAATTTATGCTGGCATTGGTTGGGGTCATGGGTGAAGCTACTCCTGTGTAACTCTCTCTCTCAGCCTTGGCATGTCCCAGGGATGGGATTAGGTCTGGATAACATATACCCTGTAACACACTGGAAAAGTTACAATGTTACTCATAATTTTGTTGTTGCCTTTTCCCCCTTCATCTCAATATGTCAAGTACATAAATTGTTTTGGTTTTCTTGGATTTCTGGAAGCAGAACTCAACAATTTAGGTCGTAAAAGCAGAAAGACTTGAACTTTTTATAAGAGGACAAACTCCTCTTCAGTGTATTTAGAAGCTACAGCAATACAAAAACAATTTATAAGTCTCTCATTAAAACAAGAGGGGCAGGAGATCCTGAAGTAGCTCCAGCAAGGAAGGAAAAGAAAATGGAGCTTAATTGTGGAGTATTAATTGTTATTTATTTCAAGATATATAATGTCTCTTTGATATTCTATTTAATCTACTATATTTTCCTTTTATTTTGGTTAATGTGAAAATATTTATTGGGCTTTCATAGGTCCCTTCATGTCATCAATTTCCTAAACCCATTTCTACATAGTCTTAAATTCCTTAATAGTGAATTTTCTCACAGCAGAGTATTTCAAGAACATCGTGGAAGCTGAAGAAGGACTACTGTTTTGTTCCTGGAGTGTTGTTTTTAAGATTTAAAGAGGCCAATATTCTGACTTCCTTTCCTGACAGTGAAGAAGTATTTGAACGGATCCATCTAACTTTCATATCATCCCCTATTATTTCCAAGAGGTAGATGGTCACATATGGATTTGGGAAAGAAGTTTCTTTGGATCTCACTGTTGACTACTTTTTCAGAAACATGGCATTCAATCAACTGAACTAATGCCCCATACAACAACCTTCACCTGAGTTGGCATATATCAGATGATGATATTAAAAAATAATTCTGTCAGTATTACTTGATGTTTTCCTTGGGAGGAGTTAGTGTCCTTTGTTTCTTGACTTTGTCAGGTTTTGTGATTCTTTTTCACATACTATACTACACTATAGCAGTTTACACAACTAGAATACTCTCCACGCCACCTCATTATTCATGGTTGTCAAGAACCATGTAGGAGCAGTAAATAGCTTTGTGTCTTTACCTTCTTTCTTAACCCCATCCACCAGCTACCCCTACACCCATCCAGATGTGAGGAGTTGCTAATCTGACTGGTCAAATTCTTAAACCATATCCCTGGTGGGCAGGGGCAATGTGTCTTAAAAATTCATTAACTTGGGGCCAGCCTTATGGCATAGTGGTTAAGTTCAGTGAGCTCTACTTTGGCGGCCCAGGTTCGTGGGTTCGGATGCTGGGTGTGGGCCTACACCACTCATTAACTATGCTGTGGTGGTGACCCATATACAAAATAGAGGAGGATTGGCACAGACGTTAGCTTGGGGCTAGTCTTCCTCAAGCAAAAAAAGAGGAAGATTGGCAACAGATGTTAGCTCAGGGTGAATCTTCCTCAGCAAAAAAAAAAAAAAAAAAAGAAATGAAAGAAAGAAAGGAAAATTCATTAACTTATATTTATTTTCTTCTTCCACATGGCTGAATTCAGCTTTGGATAGAGAATTATAAGCCTAGTTTTGTCTTGAAGTATAATAAATATTTATAAAATACTTCAACTCAGGTACCAGAGTAACTACCAGCTGCCATACTTTTTGAGAATGTAGAGCAAATAGGCGTAATTTTATTGGCATGAGCCCAACTCAGAAAGTTATGGTATTTTGATTTTCATTTTCCTTTATTTCTTTGTGTTTAAATTCATGTGTTAGCCTAAAATTCTGCATTTGACTGTGAAGTAGAGCTCTTTGCCAACTCTTGCAGGATATTTACCCTAAGCAAGAAATATGTGTTTGTGGTTTTAAACCACTAAAAATCAGGATTTCTAGTCATATGAATGCTGTAATAGAGTCCTATCTTGATTAATACAATCTTCCATGGTATATATATACCTTTCATTGCTATTCAGTTTTCCTTCACACTGCCCAGTATATCTCTCTTAGTTTTATCTTCAGGTATGGTATTAATCATACTCCCAAAGTCCTTCCTTTTAACTGTTAGCAGACAATTAGAGGTCTGATTTCCAGTTATCTGGATTTCACCCAGGAATGAAGAGAGTTGTGTCTCTCATCACTATCCCACGGTGACCTAGATTAGTGTCTTTAGTTTTAACATAAAAACCAGGTCTTAGTCTGTTTGTATTCAAGCTGAGAGAGAAGGAAGGCACTAGTAAGTAATTTTATTCTCAACACTAGATTCACATGAGAATGACCTGGCAAGCTTTAAAAAAACTATGCCTAGCCCTCACCCAAGACAAATTCATGGACTAGGAGGGGTGACAAGCACGGATATTTAAAAAGCTGGTGCTTCTAATATACAGATGTAGTTGAGAACCCTCTTCTGAGAAGAAAACAGAGGCTTTTACTATCCTGTAACTTGTCAAGAAAAAAACTCTAGATTTTTTGTTCTGAGAAACACTGCCTAAACTTTACAATTAATAAATGACACATACATTGTGGTATTCTGGCAAGTTGAAAATGATCAATACCATTTGAAGATCAATATTATTACATTATTTGTTATATTATTTACTTGTTTGTTTTCTTTGTTAATATCCATCTCCCTGACTAGACTGTAGGTTACATGAGATCAAGGACTTCTTTGTCTTCTTTGCTTTGCAGAGAACACTGTCTTGTTTCCCCAGAGCCTGGAGCAGTGACCAGCACATAGCTGGTGCTCAATAAATACCTGTTGAATGAAGAAAATATCACTGGAGACAAAAGTAAGAGATGAATAGCAATTGTGAGGAAAAAATTGTCAAAATACGACAAATATATAATAAAACAATACCATAATAAAACAAATACTATAATAACAAAGATGGTCAAAAGAAGTGAACAGACAATTCACAGAAGAAACACAAAATTTATTAACTATGAGAAAACAGAATTTGATCTCACTGTAAGCAAAGATATTCAAATTAACATATTAGTTATATACAGTTTTTACCTATCAAATTGGCAAAGATCATTTTAAGGTAATAGTCAATGGTGAATAGGGTACAGTTTGACAAGGACCCTTGTACTCTACTGGTAGAAGTGCAGACTAGGATAACCCTTTGGGAAAGCAATTAGGAGCTACACATAGAGAGCCCTACCTATTGACAGTAGAATGTTAATTCCTACTGATGAAGACAGCCCATTCATAGAACATATCCTGAGGAAATAACAATCAATTATTTAGTCCAATATTTGCATACAAGGATATTTGTGCTATCACTTTTCAGAGTAAAGATTAGAAACACCCTGTTTCTTAAACAGGGGAATTTAATACATCACAATATATTCTTCTATGAGAGACTGTAATGAAACCATTGTTGAAAATATTAATGACAGGAGAAAATGCTTCCGTTATAATATTAAGGGAGATAGGTATGATAAAATGCTAAGCATCTTGCTTTTAAATATGTAAATTTGTAAAGCATTGCTTTGGTTGTTCATTTGATTTTTAATTTTTTTAGTAGTTTGCTGTTTTGTATTTTCAAAATTTTATATCTGATTATACCTTGAATAACTTGACCATTAACAATAACAGTTTATATAAAGTGCATTTTATGTGTGAAGTACTATTCTCAGTGCTTTCCTTGTAAACCTATGAAGTAAGTATGATTATTTTCCCCATTTTACAGATGGGGACGTGTAGGCCAAGAGTCACTAGGTAATTTGCCCAAGGTTACACAACTCATAAGCTCTAGAGTCCATGCTCCTATACAATTAGAAAAAAAGCAAGGTCAACCAAGGAAATACTTTTAGCTTCTGAGGAAGTGAGTATTAGAGACCACATATTGGAAGAGCTCATCCAAGGTCTGGAAGAATTAGAGTTCTGTGGCAGTAATGGCTTTAGAGATCAAGTCCAATCTCCTGCTTTTTTGATAAATAAAAATTTACATTTGATTTGTTTAAAAAGCATTTTATATGTTACTCTGCTTCCAAAGAGAAGCCTAGAGACGTGATCAAAACAGAACTGTGACATGGTCACAGTTACGCTGTCAGGGCAGAGAGACTCAATCCATTGCTTCTGACAACATTTCCCTGCAGCCACTGACTGCTGGCCAGCAGCTGCCCTTACAACCTGTTTATGGATGAGGCTACTGCTTCTATCCTGGGGAAGGCTCCTTTGGAAATAGAGTGAATTCTTCAGTGAACCCCAAACCAAGAACACTGGTGTGACTCCCTGACTCTGGCTGCTCAGAACTAGAAGAGGGAACACCAACTTCAGTTCATGGAATGTGTGTTTCTGTTTAAGTGGGAGATCTCCCCTTGACTAACATGCCCAAGGAAAAGGAAAGGACTCTGCTGTCATCCCTGTTCTCTCTCCACATTTATTCCATTAGGAGCATCAGAGAAACCTTAGGGAGAAGAGAAGGGGGCTGGTGAGAATTTAGTCATACTTCTCAGGGGCAGGAGGTTGGGCAGACTAAAGAGCTGCTCAACACTCTGTTATGTGAAGATTGTATAAAGTGTTGGGTAGCAGTTTTACATGTGGTTTTCCAGAGAGTGTCACTCAAGGATTTTGCCAGGAAGAAGGGAGGACATCCAAATGCACTGCTAAACCATCCCCTCAGGCCAACCCTTTGCCCTTACTCTCAGTGCAAATAAATAAAATAAACTTAAAATGTGATGATGCTAAGATTTGTTAGCTTTAGATGCTTCTGAAACTTCCATTTAGGTATCATTTTGTTCTCCTTTCCTTAAACAAAGTTGTTTCTGATATTTCGATTTAAAAAACATATCACTAGGGGGCCTGGCCCAGTGGCGTAGTGGTTAAGTTCACATGCTCTGCTTCAGCAGCCCAGGGCTTGCAGGTCTGGATCCCAGACATGGACCTATGCACTGCTCATCAAGCTATGCTGTGGCAGGCATCCCACATATAAAGTAGAGGATGATGAGCACAACTGTTAGCTCCTGGCCAATCTTCCTCAGGAAAAAGAGGAGGATTGGCAAGGGATGTTAGCTCAGGGCTAATCTTCCTCACCAAAACCAAAAAAACCCAAAAAAACACATCACTGGAAACTTTTTCCAAGGTGATGGTGAGATTCTCTTCGTAGTAGCTTCAGTTAATAAAGCATTTTGGGATAACGAAGGGTAAAAATCACAGTATAAATGTAAAAATTTTATATTAATGAAGCATAACATATCATTGGACCCTTCACAGAATTTTCCATTGCCAAATCAAGGCTCATTATTCTGCACCTGAGCACCACAATCCCTAGAGTTCCATGGCATGTTTTAATAATAAGAGAAATGTCCCATTTTGTTTTATAAAACCTTATTTTCCCCTTCAGACCGTCTTTTTCTCACTAGCTTTTAGTATGGCCTCAGAGATTCATGGTTTCAAATATAAATTCCCTTAAGCCATATCTTTTTCAATTGTGTGAGTTGAAGCAGGGTAGGGGGTTGCTATTATCTGAGAAATAGTTAAGTAAGTCTTGCCAGAAAATCTTCGTTGGAAGAAGTGTAAGGAAATATTTCCAGCTTTGGGTTTGTGATCCAAACCATGATATCTATAGCACAGAATTCATGGTATTGAGACTCAATTTATATATTATGGTAATCCTTGTCTTTTTTGATCCAAGTCGTGGGCTAATGTGTTGAGCAATACATATTGGAGACCCTGTTAGAGAAAGGCAAGGATTCCCTATTGCCTTCATTGATCCTCCTCTCTTAATTAATTTCTCCCTACCGTGTTCTCTCACCAGACTTTGTGTGTGTGACCCTCTGTCATTTATTTGTAACATGCCCACTGTTTTCTTACTCACTAAATCATGTCCAGTGAGAGAGAAGGGGTTACGGTTCATTTATGATTCTCTTCCACGTATTTGGCACAGAGCCTGACACATCACTGGAGCTTGGTTGGATTGGTTGAATGGATCAAATTGCACTGATAGGGTCAATGCGTTAATGGCAAGTAGTGATTTCAATTTATTCTAGGAGTGATAAGTTGTGATTTTAGCCTATCCTATGATTCTTATCAGTTCAGAGAAAGAGTGAAAAAATATTTTGAATAGATTTCAAATGCTAAATTCAGGTTTACTATTAAGTGTAAATGTACCTATTAAAAATTTTTAAAGAATCTCATATTGATCATAAATGTAAAACCTAAAGATTTTAAGAAATAATAGGAGTAAAAAGTAATAAAGCCAGACAAAAAGCAATAAAGCCGGAAGTTATAGCAAAAATAGAAAACAAAAAAACTGAAACCAGTAGAAACATATAATTAAACCTCTCTCCTCCTACACAATTCAATTCTTAGGTAAAATAAAAGATCAAAACAAATTGTAGAATTTCTAGGAAATAAAGATACACATTCTAAATCAAAAGCTATAGGACGTGGCTAAGAATTTACCTAGAGGAAAATTCCAAGAATTAAACATTTAACTTATTAAACATTAAAGAATAAAAAGGAATCACTTAAATAGCAAACAAGAAATTAGGAAAAGACAAATAAACTCAAAGAATACAGAGAAAAGTACTTGCCAAAATAAAAGTAGAAATCAATGAATTAGGAAAAAAGGAAAACAATGACATGGATAAATCCAAAAGCTGGTTTGATGAAAAACTCCTGTTGAAAAAAGTTAACTACTAAATAGCTTAATGAAGAAAAAAGGGAAAAAGAAGCATAAATAGGAATAAGAAAAAGCATTACCTATGAATAGAGGGATAATATATACTTTAAATATTAAGGGATTTCTTTGCACCTGTCCATAGTAATAAATTTGGGGAAAATTCTAGATAAGATAGGTGTTTTTGAAAAAAGCAAATGATCGATATTGATCTAAAAAGGAAAGACAACTTAAAAGAGCAAATAATGATGAGATAAACTGTGAGATTTAAAAAAATCTATACCCATCCCTAGCTTCCAACAAACAAATGACTAAACAAAGGAAATTAGTAAAATACCTTCAGATGCAGAGCAGTTTAGGAGGCCCTACAAGATGTGGGTCCTCCCATTGTCCAGATGACCTCATCTCCTGCTCATCTCACTCTAGCTCGCTCCTCTCCAGACACACTGGCTTCTCTGCTGCTCCCTGAACACTCCAGGCATTCTCCACTAGAGCCTTTGGAGTAGCTGCTTTGTTTCCTGGAACACTCTTACCCTAAATTATCTGTGCAGTTTATACAAAACAAAGATTGCATTTCATGTCACTGGAGTAAAATGGATTATTTAATAGATAGTAATAGAATAATAATTATTTAGCCTTTGAAGGGTTGAGTTATATTCCCTATCTTACTCCTTATACTAAATAAATTTCATGTGGATGAAAAACTTAAATATAAAAATTTAAACCATAAAAGATATAAAAGAAAACATAGATGCAGAACTGATATTCAGTTTGTACAAACCTGTACAGGCATACTAGTGGCATGGGATATATAGCATTAACGTCTGTCTATCTATCTATCTAAAAACTATCTATCTATCTCTACCATTTTAGTGTATAAACTTAAACTCAAGTTGGGGTAGTGCTAAGTAGTTTGAGGCTACTCTCCCATCTTTGGAAATATTTATGTTGGATACAGGCATACCTTGTTTTATTGCACTTTGTTGCATTTTGCAGATATTGTGTTTTTTAGAAATCGAAGGTTTGTGGCAGCCCTATGTCAAGCAAGTCTATTAGCATCATTTTTCCAACAGCATTTGCTCACTTCATGTCTCCATGTCACATTTTGATAATTCTTACAGTATTTCAAACTTTTTCATTATTACTATATGTGTTATGGTGATCCATGATCAGTGATCTTTGATGTTACTGTTGTAATTATTTTAGGGCACCATGAACCATACCCATATAAGATGGCAAACTTAATTGATATATGTTGTGTGTGTTCTGACTGCTCTACCCCCTGGCCATTCCCCTGTCTCTCTCCTTCTCCTCAGTCTTCCCCATTCCCTGAGACACAACAATGTTGAAATTAGGCCAATTAATAACACTACAATGGCCACTAAGTGTTCAAGTGAAAGGAAGACTCCCATGTCTCTCTCTTTAAATCAAAAGCTATGATCAAAAGAAATGATTAACCTTAATGAGGAAGGCATATCAAAAGCTGAGATAAGCTGAAAACAAGGTCTCTTGTGCCAAACAGTTAGTCAAGTTATGAATGGGAAGGGAAAGTTCTTGAAAGACATTAAATGTGCTACTCCAGTGAACACATGAATGATGAGAAAGCTAAACAGCCTTATTGCTGATATGGAGAAGATTTTAGTGGTCTGGATAGAAGATCAAACCAGCCACAACATTCCCTTAAACCAAAGCCTAATCCAGAAGAAGAAATTAATTATCTTCAATTCCGTGAAGTCTGAAAGAGGTGAGGAAGCTGCAGAAGAAAAGTTTGAAGCAAGCAGAGGGTGGTTCAAGAGGCTTGAGGAAAGACGCCATCTCCATAACATGAAAGTGCAAGGCGAAGCAGCAAGTGCGTTGTAGAAGCTGCAGCAAGTTATCCAGAAGTTCTAGATAAGATAGTTAATGAAGGTGGCTACACTTAACAATGGATTTTCAGTGTAGATAAAACAGCCTTCTATTGGAAATAGATGCCATCTAGGACTTTCATAACAAGAGAGGAGAGGTCGATGTCTGGCTTCAAAGGCGGACTTTCTTGTTAGGGGCTAATGCAGCTGGTGGCTTTAGGTTGCAGCCAGTGCTCACTTAGCATTTCAAAAATCCTAGGGCCCCTAAGAATTATGCTAAATCCACTCTGTCTGTGCTCTAGAAATAGAAAACAAAGCCGGGATGACAGCACACCTGTGTTACAACATGGTTTACTAAATATTTTAAGCCCACTGTTGAGACCTACTGCCTAGAAGAAAAGATTCCTTTCAAAATATTACTGCTTATTGACAATGCACCTGATCACCCAAGAGCTCTGAAGGAGATGTACAATGAAATTAATGTTGTTTTCATGCCTGCTAACACAACATCCATTCTGTAGCCCATGAATTAAGGAGTAATTTTGACTTTAAAGTCTTATTATTTAAGAAATACATTTTGTAAGTCTGTAGCTGCCATAGATAGTGATTCCTCTGATGGATCTGGGAGAAGTAAATTGAAAACCTTCTGGAAAGGATTCACCATTCTAGATGCTGGTAAGAATATTCACAATTCATGGGAAGAGGTCAAAATATCAACATTAACAGGAGTTTGGGGGGCCGACCCAGTGGCATAGTGATTAAGTTCGTGTGCTCTGCTTCAGCTGCCCAGGGTTTGCAGCTTTGGATCCTGGGTGTGGACCTATTCTCTGCTGGTCAAGCCATGCTGTGGCAGAGGGGCATGGATGTTAAAATAGAGGAAGAAGGGCACAGATTTTAGCCCACGGCCAATCTTCCTCAGCAAAAAGATGAGGATTGGCAACAGATGTTAGTTCAGGGCTAACCTTCCTTGCCAAAAATAAAATAATAATGATAATAAAAACCAAAAAAACCCAGGAGTTTGGAAGACGTTGCTTCCAACCCTCATTGATAACTGAGGGTTTCAAGACTTCAGTGGAGGAAGTAAATGCAGATGTGGTGGAAATAGCAAGAGAGCTAGAATTAGAAGTGGAGCCTGAAGATGTAACTGAATTGCTGCAATCTCATGATAAAACTTTAACAGATGAGGAGTCGCTTCTTATGGATGAGCAAAGGAAGTGGTTTCTTGAGATGAATCCTACTGCTGGTGAAGAGGCTGTGTAGATTGTTGAAATGACAACAAAGGATTTGGAATACTACATAAACTTAGTTGATATAAAGCAGTGGCAGATTTGAGAGGACTGACTCCAATTTTGAAGTAAGTTCTACTGTGGGTAAAATGCTATCAAACAGCATCGCATGCCACAGAGAAATCGTTTGTGAAAGGAAGAATCAGTTGATGTGGCAAACTTCATGGTTGTCTTATTTTAAGAAATCGCCACAGCCACCCCAACTTTCAGCAACCACCACCCTGATCAGTCAGCAGCCGTCAACATCGAGGCAGGACTCTCCACCAGCAAAAAGATTACAACTCGCTGAAGCCCCAGATGATGGTTAGCATTTTTTTGCAATAAAGTATGCTTAAATTAAGGTATGTACATTGTTTTTCAGACATAATGCTATTGCACATTTAATTGGCTACAGTATAATGTAAACATAACTTCTATATGCACTGTGACCCTTTTTATTGCAATATTTGCTTTATTATGGCAATCTGGAACCAAACCCACAATGTCTCTAAGGTATGCCTGTATATTTATATATAGGGAAGATATTGCTAAGCATGGCACAAACCATCTCTATAGCAAAATATATATATAAATATTATGACCAAACTAGAAAACAAAACCAACCTGGTAAGAATATTTGCAACAATAACACAGGCTAAAGGCAAATATCTCTAATATACAATGAGTTCTTGAATAATCCACAAAGAAATAAACTATAAAAACTACCCAGTGACTTTAGCAGTAATTAAAATGCAAATTAAAATAAGATATTTATCATCTAAAATATTTTCAAGTATTAAAACATTGATATTTAGTGTTTGCAAAGGTGTAATGAACTATATTCTTGTTCATATTGGTGAAAGGGTAAATTGATATAATCTTTTTCTAGAGAAATTTGGCTATTAAAAAATTTAAAAATATATAGTCTTTGACCCAGAAATTTCATTTTTAGAAAACTCATCTTACAGAAATACACAAGAAAGACTTAAGTGCAAGAATGTTTGCTTGTGAGAGGGAAAAGTGCCCAAAACTTACATTGTCTATCAGTCTGGTATTAGATAAATATTTTATAATATAGTCATAAAATATTTTGCTGCTATTTTACAAGATGAGATTTATCTACTTGTACTGATGTAGGAAGGCTTACAAGATATGTCATTAGACAAAAAAAGGACACAATATAGAACACTATGTTTGGTATGATTACATTTCTGTAAAAATATACATGTATTGCTAACTGTCTGAATATACAACACACACACCAGTATATTCAGAGTGAAAAAATAGAAAGTATGTTCATTACCTGTTAATAGCCATTGATTTTGGGGTTTGGGTATTTTCAATTTCTAACTCATACATTTTGTTTATGTTTGCGTTTTTTTTTAACAAGCAAGTATTTTTTCAAGCATGAGTAAAAATAGAGTTTTAAAAAGATTGAAAGGAAGCAGTAAGCATAAAGACATCCCTGAAAAATATTTTAGGTCTTTGCTTCATCTGACAGAGATCCGGGACTACAAGTCAAGCTGAAGAATGTATACAGCATCTCTGAACATAGTTTCTGCAAAATAAAAAATGATGGATTATTTCTGGGTAATAGATAGCAAAATGTTCAATCTGATCTCTCTCATATGAGTTGTGAAATATATTGCCTTGAAGGAGAGGAACTCCGTGCAGTGTTTTACTTATTAATTTTTGTCAATGGCTATGCTAAAAAGAGTGACTTTTTCCAATCCATGTTATTTTCCTTATTTTATCTTTTGAAACATTTTATTTCTACTAATGTTTGAGAAATGTTCTGAGAGTAAATTGAGTGTGAGGAGTTTTAAGAAAAGGATTTAGTAATGTGTCTTTTTGAAATGCTAATCCTTGGAACATTTTAAAATTTCCAATTCACATCAGTCTCCTGGTTACACTGAATAAATTGGAACATTTGCACTTAGCCAGTTAACTTCCTTCAGGAGGAAGCTTAGCAAGGAGCTTTATTCCTTAAGTATATCCAAGTGACTTTACACTTTCTAAAAGATCCTGCAATTCAACATGATTAAAACAACATTGTACAATATAATCTTATTTCTAAAAATAACAGCACACAATTATTTGAGAAAATTCTAACTCTGAGATAGAGACAAGTCTGGACCATATGAAAAAATCAAATTGTAGAGCCGCTCTCCTCTAAGCCTAGCTCTACCAGAGAAAGGAATAACAGACTCTCTCCAGTATAACTGGGAATACAATATATCCATTCAACATTCAACAAAGACTTTAAGATATCATGTGCTCAACATTATTTTACGTGCTGGAGATCTGTCAGTGAGCAAAACAGACAAAAATGCCCAAACAAACAAACAAAATACAAAACAAACAAACTTGGAGTTTACGCTCTTGAAAACAAAACCACAGCAATACCGATTCCTGGTCTCTAAATTAATTTTAGATTTAGACCATTGGGTAGGAGCTAGGTTTGTCCTGTTTTGCTTAGAAATATCCTTCTATTAAAGATCCAGATTAATAAACCTAGAGTTGAGCAATGTTTGAACTACTCTGAAATTAAAGTTTCTTAAATATTTTAGAAATACAAGTTACTGAACAACTTATGAACTTAAGTATAATATACAGGAAATGAATCTGATGATTAAAAATAGAATCTGTATGAACTATCAATATGAGGTTAATTGACATTTTAGTTTTGTTGTATGTATTTGAAAATAATTATAACATTCATGCCTTTAAAGTACTGCATAATTCAGATTTGCTACTGCTCAAATTTCATTAATGTATTGAGTTTTTATATTAACTTTAGAATTTGGAATTCAAAAGTATTTGGAATAGAGGCTTATTTATTTTCTAATGTTCATTTTGGTGAATATTCTTCAAATTACTTTATGTAAATATAATTAAATTTCTCAGGTTTCTATGCAGAGATAGTTGGTTTTTTATTTTCTTTTCATAATAAGATTAACACAAGGTAATAAAGTATTAAGCTAATAGTTAAATAAAATCTGTTCTACTGAACTTTGGAACAAAATGGTTTAAGAGACACATATTCTTCTTCCCACTTATTTAATATTCTCGACTAGCCTCAATTCTATAAAATTCATATCTTTAACAAATTGAACAGTCTAGATGTTTTTCTTTCTTTTTCTTTTCTTTCCCCAGATGGATGGCTAATAATTGTTTGCTAATACTTGTCTCTAAGTTCAAAGTACTTGACATACATAGTCTGTGAAGCATTAAATATTTTAGCTGCACATTTGGGACTTGAAATCATTCTACATTTAAATCTATTTATACCAAGCACATTCTGAATTCCCTAATGTGCATTAAGAGAAAAAGCTTGCTAAAAATGAATCTGTTTTCCAAAAATTGTTTAACCATTCCTCTTCAACTCTCTTTATAAGATTTGCCTTTCACTTTTGGAGAAAACGGGTATTTGCATGTCTAAAGACTGTTTTATGCTCTGCAAGGTGAAGGTACAATTCAGACAACCATTACAGTCTGTGACTGTCTCTCAATTTGGTGCTTTTGGTTTTGTTTGTTTTTCTCAGATCTTCAAGACAAGCTCCTTACTGACAACAGCCAATCTCGTTGATCTATCCCGGTTGTTTTCCAGGAAACTATTGGTTTGCTGCACTTTAAAAGGGGGCTGGGCTTATGTAGAGGATTTGTCTATCCTATGTCAAAAGAGCAGGTTGATGGGCAGCATGAAACACTGCTTTGATGCCAGAATGGTTTCAAGTCAAGTGCATCTTGTTTTATGATGTAGTATATATAAAATCTGCATCATCATCCATAAAGGGTAATACGCATTGACAGAGCATAGAGGAGGTGGTTCAGGATCAAGTGAAGAATAGGATGTGATTTTTTTTCACCCCTAAAGAACATGTGGAAGACAGTTTTGTCACTGCATGTAAGTGAATGACGTGTGAAATAGATGAGATATTTCATGTATCTGACAAGCAGTTTGTCTGCAGTTAGCCTAATGGAATTAAAGTCACCTGTAAGGAAAAGCAAGACATAGTCTATTGAATCATAAGTAGTGTTTCTGAACATGTATGTTTTTAAAAAGATACTACAAATATGCTAATTAGACAATGATAAAAATCTACTTCTGCTGTTAAATCACAAAACCTAACACTTTGATCTTGTTATGGACTGAATGTTTATGTCTCCCCAAAATTCATATGTTGAAGCTCTAACCCCCACAATGTGATGGTATTAGGAGATGAGGCCTTTGGGAGGTGATTAGGTTTAGATGAGGTCATGAGGGTGGGGAGTCCTTATGACGGGATCAGTGCCCTTATAAGAAGAGATGGAGAGAGAGCTTCCTCTTTCCATTTTGTGAATATCCAGCAAGAAGGCACCAGTCTGAAAGTCAGGAAGAGGACTCTCACCAGAACCTGACCATGTGTGCTTCCAGAACTGTAGGAAATAACTGTCTGTTGTTTAAGGCACTCAGTGTATAGCATTTTGTTATAGCATCCTGAGCTAAGACAGATCCATAGGACGTTTGCACATTTTTCTCTTTGGATTGATTTTACAAAGCTTTGTGATAAAATTCATATGAACTTTGCTAGCTATGTGATTGAGGCACATTTAGTTCATGGGTTACTGTCAGTACCAACGATGGTGTTGTCCGCTTTAGACTATAAGTGCCTAAAGGGCAAGGGCTCCACCAGATTCCAACTCCATCAGCCAATTCAGTTAAAAATGAATTATACCAGATACACAAAATAATTGCATGAAGACAATTTTACATTTTCACCTGCTACTTTGGGCATGTAGATACAAGCTTATGGGAAATGACTTTGTTCAGAGTCAAAATTACATCTTGCATCACATACATATTTATTGGTTATTATGATGCTATTGCTTTGGAACCTTTTTTTACTAATATGGCATAGAAATAGGATGTTTGTGATAGCAAAGGTGCTAACTAGCTCCACTTTAAGAGTCTTTTGTGGATTTATTATTTTGTCCTTAAGGTAATTTTTACATGCCAGAAATTTCTCATTGGCTGTTAACTTATCACTATTAATACTTTTTGATAATTATTATGGCTTACATTATTAAGAAAAATAATATTCTGCTCCAATATTATAGTGCAGTTTGAAAATCATTGTGTTGTCTTTCTGCAGTAAGTCACGGTCTTACATTTTAATTGTGAGACAGTACAACATGCTCTGAACATCAGCAGACTTAAAGTTGTGGTCTCCAACCTTGGCACTACCACCACCTACTGTGTGATCTCAGATAAGTCGCTCTAGCTCTCTGGAACCCGATTTCTATGTAAAGACTTGGTCTCTCATCTCTGACACTTTGCTATATAAAAGTTACTATAATGTATTGTGAGATTAATTTGTTTCTAATGGTAGATAAAATGCCAAATTTGCCAAGGATTTATATTTTATTTTAAGATGGCTATCCCTAGAATAATATTATTCACACCAATTTTCATTCCTATATACTAATTTTGAGTGCAAGAAAAAAGGGTAGATTTGTAACCTATGTGCCAGGAATAAACCTGGGAAGTAGTTCATGCTTGTGAGGATCATCTTATATGTGGATTTAGAAAAAGAGGTTGAGAACTTCAGGCCTAATTCAGATGGTCACTAAGGCTCTCTGCTCCATAACGTTCCATGATCCTGTTATTCCACTATAGATAGTGCCCGTTCTCCATGTCAGGAACCAAAGAGATCCAAAATGCCCTTTGAATTACTTCCTCTACCACACTGAGAGCCATCACTTTCTTTCACTTTATCAGTTCAGTGACAATTTAAGTATTACATGTTTGGAATAGTTTGTTCTATATAGAACAGCAACGTTCCCACTTATTTGTAATCACAGTTTTAAGCAACCGTGAATTTAAATCTCAAAAGAAAAAAATATATATATATTCTAAGTGTGAACAGTGAAAAGAATTGCTGAAAAGAACCATAGATGTAAAGATAAAAAGGTAATAGGAAATGCAATGCAATCATTTAGTTTCATCAAACTGAAGAAAGAAACACTTTCACTGGATGTTAAATGTAGTAACTTAAATCTTACCAAGACTAGAGGACAGAGACAAACAGGAACAGCAGAAAAAGATGATATTGGAAGTAATTTGGGGGATTAAAAATGGTGAAGGGACAACTTTGCTGACACCTGAACAATGGAGAGAGTGTCGTCAGTTAACAATGGGGAGAGGGAGAGAAACATTCACAAAAACACCACAGTATTCTGAAGACATTTAGTGTGAGGGCAAGGTAAGTTCTGCACGACTCAGTAACCCTCTAAGGATTCTTAGTGCCGATTTAAGACTAAAGCTCACCAATTTGAACAGCGCAGCATTCCAGAATTATACAGTATTGGAGAAAGCAATCTTTCATACTCCAAAGAGCAGAAAATAGCAACATATTACTGCATAGTTCGGTTTGTCAGTTGTTCATAAAGAATTTTGATTCATCAAGAAAATTTCTAAATATTTTGAGAAACTTCTATTTTATAAAGCAGTGAACTGAGTATATTTTCAAAAGCCTTTATTGACAAAAAGAACACTTTTTGTGGAGTCTGAAGATTCCAATATTGTGTCTTCCACTTACAAGATAAGTGACTTTGAAAAAGTCATTTAGACTTCTCTAAGCTTTAGGTTTTTTTCCTCTGTTCAGTGAAAATACTTGTTTTATATACCTTGCAGAGTAGAAAAGAAGATTAAAATCTAATTGAATAATGTATGTTCTTTGAGTAATTAAAATACATAAAATAATTATAAGATTATGTTATGATTAAAATTTTTAAGGTTTGAACATATAGTTTAAAGGATGTAAAATCTTCCCTTTTCCAAAATATCTCATTTCTCATGCCTCGTAAATAACACATTACTGCAGAATAAATCAGTTACTATTGATTTCAAGATCCAGAATTCTTCACAGGAAAAAGGAACCAAGTAAGTAAACAAATAGTGGGACAGCTTTATTTACATTTTGGGAATGGAATTTGACTTGTGTTCTGATTAGTTAAACTTGATGAAATTTCTGTTTTATACATATCACAAGGTAGCTTCCAAATGAAAGCAATTATTCAGCCTCCTAAAAGCACGCAGCAGTCTAACTGACGCTCTGTGATATTAGCTTTAAGCATGGTTTTATAAAAGATCAAATTTGCATTTAATGGGAACTTAACACTGACACATACTTGTCAAAGATATGAAGGAGTTGGCATTTTTGTACATACAGTTTCTACTTAATAGAAGTGTTCTTGAGCAGGAACCCAGGGGGCCCTCAGCCAGGTTTGACAGCACTTGGGTCCTTAAGGTGGCTTGGTCAGTTTCAACACCCTGTGATCCCATCTTCAGTTATGTAAGAATACACTCATTGTGCATCTTTATGTGTACTTCCTTTTCACCTAACCAAAAGGGTTGTAGTTTCATAAATATAGTGAATTTCTTATCAGCTTTGTCAGTGCTAAGCAGTGGGCTGGGGTAAGGTAATAAATCTCTTTGAATAAATTGGTTATTGTAGATGACCAGCATGATACATGAGGAAATATTGACTATTCATGTTTTCTTGCAGAATGAGATTCCTATCAAAATAAAGAACTTCTACGCCAAAGTCATGTTCGGTTAAAAAATGAAAGAGTATGATGCCTTTGCGATTGGAGGCAGAATGGGGTGAATTTGGGTCATATCATGCACGTTTTCAAAACTAGTAATTTTTGGATGGAAAGGCAGACCAGAAGATTTGCAAACTCATTTGGAAAGGGATGGGGACAACGAAGAGTTATTTCTTTCCAGTTTTTCATTATAGAATTTGCTGTAAAGCAGAAATAGGAAAAAGCAGGATTGGAAACCTCTATATTTGGATACTTTCCACCATAGGTTTTAAAATATATTCTTTGCTATTGAAAGACTGTTTTCACTGTTTTGCTGGGGGAATGAAACTGTTTTCAAAGGTAAAAAGACAGCAGGTGAATGGCATCAGGCCATGGGATTCCAACCATTTTGCTGCCAGCTCTCCTGGTTTGTAAGGTGGTGATGGAAACAGAGCAGCAGCCACCTGCCTGCCCTGGGAACTCTCCCACACACTTCACTGGTGGGAGATTCATTTAAGTCAATAAGTTCTCATTTTGGAAGGGAAGTTTAGGCTCACCGTTCATTCACCACTTCCTGCAAACTGCCTTAGGATCTGTTTCAGTGACTGGACATTCTGATGGGAGCACAGTGGATAGAAGAGAAAAGGAGGTAAAGGAGATTGTGGCTCTGGGGACATGTGGCTCAGACATGTGTCCCAAGATCTTGTCTCCATTTTTAAGACTCTATGTAATATATATATATATATATATATATATATATATATATATATATAATATATATATGATTTTACTTGGGTTTGGATTACAGAAACATAGGGTAAAAACCCTAGGATTTCTCATAAGATTGCTACATTTTCCTAACTTGTGAAAACAGTCCTGCCAGGTAGTGATAGCCTCAGCCTGGTCAGGAGGGTCATGAAATAGCGATTCTGCTTGGATGATGTCAGCAGATATTGAGGCCACTTGCATGCTCAGGAGACTAGCTTCTAATGCTCATCCAGATTAGAAGGTGAGCCGATCTTAAAATAGCAGTAGGGGGAGTAGTTTTCGTTCAGAGGAATGAAGAATGTGGAAAGGGATGAGTCATGTGCCAGGATTGTTGCAACGAGGAAGCACCACGGGGGAGGAATCTGCAAGCACATGTCCCTGGCTCTCAGATGATGCAAAGTCATCTGTTGAGTTAGTGTGAAATGACTTGCAGGAGGGATAGTTGGAGCCAGATAGAGAGGTGTTTCCTCAGGTCAGCATGGCTGTGGAGCTGAAGTGGAGCAGAGCCAGGGCCAGATGTCACATGCTTCACTGAAAGGGAGTGAGGAAGGAGGTTGTGGGGAGAACCTTAGAATGCCTCCAAACCTAAGCAGAGTGGCAACTCAAATCCACATCAGACTGTCTGTCCTTGTAGTCTTATCTAATGCCCAGTGAGACAGGAATGAAGTTTATGGAGTTTATGTCAACCAAAACATTTGGCATGCTTTCTTCCATTTGTCTTCAGAAAATTCACTTATAAAAGCTGAAATCCTGACTGCTGTAAAAGTAGTTGTGTGGAAGGACCTTACTCCTCACTTTTTAACCCAAAAACGTCTAATAGCAGGAGAATGAAACTGAAGGAGGACTTGGGACATAGTCCATAGTGGCCTATTACATCTAGAAATTTCTTCGATGTCCCATGTCTTGTCTTAAATTCTTTATAAAATTGGCATTGTGTTATATATAAAAGCCACGCATACATATTTTAATATAAAATAATGCATCAAATTGCTTACTAGTTATAACCCCAACACAGCACCACACACTTTTAGCTAAATGGGCTTGAAAAGCTTGGGTTAAAATTCCGCCTCTCATCCTTGGTGGTTTTGTGACCTTAGTTTAGTTAGCAACTCTGAGTCTCTGTATCCTGTAAAGAAAATGCAGAGAAAGGACACTTAGGAAGTTTGCTCTAAGTATTAAATGAGAGAATGTATCCAGCATTTAGTAGGCCCTCAATACATGAGTCTAAGTTTTGAAAGAGGATGACAGGAGACAGCCTGATGCCGCTCTGCACAGCTAGAAGGCAGTCTCAGTTCTGCCGCGTCCCGAGCAAGTCACTCCTCCTCTCTCACTTTGATTTATATGACTTGTAAAATGAAGGCATTGGACCAGGTGATCCCAAATAATTCTACCCTCCAATTCTACATTCAATTCTCCCACTCCTCCTTCTCTGCTAGGGGGTCCTCAGATTTCCTTCTTTTAATGCCTATGGAAATGTTGAGATTTCCTGTAATTGAAATTGAGTACATTTTCAGTTTCTATGATTGTTATTGCCATCTTAGGCATCACATCAAAAAAGAATTTTCGGAGTTTTATTTTCTTACTGTGACTAGCAAAAGCACGGGGAGTGATTGCGTTACTTTGTATGTATGGATTGCTTCACAGGGGCAGGACCTTGACCCCACGCCCCCATCCCCAGTTCCTGCCCAGAGTCGGGAAGGGCAGGGAAACCTTTATCATTGACCCTGCACAAGGCCTCAGTGTGCCATTATCTGGGGCATGTCACCAGATTCTAATCATTGTCCCTTGAGGGATGAGCAAAAATAAAACGAAACACTAAGGTAACTTCTGAATACAGATTGAAACAATGAGGCTATATTACTCTGGAAATAAGAGTCAGAATAAGTGGGGAATGGCTATGATGAATGTGGAATTATTCAACAAATCCAAGAATATGAAAGTCAGAGGGCAACTCTCCTTTGAAGTGATTTTAATGACTGAGTTTTAAAAACAAATAAAATAAAGCATCATATTTATCCATATTTCCTCTATTTTCATTTGCCTCTTCACTTAGCAGAGAAGGGCCAAGGGGAGTTGTGGGTACATTCACCACCTTAGTTACTTTTATATTCTTAAAAGATTTTTCACATCTTTTATACTGATGAATAGGCGTTCATCCAGAGAAACATAGTACTCCTTCACAAAGCAAATTGGATTGTAGATATCTAAATACTTTTTCTTGACTTCAGCAATTTCTTCTGCACCTAGTAAAATATTTAAATGCATCTGACTACAGAAGCAAAGATAGAAAGGCCTGGAAGTTTGTGAGGATTGAGGAGTAGAGTCAACATCTACCACTTCCAAATTTTAGGTTGGGCTTTAGGGACACTGGTTCTGGAGAAGCAGGACCTGGCACATATCACCTGTCTTAGTCTGCTCAGGCTGCCATAACAAAATACCACAGAAAGAGTGACTTAAATAACAGAAATTTATTTTCTCACAGTTCTGGAGGCTGGAAGTCCAAGATCAGGGTGACAGGAAGGTGGGTTTCTGGTGACAGCTCTCTTCCTGGCTTTTAGATGGCTGCCTTCTCACTGTGTCTTCACCCCCTGAACACTACCCCCCCACACACAAACATACATACATGCACAGCCTCCCCCACTATCAGCATTCCGCACCAAAGTGGTACATTTGTTCCAACTGATGAACCTACATTGACACATCAATAGCACCCAAAGTTCATAGTCTGCATTAGAGTTCACTCTTGGTGTTGTACATTCTGTGGGTTTTGACAAATGTATAATGACATGTATCCACCATTTTAATATCATACAGAATAGTTTCACTGCCCTAAAAATCCTCTGCGGTCTGCCTGTTCATCCCTCCCTCCTAACCCTTAGCAACCACTGATCTTTTTACTGTCTCCATAGTTTTGCCTTTTCCAGAATGTCATACAGTTGGAATCATAAAATATGTAGCCTTTTCAGATTGGCTTCTTTCACTTACTAATAGGTCTTTAAGATTCCTCGTCTTTTTGTGGTTAGATAGCTCATTTCTTCTTTTGTGCTGAATATGGTACCATCTTCAATGGTCTGTATTCTTGCCCCTGACCTCAAGTCTCTTGGTGCCTAGATTTGGCCCCACATGCTCTCTCTCTAAGTGTCTGTCTCCATCTCTGCTGCTTAGATATGATCCTCAGGCAGGAATTCTGCCTGCCATCCTTCTTTCACCCATTCATCTCTCATCTTGGATCCATGTTCCTTCATGCTGCAAACTTGGTATCTCATTGGCAACTGTCCTTTGTGTAAGTCCCCAACTTCTCCTCATTCCACAGGTTTGCTTGGCCTTCCCTCGTGTGAAGTCCTATCCCAGCTGGAGCCCTGGTGTGGTGGTTGATAGGCAGGGAGCAGCAATAATACTATAGCTATAGTGCTATGTTTATGCACTTGCTCCTGGCTAAATATAAGCCTGTTCCAAGCAGCAAACTGGAATCTTGATTCTAATGAGAGAATTCTGCAATGGCTGCATGAATCCAGTAAAAAATTCACATGCACACATGCACCAAAACTGACAAACAAAAGTACTAAACTAGTATTTGAGGTGAGTTATTATAATTTTTTTTCTTATTTTCATGTGAAAATGGGATTGATATTAGAGATTTTTGAAACTTATCAATTAACACTGTTTTTCTTTACAAAGCAAATAATTCACATAGGAAATGTATTACTTTCCCTTCTCCCCCACCCCCTCACCCCCGGAGGTTAAATAGGTAGGAAGTCCAAATAGTGGAGAGGAATGCTGGTACCTTCATGGGTGCTCGCATTGTAGTAAATTAGGGAGAATCTGAAAGCCAAGTCTTGACTCAATGTCACTAATATGATCCAGGCTTTTTTGGTTCATTTCTTTTATCACCATCTATAACTGCATTTTTTTTTCCTCACAGAGAACTAAAATGGTACAATGCAGAAAGAACTCTGTTAAAAGCTTTGCAATGTTAACCTTTCTTGGTTTCTCTGTACCATATAAATGACATAATTGCATATTGTATTTGAATCGACGTGGGAAGTCTGAAGGGATGTTGTGAGAATTCATCTGCAGGTTGTTCAAGCCCTATGAAAAAGACACTATATTGGGAAAACTCGGCAACAATAACAAAATGCACTGTTGTTTTACTCTAGCAGATGCAAATAAGACGGAGGGGGAAACTAGGCTTGAGATAATACAGTGATGGGTCAGGCAGATGAGATGATTGTAACCATTGGTATCTAAAGCACTCTCTTTGCGTGCTCTTTGATGAGAATGGAGACAATGCCAGGAATTATGAATGAATGTCATAATTGTGTTCAACTACATTCACAATGTCCTGTTCTTGACCCATATCTGAGAACAATTTGGTAGTGGTTTCTTTTCCAATAGAGTGGTTGAAATCTCTTTTGTTTCTCTTTAAGTGAATGGCTAAATTTATCATTACAGAACTACAGATGATTTAATTTAACATGAAATGAATAAAAAGTGGACTTACTTCCACCTTGATTGCTGTCAGCATTTTAATAGTGGAAGAAGTGTCTTTTTATGCCTGAGATTGGACAAGATCTGAGGGAGAAAAGGCTTAGAATGCAGGGCTGAGGAAACATCATGCTGTCTGTCCCCAGGGAGAAAAGAAATCTGTCCTCATTTTGAAATAGCTCTTGGCGATGGCTCAGAAACACTCAATGGGCAGCTTTAGAAATTGTAGCACTTTCTCTGACAAAGAGAAAAATCACTGTATGTTTGTGTACACTGAAGGGAGCTAGAGGAGGTTAAGAAGTAAATGCAGAAATTATTATGTATTTGTAACAAGTACCCATATTATTAAATATTCTTTTTTTAATAGAAAACATTATGCATTCTTCTGTAAACATAAGTTTAGAATTTTCTGGAAAGTTTCTTATCTCAATTATTTTGTTCTATATTCAGATCATGTGTTTCAATTCTGCATTAAAGAGTATACAGAAGGTCTATAAATTAGTTAATAGAATTAATATACAAGAGTACTTTCACCATAGTCTTAGAATTTTTTTCATCACTCTTCCACAGTCTTCCAAAATGTCTTTCCCCAAGGTAGGTAGTCCGCATCTTGCAATCAAAGTGAGCTGGGGCATGAGTCTTCTCTTGTTGTCTGTCAACTACATCTTGCTTTTCTACACTTGAAGGTCTAATCTTAGATTTCCCTCACCTTTATATTGCAGGCAATAGAAACTGCCAAACTTAAAATCAGTTTTGAACTTGAGGAATTTACATAGGGTCAATGGAGTTGGACGTTAGGATTCTTTTCTGTTTAAGAGGTAATTCAACCAGGAAAAAAAATCAAAAACTGTTTTTTGTTGTCTGTATGAGACAGTAGACGAAAAGAGACATATAAATGAGACATTTCAACAATATTCTGAGATAAAGCCCTGAAAATTAGTTTACCTTCAAAATGTTTTAGAGTTGTCCTTCTGGAATAAAATGACTTCATAGAAAATAGGAGAACACTATTTTGAAGATTCCTTGATGGTATTGTTGTAAAACCAAGCATATTATCAAAGTATATACTCAGCCAAGAGAAGGCCTCCTATCTGACCTAATATATTTCATTTGAAAAATGGTGTTTCTTTGTTATCACATTCATTCTTAGGAAGTAGAGTGAAGAGAGTATGAACTTTGGAAGTAAGCAGAGCTATGCTCAGCAATCACTGAGTAAACTGAGCATCTGAAGACCCCTCAGAGTCGGTCTCCATACCTTTCTTGAAGGATTGTTTTAGGAGGGTTTAAAAAGATGAAATACGCAAAACACCTAACAGAGTGTCTACGTATAACAGTTGTTCAGTAAAGATCTGTTCCTTCTTCAATCCTCAAATGGGTATAAGGACCCAGAAAAAATAACACGTAAGTTTTCTCTTTTCTACACTCCCGGCAGATTTTATAGGAGAAAGTTGAATATGGATCGCCTGATACAGCATTAAACAGTCACAGACAGGTAATCTTGAGAAAGAGGAGAAATAATTAGAATACGAGGAATGTCCCCAGTGATGTTATCTTGATGACAGTAAAGGGGCTGATGCACTGCTGCTATATGCACTAAAAGCCCTGGTCCTTTTGAGCACAATCAGATGGAATCGCTGTCTTCTGGAATTGTTGTCCAGCAAACAATGACCAACAAAACAGAGACCTACCTCTGAAAATTGGATCTGCACTGATCACTTTATTCCTTTCTAATTATGAAATTCTATCTCTGAAAAAAACAACAACGGGTTTGAAGTATATAAATTCGGAGAAATAATTTTCATAATATTTTAACTAGTAATTATGAATGGACATAATTCATATCACATGTGATATGAAAAATATAAGATAAATATATAATGTGGTGTGTTTTACATGTTAGCAATTATACTATCTTTGTGACTAAATTAATTACATTTTGCATAGTACTTGTGGGATAAGACTTCATAATAATTATTTGCTATCTACCTATTCTATGCCAGGCCCTAGGGATAGAGTGATGAATAAAGAAATCATGGTCCCCACACTTAAGGGACTTATAATACAGTGAAGCAAATAGTGATAAGTGCTAAGAAGGAAAGGAAAGAGGACAACATGATGGAGTGCAGCAGGTGGGGTTGGATGGCTAGGGAAGCCATCTTGGAGAAGGTAACAACTGAACTAAGACCTGAAAGATGAGAATAATTCAACCACATGAAGATCTAGGGCAAAGGAACTCCAGGAAGAGAAAACAAGAAGTGTGGCATAGTGAGCAAATGAGCCACAAAGGCCATGAGAACTAAAAGAGCATAGTGTGTTCAGGGAAAAGGGAAAAAAACCCAGTATGGCTGGACCATAGTGATGGAGGGTGAACTTGGTAGGAAATTAAGTTGAGAAATGAGTAGGCTTTGTAGGGCCATGGTAAAGAGTTGAGTATTATAAAAATTCACTGAATGGAGCAGGTATCAGAGAGTTTCAACCAGGGGGGTGCCATGTAAGATAACTTTGGTGCTGTGTGGAGAATGGATTGCAGGGGACAAGTGCAGAAAGCAAGTGTACAATTTAATGTTATGGCAGTGGGGTAGATGAGAGATGCTAGTGACTTGGGTCAAGCTCATGGCAATGAACATGAAGAGAAGGGAAGATTTTGGATATATATTGGAGGGAGAGCTAACAGGATTTGGTGATGAATTCACTATGGGAATTATAGTGAGAGAAAAGAGGCGAATCATGAGTGACTCAGTGACTTTGATTTGAACAATGGAGTAGATGTTGCTGCTATTTATGATATGGGATAGACTGAAAGTAAAAGATTTCAGGTGGATCTGGAGTTCTGTTTGGGACATGATCCTATTAGAGGTTCAAACAGAATTGAGTATAAGAGTCTAGAGCTTATGAGAGAAGTAAGAATTGAAGATAAAATATTCTCGGTCTTTAGCATATAGATGGCATTTAAAAGCCATGGCACTAGGTTAACTCACTTGGAAGTAAGTGAAGATCTAAAACTGGATCACTCCAACATTAGACATCAGCAAGATAAGAAAGATCCCATAAAGGACACTGAACAGGAAAAGCAGAAAAACATGGTGCAACATATATTAAAATAATAACAACAAAAATGATAATAAAAGCATTTTTAATCAACATAATAAAAGCATTTCAAGAAAGTGATGTTGTTCTCACAAGCGTGAAGTGTTCTTGAGAAATCAAGAAGACAAAGAGAGAAATACGAACACAGGATTGAGCAACATGGAGGAGGCTGGTGATTTTGGCAAGAGCAATTGCAGTGGAATGGAGGGGATAGATGCCCAAGATGCCCAAGTGGAGTGCGTCAAGAAGGTGACGAAGGGAAATAAAACCATGTCAAATAACTCAAACTTTTGCTTTGAAGATGAGCAAAGAAATGGGACTTTAGCTGAAGAGAGACATGGGAAAGAAAGTTATTTCTTTTTTCTCTTTCCCAAAACAGAGAGATGCTGAATGACAGGATCAGAACGTTTGAGGATGTAAGAGAATATGAAATCCAGGTCACAAGTAGTAGGATGACACTTGAAAGAAAAAGTGTTGGGATCATGCCATCTTTTGGAAGATCAAGGATGTGTCTTGATATGGGAAGAGATGGCAACAGGGGAGTGCACTTGCTGGTGAGCAATGAAAAAATTCCTATCTGATGGGTTCTTTTGTCTTGAGCAGGAATGAAGCATGTTATAAGTTGAAATCAGTGTTCGGAAGAGAAGAAAGGAGATGTGAAATAGTTTTATATAAGAGTGAGCAAGCAAACTTGCAGATCAGTGTTGAGAGTTCAACTGAAATGTGTAGGTATTAATATTAAGTTTGACCAGACTGTCCATATATTAGTTTCCTAATTCTGCCGTAACAAAGTACTACAACTGGTGGTTTAAAACAACAGAAATTTCTTTTCCCCCACAGTTCTGGAGGCCAGAAGTCCAAAATGAAGGTGTTGGCAAGGTTGGTTCCTTCCGGGGGCTCTGAGGGAGGATTTATCCTATATCTCTCCCTTAGCTTCTGGTGATTGCTGACAATCCTTCGTGTTCCCTAGTTTCTAGATGCATCACTCCTGTCTCTGCCTCCATCTTCACATGGCGTTCCTCCCTCTGTGTGTGTCTTTGTCAAATTACCTTCTTCTTCTAAGACACCAGTCATAGTGGATTTAGGGCCCACCCTAATCCAGTGTGACCTCATTTACAAAGACTCTACACCTGCAAAGACTCTCTTTCCAAATAAGGTCACATTCACAGGTTCTAAGTGGACATGAATTCTGGGGAGGACATTATTCTACCCAGTGTATCCAATTGCATAATTTTCTCTAGAAATGTTTAGTTGCTTAGGTCCAAATATTGAGTGATTTTAATCAGGGTGATGTTTATAAACATTGTTATGGTATTGCTTCCTGTATATATTAACTTTAGGTATAAAATGATCAGATTAGTATTTTTAGTGGTTTTTGTTAAGTGAGTAAAATATATCTCTATTTTTTGTAGGAAGATATGTTTTCAAGCTAGATTGTAAATTTTGCATATTTCTGATGACTTTGAATGAAAGATTAAAGCGGAGAACTATACATCTTCTGCAGCTCAGCTTTTGCTTTCAGATATGTCTCATCATCTGGATTACGGTCAAAGTCCGGAGGAACGAGCACTACCCCTGTTCTGCCAGTGACTGTAATGGGATCCTAGCTCTGTCAAGAAGGTATCACCTTTTTTTTTTTTATTGCAAGGATTTCATAAATTTCATAATAAATTCCGGCTCCAGATTTTACAAATGAAAAAACAGAAGCATGCAGGTGTTAACTGAATTACCAAAGACATATTCAAACAGAAGTTCAGTTGGTGGAACTCTTAGTCCAGTGTTATTTTTGTTATGTCATAAAATTGTTCTGAACCTTTTGCTCTTCATTTATAAAGTGAGGAGAATATAATCCTTGACTCTAGTGGCTAAGTATAGAACGAGGAGAAAGAAGTAAAAAAGATTTGCAAATCCTAGATTCATGCCCTTATAGCTAAGAACAATTTCCATAATTCTGGCTTCTGACAATTGGGTCTTTATTTCTAACTCCCTTATTGTGATGTTATAAATATAATGAAGTGCATACAAATACAAAATGGATGTCTTGCTTTAAAATGACTGAATACTGGAAAATAATAGAGAAATTGCTACATTTCTTCTGTTTTATCCACCAAAATAGCAATTTCTGATTATCAGATATTCATTTCCATAACACAGATTCTTTTCTTCTATTTTCCTGACTACATATGTATCTAGTTGTGTAGAAATAACTCTAAAATTATCAATTTGTCAGCCTTGAAGAGCAAATAAAACATCAGGGACAGTGTGTTTGACCACATTTCCAGTTTGTAAACAAGTCTTGGTTGGATAGCTCTGTTTGTGAAGTGGAAATGTGGTCAACAGACCCTTAGTCCCTACAGTCCACAGAGAAGGCTAAATCTGCTTCTGATTTTTACTTGATCAGCCATATAAAATATTGATGCAGTTAAGTGATGCATTGCTATTATTCATCTCTTTGTACTCAAATGTAACGTGTTTACAAAGGGACACTGATCTGGAAGCAGACTGAAACAGTTACATGTTAAAAGTTTGTCAGGACAACAGCTTGAAAAATAAAAGTTTATTTTCCAATCCTCACCCTTTCCATCAGTATATAGAATATGGGCCTGCATTTTGATTCTAGCCTCTTGTCTGTTCATTTCCGTTTTACTTTAAACTTATTGCCTCGTCTATTAATTTACAGAATTAAAAACCATAACTGAATTCTATTCCCTCTGTTGTATGCTCTCCAACAGTGCATGTCCAAATAAGCAGCTTGTGTGATCCTTTCTAGGAAGGAATGTAAAAGGTAGGTGGTCAGCAGTATTCATATCCTTAATGAATGTTAGCCCTTGAAACAGGGCCCACCTGCAATAAGAGATTCGAAAACTTTGCTAATTAGAATCTCTACATCAAGCAGAGGCAGAAAATCTATTGGCACCCTGGTCAGTTCCTAAAGTTCCTTCCTAACAGCTTTCTACAGCCTGGAAGACCTCTCCAGGCAGGGCCCATTAAGGAAATAGTCTTAGTTTCGTATCCAACCACTTCTTTTATGATGAACTGAATCAATTAGAATGTTTCAGTGGTGAATGAAAAACAAATATAAAGCTCTATTTGACATTCTGAACCCATTTACAAAGTTTGCTAGAATACTGTGTATATATGTATATAGAAGTGAACTCTACCCTATCTTTGGAATAACCCCAGAACACAATGTTCTTAGAAATCATCTCCAGTTCTCATTTTGGGATGCATTGGACAGTTATATATTCAAAAAGTCATATATAGCTGGCAGGTATAGATTCTCCCACAGAATAAATAACTAGAAAGATACTATCGTTATGGATGAAGACTTATTACTAGAAGTGTTTTTGTCTTTAGTTCTCACTTATAGCAAGAATTGAGCTCTTGGCAAAGGATGTCCTTTAGTTTCTGCTGAGAACACTCTTAAGAGATCAGGTCAAGTTCTGAGGTTTTCCTTGGACTCTGATAAAGGCTGAGAGGAAGAGCCTTCTGCTTGCTTTTAAGCTGGCTTCCCCTGTGAGAGGTCGCTGCTTCTGATTTCTGGCTCCAGACAAAGCCTTTTCTCAGGGGTTTGCTGAGGGAGCAAATCTGCTCAATCCTAGTTGCTCCACATTCTCTGGCCCTCCATATTCCCAGCCTAATCTGTAGGGTTTCATCTCTCACAGCTTAGAAACAACATCTGAAACCCTTTGGCATAAGAGACAGAGAGCTGGGGCAGATACTGCTTTATTCTACCTGCCTCATCTGATGTACCTGACAGAACAATGAACAGAGGTTTGAATCCTAGTTTTGCCTTTGCTAGCTGTGTGTCCATAGGCAAGTTATACGACCTCTCTCTGTTTTAGCTTTATCATCCTTAAAATAGGAGTTACGCATTTGATAAGACTGTTCAAAGAATTAAATGTGATATTTTATGTGAAAGTGTTCCTACAATAGAGTAGGACCTATATAAACAATAGTTTTCTTCCCCTGAAACCTTGCATTAAGCTTCCAAGAAGGAATAGAGATCAAGAGTAGGTAGGGTATGGATCTGAGAAGTGTCTGTGACAATTCCCTCATGGTCTGGCTAATTAGGTCCCAAGCTTTGGGGAAACAAGTGCTTCTGTCCCTATATGCCTTCTTATCTCACCCAGAGTGGGAATTCCTCTCAACTTTCCCATATTACTAATGATCTTCATTGCCTTTGCGTGGCTCATTTCCTCTTTTGTTGGGGATGAGATGGGGAGTCCAGTAAGAAATATTTTCTGGTACAATGCTTCTCTAACTTGTGTATATACTGCCGATACACTCCTGCTTTTATATCAGTGCTTTCTACAAAAGGAGGAGCAGGAATAGTATAGTCTTGCTAACAGAAGTTACCATGTGTTTTTAGAAATATCTTACAAGGTATATTGTCTAACTTTTTTCCTCATCGTTTTGTCTTCATTTCCCTGAAACACAGTAGGCACTCAATACATACTTGCTAAAAGAATAAATGAGTTAGCTAGGGGTTGAAGTAGGACTTGGAGACTGAGAGATTGGTGAGAGAAGGAGCAGCAGTAGTGAGGTGAATGAGGAGAGACAGTACAAAGTAACCTCAGGAATCTAAAATTTATACTGGTGGGAAGGGTGAGTGAGAATCTTTGAAATACTTAAAGATTTGTAAGTCATCAAAGTAGAGCACTTGAGGAGTACTTAGGTCTTGGTATGATTTTCAGGATCCAGGCAAAGGTGAAGTGACTAAGTGAGCAAATTTTGACACTGAGAAAGGTAGGATGCAATAAGTATGGACGACATTAGGTGGAAAAAGGTATACACATGAAGCAATGGACTGACTACAGAAGCAAATGATTAAGTCATTTCGGGTGATGTGGAGTTCTCATAGAATTGTTGAGTCTGGATATGGTGTTATCCAACATAAAGAGGATCAATTGCATATCCTAGGTGCCTGGTGAGATGGAGAAACTACATTGGAGGAGGTGCTCAGATCGCTTCCTGCCACCCCGCCCTCCCCAGGGGATGGAAGGACATCTCCTCTAGGAAAAAATAGGCAAAAGCCTCAAGAGTTATGAGGTCCAGCAACAATGACCTTCCCTGACCCACACATTCACAGGCAAGAATCAAAAGAGGATCCCAGAACAATCCCACCTACCCACCCCACAAATAACACATCTCGCCACCACAGTATGCCTTGGAGACCATTAAGCTTAGCCCCAACTTGCCTTTTATCTTTATTTGTATCAGTCCTTACAAGAAACCTGGAGCATCTAGCTCATCTCGCATTACTTCTTGTCTCCAGAATGCTATGTACACCCCCAAATCCAAAACCTTTCCACTGCTCCCCTTGGGACTCTTAGTCTGCCACTAGCACCTTCTCTGAATTTTTCCTTCAGAGAACTGTAGACTCTCAGGCGATGGCTGTTTCTCTTCCTCACCACTGCTGCCACTGGGCCTCAAGTAGGTGTTCCTGCTGCTTCCAGATAACACTGTCCACCCTTCCTTCCAAAAACCCTGGAACTACAAAGTTTATGCCATCATACTTTACCATTTGATAACCCTTCTTTCTGTCCCTATGTCACTCTTAGCCCATTCCTTGAAGATATTGGCTACTCACTGTCACTGTCACCAGAACTATTCCTGTAATCATTATTGATGATTTCAATATCCACATCAGTGATACTTCCAATACCCTGACCTCTCTCCCTTGACCTTCACTCCTCCAACCATCTTGTTCTTTACCTACCTCGGTCACCCACTTCAGAGTCATTCCCTCCAGCACTGTCCTATAGAACTTTCTGTGATGTTGCAAATGTTCTATATCTGCACTGCCCGATACAGTAGCCACCAGTCACATGTGGCTATTAACCATTAGAAAAGTGGCTAGTGTGACTAAGGCACTAGATTTTAATTTTCATTAATTTAAATTTAAATAGCCACATGTGACTAGTGGCTATCTTTAACAGTGAGGTCCTAGACTTTATCATTATTAAAAGCTACATCCTCTCTATAATCCTAAATTCAAGTATCGCTAACTCTCAAACCATCACTTACTACCTTTCCAACTCACTCACTCTCTTTACTACCCCAACTGTATCAAAACTTATAGCAAAGAGTGATGCCGCTGCTTCTATCAGCTTTTCCCATCCCTCCTTACTTCTTGTCCTCACTTCACTCTTTCAGCAGCTAGGATTCCAGGGTCCATCAACATAATCTCAGCCTTGTGTTCACATTTAACTCCATTGTCCCCCTATCTCTTCATCACACTTGCCTGGAAAAACCTCAACCCTGATTAAACGCAGCTCTTCACTTACTTCAAACTGCACTTATGCACTAAACATGGCTAAAGAAAGGCACACAACCATGCTTACTGGTGAAATTCTTGACCATTAACTTCAGGTAGCCCTGAGTGTTGGCCAAGTATCCAACTGCATTTCATTATCCTTTCACTCTTCAACTCTCCTGAATAAAAACTTTGTACTTTCTCTATTCTCCTTGAACCTTTAATATGTTCTCCCTCAACACCTTCAGCTTATGATTTTTATTCTTATTTCAGGAAGAAAATGCAAATAATAACAAGAGGACCTCACATTCTCTTCTAGTTCTTATTCCTCACCTTCCTTTTTGTTTCCCTTTCTGAAAAATTCAATATGTAAACTATTAGGTGGGACCACACAATCAGGCATTTGCATAGGAGTTAGAATGGTGGAGCCAGAGAATGGTAAGGAAGGTGTCTATGGAGCAAGGCAGCCCAGCATGGGGCTTTTTTGCTCATGTAGGAAAAGTAGACTCTCAACACCACACTTCCAAACCAATTTACATCTGTACTATATATTCCTCCTTCCTCCTATTACTTGAATTAATGGACCCTTCTATTCAAGGCTGACTCCTCCGCCTGTATACTAGATCCCATCCCCTCTTGACTAGTTAAGGACATCCATTCATCTCTTCTTCAATGTCAGTTTATCCCACTGACACTCCCATCAGAATACTAATAGCTTGTATGACATTATGTTTAAAAGTAAAATCCCTTGACTTCACCTTGTCCTCCAGATACTGCCCTGTTCTCCTCTCCACTTAATAGCAAAATTTCTTGGAAAAAAAATGGTCTTATTCTCCATCTTCAATTCCTCTCCTCCTATTCTCTCTTGAACTTATTTCAACATACTTTAAGTCCTACCACTACTCCAAAACTGCTCTGTTCAAGTTCACCACATCATTTAATCAAATGGCCAATTCTTAGAGCTCACTCATCTGACCTATGAGCAGCATTTAGCACAGATGAACAATCACTTATTTTGGGGAATACTTTGTTCACTAGGCTTTTGGGGAACTGTTAGTTCTCCTTCTACCTTAGTGGCTGCTACTTCTCTATCTCCTTTGCTATTTCTTTCTTATCTCCACAATGCATATACTTTGGAATGTCTCAGTGCTCAATCTTGAGAACTCCTCACTTCTCTGTCTACATTTATCCCCTAGATGATCTCATTTGTCTCATAACTCTATGAGCTGATGACTCCCAATGTACACCTCTCCTCTGAACTCCAGACCTATTGTATGCAACTGCCTATGCAGCATCTCTATCTAGATGTCTAATGCATATCAGAAGCCTAATATGTCCAAATCTTCATTTATTATTCATCCAATATCCTCCAAATCTGCTCCTCCTGTAGTCTTCCTCATCTCAATAAATAACAACTCCATTCCCTAGTTACGCAGGCCCAAACCCTTGGAGTAATTCCTCATTTGATCCATCATCAAATTCTCTCAGCTTTACTTAAAAATGTGTCTAGAATCTCACCACTTTTACCATCTCCGTGCCACTATCCTGGTGCTGTCCACAATCCACTCTTATCCAGATCATTACAGCAGCCTCCTAAATGGTTGTCTTGCTTCCACCCTGGCCTTTATTAAGCCCAGTGATTCTTAATAGAGCAGCCAGAGTTGTCCTTTTATATTTATGTCTTCTCCTCTTGTCAAAACTCCTCCACGGCGTCTGTGCTGCCTTCAGAGAAAAATCGAGAACTCTTTACGACATGACCCTCTGCTCCCCTGTAACTGGATTTTCTACCGTCTCCTATCTCTTCTCTGGGAATTGTCTTCTTTGCTCTTCCTTAGGGACTTTACATTTGATCCAACCATAGGACATTTATACTTGCTGTTTCCTCTGCCTGAAAACTTCTTCCTCCAAATATGCAAATGAATCTCTCCTTCACTTCCTCAGATTTCTACTCACATGTCAACTAATCAGGGAGACCTTCCCTGAATGCCCTATGTAAAAACCACACATTTCCCCATCACTGTCCTCCCAACATGCCCTATTCTGTTCACTCTGCTTTGTTTTTCTCTAAACACTCCTCGTGACCTGACATCTTACATATTTGTTTATTGTCTATCTTCCTGCCCCTTAACTGGAAGCCCTGTGAGGGCAGGGGTTTAATTTCGTTTGTTCGCTGCTGTCTTGCTACACTAGAGTAGTGCCTGACAGATGGCATGTACTCAATAAATATATTGAGAGGTTTCAGAAATGAATAATAGATCCCATCCTTCAAGGACAGATATTAATTATTCTGAGAGAAAAATCCATTAAGCCATTATGAGTTATTAACGCCTCAGTGTAATTTACGTTCAATTACAGCTAAAAAGACTTGAGGGAATGGGGACAGGAAGGGATCAGGATACCTGGTCTCCAGTCCTGGAACTGTCCTTAACCCAGTCTGTGACTCTGCATAAGTTTTTTGGGGGTCTGGATTTTGTCATCTGTAACATGTTGTAGGACTAGATTGGTGATCCTTAGCCTGGAGTGTAGGAACTCCTTACCAGCCCACAATGGGTTTCAGGGGATATGTGCATCTCCTATTGTTGTATGCAAAATCTTGAGGCCATGTGCATGTGTACTTTTTTCCTTCCAGATGAGAGAAAGGTCTGGGATGCTGAAATGGAGTAGAAATCCTTGAAGTCTCTTTTAGTCCTAACTTCACGTGAGTCTAAGTTTTGAAAGAGGATGACAGGAGACAGCCTGATGCCGCTCTGCACAGCTAGAAGGCAGTCTCAGTTCTGCCGCATCCCGAGCACGTCACTCCTCCTCTCTCACTTTGGTTTGTATCACTTGTAAAATGAAGGCATTGGACCAGGTGATCCCAAATAACACCTTCCAATTCTACGTTCAATTCAAACAAGCCAGACCAAAATGAAGAAACAAACAAAACCTGGCAGTAAGCTTGGGAATTCATCTTGGTCCTGGTGGTCCTCAGAAGTCACAATTCAAGAACTGTTAATGTTCTAAGAGCACTTTGAGAGGTAAGAAAGGGGCAATAGAGAGGTGGTTCCTGCATAAGACTAGCTGAGGGACTCTCTCTACCTTCTCCAACATGGAAGATTAAGTCTTAAGGATAACTGAGAATGGAGATGAATCAGCTTCACTGTTGTCCCAAAGGAGGCTTGGGGTCAGATTCCTTTAACCTCATATAAGTTTAACCTCATAAATCCTGAAATAAATTATGGAAAAGATCTCTTCATAGTGTTGGAGAACTTTATTTTGAAGGGTTAAATAAGTGGGTATACTCTAATACTCCCTTGTTAGTCTGCTTTTCTCATTAGAATCCAGATAACATTTTGTTATTGAGGAAATGGATTTATCACAACATGCATAATTTTGATTTGTTCCACTCTCCTTCCAGCTCTCTCTGCCTCCCCCCATGCCTTTGCTAGTGCCTATTATTTCTTTCTCTATGAGTCTGTCCTGTTTTTTCTAGAAAAGAAATTCATGACTGGGTGCTAAGAACACATAGCACTTAGAGGAAGCTGTTTGAGCCTCTCCTTCCCCAGATACAATGTGGTCCTGGAGACAACAGTGTGGCAGGTGGAAGGTTGGTCCCAGTGATCCTCTCATTCTTTCATGCAGCATCTACTGCATGCCAAACCTTATGCTGAACACCTAAAGGCAAAGGAGACACTCCCTGTTCTATATTCTCAGAGTCATAACAAAACCAAGCTGGATGCCTTCACCCAGGGATTTGCACTAGCATCTACTCTGTGTCCAGCGTTTTGCTCCCCCCTCCCTGGAAGTGGGGAGGCGGGTGTATGATGACAAGGAGAGTGTCTTTGTCCAGTAGACAAATTGTCTTCATTACTCCTGTGGAGGAATGGGACTGAATGGGGCATTTTCTCTGGGCCTGGCCCAAACTTAGCTGTGCCTCGAGGGCCCATTAGGCTGCAGGTCACAGCAGCTGGAGCCCAGGCGCCCAGAGCCAGTCACGCGTCTGTGCTGCCCGCTCCATGAGGCACAATGGAGTCATTGACTATTTATTTACTCCGAACAACAAGGCCGCTGTTGACTTAATTACGGGAGCCTCTCAGCCACCCCCCGGGATCTTTAAACGACTAATGGACTCTCCAGTGCCACTAACTCATCTCTCCTTAACCTCTGTAAGTCCCGAGTCTCCCCCACCTAGGAGGGCGCACTAGGCATGTTCAGGCAGGCACGGAGCGCAGGGAGTGGTGACCAAGGGAGTAGAGACTGGTGGTTTTGCTTGAGGGCCCGGTAGAGTTTGGCAGGACTGAGTTTTGCTTGTTTCAGGTCTGGGCTGAGTCAGGCGCAGCCCCAGGGTGTAGAGGGTGGCAAAGCTGCGCCAAGCTCCGGTGAGGACTTAACTCTACTAGGGCCACAGGGAAGGAAGCAACAAAAGGACAAACGCCTCTCTCCAGCCAAGACAACTGCTCCCTGGGGACACAGAGTCTCTCTACTTCCGGGCCTTCGGAATTAGAGATCAGAGTGCCACCGGGGATCAGGGCTGCTCCAGGACTCAGCAGAGCCACCAGATCTCACCTGGCCCCTTCCTCTTACAGCCGGTTTGAAAACTGTCTCCTGGCCCAGCGCGCCTGGCCTGTTCCCACTCAGCCTCACTTAAACCTCCATGCGAATCGCTGCTCGCCAACTTCCTCTGGGGGCAACTTGCAAAGTCTCTGCTCTAGTTAATATTGTAAGGCCGAGGATAAAATAGCAACGATATTGAATAGATGTTGACTTTTCTGACCCAGAGGAGAGGAAATCGGGGACTGTTTGCAGAAGCTAATCGTTTCTACTGAGAAGCAGGGGGAGCCTGGTGTGTTCGCCGCTGGCGGCCCCTCCCTGGAAGCCGAGCTGCGGGAAGACTCAGGGATTTGGGCGCCTCTCTCCACCTCGGGCCCATTAAAAAGTTCTCTAGAGAATTTAGACGGGCGGCCGCCAGGCCGGGACTGCTCCCCAGGCTCCTTTTTTCTACCTTGTGAACCGGCGCCTCGGGTTCGGCGCCCACCAGATCTCAAACCCAACTTCTTTCTTCGATTTGTTTGGGTTGAGAGTTCAGGGACCTTGGAGCAAAGAAGGCTTCTGCCATCGAAGCGCCAAACAGGCGCAGGGACTGCCCGCCGACCCCCAGACACTCGAAGTCCCTTTCTGTTTTTATCAAGGAAGTCAGGGAGAGGGGCGCTGTGACTCCAGGCATCTAAGAGGGTACCGGCAGCTCAGGGGAAGAGCACTGGTAGTGTGCCCAGTGGGTGGAGGTGGGGGTGAGGCGCAGGTCAAGATCTTTCCCGCAGACGTCAGAGGGTAATGGCAGTAGGTGGACTAAGAGGGCCACTTTGGAGACTACCAGCTGCTCCCCAAATCCTAGCAGCAAAGAAGTTTCGTTGCTATGGTTTCGGAGAGGTATAAAAGCCACAACCCAGAACAAACGTGCTCGGGCTTCTTATATGGGCCTTCCTTTTACCACCCAGGGCCAAGCAAATTCCTTGGCGATTTGCATCACAACCAGACCTAGCATCTCGTTCCCGGTCCCCCCATCCCAGAGCAGGCAGGGGCGTGCACAGGAGATGAAGTCCTGGCTGGAGGGTTCATAATGTCCAAGTCTGAGGGCGCCCAGAATACGAATCCGCACTTTCGCTCTTGCGGTCCAGGGGCCAGCGCTGCGCCCTGGTGGCCGCGGCGGCCAAGAGCGCGCAGGGGCCGCGGGGAAAGGAGCGCGGCGCCTTTAAAGGAAGAGGCGAGGAACCCCCGCCAGGAGGCGTGTCCGTCCCTGCCGCCGCCGCTGCTGCTCCACGGTCTCTGTCTCCGCCGCCGCCGTCACTCGCGCTCGGCGCCTGCGGCTGCGCTGCTCTGTCCGGGAGCCGGGGACTTCCCGCCCGACCTCCTCCGGCTGCTCCTCCCCGAGGACCACCCCTCCCCCTCCCCGCCCACCTCACCCCCAGCGAAAGGTAAGGACTCCCCCCGGGTCGGCTCCGCTCCCGGTTGCCTCCCGAGGTGTGTGTTCCCACGAGGAGGAGAGGGACCGGGGTGGGCGAGGGGCATTTTCCGCCTGGAGAGGAAGAAGGCGAACAGCGGCGCGGCGGAGCCGGGTGCGCTCGGGGCACCTACTGGACCATTTGCTGCGAGTGGCTTTGTCCCGCTCGCTTCAGCCAATTCCCGTCAAGGATGCAAGTGGCTCGGTTGGCTGCAGGCGCCCGCGTTCTCCACATAAAATAATTTAATAAGTGGACGTGTCAGGAAGTGGCCTCAGCTACTGGGACTCACGCGAGGCGAAGAGAGACAGATGGCAAGAAGCAGTGTGTCTGCCTGCGGCTGTGACGAACTCCCCAGCGATCCTTCCATCTTCCAAATCTTCCATTAACCCTGCTTCTTAGTTCTGTGTTGAGGAAGTACAGACATTCATTTGAACCGGTGCCAGTATTGAGAGTGTCTGAAAATACTAGGAGGGCGTCCCACTAGGGTAAGGGGAGTAGTGTCACCAGGGTTGATCATAAACGTCAAGAACTTTTAATGACTCTCATCCCCTGACATTTTTACATTCAAGGACTTCTTTACTAAACAACAGGACCTAGCTGAGACTCCTGAGAGAATGATTTCCAATTTGGGGTATAAGGGATATTAGAAAACTTACTACTACTATCCTTTTGGTAACACACAGGTTACCTTCTATCGTTTCTTCCTCTTCACACTGTAAGTATTCTGTCATCAGAAATTGCCTTATGGATTAATGATTATTTTCATTTCACAAGAGATGACTATTTGAATCTTAATAAGTCTATAGTTTAGTTGCTGGAAGATAAGCAATAATATTTCAATCTTGATTTGTCTAAGTTCATTACCTTAAAACTTTTTATAGAAACCATTCCTGTAACCATCAAGACAGCTTCTAGTGGCCTTAGGAACTTATTAGTTAAACAAACAAAATGAAACACCTGGAAGGAAGGCGATAGAGAAATAAGTGATGCCTAGAAGTCTTACCTGTTTGTCTTCTGTTTAAACCCACTGATGATCGCATAGGCTGAAATTAAAGAAAAAAAAAAGGTTCCAGGATGTGTAAATCTATTTTAATTCAATTTCTTAATTAAGATAAACTTCTTTTCAGCATCTTAAAATTAATTAAAACTCTAAATGTCATTAATCACCAATGCAGCAGAATGTTGGTGAAACAGCTGATGTGCGTTCAAAATCACAAGAGATTGCATAGTATAGCGTTCATAGTTAGGAAGAGTGGAGTGCAAGTGTGCAACAGTGTGGTTTTAACTGACATCAGCTCTGACTTTATTCTCCGGCACCTCTAATGCCATAGATGAACAGGCTGTTTATTTTAGCTTAGCTGCAATGCAACAGGCCACATGCATGGAAGAATAGGTCAGGTGTTACTATAAGATGAGGTTTCTCAAATGTCACATAACAGCAGGACTTCGGTGACAAGTCAAATGGAATCCTTAGAAAGAATTCCATGTGAAAAATTTAAATACCAATATGGCATGGAAGAACATTTGAAATACCTTTGAAATTCCTAGGATATGTAGTTGCTGTTTCTTGCAAAAGGTATAGGTATTGTCTTTTTAAACATTGTGCTATAAGGATTATTACACATTTGTACATGCCCCAGCAGGTGGCAGCTAACTAGAATAAGATTCATTTTCACTGGGAGAATAGAAAACTAAAATTGCTTCACAAGTAATAGTGCCCAAGAATAAGAGGTCATTAGTGTCAGTAAATATAAAAATACGGTGAAAGATGAAACTAATGGCTTTTTGTTGTTGTTGGAACAAGCTTTGTATGAGTGTGATATGTATTTTATTCTTTGCTAATTTATCATAGACTTGATGTCTCTTCATATCAGCCTTCTGTGGGTTCTTTTTCTTTGAGGCTTACTTTTAGACATAGCTCCTCTCTGTGTGTGCATATATGTGTGTGTTTGCAGTTTGTCATCTCTGCTTTGACCTTGGAACCTACAGAGCTTTGGCTCCTAGAAATAAAGGTTGCCATATGGTTAAATGAGGGGAAAAAAGCAAATGAAACCATGGAATAAGGTGTGTAAATCTCACTATTGCTAAATATATGATTGTCTGATGCCGAATAGGAGTGTTTTTTTTTCTTTGAGAATGGAGCACATTACAAAACTGACAATTTTTAAAAGAGAGTTAAATCTGGTCAGTGAATACTATATAATGACTTTATCAGTCCTGCATATAGCCCCAGAAGTATGATGTATGAGATCAGTATTAGGGAAAAACTTGTAATAACTTCAAAATTGCTTTACACCACCAAATCTTTCTGTTCTAGTATTGGGGAAGTATTTTTAGGGTTTTTGTTGTGGTGGTTTTTGCCTTGGGAGTGGGTGATGTTTAATGAGAAAGAATGAGAATTAATCTGATTACCCTTGTAACAGATGGAGATCTGGAGGTGGAGAATGTGAAAGCAATAACTAGTTGTACATTTTAGAAATGTCTTTAGTCACTGAACATTGACAGCATGTTATTCAGTATTCTGAATTCTTGGTGGTCTTTCAGGCATTTTTTTTTTGTACTGAGAAACAAGTAGTTTAGTGCTCATGAGGGAACTCAAAGTTAATGTAAATGGCTTTTGTATTAGCATGCCCCGGAAAAGGATGACTATTGGCACATCCTGGGTCTGCCAAGCCATCCCAGTAAGTCACACTGAAATATACACACAATCCAGTTGACAAAATAGTCCTCTTGACCATGTGAATAATGCAATAATTCAAATTCCCAGACTCTGTGTAGTAGGAATATGCACATTGTCACTTCAAATGGCACATTACCCATTCAATGTACTACTTTCAATGTACTACTCCAGAGTAAATCAATGCCTGGAGCGCTGTCCGCGGTCCTGAAGAAAGGTCGTCTCCTGTCTTGCAGAAGTTCACTTGGACAGGTGAAGTTGCTGTCTGTGGTATTGAAGCCTCTCAGATTAGTTGATGGATGTCAATGCCTAATTGAGCATGTGTGCAAAATTAGTTCTTTGGGGACCAATTAGTAGTACGAAAAATTTATGATAGACTTTTTACTGTTTAATTTACTGTGTAAGAACTTCACCAATGTGGAAGCTGAATCTTTCACTTTTCTAACTAGACATCCAATAAATAATCCCACAAAAGCTAAATAGTTTAGAATGCCAGTTTTAAGTAGAGAAGTTAAAACCATAATGTCATTATGTTAACAGAATACATAAACAAGGAGTTATAGCACATTTTGTTTTCTCAGATTCCATTAAATGCCAACTAGACTGCAATATTGCAGCATTTTGATTAGCCACAACAGAACATGCTATTTTCAGGTAGTAGATATCAATTATATTGACAGATGAAAAAAACTAAGGATATTTATTGTTGCCATGACAGTCATTATTATCTCTTTTAGGATCAAAAAGAAAAAGAACAAATAGAATGGAATAAATGAGACAGCAAATACAAGACAGAACCTGTTGGGCTGCACATGTCTTACAAGAGATATTTTAAACATGAACTGAAGGAGTCGCTAGACACCCTTGGTTTTAGCACCAGGTGTTCCTTTTAAAGTGCTCAAATAGTCAAATTATTTGATTGAATTGCCTGCTACACTGCAGAACTAGCCATTCGTGATACTTATTTTTGACACTGCAGTTATGCCTTCATCTTAAAAAAAAAAAAAATCAATGCCCACTTAATGCCTTTGCAAAATGTAGGTTTACTTTCAAATCAGCATTTATAATATCTTAAGAAAAAATAGACTGAAAAAATTACTTTGGGATAAAAACATTACATTTTGTTTTGCTGTCTGGAGGAAATAGAACTCATATCACTCCTTATTTAAAATTAGGTGTTCTTCAAATAAGATATTATCTTATTTTTTCACAAGGTTTAACCTATGCCCTGTTAGTTTATGAAAAAGAGATTAATTTTAAGATACAGGTCCAGCAGTCTACCTTTTGCGCTTCTTGATCACTTAAAAATATTAATATATAGTGATATATTTATTACTATTCATCTTGGTTTCATTTACTAAAGTAAAATATTAAGGTTGGATATTTTTACCTATATGCCTGGAGGGCAGCATATTACCTGTTTCAACAATAAAATGTATTTTTATGTTAAAAGAAAATATATTTCTGTACTTTTTTCTTTTATAAATTGCTACTTGTAAAAGTCAAGACAGTCACTGCCCGGGGACTCTACATATTCTGACCAGAACACTAGAGAATAATAAGGCATTTTTAGACAAAAATATGACACTCAATATCACTCAACTTCTTTAAAGAAGAACATATTCAAAAAACCAACATGAGAAGAAATTTGGGCATAAATTATTGAAGCCTTTGGAATTTGCTGCACCAATAAGAACATCATTGTCTTTTTAGATGAGCTAAAAAATGGGTGGGAAAATATGATTCCTTCATTTTAATTCAACAATTTTTCCCCCAAAAGACCATTTGAAGAAATCGATTTTTATTCCTGGATAGTGAGCAAGGAATTTCCCACTCAAGTTTTTAAAGACTATCTCCACCTCTCCAATTGCACTCCAATCTATATTCATTCCTGGACAAATTTTTGACAGTATAAATAAGACCCTCTTTCACCCTAAACACAAGTTACATTTGCAGTAAATTCCTCTGTCTTAGACCACTTCCTTTTTTACAACTTCTAGGCAAAGTGACTTTGACTTAGCTCGTCATTTATTAAAATTCATCAATTGATTGTAAGAACTCCGCTTGCATACATCAGTCACTCTCTTACAAAGACTCTTATTGAAAATAAAGCACCTTTCTCCACGTAAATAAATCCGACTTCTTTCTTGCAACTCAAGGCAGGGGATCAGATCGGTTGCATAATAGATATTGGGAAGATCACTGGCAGGGAGCCTTAAGAGGCAAGCAGCTATCTCAATTTTTCTCACTTAATCTTGGCTTCACGTCAGAAGCTGTGCAGCAGTGCAGTAGAATAGGGCCTGGCAAAACCTTTGCGAGCAAAGCGCCTTTTGTGCTGGGACAGTGGCTCGCTACCGACACCTCGGCTGTTTCCAAGGCTGGATTTGCTATTGATTTTCCTCCTCCTCTGCTTCCCCAGGCTCGCGCGGCCGGACATTGTGGGTGTCCGCGCTGGATTTCTCCCGGATGCTCCCCGACTAACATGGTGTCCCACCATCCCTTGCAGTGGAAGGTTGCTCCTTGGCGCAGTGAGTGAAGAACATGCAGCGATTGCTAATGGGTTCGGGAAGCGGAGACTCCTTCCTCTTTCTGTGACCATGCCGTGATCGTGTCTGCGGCCACCACTCGACGCATCCTCATTCCTACCCGAACCGGGAGCCTAACGCTAGATCGGGGAAGTGGGTGCCGCGCGTGTGGACACGGAAACACCATGAAGATTATTTCCCCGATTCTAAATAATCCAGTCTTCAGGCGCACCATTCAACTCCTGCTCTGTTTACTGTGGATTGGATATTCTCAAGGAACCACACATGTGTTAAGATTTGGTAAGATTTCCCATCCCTCTCCATCGCCTGGTAGCCAGCTCCGAGGCAGCCGGATGTAAACAGGCGGGTTCGCTCTGCCAGGCGGGTGGGCTTGATGCTTTCCGACCTGTTCACTACTCCGTCGCCTCCCGGGGTTTTGAAGAACCCCCTTGTGCTTTTCATCTTTTTCTTTTCTTTTTAAAAATTTTTAGCCGCGGGAGGATGAAATGAGCGCCAGTGTGTGGTAGTGGTTGCTGCATAACCTCCCCACCGTAGCCTGCCACAGAGAGGGTGATGACGCTGGGGGTACGGTCGGCGCGGCGCCCGCCTGTCTCCCCTCGAGCCTTCCTGGCTGGGTGGGCTGCGCGGTGCTCACCAATGTGCGAGGCGGGACTAGACGCCTCTAGGCTTGCGGGGCTGATGAGTTAATATCTGGTAACTCTGGCGAGTTGGCGTCTGTCCGCTCCCACCCGGGACCCGGACAAGTCCGGAAGTGAAAGGCGCTAACCCTTTTGATTTCTTTTGTCATCAGAGAGCCTTTTTGGTTAATTTCATTGCTTTTCCAGTCTCTGGTGCCCTTACGGGGACGCGGAGCTTTTAAAAATATTGTTGTAAGGTTGAAGGCTCTACTTAACAAGGGGAGACTGCTGCTTAGCTGAAGTGAAATAGCGTCATAAGAAAGGCTTTTTGTTTGTTTTTAACTTGTGAGTTCTCCTCTCACAGCTTTCTCACTGCACGTCCTGGACTAATAAATGATTAACAGTGGTGACTGGGGTGGAGGGTAGTTGTGTATGGGAGTCTAAGTCTGCATCTTTATTTCATCATGGCGTGATAAAAGAGCCGAGGTGGCAGTTATATATTAGGGGGATCTATTGCTTTCCTAAGAAGTCAGGGTTTCCTTAGAGCTCTAAGGAAAATCTAAACGTGGGACTCCAGTGGAAACACTGGTCAGAAATTTTGCTTGGAGGAAATGAAGCGTGGGCAAAGCTCAGCTGCTCTCGATGGCCAATGGAGTTGGGGTAGGAGCAGAACTAGTCAGGGAAAGTTCCCTTAAGTAGATAAGAGGGAAGAGAGGAGAAAACCAACCGGGTAAACGCTCCTGCTGTGGGCGCCTCCTTTGACAGTTCAAGTGGATTTAGACCAAAGAGTGCAAGGAACCGTATAATCCTGAGTATGTGTCTTTGAGATAAAAGCAGATACATTAAGTCACTCTGTCAAATTTAAATCGAAGAGTGATTGCCTGCATCTCCTATTATGTCAACAGCATCTTTTTCCTTTTTCCCATGTGCTTTTTCTATGATAAAATTTATCATCTCTCTCAGGTTTTGTGGAACCAGGGTAGGAATGCTTTTCACATGTTAAAAACGGCAACCCTACTCCCCCCCACCCCCAACACATTGACGCCTGGAGTCCACAAGGCTGATAATGTCAAAAAAAGACAATGGGTTGTAACTGGATTCCTACTGTAGTAGTTTTCCTGTTTTCTTCATGCTTTTAGATAGTACTTAAGCATGTTGCTCTTAGCAACAAGCGTCCACAGGAATGCTTGTTTCTTTGGATGAGATTAAACAGGTCCCTATGTCACTGGAAATGTGTGTGTGTTCAGCTGTTCTGCTTCAAGCATGGTAAGTGCTACAGTATGGTAGTTTTGCCCAATATTTTGAGTAGTACAACCTACTTATGTGGAATACTGAGATATCTTCTGAAGTATGTTTGTGAATGAGTGTGTTTGCGAACGGGGTGGGAAAAAAAAGAAGACTGGGATCCGGAAAACTGCCACCATACTCTAAAGATTTAATTATTGCTGCTCTGGTCTTGCAGCACAATATATGCTGAATCATTAGATTGTTACATTCGCTGATCATTTCATATCTTCATATTAAAATCTTGGCGACTGTAGCAGAGTGTGTAGCAGCTTTCCAAAAGAGCTGACACACACACACAAATACATTTTGCTAGACCAATGCTTACTAAGAATGTCCTTAAGAAATAGGAGATCAGGCAAAGAGTTTCCCATCAGTGTCTTGATACCCTAAACCAACAGCACAGTTACTAGATAACCTGTTATTTTCTCCATTAACTTCAAAAATCTTCCACGTGGAGATCCATTTTCTCTGATTTCTGACCTGAGTTGTGGGGAAGGACTGTGTACATTGTAATCATGGGAACATTTCCCTATTGGGGCTAGTGTGATGCAATGGTGGGAGTTTTATTTTCTTCCGGGGAAAACATGTTTTGAGTGGAATGGATGGTTGGTTGAGCGCGTATAAGCCACTCTTGAGAAAGGTTATTTTCAACTTTGGCTGAAAAGGCGAACCAGAGCCTCACACTTGGCCTCGTGCCTTGGAAGGGAAGGGGTTGGAGTTGCTGGTAGAGCTGCTGCCTCTGGGCAGCGGCCCGCAGGGTACGGGTGAGACCCACCGCCTCCGCTGAGGAGGTGGTATCTAGTCCCTTCTCCCACCTCCCCCACCAATCCCGGAGTGGCTAGCAGCAGCCAGCCGCCTCCACCGCGGCGCTATGGCAACCGCGGAGCCCTGCCCGGCGACCTCCCCAGCCTCCCATCCCGTAGGTGGCGGAAAACCACCCTCATGGGCTCCGTGCTCTGGTTTCCCCCATTAGGACTGTGTGACTTGACCCTGCGTCCTCCTATCACGGTCTATGGATCAGGGAGCAGCTCCGTTCAGGGAGTAGACCCTTGCTGAGTTCCTCGCCGCCCCGCCCGTCTTCGGGGTGCGCAGTCTCTCTCTCGCTCTCTCTCTCTCTCTCTCTCTCTCTCTCTCTCTCACACACACACACACACACACACACACACACACGAGCGGACAAATGCGCTCTCGCAAAGCAAGTCTGACACTTTGGCACAATGACTCCTCTTTTAGTACCCAAGAAAACTTTCGGCAGTTGCGCCCGGGAGCGCTTCTGCCCGGGCGCCCCCCCAATCCGCCCCCGCCCACCCCCGCTCCCCGATCCCACCCGGGCTGCCCCACGCTGGGCTGCACACCCGGGCCTGCTCCTCCGGGGCCGCTTAGCAAACATCTCCAAGAGAAGATCTCCTGAGCGCCGACTCCAGGGCACTTTCCCGAGGCTTGAAGGCAGCCTGGGGCAGCGGGGGAAGCAACCTGAGGGTCAGCCAAGTGTCAGATCCTCGCAAGCAGGTGGGCAGGCGCCTCGCCGTGGGTGGTGGCCGTTTCCCCGCCTTCGATCCTGGCTCGGCACGGCTTGGCTTCTCCAGGGCGACCACTCAGCGGGCACGTTGTCAGGGGACAAGGTAGATCTTGGACAGTTAGAGTCAGTTGTCCCCCTCCAGGTCAGGTCGGACGTTCCTCCGGCCGGCTTTTCCAGGCGCAGATCCTGAGACGCCCCAAGCCGGGCCTCCCCCAGCGCTCCGGGGCGCCGTCCTGCACTATGTAAATGAGGCACCTTTGTTTCCCCGCAGCTGTGTCCCAGCCCTGCTAGCGGCTGGAGAGGGCGAAGGCGGGATCTTTCCGTACGCGGGGGCGTGGCCCCCAATTCCACAGTCACCCAGCTGAACTGTGGCCTGGCGGGACTTGACCATTTCTTTTGTTACTTTCGTCCCCGTTCTCTTCCGGGTCTGCTCGCCCTTTGCTCCGGGGAAAGCGTGGGGAGGAGTGGAAGCCGTCTCAGGACGGGGTTCAGTGCAGGGCTGGCAGTCCTGCTCGGAGTTTGGGGGCTTCGGCATCTTCTTTAAGGAATCACTCCTCAAGCCACGACTTGTTTCTGATCTTCGAGGTCGGGTTTTTCAAATTCCTTGTGTGAACTGGCATTTAGAAAGCCAGGAGGGAAGACTCAACCCAAACTTTCCCCCAAACTCCTGGGCAGCTTCTCCAAGATAGTCCTTTCCGAGGAGCTGAGCATGTGGCAGGCCACTTCTTCCCTTCAGATGTTTCAACCTAACTCTTCTCGTAAGCGTGGCAGTAGAACTGCTTTCTTAAAAGGCAAAGTCTTCCCCCCAGACGTGCTTGGACCTCCTTGGCAGTGTGCACTGGCCACGGGGCCGTGGCACAGCGCCGTAGCCACGTCCCTGCGCACGTGCCGAAAGTGAAGGCAACCAGCTCAGGGACAGCCCAGATAATAAAATCCACGATGGGAGAGGGAACAGAAAGGGTTCCTATGGAAATCCTCCTATTTGCTGGCCATCCCGTGTGCTCCCAGATATAATAATTAGTAGCAGATGTACTACAACATAGAGGAGTGTGAGTGCATTGACTGAGCTTAGAAGCCGCCAGTCTCTACAAGTTCTTTGAAAGAGATTTTTCTTCCTTTGGGAGGTGAGGTGGGCGGGAGGGAGGAGTGCCCTTACATTTGGAAGCAGGAAAACTGGCTCTTGGGAGGCAGGGATGGGGGAGTAATAGCGGCTACTGTCTGAAACAGATAAAGCCGGAACACCTGCTCAGCTGAGCTCTGGAAAGCAGGAGAGGGAAATCTTTCCAAGAATCGCCAACACAACGGCCATGCTAAAAAAAAAAATCTGTTTTTCACATAAGTTCTCACTTAGTCTTAAAGCTTCAGAGAATAACTCTGATGTGATCCATCACCGGAGGCACACTCATTTCAGAAAATGACTTTGAAAAATGATCTTTTCGTCCTCTAGAAATAGCACCTCTTCTCCACCCAGACACATGGAACTCAACTCATTTTCTGGCTTTGTGAGATTGTCCTTCAGAAGTGATCAAGAGTTTATATGTCAGTAGACGTTTCTTTAGACAGACACGTTTTGCTTTTTAGTTTAATTCAAGTGATCATTGCAGTGTGTTCATTCCTTGAATTCTCAAATGACACTGTTTCAACATTTACTCAGCACAGGAAAGTTAATGTGAATTGCTCCCACACAAAGGAGAAACATACCATAGACCAAACACGGGATGTATCATTGATTATCAGAGCCTTTTCAAATCTATTCACCATTAAATAAGTGTTGTCTATGGTAATGATAACATAATCTTTGATTTTCTTTTAATTATCAAAATTTCTGATGAAGAAAATGCTTTGCTCTTTTGTGGTAGAAATTCAAGTGAGAGGAATTCATTTTCTCCTTCTGTTCTTAGGATTTTACTGTTATTGCAGCTCCAATTACGTTTATTCCCTGGAAATTGTCAATGTCCATTGTTACAGATCAGAGTAGAAAGCAGTTCACTGTCTTTCAGCTGTGCTATACCAAAATCATTAATCTACCGCATTTATAATACCTGGGGTTTGTGGGAGATCTTAGGTTTTCCTCAGTAGGATGGTCTGATGTGTTGAAATGGAATCGTTGATTGTTTTGCATTTGGTAGGTGAAGCTTTATCTTCTGTGGGCTTTCAATTTTTAGTCCAGTTATCGAGGTACAAGAAGTGCTTCAAATGAATCTTAAACCTTAAATCTTAGCAAGAAAGGTAAGGTCAAAAGCCGCCGAAAGGGAAGTAAGTAGGCGCACATCATCATTATTGACTGGTCTAGATTAAACACTGAAGAGGAAGATTTCAATCTGATAACGTCATAGGGCTTCCTGTTTTCCTTTGCTGCTTCTGCTGACAATTTTATAAGGTAATTAAATTGGCTGATTGAAGTCATGGTGGTCATGGGGTGATAAAGACCATTTGGATTTAATGGAATTTAAAACAACAGAGCACTGAACACAACTGTTACCGAACAAGAATTTTAATGGCCCATTCCGGGTGCTGACTAAATAGAACGCCCTTAACAAGTTTAATCGAAAGGGCAAGGCAGATTAGCACCATATAGTCTTTATGGTTGAAGATTGGGGAATTAAAATGATCCCTTTAAAAGACTCATTAATGCGTTATCAAGATTTAATGTAGGTTAAATAAGCTTTCTTTAGACTCTCATCATATACTGTCGACCTAGGTTTAGGACCAAGTTTCAGTAAGGAAATATTTTTAAGAGCTGACTTAACAAATGGAATTATATGTCTCTCTTATTTCAAAAACAAAAGGCATTTAAAATTTTTTGAGCGTATACAGGGTGGAGGGTGAATGTTGATGGCGAATCCTCTCTTTTCTGTAACTGAAAAAAAAACAAATTTGACTTTTAAATTTCATTATTGGTAATTTTTTCTTATAAACAAAGCTTGTTTGTAGTAGAGAAACTGCAGAGATGATAAAGAAATATTCTCCTTCTAGAGTTTCAATAGAGTAATAGGTATTCGATCTGTTTTATGTTGTCTTTTAAATCTTGTCCTCCTTTTTCTTACTGAAACTTCTGCCTTCAGGTTACCATACTTTCATGCATTCAGGCTCCTTCTAACCCTGGAAAAAGAGCAGTTCCTTGTTGTACATTGGGAACATTAAAGGACAGCCAGTCCCACGGTGAAAGTCAAGCCTTTGTCTCTTATGAGATTTTTCCCTCCAACTACTTCTTGCCTTGTGGAATTGTCTACTCAAAGTCATCAGTTCCTTTGATTATTTTGGAAAAACCTGAAACCCAAGTTTTCATATAAAATCTCCCAAATTTTAATTCTACATAATTTTTAAAATTGTATAGAAAAATTCTGAGCTGACCAAAACCAAAAGCACTCAGCTAGGTGGGATGTGGCCCAAAGGTCGATCAACTTGTACCCTTTAGCCCACCCCACATGCCTCAGGTTCTCTGAGGAACACATGCTTTTCTCATTCATCATTGATCCCCGAACAAGTAAAGCTTGTTTATCTCTTGCCTCACACCTTTAGGGCCAAACATTTTATATTGTTATATTTTCCAAATAACAATTAGCTAATCTCATAAAACTAATGTGAATGGGAAATTAGAGATTACCTTCAAAATCTTTCTGCAGGATTTTTAATTTTTCATTTTATTATTATATTTGGGCTCCGAGGCTCCTCTCCACTTACGGCAGCCTTCACATATAGAATTTGCCTATAGATTGACTTAAACCCTTTATTTCCTTAACTAAAAACTAAACATTCTTTTCTGGATTTGGTAGAGAGCCAGGTCACTAGGGCAGCAGGGCTGTGTGTGAAGATCTGAACGGGGCTGGGGAGGTTGTGGCTTTCAGATATTTTCCCCAGTGATACATGTAATTCGATCAGTCTTTCTTTCTGGTTAAGCATTTGCCCTCTTCCATGGCCTTGTTTTAAGACTAGTATGTTCTGGAAGGGAGAGCACATAGTCCCTGGACTGTAAAGTTTGGATGAGTTTATTAGATAAATCGATTCTGTCTGTGACAGAGATGCACAGATACAAAAGAGAATACTGGATGCCTAAGGGAGTGCTGAGTGGTTAGCACTGATGTGAAGGGGAGGCTGAGAGAAGAGAGAAGTCAAGTGCCATTTGATACACAATCTTTTCTAGATTTACTGCTAGACATCTCAATGCTTTGTAAATTGATCTTTTTGCTTGTATTAGTCCAAATCTTCTAGCATATGTGATTATTTTAAATAAGATGTCAATGATATTCTTACATTGACATATCTCCTCCCAATCAAAAGGATCTTTAAATGCTTTTTACACCCTTTTAAATCAACAAGCTACGTTTCCATCATTGAACTAAAGCAAGTACTTGGAAGGCGTTGCTGCAAATTCCCATTTCTGTCTCCAGCCCAGTCTCACTCTGAGTCCTTGACCTATCCTAATGAGAATAATTGCTCGGCTAAAATGATCAAATAAGCAAAGCAAATATTAAAGAAATGTTCTGCTTCAGTATAGTCATAGGTGTTTGGGATAATTTATGTTGTCTTTTTAATCTTGTCCTCCTTTTTTACCAAATACCGAAGCTTCTGTATTCAGTTTATCACAGCTTTTGGTGCATTTGGGCCCCTCCTTGCCCAGAAGAAATGAAATGAAAACTCTCTCAAAATGAAGGAAAACTATAGAATCCTATAATATCTGAGCCAAGGGGTTTTGGACACCATCAAGTCTAGTATCCTAAATTTAGAGATGAATTGCCAAAGGCAGTTAAATAACTTGTTCTGGTCATAGCTAGTTAGTGTCAGATTTTAGACCAAAACATGAATATCCTTACTGCCAGTTTGGTGATGTTTTTCAGTGAATTATACTATTTTTCCAGTGTAGCCTCTGATTCTATGTGCTTTGCATCAATTGTAGGAAGAGCCACTGGTTCTAGTAGCTTCCCTAGACATTTGCCTACTTTTGTTTCCTCCACCTTTTCTTGCATAGATCATTATCTCATATAGATTATCCCTTTTCTCTCTTTTTCTTCTTCTTTAGCTTTCTCCATCCCCCTCTCCCGTGCCTGCCAAGGTCTTCTTTCCCCTGTGTCCAAAGCTTTCACCACATCCATTCATTCAACAAATAATATTTGAGTACATATTTTGTGTCAGGCCAATAGAATTCTAAGACCCAGCTTCTGACCTCAAGGAGTTTGTAATCTAATTAAAGAGAAAAGAGATATACATATTAAAGTACCAATTGATTGGTACGGAAAATATATACAATAGTTGTTTAAAGGAGATTATTGTGGGCTTGCATTTTTGTAGGAGAGATGGGACTCTGGCTGGGGCCTGTAAAAAATTGTGTGATAGGGAAGGGGGAAATGTATCATTGGTGGAAGACTCAGCACAAGAGAAGGAATTTAGGCGGAAATTAAGAAGGTGAACTTTGGGACAGGGAATGGACCAGCCATGTCAGAGGATAGATAAGGCCTTGCTTTTTAAGAGCTTTAATATTTAGGTTATAGGGTTTAGACTCCTGGATGTAGCCCCAGGAAAGCCAATGAAGGTGAAAGGATGGGCTTGTCTTGTTCTGCAACAAGCAGTCAAGTGGTTTCTTAGTCTGCTGCTTGCATTTTATGAGGAATAAGTGGATTTCCTTTCTCTGTCTTACTGAACTGGAAGGAAAGGACCCATCCTTGTCCTTGATCATTAAAGCCTTTAATAAGTTCTTGGTCTGGGAGCACAGGTACTTCTTAAGTGAAATTCTGCAATGGAATAAAGGAATATCTTTTTAACATATGGCCAGATCAAATGATTAAGCAAGAAAATTTTCGTGTTAAAATCTACAGGAAAATGTATTGGAGGACAATTTAGAAGTACCATTTGCATCTTTGAGGGATACAACAAATTCCCTCTGAGGCATTCTCAATGTTTTATGTCTAATTCTAAGAGATCTTCATTACCTGAAACATTGTACATATACACACACATATTTAGCCAGCCCTGGTGGTCTAGTGGTTAAGATTCGCCACATCCTGGTTCATTTCCCGGTCAGGGAACCCCAACACTCGTCTGTTGGTTGTCATTCTAGTGGTGCCTGCATGTTGCTGTGATGCTGAAAGCTATGCCTCCAGTATTTTAAACACAAGCAGGGTCACCCACGGTGGACAGGTTTCAGTGGAGCTTCCAGACCAAGACAGACTAGAAAGAAGGACCTGACCACCTACTTCTAAAAAAATTGGCCTTGAAAACCTTATGAATAGGAGCAGAGCATTGTCTGATATAGCACAGGAAGGTGAGCGGATGACACAAAAAGACTGGGCAGGATTCCGCTCTGCTGTACACACGGTCACTAGGCGTCAGAATTGACTGGACAGCACTAACAACAAATATATTTATAGAATAATTCTACATGAACTCAGGACACCAGACCCTGAATTTAGTTGTTTGAGTCATGAATTTTACTCTTGACTTTGTCATCTAGTAGCTGTAAATTAGGAAAAATAATTAAATCCTACTGGGCCTTGACTTCTATTTATGTAGAATGGGTATTACTTGCTATATAATTTTCAAGGATAATGTTGGAATTAATAGGAAAATGTATAGAACTCTGGGCTTATTGGCAGAAAAGGACTTTTGGGACCGAAAGTGTAATTATTGTATATGTGTGGAGCAAAGTAAAATTTATCACTCGTATATTTCAGCTTCTTAAACTGCATAAACATATAAGATGTCTGTCTTTTCTAAGTTTTTCTTGAATAATCTTCCTTGTAATGTACCTGGTACAAACACTGAAAAGGATTTATTGACTAATAGAACAAACTTTCTTCCGAATTGGTAGTTTTATAGACGAGCAAGTCCATAGTTTCTTTTTCTTCTTTGAACACCAGGAATTTAATTGGCATTATCAAATATCCAGAATATAAGTAAGAAAAAAATCACAACTAAAAGCAAAGATAATAAGCAAAGAAATCAAGCTAAGTCCTGTGGTTTAAGATTTCTCACTTTTTCACAACTGTATGGTTTTTCTAGTTTATGTTCACAAACATTTTCTGAAAAGCTGTGGCTGACTTTGTTCTTCATCCTCATTCTTCATCTGTCTGCCTATGATGAACTTTTAGCTATTATTCAAGTTTTGTAGACACACAGGTGACTGTATTTGATCCATTTATGTTGATTCAGGAAAGTTTCACAGACATTCAGATTTGCTACAATTGTTCGGGATAGATAAGTGGGACTTTTCTGTGGTTACACTGACATCTTCCTCCAGGAGCTGTCCTTGACCTGTTTTTCTGGGGCTTACTCCTTTTTTTTTTTTTTGGTGGGGAAGATTAGCCCTGAGCTAACATCTGTTGCCAATCCTCCTCTTTTTGCTGAGGAAGACTGGCCCTGGGCTAACATCTGTGCCCATTTTCCTCTAGTTTATATGGCATGCCTGCTACAGCATGGTTTGATAAGCAGTGTGTAGGTCCATGTCCAGGATTTGAACCTGTGAACCCTGGGCTGCTGAAGCAGAGCACACGAACTTAACCACTATGCCACCGAGTCAGCCCCTCTGGGGCTTACTCTTTAAGGCACAACTGACTTTGGTGTCACCTGTACACCACTAACCGCCGTTCTTCCCTAAGTCTCCTCTAAATTACCTTTGGCTCTTTTTTTTTCCAAGATCTAACACAGTGTTGGGAGGATCAGCATAGGGGTGGGTAGAGAGAGGTGAAGATGCCTCCCCCCACCTCCAGTGGTACCACATTAGAGAATCCAGGAGACCATTTGAAAAGTGTGTTCAACTTATAATACACTTTTTTCTTTTTCTGGTGAGGAAGACTGGCCCAGAGCTAATATCTGTTACCAATCTTCCTCTTTTTGCTTGAGGAAGATTGTCACTGAGCTGACATCTGTGGCAGTCCTCCTCTATTTTGTATGTGGGACACTGCCACAGCATGGCTTGATGAGTGGTGTGTAGGTCTGTGCCTGGGATCCAAACCTGCGAAACCCAGGCCTCTGAAGCAGAGCGCACAAACTTAATCACTATACCACAGGGCCATCCCCTGTAATACACTTTTATATTAGGAACTTGTTGAAAAAGTTTTCAAAACTTCAGAATATGAAGTTTATTAGGAAAATTTCTTGGATGTTGAGTGGGATAAAGGAGAGGCAGTCTCAAGATTTTTATGATAATCTAAAAAAGGAATGGACTAAACGCAGGCTGAAAAATACTCTCTAAGTATGGTTTTCGTGTTTCCTGGAATCAGTTCTACATTGTGGCAGAACTGATGTTGGAGTATGTGAAGTTGAGTTCCTGCTTCCAGTGGGTGAAGGACAGAGCAGTATTCCTTTCAGTCATCTTTCCATGAGGATTCTGGGTTGTTCCCTCAGGAAGCCTTCCTGGAGATGGGGGTGATGTTCCAATCACTCATGCTCAGCCTGTTCTCTAAGATGCATTTCTCTTCCTTTTGCTGTTCCATATGTCGGCTATCCTTTAAAATCTAGATCAAGTTCTGCTTCCTCCAAAAGGTCTGTTTTAGATAGGGATTCTGTAGAATAAATTCAAGTGCCGGCAAGAAAATTTGATCAGATCAATGGTTTCCAAACCTTGTTTCACAAAAGAATGGAAGGAGCTTTAAATAATTTAAATTACTGGTTCCCAAACCTGGAGATTCTGTGGTTTAAAATGTTTCATTTGCCACAACTGCATAGTTTCATAACTGCATAGTCATAGTACCTTTACTTTTTTAGAAAACCCCCAAGTAATGTACTTAAAAGAAACAAAATAAAACTCCCAGGCAGGTTGAGAATCAATCACTGAGCTAGATAATCTTAAGTAGGTTTTTGACCTTAAAATTTACCATTCCTCTGTTTGTAATGGGAAGATGTTATCAGCTTTCTGGGTTAGCAATTGATAATCATGACTAGACTATGGAAAACAATGAGTAAATTTTGTACTTAAGGGTTGTGGCTTGAATATTTTATCATTTCTCACAGAACACATACAGCGTTGGACTCTCAGCATACTACAGAAGGGCTGACTGATTCTTTAAAACCTAAGCACTTAGAATAGTCATACTCACATAACCACCCTCATAGCCCAAAGGGATCTTAAACAGGTGTTGTTTTACAAATAATGTCTGAGATGATGTATGGTTGTGGGACCTTTCCCTCTCAACCTCCTACTAAAGGAGCCCCTAACAGATCATTTTAAAATTTTGTTTTCCCAAGAATCTATCAGAGAAAAATTCCAGCAGACATCTGCTCTAGTTAAGGAGACCCCAATTCAGTTGCCATGAATACATGTACATGGCCCAGAATCTAGGCTGAAAATAGAGTCTAGCCTGGGTTGTGTTCATTAGAAAGCTCTTGGACAATACCATGCCCACCCCTACCCCCTGGCCTGTTGCTTTGATTACACTCTCTGGGTCATTGTTAAGTCGTGGTGCTAAGAGTTGAAATCTGGACACTACCTTTGGAATGAAACCAGAATGCTCTTCGCTATTTGTTTCAGGTGGACATTGTCAATAATTATAAATACTGCTTTAGTATTAAAACTGATAATATCTTTATCTGTCCAAATTATTGGTAACTGTTTTCCCTATTTAATGTCTAATAGGTAAAACATCAGTTTATTAAGTATTCCTATAATTTAACTTGCCATCTGGGAGACTATATATGGAATTATGTATAGAAGACACCTTATTGATATTACAACTTAAAAGTAGCACAATTATAGATTGGTTAGAGATTCTAATGTATTAAAATCATCATAATCACATGCCAATGATAATTTTAAGATAAATATTGAAGAAACTCATCGAGTTAATATTATTATTCCTCCGAAGTTTTCTTATTTGAACTCAACTATGTTTACCAATATGTGTTTAAATATTGCCAGTTCTTTTAATTAAAATAGTTCAGAGAGGATTTAATAATTGAGAACATGTAATTTCAAGAAAATATATCTGGTGGTGAGCAATTCTCTGGAAGACATATTATGAAAAACCTTTTTCTATGGCATGAATTTTACAGAATGTTTTATTCATGTATATTCATCTAATTATAGTTCTAGAATTACTATGCCTTTAACCTTTCTATTTGTGTGTGGGAAATTTATATATCTGTAGGATATGAAAAAATGTTCACAACAGAGAATAAAAATTAATAAATTCAATTTATTCAAGGATACTGATTTATTGGCTTTAGGTTGGTGTCTCTGACTTTACTAAACTTGATAATTACAAGTAAATAGTAATGGAAGTGAATTCAAATTTCTTTGAATTTCATACATCTTTTATTTCCTAGCAGGTAGCCAGACTACATCAGCATTTTTAATATAAACAAGGATAGAATCTTAGCTAAGGTTTCAAAGTATCATTTTCTGTAAGTGAACTGTGGAGAGAATTTTAACCCTCATATTTGCTTATTGCTCTTCTGTACTGTGTATATTATAAGGCCACTAAACTTGAATATAAAAAAATCACTCTGTATTAATAGGAAAAAGCCCTATTTAGTATAAGTACTCTCTCCCTCTCTCTTCTGGTGTTATTCTTCAGGAAAGAGAGATAAAGCTAAATGTGTTTACTGGAATATAATGTAATGCTTTATACTATGGTTGTAAGGAGGATGCTGAAAGCTTCCTATCAACTCTTCTAATTTTGATTTCATTTTTTATTTAAACTGCCATTCAATTCACTCAATATTTATTAAGCATTGGTATCTGGTCCAGTTCTTCAATTATTGACATAATACAATAAAGCAAGATATAATTAAAGTTTCAGTAACTATGAAAATTTCCCTAAAATATGGTTGATTATTTTAAAAAATACATTATATGGAGGTTCCTAATGATACTGTTTTTTTCTTATAGGCAGCAAGATGTATATTTTTCAATTCCATACTATATGTTCTGTTTCAATATTTTATTTCAGTACCTTGTTAGAATTGAAGAATCACCTTATTGACCTTTACTCTAAGAAATTCATATTTAGTTTGATATAACTTATCAAAATGTATATATACATGGAGATGACTTTTCTCTAATATTTAAAGTTTATACTCTACTAAATACCTTGTAATATAGTACATATTTGTAATATATACATATCTGTAATATTTATGTCTGTATTTGTACAAGTAACCAATAATCCAATTCATTATTTGTTCATTCATTCATTCTTTTGATCATTCATTTAACAAATGTTTAACTGCTTACTATATGCCAGACACAGTACTGGGCTCTAGGACATTAAGAATTTGAAAGTAAAAAGAAATGGTCTCTGCATAAAGGATCTCATATTCTACAGATATAGGTAGCCACATAAAAGAGAAGTACAAAAGAATGTGACAAGTGCACACAGTATATGTAAATAATTATTCCAACATGAAGAGAGGCATCTGGCTGCATCTATAAGGAAGGATTTCTAAAGCCTGTAGTTTGCATCTTTCTCTAAGACTTGTGATCCACTGTCAGAAATTCCACTCTTGATATCAAATTAGAATGGCTGTGCTGTTTGTGTTTCTTCTCCCCACTGCCCACAGCACCAGAAGTCTTCAGCTGGGACCTTTGATTCAAATCATAGTGATGCCATTAATGTATTTCTTCTGTGTGTGTACATATATATATATGTGTATATATATATATATGTACACACACAAAGATATATATGGAAAGAGAGAGAAAGAACTAGTCTAAATTATTTTAAGTGTTTGAGTACTGTATTAGTTAGGATGTGGATTCAGTGACATTATCGCAGAAACATCCCCCCACCTCCAGAAAAACAAAACAAAACAAGATAGATGTTCACTTCTCTCTCACATGCAAGTCTAGATTTGGGCAATGCAGGGATGATATGGTGGATTTGCTGCCTTCTGGGGTCTGTGCTGCTTCCAGCTCTCTATTCTGACATCTATATCTGGCATCTAGTGTGACCTTTCTCATGGTCTAAAATGGAGCTTTAGTGATCTTGTGCACCTTCCCAGCAGCAGGATGGACACCTCTTGGCTGTTGCACACACCATTTGCCTCACATCCTATTGGCAGGAACTTAGTCACATGGTTACACCCGGGCACACAGGAGGCTGAGAATTGAAGCCCCATTAGAGGAAGTGTTGTGCTTAGCTGAGAATCGCAGTGTCTGTTCCCGTAGAAGACATGAAGAATGAACATTGAAGGATCACTGGTAGTCTCTGCCCCAGGCAGCCAATTAAATATTTTAGAAAGGGGCTTGTTAGAGTTTTTGACTTTCTTTTTGTGGTCATAAAGTAATGCTTTGTAGCACATTTGGAAAATATGGAGGAGTGTAAAGGGAAAATAAAACCTCTCATAATTATGCCATTCAGGCAGAACCGCTGTTATCATTTTGTTTCTATTTAGTAGCTTTTTAAAATTAAAATGAAACAAAAATATTTTGGTTGGTTATAAAAGTAATACATATTTATTACAGAAAATGGAAAATATATAGAAAATTATGAAGAAAATAAATATCACCCATTACCTCACCATAAGTGGCATTTTGAGATTTACCCTTGAATCCTACTGTACATGTTGTGTTACTTAATTTTTTTTCACTTAATGCTTAGTTGTGAACATTTTTCTGTCATTAAGTATTTTTCTGTAACAATTTTTAACAGTGTTGACTTTCCATTACATAGATGTTTGCCATTTATTAACCAGTCCCTCTATTTCAGGATCGTGAGTTTGGGTTCAGACATACCTGGGTTTGAACCTGGCTGTGCTACTTTTGAGCTGTCTGATTGGAACATGCTGCTGAATCTTCCTAAGTTTTAGTTTCTTTACCTGTAAAATGGGAATGATAATATTATCCACCTTATAAAGTTATATTTGGGATTAAAAGACCTAACACACATATATTGCTTAATGAAGTGCCTGGCATATAAGTACCTAATAACTGTTCGCATAATCAATCAGTCAATCTCTTAATTAATTTTGCCACATGAAGTACTTGATTTCTGTGATTGGTTCAGGCTTATTTAGATCAGATGCTTCTAGATCTTATGCTGCTCTCACAAGTGTGGTTGGACCCCACAGAAGTTCTATGAGATCTTTCAGGCCAGGGAGGTGCCCTTTAGTAATATGAGGGGCCAGATGATCAACCAGGACTCCATAGACCTTTAGACAGGTGACAAATATCATAGTTTTTCTCTATAATTGTAGTCCTGGCCCTCCCTGCCTGCTTCCAAGGATGAACGTGGCTCTTCAGCACTGCTGAGGAGGTGGGGGCAGGGGAGGAGCAGTCCCTGTTTCACAGCAGTCCTTTCTTTACTTTCTGATTTGCCAAGCAAATTCCAGGTGTTTTACTTGCTAATCACGTTATCATCCCTGATGCTTAATTATTTTCTGTAGGGAAATAGAGTTGTTTGGGACTTTCAGGAAATTAAATTGAACTTCAAAAGCCACTTCCACATAACAATTAACATTTTGAAATGGATAATTCCTCAGGGTTTGTTGCTAGGTTAGTTTGCTCAGTTTTTTCTTTAAAGGGCATTTCTCTTAAAGAGTAGATTTATTTGTTCTATTTATTTGAGATCATATTTTTAAAAACTGGACACATTGCGGTTTCACAATTCCCTAGTAAAATGGTATAAAAATGTGTGGCTGGAGCCTTTGAGACAGATTGATGCTGTGCATCTGCAGAGTGGGAAATTGGAGGTGATTAACGTGGATTCTATCTTTGAGAGGAGCCTACATCACCGGAAGGAGGTTCCTATTGGCCTGCTCAGAGGGAAGGAAGTGGTTTCAATGTTAGTACAGCAAAAATGCTTGAGGGTGACTTACATATGCATAAGAAAGTGAATTTCCATGTGGCTGGGGGACACTATCCCCATCCTCTAAAAGAGTCTACATAACCTCAGCACGAATGTCTCAGTCCTGTTTTAGTAAGACAGAGAATCTAGAGATTCTGTATGTTGCCACTCTGTGCCTTCCTAAACATCCCTCCTCTAGTTACCCTGATCTGTTCTTAATCTTTTAGGTTGCCTTTAAATCCAATATTTTCTGATTTGCCTGCACATGGAAAAACCACAGCACAATCTTAAATCTTAATCACTCCACCTCCCCTTAAAAGGATGGGGGTGCAGAATTCTCCCTTGAATATTATCACATGTCAGCCATTGAGAGGTGTTTACAAGTTTTGAGAACCATAACCTGTTGCTAATAACCTAGTATTGCAGGGAAGCTGATTCTGGACTGCTCTAGAAAAGGCATGGACAATCTGATACAAAAGATTGGGATTCCAGGGCCAACTTCACTACTTACAAGGTGTGCAACCTAAGGCAAGTTACTCAACCTTTGAGTCTCACTTTTCTTATTTAAAAAATAAGGATAATAACATTCATATGATTCTTGTGGAATTTACATGAAATAAAGTCCTTACACTTAGGGAAGCATCCAAAAATCTTCCTTCCCTTTTTGTTATTCTGAAAATCTGAGTTTGGAAGAGCTGTTTAACAGTAGGTTAGCTCTATCTTCTGCAAGTGCTATCTGTCAAATGTAGTGTTCCGTGTGTTTATTGACTACTAGCTTTGGTTTCTATGCAGCTGAGATACACATTCAGCCCTAGGCTTTTATCTACAGATCCAAGAGGACGAAAGCAGGCACATGTAATTAGAATGGCAGTGATGAGCTGCAGCTGAATTGCATAGTGTGTTAAGGCTTTTCTCCGCTTGTTGGCTCAGTATTGCTATAGAGATTCTGGGAGTAACAGTATTTTAGCAAGTATTTGTCTTTCTATTATCCATCCTAACATAATCCTAGAATCTGCACAGACATGCGAGAGTTCTTTTGTTGCTCTCTGGCAGCAGATAAAAGGGCCTGTTTTGATAAAGTGGTCTGTGCAGAGTTTAACAGACCTTTTATGGACTGGTACTAGATTACATATGGAGGGGCAGGGTGAAGATGGTTTTTCCACTGATATTTGTAAAATTTTGGATTCAAATTTCCATGAATCAAAATACTACTCTACAGACGTCTAAGACTTTAAGCTTTACAAATGCTTGTCCCTTGTTTCTTTATTTCCTTTCTTCATGTTGATTGGTCAAGAAGGCGGCTGTCCAGTTAGTTGATCTTTCCAAGGGGGTGTGATAGGGTGGTTGGGGCTTCCTGTGAGGGTCATAGTTGGGCAGGTAAGGGAAGGTGGGAGAGAAGACTCCTTTGTTCCCTCTGTTAATCCCTTTTCATCAATTACTCTGTTCCTCTTTCTCTAAATTCTCAAAATGGAAATGTTCTCAACATCAATTGAGAGAAATAACTAAATAACATCTGCAAAATGATGTTTATGGAATCTAAAAGAAAAGGAACCCCCAAACCCAGGTTATTTTCCATTTTCTCTCATTTATTTGAGAGCCCCAGTAACTGGTCACCCTGACATCTTTACTGGGACTTATTGAGTGTGCTAATTTTAATGTGGTCTTGTCTACGTGACTTTCCTAGCCTTTAAGAGCAGAGATGAGTCTCAACTAGCTGTGCCCGAGAGAGGAAAGAAGAAAGCCTCTTATACAACTTACACATTGTTTTCCCTCTTACCCTTCTCCAACTCATTCCTTCCCCATGGTGGACAGCTATGACATCTTTTTTCCTCTTCCTCAACCTAGCCAGCAAGCTGGTTTTACTCACTTCTCTTACTTTGTTCTATCACATGATCTATTCTCCATGTGGATGTAGGATCTTTTCCCACCACCCTTCCACTTCTCCAGGACCCACTTCCATTTTCTTCTACGCATAATCATCCTGTTCTTAGTGCATCTCTTTCCCTCTTTGTGTAGCTTGTGGCTTTATTAAATAACCAAAATCTCATGCAGGCTTGTGCAAAGAGGCTGTGGGGTAGACGGTATCTGGGTCCTTTGGTAACATGGAAGGATGGCTGAGGTCCTGAGATAATTAGAGACTGTGCAGCTACAATGACCACATTTTATAAGCTCTAAATCAATACACGGGGGTGACATGTATGGGTGAATTTATAGGGATAATGGAATAGTGTGGTTGAAACTGGGACTGTTTCACTACATGTTACACAAATAAATAATACTTGTGTAGTATTCTGCATTTTATATGCGTTTGCATGCACAGTATTTAATCCCTATAACAAGCCTAAGAAGTAGGTGCTGTTAATCTCCTTGCACAGATGAGAAAACAGGCTAAGAAAGGCTAAATAACTTTTCCCAAATGTTCCAAATGTTGAGGAGTTTGAAGCTGGTTTAGACTTCTGACACTGTGTCTTCTGATTCTTTAGTTTCAACAATTTTTAGTTGAATTTTGCTACCGTTTGATTGGGATGTGGGATTCTCCAAGCACACTGTCGGAACTAGAGCAGGTGTTGCATGCTGTAACAAGAATACCTTCCTCAGCAGGAAGAAATATTGCTCTTCTGAAATAACCCCCCAGCAGCCTTTCGCAATTCTGGTTTACTTCTTACATAGAGAAAACACATAGAAGAACATGTTTTATTCTAATTTCTAGAGTGTGACCCAATGTTAAGATGATAGTAATAATGGTGAAATTAATAATAGTGATGATGGTTGCTCTTTATTGACTATCTGCCACATACCAGATAAAATGCAGGAGGTTTTCATATGTTATCTCATTTAATCCTTACGGCAAGTCCATTTAGAGATGAGAAAACTGAGGCTCCAAGAAGACAAGTGATTTATCTGGGGCTCCACACCTAGTTAGTGTCAGAATGAGAATTTAAATATGAGTATGTCTAGCTTCAGAGCCCATGGTCTCTCGTCTGCAGTAGGCAGTTATGCTGGTTTCTGGATAGGAGTAAGCTAAGAAAGAATATAAATGCCTACATTATGTTCATCCATTCATTCACACATATTAACTCATAAACACATTAAGTTGAATCATATGAAATTGCTAATATTTGGACAATTTGGACCAACAAAAATGGTAATTTCATGTGGCTTAATGCATTGTTTCTCAAAATGTGGTCTCTGGACCAGCAGCAGCAGTATCTGGGAACTTATTAGAAATGCAGATTCTCAGATCCCACCTCAGATCTACTGCATCAGAAGCTGAGGGTGGGGATTAGCAATCTGTGGTCTAACAAGACCTCCAGGTGATTCTGATACCCACTAAAGTTTGAGAACCACTGGTTAACCTAATTTATTTATGGAGCAGCTACTCTGTGCCAGGTGCTGTGTTCGCCACTGGGTTTACAGCATGAACAGAAATGCACATGGTTCTTGCCCTCAGAGAGTTTAAACTTTACTGGAAAGGATGAAATTTTGAGAAACACAAATATTGAGTTATTCTTCTTAGAGGTATTTTTATTTTTATTTGAGTTTCTAGATCTTGACCAAAAGACTAGAGTCTTCAAAGGTAAAATTAGAATGGAAAAAGGATTATCTTCCCATCACATGGGTGGGCAAGACCAAGGAGACAAACACACATCCAGGGACGAGGTGTGGGCACAGAGGTAGGGCCAGTGCTCAGGACTCAGCGCCATCATAGACATCTTGGGCCCCGTCTCTGTCCCTTCCCTCACTCTGCCTCGAGGAGTGGCTCTGTTGTATTTTGAGGCCCTGCTGGGGGTGGAAAGAGTGCAATAAGTCCACTTTTCAGCATAGGACAACTAGGAATATTTGAGTAGGACATGGTCAGCTTCCAGCCAGCTGGTTCATCCAGCTACTGATCTGCTGTTACCTCTTGCTCTGGGGAGCTTCATTTTGTGGGTCGATGGCAAGGTCTCAGAAAATGCTTCATTCCAGAACTTTGTCCTTCTCTCTTCAGTAAGCTGTGCAGCATGATACAGAGGATGGCTCTGCCTTTAGCAGCCTAGAGGTTGGTCTAGGGTATAGTCACATAGAGGGCAGAGGAGGAGGCAGGGGTTAGTGGGTATGAAGAGCAATGAATGGGACCTTCCCATTGTCTGAGCGCCCCCCACCCCCAGTCTAAGAGGTATGCTCCATAATATATGTTTAACGCTTTGTCATCTAAAAAGGAGGCATTCCTAGTACTCTTCCATTTACCAAGGCATAAGTCCTGAAGAACATTACTTTACTGAGTAATATTTTGAGGTTAGAGTCATCCTGGGTTCATATTTTCTTAAATCTTTACTAGCCAACTTTTTATAAATGACCCTTAAGTACAAGTAATGCAGCTTGAATAAATCTCTGCTTTTTTTGAAATCATCCCTGGGCCATTTGTGCCACCAAGTTCTCACAGAAAAGAGAATAAACATCTGCTGTATGCTCTCTGTTTTAAAAAACCAAGATTTTAAAGCAATCTCAAGTAAATGAGCATTGACTCTCACTTGAAGTCCATTCCTTCCATTGGTTACAATTTAGAAAATAATTTGACAGCAAATTTAATGATGGGATTAAAACCTGAAGGTAGACAGGGAGAGGGAGGGTGCTTTGTGATGGTTTACGTTTTAAGTACCAAGGGCACTGTTTTATGACATTAAAAAGTTTACTCCTATTATTAATAGTTAATTTGAATTAAATTCCCAAATGTAATTCCAGCCTTGTTATAGGAGAAATAATTCACATACACAAATAGCAGCAATTGAGTACTTAGCAAAGGCAAGCTGAATGCATATCATGCATTAGGAATGGAAGTCCCACCTCTGAGAATTCAGAAGAGTGCTCACATAATCAGCACAGGTTTTTACCCAATTGATTAAATTATATTTCATCTGCTTTTACTAAAGGGGGGAAATTCTAAAGGTTATGAAATCAATGCAAACCATTCTTGGATTGTATTATTTGCCTGAAATCATGATCATGATTCTTCTCATCGCCTGAAAGACAAATCATATTTTTCTTGTGCAGTCCTTCAGAAATTCCCAGAGTATGTTAAAGTATTACATGAATAATTCATTTTACTCACTTCCCATTACAGCACTTAACAAAGGCTGCGGCCAGAATCCCCTCCCTGGGGAAGTTAATTTGGAGCATCATTACAGCTCTGATTTCACAGTGTTTAGTGGTTTTATGACCTATCTGATGAAGTCCTCCCTTCTTTTTAAGTCTTTTTAGAGAAACACTTCAAGTTTAAAATTTTGTCAAGTACAGTCTTCGAAGGAAATGATTTCAGGCTTTTGTATTTACTCTGCCCCTATACTGAGTAAAAAGAAAAAAAAAATAAACAAAGAGGCTTTTGAATATAAATCCAATCTACTCAAATATTTTCTTACTATTGAAAATCAGATGACATGATTTTAATGTCATATGTATATTTCTGCCTGAATTATTCAACATTGGAACATGACCAGGAAAACCAATTATGTGAATATATATGTGGACATCTCTTAGAATTCTGTATGGAGTCTTTTGTGTATTTTCCTTGAAGTAGACTGCATTTTTTTCTCATGGCTCTTATGGGAATTCATATGAATCTTTATGTTGCCATAATCCTTCAGTGCTCTCTCAGTTATAATTTATTAACACATGGGATGTGTCCTACCAGAGAGCAGATGAATTGTGCACTGTGACACGTGCTAGCTGTAACAAGTCTGAAGGCAATGCTGACTATTCAGCTGCCTCCACCAATGAACTTCAATCTTCATGCCTTACTCTCTTTCTCTGTCAATATACAACCCCACAATACAAGCCCTTGGCCAAACTGAACACTCTTAGATGCTTCGGGTTGGAACGAGGGAATTCCCCAATGACTTTATATAGAGCACAGCTGAGTATCTTTTCCACGCTGATTTGGTTTTGAATATCTAGAGGGAATCCCATTTTACTCCCATGGGTGGGCCAGATAAGCTTGTTCTTAGGTATACTTTAAAAAACCCTAGTAGAGTATCCCTAAAAAAGAAAAAAAATGAACTTCATTTTTCAGAGCACTTGGCCAATATGCATATGAAAAGTTGTTCAAGTTTACTAGCAGTCAGAGAAAGGCAAATTGAAAATAAGTGATATATCACTTCACACTCATCAGCCTGGCAGAAATACAATAGAGCTGTAGCATTTATCGCTGGCTAGGATGTGGGGGAAAGGGTACTTTCATACATTGCTAGTGAAAATGCAAAGCATTACAGCCTTTCTGGAAAGCAATCTGGCAGTATCTATTAAAATTAAATCTACGTACACAAGCAATATACTCATAAGATCTTATCCCATAGAAATAAAAGCACTATGTATAAAGACATAAGTAAGTCGCTGTTTATTTCAGTGTTTGTTGTGGCAAAAAAAAGGAGATATAGTAAATTTCCATTAAGAGAATCATTGAATAAATTATGATATATTCATGCCACGTAATATTACATCACTATTAAAAAGAACAAATTGGGACTACACTGGATGACTTAGAGGGTTTTCCAAAAGATATTGTTGAATGAGAAAAGCAATAAGTAAAAAAAAAAAAATACAGAGGCTGGCCCGGTGGTGCAGTGTTTAGTTTGCCCTTTGGCAGCCTAGGGTTCATGAGTTTGGATCCTGGGTTCTGGCCGATGCACTCCTTGTCTGCTATGCCGTGGCAGCATCCCATATAAAGTAGAAGAGGATGGGCACGGACGTTAGCCCAGGGCCAATCTTCCTCAGCAAAAAAGAGGAGGATTGGCAATGGATGTTAGCTCAGGGCTGGTCTTCCTCACACACACAAAAAAGAAAAAGTACATATAGGTAATGTATTTTCCTCCTTTTTTTGTAAAACTGACAAAAATCCCTGTGTAAATTTATGTGCATATGTTATGTCTGTGTGGGTGTACTGTATGAGTCTGTGTGTGTATGTGTGCTCATGCGTTGGTAAGTATAGCTCTGTATGAGATTATATGAATGCAGAGAAAAACCATTGATTGTTAATAGAGATGCCTGGAGGAGAAAAGGGATGGATCTATGTGGGAAATGTGGATGTCACTGGGAAGACCACAGGGAGCAATCAAACTAAAAAGTAAAAGGGGGAAGAAAGGAAGAAGCCACGAGTATACATATGCATCTATGTAAATTTATGTTTATGTGTCATTACATGCGGAAGTGAAAAAGTAAAAATAGATAAAAATTGGAAAAATGAGGGGCTGGCACCATGGTGTAGTGGTTAAATTTGGCATGCTCCGCTTCTGTGGCCCAGGTTCATGGGTTCAGATACCTGGAGTGGACCTACACCACTTGTCAGCCATGCTCTGGCAGCAACCCTCATACAAAATAGAGGAAGACTGGCACAGATGTTAGCTCAGGGCTAATCTTCCTCAAGCGAAAAAAGAGGAAGATTGGCAGCATATGTTAGCTCAGGGTGAATCTTCCTCACCAAAAAAAAAAAAAAAATCTGGAAAAATGAAAATATTCCTGGAAGAACTCCATATCATTCAAAGCTTAGTACAGATGAATTTAATCTGATTACTTTTCTCTGATTTTGACAGAGGATAGAGGAGAAAGGAGAGGTGATTTTTAGATATAGGACATTGGAAGAAACTGAGAGCAGGTCAAATGAAACATGGGAACAGATGGGTTTTGAAGCCTGAAGAGACCATTGGGTAGGAAAGCACCGACACCTTATCTCTAGTTGGCATTTAACTGAGGTTGGCCCTTTTAGGAATAGAGATGAGCTGGCTCCAAATTGAGTTAAAGAAATCCTGGCTTACATAGCTCATTATCCCCATTTTTATAGCGAGGATCACAAATCCATGGGTAGAACTATCTTTGACATTTATAGGGAATTGGGTTCCTTACAAACTGGGACAGCACTAAGCTATTTATCTTTAATGAAGTGCTCATTAAAGCTTTGACTACTTGGACAGTCTGGGTCCCTTCCCACAGGAAGTTCCCCAAATTTGGAATGCAGGGTAACTGTGGGAGTGGAAAATGGCTAGAGCCAGAATAAAGATTAAACAGATTACTCATGAAGGCTTGGTTTCTCCTCCGGGAAATAAATGTATATGGGGCTAGTTACTCTTTACTCAAAAGAAATGGGAGATCCAATTCGCAATATAGTATTTTGAATACTTTAATAGCAAGTGCTATGAATCTTACTGTACCCAAATTTTTACTGGTCAAGCATAAAAATTAGTAGAGACATTAGATGCAATAAATACTGTAGAACAGATAGTTATATTAATGTTGATCAGTGCTGGAGTGTATAAAACAGTTATGTTTTAATAAATAGATCTTATTGTATAATTTATATAATCATACTGCATAAAACATAGAAAATGAGATAGTAAAATAAATTACTCATAAGAGTAACACCTCACAAAATCACTGATAGTATTCTATCATATTCTGTTGCACTTTTTCCAAAATGCATCTTTTTTTCCCTAATTTTTACCATGACTACATACAATTTTGTCCTACTTTTTTTTTTTTTTTTTTACTTTGTGTTGTAACTTTAAAGCATTTATCAACATGCAGTATAAGATAAAAATTTTAAGGACAGCAGAGCATGTATATTTTTAAATAGCTACCTTTTCTTCCAACCAATCCTGTGTATCACAGGCAAATTCAAATCTATGATGGCTTTGTTTGCTCCTCCTCTAGACCTTTAAGTGTCTCCCAGAGCTGTCCTCTCTGCTCTCTGCCTTCCCAGCACTCTCCTGGCTTCTTGTAACTCTCCTTGTGGATTATTCTAGAAGAGAGTTCAATCCTGTCTTCTGAGCATCAGTGTCCCTCTCCAGGACCGGACGGGCACACTGATTGGCAAGTCTCATTGGCACTGAGATCGTCATCTATTATTCCCAAACTTGTTTTTCCACCTGAATTTCCTTTTTTTTTTTTTTTTTTTTTTTTAGTGGAAGTCTCATTCTCTTAGACTTGAAAGCTTAGAGGCATCTTTGATTTCTCTTTCTTTTCTTTATGCAGATGTCACATTGGGATCATTGTCTTTTCTCTAAGTACTCTGATTCCTAACTTAAGTCTTCACTGTCTTCTATTTTGTCTGTTGAGAGGCAGTACAGCGCTGTGCTAGAGGAGATCGGCTCTGGGGCTACATCTCCTGGGGTAAAGCCCCAGCTCTGCTATGCATTAGCTGTGTGTGTGACTTTGGGCAAGATTCTTAATGGCTCTCCACATCTCTGGTCTATAAAATGGGTGATATAATAGTGCTTGCCACACAAAGGTTGTGGTAGGGACTACAGTATCTATTAAAAACTAAGCACTCAGAAATCGTAGCCCTTGTCATATTGGATGTCTGTCTCTCCCTCTCTAATCGACCCTGTGCACTACTGCCAGATTGATTTCCCTAAAATACAGTTTTACTTCCACTAATGCCCTTCCACTTCTCTCTCCCCCTCCAACTCCACAATACCGCTCTCCAAATGAAATCCAAACTCCTCGGCCTGGCATTTATCCCACATAATCTGATTTCAGGAACACTTTCCAGTAGACCCTTGCATGGTAGACAATCCAAGCTACATGCTATTTTTTCTTAAAAGGCCCATTGTAAGGATGATATATATTTAACATGTCGTACAGCACAGGCACAGACTGCAGACTGGAACAGGGTCTTAGGGAGGCTTGCTGTGCCACGAATTAAAATTTTGGTTGCTGGATTGCAGGAGGCCCTGTGAGAGGGTCCTGTGCAGCTGGGATGGCAGGAGGGCCCTGGGGCAGGTTGGGGCAGAGGCCAGTTACCACCTGGTGTGGAAGCATCTCAATATTTGAACAACTTCCATAGCCAAACTGAGATGTACCAACTGAATGTCAGTCCTGGCCTGGAGCATACCTTTTGATTCCCCTCCTCTTGCTCATTGAGCTTTTGTTGAAATTCCAACACATTCAAGCAGACCTAGATAAAATGCCACCTTCATTCTTATTTCTCTACCTTTCTGAAATCCCATAGCACTTCTAAATAACTCTGTTTTGGAAGTTACACATTTGTCTGCCCTTTCTGTAGTTATTTTATATATGAACACATATAATTATGCATGATTATCTAAGTAGCTAGAAAACCTGCTTGAAGGCAGAGACTGTAAGCCTTTCTTTTCTGCGTTTATACCCTGGTGTTCTTATCCTAGTGGGCAGCCAGTCAGTATTTGCTGAGTGAATAACTTTGAACCAGTACTATTTAATACTTTTTTTTCCCCAGGCAAAGAATGTACCTGTGCTTGCTGGTACTTTTGCACACTGATTGCAAATTACCAGGTTCGAATTATGGTAGTATTTTATATCTGTGAATTCTGTGAGGAAATGAAAATCTGCAATGTTTTATAAAATTAGATGATTCATTCAAGTGACTTGATCAGTCTATAAGTGGGTTATTCTGTCTTTAGTCTGTTAGTCAATTTGCCTATCATTCATTTATTCATTCATTCAATGAATGCCAACAATTCACAACTAAAAGATATTGGTGGTCTCTAAGCTGTTGTACAATTTCTGGGATACTCTGATAGATCACAGAGACAAAATGCGACATTTTTTAAAGAATGAGTCTTAAGTGCTTGTCTCATCTTTGACCCTCAGAGGTATCTACTCAGGAAGTGGTTCTGGAACCATCTTATGTTCAATAGATCCTGCTATGAGATTTTTCTTTAATTAGCTCATTAGGAATTAATACTTTTTTTGAAAGTAATACTCAGTCCACGTTTTATCGTCAATAAACAAAAATGTCAGTGATTTTCTTTCATGTGAACCAAACCAACACACAATGATAATTTCTGAATATGAATCACTGACATTAAAAATAAAAAATCCAGAGTTCTCTTGAGCCTGTGATTACCTCGTTGTCAACTCTGCTGACTAGTTACACCCTAAGAATTCTTAAGTACAGCTTTGATTTACTAACATACAGCTTTCTTTGTGTGTGTGTGAGGAAGACCAGCCCTGAGCTAACATCTGTTGCTAATCCTCCTCTTTTTGCTGAGGAAGACTGGCCCTGGGCTAACATCGTGCCCATCTTCCTCCACTTTATATGGGACGCCGCCACAGCATGGCTGACAAGCAGTGCGTCGGCAGGCGCCTGGGATCCGAACCCGCGAACCCCGGGCTGCCAAAGCGTGCACTAAACCGCTGCACCACCAGGCTGGCCCCCAACATATAGCTTTTTTATGTTGCCCTCCATATTGAAGTGAGGGCAATGCATTTCACTGATGGTAGCTATTTTTACAACATTAATGAGAAGAACAAAAATGAGAATGCATTTATCAGACGGTTGTCAACACAGAAGAAAAAGCTTGAAGCTTTGGTCATTAAAACAATTTTAACGCTTGGAAAATAATTTTTAAAATACTGGAGGGGTGAGAATATCACTTTAAATTATTTCTTATTTGATTTTTTAAAGGCCCAGGATGACTTTGATAAGATACAAGAAAAAATTATATTGAAGTCAAAAGGGCTTCCTGTAGTTATGTAAGGAAATTGGTAACATTATTAAGCAATTTGAAAACCTCTACTTTTATAAAAAACCAACTGTGAATGAAAATCTATGTGTTAGTTTTTAAAAAAGCAAATATAATGAGAATCTATAAAACCATAGAGTTTAAAAGCAGAGGGTAACTTAAAAATCATTACATTTAACACCCTCATTTTCTCCCATAAGAAACATGGGTGTCAGAGTTAGTCCCTCACAGTGTTAATCTGCAGGTGGGGGTAGGAATTAGACTCCCACCCACGTCCCCCAACTCCCAGTCCTGTGCTCTTCCACTGTATCGCATTGTCATTCTTATAAACTTATCTTATGATTATTTCTCCTCTCAAATTTAAAGGTTTCTTATTAGAATTTGCTGCATTGGAATTCCAAGATAAAGCCTTATGAAGAATCAAATGAATAAGAATTCACCAAAATGTAAAAATGTTTATATTTGTACCTCAGTCCGAATCAAAAATACTAAATTTTTTTGCATTGCCATTTCCTTGTAAGTTCTCTTGGGAACAGTAAAAATCTTGGCAATCTCGGTGTCCCCAAAAGTATCTAGTAGGAGTGGCACATGTGAACAGGACTAGATGTCTTTCAGTCAAAATGCTTCAAAAGTAGTTATTCACTTGTTATTCCTAATTCAAGCGCCACAAGAACCTTGATTTTGCACAGAGCATGTTAAGAGGAAAACCATATTGCAGATGAAGGAGAGAATTCACATAGGGCCAGGGAAAATGATACCCTTGTCACTCCTAAATGTTTCATTAATATTTAACCAAACAAAGAGAGAAGCAGTGCACACCCTAACTGTGTATGCACTGTCCTTCTTCCCTTGTATTTTGAGCAGGGCAGTTCACAGCTGTGAGTCAGAATGATGGCATAAGGGCTCCAGTGCTCTGATAACAGACCAAGAATTATCTTGGCAGAGAAATGAAGAGCAGTTAGTACTGAGAGCCTAAAAAGAAAGTGCTAAGTAGATAATTAACATCTTTCCTCTCAGTGGCAACCTGGAAGAGTTCTTGGTCAGGAGCCATAAAAAGGTCTCAGGCCTATAAGAAGGGAAGAAAAAGATAACAGATTTCCATACAGAAAGGAGAGTTTTACCTTATGTGTGTGTGCCTGGTGTGTTTGTGTATGTGTGAAGGGGAGTGTGGAACCTAAACAAATTTGACGTGTGTTATTATTTACCAGAGCCAAGCTAGCCTGTAATATCAGTTTGGCCATTTGAAAAATGAGAATACACGTTATCATTTTGTTACTTGCCTGCCATGGATACCTTATAATTGTTGATTTAATATTCTTTGTAAAGAGGAGAAATTTCCAACACTGAAACAGGTTAAGGGGCAGAAGGGTTCCTGCGCATGACAGTACTGACTGTTCAGTGTAGTCCCAATGTAGATTTCTTCAGATGTGGACAATTGGTAGTAGGAATCATGTAAATGCTCCATGTGTTATGTGCCTAACAAAATATAATTCCTTATTAGAAAGCAGAATCTTCATTCTTTTCTACTTTTCACATACAATAGGCTAATAATCCATTTTGAGCATTTTTAAAGAAATGAATACTGATATGCACAGTTAAGGGTTCTGTGACTATGTAATTGTCTCTCTTCTCATTGGATCCTGTCCTGCTCCTCCCCAGACACCCCATGCCCTCATATTTCTCCCACTTCCCCAGGGTCTCCTTCTGGGGCTCCCTACCCATAGTCTAATCAGGGCTCCCTTCCAATATTTTATCATATTTTAGGTTTTTCTCTTCTGTTTTTCCTAGGAAGAGTTGCTTCTTGAGTCATTCATTCAACTAATATTTCCTGGAATCCTGCTGCATCCCTGGCTCTGTCCTAGGTGCTTACTAGAAAGACAAGGTCCTTATTCTCATGGTGTTTATATTCTAGTCTATATCCTATTTCCTTGGACCTTTCTTGAGGGAGTTATTCTGGTAAACTAATTTGTGATATCAGTTGCAAACATTGGATTAAGTGATATTTCCTGCCCAGATAACACCCAACAAACTTTAATCCACTCAGTAAACTTTTATTGAACACAACATGGAGCAGAAATACAGAGATGAATAAGATTCAGTCCCATATTCTAGTAGTCTAGGGGAGGAGATTGATACCTATGTATTGAGGGTGATATTGAAAAATAAATGTGCACTTCTCTTTTGCCTTTTTGGTAACAAATTCATCCTAGTCTATCATGGCATCCATCTGCTTGGGGTGATGATTAGAATTTGTTAAGAAAAGACTATGATAATATTCAGTTTCTGTCAGTCAAGAATAGGATTAAAGAGTACAGCCGTAGTCATAACGAGGTGGGCTATTTTCTTGAGTAGAGGTCTTCTAAAGATCTTTTTCTTCCCCTTTGACAAATCAACAAAGGACAACTGAATGTGGAGGGGAGAACCTTCTTCACTATTAAGGCTTTGTAGGGCCAGAGAAAAAGATGATGTGAAACAGAGGAAGAAAAATCCACCCCCTTCCAGACACCATGATTTGAAGACATGGAGGAGGAGGAGAGAAAATCTGGATGATACAATGTTGTCAGGCCGAAGGGGACTCAAAGGGTGAGCATTTGAGGCACAGATGCTGAGTTGAGAGCTGTGGGTCTTGCATGGCAGAATGAGGTAACCTAAGGCAGAGGTTGTGGAGAGCTTTGGGACTGGCACAGTCCCAAGTGACCTTTTCTGTACATTGGAGGTAATAATAATTACTCCTGGGGGCTGTTGTGAGGATCCCATGAAAAACGCATGTGAAGTGTCCAGTAAAATGCTTAGCATCTAGAAAATGCTTGAGAAGTCCAAGTTGCTTCCATTTTTTTCCAGTGTGCCTCCTGGGAGGACTGAATAAAATAACTTCCTTGAGGTTTGAAAAGACTCGAAGAACCAAGACTGGCTTGGCTTGCTGCTCTCCTAGCTGTGTGGCTTTGAGCAAATTGCTTAACCTCTTAAGCCTCAATTTCCTCACCTATAAAATGAGGATAATATTAGTAACGACTTTGTAGGATGGTTATGAGGATTAAAAGAGAGAACATATATAATGGGCTTAGCCAAGTGCTTCACGTGTGATAAGGGTGCAATAAATGTTTATTATGTCTGAGAATACAAATTTAGACTTTTTATTCCTTCTTTCTATATTATCTGATGTGTCTAAAAATTAATTTCAATTTTTTCTTCATTGAAAGGTATCTACCTCAGGTACTTAATTTTTTTTCTTATTGTTTTAACTTTGTTTTCTGTAAGCTGAAGGACAAGATACATAGCTTTGTATTTAGAATTCCACGACAGAGCAGGTGGTCCAGGGGCGTGAGAACTTCTTTTATACTCTGAATCTAGAGGTGAGTAGTGTAATTAAAGGAGAAAGCTCTATATTTATTTATTCCCTATTTGCCCACATTTTCAGTCACCCAATTAATGATCACCAGTGACCTATGCAAATTACTCTCAAGAGTAGCTTAAGGAACACTTTATGAGTCTTGCAGGCCAGGAATAGATCTTAAAATAATGACTAGAAATTGGAAGTCCCTCTTTACTATGCTAGAATAAACAGTGCATGACCAGTCACACAACACGGGGCGCCCAAAGTTTATTGTAGTCCATTGATATATATATATATGTGTGTGTGTGTGTGTGCTTTACAGATCACACTTAAATATAGAATAACATCTGGCTGTGGGGCTTTTTAGACACTGACAGGCATATAATGCAAAAGTGGGCTTCCATGCTTGTTACTTATTCCTGTGGATGAGGTGGGGCCACTGGCAGCAGAATTCTAGAGGCCTCCAGCAGAACCTCCAGCTGGAGGTGAGAAAGAGATGATGCAATGGAATACACATCCTGGGGTCATTTGTGAGGGAAGATTCGTATAATCAAGCCTAAAGGGAGACATGGCCCTGGTCATCTCCCTAGAAATGGATTCTCAGAAAAGTTTCCCTCTTCTCAGGCAAACTCAAAATAGAATCTCGGAGCTGGAAGGGATTTTGAATATCAGCAGACGTTTAGTTCAAACTTCAAAGTACCTTTTAGGTGTCAGATTCAGTGAACAGAGGAGTCGACATGTAGACTTTTCTCACTAATTTGAATCATTTTTTTACTGAAAGAGGCAAGAAAAGGACAAGGCATTTATATATTTTTCCCCTCTGAGAAGTTTGTGAATCTTGGGTAAAATTTTATAGCTCTGTTGAGTTTAATTTAATGGTTTGAATATCACCTTCTGGACATGGAAATTTAAAATCTTCTCTTTTCCTACCACTTTCTGGAACGAGAAAAAGCCTTTTATAGGTGAGGGGGATTTTCCTAACATTTCTGTGTTTATCTAATATGTCACATACCTGTCCCTCATGAGGGCTGCCATTTTATCTCAGGGATCTGTCAGACATGTCAGAGAAGGCACCACCACAGATGGGGCACTTCTTTCCCCAACTGGTCACCATGATCCCTGAAGGGAAAACAAAAACCATAGGAAGTAAAGAATATTTTGCTTATTTTCCTGTAGCTACCCTGTGACAACCCTGAGTACTTGGCAAATCTGTTTTTGCTCCTAAAGAGGAGTCTGAGGAGAAAAGAAAATTCTGTACATAGAAATTCAGGTTGTTCAAACCGAGCCTGCATTTTCAAAGAAAATAATGGATCACGTAGTCCCAGGTCTTAGAGTTAAAATTATTTTTTTCTTTTTCATTGGCGCCATTTTTTTTTTTTTTTTTTTTTACTAGATAACAGCTTCTACATCAGATTTTTGAATGCTTTCATCCAGAACCATGAGTGTACTTTTCTGTTCTTCTTTTTGAATATAGTGTGACTCAGCAGCAGTAACAATGTCTTGCACTTAATTTCCCAGTAGCTGTTGTGAACCATGGGATAACTCGTACCTTTGTCTGGTGCTGGCACTTTCTGCTGCTCAGAGCAGAGATCATTCCCCACAGGACTCAATCTCCACTTACCCTGCTTGAACTGTGCCAAGAATTAGACAATTCCCCCAATTAACTATATTATGAAGACACACAAGTGATTTTTAGTGATTTTCTTTTTGCAACAGAAGAGGGTTCAAAACAGACATTTTAAAGCAGGATATAGCTATGGCCCTGCCTCTTCTCCCCCAAATAAGTCACTCCCAAGTTTTCTCCTTGTATTCTGGAAACCATTCCTCTCCCAGTTTGTTGGTGGCACCTCTAGGCCTCTCTACACTCTCACTTTTCCATTTTCTCTATACCAGTGGCTCAAGCAATGTCTTTTATACATGATTTCCAATCTCCATCTCTAGTTCTGTCCTCTTTTCATGCCATCACAATTTCCTTTGGCACTCCAAGAGTCATGTACCAAAACAGCATTCGGTTTCTTCTTCCCCGAATCCACGTTCTTATTCCTATTAATGCCACTAACATTCTGCAGTTACTTACACTTAGAATCTTGGCTGTCTTTGACTTTTCCCTCTCCCTGCTCTCACGGCTAAACATTTTCCAAGCCTTAGAGACTCTTTGTTCTCAATGATTCCTGCATCTGGCTTATCTTTACATGCATAGCTAGATACTCAATATTTTTTCATATGGATGATTGCAGTAGCCTCCTAATTTGTCTCTCTATCTTCATTCTTTCCTTTTTATTTCATATGGAAATATTCAAATGTGCATATAATTTTTTTAAGTTAGGATCTATTGTTTATCCTTTTCAAAATTCAACTTACGTTTCTCTAAAAGAGTAATCTTGCTTAGTGAATTTAATAAGATAAGATTTGGTTAATACATTCTATCCAGAATTCTTCAGGAGTAACACTTTTGAACAAGATGTGTTTATGTACATACTTAAATATTTATATAGCTACATTTTGCCATTATTAGTTTTTATAAGATAAAAAGGCAATGAGTTATTTTTTTCAAACTGTGTTTTTGAAAGTTCATGCATATTTTATTCCTACAGTATGTTTTTTGAGTATCTCCGAATATTCCACAAAACAGAAAGCTTGATTGAGATGATGATGGTTTTTTTCCTTTACTGAACTCTTAGTGACATTATTCCTTTTTTTTTTCAGCTGCAAGGCTATGTACTGAGACATTTAGCGTTTGCCTTGTAAGAAAAATGTTCTGTGGCAAAGCTTGAATAGAGTGGGGGTGTGGTGAATAATTAGGTTTCTTCCATATTTAGATCCTATGATTTATGTTACCCTTGCTCTTACTGGAGGAAGATTTTTATGTGGGAGCAAGTACTAGTCTGGAAAAAGAATATGTAATTTGGGGAATTGGTATCTTCTGCAAATTTTCAGATTTTTCTTGGTTCATCATGTATAATCTTTTCCTAGAACTAAATCACCAGATTTCAGATCTTGTAGTTTTTCTTGGTCTTTTATAATTAGGGGTTTATTTGTTTATTTATTTATTTGGTGAAAATCAATAATGACTTAAAGTAAAAAAGTCCTAGATGATTTAAAATGATATTGTAAATTTCTTCTAAATTAAGATTAGAAATGTCTATATGATAGTTTTAAAGTAGAGATTTTGATCTACTTTGTGTAATACGTTATATGTTACTATTAAAATGCTTTCTGATTTAACTACCTATGTGGACATATATATTGTATTTTGTGAACAAAATTAAAAAAACTCACAGTGTCCTTATTGCAGCCAATAGTTGGCAAAGAAATCCCCTAAACTTACCAAGGACTGAAGGAGAGACATAAAACTCCTGTCACTTGATGCTAGTAAGCAATCAACAGACAACACTGCTGGCTTATTTCCATACTCAGAAAAATCTTCAATGTTCCATTCTCACAAAGGGAAAGGCATTAGCAAAAATGTCCCTTAGCATTCTTTCATGAGGCCTATTTACTTAATGGAAATCTTAGCAAATATGTTCTTTTTCCTTTTATTGATAATGGTCTAGCTATATAATAGAAGCATAATGTGGTGAGCATTTAATGTACTCCACAACTGCCAAAAATGGTGCCAATTAGGACAAAAAGGATTGCTCCATTTCCATTTATTTCAAAGACCATTTTTATATTCTTTGTTGCCATACAGTAAATATTGTGATTAAAAATTTCCTGCTCTGTTTCTCTATTATGCCTTTAAGAACTTGTAATTTCATAGGACATTTCTTAGGAAGAAGTGGGTGTTATAAATAAATGGGGACACATCCTTAACATCTGGAGAGTAAAGGAAAGCTTAGCATAGTGATGTCTTTATAGAACATACAGTATAATACTAATCATTTTCCCAAACTGGTCAAACTGTCCAACTTGCCATCTGAGTAGCCTTGGGCAACCAATATAATCTCTCTGAGCCTCACTTGTAAAATAGGGAGAGATACTTACAGGGATACTGTAATGAGTAGAATAAATGATATAGGTAAAGAAGCTAGCAAGGTGCCTATTACTTTCCTCTATATTTTCTTCCCAGCCCATCTCTACCCTGTATCCTTCTTCTCTCCAAGATCTTATATTTTCATTGTGAGAGCTAAAAATGTACATAAAAGGAAATAAAATATAAAGCAGTGAGCAGAGAACAAAGAGTGTAGTGGAAAAAAACTTGGCATGAAATCGCTAAAACTCTAGTCATCCTGATTTTGCGACCAAACAGCTATGAGACCTTGGTTTGATCACAACGTCTTTCTATGTCTCCATTTATCCATCAGATGAAGGTTTAACGGTATTCTTTGATTAAGTGCCAAATTTGTTGTATAGGCAATAAAGCTTATTGCAATTCCAGTAAGTTAGTGGTCCTCATGGATTGAAATAAGTGATTAGGACAATATCATGGAAGAAGGGGGACATGAAATGAGCTTTAGAGGTTGGTTACGATTTGGATAGTTCAAGGAAAGGCATTCATATGTTGTTGTTTTGATCTTAGCCAACTGAAATGTTTTAATTTTTCACAGAATGACATAATTGACCAGAACAATTTGTTCTGAAGCGACACTGGCCATTAATTTAATTGCTTTAATCCTTTAGATGAGTTTTATTTGAGAGATTTAAAATTACAAAGCATAATGCATCCTGTGACTAGCTCCATTATTGCACTTATAAAATAAATGTTTGTGAGGAACTCCTGAATGGAACATAGATCTTTCCAATACGGGATCCTCTGGAAAGACAAAAATAATGCAGCCGCGTTGTGAGTTCACCAACAAACATGTGTTCAACATCTTTTTTTGTCCCTGGCACACTCTTTCAGTGAGTCCATATTTGTAATTAATAAATGTATGACATCATTACTTTCCAGTAAATATATATAAAGTAACATTTAAAAGTGACATGTCAAGTGTGATTAGTGTTTTTTCTCAGTAAACTGGCAGAGAACAGTGTGCTTTAAAACAAAGTCACAAATAAGGGGACTTTGAGAGTCGTCACCATACAGATGGCAACTGAATACCTAAGAATAGATTAGATTGCCTGGAGAGGACACATCTCTGTTTACAAGGTGACATACTTTTGTAAGCTCTATTGATTTTTGTGACAATAATAGTAATGACTGTTGAGGTTGTTGATAAGTATATAGAACTAATGAAGTTTGGCATTTTAGGTCATCCTGGTTTCATTTCCCTTGAATCCCAATTTTATCTTGGAATTTCTAAGTCTGGGATGTAAAATAGGTCATATATATCTTAAACAGTTGCTCAGCTGCTTTCAGCATATAGCTGGAGCTTGGTAACCATTTTGTTAGGTGCACTGATCATTCTATCTTCCTGAAAGTGGGTCCCATTGAGTCCCTATATGTTTATATCATATGGGTTATTCCTACTGTTCATTGTTCCATGGAACCCATCTCAGAGATAAGCTTACTTATATTTGTCAGTAGTTTGGCCACCAATCTCTTGCCCAGTTAATTTTGTTCTCGAAGGCAGTGATGGTTTCATTGGATACTCATGGATCAAAGTAACAACTTTAGGCAGAAAGAACATCTTGGGATTCCTTGCCTTAGAAGGAAGGCATAGTTCTGGCAGCCACTTAATGCTTCATAGACTTCATTACACATATATTACCTCGTTTCATCCTCACAACAACCCTATAAGAAAATTATCCCCAATCTCATCTTTCAGATGAAGAAACTAAAACTTAAAGCTAAGTTACCCAAATTCACACAAATAGGCATCTGAATCCAGGATTTTCTGATTTCCAAAGATGTGAGGTTTTTTCCATTATACTCTACTGACTCCACTAAACATTCCTCTTCTTTTCAACTTTCTTCATTAAAGTCATCAGTATTCATGTAAATATTATGTTGAACATTAATTTAAAAATGGAAATGTAATGCACTGTAGTTGAAATAACAAAAACAAGACAATATCTCTGAGATGTAGGTATTACAGGTAATTATCTCATCTATTGTGAGATTATATTAAGATGGACATTTGGTTTAGAATTTTGGATTATATGAGTATACCTAGTTACCTTGAACTTAAATACAATTTGTAAAGAAAAGCAACATCCTGTCTTAGGTAGAGTCATGTGAAAAGAAGACTTGAAAAGATTCCTGAGGAAATATTCATCTTGTTCATGACAATTAGTGAGAATCTGGGATTAAAACCACAATTATGGCAATAATTGTCTATTGTCAGATGACCATTTCAGTGAGGTTATGAAAATATTATGGAATGAACAAATGTTAATAGGTGCCAATGGAAAAAATAATTTCCAAAAAATGTATACAAGATCACCCATACAGAGTTGCTGAAAAAATGATGGAATATCAAATAAAAATCACCTTTTCATGGAAAGTCCTTGGAAAAGAATCTATTAAAACAATAAAACACTAGGAAACAATCAAGGTGAAATTAGATAAGGAGAAATTCACAGAATTAGGTATAAGACACAGCATGGAACAAATCTTATTTGACAAGGGTCAATTGATGTCAACAAAAACTAGAGAGAAATACTAGATTTTATGAAGAAATGAACAAAGTTGCAATTTGGTGCAGTGCATTAAGTTAATCAATAATTAAGATAATCCTGCTGAGGCACTTGAATCTCTGTTTCTTTACCCAATGGTTTGGAGCCACAAGAACCCTAGGACAAATGCTTGCACAGTCGATCTGGTTAATCAGCCAATTCTAAGACCAGTCAACTTTGAAGGAAAATCATTTGAGGAAGATTATTATGCCCAGTTGGAAGTAACTGGACTGAGGAACTAAAAGCTGTACATCTTTCTGCCTGTGTAATAGAACCTGAACCCATGCAGGCTAGTCTTTTCAATTTCAGAAATTAAAATTGATGATCAGATTCCAACGGGGGGACTCTCTCTGCCCTGGAACATTTTGAAACGTTTACTCATATTTCCATTTGAGGGCCTAGGGCAGTTCAAAGTCCTTTTCCTAGATTTACAACATGTTACTTCTTCCTGTTGTCTGCCCCTTATCCCCTCATAAATCTGCAAGGACCCTTAGGACCCAGTCCTCATTAGGCTCAGACCTAAAGACTCATCCTCTTTGCTGGATTCCACAAGAAATGCTGGTTGGTTTTTTGGTTTTTTTCCCCCCAGTTTTAGAGTGTTAGATTGCAAGACTTGTAGCTCTCTTCCATCGTGCAGGTCTTAATACCTTTACACGTTCTCTCCAAGCTCAACCCTTTCCAAAAGCCAGTATCCCCACACATGTCATTCCTCACTGAGTGATATGTTCCGTGTAGTCTAGTTTCTTGTCTCCCATCACCATAGGATTCCTGCTTTTGAGAGGATTGGCCCTGCCAGACCAGTCTGCACCTCCTGGAATGCTGGTGAATCAGACTATATCTATTTCAATACCACAAGATTAGGAGAAAAAAAGTGGTCACAGTTTCCTATTTTTCTAGAAGGTCTGCAAGTTGTTTTTCTAGTGAGAGAACAGGGTTTTTTTTGTTTTTTGATTAGTTTGTCAGTTTGTTTTTTTTTAACGCTGGAAATGCCTGGGCTACCTAGAACGTGGTGTTACCCAGTTTAGGAGGTGATTTACCCACTTGCAACAATGGATCACCAATAATTCTGCCTTGATTGGCTTTAAGGTCTGGGAAAAGATTATGAAGTAAGGAGTCTGTATGGCCTCATTTTGTTGCTGGAGCCACAAAGTACAAGAAAGTGGCTTGGGAAACCTCTTGTATTGAAAGGATGTTTATATTTGTCTTTTGGGAGATGCACAAAAGAATGAGCAGAGCAGAGTTTTCTAATTCTTCGGAGAGGGATAATTTCAAGGGATCAGAGTGGGTGAGGATAATTTTAAAGAGGGAAGAAACATTGACTGAGATTCCAAGGTCTTCTAGATGGCAGGAAAGGATAACATGGAGTCCTGGCTTTGGCCACAAATGTGCCCTGAAGCTTGATAGTTGCCTGACATACTGCCAGATTTCCTGAAAGACACACCAGAAACTTATGTTTTCTATATGCTAACATAGGGTGTAGAAGGAAGTATAAGACGCAAAGAATGATGGAAGAACAAATTAACAGAGGACCCCTTCGAACCTAAACCTGGGGTTGGCCAACTTTTTCTGTAAAGGACCTGATAGTAAATATTTTCAACTTTGTAGGACATACAGTTTCTTTAACAACTACTCAACCCTACCTTTATACCACAAAAGCAGCCAATACATAAACGAATAGACACAGATGAATTTCAATAAAACTTTATTTACAAAAGTAGGTAGTGGATGGATTTGGCATGAGAGTGGTAGTTTTGCCCCTGTCTAGACTTTTTTCCCAGATTTCTATGAATCAGAATATTTACTATGCCTTGTGTTAGCAAATCATGAGTGAACTGGCAAAGAAACACAAGATATTTTTCCAGTTTTACTCTTTTTCTTATATTGTTTACAATAGAATTGGACATGAATACTTTCGATTCTAATACTACCTCTCTTTGCATTATACTATTTCATTTTCGTCACTCTTTTCAATGTAGTAGAATGTATCACAGAGCCATCACTTTGAGATTGGCTGATTCCCATTTCTAAATATCTAAAGGAGGAAAGGGTCTTCAAGAAAAGGCCCAGACATTACTGAAGATACAAGGGGAGCCAATAGCATCTTATGTGGAAGTAAAAAAGTGAGAAATATACAGTATTGCTTTTTCTTTTTCAATAATCAAACAGCTCACTTGAGAGAAAATAAAAGGAGGAATATGTCTCTAAACATGGAAAATACGTATCTCAAAAACTAAATAATTGAATTCTGATTTACATAGAGGAATACTATCAGATAGAAAAGCACTAAAAATATCCAGCGATTGATGGAAAAAGCAGAATACATTAAATATCAAAATAAATGTGTTTGTATTGTGATTATTTTTCAAGACAAATGGGTGGATACATGCTTCTGAGTTTTAAATAGGGAATTCAATTCTGTTCAAGTTTATCTTGAGGCAACAATAAAGCTAAAGGGGGCAAGTCAATTTTGAATGCAAGGAAATATTTTTAAAAATCACTTTAAAAGTGATTATTTATCATTTATTATGTCCATAAAATTATTTCTGAAACTTTTGGTAGGATAGATCTTTTGAATATGTGCATATACTTGGAAGATTCAAAACTAAAGGCAGATAATAGATTTTTCTTTTTCTTGATTACTTACTCTAGAAACATGATTACTACCTGAAACCATTTGCAGTGTATTAAGAGTAATTTGCAGTATCTCAGTCTGAAAATGTATTCATTCTTAAATTACTTTCCTTCCTTCTCAAGGAAGAACATACTTTATATGCTGAGATAAGGTCTACATGGAAGTTTTGTATTTATTCATATAATTGTTACTTCAATAATTTTTAGAAATATTTTAGGTTTATATTAAATAATATGTTCAATTTAGTCAAAATGTTTCATCTCTAAGCCTTTGCAATTTGACAATATGATTTTTAAAATGTATTAATGTTTCTGAATTAAAAAACACTGTTTTATGCTAGCCTGTGGTAACTTTTGGGCTCTGGTATTCTTTTAAAGGTGGTAATGACCCAAATTTACAAAATCCCTTCACTTTATATGCCAAGTTTACCTTAATTGCATTTTTGTTATGGAACCACACAATTTGCTCATTAAGTAAGAATTTCCAATTTGGGAATTGTAGTCCTTCTTTCTTATTGAAAATCCGTACTTTTTCAGATTAAAAAAAGGTACCAATTTGACCCATACGGTTGAGAGTACTAAAAGCTTCTTCATTAACTACTTTCAGTCTACTCACCACTCCCTGTATCATTACTGAACCATGAGCATTTTCCCCCTTGGATGACAGCCTCTCTGTTTTACTACCAGATCCTCTTGTTTTCTTGCCCTTTACCTGCTCTGCCCTGTAGGCCCTCAGGGCCCCTCCACCCCATCTGCTATTTATCAGTTAGTCGTCTCTACTTTGCTGCATGCATGTCTCATTTTGTTGGGAAAAAACTAATACTCAGATTTGAACTTCTTCTCAGACATTTCTTCCTCCTTCTTCTTTATTACCCCAAATATGAAAACATCCCTGAGATTCCTTTCTAGTGCAGGCTGCTTGTCCATCAATTCCCTGAAAGTCTTGGAACCAAGAGGCGAGCTCAGTATACTCCTGGATCCCCACTATTTTACTCTCCTCTTCCTCAGTGACTTAAGGATTTGGTTAATCTTCCTCAGTGGTTTTCTCTTGCTATTATATTTGGAGACAGTACCCATGTTGATGACCCTTGACCACCTTGTTCCCTCATTGTTTCCACTTCCTAAAACCTACCTGCATTTGTCTCTATTCAGTCTCAGGCAGTTTAAGCTACCTATCATTGTGATTACACTTTCTCCCTTTACTTGAAAATATTCCATTTCCAAGATCAGTAACTCTGAACATACTTATTGTGAACACTACATCTTATCCCATCCTCTTTTCCATTCTCTACTCTCCCCTCCGCCCCCATAATGAACTTCTTATTTATCTCCTCCCCCGAGTCCTTCTGTCCTTCTCATATGCCCTCTACATCTTATTCATTCTGGTTCATCTGCTGAAATGCTCAGCTTGTACTCCAGGGACAGCCGTTTCAAAAGAGCACTTGCTACCACTTTAGAATCCATTGTTCCTTTGATCTTCTACCAATTTCCTTTCATAGCCCTAGTTATTCTCCTGTGGCTGTTTCTCTTTTGTAATGGTCCAAAAAATGTGGTCGATGTGGGCTGGGGAACCGAATGAGTGCTGATTGACTAATGCTCCAACAAATTCTTGCAATTTTAGAGCAGTTGGGTCATAGCCACTTTTTCCATCTCTAGCAGACTCATTCACTAATGTAACTTTAATAAACCTCTCCAGATTTCAGGGCTTGCATGATTTTTCCTGTCCTGGCACATGTAGAAACTTTTTCTAAGCAATTCTTTGCCCGTGAATGAGGCCGAAATATTTACCTTGTTTAATGGACATTGTAAGGACTTAGTGAGATGTGTGTAAATGTATAGTTTTACATCTATAAGGTCTTAGTATTATTGTCATTTCGTGGGCACATCTCATGCCTTACTACCTCTGTCTGTATCATACATCCTGATCTCTGCTGTGATATTCTTCCCCAAACTTCAAGACTTCACTTAAATACTGTTCTCTTCCTTATGACCTCTTCCCACTCAGCACTCAGTTTATTCCTGGTGGCTTTGCTGAGTAGAATCTTTATCTTTGATAATCCCACCTACAAGATTCTATGGTCCTGGTATCCCAGAATGTAGTTAATCCAATGCTCTGTATCTAGTTGGGCAGAACACATTTTTGCAGAACCAAATGCAATTGAATGATAAGTTTTGCAAATTTAGAAGCATGCTCCTGAGAGCAAAGATTTGAGTGACTTTATGGGTTATTCCTAGGACTTTTATAAATGTTTCATCCTTTTTATTTATATAGTTTGTTATACACTTAATTACAAAGAAAAATCCTTGTTACTTAGAATAAAATCATACAGTATTACAATAAATAGATTTAAAGTGGCATCGATATCTCTCCTCTTCATTGGTAATATCTTTCTTTTATACACTAAGAACCTTATAGTTTTAGTAGCATAAGATGGTCCTCTCATAAAAGAGCTTAATCATGTCAGATAATCAAGCTCTGGCTAGTAAGATGTGTTTCTGAATAAGCCCTGGGAAATGAAAACAGATTGATAGATTGCTTTTATCATTGCCTCTTTGGAACAATAACTTCATTCTAGCTAACCAAATATTTTCAAAATTGTCCTCTAAAGTCCTGAAAGTTGAAGGGCAACTGGATTAAATGTCAAAATAATTTTAAAAACACTCTATACACATGACTTTATTAGTATTTTTTTTGTGGGAGAATTTATGGAAATGCCACCTATGCCTTACTAGAGTCATTTCAATCACATTTTCTTTTTGCTTTTGACTATGACACATTCAAACTGGAAAAGACTTTATGCATATAACACAGTGTTTCTCTACCTTTATTCTTTCCTCAGTACATCTGAGTGATCTAACACATTTCCTTCAATAAGAGTAGCTTCCTGAAGCAGTTATTTCTCATTGCTATAGAAGAGGGCCACGGGAGAATCAGAATCTTGAAGACTTGGAGGGAAATTGTTTGAAAAAGGCCCCTAAGGTTTATAAATATATTCTCTAGGAAGTTGTGCCACTTTACACACATTTCCAATGGGAGACTATAAGTTATGAATTTGATTTCTTCCCAAGTAAATACATTTGAACTAATCTGATCCAATAATTCTTAGAGAGCTCAATTTTTTGCTCTCTAGATAACATCTGTTTCAAAACAGAGGTTCATCCAAGAGCTCTATATTTGCTTTCTTGATAGTCTTGGAACAATGGGTCTCTCAGGAATTTTGATTATACATAGTTTAAATAGATAATTGGAAAGCTGTATTTGTATGTCTTACCCATTTAAGCTAGTTATTGGGTACCTAACATATTAGGATGTTTTTAACAAACATAGAAATATAAGTTTTACAGATTTCTATAAATCTGTAGATTTCTATGCATGTCAAAATTGGAAGGAATGTAGCTGCCATGTGATTCAGTTCTGACATTTTTCCATAATACTTCTCACAGATAGATTTTCATCTAGGGCCATCTTGTACACAGCTACCAATGGTTCATGGCCTATTTTAGAGCCCATTCTTTTTTGGCAATTCATATTGTTAGAAAATCCTTCCCTAAATCATTAAATTGACATTTGGTTGAATAAAACTAATCCCAAATACACGTGAACAGCTGTTTAAATATCATTTCTCTTTAGTTACTTAAGATTTTTTAATTAAACCATTCTATAGCAGAGTTCCTAGACCTTTTGTCATCCTATCTCCTTCCTTTGCCTATTTTGTCAATGTCTCAATTAAAAACTGTACTTCTTAGAAGTGAACCCAATAATATTGCACAGAGGGATGGTGTGACCATGATGTCAGCATTATTTTATATGCTATACTTCTGGCTTGAATTAACTTTTAGGCAGCCAGATCAAGCATTGGCTCATTGAATCTGTGGTCAATTAGAAGCATGAATTCTTTCAGTATGTGTTGTTTTAGAGTTAGTCTATCTGATATGACATATGCTGTTGTTTTTATGTTTTACATAGGTTTTCCTCAGATTCCTTAATAAGAATTTGGACATTGATCTCTTTATTTCCAAATTCCGTATTTTATTATTTTAGGATAAGTTATTTGTCAAATATACTTTTGATCCGAAGCATTAAACTGTTCGCATATCTTGGCACTGAAATAAATTGATAAATATATTTTGCAAGAACATCCAAGCCTGAGATCTGTAGCACTGTTTAACAAGTGACTTAAAGAGAAAGGAACTATATATCAACCACATTTAGTCAATCAACTTTGTATGAACCAATCCTTTTCCCAAACTTGTACTAACTAGCAACTGATACATTAAAGCAACACTTCGAGCATATATTTACTCATATATATGTAATTCTAATAAACCTGATTTTCCTGTTTGATGAGCCATTTTGAAGTGGGGGAAGGGAAGAGAAGGGAAGAAGCAGGTTCTCCTGACAGCCACAAAAAGATTGGCCAGAAGTCACAGATATAGCCTGAGCAGACACAATACCTCCCTTCCCCAAAATACACAACTACACACATATTTAAAAAATAGTCGTAAAACTGAATAGCTTGGACTTCAGCTGGGTGTGTAAGGCTAGAAAGCTCTTTATAATCTCAGGAGGCCTTGAGGGCATCCCCGAGTTATAATATGGTCCAACCTCTTGAGTTCCTCATGAGTGCTCCACATAAGCAGAAAAGGTAAGCTAGGGCCAACAGATTATCAAGATGCAATGGAAAATGGGAACTACACTGTGAAAAGATTTCCATCTAAATGCCTACATTTTACAGTTTCAGTTTTTAAGAATTAAAGCTTAGTGAAGGTTCTTAAAGCTTTGGTAGTTTTAGATGTATAGCTTTCTTATTTATGGAGATAATTGAACTCTGATTATTTCTCTGTCTCTCTCTAACACACACATACACACACACCTCAAAAGCAAAAGCAAGCAAACAACCCCCAAAATGGATTTGATACTGTTTGATTTTCACTCATACTTAATTCCCCAAATACCTGACAAATAAGTACATATTTACTTACCTAAAGAGTACCAAAAATTTTAATGAATTTTCCATTATTTATTTATATTAGACTGAACCATGTGTTATTACCAATATCTGGCCATTTTTGACATGCAAATAGGTAATTTCATAAGGTTCAAACTAAATAGAGAAGTGAATGATTTTTAACACAACTGGTAAGAATTATATATTAAATTATGTTTCTTAGGGGGAGGAATAGATATTTATGTAAAACTCAAAGTCTAACAACTTATTCAATAAATACTTATTGGGCACCTACTGTGTGCCATGCGCTGTTGTAGTTATTGAGAATATGATAGAAAATAAGTCAGATATGTTCTGATCTCCTACTCTCCTAGGATTTGCTTTCTAGTGGTAAAGATAGAGTTAAAACAATCGAAAGATAACACAATGTCAAATTTGGAAAAGTTCTATCTGTCAAGAAAAATGAGGCAGGAAAAGGGGAAGGAGAAAGCGGGGTGTGTCCACGTTGGTAGGGAAGGCTCTTTTACGTAGAGCTGTCAACCCAGGTCTCTCTGAGGAGACAGCATTGGAAGACAGACGTGAATGAGTGCGAGATCTACGTGAATACATGGGGCAAGAGCATTCCCGGTGCAAGTGCAGAGACCCTGAGCCTGGAAGGAGCTCGGGTGCCTGAGGAGTTGTAGGAAAACCAGTGTGACTAAAATTGGTTGAGCAAGGAGATTAGTAGAAGAGATGGGGGAAATAGGAACAAGGCCATACAGGGACTTGAGAGAATTTTGGATACGGTTCTAAGGGAGAAAGAAAGTTATTGAAAGATTTTGAGCAGAGAGTTACATGAACTTAAGGTTTAAAAAACCACTCTATTTGTTGTGTGAAGGATAGATAGTGGAAGAGGAAGAGTAGATACATGTAGATTAGTGGAGAGACTAGTCCTGCAAGCAATGACTGGAATGGAAATTAGTCTGTATTATTAACAAATGAAGAAGGATGCATTAATGCTTTCTCTCACATTTAGTTTTTTAAAATTCTTACAAGTTTTTAAAAATTGTATTTCATATATATATGATTCTTCTAGATCTTTGCTGTTGTATTTCAACTGTGTTTTAAATAAGATCCTATAGTTTCTATGTACGAGTGTATGTCTTTTTCTCTGGAAGGCTATATTTTATTAACTTCACTTATATATAAACTATGATGCCCAACATTTTAGCTAAGTGATATGTTTAACATATATTGTCCATGTCTATTCAGTTATTAGTTCATCTTGACTTTTTGATGATGCATATAGGTTACTGCATATCATATATATGACATTGACGATCAAGGTCCACCTGAATGAAACTGAAATTGATATATCCTCTAGGTCAGGGTAGTTTGCTGATACATTAATATTTTTTACTATGGTAGAAATCAGTATCATTCTTGATATACAAAGACATTTATTTGTTGAGAAAGACAAGAATTTTATATTAATGATTTTAATCATCATTCACACATCAGCAGTTAGAGAAATTATATATGAAATGCTAATTTAAATGTTTCCATTAGAAATATAAGTTTAGAAATAAAGTTTTTCTTCTATAGAATTTATTTCTTAATAAGAAATAAAAATGACACTGATTTACTATAATATTTTTAATCTCAGTTGTAATCAAATAAATGCCAATAACAAAAATAAAATACAGCTATTTAACAAACTGGTAATGAGTGTATTCCTTGTTTGTAAGAGTACAAAGTGATTTTTACCTTTTATTTTTATATTACTCTATATTTTTCATGTTTCTTAAACAAATGTATTCCTTTATAATTGAAATCATCACAAAACTTAATTTAGCTCTAGGCATCCTGGAAGCCAGGGCAATATGAAACACTTAACAGTATATATAATAATCTGATAAATGAACACACCTTTTTTTGGTATACACATATGTGTATAAAGGGCATGCATAAGAAACAGTAACACCAGAATGGACAGTGGCCTTAACAATGGCTTTACTGGGAACACTTTTGTTTATTTCTAGATCTGTCACTTTAATAATTCAAGGACTTAATATTAAAATGTAATGTGCTTGGGCTTTTGTGAGAGCAATATTAATTATCTGGCAATATAATGCTAATTATCTATCAAAAGGTGGCTGGCCCATCCCTTTGACATACTATCTCAGCTCACTTTTGACAAAGCTTGGATAGTAATCAGTTTAGGGGTAGATCTTCTGGTGAGTGCCTGGAACATAAATATTCTCATATTGAAGGAAGATCAATTTGCTTGAGCAGAATGAGGGGGTTTTAATTCTGTTATTATTGTGAAAGGGTTGACATATTCTGTCTAGTCCTACATGATGAATTTGAATTCAGTCATGCACAAATGTATTTCCTAACAATACGGTAAAAATGTACATAATAAGAATTTTGAGATTATGTACTGAATGTGTGTGTGTGTGCGTGTGCATGCATGTGTATATGATTTATATATAAATTTTCAAAATTTCTTAACTTTTAAGAATTCAATGCTTGTGCCAAAAAAGGTTTACTATATATCCAAATGTTTTGTTAAAATGATATCTCACAGTTGAATATTTTGAGCTCCTTAGGCAGTCGAATTTCTGTTTTTTTCATCTGGATGTTTGACACACCAATAATGCCAAAGTGGGGAAATTTAAGGAATTATGTTATTGATTAATATTGATTATAACATATTTGGATGTAGGATAAGTTGTTTTAATTAATATTTTTAGAGTGAATCAAAGTCTCTAATAAATTTTCTGCAAAGTACAGGTAATCTATGAAAATAATATACTTTTTAGTTAAATTATTTACACTGAGAGGATTTTAAAGTATTTTTGTTTGAAAATTTATATTGCTTAGTGTCAATGGTAGAATACTTTGAATATATTAGTTAATCAAACAATCCTTTCCAGATATTTCAGATGCTTTTAATAAATATTTCAAAATATAAAGAAGAGAATTATCTGATAAGAAGACTGAATATGATTTTCTTGAAGTACAGGGATCAATAATACAAAGATAAAACTTTGGAAAAAAGTTGAAAAATGGGAACATTTTCCAATTTGAAAAAAATTGAGAAAAATTACAGAACATCATGATTTCCTAAAGTATAAATTTTTCACTCTTTGTTCTTTATAAATGGTTCTGGTAAATTTATTGTTCAGTATGTTGACTAATAGACTCCAAAATATTACTGGGTCTATTGAAAGCCATTTGGAACTCAGGTAAAGTATGTAACAACTTCAGGAGTATGTAGTTCATGGCCTTTTAATACAGAAAACAAGAGAAATCTGGGAAATCACAAATCGTATCCAGATGGCATGAAAGTTTGTACCTCTAGTAACAATAGATTTAGAGAGTGTATGTGAAAAAAAACAAGAGCCATCATGGAGACTTTGTTTAAATGAATTTGCAATAAGTTTGGGAAATAACCTTATTAAAATATAGTAGTATACTATCATAACATTACTGTCTTTGTTGCTGTTATTGATTCTATGGAGTTTTAGAAATGTGGCAGATTGAAAGCCAATGAATATGCCAGAGATTTGGGGGTCTCAAGACCACATCAAGGATGTGATTCTGGGCCAGGGACAGTTTCAGGATCAGCTTCAGAGCTTCTGGTCCAGACCTCAACTGGCTTAAGGTGTGGTCTATACAAGAGAAAACACTATTTTGCCAGTAAGTAAATGGCACCTATGAGTGTGGCAGTAACTATTCAGTGCTTTTCATCATTGCCTACATAATTTAGTTCAGTCTTTTTTGTTGTGCTGTACTTTATTTAGTTTGTTAAAAATACCCCCAAAGGAAGAACAAAAGAAGTGAAATGAAATGGAAAAAAAAGAAAAATGAAAAATAGTGGAGAAAAGAAAGAAAGGGAAGGAGGAAGAGAGAGAAGGAGGAAGGCGGGAGGGAGGAAGAAGTGGAAGGGAGGAACAGAGGGAAGGCAAATATTAGATGTATTTTTTGTGTATAGCTCTGCCAGTTATTACTGGTGTGATTTTTTGGTGAGACACTGAACATCACTGGGCCTCAGTTTCCTCAATGTAAAATGAGAGGATCCTACCTGAATATCTTTCAAGTGGCTTTCAGGTCATTTGGTTTTGATCCTGTGACAATGTCTGAGTCTCCTTTCCGACTACTTTTTTTCATGTGTTCTGTACTTCAGCCAGATCTCACTACTTACCAGTCTCTAAACCATTCTTCCCCATTTGTAGATTAATCATTGCACAGTCTTCTCTCATCCCTTGTCCTGTGAATATTCTACTTGGTCTTCATGGTTGAACTCATGTCATCCCCGTAGCTTCCTTGATTCCTGATGCTGAAATTAATTTTTCTGAGACCAGATTCTTCAACTCTGATGGTGTTTTTGTTTTGTTTTTAAGACAGGTGAAATCATATATTTAATATGACTGGCCAGAGGATGTGCCTTCCAAATGTCAATTTCCTTTTATATTACTCTTTTAGTAAATATTAGAAACTTTATTTTGTGCTTATTTTATTTCATCCTTCCTATGGAGGCACTCTTGATATTCAATATTATCTATTAAAGTGTAAAGAAAAATACCCACTAATATCCAATACTTGATCCCAATAAACGGTTTCCATGACTTATAGCTTGAAATAATATTTTAATTAATTTAAATCATTATATATATATAATTTAAATATCCTTCTATTAACCAATTCATAAAATATGGAGGGCATATTTCTTATGAAAGTCACACAAAGGCTAAAATGGTATTTTGAAAAAACATACATAGAAACAGAACATATGGATATGCAAGTGAAGCATATGGATCTCCATATGTCAAACACTTTCTTGAAGAAACATGGCTGTCGTATTGATAATCAGCATGGTATGATGCCCTGATTAATTAAAGATTAGAGTCCTTCATTTAGTAGTAGTAAAAACTCTAACATTTTAAGACTGACTTAGAGCAGTGATTCTTAAGCCTGGCCACTTATTAGAATCACCTGGGGAACTTTTAAAACCTGATGCCTGAGGTCCCAGCAGAAGGCATTGTTATTTAATTGATCTGGGGTTGCAGTGCTAGCTTGAGGGTTTTTTTTTAAGTTCTCCACTGTGTAGCCAAGGTTGAGAACTGTTGCTCTCAAAGTATCAAATAAGACACTGCTTTCAAGTTCCTCCAAAACTACTTCACTCTGATTTTTTTTTCCTAAAAAGGTTGCAATGATAGTATGAAAGATATGTTTGCTCAACACTTAAGTTGAGTCAGTTCTAGGCATCAAAAATTGAAGCGCCTGCAAGCAAAAACTAAATAATGCAAACTGTATTTTTATTGGAGAGCAAGTTAGGATTCCATTTCAATGTGCTTTTTTATTGCTTTGCCATCCTTAAAAAAACAATATTGCAGTCCCGAAGTAAACCAAAATGGGCTGAAGAGGAGTGGTGAAACATTGAGAATACTGTCTGAATATGGACTAGAAATATCTCATCACTTAATAGCCTCAACTTCACCAAGGGATGAAAACTCAAACCGTATGATTAATGATAATAAAAGAAAATGACAGTTTTATTTTTGCAATAAGTTTACATCTTTCAGTTCCAGTTTTCTTTGACATGATAGTGCTAAATAAAACTTTCTGTTTAGGGTATTGCTTGTGAAAATGATGTCCTGACTTTCTACGTATTAAAGTTTTCAAAATGGATTTCCCTTTCTACATTTCAATGACCTCCAATAGATAATGTTATTATTCAACTGTAACCTGCTATTAAGATCAGAATAAGAAATAGCAGCTTTAGATTTTTTCACCCTTTTTTCTGTTTTTGTTCCCAGTAATTTCTTTTTTTATTCATCTTCAGATTTATCCATCCCTGGCAATTTCAAGCTAGAAGAAACAAATTAAGAAAAAAATTAATTGACTTTATTTGCTTTAATGCTGCCAGCCCATATTATCTGCTTTCTTAAATGAGTTTGGAATTGCTGGCTTTGAGGGTATTACACTACATTTTGGGTTGCTGCCAGCATATCCTGAGCAAATATATTTAAATCAAAGCTAAGCTGCTTAAATATTCATGTTATGTTCTTATTATGGTTTAGAGAAATGTGAAACCATTTAAGATTTGCAAACCTGTTACATGGCCAAAAAATGTATTTGAACTGTCAGAAATATGCTTTAAATTGATAATGTTAACCTAGTTTAATAAGGAAAGGTTTCCACAGTCTTATTAGTTGTGATGCATTCAAAATGTCTAATTTGTTTGTGATTTTCCAGTCACTAGAGCAATACAAATGTAATCTTTTTCTTCTGGAATATCTATTGAAAATGACCCCCTAGAATGTTATGTCATTAAATGTGTAGATGCTCCCATTCCTTGTGCTTTATGTCTATATTTTTATTTTATAAGCACCCCTTTAGCACATTCACATTATATTTTATTGTATTAATTTTCCCTTCTTGCTTCATTGACATGTTCCTTCAAAAATGTACAATTTTTAAATTTTATATAAAACATCAGCTTACTTTCCAATGGCAGGCTTTGAGGATTCCCAATTATTTGAACAAGGCATAAGAGAAATGCTAAACAGCAAATAATCATTACATGAAACAAAAAAAAGAAGCAAAGGAGGAGAAGCTGAACTCACACTTTTGTATAAGGGGCAAAACTGAGTTATTCCTACCTCAGACTGAAGCAAGCAGGCCTATTTCAGAGCTGCTTCCTCCCCCTACCCCTTCCCCTCCTCCTTAGTCTTCTTAGATTGGTCGCATTACCAATTGGAGAATTAAAGCATCTGATTTTGTATAAAACAAGTTTGTTCCTTTTACTTTCCTTAAGACAATGAAACTATTCAGCATTTTAAAATTCCGGAATACCAAAAGCTATTTGTTTATAATCATCAATTCTAATGACAGTAGAATGATCTGTGATTTATGGGATAGAGCATTTTTAAAGCATTCTGAGAGATTCAATATAAATTCATGAGATATCAGTGAGAATTGCCACTGTCCAACCTCCAGCCCTCGCATGAATATGGCCAAGCATGCTAGGCCTTCCCAGCAGGGGAAGAACCTGGAAAGCCAGTGCAGCTGTCCCAGACAAGCCACTGGTGCTGTTTTATCCCCTCTGTTTAAATGTTCGGATTTCAGCATAGGAGGCTGACCAGTTATAGCAGTAGGCCTGGCCATGAGACCACTTAGCATAACATGGCCTATACTGAGCTCTTGTTAGAATTTCTAAAATGAAACCCTTGGAGGGTCCAATCCAACTATTAGCTTTCACTGAATTTCACTCTGTATGTCGTAGCGTTAGAGAGAAGTTCCAATATGTTTCTCTATGGGGAAACCACAGGTAGTTTTTTGCTTCAGTGAGGCATAAGCATTACTGGGGCAGAGCTTGTAAGGATTAAGGAGCATCAGCTTTAGTGCGCTGCTAAGAGGAGGAACTTAACCTTATCGGTATAAATTTGGTGAGTTCTCAAGATTTTCAAATATTTATCATGAGCATTTGTATAATTCTTCATATGACAATAGCTATATTTCATTGAAATTCAGTGTGAATTACCTTAGGATTCTAAATCAGATCAACAATTCACAATCATGAGAGCTATTTTCCACCTTTTAAATTAGAGTGATCTGTTTTTATGGTATAAACTCACATGCCATTTATGAAAGACAGTGAAAAATTTCTCTGCTCTTAAAATAATATGATGACATTGCTTAATCAGAATGAAAATACTCTGTATTATATGGATAGTGTTTTGGGTAAAACATAATGTTCACTTTAAGGTAACCTGAAGAAAATTTTGGTTTTAATTACATACTAATGATTTTGTCTACTTTTCTAATTAAACATTTTCATTATGCAAGGTAAACAATGGTATCACAGAAAATCTGGAAAATAGAAACAAGAAAAAAAAAACTCACCTATAACTTGACCTCCTAATATAATTATTAGCAATTTATTTTCTTTCAGTTTTTTACGCATTTATTTTTTCATAACCAATTTTGTATCTGGCTTTTTCATATAAGATTATACACATTTTCCTATGTTGCTACTAAGTCTTTATAAGCATTAGGTTTTCGTTTTTATTTCTTAGGTTAGAAATATTGTAGCTATCTTTAGTTTAGTTATCTGTAATTTAGTTCCAACTAATTAGAAGCCCAGGGTTTACTACCAGATCAGGATTTAGCTCTAACTGTGGACACTCTTCTTCCTTACAAAAAAGGAATGAGGAAGGAAGCTGGCCAGAAAGCTAATAAATAAAGGAGGAGCAGCCCAAGATGTAAGTCAGTCCATCAGTAAGCAGGTTCCGGTGATAACTGGCATTGGCATTTTAATATTAAAAATTATTTCTCCAAATTGAAGTTATTGGATTCACTGGATATTCAACGATGCCTAATTAAATGGTTTGTTTTATGCTTAGTAGTACTCTCTTAGACTTTTCCATAGACCTAAACTGTGGAGATTCTTTTCTTACAGATGCTTCAAATTATGCTGAAGATCCTGGAATTTCTTCACACATTCCTGAGCATTCACACAGTTTTATATGCAGCAAATGTATTACTTTTAACAGTGTTGTTTCTTTAATGTTTATTTTTCATATAATTCTGAATTTTAACTGCTGTTTGAAATAATTTCATAAGACTCTCTAGTTATAAATGTCTTCCATATTTTATCCACTGGATTTAGGAATAATAGGAATAAAACTATTATTTTAGGGAGTTATTGTGTGTGAGGGCACAGGGATTGGTGGGGTGTGCCAGACTTGAGTTAGGACAGGAGACAGAGACTTTTCCTGGCAAAGTGAGTTGATTTGCTTGTTTTTGCTCTCTGTGTTTCAGATGTCTAAAAAAGAAGAAAAAACAAAAAGTAGATAATATTTAGAAATGTTGGTTCTATTTAGTTCCAATGATTTTAACAATGGGTTGTATTTTATATGTTGAACATCCTTTCTCCAAACAATATTTCTCAATTCAAGACAGTGCTTATGACTTGATTAGAGTGGGAGGAGAACAAAATTCTCCTCAGGAGGTTGGGGTTGGGAGTGGGAAGGCTTCTTTTTAAATTTATTTTCTAATTGCCTCAATTCTCTGCTGAGTTGTTTTTGTCTCCTTGCTTCTAGCATGCTACGGGCCAGTCTACATTATTATAGCAGTGTAGGGGCCGTGTCATAAATAATTAGACCTAACTTAGATTTACGTTTTGCAAGTTAATTTCAATGGAATGTGGACATTTTGGGGAGTCCTTATAAATTGAAGGTTCAATAATTTTCTTGAATTCTTGTTTAGTGGTACATCTACCTGGATAATACAGGTAGATAATGGTTTGATTTGGAAATCTTCATATAAACATGAGATAAGCCCACATTAATCTTGTGGCCCCATTTAAATATAAAGGCTCAGTAGGAGAGAAAAGAATGTTATTTGTGACTTGATGAGATAATTTGTTTTGTGTCTGTGTGTGATCTGCTTGCACTTTACTTCTGATGGTGGATGTCATCAGAATCAGAATTACAGCTCCATAAACACAGAGTCTGCTCAGTACATAATTGAGTTTAAATAGCTGGTAGTTCATCCTGAATTGAGAAGTGAAAACTCAAAAGGCTGGAGGACAAGAAAACTGGGTCTTAAATGTTAGTTTGTCTAGGACCAGATTTAAGATTTTAGGGAGATGATCTAACACTTTTGGGTTTCAGTTACATCTGTAAATGGAGTTTGACTAGATGTTCTTGAAAGTCCACTCCAGATCTGAAATGACCTTTAAATGTAGGCTTGTTCTGGTACCTAAAATTTCAACTACTGCAATAATTTCTACAGATGACGGCACTATGTCCAGGAAGCTGTTATTAACATGCAACATATTACTGTGAAAATAATCCATTTTCCTGGTAGGACTCACTAACACATTAGTTTAGCTTGTCAAATGAGCTGGCTGCTGTTCATCAGAGATGTCCCAAAGGGGTGTTGGTGTGGTGTCTGACACAAAGGAGACCCTCAATAAATACTTATGTTATTTGAAAGAGGAGATAATATGGCATGTTTGCTTCATGAACTTAATCTGAAATACAAGATACTTCTTATACAGGGCAGGTCTTAGGGACCCTAGATACCTTTAGATTGTTGGGCACTGGCAGGAATAGGGGCAGATTTTTGAAAAGGACAAGAGGGATGCTGAAAGGGATGTGTGCATGTGAGAAAACACTGAAGCAAAACTTCACTAAGATTATAATTTTGATTGCATATGGCCTGAATTGAGAGGAAAGGATATTATGAATGCCTAGGACCCAGAAATGCTTTGGTAGAATCCAGAATTAGATTCTGAAATATTTTAAATTTTAGGTGGAATGTTTTCCTTGGAATAATTTATACTCAAACTTGCTCAGGCTGAATATTGTTTGCCTAGGAAGCTACTTGGTAGTGGGGCTGGGGGAGGAGAGACATGGGATCCACTAGTTAGAGTTGTTCTGAAAATCAAATTCTAGTAGTCGAGTTTGGTCAAGTAACCAGGGATTATCTGAAATACACAATGTCTGTATCTACTGTACCTAGAGAACAATATTTGGCACATTTTAATCTATATTTGAGCATTGTAAATGCTCAAAAAATTTTGAAAAATAAGATCATTTTACTTCAACTTCAAGTGTGTGTTTGGTATGTGCATGTGTGCATTTGTGTGTGAATACAACTTTAATTTGGAAAAAAATAGAGTTTAAAGAAGAATGTAAGCTATTTACTGTAGTTCTTATCTTATAAATCTTGGGTTCTTGCATTATTAAGATTTTTCATTTTCAGCTATATCTAAATCTTAAAAGTTTTTAACCGTTCAGATTTTTTTAATCAGGCAAGAAAAATATGACTTCCATAGATAGAAATATACCAAAACAAACACAATGCAAGAGGACGAATCCAGAGTTTAGATGATTATTTCTGGATTATTTGGGGGATACTGAAAACAGAGTGATGTTAGTCACCCAACTGAAGCAAGCTATGATAAACATGTAGCATTTGGTGTAGCTGAATTGTTGGGACGGGTTGCTGAACAATTGTAAAGGGAACACTGGCATTCTGCGCATGTGCGTATGCTTAGGTAAAGCTAAGAACGTGAGTGAGTAAAAACGAAATGCTTATTAAGCTGCAGATATGTAACTGTCAGTAATCAAGTCACTGGCTAGGAATTTATGAGCCAATTCTGAAGATATGTCTGTTTTTTCCTTGTGTACATAATTTTAGTATCAGCATCAATATTATAAACTAGGTAATTGTAACAGGTTATGGGAAACTTGGTGAGGCATAAGCATTTGTTATTCCATTTGCACCTCTTGAGGTCACTTATTGATTACAAAGAAACCTTGGTATCTTTAATGTATATTGGATGCAGTATTTGCTTTCAGAAATTCTGGCCGGATGATACCAAATGTAAATCAGAGTATGGCAGTATGGCACTTAGCACCCCTGAGATTTCAATAATTTTTTTTTTTTACATCTCTATGTAATCTTTGTTACCCGAGAAGTCTACCCACATTTTGCTCTTATGGAATATTTAATTTTTTTCCTAACTAACTCTGCTTTAATTAACATTTGACTTTTCTACTTCTAAAAATAAATGTCCATTTTGATTTCTAAACGCAATCTTGGGTGTCTAAACGTAGCCAAGTTATAGTTACGGTTACTTGGTACATGCCCCAAGGGATTCTTCATCCCTTTTATCGGATTAGGAGTTTCAACTACATTAACATTTAGCGTTTTAGTGCTTCACAGAAGGTTGTTACTTTGAATGTTTTCTCCTACACGACAAGGTTGACCTGGAATTAGAAATCATAACTAGGCTTGCATAATTGAACAGCAACTCCTGGGAAGTCACAGAATCCTGTGGCTACTACTATGAAAACAAAGGTGAAAAGCATTTGATGCGAGAGCAAAATGTTTTTCAGTAAATTTAAAACGTTAAATCTTTCTATAATGCCTGTATTTAAAAAGATGAAAATCATTTTTATACCTTGAAAGTAATTTATTTTGAAAAGCAAAAAGCAAAAGCACTTAAACCATCATTTTTAAAGACTCTTTTGTGGAAAATAAATAGTCCATAAAAACACAATGTATATTTTGAAAGCATTAAAAAATAGATTTCTGTTATTTAAATTAGTATCATTATTGCTATGATACCAGATTAAATTACTTTGTTTTTGTTCTATATTCCACAACTTTTTTTCCTTCTGGGAGGAGATCTAATTTTTTTTTTAAAGAAAACTTCCAGAAAAATCTTAACATTAAAAAAAAATTGTCCATATTGTTATTTCAAGAATTTTATTCAACTGACCCCACCATAATATGTTTGTGAAAAGCTGTGAACCAATCTCTTTTTGACCAAGTTTGTTAGATATTTCCTTGATGAGGCTATTCATTCATTTAATTCAGTGTTCCCAGTATTTTTCACATTTTGGCACACATAAAAAATGATCAGATATCTATGGCCCAGAGGGTTAAAGGGAAGGATGAGGATGCTGGCAGCTCGAGGTTGCTTGGGCTGCCCCAGCCGCCTGCAGTGCACCCCCTAACCCTGCGGTGCACCCCCAACGCGTGCACCAGTTGAGAAGCTCTGATATAACTGACACTCGGTTCTAGGCATTGCGGGTACAAAGTTCCATCAGACAGGGTCAGGATCTTCTCTGTATCGCATCTGCCACAAGGCTGTTCACTTGGTGAAACTTGGCCCACCTCTGCTCTGCAATTGCTCCCAGCTCTGCAGCAGCACCCTTTCAGCAAAAAGAGGGCGCCTCTGCCAGTTCTCGCGAGAGCTCCTCCTTGAAGAGGCTCATTTATCCGCACAGAGTATCACCGCGTTCAGTTTACTTCAAAACATAGGATTTCTCATTCCAGGGGGCCAAAGATTTCTTGATTTGAAATTAATGTTTAATCCAAGAGAATATGGTTGATATTGGTTAAAAAAAATAATAAACTGATTTTTTGTGTGTGATTATGACCCCCGATTTTTTACTTTAATATTTTCAGAAAGTATAAAAGTAGAAAGCATCAAAATTCTTGTTTTTTCAAAGTTAGAGTCCTAATAACAGAAAAAGTAAAACCTTCCTGGTCTGCTGCCTTCTGCTTCTGTGCTATTCTGGGGCGGGGGCTAAGGCACCCAGCACATCTTCTTTGCAGGAATATATTTTTCTTGACCAGAAGCAGAAACTGTCAGCTCATTTGTAATGAAACCTATCCATGCATGATTTCTAGTCCAATTTGGCAGACTCCAAGGGTCCTTTGAAAGGCAGCTGACATTTCTGATGATTACCTAAATTGAATTGAACCTTTAAATGTTGTCATTTTAAAGCATGTGAGACTCAGTCCAAAGAGGAAAAAAGTAATAGCCCTATATTACAATTTCTGGTGATGTGGAAGAAACCATTTAGTCTTCCATTTAGAAGGCACAAATACATTTGCCATGCATCCAAAGAAAATCCATCATGATATACTTTTGCTGGAATAACTTTCCCAGTCTTTCTTAGTACCTTCACAATATAGTTCTATTCCTAGACATAGAGAAGCTAAACACTATTTTAGAAGGTACTGCTTATAACATGGTAGTGATGATTCTTTCTACAAGTGGACCTTAACTATGCAAAAAAGAAACTTCATAGGAAATTTCAGATTAATAGTTTTTCAACTGTGTTGGACTATTAATGGTGGCCAATGTGCAAGTCCCAAAATATAGAGGCTCAATGCATGCCTCTTATAGTCTTCTACTATAGAGGGTGTTCTGATTTGGACTATAGAAATTACACACTGCTTGCTCTGATCCTCAACTCTGTCCTCCAAATTCTGACCCTACTTTTTCTCCTGCCACTTCCTTCTTTCTCTCGCAGTTTTCTAAATGTGCCATGACAATTGCAAAGCCACAGTTGAAATATCATCTCCTCCATGAAGCCTTCCCTAGCTTCTCTCCAGCTTTGCATTCCTCAAGCTGTGTGTCACTGTGCTTTCCCTGAGGCCATTTAGGTCTGTTTATACAGGGGCAAATGTTCAAAGGAGAAAAGACATTCCTCTTGAGTAACCATTTTGTAGACCTAAGAGCCAGTATAGAACGTTCTGATGGACTTAATGAGGGATTAGGTGTTATTCCTCAATTGGAAGTTTGTTTCTTCTTGAATAGAATAGATCCTAAAATAAACTTATTATATTAGTAATGTAACACCAGTTTGAAATCTAATTTGTAGCAACATACATTCTTAACACTAACAGGAACTGTTGCAAATAAACTAGAATAGTCCTTTGCAGTTTGGATTACTGTTTTAATATAGTGAGAATGATACAGCATATTAATACTTTGGCCCATTTCATATGAATAGAGAGGATATTTACAACCCCATCCTGGTGAAATGAGCATTTAATCTTTGAACAGCGGGGGGTTATCTCCAGATAGAGAATCTTCAATTTTCACTCTGCAATTCTTTCATTTTCTCTGGAAGGACACCTGCAAGAACTAAACATGGGTTCTCTAACATCAAATTTTGTGTCCTTAGAAGCCTGAGGGAAAGCAGAAGGACATTTCCGACAAGTCAATTTTTTCACTTTGATGAAAAGTCATGTCTTTTTTATTTTGGTTTTACAACAAATGGACTCCTTGTAATGAAGTTTATGTAGGTAGTCATTTTATGGTGCGAGTTAGAGGTGACCTATAACTTTTTTTAACAACAGTACTTTTAGCACCAGTGTGTATGGCATTGCCCTAGGCATATAACAAGGTGATACAGTGCGGAGATAAAGTGATAACTCTCTTAATATTCTTTAATTAAAGCAGAAGAGTTAGCTAATTTCCCAGTTCCTAAATCCTGGAGATGAAGGCATGTGGACATTTATAAATGTTAGCTCCAGGTACTTATGTTAGTTTTCTATTGCTGGCATAACAAATTACCACAAACTTCATGGCTTAAAACAACACAAATTTGTTATCTTTACAGTTTTGGAGGTCAGAGTCTTTTATGGGTCTCATGAGACTAAAATCAAGGTGGGCTGAATTTCTTCTCAAGGCTCTAGGGGAGAATCCTTTTCCTGCTTATCTGGTTGTTGGCAGCGTTCTGCCTCTTGTGGTTGCAGGACTGATATCCTGCTTACTTGCTGGCTATCAGCTGATGGCTGTCCCGGGTTCTAGATGTCACCACTTACCTTGTCTCCTGGCCCTTTCCTCCATCTTCAAAGCCAATGGTGGCTGATGGAGTTCTCACATTGCATTTTTCTAACACAGCCCTGAAAAGTTCTCCACTTTCAAGGATGCATGTGATTAGATTGGACCCACCAGGATGATTCATGATCATCACCACATCTCCTTGTCCACGCTCTTACTGACATGTACAAAAAGTCCCCTTTGTCATGTAACATAACATGTTCACAGGTTCCAGGGCTAAGACGTGGACATCTTTGGGAGACCATTTTTTCTGTCTACCACAGTGCTGAAGAAAATGATCTTACTAGTTCTCAGTTGCCAAAAACGATTTAGCATTAGGGATTATCAGGAGATTATCAGTTTGGGCTAAATTGGGCTAAAGAAAAGAACTGAGTAAAAACTTAGTTTTGTAAATTTTCAAGCCCACGTCTTTTGTTTTCCAATAGTTTTTCTACAGAACCAGCATATTAGAGTGTTATATTCCCTGACATTCTTAGCTGTTTTGAGACCCATGAAGGTAGAATTGCTTCACAAGCCTGCCTGGTTGTGAATCTCCATTCTGACTTATTAGCTGTGTGATCTTGGGGAAGTCATGTAACCTTTCTGTGCCTAACTTTGCTTAGGTAAAATAGAGATGCTAGTAGTATCTATTTCGGTGTATTAAATTGACTATGGTAATATATTTTTCAGTTAGAATTATTAGTACCTGACACAATATAAGAGTTATATATAATTATTGTAGAACCATACATTGCTACTAAGTATCACCAATGCCCTTCACTGAGTAAATCTTTTTCTGGTATAACAGTGTGCCCCATCTGAAACTGGACCCAAGTATTTTTAATGAAAGCTGATTTGGGGGGATCATGAGAAATTGTTGTTTTAAAATTGACAGCATATTTTCTGTTTCTCAGGAGAAGGTTGAATTTGCCTAAAAGGGCAGAATATCCCTTTATTTTGGAAAAAAAATGTCACTGGGCTTTTTCTTTCAGCAAAAGTAAAGTCAAAATGCTATTCCAAAATAGAGATTTTCAAGATTTTGAGGAACAAAATTTTTTGCTTTATAGTATATTTTTTTTAATTGTAGGTGGTCTAGATTCAGCACCCTTAGTGCCACCACCCAGGTTTGTTTCCCCATCAGGGAACTACACTACCTATCTGTCGGTTGTCATACTGTGGTGGCTGCGTGTTGCTGTGATGCTGAGAGCTATGCCACTGGTATTTCAAAGACCAGCAGGGTCACCCACGGTGGACAGGTTTCAGTGGAGCTTTCCAGACCAGACAGACTAGGAAGAAGAAACCAGCCTCCCATTTCTGAAAAAATGTGAATAGCAGCAGAGCATTATCTGATATAACGGCTGAAGGTGAGAGGATGGAGCAAAAAGACCAGGCAGGCAAGGTTTTGCTCTGCTGTGCACACGGTTGCTAGGAGTCAGAATCAACTTGACAGCACTGACAATGCCAACAAGGTTAGAGGTGCATATTAGAAATTATATTTCCTGTTAGGAAATTAAAAAGTTGTCCTTTGTGGGACTCTGTATGAATAGGAACCCAGGGTTCGGAAAAAGAAAGCCATGGTGAAGGCCCTGTGACTTGGATGGGGACAGGATGGCCATGGGGAATGGAGAGCCAGTCTGTGCCTCATCGTGGCAGGCTGGGACTAAGAAGATGGCCAGAGGCTCAGCCTGTAGATCTTGGTGGCATTCGTTTCTAGAGTCCAGTTTTAATCTTTGCTTACGATATGAAATTCCCCAAAGCCTACAGAAATATCTCATTACACACTCTGGTTTGTTTTTATCTGTGCTCTGGGAGTTAAAGCCAGGCCTGTGAAGTGTTTATAAGGAATCTGTAGAGAGGAAGTTAGTTGGTGTAGCCCAAGTGAAGACAGAAGGGAGCAACGAGAGGTGGTGTGAAGAAGAGCAGGGCAGGGGACTGGACTGGGCTTCTGGCTAAGGGCACAGTTAATATTCAGCTCTGATTTATTGTCTATGCATACATCCCACAAAGATTCCCAAAACTATGGGGGGCGTGGTTAGTGAAAGGTGGGGATGGGCTCGGATGACTTCTGTGTGGGTCTTACAGGGAAGAAGACTTCTAGCAACCTGGAATGTCTGAGTTACATTAAGAAGACTCTCTTATATAAGCAAGAGTTTATAAGGTTGAAGATTATTGTGTTGAAGAAAGCAAATACCTTCCTTTATTATTGATCCATTAAAATGCCATAGATTAATAGTTAGACTTAAACATTTCAGACACATCTTTTTGATTAAGTATCTATCAAAATATTTTGTTTGAAATTTTAATAAAATATAGCAATATGACAAATCATCATCTCAAAGAATATTCTATTAAAATAATCTAATAGCTTAAATAATGGCATTTTACAGGCAGTATTTAAGAGACAAAGTGTCGATAGTCTGTAAGAAGCCACATAAAATGTATGAATTAAAAAAAAGAACCTATAATCTATTCTTAAATATCTCTGGGTAGGATTTGTTGATCACAATATTACTTAATAAATGCCTTCTTATCATTGTGATGGTTACTACTATTTCTTTAAAGAAATTTGTGGTGAAAAAGGTAGTTTTGTTTTTCTAATCAAGAGAGTTATTGAATATGTTGATGCCAGACATATGGTTGGAATGGGACTGAAACAGGGAGAATATAAGTTGTATTTCATGTTCTGTATTGCTTGTGTTTACATCAAATTAGAAAACTCAGTTTCAACTGGGAAAATCCTACCTGGTCTTTTGGAGTAGTCCTTAAAATCAATTTTGAGAGATTAGTGTAAAATGCCATAACTCTGTCTCAGGGAACCACTTCATGTGCACATGAGATGAGAAGGTTCTTTTCTTGCAGACGCCTCCAGGACTTTGCCTCTATCCAAGGACAACTCCAGAGTTCTAACCTCCACACACAACTAGAATCAGGTCATGAACACAAGACAAAGGGATTCCAACATGTGTAGAGAACAGCATTTCCTAAGGCTGGTTCTGAGGACACTAGTCCCACTGAATATGGTTGTGTTAATCCAAAAAAGGGTTCTCTTGGAATGCTGAATTAGAATGTATTATAGACTTTTCCTTGCTGCAAGAATTCTCGGCTACTTCAGAACAGATTGGTAGTTACCAGAAAGAAAGGAGGTGGGGAGAGGGCAAGAGGAGTAAAGGGGCACATGTGTATGGTGATGGGTAGAAACTCGACTTTTGGTGGTGAACATGATACAGTCTATGCAGAAGTCGAAATATAATGGTGCATACCTGAAATTTACAAAATGGTATAAGCCAATATGACCTCAATAACATCATTTTTGAAAAAAGAATCCTCAGCTCCTTCAGTGCACTAATGTGTATGGTAAATCTCTAAGAGAAGGGAAATATAAGGTCTATAGTATTTCCCAAAATTACTTGATTTTTTTACTCCCTCTTTTTGTGGCATATTTTCTTTACTACTGGCAACCCATTTAGGTGAAGTGTCTGTGGACAAGATTAACAAAGGAGTACACATGGAACAGAGCATCAGCTCAGATTTAGAAGCTGGCAATGAAGACAATAAGGAGAAAGCAGACTATCAGGAAGATGGGATATCCTACACATTATCAGGTCAGCCTAAAAAGAGGGTCAGTGTCATTAGCAATGATAGAGCTCAGGAAGTGATGAACAGCGCAGAGATAGATGCATGAAGCAGGGTGAAGAAAGCATGATTGGCGAAGGAACTTACAACTCCAGATATCAGACGTTTTTTGTGGTTCCTCTTGGGCAGGAACCAGTCTCAGTGGAACAGGTATAAACCTTGTCTGTGGTTAAAGGCAATTGCATTGAACTTTATTATAATTTTTACCACACCTTCTTATAAAAAGACTTTGTGATGAATTCTTCAAGGTAGAACAACATAGGCCTTTTAAAGGGCTTATACCTGGCAGAGATGGAGTATGCAGGGCTAGTAGATCAGTAGTTCTCTGTAAGCCAATCTTGATAACAGGACTCCTAAATTCTTCCTCCACTGTTTTATTGCCTGCAGCACTTCAGTAGTCCTGAAATGCAGTGTGGCCAAGGAAGTGACATTTGAGAGCAGAAGATCTTCACTTTCTTTGGAGAACTTATTACAAATGCATATTTTCAGACCCCAGATTTAGAGAGTCTGACCCAGTAGGTCTGTAGTGGGATCCAGGGCTGTCCATTTCTGATGAGCTGCCTATACGATTCTGAGGTGGGAGGCCCAGGGACCACTCTGAGGAAGCTGTCCTACAACCTTTATGGTAGCACAAGTCTCTCTCCTCTAGCTGGAGAATATCAAGCAGGATACTTGTGTTATTTAAATCAAAGGAATTCAGATATATTAAGATTCCAGTCAGGTCAAGTATTTAGCAGCATTTCTCAGAAAGAAAATTATCCTCAATTTGGAAAATAAGATTAGATTAATTCAAGTCTTATGGAGGTTGAGTACTGTTTTGACTAGAGGGAGGCAATGTCTAAAAGCATGAGGTAAGATCATCTTCCCAAATGAGCTCAAAGATGAGAACAACAATAAATCAAAGACAGGTTTATTTAAATCTTGGCCTCCAGTCAGTGTTGTTGTCATTGACACTAAGCTGTTGTGGTTCACACTTATTCAGTTGTTTCCAAAATATTTCCTTCTGTCATTGCCAGTGTTCTTAATTTGTCAAATTATGTCTTTCTGGGTCATGGTTTCATCGCCTTGAAACTCTTTAAACTTCATCCATTTATTGAAAGTAAACTGACCTGTTATTAAATTAATTCCATTTACCTCAGAGAGGCACAGTTGTAGTTTATGAGTGTATAAGGTTTGATACAATATTCATTAATATGCTTCTATTTTATTAATTTTATTTCATATATAAAGAAAATGAATATGCAGTTTATATCATTTTTTTATAACTTGATTAATATTAGCATGTTATTATTGTTAGTAGCATTTCAGTTGAGTTGAACAGCCCTACAAATAACCGAAACTCAACAGGAATTTCTTTGTGTGCTGCAGCTTATTGTGAACATTTACTTCACAAGTAGTAATCAGTTGCTGTAAATAAAACATTTTGAGTTAGTGAAAACATGTTTGTTGGTTGCTTTCAAATATTAGTATTAAAGTAGAAGCTGTCTTACTACTTCAACTTGTCATGACACGTATATCATCCTTCATTCATCCACTGTCTAAGACATAAATAACTCAAGATGTCAACCTTTATGGAGAGCAGAGGAGGCAGCAGCTAGTTCAGGTAACCACAAAAGTCTGGTGTTCTTTGAAGGACTGACTACTTTCAGGAGGTTTAGCAGGAAACCTTTGCAGACGACGAAGGTGGAAATCTAGAAATGTTTGCTGTTGACTATGGAATTAGAAACGTTTACTTCTTGACTGATTAGATTTCAAAGGATGGATGGAATTTAAAGATGCTCATTTATTGCTTTCAAACAACTTGTAAAAATAATTTCCTTTCTTCTGAGATTTGATCTAAGCATCTGCTCATATACGTAAATAGTAGCTGTGTCAGATGACACAAGAAAATGAAATGTCTATTCATTCATTTCTGATTTGGCCAGTGCATATCACAAGATGCATTTCATACCCTCTTCTAGCAACAGAAATATACTTTTATTGTATAATTTAAAGGCATTTTCTATTGTAAAATTTTAAACAAATTGGAAATTTGTTGAAATTGAGTTATTTCTGGACCAGAGAAAGCATTATGAATGGGGAACACATATAAATAATTGAAAAGCGTAAAAGAGAAAAAGCCAAGAATTCATTTGCATTTTTGAATAAAGCCAAACTTTCATTTAATTATACAGTAGTGGACTTTAAACATATATTTTTAGTCAAGTCTGTAAAACTGCCAGATGCTAAAGTAACATAGGCCAATTATGGATTGTGTTTCATTAACATAATCAGAGATTTTATAAAATAAAAAGCTTTCAAGGTTTGGATCGGAGACAAGGTTTTCAGTGCCTTTGTATAGCCTGGTAAAAATGCACAATGATTCAAATGCAGAGTAGGACAAGCTAGGGTTTTTCATCCTTATTTTTACTAGTTGATGAAACCAGGGCACTGGCTCCCATTACCCAACATTGCCCTTACCTGGTGTAGTGGGAAGAAAGAGGGAAAAAAATTCCTGGTAGTACACTGCTAGGGAAACATTTTTACTCTGAGTGGTAACATTTAAAAATGCCTGTCTACTCCATCCCCATCTTCATGTATCGTTAAAGTTCAGCAATGTAGTAAAATATCAACATGTAAACCTCATGCTACACTTTAGCCTACATGCTGAATACACACATGGAACCTCCTATGGTGAAAAGTATTCAACATTATGATTTCATATATAGGAACCCAGTATGTGATGCTCCTATGGTCCTTTCTCATTTTTTTCTACATTCCTTCCCTCAGTTTAGTTTCACTTTCTATTCCTCTACTAATGCTTAACTTCACGGGAAAACGTTCAGTATTTGGGTTTCTGTTTATATTGGAGGACTAGATCAAATAGAAATCTGAGCTCCAATTCCTGATAACTTTTGATAGTCTTTTGACTCCATGTCGTTTTCTAGTATGCTTTCACTTTGGTGTGACCAAAAGCTTCAGTGGCTATCCATGTGAACTACAATGGAAATTCTAGGCAGATTTTAGTTCAGTAATTAAAAAAAAAGTTGAAAATGTTCTAGGCAGAAACTTGTAAAGTGTGGATGACTGCTTCTTGTGGTTTTTAGTTTGCTTTTAAAACAGCTACAAGAACCCATGCCCTTTTGAAACAGCTACCAGGACACATTTCTCTGTACAGCTGCCTTACCGGATCCTGATATAACTTAGCAGGAAATGGAGAAGGAAGAGACCTTTTGCAGGTAGAATCTTAGGAGATTTTTTTGAACCGTGATAATCCAATAAACCACACAATTAGGTAATATCCTCTTCCAAATCTGATTAAGAAGAGAGGAAACTTTTCCATATTTTATAAGGTGCCACATTATAATAACCCCATCTTTTCTCACCCACTCCTTCTACCTCTTTCCCCGACAAAAATCACTTACATTCATTTTGTTGGACAGCAGTGAATGCAGACCCGTGGGAAGGAATGAGTAGCCCAGAGCGCTACTCCAGCTCCAGTGAAGCCATCAGGACAGCAATCACTGGAAATACTGAAATAGAGTTTGGACAGTCATCTTTCAGAAATTTTGAAGGGAAGATCTCAGCATGAGTAGAAGTTAACTATGTGTTCTTTAATCATCCACCAACTAGAACATTCTGTGGTTGTAGCTCCATACTAGAGAAAACAAGGGAGTGTATTCAAGATTGTTGGAACTTATGGTTTCAGATTTCCTGACCAGTGACCTACACTATTTTAACACATGGGGTACTGTTTATCATTTTTATAAGATTGAAACAAGGTGCAAATGATGAAGGGGAAAACTGTTACTGGCATACAAGACAAGACAACTATCTTCCTTGCACTCCTTAATGCAAGATCCAAGCCAGTCAAAGGGAATTATTTAGAACAGAAAATTTCATTCCTTTTCCCCTTTCTTCTAGAGGATATTAATCCACTGGGCCTATTTAGGTTGATGGACTGTCCAAACAATTTCTGTTATTACCAATGAAGAACTGATATCATTGGTAAGTAAACACCAAAGGGTTACACATTTGTAAAGGTAGGTTCATTTAACTCTGAATTCGGTAGATGGTGGGATATAAAACCTTAAGTGGTCTTGTTTTTCTCCAATCAATGTTTTATCCGTGCTGTATTGAGTCTTCCCTTCCCATCCTTGAATAATACCTTGAACAGATTCCATAACTTTCCAGTCACTTTAATTCTTAAATGTCCATCCACTTCAACACTTCACTTTCATTTCATCCTGTGCCATCTTCCAGCTGCACACATGAGTGGGGGGCATGATTTATTGGAATGGTGCAGATGCTGGGGATATAGTTTGCTTCTAGACTCCTCTTCTTTCCTTCTCTTCAGGACCTGGCTCCTCCAGGACACAGAGGAGCGAGAGGCAAAAAGATGAGCACCCTCCACTTATGTCAGTGCTCTTGTAGTTCCTTATCTTGGTGGTCAGTGATTCTCTGACTAATACCACTTGCGTGCTGATGCCCTCTGTGTGGCTGCTGTGGGCACATGCAAGTTCTGCAGAGGCTCTATGGGGCCTTCCCACTGGACAGGCCCTTGACAAGGAAGGCTTGACTTGACTTCTTCCACTGTCCCACTTTAGCTCTGCCTCAGGCAGCTCAGCCACGTGTTTCTGGGGTCTCCTTACTGGTGGATAGTTCTCTTGGATAGAGTACCAGCAAAATGATTTGAATGTGGCTCTTTTCTCCTGACCTAAAGGACAATCTTACACCCTTGCATGGCAATTGGTGAAGTGCGAGCTGCCTTATGTAGCCCCTCTCTCTTTGCTCTGCCATCTCTTTCCACTTTTCTTTTCCTTCCTTAGTTATGTATGGGTCCAATCAGGAAGTTTGTTGTCCTAGCAGATTTCTAAATGAGGAGAAAAATGCAAGTCTCCCCTTCTTAGAGGCGTCTTCGATTTTTGCTTGTTATTCTCTTTCATACCACCCTCACACATATACAAGCACTAGGCTTGCGAGCAGAACTCTCCTTTCTCAGAAAACTTTCTCACTGTGCTGATTCTGAAAACCCACATTCTTCCTCACAAGTGCTCTCATTTTATATCCTGGGGATGGGGGAAGGTTAGGGGAAAGGTCTCTCTTGGAAGAGTGGGTCTATCTTGGAAGAGTGGGCTCAAAAGGAGGGTCATTATCTTCAGAGACTAAGTGATTCTTTGTCCTCAGTCTGTGAGCTTAGTCACCAGTTTCTGAGAAACAGGAAATTCCCTATTCACTATCCTACACATGGATATTAGACTGTGCAAGGAAAATAGGAAGAAAACAACCTAACAGATTCTTAGCTAACGTTTTACAGTGCAATAGCAAATGTTCTACATCTTTTGTCCATCAGATATTTTACACATGTGAAAACATTTAGTGGACTACATGATCTACAGTACAATCATGATGTTTTAAATACCAGTATGCATTTGGGGAGAAATTATTAAGGTGAATACAATAACTCAAATATAAATGCTGCCTTTTGGTGTATTCTTTTTGTGTCATTATGCAAAGTGATAACTATGGTTGTGTCAGTCCCATATTTTCACTTTCTTCTCTTACTGTACCACCAACATTTTCTGTTTGCATGTGCATTGGTAAGAGTGCTGGACTTGACATCAGAAAACCTGAGTTCAAATCTAGCCTCCCCTGGGTGACTGCATTGCTGTGTGACTTTGGGCAATTCCCTTACCTTCTTTGGACTTTAATATTTAGTAGCCTTATGTATAATACTTTGGTTGATTACTTGCTCTCCCATATTATGCTTAATACCAATCCTGATTATTTAGAAAATGCTACTGAGTCAGTAATTGAACGTGTTGGCTCAATGTTTGCCTAGTGTCACCTGATTTGACTGTGTCCCCAGTAGTCTAATATTCCATAATGATTTGGTGTCTATAACTTTTACACAATCCTGTTAAGTAGACCTTTAGATGCTTTGAGTTAATTATTTTGATTGCTGCCATACAACAATTTAGAGATAAAGTGATAAACATATCTTACAGCGAAAAACCAGAGTCATAAAAATGACTTCAAACATTACAAATAGTAGTTAACATGAAACCGAGATGCTTTGATTTTTGTGCAGGATCTCTCTCTTCTTAAAATTAAGGTTGACATTGATGCTCAGTCTTCCAGTTATTATTTGAGAAACATGATATATTTCTTTAAAATATTTAATTTCCTAATTCACTAGCTGGATGACTTAAAGATCATTAAACCTTTAAGCATGCATACGTAACCAGGTATAAGCATATCTGCAAGTTGGTATTTGAGAGAAATTCTTTTCCACTAGTATACTTCTCTTTCATTAACAACACAACTTTAGTTTATTATGTATGTACATGAATAGAAAAGAGGCCAATATTGTAGCATTCAAGATGAGCTATATGTTCCATGTAAGTCATGGTGTCCATCAAGAAATTTTCTTCAATAAAGAATGTTTTCTTATTGTCATAGCACATTTGAAACGCAGTGTTTCTCCCAAGATGGATGTTGGATTTGTATTGTTAAGCATTGTGTTGTTATCTAACCTAGGTTGTTTAGCCACAGCATTTCTTTGTTGGAGAGTAATAAGCTTTCTAAGAAATGTGTCTTCATGAATTATCTTTTTTTTTTTAATGGTATATTTGTGGTTGACAGTATCTGGATTTCTTGTAAGGCTTCTCTTTTGGGATAGCTTTCCTTTTGGAAATTTCAGCACCCAAAAGATTGCCTTTTCAAAGACATGGTTTCCTTTGTGCCAATTTTTGTGTTTAAATTTATTTTTTCTGTAGAGATATAATACTGCTTAGAAACAGTGATACTGAAGATTACCTTTTGTTCTGGTAAATTTCAAAATATCCAGGGTTATTTGTTTTGACTTCAGTATTCAATACAGAGTCCTAAGAGACAGATCATAGATTTCCCATACTGAATATATGCATTTAGAATAAATGCATCCACAACATGTTTACAGAAATATAAAGGTACTGGGTGTTTTTTTTTTTTCTTTTAAAATCAGGAAAGCCTCCCATGACTTGACAGAAAAAATGTACAGCCTTAGGACTATTCAAAATTCATGAAGTTTGTGTAGACTGAAATTTATTTTGAGTGTGTGAATAAGAAACAATTTCCATTTCAGGTTCTTTTTGAGCAGGCACAATACATAATTACAATTAGCTGATTGGCAGCTATTCCTTCCAGTGATTTAAAATCATTATGTGGTTTGTTGCACTGTCCGCTTTCAAAGTTCTTTGATTGCTAATTTTAAAGAATGATATTCATTTCAGAACGAGAAATGCTATATATTCAGGATTGGAAAACAACAAATTGTATTCATTTTCAATTTTTTAGTTTAATGGAAACTTCAGAATAGATGTGAGGAGAGAGGATAAAGAGGTTTAATAACTAAAATTGAGACTATCTCTATTTGATCGTATCTTGTGTTTATTCAGCCCATTTCAAGGAAATTCTCATTTCTGTATGATTTTTTACAACACATATTTTTTCTTTTATTTCTGAGACTTCAGCCTTGCAGTAAGAGAATGCTTTTGTCTTTTTTTCAGAGTTTCAGGCAGAAAAAAAAATGACAGTTTTTTTTATAGCTCCTTGTGTTTAATTCAAAACCTGTTATACTACTTCAGAAAGGTGGGTTAAATAATTTATTTCAGCTTTGAGTTTTCATTCACTCATTGCTTCTTTTAGGAATTTTAAGGCTTTTAGGACATGTGGCACCCAATTTTTCTTTGTGTGTTTCCCTATATACAACACGGATTCTGTAAACAATTAGAATGTTGTTCTTCATTATTGAACAACATAGATAGCAGTCATGTAAAACTTTTACTTGGACTTAATTTACAATGCTAGTGGTTTGTGCTTTAGTTGGTTTGACAGTATTTATTGGAAAACAGATATTTTCTTCCAGCAAACAAAATAGGAATTGGAACTGAACTAAAAATTTTCAATGATTAGCTCTGATAGACTGTCCTTTCCACCTTTAAGATAGCTTGTATTTTTGTTCTAGAACTGAGTAACAACTAAATTAATTGCTTCTATTATGAGTTATGAGTCTGTTTTCGTCCATATTTTCAACATACTGGATGCCCTTAGGTTTGTAACACATTTTATTTATCTGCTCTGTCATCAAGTAAAATACTTATGTTCACGGCTTTGAGGAATAGACGGGGTGATCGATCACTAAATGAAAAGCACAAAAAATGAGCAGCAGATGTTGCTTTTCTCATTTTGCCTTGTTTTACATATCACAAATGAAAGTCATATAGAATTTTGTAGGAATATTGTACAGGGTGTACTCTCACTGTTCGATAGCTTAAAAAACACCCTTGCTGCCCAGTTTTTTTTTTAACTCCTCAGCCACATGGCTAATTGTCTGGTTCTTTTAATGCCTCTTCTCCCCCACGTTGTCCGACTAATGCATCCTGTATGGGATGCTCTCAGAGAAGGTGGTTGTAGAATGTTGGGCAAGGGAGTAGCAAAGAAGCAAAACTCTCCTTTGCTGGGCCAATGCTTCCCCAAAAAGAACTTTGATCATTTGGGACTGAATCGAATGTTACTATTGTTCTGTTCATTTAAAACAATCTAATTGATTGAGTAAATAATTTAAAAAAAAATCTTGAGATAAAGACCTTTAAAATTTTTTTATAATTAGAAATGTCCTAATCATTTGGAATTGAGCATTTAAAATTGGAAGGGCTTTATTTCTTAAGCCACACAGAGTATTAAATGGTACGCTTGTTTGAGGAGCGCTGAGGTGGCCAAAACATGGGTAAAACCTTTAGCACATATTTCTTACCTAGTGTCAGTCTTATTTATTTTTAATATAATAAATGTCCTGAAGATTTATCCGGTCAATTAAAATATTAGCCTTATTATGAGAAGTTCAGACTTGATATTGTGCTCTGCTTTTTTGCTGTGTATTTTTCTAATAATGTACTATAAAGGCATTATGGCTCTAAAAATCTTATTTCTATGATAATCATATTCCAAGACCTTACCCTCTATTTCATATTCCTACTAAGCTGTTATGTGTATCACTATTATATCTAAGTCAGTGAAATAAATTAAGATTCCACAGGAGAAAAATGTAAGAGTAGCGTGTTTCTTCTCTCTGTACTTTCACTACCCAAATCACATTGTGCAAATTAGATATTAGATAGCTTTTATCGGTAACGTAATTATTTGATTATATATGATAGATACTGTTTAAAAGAAAGTTCACACAATACTGTTTATCAGAATATTTACAATTATGAATTTTTAAGAAATCTAAAATATATACCTTTATATCACTTTACCAAGTGATTTCTTTTCTACTCATGCAGCTGACAGATTTTCCGTCTTCCCATAGTCCCTTGCAAGCAAACACTTGAGTGCTTCATTACATAGATCATTTGTGCTTCCTAGATAACCAGAAGGTGTAACTCTTGTGTTGATCAATTATAGGAGACTTCCCTTGAGGCCTTAGAAAAAGAATTCTTGAAAGAAATTCTTATCTGCTTTGCCTGACTCTCTCTGATGACTGATAACACATCTAAAGGCTAATGTGTGTTAGAAGCTGACACACATTTAGGGAAGGTGTATTGTGCCCTAGAGAGCTGATGCTTTCTTTCACTGACTGGAATTCTATCATCCTGTTGTGTCTAGTGAATTTAGAAAAGTCAACTTGGTAAGCAGACACATAATTGAATTTGTTATTTTTTTAACATCACAAATATTGTATTTATCTGAGTCCCATCAGAATGCTACGTGAAAATTATATGTGAAATGTGTTATAGAGAATGTATTTAAAAGGAACTATGTTGGCTAAGAAGAAAGTTGTATAGTAGACTCTGAACTTTAATCAGTTTAAAAGTTGGATCAGATTTAAGAAATGTATAAAGAGCAATTTTATCACTGTAATGTCTTTCTGTTTAATGAGAACTGTTGTTTCTGGTTTTTTTTTTTTTTTCTGTCAGATTTTGTGTTGCACTTCTTGAAGAAATCAGGGTATACTACAATTCTTCTCTTTTTCTAGGAAAGAGAAGGAAAGGAAGGAAAGAGTTGCATAAAGTATTCAGTAATCTTCTATTGATGTGTGGTACTATTGGGTAGAAATGAAATGTCTTAATGACATAAAGCTTGTACAGCCTTGGAATTTAAATCTAAAAAAGGCAATATTTATGTGGATGAGTGGAATGTAAGAAGAAGATGTATGGGAATGAAAATCGTTAGTGCCTACACAAATAGACTAAAATTTTATAATCTGTCCAGATTAAGAATAGAGAAGTAGGTGAATGTTAGAGGAGCTTATAAAGGGTAAATACTTTCAGATGCAGAGTGAAATATATAGAGAAGAATCAGGAAAATACCACATTTGATCTGCTTGATCTGGGATGATTTCGTGGAAGGACAAAATGGATACAGGTATGTCATAAAATGAAACATTTCAATTTTCTTTTTTTGTGAGACATTGAAGAATATTAATTGAGAAGTTTGTGCCATCTTTTTCTTTAATTCGGCAAATACACAACTAACCCAGGAATACCGTATGGTTAATTTAGACCGTAAATGTTAATGGATTCAGCTATTACATGTTCTCTAGTGAGTCAAATTGAACTATTGGAGAGTAAGTAGTTATCTATATAGTTATATTATGTTCATCCATCTTCCATTTGAAACATTCCACTGTTAGAGAATTATTTGTTCCTCTCCCCAACAATCTTCTGTTATTTTTACTTTTATCATGTTGGGGGGATAAGAAGTGGAGAAATACAAATATTCTCAGGAAAGGTAGTCAGCTCTTTAAGGAGAGTTGACTGGTAGGAACCTTTCAATTGGACAACTAGCTGAGAAAAAGTTGGTAGATGGTGTATTACAGTAATTAAGGGAAAGGCTCTGGAGTCCACTTAAGACTTGGTTTGCATCCTAATTGTATGATCTTAGTTTTTTAATCTATAAAATGTGAATGATTACAGTATCTATTTTGCAGGGCTGTTGGGAGGATTTCCAGAGATAGGACATATAAAGAGCTTGGCACATGGAAAGAGTTCACTGAATCTTATCTATATGGTAATTATGGTGGGAGAAAGAAGAGGTGAAATTTTAGAGTGGTGATTCTTAAAATACTCCTTGAGTTCCTCATGAGAATGTTTAATTTTTAAGTGTTCATTTGAATGATCTATGAAAAAAAGTCATTTTACCTCACCTGGTTAACCACTGAGATGACCAGGTGTTAAGTGTGTACTGTCACATTCACACCATATTCAAACCAAGTGATGTCAAGCCAAGGCTCTATGAATGAAGTTTTTACAGTGGTTCCAGGAAGACAAAGTGGTGGGATCTTACATCATCACCCAAGGTACAGTAGTATAGCTAACCTAGAAGAAACTATCCCATATTCAAATCTTAAGCAATTTTTCATAGCAAAGCAGCAAACTGTGCTTAATTCAAATTGAATAATTGTAGAGGTTTTTAAATGTTATTTTGTAAATTTTTGAACTCCCTATGGACTAAAAGTATACTAAGATTCTACCTAGTTTATGTTTGTATATATTTAAGACACCTCGTAAAATAAGTTAAGACTAGGGGTCTGTGAAAATATGTTCTTTAAAGGAGGTGTATACAGTCCTTAAGTTTGAGACACACCTTGAGAGCTTGGAACACACACTTAAGGGGGCAGTTTAGGATGGTATGTCCAGGGCAATGATTAAGTATCAGTCATCATTGGGCTCTGGGTTGATAGAAGGGGGATAGTAGGTTGGTATTAGGGAGAAAAGTGGCAAGAGCGTTGCAAGAATAGTGAAGGTTACTGGAAGGCATATGTTTCGTATTTCAGAATTCACTCACAACTGACCCTTCTTCAGAGCTTAGCCACCAAACAATTCATCAAATATATTTCTCATCCATTATCATCTTCCTTCCTCTGTAGCTGTTCTTTGATTGGGTGGCTAATGATGAAACATGGGACTCCGGGCAGGATTCAAGCATGCTGGCTACTTTTCAGTCCATTCTATTGGCAGGACGTGGACCTTAAACATATGGTGAGGCAGGGCACTTATGCTCATCCTAGAGATTTATTCATATCTGCCTGCTGCAAGAAATTAGCGCTGTTCACACTTGTTTAGCCTTAATAAAAACCTTTTCAACTGAAGCAACAGGGATAAGGTCACCATCTGCCACATAGAAATGCCAGTGTTAAATGAGCAACAGGAGGAAGGTGTCTTTCATTCTTAGGGACTTTTAGAAAGAACTTCAAATAGATTAAGCACTAATTGATTCCCCTCTGCACCAGTTTAGACCATAACTTACATTTTATATTGTCAATTGCATTATAATACCTGTGGAATCTATCAGCGTATCATGCTTGCCATTTCTAGAAATAGCACTACAGGTAGCTTTAAAAAATATGAATGCCTTTAAAATCAAACATACACTGTCTGTGCCAGACACTGCTTGAAATTTAAGCTGAGAGAGCTGAGTGAGCATCTTTTGATATTTTTATGACAGAGTTTAGGTAGATTATAGACTATGAACTATCTTTACTAAAAGGGACATTTTTAAGTGGGGGTATATAATGTGAATGGGATTTTATGATTAATAAATTCATTGAAAATTAGGAAAAGTTAGTGAATACAGTCTTTAATCCTAAATTTTCACATGTGTGGGTCTTTTTGAGTCCTTGAAAATTATTAGGTACTTCCAAAATCGGATTATATCACCAGAGTTTAGTTGTGAGAGGGTAGTCAAAATATTTAAATGACACTTTGTTGTTATATCTTTGTATCCTGTGTATTATAGTGAATGTTTCCTTTTCTTTGTTCGGTGTGTTCTGTAAACAAATCACAATTAATGATGACAGGATGAATGATTAAAAATGGTTTTAAATAAAATCAGAATGTTGAGATTTTTAAAAATTGCATTGCATGCAAAGGAATGAACTTGTTCTTTTAATTGTGTTCTTACAACCTCTGCTTTAAAAAGTTTTGTTAAAAATTGAAGGCTTGGTCTACTATTAATGAATGTAACATCCGTTTTGCCTCACTCTACCACCTTTGCCTTGTTTGGTCATATTTAGCCTTTTGTATGTTATTTGTAGGGGTATGCCTTTAATTCTCAGACATATATTGGCATTTTTATTGAAGTAGATTATAGTGTTCATAGCTACAAAATCAGCAAACTTTTTCAATTGAGGAAAAAATGAGACACAACAGACATGTGAAGAACAAACGAACAAACAAAAAGAATGTATAACCATGAGCCAGAAACTTGTCCTCATTTTATTTTGATTTAAAAATTTTTTTCTTGCGTAATTACACAAATCAGAGAGAAAATGTCTAGACAGAGCCAAGCTTTCATTCCTGTTGCTATGGTCACTAGTCTCATTTCTTTGACTATTTTACTCTGTAACCTTTACTTCTTAGCAATCTGTACCACTTATTCTAACTTTATTAGTAATGATCATGAGGATATCTGTTTCAAAGGTGATGTATGTGGTATTTGTTGGCTGGTATATCATATAAGTATTCGCTTCTCATTAAGAGAGGATTTTTTCCTTGTATTTTAAGATTGATATGACTTTGGTGTGGTTGAAAAACCAGCAGTCATTTATCAAGTTATAAACACACTATTTATCATATGTAATTGTACAGAGGCCTGCATGCAGATTAGTAGACAAAAACTTTGAAGTCTACAAAGCAATTTATTTTAAAAATTAGTTGAAAAAATTAATGCTAGTAGTTTTGAGTTTCCTAAAACCGATGAAATTATTATTATTTCTAATTTCAATATTTTTTATTTTTGGCTAACTCTTTTCTTGCTAACCTCTTTGGCTAACTCTTGGCTAACCTCTTTCATGAAATAGGTTTTTTTATTAGTGATTGTATACACCAAATGTTAAGTGTCAGCACTTAGATATCTTTTTAATCTTTATCTTTAGACACTGAAAAATGCTTCACTTTGTGAATGAAATGCAAACGTTTTTTATTTGGAATGTTTCTTGATATTTTGGGTTATTTTATTAGGGCAGTACCTTTCATTGTACATTCTGAAGTTTTTTTACTTGAAAATATTCCAGTTTTGAGAGGCAAAATCATACTTTGTTCAATAGGGAGAAAGGTGGGACTTGCCAGATCTCATAAACTTATAAAGCAACACACATATCAGCAGAAAATCTAAATAACGTTGGCTTCAACCTCCCCAGCCATGCCCCAGGCAGGTCTAATTCCCTCCCCACAGTTTCCACAAACTTACAAAGGCCCCTGGTGATCGGGAAATGTTGTGTGCTCAAGGTCATTCTGCAGAAGGATTTCTGCTTATTCTGGAGTTTTTGTTCTGCAAAGCATCAACTCACAGGGGAAACCAAGCCTCTTCATCAATGTCCACAAAACCACCATTTAAGCCAATTATTCTCAAAAACAATAAACTGCTAATGATTTTAGGAGAGCAAGGGGGAGGTGGTTATATCGCATCTATGCAAATGACTTTAAATTGGAACTTAAGTCAACCTTGCTATTAATATATCTCTCAGGAGTTTTATTTGGCCTCAACTTCGTAGCATGCCACTGGCTCCCCCTTCCCTCGTCCTCCTTTATCATCCTATCGAATGTTCTCTTTCTCTTTCTTCAGGAGGAACCAAATCTCCTTTTTGTACTACAAAGGAAATCCTGTTTTCCTACTTCCTTCAAAGCCTACTGTTTCTTTGTTGCTTTGGCTTCCACCTCTGCCAAAGTGTTTGTTGCTTTCTACTTGGTAAGGCATTTTCCCAAAGAAAGTTTCCTCCCTAATGGAAATTCTTATGCCAGCTGTTAAGATAGCACTTTCCTTATCTATTTATTTATTTATTTTTACTGTGTTACTGAGAATTTTCTTCGCAGATTTCCAACTCAAAAGATCATACTAGATGGTTAAAGAAACTGGATTAATGCAAAGTGCCCTGTTCAGTGGTTCCTACTTTTGCTTTTCCCTCAGTCATTTTGTTAGTCTTGGAAATATTAGCCTATTAAAAAAAGGTAGAAGTGTTCTATAATTACAGATATTGGTAAAGAAATATGAAATCAATTATTGAGAACTTGAAAGCAGTAAAAAGCCTGGGCATAAAGTATTTATGTAATGTAAAGAAAACAGGCTATGAATAGTATGTTGACAAATAGGAATGACATAGGCAAACATAAAATGATTCTCTCTGAAAATGTGTTTTGGAAATCAGAAGAAAAGCCTATTTTTAAACTCTAGGGTAGTTTGGATGTCAAAATAACTCTGTGTCTGAGTCATTTTACTCTAAAGTTCATGTAATTAAAAAATGAACTTAGTGACACATTAGTTTTCTTTAATATAACTGAGAAAATATATTGTTCTTATATTTTTCAGGGACTCTCTTTAGTTGATATTAGAAGCTAATAGCCTAATTTTTGAAACTGTTGTTTTTTGGAAAGGGAGTGTATAGGCTGTTTTCAGTGTTTGGAATCAATACAGAAGACTCTTTTAGCTATTTTAGCCAGTACTCTGAGCAGATCGCTGAGGAATCTTCATATTTTGCTGTCATTAGAGTCATAATTATCAATTAACAATTAATTAGTTCCCGTCCCACCTGTAGAAGCTTGGCGTGTGTCCTTGGATATACAAAGAGAAATCTCTAGCTATTGGTAGAACTATACTGTAGAAAGCATTACTTACAAGAATACAACATTCATAAAACTGCTTTGTTATAATTTATTTACAAATTACTTACTATCCAGTTAAAGTTTGTAATTTTTTTACCAATTGGAAAGGCAATTTCAGATTATTTTTGGGTATTAAATACATAATACAATTTTATTTCTTTGAATTACAGGTGACCAAGATTAACCTAAAAAGTATTTCTAAAACATTTTGCCACGTAGAAGTTCTTGGTTTTGGATTTAACCAGTGAATGAGTGCAGACATATATTATTGATTATTTTGTACACTAATGAAGCCAAAGTACTATTTTTATTCCCCTCAGTAAATTAAACTTTCTCCCTTAGATTCATTCATGTGACAAACATTTATTGACCACCTACTCTTGTCAGACCTGTGTTCAGCACTGGAAAAATAAAATGAATTGTGCTCTCCCTCTTCTCAATAGATTTCCCAACTTAATCAACAGTCAAGGCAGGGATTGTCAGTGGTACATCTCTCATTCAAATATGCTGCCCTGAGTGAAATGGGGTGCAAAAGATGGAGATCCACAACAGCCTGGGCAGTTCAGGCTCCCCAAAGAAGGTGATGCCAGCTGGAAATTAAAAGATATGTTATCGTAAGCAGAACAAGAGGAGGAGGGATTTTCATGCAGAGAAATCACTGTGAGCAAAGGCATGGAGGTGGGAGGTAGCCCTGCTTTGTCAGAGCACATCAAGTAATTCAGTTTGCCTGGAGAAAAAGATACACGTGTGGCCAGAGTTGAAGATGAGGTTACAGAGATAGGCAGGAATGAGGTCAGAACAGGCTTTTTGATTTAAACTAAGGACTGTGAATGACACTTAAAAATTATGGAAAATCTTTGAAGGATTTTGAGCAAAGGAAAGACATCAGATTTGTACTTTAGGAAGATTACTGTGGAAGCAATGGGAATGTGAGATGTGTGTGGGTGGGAGTTAGGGGTTTAGATAGATTTGAAATACAGAAGCAAAGTGAGAGATGTGTCCAGAGACTATTAGAGTAATCCAGATAAGAAACAAGAGGCCTGGACTAAAGTAGTAGGAGTGGGAATGGAGAAGAAGGGATGAATGGGATGGTTGACTCCATATGACTTAGGCACCAAGTGGAAGTGAGAAGTGATGGGAAAGCAGGACTTTAAAATCATCTCCTTCTGTATCTACAACTTGCATAAAGCTATTTTTCAATGTCTATGACATAGTGTCTTTGCTTGTTATTTTAACAAATGGTACAGTGTGAAACCAATAATTATTTTGTATTTGGCAGTTTTAATAAGCAATTATTTGCATCCAATGTGTAATTTTTTATATATTAGCTGTACAATATAAAGATGTAAAAATAGGCTTACAAAGACATCATAGCAATCTTATATTATTCTTTATCATGTATCTTTCAAAAGCAGTTAGTCATGATTTTTAAATTTCATTTTGTTTTTTCATAGATCTTAAAATGTTGCAGAGTTCATAGTGGGCATTTACGTTTTTAATGGAATTCTACTCTCTGAGATCTGTCCTCAGGGTTTTCATTGTGACAAAGACTGTGCTCGGCAAGGGGCAAAGTCATACCTTATAGTGACTTTTACTATCAAAGAATGTTTATTAAATAAGCAACTTCCTCTTTTGGATCTTCTAGAGTAAGCTTAGTAGTGGGTGCAGAAATGCCACTTCTGACCCTCTTGAGTCCATTCCAGCCTAAATGTTTTCCTGAACCACATTCTTGCTTATCCAAGCAATTCTTGCTTACCTTTTAAGCAGAAGGTCACCTTTAAATAATCATTTTTAAAAACTCTATATAACTGGTATAATTTCTGTGACTGTTTCTTCTACTATTTCCCTGTGTCAATTTGTATTGGTCTACTTTCCCTCTCTCCTCAACCAAAGAGTTATTCAAAATAGGAAATGAATATGGACATTTTGCCTGCACATTGCTTGGATTATAATGAGAGATATTGAGCAACTATTTAGAGTGTTTTGTAGACTTTTTTAAATAAAGGGAAATTTGTCAGCATTGGCTTATAACCTGAGTTCAATTTGTTTATTTTTTTATAACTTTGCTGTCAACCTTATTTTCATTTACACCAGGTATTTAGTGAGTCTACTGATTGCAAAAGACAACAGAGAACAAAATGAGAATTTTAGCAGAGTATATATTAGTCCCAGTTGCTTGGCTCTTTTGATAGCACATATGAATTATTCACCATTCATATTTAATAGCATATGTTATACTCCATAATACATCTATAACCATCCACTTCCAGAGGGAAAACTATTCTTCTGCTTGTGGTTTGTTTAGTTTTTCAATGAAAGCTGAAGAGAGCATTGAATATTTCCCCAAAGACCTACTACTACTGAATATTACTACTTTAGCATATTATCCTCCGTTGTATTTTCTGAAAAGATTTCCTTGGGAATCCCATCAGATTTTTAAAAATAATTTTAAATACGTTCTATTTTGAAAGTTTGCTAATTGATTCTTATACTGTATTGCTATGACATTTAAAATTTTATGGATATATACATATGTATAAATGTATGGGACATGATAAGTTGGTATTTATGTCTTTGATATGAGAAGACGACGGCTGGTTAGATAATGTTAAGATGATATTGAAGCAGCTGTCTCAAAGGGGCAATGAAAGCCTCATCTATTATTATTATTATTATTGGGTTATTGACGTGTTTCTCAGGACTCAGAGAAGTTTGAGATAAACTGTATTTCTTTAACCTAGAAAATGTGCTACTGGTTTTTCTCAACTATTTCTGTTATATTTCAATGCTGAAATAGATTATACATTTTTAGACAAGTATGAAATTATAGATGCAGAATTTATGAGTTCAAAATGCTTCTTCTATTATTGACAAATAACTTAATCACTGGAAACATTTATCACTTTTATTGGCGTAGCTGACAGGCAGCAGACTGCCGCTGTCTTGCGAGAATCAGGCTGCAGACGCATGTCGTAATTCAATTGAAACACATTTCTCTTATCAGGAAAACTAAATAGCATCAAATACCCTTGACTTTACAAGTGTGATGACAATAACCTTGACTAAGCACTGATCATTTGCAAAAGGAGTAGGTCTAAATATCAGTAGACAAAATCCTATATCTTATTCCAAATTATGTAAACTAGCTATAGTTTTAGAATCATTTATTTTGAAGGTAACCTATCAGTGGGATAATTCAGTTTCTTCATTTTATAAATGAGAACATTCAAGACCCTTGGAGGTGAAATGATTTCCCTGAGATCAAACAGTTGGTTAGCAGCTGAGTAGGGATATAATGCAAGACTCATGACCTCAGCCCAGTCCAGTATTCTTTTTGTATTGCATTATACTTTATTTTTTAGGCATAATAAACTCGTTTGAATGATCAGTAATTTTTCTTTAATCTTTCAAACATAAGTATTTTTATTTTATGGGAAATTTGTGTAACTTTAAAAAATCTCCTAAATAATTAGGCGCAAAATACACTTGTGACATTTTTGGGGAATTTGCTCTGTGATATTTATACGAAATGTGGTGATAACCTTGTATGTTAGTCATTTTGTTTCGTCATTAATTCTGAAAAGTAATTCTTATGGAACTTAGAGAAGGATTTGCACCATAAATATCAGTAGATTTGATTATAACAGTCGGAGAGGTTTTATAGGGATAAGAGCAATTATATTGAAATATACTTAGATGATAAAACATGAGTGTAAAATGAAAGTCTTTATTATGAATACTCATTTTAGAAAAATAACACAATTACAGCTACATTTCTGCATAATAAACAAAGAAAAGCTATACTTCTTTTGAACTATGATATGTGATCCAAAGGAACTTTATATTTTCAATTTATGTTGTCATTTTCTTAGTTGGTAGAAAATGTAATTAGCAGACACTGTTATAGCATTTTGTATTTAGTAAAATAGCTTTACTTTTTTGGAAGGGTGACTGGTAATATGTATATAAAGCGTCATGATATAAAATCCATAGATTTCTTATTATGATTTCTAGTTGTGCTGTTTTATGAAATTCAATCTATCAACCTTTTAGTAATGCAATGGGTGAGTGTTGGTGGGCCTTAATCTTGTGTCAGTGTTTTCCCTGGAAGAGGAGTTGCCTGGGGAAAATCACGCTCTAGAGTTTTGAGTCTCCTTCTGCCTAGAATTTTTAACAGATAAAATTTAGGTAAAATAAAACAAATAAAAACAGGCTTGAAGTAGAAGGAGAAGTGATATCACCAAAGGAAGTTTTCAGTTTGAGTGGGTACGGGGGAAAGAAGTCTGTGGATCAGTAGTGTCTGAATGTTTATGAGGCTGGCTTCCTTGTAGGGTATCCATGGGATTACTACTGGATCAGCATAATAGAAATGAATTTTGGGAAGTGGCAGATAAGCAAGCAGATTGTGGAAAGCTTACCAAATTCAAAGGTTTTCACTCCAAGCTACAGATGAGAGGAATTCACTAAGGCATTTAAACCAGGAACTGCCATGAGGTAGCATGCCCAGAAGATACTTTTGTGTTTACTTTAAACATTGGAGCTGCCTTGACCAACTCTTTGGGGGGGGTGAAGGAAGACCAGATTAGGAAAGAAACTCAAGACCTATTAGCTCTTTGCTCGTACTTTTGTTTATTGAATCTAAAAGTGGGCTTCGAACATCCATTCCATCAAATCTATTTCCATGTTTTGTCAGTAGTAAATCAGAGTGGAGCTCTCTCTGTAGATATGCAACAATCGAGAAGAATAAGGGCCAGAATTGACGCTTAAGTAATCTACTTGTAATCCTCGCACACATAAGATTCTTTGTAATAATTATGAGGTATTTAGTTTACTGATACCTCTCTCAGTGACCAGGTGTATGAAATAGCACTGAGTCCTGAGAAGGATATAGTTACTTGGAACATGATAAAGTCTCTAAACACTCTGTCTAGATATTTGGTTAGAGCACACTAGACTTTGAAATCAGGCACCTGGGCTGCATTACTGAGGTGGTAACGTTTGTCTAACTCATGTCCTCTCTCTTTTTCAGGCAGTTTCATTGATGAGGGAGAATTTGGGGGAAAGAAATGCTGCCGTTGTTCCTCAATTCATCCCACACAGATAACTACTTACTCCACCTTAATGTAGAGTCAGTTACATTTATACAGTAGAGTTACATTCTGACAAAGTAATTTTTTTGCCAGATGTTTAGTAAATTTAATGTAATTAAAACATTAACAAGTAATATTTTAGTACATTACTACAATAATAATGTAGTACTATTTAATGTTTAGTAGTGTTGTTGCCAGAATTGGGTTAAAATACCCCAGGTCATGTTTGCCAGGAAACAGGGGAAGAACCAGAGTGTTTCATGGAAATGAATACTGGTCTAAAAGGTCAAAGACACTGACCATTCTAGGACTGCCTCTGCTTCTGACTGACCTTCCAAATGTGCATAAGTCTCCCTTCCTCCCAAGCCTCGGTTTTTCATGCATAAACTGGAGGTAATAACATCCATCCTACCTCGACCATAGCCTTATTATAAAGATAAAATGAGACGATGTGTGTGAATGAGAATTGTCATTATTTTTTACTTGTATAGGAACACTATTGTTTTACAATCTTTTGACAAAGAGCTTTGACAACCATCTTGTAAGATATGAAAATCACCAACATGTAAAACGTAAACTGCTAAAAAAATTACAGTGTAACTTACACTTAATAACAGATGTTATTTTTTGCATCTGTTTTGCATCATTCAATTTTTCACTCAACAAACATTTGTTAACACTATATGCTAACTATACTATATGGGGAATACAGCATTAAATAAAAAAGACAAAAATCTTTTCTTTCATGGAGCTTGCCTTTTGGTAGGGGAATAGAAAATTAGGGAGAATTTTTTTTCAGAGTTATATAGGAAATGACACATTACCACTGAATAAATGCTATCATTTTGTTTTTATTAGTAAATAGGAAAAACACTACCCATTAAGAGGAAAGTCTGTATTTTTATCTTTTAGTCACCAAGAAATGTACAACCACTCTCTAACCTCCCTAAAGTTAAAAAAATACAAACTCTAATCCTTTTGATTTTTGACTAAAATAGATGTCGACTACAAAGATATGTGTTCTCCTCTTTTCCCTTCTTTATATTTAGACCATATTTGAAAACTGAATATGAGGAAGCTCTGAATAGACATGAGTCTTAAAATATTTTAGGCATCATTAGTGCTTCTAATAATATTTTCATAATATCTTCTCTTCTCCTTATAAATAATCATCCTGCCCTGTATTTAACCAAATTACTTTGACTTGTTTCACTGTTATTGAAGAATGTAAAGAATGCTTATGAAAAGCTTAAAAGTCCTCTCCAATAGTGGAAATTAACTTCCCTAGTCTATGACCCTCAGAGTTAATGCTATCTCTTGACAGGTCATATGGGTGGAGGATGTGAAAGAGGTCATAGGTTGTGATTTTTAGAAAGCTTTTGATTTCATTTTGTGGGAAAATATCTTTATCAACAGAAGAAAACAGTGCCTATTGTTAAAGGTTCTCACGCATGTGGTAGAGGTGAATTTGGTGTGAGACTAATTTGAGAGATTGTTGTGAGAATTATCATTTTCACTTTTGGGGCTTGTTCCAGTTATATTTATTGATGGATGGATGTCTCTGTTAGTTTTAGGAGAACCTGAGTTCTAATCTTGGTTTTACCAGGTGTGACTTTGAAACCACATTTCCCCTCTGGGCTTGTATTTCTCCATCCAAAACAAAGTGATCAGACCAAATGATGTCTAAATTCTCTTTTGTAGGTTCTTACATTCACACATACACAAACTGTTTTTTTTTTTTTTTGTGACGCTTCTGCTTAATTTTTAAAGTGACTTTTTTGATATTGCATTCCTGATAATAGGTGGATTTACCATTTCTACAGGGGATGAATTTATATGTATAGAAAACATGTAAATATAATTATTGGAGTTTCCTTTATAATGCTGAAAATTAGAGGAAGAACTGGCAAGCTATAGGAAAGAGAAGCTAAATAGTATTTCAAGAGGTGATTATTTTTTAGAAAAATAAATTCAATTCTGCTTAAAATAGATTTGTCTAAAATAATGATAGAACTAAACATCTATATTTTAATTAGAATTCTAAGACTGTTACTCTTTTGAACACTCTGACCAGTTAGATTTAATTTTGAACATAAACCTACATATAGAATACCCTCATTGGACTGTGGTTCCAGGTATTGCCAAAAATGTCATAAATAGTCAGGGAAGAGTGTGCCCTATTTACATAAGGAGGTAGTACACGATTAGCTTTTATTTCAGGAGTAAAAATCACCATAACAGTTATCCCAGACAGACACTATTTTCCATTAAGTGACTGTGGCTAGAGAACCATGAAAAGTAGAAGTAGGAGACTTTATGTTCCAGGGGAACACTCCAAGAAGAGCCAAGAAAGTGTCTGGAGGCCAATTGACTATTCTGCTGTGGAAACCCATTCACTTAAAACACAGGTAAAGTCCAACTGGCATTTTTATTTCCCCCACACTGATTTATTCATTTTTTAGCTTGAGAATATGGTGGTATTTTTTTTTAATATAGCAGTATTTTGAGGCACTTCTGTAGAAGCTGAATTTGTGAAATCACCATCCAGCCCATTACAGTAACATAGTGTTTATTTTCTTGGTAAACTTAGTTTATTCTCTTTTGTAATTAAACTGTTGAAGTCAAAGAAATCTTAGGGGCTGTTCAAATGACTAGCTAGGTTTCTCCAGGTATGTGGTGCTCTTCCATAGAATTCTCATTTTCCAAGTATGTGATATGAGTTTAGGAGACACCAGATAAACCCAAGTATCCATCAGTACTTCTCTGACAGGAGTGATGGATTATGAAATCCCATCATCAGAGAGTTTGTTCTCTAAGTGAAGGTGCTAATAGAAATATATTTTAGCAACTTTGAAAATATAGTATTTTTTCCTCTGAAAGAAAAAGATCCAGGTTCAGCATTGTAATATAGTTGTCCTGGAAAGGAAAATGTTGAAATGGTGGTGATATTCTTAAATGACTAGAGCTGTTATCTGAATATAAGTATGACTTAATCCCCGATTAAGAGTGTGCTCAGCAACATGCTAGTCCCATGAAGAGATATGGAGCAATAGCAGCATCGAGGAACTTTTGTTCTGCATGTAAGGATGAAACATGGATGATTACAGAGATACTGACAAAAATAGGCATTGACTAATAGTGTATTTAGAACTTACTACATGCTGTGTGCTATGTTAAACATCTTTCATGGGTCATCTCATTAAGTAATCAAAGAGTCCTCTGAAGTGAGATCACTGATATCTCTTTGTAGAGGAGAAAACAGAGACATAGAAAGCTTAAGAAACATTTCCAAAGTCATAGGGCCCACACATAAGGTTGAGAGAGTCACACCATAGGCAGTCTGACTATGGTCTATGCTTTTACCTTCTTCATGAACCTGAACCCATGAAGGGGTATAGTTCAGACAGGAATTGCTATAGGGGTTCAGAGGAGGCAGTAGTGGTTAAGGAAGGTACCATGGAGGAAAGCGACTTTAGCTGTGCTCAGAAATGTGTCTTGTAGTAGTCAGCTCGGACTGCCATAACAAAATACCGTTGATTGGGTGGCTTAAACAACAGACATTTATTTTTCACAGTTCTGGAAGCTGGGAAGGCCAAGATCAGGGTGCTGGCAGATTCGGTTCCTGGTGAAAGCCCTCTTCCTGCCTTGTAGACAGCCACTTTCCCACTGTATCCTCATATGGAGGGGACAGAGAGAGCACTCTGGTCTCTCTTTCTCTTCTTCTGAGGGCACTAATCCCATCATGACCTCATCTAAAACCTAATTATCTCTCCAAGGCCCCATATTGTGTATCCAAATATAATCATATTGGGGATTAGGGCTTCAGCATATGGATGGGGGGGTGGGGCACAAACATTCAGTTTGTCTTGAATAGAGGCATTACTTTAAGATAAATGTTGACAAAGGATATCATGGTCACATTGATTTTAACAGTTTATTTACAAGGTTGCTAGGTGTACTTCTCCTTGTTGATATTTGATCTGGCTCTGGTATAACTTTTCCAAGAAGGATAATAGCAAAACTACAGCCCAGCAGTCTTAGGAAAGTGATGACAATGACAAAAACAAGAAAATTCTTATCTTAATATAGGCACTGTGCTAAGTGCTTCTCATAAAATGTTTTTTGAAACCTCATTTCCATTTCTGGTAATATGGGGAACTGGCTGATGGAAAAAATATTAGCCACACATGCACACACCCCAAACACACATTTTTTCAGAAGAACAACTGATCTTGTGAGAAAGTAAGAGAATCTTCAGAGATCAGAGACTGAGAAAGTAGGCACCCAGAGAGGTCTACCACTTTCTTGGTGACCCTTTAACTTCAATGAGCCACACAAATGAAGGTCAGGGACAGAACTTGGGCCGTAACGAAGTAGAAGTTGGATGGAAAACCTCCCCCATAAAGCTCCAACCCCAAGTGGCTATCTTTCAGTGAGTTTACAAGAAAAAAGAAGAAAAAATAACCTGTTTGTCCAAATACAGAAATGTGTCTGTATGTCATTCTAGACATTGTTTCTAGATGAGGGGAAAAAAAGAGAAAAATCTCACACTCATTTGGGGCCGGGTATTTACAGTGCCAGTGTGGGTGACTTATAAAAAACCAAGTCAAAAAATATAATTAAGCTGGCCTGGGTTGGTCCCCAGGCACATGGCAGAAGCAAACACAAACCTGCTCTGGAGGAAACCAGTTTTCTAAATGTTTCAAAAATGTTTATGAAAAAAATCAAAACATATAAATATTGAAAAAGTGGTACAATCAATACCCATCCACCCACAACTTAGATTTAACAATTGTCAGCATTTTGCCAAATTTGCTTTATATGTGCCTCTTGTCCCTCTGTCTCTGTCTTTCCATTTTCTATTTCATTATTGAACCATTTGAATGTAAGTTGCAGACATCATAATGCTTTACCCATAAATGTCTCAATATATATCTCCAAGAAACACTCGCTTACATTCTACATTACTATCTTCATCACATCTAAGATAATAATTCCTTAATATCCTCTCAGGCCTAGTCTATATTCAGATTTCCATGGATGATGATAAATCATCCTTTATTGTTGCTGTTTTCTGTAATTAGGGTTCTATCATAGCTTACACACACATACACACTACCTTTACATACTATATATACACACACATAACATATCTATTACATGTAATACATGTATATATATACATGTATTAATTGAAAGTTCTGAATACATATTAGGTAAAGTTAAACTTTTTTGGCAAAAATTGTTTCTATTGTGTATTTCATGTTGCATTTCTTTAGGCAGTATAAGAAGTTAGGATGTTGCACTATTAGTGAAGCTAAGGGATCACTTGGTTAATGTGGTAATAACCAGATCTCCTTGTAAATGTACTTATTTTTTCCTTTGCCATCAGCACATTAACCTTAGGGTGATACTTTGCCCCTAGTGGAATACCTTGTTTCTAGATAACTTCTCACCTATTAGTTTCAGCATTCTATAATGATACTAGCTGAATCAATTATTTTGAGAGTTGGTGTTCATTAGCTGATTGTTAATATTTATTAACAATGTTCTTCTGTAACGATGACTTTTCCTCAACTGGGAATGAACCGCTGTTCCTCCTAAAAGGTAAATGATTATTTTTTTTCTTCAATTGCCAATTCTCAGAGAAAGTTATTGGCATAACAGTCACCTCCGATAAGGACAAATAATGAGTCTCTCCTCCTCCCTTTTCTCTCTCTGGAGCATCACTATGAACTCATTTTAAAAAAATGTATTCCATGAGTTATAATAAATTACAGTTATTCTTCTTTTGAAGGGCCACATTGTCCTGGACAAGGGAGCTCTCTCCTCTGTCTTGTTGACATGCCCTCATTTGTTTTTGAGGATTTCCTTTCTATATAGCACAAGATGTCCTAGGCTATACTTGTACTTTCCTTGCCCAGACCTGGAACTAGACATTTCTTCAGGGAGCCCCAGAATAATGTACTTTAAAGACAGATAATTCCCTAGGATAACTTTACCAGTAAGGTGGACTCACAATAAAAAAAAAAAAAAACAATAAAAAAATATATGGTGAGATAAGTATCACTGAAGACAGCACAGAAAACAAATTCTAGAATCAGACTTTCAAAGACTAGAAATATTATCATATTCAGAAAAACAAATATGTTTACTGTATTAATAGAAATAAAAGAAGGGACTGATGGTTTAGCAAAGTAGCAAGAAAGAGAAGACTATGAAAAATAACCTGGCAGATTTGGAGAAGAATTAAATAGAATTTCTTGAAATAAAAAACATATAAATTTTATGTATATTTATAAAATTATAGAAGTTAGAAGTACAATAGATGACTTCAGTTGTAGATTAGACATAGGTAAGAGAATTAGTGAGCTAAAAAATCTGTAGAATTATTCAGAATTTAGCACAGATGTGAAAGAGATAGAAGGGCTTTAGATGATATGGAAGATAGAGTAAGAAGACGTAATATACATTTAATCAGGCTTCTAGAAGGTGAGATTAGAGAGAACAGAAGAAAGGCAATAGTCAAAGAGGTAATGGCTAAGAGGTTTCTGGAAATATTAAAGACACATGTTCAGATTCAGGAAATCCAATAAATCAAAAGAGAAATTCATACCTTGACACGTTGCAGTGAAACTTCACAATATCAAGGACAGACAGAAAAATCTCAGGAGCAACTAAACAGAAAATATGGATTACCTACAAAGGAACAAAATTTGGCTAACAGCTAACTTCTAACTAGAAACAATGGAAACCAGAAGTTAGTGAAATATGATCGGATTTCTAAGAGACAATAACTGTCAACGTAGAATTATATCCTCAGCAATATATTTTTTTCAAAATCATGGGCAAAATCGAAACATTCTCAGACCACAAAACTTGAGAACTATTTACTATTTACTAATGGATCATCACTAAGTGAACTTTTAATTAATGTAATTTAGGAAGAAGGAAAAAAGAGCCTTCATGTGACGTTAGGGATGCAAAAAGGAACTGTCAAAGAAAATGATCAACATATGTGTAAATATAAACAGTCATGGACTGTATAAAATAATAACGATGTCTAATTTGTAAAGTTGTAAACAAGAACTAAAAACTAGACATAAGTAGCATATAGATCTGAAGGATAGTGATTGGAGTTTAAACATTCTGTTATGTTTGCATTCTTGTGATTAAATTTAGATTGTATTAAGTTAAATGTATACGCTATAATTTCTAGGGTAACCATGAAAAGAACAGAAATAAGTATATAGCGAAAAACGGACAGAGTGGATCTGTAGGGGCTAGAAGTCCAGCCAAGGAGCCTGAACAGGTTGCAATCCTTGCCTGTGTAAGACTATATTTTTTAAAAGTATATATAGTAGAACCCTTGAGGTTTAAAAACTTTAAAAAAATATCGCTTTTACTGACTATACTGTTTATAGAACTAGTAAGTATTCATTATAGAGAATTAGGAATACCAAATTATATAGTTCACGGTAAATACACATCTTAATACATTTAAAAACAAATAATGTTCTATATTATGTAATACCTTATAGATATATGTAAACAGATATAATAAAGAAAATTATCTGTAATTTCTTCATTTAGAGTGTCAATATTTTGATGCATCCTCTTCAGGCTTTTAAAAATTTTGTCTATTATATTATCTACAGTATATAAATTTATGTCAGCATATTTGTGTATACTGTATATTATATAATCTATTATCTATGTATTTACCATCTACCTATCTACCTACCTACCTACCTACCTATTTATCTAAATTTCCAGTTATTAATTATTTTATTTAGCCTTTAAGATGCAGGTAAGATTGAGTTGGTTTCTGTGCCTTATGGGAAGTTCATGGACTTCCCTAAGATATTTGAATTCTTGGGCACATATGCATTTCTGATTATTTTCTTATGACAAATATCATAATGTGGAATTATTAGATAAAAGGTAAGGAATGTTTTTAAGGCTTCTGATTCACATTGCCAGATGACCATAAAGGTCGTATTAGTTCATACCTCAAACACAGTATATGAAAATGTACATTTCACTCACCAACACTGGGTTCTGTTATAAAATACATCTTTTTTTTTTTTACATCAGATTTTTCTGAGTAAATATTTGCAGTGATTTTATTTTCTTTCCTAGGTCATGTACTAAGAGGGCAAATAGGCTGAGAAAGGAAAGATGTGTACTGGTATTTTCTGTATCTGGACTTTTCTAAGGAGAAAAATAAAATAGCAAAATGCCTGCATGGCCAAAAATATCCAACCTGAAAATAAAGCCTTTTTAGGAGCAATGATGTGACACAATGCCTGTGATTTACTTTGGAAGTATGCCCATACTCTCATTAGTAATAATGAAAGTTAATGACATGCCTTATGGGATCAGACAATGGTCTTCAATATTCGTAACTACTTGCTCGGGTAGAAGCTATTCTGTATTGTCAGTGGGTGTCAGTTTGTAATTACAAATTGCACAAACACTATGCATGGTATGTATTTTGCCAACATGGATTAACTTGGCATCTAAAAAAAGTTTCATTTTCAGCATCCAAGAAAAACAAAATCTGTGCCTTTTAAAGTAACAAGGTTTGGAGAGTAAACACCCATGAAATATAATTTATTGCTTTCAAATTTAATGGAGAAGCATATGTTTTTGGAGTTTTTAAAGTTTAAGGGATCATTTACTAACATTAGTCTCCAAATAATGAATTAGAGTGTGCTTTTAATTGAAAAAATATCTGTAGTTATCCTGAGCTTGAAGGTCACTTATATTTTAGGCCCATGTATAGTTTACTCAGTTTAGCTGATAACATAAGGCTTTAAAGAGAGATTGATCAAACAAACCTTTGAAATAGCTTCGATCATGTTTTGAGAAATAGCTTTGTTACTTGATGGCCCCTGGTTTTATGTTTGGTAAAAGATAATAGGTAGGCTAAAAAGTAATTAAAGTAAAAAATACACAGTTTTCATGAGGCTAAATAAATCTAATTCACTCTCATTTTCCCTGCTCTTCTCCTTACTCACTCTGCTCCAGCCTCTCTGGTGCTCCTAAACACACTAAATTCCTTTCCACCCCAAGCCTTTCATATGTGCTGCTCTTTCTTCTTAGGGTGTTTTCTTTTATCCACTCTCCTTTTCATTTTCCAATAATCTGCTTCCTTGAGTAAATCAGCTTAAGAAAGCTACCCTGTCTGTTCTTTCTCCTCACACTTTTTTTTCTTCCTTCATAAACCTTACCACCACCTAGAATTCTGTATCGATCTTTCCATTTGCTTATTCAGTTGTACCTCCTGCATTAGATGATAAGCTCCTCAATGTCACAGATCATGTCTAACTTTTTAACCATCGGTTTCCAATGCCTGCCATAGTGCTGGGCACACAGTAGACGCTCAATAAATATTTTGTTGACAATGTCAAATGAATGACTAAATGAATGAATCAGAAATATGTACATTTGGGGAGTTAATCCTAGTCACTTTTGATTGAACTTTGTTGAAATATGATATTTTGCATCTTTGATTTTCATGTATTAAAATGAGGTAATAACATTTTTGTTCCACCAGATGGGAGTATGAAGTTGAAAAAAATGCTGGACCTATTATTGCTTATTCTTTTTTATGTACCTAATATCATAAAATTTCATACTTAGTACTAAGGATTTATTCCTTATCTAAAAAGTTCCATATGTTCACATTCACAGCTAATTTAAAGTTAACTTTATATTCTGCATTTTAAAAGTGTTATGAAATTTTACTTTAAAATAAGAACTAGAAATTTATGGCTAAAATGTTCTAAATTATGCCATTGAATATTCCAATTTAAATGTTAAACACTGAATATTTTTACAAACTCATCTTTTGTTAGTAAACACTGTTATAAATACTGTGAGGATGGGATGTGTTTACAAAAGACTGATATGCCATGATAAAGTTTACTTTAGAAAAAGTCAGCACTATTTGAAATAGCAATGCTGTTTTCTTTCACTTACCAGTACAAAGTCTTGGTCAATTTAAAATAAAATATTCTATTGTTTTAGCAAACTTTATGCTTTTTATTGATATGTTAGTACATTTTATAGCTGTCATAATATAAAGGCTCTATTTGTTTTAGAACATTCAATTAATTCTGTAGCAAATAAAGCTCAAGATTATATTGTTGGCAAAAATGGCAATGATATTTAAGTACATTTTAATGTACTTTGATTTTGTGATTCCTTTAAATCCCCTGCTTTATTTTTGTGTTTTCTTTTTTTGTTTCTTTTTGGAAAAAATTAGTTAATTTTGCAGAAATGTGATGTTTACTTGCAATATTTGACATCTCTTCTTATTTCTGTCACTAAAATTTATTTTTTCAAATTTTACTATTTTCTTGCTGCTTGTAGGTTTATAGGCATAATATAGGCGTATACTCTATTTTAAAATCCATTGGGGGGAACTGTGTTGCAGAGCCTATGACAGTGCTTGGCGCTTAGTGCTCAGTGAATATTTGTTTACTTCCATCCTTAATTAATTGATGAAGAGACAAAGTGAACTGATATTTCCTTTGATTAGCAGAGAAGGACCAGATCGAATATTCTAGGCTTTCATGATATTGCATATATAATCTACATTATATATAATATAACATTTATAGAATGTATAATTTTGGGCTCCTTGATTCTCTACAACAATGTTGGAAGGAAATGTCATCCTCACTTATGGATATAGAAACCTGAAACACTGTGAAGTGAAATAATTTAACCTAGAAGTTAATCAAAATAGTGCTTAAAGGCCTTAAAATAAATTCTATCATTTATCAAACTGTCAATATTGATAATCTATATATGCATAGAGAGAGTTGTGGGTTTTTTTCCAGGAAGTCAATTGTGTTTGCATATTGAGTTTTTAAAAATCAAATGAGTCTAGGAATTCTAAAGTCTCAACTAAGTGTAGGTCTGTCACTGTAATGATGTTAGAATTTGTGACTCACAGATATACAGGATTTACATATGGATAAGAGATTTTTTTTCCTTAGTATTTCTTTCAATTGCTGAGATTTGGAGTGATCTGTAAGTTTTCTAGACAACTGTATTGTTCTCATAAAGACTAAATTTGTTGGAACAGACAATTGACTAACTTTTAGGCTAAGATGACTTTGCCGAAAACTACTTTTGGTGAATGGTTTTCAACCTGATCTTGATGAATTTTAATATACTTGATGAATTTTCCTCTGGGTAATTTTGAATGAATTTAAATCGGTAACTAGATGTTAGAAAAAGTGTGAATTTGCTTTTCTTGATAGTACTCTTGTCCCACATGATTGATGGAAAGAAAGTGAATACTGAAAAAGCAAATCTCTGAAAGACTAAAATTGTTGCTTGAAAACCATTATCCCTCAAAGACTTATTCATATTTATTGGCAGTTCATGTTATTGGTAATAACTCATTCTGCATGTTTTAGCAATGTAGTGTGGTGGAAAGTGTCTACCACCAAAACCAAAACCGGGGTTTGGATTCCAGCTCAGCTCTATGATTTGGTCGGGTCGAGTATATCTGTAAATAGAGTATAACAATATCTGCTTTTCAGGGTTTTAATGTAGAATAATATAAGGTATGTCAACTGTTTAGATCACTGCCTGGTGAGGTACTTGATAAATGCTAGTTATTGTTATCAATACTTTACAAGTTCTGATAACCTTCTTCTAGATTGTTCTTTTATCAAAAAATGGAGATTGCCACATATCTGGAGATAATTATGATGCTGAGTTACCTTTTCAATATTAATTGACATGAATGTTTTCTCAGCTTGAGGACCAACTCTCTTGGCAATCATATAACTACAGATTTAGAGGTAAACAAATTTTCCACAGCATATACAGAATCATAAAAAGTATCTTGAATAAAAGAAGGATCTGGGAAAAACTCTCAAGCACTTCAGTCTATATCTCAGCATTAGTGTGTGATTCTACCTAAACATATTTGAGAGTGAATTTTTTTTTTTTAATTTCATTTGATTGGGAGGACTACCTTTCTGGACATCTGTTTTGAAAGAACAGAGAACTGAAGGCAGTTTCATTTTTCTAGACTATGTCATTAATTAAAAATTCAGAGAGAAGTTAATATGCATATGATATAACGTTTGAAATCATTATAGTAAGCAATGATTTTTATCAAATTACTGGTACCAATTATCTTGGTTGTAATTTTAGATTGCATCATTGTGGTACAGATACTTCGGTGGCTGCATATGTCACATTTATCTACTCAGTGAATACATTTCATTGTGTCTAGACATATTCTGACGGGTTTTACACTCAAATTGACAAGTGAGGCAATTACCAGTCAGTATGTCCTGTAGATTCTACATCTGGCTTACCCATTTGTACTTTTTCAAAAGCAGCAAAGTCTGTAGAAAGAACTAGCATAACCTCATTTGACACCTGGCCCTAATGCTTACCAACAGTGTGACCTTGGAGAGTTCCTTAGCATCTCTGAATTTTAGCTTCCTCAACTGTAATATTGTGATAATAATTAATATAACAGTGAAATATTACTCATCTTATTGGCAAAAATTAATGAAATTAATATAGGAAAATAGGCACTCTCATACACTATTGGTGAGAATATTCATTATTAAAACATATCTATAGGGCAGTTTGACCTTACCTATTAAACAATAAAAGGTATATTCTCTCTGGCTCAGTAATATCATTTCTTGGAAAATACTTTATAGAAATGCATTGGTACAAATAGACTTATGTACCAGGATGTTCACTGGAGCATTGTTTATAATAGCTAACTTTGGAAACTCTTAAATATCCATTATTAGGGAAAAGTTAAATGAATCATGGTATAATCATGCAGCATGAAAAAGAATGTACTGAAATGAAAAGATCTCTGAAACATAATAAATAAAAAATAAATCACAGGTTATGGAAAGTATAACATTATTTATGTTAAAAGTGTAAGAATATAAAGGTAATTAATATGTAGTTACATATTCTATATTAATTAATGCAATATGTAATTCTTATGTACTATTATAATTACTTTGAAGAATGCTAAAATCGTACACAATTATTGATAGTGGTTCCTTTTGGGGGGAAAGTGCTAAGATCTCACTAGAGATTCTCACCCAAAATGGGAGGGACAGGAGACCCTAGAGTGTAAATAAATTCTATGTAGGATTTGAGGACTTTTTTAAGCTACATTTGCTGTCTCCTTCCCACATGCAGTACCTGCCCCACCCCTAGCTAGGAATGACTGCTCTAGTGAGGTGTGACTGAGAGGAGGGACTTGTGTGCTGTAGGTGATACTGCTCACAGAGAAGAGGGCCCAAGAAAATCAAACCCAGCATCCAGGGGAAAGGCAGAGGAGAAAGATCCCCGAAGAAGACTAAGAAGGAGGAAACAAAGGGATAGGGGAAAACCAGGAGATTGTGGCATTACTGGAGCCTGGGGTTTTACGAAGGAAAGGAGTGGTCAACCATATCAAAACCTGTGGAGAAGTCACATTTATTAGGTATTGAAAAATGTTCTTTTTTTTTCCAAGCATAGAATGATAATTGTTGACCTTGGTGAGAACAGTTTCAATGGAGGTAGGGGGAGGGGATTTAGGATCCAGTCCAAAGTAAATTGATGAGCAGAAGGTGAGAACACAGATATTGAGACTACTCTTTATTAAGACATTTGACTATGAATGCAAGGGAGGAGGGAGAGAAAAATGGAGAAAGGCTCTTTGTCCTAAATTTTACCAGTTTTTTGAAGGCAATTGAAAAAAATACTTCACCTATCCAAAGTCATCATTTTTGGTAGACATCCCAACTTCAAATGATTAACCTAAAAACAAATCCATTTCATTCCCTAGGTGTGCATTTTATAACTAGTTTTTCCTGGAAGGTGCCCAAAGAAGTTACACTGTTCTAATTTTGACATTTTTCGTGACACTTTGCTGAGATTTGTGATAGTCAAAGGGGGTGTTTAGTCACTCACAAATTTCCCAGTTTAAATTTATCACATCCATGTTTTATGATGTAAGTTTCAGAGTGTTCCTCTCCACTCTTTCCATGGCTTGAAAAAAACTCATCATGTGCTTTGACACTCTACTCAGTTTTCCTTTTTTTTTTTTTGTGAGGAAGATTGGCCCTGAGCTAACATCTGTTCCCATCTTCCTCTATTTTTTTCTGTATGTGGGATGCTGCCACAGCATGGCTTGATGAGCTGTGTGGAGGTCTGCACCCGGGATCTGAACCTGTAGCTGCTGAAGCAGAGTGCGTGAACTTAACCACTATGCCACCGGGCTGGCCCCTCTCCTCAGATTTTAATTAGTAAACTTTTGGCCTTGCTTATGGCTTCCTTTCAGTGAAACTCTGTGCCTCCTCCCATCCCAGAATACTAGGCCAGATGTAGAAGCAGGCAAGATGGTACAGCAGGAGGGTCTGGGAGGAGGGTGGGGGGAGAAGATAGACTTATCCAGAAATGCTGTGTGGAGGATACCTGGAAGGTACAAGTCATGGAGAAAGCAACTTGTAGCACCATGGTTTAACCCAGAAACTTCCATAAATTATACAAAATTGAGAACCAGATATGCCTAAATACTACTCCCTTCATTTTATAGATGAACAAACTAAGGTTATATGCTTATATATATCTATATATATGCATATGCATAAATTAAAGTTTATATTTTATACATGAACAAACTAATGTTATATACCTATGTATATACCTATGTGTGTGTGTGTGTGTATATATATGTATATATATATATATAGGAAAATGGGTAATAGTCTAAGTTACATATTTATCTTTTGGTCCCACTGAAGTTATTGCATTGATCCTTGGAACAACCCAAATATTGCATGGCATCTTATACACTTTCCTGAGACATAGATAAAATATGTTTAAAATCTTGTGCTTAGCAAAGGGATCATTTGTCTGGCATAAATGTTATACTCAGGTATAAGGATATAAGTAATGTTACCAGGTCAATGAGTTACATGTTGAGATTTTTTTTTTTAGTTTATGATGTGACTATAGAAAATTTCAGAACTATAGAAAAGAAAATTCTATTATTTCACAATTCAGATTTTACCACTATTAAATTTTTAGTAATTTTTTCTTTCAGACTTTTTTTTCATTTGAAATACCTTTAAACTAAAAAAGAAATTTTCCATTCATGCTGGTCATATTGAAGGACAAGAACAACAATACAAATTATACTACATTGGTTATTGGATCCTGGATCAGTAATTGACAGCTTGGATTTAGCAACAGAATCTTTAAACAGATATTATATAAAATACTCTATTTTATCGTATGTTGCATTCATTGTAAATTATTTAAGTCCTGTTTGGAGTTTATGAGATTATGCATAAAGAAATGAGGTAAAGTTTTATTAAGCAAGAAGTTGCCTATTAATTTTATAGCCTAGAATACCCCTTGTGTGAGCTGTGTATTTCCCACATACCATCAGAAATTTGCATGCAAAAATGTGTCTCTAGACACAATCATGGTGAGTTGCAGAGAGGAACAAGAAATGATTTGTTTTTGCAATTCAAATGTCATACTTGTTACGTCAGTATTTTTTGAAATAGGTACACTAGGCATATAATTTTTATGTTTGTTTTAGGGAACAGCCTTATTTGATAAAGTGCAGTTCTGACATTATTTTTTAAAAAAATACTATGTTTTAAAAACGCTATGTGGATTTGATGTCTGATTATTGAGCAGTGCGTTGTTTTTATTACCTATATTGTTCAGTTAAAATACTTTTCCATGTTTCATTTCCTTTATGAGTTTTCAGTTCTGCTTTCCTGTCTTCTAGTACCTCGCACATTGCACACTAAGAGAAATTCATTTGTTGCCTTTGAAAAGGTTGCTCAAGCTGATGTCTTTTGCCAATGCCTTGTGGAAGTTTTCCTACGTTAATCAGCTGGCTGTGGTCTGGTACTTCCCTAGAGAAAGGTGGACAAGTTTTTAACACATTGGCTCAGCCTCCTGACTTTTCTTTCCTTCAAAGCTTCAGAAGTCTCTCTGGCTTCTAAACTAAACATGTGATTGGTCCTATTGTACCAGACATGGAAAACTGAAATAATGCTACTAGAACAATACCTAATTCACATTATGTAGACATTTCCTTATGAACGCAGGTGAGTCCCCTCAGTTTACTGGTCTAGTTTCACAGAGTCCCAAATGTATTCGTGGCTAATATGCCAATTTAAAGTGAGAAGAATTAGAGGAGGGAAGAACAGTTACCTCACTTCTCTCTAAGACTAAAGAACGTTGGCCTCCCACAGTCTCTTGTACAGACAACAACTACTTGAAAAACAGAAATCAGAAGTGGTTTTGTTTTTCATCTGAAAAGTAGAGAAAAGGTGTGGCAATCGCTAATCATTCCCTTGATAAGTTTTAAAACACTAAAATATAATAAAAATAAATTTTAAAAAGGCACATAAAGGGTTTAAATTAGAATAGAATATATTGTTATTAGGAATAGGTTAACAAATTGCAAATTGATAATCAAAAGATAAACCCTTTTTTGACTACTCACTATGTACTGGGCCTTGTTATAGTGCTTTGAATAAATTAACCAATTATACTATCGCTCAAGGAAATATATGTTATGATTATTCTGATTTTTCAGATATAGTGGGATTCATTACCTGGTCACACTGCTATGAAGTGGCAAAGCTGGGGTCCAAACCCAGGTAGAAGCTCCTATCGCTCTGTCTGAACTCCCCTGCTGGGCTGCTCTCTTCTTAGGAACACTCTTCATGGGGATTACGACTCGGTTCAGACAGTGGGATCTTGTTTTCTTTCCAACTGAAAGAAGTTAGACTAAGTGTTTTCTTTTTAAAAAATCTTATTGTCACATGATAATTCAAAATCCACATCCTTCTTGTTGCCTCAGTCCTTCAACATAATATAGAAGTATAGAGAAATTTGTTCTCTGCCTGCCTGAATGATGCCCAACATATTTATTTAAAATGGTTTTAAAAAATAGTACAAATATGGCTATTTCTAAATATGTGATTTTAGGACTGAAATTTTCAGCTTCCACTTATGTATTTGGCTTTATGTATACCAGAGGAATACACACTTTTACAAGATCAGAGTTCCATGGAAATGCAATTAAAATTATCATTTACAGGTGTTTTCATTTTCGTCTTTATTTCTTGACTGGGTAGACTAGTGATTGATAAAAGATCAATAGGGCTTTCCTTTCTAATTTTGAAAGCAACTGCCGGCACTGTTAGCTCCAGATGTATTTTAAATGATTAATAGTTTTATGCATTCACAGGTGTCAAATCATATACCTATGTACATATTTTGTGGGAGCTGTGAATTGGGTAAAGCTATGAGGGACAGTTGCAGAAATGAGTTTAAAATAAAGTGCATTTGAGGTTTTAATACCAAATAAACCATTGTACTAATTCAACATTTATCTAAAGCAGATTGGAATGATTCACTAATGAAAATCCTCTGTTCTTATTATCATTAAAGTGACATTCACTTGAATTATCCAGACTGATCTCTGTGGAAGGTAGGAAAGACAGCCATGTGACTTGTGAAACTTGTAAGCAGTTAGGACCGCTGTGTTCACATGAACTCTTTTGTATATTTCATTAAACATGACTGTTAGGGTCAGATGTTTTATTTTTCATGGACTTTGAGAATTTATTCCTGACTTGACTATTTTAGGAATCTTGAAATCATACACTGATTCCTAGAACCTCATTCAGAAATTCACTTTCTTTTAGTGAATTTCTTTATAAAATTACTTTTAGTTTGGAACATCTGTTCTTTAAAAATTGTGTTTATATTAACCACTCAGAATAGGTGCTTTAATTTAGAGCACTCTATTTTAAAAAATTGTGCTACTACAAAGAGCAAAAGAGTTAATTGTTTTTGGAGAGACAGTTTGTTAGTGCCTTAGAGATATATCTATTTATTGTCTGTATGCTTAAACACACTAATGATATTATCCTATTCATATATTAGAAATATTTCCTAATATAGATTTTCATCAGAATTTTCCTATTGGGGTTATGGACAAGTTTCTTTTGAAATGTCAAAAATTGAGAACTTAGTTTTAAAAAAAATCCAAAAATTTTAAAGTTAAAAAAGATGAAGATATGGTATATGTACACAGTGGAATAATACATAATACATAATAATACATAAATGTGACTAGATTGTAGCTAAAATAGAGAAAGGTGAATTACAGAATCATAATGTGGAATGAAAAACACAAGTTGTAGAGAACAACATAGAGTATAGTCCCATTCTCAAATAGAATCAAAACTAAGCTATTTATTATTTAGCAACACACAAATATGTGGTGAAACTATTTTTTAAAAGGAAGCAAGAAGAATGATAAATGCAAAAATCAGGATAATGCCCCCAGTGGGGAGGCAAGGGGTTGAGTTTGGGGAGAAGGTAATGGTAATATTCTAAGGTTTAACTTAATGGTGGAATCACAAGAGTTAGTTTTATCATCATGCTTTGTAAATTACACAAACATATATTGTTTTGGGTCCATCAGATACTACATAATAGGAAAATCTGGGAGACAATAGTTAATTTCCTGGCTGTTCGTCATTGTATAAGCCTTAGAAGAAACTAGTATTAAGTGGGAAATTTAGGCAACCAAGTAGTTGTTATGTCCATATGAGATCAAATAATAAGCTTACTGATTTTTATTTTTTTTAGGTAGGACTAAATTATCCTGTCTTAGAACTTCATATTTTGTTTCACTATTTAATCTTCATTTCAATGAGAGGATCACTTCAGACCAAATTAAAACATATAAGAGAAATTAAATTTAACATGTATTTATTGAACTCTCACACTACTTGTCAGGTGGTGTGTTGGCTGCTACTGAGGTTCCAGAGTGAGTGAGATGAATTTCTGCTCTTCAGGATCTTGAAGTTCAGTAGGGACAAGAGACTAAAGTATGTCTGACTATATTTCCAATTAGTACAAATTCTGAAAACACAGTGTTAAGTAAATTTAAATGAAGAAAGTACTTGAGACTAAGCCATCGCTTAACATTATTAAAAAAATGTGAATAAAGCAAAGGCTTATGTAACAGCTTATATAGGAAAAATGAGCCTTTTTAATTTTATCAACTCTCTTTTTACTGTGATTATTACATAAGCTTGTATATTCCTCATCCTTAGGAGTTTCCTTTTCAAAATATTAAAAGGTAAAGGCAAATGAATCAATTTCATGAAATAATTGTGATATAGCTTATTCCAAAGATATGTTTATGCAGAGGCTCTTGGCCTGGCTGGCATTATAATTCATTTTTATTTAAAAAAATAACTTTCTTTTAGATATTAGATGAAGGTATTTCTTTTACCTTCTCTAGGAATCAGTTTGGTATGTTGAAAGGAGCATCAACTTTTAGAGAGATTTTGTTTGAATTCCATCTCTGACATTTTTCTGTCTATATGACTTTAGGTAAATTATTTACTTTCTCCAATCCTCAATTTCTTCACTTAGAAAATGGAGTTGGTATTATCTCCCAGACAGAGCTGTGAGGATTAAATTTTATGTTGTATACAAAGCACCTAACCAATCTGACCACAGTGGCTGTTACTTGTTTATATCTACCATAATGCCAGATAGGATTTAAGGCCACTTAAAGATAATGCCTTCAGTGTATGCAAATTGGATTTGTTAAATCCACTGAATTATTAATTCTCTAGTCCTGGAACACAGTATGTGTTGAATGACTGAATTTATAAATGAGTTAACCGTTAAAGCTGAAAGTCAAGGATGTTTGAAGACTACTCTAATTCAGCTACCGGCAAATATTTTTTTAAACAAAAATGTACAGTTATGGGCTTGTCATGAACTGAAAGATTAGGAAGACGTTATGGAGAAGCTCAGACTACCTTGTCTCTGCAGCCTGGGATGGAATGTGCACAGAGAGGAAACGTTCCAGGTAGAAGATGAAGAATCTGGGAAACTTTCCATCTGCTTCTGAATTAGATATTAACCTTGGCTTTGTTATTTAGTTTGAAGTCCTGCCTGTAAATTCTAAAACATCAAGGGTATTTATAGTCAAATAGAAAGCAACACACACATTCCAAATGATATTTGGATTATTTGCAATTTGATATTTTCTGCTCTATTGCTTTGCTTTCTTAGTATGAATCATTGCAGTTGACTGTAGAAATGTCACTACTGTGTGCACAGCACAGTGCAAGGAATATAGTTTACATTTCAATCTCTTTCTCCCATCTATTCTGTTCAACTATCTTTCAAAGAACTAAACATTCATGAAATATTTTAAATTTGAAATGTTTTGCTACTTGTTTGAGAAATGCACATGAATCTCTTCCAAGTACATATTTACTTGATTATAACTATCTGGCTAAATTTTCTGTCATTTTTAAAATTAATTTAAAAATATACATTTAATTCCTCTAAAGTAAATAACTATCTCAATTTTAAGGGGTATAGGTAAACTTAATTCAATGACATTAAAGTGGTTTCAGTTTATAATTTCTTAAATAAAACCCATGACCTAGTAATTAGAAGCATGTAAGACTATTTTGAGTCTTTGTAAACAAAGGATTGGAAGGTTTTGATTCTATCAATCAAACATCTCTACAAGCAGTTTGGCTTTTGGGGAGTGGAGAGGGGAGGTGAGAGGTAAAGATATTTGAAATAAATTTAGCTTTCAAAAATACTTCTTTTGCAAGTTAAATAATCGTTTATATTTCTAATTAGATATGATATACCTTAGTTTGTGACAATGGTTTGCTTCTTTAACAGCAAAAATTATTTCAGAAGTGCTCAGGCAGACCTAGGAATCTTAATCCTAGGTCATTTGGAAAGCAACTATCTAAATATTTTAAAGGAACATTGATGGAAAGCAAACTGTGATTTCAATTAAAGTGATTCTGCAATTATCTGGAACTTAGCCAAATGTGCAACGGCTACATGTCCTGAGGAGTGGCTTAAGTCTTTGCCCTTTGAACTTGTTTTCTAGAAGCAAGAAAAGACTCAGCTCATCACTAAGTGGTAGAACATACAGGATTGGGGCTATTTTTCTGTTCTCTGGCACACCTTAGCTGAATTTCAGACATTGTATTGCATTTTATCTCTTTGTAAAGGAAACACGATTAGTTGTGGAATTACTATACTGGTTTATATGATTCCTTTGGGTTTTAAAGTTTGCATCTTTGATCCTATGTTATCTTCTGTAGATTACTTACATTGGCCTGGAGGAAATGACATTCAGATGTCACCAAGCAGTTCATAATCTATGGACTTGTGCACGTGTGTAGAAAAAAAATATATGTTGAAAATGAAATTTTAATGTATTTATCAGGCCATTGGTTGCATTAATATAAGACATGGTATTTATTATTCAGCATTTCATGCATGAGGAAACTTGTACATATATCTAGGCTTCTTTTGGTTAAGAGGAAGGAATATTTAGTTCAGTTCTAGATTCCGAATACAGTTATGATAGTCAAGTTGTTTGGTAGTACAACTACTATTAGTTTTGTATTCTACTAACTTCCTGCTCAGAGTGTGTTCCATGGACCAGCAGCATTGATGTTTCCCTGGAGGTTGTTAGAAATGCATACTCTTTGGCTCCATCCCAGATCTACTGAATCAGAGCTTGCATTTTAACAAGATCCCCAGGTAATTCATATGTGCAGTGAAGTTTGAGGAGCACTGGTCTAATAGATACTTAGATGTCTTATGGCACAAAATTGTTACTAACTAAACATGTGAAGATTGTGTAAATGGTGAAAGTATAATTAATGTCCACATTTTAAAATCTACATTTCTAAGTTATATTGTTTACAATCTGGAAAATTACTTAAAATGGGCTATATGTACAAACTTTTTAAATTGATAGTGTGTAATAAAAAATGTATTAGTTTATTTGAAATTAAATACTGGTAACATTTGAAAAGACAGACTATAGATTATATGAAAATCAGTAATAATTGATTTAATAGTCATTCAATAATAATTCCAGATATGAAAACTAAAACTATAGCATAGTAACTATTTGTATTAGTATATTTTAGCCAAAATTAAAAGGTAAAACTATATCTAACCTGTTGATGAAATAATGCATGTGAGGAGATATGGAAAAGCTTGTTGCAGGAACTGAAATTATCTGTCATTTCATCTAATTATATCAATAAAGGAATGACAATAATGGGTTGGTTGTATATGGAACTAGCGAAAATTGTGCACATAAATGAAGAGGTGAACATGACTGACACTCATATCATGTTAACCCTTCTGTGACTTATACAGTCCCTGGAATGACAGAAAGCTTGTTTTCAGGTTTAACAGAGAGAGTGCTGGCAAGAATTCTGCCACAGGAGGAGACAGGAGCTTATCACGAAAGGATGCACTGGAGGGGGTGTGATGGTGGTATTACTCTCAGGCTTTAGGTGGCGGGAATGTTGCTGCTGCCGTTCCAATCCCATCATCCTCTCAAGGTCTTCTTGAGCTGCCTTTGTTCCCACATTCTCAGCAAAAGTGTCATTGTGGTTATTGACTTACAATCTTTTTTGTTTGGCTAGGAAAGGTTGTGGTCTGAGAGTTGGAGAGGAGTGGATCTTTAGACAAACAAACCGAAAAAATAGGGCTGCTGTTACCAAAAGAATGTGTAATGAATTCCAGGCAGGCAATAAACAAAAAATCTCCAGTAGAGTAGGATTCATAAAAATCGAACAGATTATTGACCAAAAGATGAGCTACTCTGCTTTTTATAATGCAAATAATGTAGAGACCTTATCAAACTGGCTGTTACTTTGTAGAAACATTACAGGAAACTTGCAGGACTTTTTATAAACATACAGTTACCCGGGCTTTAGGGAAGTTGTTCTGGAACCAGGTAAATATCTTATGGGACTGAGAATACTGATTATAATTACCTTACAACAAAGGAAGTACTTTAAGAATTTATTTATCATCTGAAACTCTCTATCCCAATAACAGATCATTACAGTTTAATTCACCAGTGGGTCTTGGGTGTGCATTCATGCAGTTTAATGGGGCAAGTACTAGATAAAGATTTACATGACCTGATTTCTTGACTTTTAACTAGCAAGTTTCTTTGTCCCTGCTCCCTTATTTGTTAAGGGAAGCTGTTGGAAAGATGTATAAGATCCCTTCCAATTCTGTAAAAAATTATGATCAGATTTTTGAGTGGCACAAATAAAATTAATATTAAGCACAGCAAAATCTTCTATATAGAGAGAAGTATTAATGTGATGATTGTTTAAGTGCTTATTTAAAATTTATATTTACAGCACATAGCTCAATATATTAAGCATTTTGGACTCCCAAGAAGTTTATAAACTATATAAACTTTCTAACAATTTAAATTTATTATTATAAAGACACAAATATAAAAAATAGATTATTGTCTCAAGATTTCTCCACTAGGAAATTAGCAAAATGCAAATATAAAATGGCAGTAGTCATTTCTAAGACTATTGTTAATCACAGTTATATGTTGAAACAACTGAGATATTTTAAAGTAATCTTACTTATGACTTGTTTATGTGTTGGTTAAAAATGCTTAGTTTAGGAAATGTACTGAATTTTTTATGAAACTACCTGTGATCAATGATTGGATTAGTAGCATAATTCTTGATATTTTGAACACACAGAACAAAAAGGGGAGTACACACTAATTATTGGTTGAGCAGTAAAGTGGCACTCGATAACTACCCAAAGAAAGCAGTCTATAAAAGGTTGGGCCCTAAAAGTGTCATTTACAAAAGCCATGGTTTCTAAAAATATTTTTGTCACATATGTCTATTTGTAAAAAATACATATATATACCTACATGCATACATAAAAATCTTTAAGGATATACCTCCATTATATTCATTTATGAGTTGTATATACATGTTCTATACTATGTACATTATGAAATATGTAAGATAGAAATTTAAAAGAATAGATGAAGAAATAACTGATATTTTGTAAAGAGACATTTACTTTCATTCATGTTATAAACATTTTTGTTCTGGCTACAATATAGAAATGCAATACTGCTAAAATTTTTGTAAAATAATGCAATAGAATATGAATCATTATGTTTTAAAGATTGGCTTAACACTTCCAAATGAAGGAATTGAAAGTCTGGTTCTAAAGCTTGGTTTATTGGTTTTAATGGCTATTACAACTGAAAAATGATTTATCACAAAGAAGTATAGACCCAAATGGAGAAAGAAAATTGTTGGCTAAAATTATGCCAAGGTTTTTAATTGAAATCCAGTTGATGAATTTCCATCTCAATTGGAGTCAGTTATTCTTATCACAAGGCATTAGATTTATACATTCTTAACAACTCTTAACAGATGGGTTTAAAATCCTGAAACATTTCACAAATGAAAATACTTCTAAACATCTACTTTTACCACATTCTTTTCATAGTATTTTCTCAGTAAACCACTATTTTTTCATTTTGCCATAATCAGCAAACCTTTCTGTGGCACAAATGTATTTATGGTCACCCCCATCTCAATACAAAGTATTATAAAGATTCAGTATGTTTTAAAATTCTTGTTTCCAAATAATTAACTGCTTTGACAACACCCTGTCACACTCAGAAAACTCTGGCTTCAAATTCTTTGTCATAATATTTTGCCCATGGTTAATGTAAACAATGACTTTCATGTGTGGTGTTATTACTGTATCCTAGTTTTACTATAATTTTTTTATTCCAGTCAAACTTATACCCTGTCATTTGTTATACAGTCTTTCCATAAAATATAATTTTTTGAGGAACTCATTTAATGTTAAGGTTATAAATTCTCGAATGCAACTTTCTTTAAATGGTTAAGAATAAAAAGTAGAACATGTTGTATTTTATTGAAATAATCTAATACTGTAATCTGAGACGTGTTAGAGACACTTATGTTTGAGTCAGCTGTGTAGCAATCCTATCACTTATAAAAGAATGAAAGTGGTGAAGATGGAATAGAGATCTTTTTCAATGGAACCAGATCATGGTGGTAATTATACTTCTAACAAAGATACGCAGTATGGAAACATGTAAAGTAACGATCACAGAGTTTTTCTGAGAATAAAGTAAAGTAGCTCTTCTGTGTAGATTCATAGAAATATTGAAATTCTGAAATGATATATACAATTCTTGAAGACATCTTGAAATCTTTAGTTCTTGGAAAAGGTGAAACAGAGAATGTTTTCTCAATGGTACACTGATTCCTTATAGTTTAAATAACCTGAAAGGAGACTGCATATATTTTATACACTGTTCATTTACATGCATATAGCTATAATAAAATATAGACTTAGATTCAGTTAGAAATTTGGCTGCCTTCCCAGCAAAAGGCAAGTATATAAAAACTAAATTTCTTCATCTGTTTAACAAGTTGGCCTCCTCAACCCTTAATATATATATTTTTTCAATGGTAACACAATATCTTTTTACATCTTTTACTATATTTGGTAAATTCAGATTCAGAAAAACAATCTATGTTTGACTCTGGTAATTAATAGTATGTAGTCTTGTGTTCCAAGCTAGACTTCTTTTATGGAACAAATTGGCCAAATTCTCAGGTCACTATATAAGCAATGGTCAATTGCTTCTTTCTGGAATACATTTTATGTCCCCTGCCCATTCTTACTGAATAAGTTAAGTTAAGGTACTTATCTTCATCATTTTTATTTTTCCTTTAACAAATCTGCACATTTTATAGGCCAGGTTATAATACTAAATGGGAGACTTTCTGGGAGGATATGAAAATATGAAGACGAGTCAGCATGTTGTAGAGGAAGGAGGGAAAGCGTAACACCAGACAGACTGAGCTTGAAACCCGAACTCACCACTTGCTAACTGTGAAACTCTAGGAAAGTTGCTTACTTTGTGTAATTCTCAGTTTGCACATCTGAGAAGGGAGGTTAAGTGTTAAGAGAATTAAATTACAGTGTGTGAAAAGGATTCCTCTTAGTAGATGACCAATACATTATATATATCTTACTGTAATACAAGATTCAAAAAAATTTTGAGCCAATTAATGTTTTTACTTTTACTAAAATATTAAATATGGAATTTATCTTGTGTAGGAAGTCTAAGCATTCCAAAAAAGTTCTCCAACTGTACATATATTGTATTTTAAAATAGGCAGCGTGATGTGCTTTCGTCTGGCAACAGTCAAGTGGGCAAACACGGTTTTGACTTTTAAGCCCCTGCTTTAATTACTGAAAATGTGTTGCCTTCTAAGCAGATATCGAGTAATATTTATTAGCTTCCTCTAAAGTATTGCATATCAACAGTTGTGATTTTATTCAGCAACTTTCTGTTCCTCAAGCAATATTTGGTTACTTAATAAAGAATCTTATTTATAGGCTAAAGATATATGTAGGGAGAGAGCAAATATTGGTTCTAATAGTCATAGTGCATATTAACTGTTTTTTCTTTTGCAGTTCTCAGAGTTAGGAATTGACTCCCTGGCGTTGTTATCCGCTATACAATTATGTGATTATTGTAAGATGTAGTCTTTCCAACCTAAAGCTACTCTTTAGATATGAAAAATAATTTTTTTATTCCTCACAAAAAGAGCCATTATGGATGTTTTGAGACCACAAGTGTTTTGAGTTATTAAGATCGCAAGATGAAGTGTTTATTGGAGTGTCTTGTTAAGACAAATATGTTGGCAATAAAGTTTTTAAAAAGTGCTATAGCGAGTGTTTGTTTAATTGTAGAGAGAAAACAGTCGCTGTTAATGTACTGCAGCATTTAATGACACTTGTGTGTGTGATAAAAGCAAAAAGTACCTTCATTAGTTAAAAAGATGGAAATGGCTTTGAGTCCTGCTTAGGAGCATTCATTTCTCATGTACTCTGAACTGCTAGCATATGTAACTTTCTTTCGTCAAATATGTAATCTGTCAGCTAACTGGCAAAGATTTATTGCACGCCTTTTCTGTTGTGGTAGTTATGCAGAATACAAAGTTTGTAGGACAGAGTGAGTAGTATTCCAATCAGGTAATAAATTCTCTACATGAAACAGATAGCAATACTAGCTGATATATGAGTAGGTGACAAACAGCATTTTCCAAAGTATTCTATGAAACATTATTTCCTTGAAATGCTCTGAGGAAAAGATTCTGTGGCCAAATGTGTTTGGGAAATGTAGCCCAGTATATATCTCTTTTAGAGATTTAACAGTACACTTTAGCATATTAAAGAGTCTGAGAAGTCCTGCAATAAAGAAGCCAGTGAAAATTATTTGGACAAGCAATTTTCCAAGCTTCTTTTGACCGTGTCCTGAGTATCTCCTACAGGAATCTGCTTTAGGAAATGCTCCTTGATTTAGAATCTAATTAATCCAACAGAGCATCCCCTTAAAGGATGGGAAAGCTTACTTTCTATGATGAAATGCTGATTTAAAAACAGTGTGACATTAAAAAATACATCATGGAGGGCAGTGGAGATTGTTACAACTTTTCAGGAGGAAAATTTGGCAAAACACGCAAAAATGTAAAATATAAATGCCCCTTGGCTGAGGAATCATAATTCTAGAAATTTACCCATGTTCAGTAGCTTTTAATGGCTAAGTCTTGCCTCTGAACTAAGGATAATCTCATCAGCATGCCATTCAGTATCCTCTGCAACATTTCCCAGTACACTGTGGGATATACCGGCATACACAATATGTGCTGCTGAGATGAAGGCTAGAGACAAATTTATGGAGTCTGGAAAGGTTGGAGAAAGATTCATGGAGCAGGTGGAACTTAAATCAGCCTCACTGGATGGGCAGTATTTTGAGAGGAGAAGAGACATCATTCCACACTTTATACTCCAAATTCCAAGTCCAAAATGAGCAGTTGGCACATTGTTGAGTTAATTAAACAGTAACTTTTTTTTTGGCTGGTGGCAACACTGTATGCTAGGCAGTGTTCTAAGCACATTATTATATCTCACTCCACAAAACCATTCCATGGTGTGAATATTATTATTTTCCTTTTTTGTGTACATAAAGAGACTGAGATTTCATGTAATTTTCCTTGGGTTACACTGCTAGTGAAGGTTGGTGATTGGTAACCTCATCTCAGAGCCTGCATTTTAGCCACTTTGTTACAGTGGTATAAGCAAGTTGTCTAATTAAGTCCCCAAATACAAAATACCTTCTCTATCTCATTCTTGAGGGAAAGTGTGATTTCTTCCCTATCATACTGAAACCCACATTCTTTGACTGAGTTATTGATGGGATATGAAAATAGGAACGATTATGAACCACCACTGTTACTTGAGTTGCAATTGTACATATGCATAAAAAATACCAAACTATTTATGTAATTCTGACCTTATCTTGGTTCAGAATGGAACCAGTCAAGTTGCTTATCTAAACCTTTATATTTGACTCTCCCTTAAGGAATCTTATAAATTCCAGTTTCTGTAGGGCACATATAGAACAGTTTTGATGACTTGCCTGTGTATTGCTTTTACTACAGTCAGTTAGAATTGAGATTGAAGTTTGGTTTATGAAGCAAGCTAATCTGTGCACTCTCCACAGCAGAATATCTGAGAAAGATATCTATCTGAAAACATCGAATGGAAAACAGATTGTCTCAAAAATCACAGGAAGCCTATGGGGATTCCAAAGTTATTCTTTTTTTCTTTTTAGTCCAGTGTTATTAATGTACTGTTAATAATGAGGATCAAGTTTAGAATACTAAGGTAATGAGAATTTTTAAAGTTATTTCCTACATTATTGTAAATGAAAGAGAAATATTTTTCATCCCAGAAAATTCTACATAAGTATCCGTATTTTTCACACTTTTTCTGAATTTTCATAGTTAACTACTATTATTCAAGGTTTGGTTTTTTTTTTTTTTTTTTTGCTAACATTGAGGATTTTCTTTAGCTTTTGTGTATTCTTTTATACATCAAAGTAATATGTGAGGTGTTTGATAGAGCTCAGTAAGCACCAGAAATAATGTGTACAGAGGATGGAGTAGCAATTAGTAAACAGCTATTATGTGTTTAATATTATAGGTATTGAATAGACAAATAAGTACAGGAAGAAAAAGGTACTTAGGGAAGAGAGTAAATCAAAACACTGGTTATTTTATACTTCTGATGTTCTCAAATCTCACTGAATATAATAAAAAGACCAGGGACTTCTTGTTTATCCAGGGTTTTGTTTGCAACTTCTTTCTGATAAAAGTGTATGTGACAGTGAACAGTCTGAATAAGAATTTAAAAAATGCAAACAACTATGTGATAACATCGACTTAGTGGAGTAAAACACAACTTCCTAAATACTCTCAATATACATGGTACGCAATGAGAAATTACATTATTTCAGTGCCATGAAGCAGAGCAATGTCTTCAGGTCTCAAAGAAAAAATCAGTTTTGTTTATGATTGTTTTTATGGAAAATATATTCAATTATCTTCAAAGTTTTCAGAATTACTAACTTATATATGCATTGATATACCATATTTTACATATATAGGAAATTCAGTTTCCAGAAAAAATTCCTCAAATTTAAAAGGAAGGTTAGTTTATCAAATAAAAAAAGCAAAATTGTAATATTTGACCATTCTGGTTTTTCATTACCCATATAGGGGAGGAAAACTTTCCCCTTCTTCTCTTCTTGGTTCTTTGGCTGGTCTAATAATTAAATTGCTATAAAACAGATTAATGGGGGGAAAAACAAATTTAATTTCATACATACAGGAGCTCATAGAATTATGAGACTCAAAGAAGTGACCAAAGCAGGCAGCTTTTATACCTTTTAGACAAAGAAACAATACATTTGTGAAGAATTGACAGGGCAAAGAAGTTTGGGCTTGGAGTAGTAAAGAAGTAACAAGGTTTGTTTATACAGCCTTCTTGGCTCTAAATTCTCTATCTCTGCTGATGAGGGTGTCTCTCTACCTCCTGGTACAGGGAGGTTATATTTCACATGGGATATTTATTTTGTGCTTTCAGGGGGACAGAGTAGGGTTAGAATGTCCTTCTTGCACAGGCTATTTCTTAAATAACTTTAATTCAAAAATAATATGCAAAAGTGGCATATTTTAGGGTGGCATATTTTGCTCCCCTTCACTCATAATTATATGTATGATTTTTCATAAAAATACAATTTCTAGACTAAAAGGTTTACAACCAATTTCTATAATTAGTTTCTCTAAAGAAATGAAAGTGTAAAAATTACTATTTCAAAAATAAATGCCAATTTCAATTTCTAGTAACTACAGTTGCCACATCTATTCTGGCTGAGAAAAGAAAACTATTATATGGACTAAACTTCATCCAGTTTTAATAGACTTTGAGTTGTGTTTTAATAGCAGGCCAGTTTACTGGGACTTATTAAGAATAAAAATACCAAGACAAATCATTAATTTTATCAGCAAATCGACACTTATAAGATTTTTTTCCTATGTTTCCAGAAGTACTATTTTATGGAACCATTAGTTCCAGGAATTAGCCATTTAAACTATCTTCATGCAGACTTTTATTTGTGTCTTTTTGTTTGGGTTACTTGCTATATTTCTGTTCTCAAATCTTATACTCCATTAATTGGCAGCACAAACTGTTTTCCATAATGACTGATTTTTAATTTTCAACTATTCAAATTGAATTTTTGTCCAAGGTTGAAAAATTGGTAAAAATTAGCAATATATTAATCAGAAATTGAGGAGAGTAGAATTTTTTTATTTTAAAGTAAAATGAAATAAAATAACAAGGTACTTTTAATTTAAAGAAATTATTATACAGAGGATAAATGTTGTGTAGTTTTCTTAATAGTAAATTAGAGATGTTTTGAAAGAAGTTGTGATGTGAGGTAAAATAACTGCTCCCTCTCCTTCATTTTTTTCTGGTTTATGCATTTCAGAGAGAAAATAGGAAATAACCAAATAGAAGGAGCTCAAGGTTATTTTAATCTACACATAAAGAAAGGAAAGTTTAATTTTCTGGAAAAATGCATTACTTGGATTTGGTTCATTTAAATCAAACGTAAAGTAAGTCATTTAAAGTAAGATAGAGTATTTGTTTATATTTAATACAATTTCAGTGATTATTTGGGGCATTTGTTTTTATGAATATTTTGAAGGTATTATGAAGATAGTGTCTCCTTTGAAGTTGCGTCACTATAGATTAGATATGTACCTCACATCTCCTTAGAAGCTATCACAATATTAGGGCTAAAGACCACTTTGAACAAACTACCTAGAAACTAATTATTTAGGTTCTTCTGGAGCAATTTAAACTATGAAGTTAAAAATTAACTCAGTTTCTCAAAAGCACCTGTTATCTCTCATGGTAGGGCTTTACCCCAGCTGGTTTTTTTTTTTGCTTGACATACCAGGTCCTCTCCTCTTTCTTGCCCCTTTCATTTACCTAATCACTGATCATCCTTTTGGTCTCTGTGTCCTAGTCTGGACAGACCAGGTTATGACGCATTAAAAAAAAGACCAAATCTCAGTGGCATAGTATATCAAACATTTATTTCTCACTCACATTCACACAAGCTTGTTGTAGATGGAGATGGCTGTCATGTCCTTCATGTGGTGCCTCTGTCTTCCAGTTGCTTCCATCTTGTAGTGCCTCCATCTTACTATGTGATTCTGTAATAGGAAGAATACAGAGGGAAAGAGCATAAAAAATCATACAACATTTTTTAAGTACTTCTTTCTGGAAGTATAGTTTGCCTACATATCCAGGTAGGAGAATGCTGGTAGGCGTTAGTAATGTCTAGCAAACTCAGCTTAAATAAAATATTTGTGTATCTTTTCTTGACCACTGCCCTCTCCCTTGGTCTTCCCCAGAAGCTCTTTTAACACCTTGTTCTTTCTTTTTCATACTCATTATCATAATGAATTATTTTCTATCTTTTCCCATCTAGACTAAGCTTCATGACTTCTGGAACTACCTGTATTTTTGCTCACAATACTATTTTATTCACAATAACTGGCATATAATAACCAGCTAAATAAATATCTGTTGAATTAATGAACTCATGATTTCCCTCGGCTTGCAGTCTTTCAACTAGAATGCTAAGTGATTAAGTTGGGTCTATGTTGATTTCTTTTGACTCTCCCATGGTTTCATGTATGATATTGTGCACATAGTATGCAACAAACAAAATCTTTCTTAGTGGATGAATTGAATATTTATTTAGTACAGATTGTGTGCTTGACACTGTTTGAGGAAATCAGTCTTACAGAATGATTATATTTCAGTGTAAATAGGAGGAAACTTACTCTTGGCAGCCAGAAATAATATTTCCATAAGATATTTCTATCAATCTCCTCCCCGACCCAATTAATAAAACAGTTATTGTAGATCTACTGTGAGAAAATAGGAACTTGCTGAAGGGAAGATAGGAGAAGGGGATTCAAAGGTGAATGAGGCAAGGTCAAAGAGGCAGTGCTTGATCTTTCCATACTTACTTCCTATGTCTTCAGTAGATTTGAAGCTTTAGGTTGAGATAGAGTGTCATAAAATTGTAGAGCCTCCAACAGCATACGTCCTTGCCAACGTAGATCAGAACACTCTCCATCGACACCCATTGGACATGTAGCATGAAGAGGAAATAAAACATTTGTTCCTTAAAACCACTGACATTTTGTCTTTGATTGTTACTATAGCATACTCTAGTCTGTCCTGACCAACAGTAGAAATATAGTTGATGCTCTATTATATATATATTTAAGTTTCTGAGGGAGTTAGTGTTAGACCTTTAAGATAGTACTCAATTTTATTCACTAGAGGTGTAGCTGATACTTTGTGTTAATCTCTCTCTTTGTCTCCTTTAAATTTAAGACTATGGAAAATAATAAATGAGATACTTAGAAAAAGCCCAAGGCCCATGTATTGTAATCCCTAAATACAGACAGTAGTAGACAGTAAGTAGACTGCCAAGTGTTTTGCTAACATTTGATCACCTCACACCATATATTTAAAAAATTTATTTTTCCTCAAATTAGTAAGAAACTTAAGAGTTGCAGGCTCTTGAGAGCAGTATAAAAAATTCAGCTAATCAGTCAGAATATTTTTTTGTCCACATGATGCTAAATAAGTAACTTGACAGGCTTTTAAAAACTTAAGTGATGTGACTTGACAAAAAGTAGATGAGAAGTTAAGCTACTTAAAGGCTATGCGTACATGTTAATTTTTTCCAAGGAGAACATGATTTAATTGGTTTCGATAGTATCATTTACTTTCTGTTTCTCAAGTATTCAATTACACATAAATGATAGTTTATGTTTATGGTGTATCTATATTATCAACAGAATGAAGATTCATTTTGGAGGAGAGGCTAGTGTTTATGGTCGGCTCGAAGAGTTAAGACAGTCACGTGAGTTACTGTTTCCCGGGTTTCAATATTCTACCAATTTATGGTGGTGTGTAAATTCCTGTTAGTGGCAAAGAATTAGAACTTCTTCACCTTTTGGAAGATTGAGTCCTACTACCAGATATGTAGGAAACAGTGAAAATAGGGAAAAACACATTGGAATGCAGAAACCTGTAGGAGCTTAGTTAATAATTCCCCTTTTACTTTTTAAACATCTGATACCTTTAAAGGACCAATTCCTGAATTTCAGAGAAGAGCAAGCTGTTGAAATCATTCATATACTGTCATACTCTGGTTTTAATTTCTTTGTGCTTCCAGATGAGTCAAACTTCCCTGTTTTCCAGTACCCACTTTATAAAAAATAGGAAGTGTGCTGTGAATTTCAAACATGACCCGAGTGAGCAACTTTATGAAAATAATGTGTGTATATAATTACATGTTGTCAATTCTATTATATGAGGGAGGATTATCAAGTTTGCATATTAATCAGGTGATTTCCTATTTTCCTCCTCTGAGTATCTGTGCTGTTTTAAGGACCATATAATGTGGTGAATAAAAAGAGAGGAAAGTAAACACCACCAGTGCTGTAGAAAGTGTGATATAGTGAAGAATAAAATGGGAGTATAATAGAGCAAGATGCATTGAGACCGTGGAGGTTAGCATGCATAAACCAGAAGAAGCTGGGATGATGTCTGGAAAAGCAGCAGAGTAGAAGTGGTTCCCTAGATGTGTGCACAGACCAACTATTTCTATCTTGGACCTTCTCTGCCCAGTCTCTGTGGATGCTCACTTCGTGTTATCCTCTACAATCACCCTTGACTTTAGTTCAGAAAAGACAACTTTCATCATTGTGACCATTATTAATATTCTTAATAGGGTAATGATTTGCTTTAATTATCACTCTTTTAACATAATTCATGCTTTAGTAACTATACATGATACTTTAAAAATTGATACTTATTGATAGGATTTTTAAAAAAACAGAAAATTGAATGGGAGAGTTAAGCTAGAATTTCTAATATTTAGGGTAGATATACAAAACTATACAAAATTGCTTATTCTTAAACATTAAACCAGAAAGAAAATAAGCATAAATCAGTGTGTTTCAGCTCATTTGCTGAGATACTTGTTGGATAATTGGAAAACAGAAGGTAGCTGCTGTATTATATTCTCTCATCTTAAATATGGCAGAGTAAATAATGGCCAATACATTGATTAGTATAATTTTCTAATTTCTAATGTGTAGCTGGAGAAAGTCATTTTCCTCTAGATGGGTGGGGCTTTATATAGGGGACGTAGACTCAGAGCTTAATGCTGCCTGCATCTTCTCCTAGCACCCAGAGAGGAAGGTAAGGGTTGCAATTTCTCATCCCTGCACACAGATTTTAGCACAAGCTGATGGCGTAGAGGGGGTAAATGGAGTGATGCTCTCAGGCAGTGAGCCTGTAGAAAGCTGAGTTCTTACCTGGGGTTCAGAGAAGGCAGCACTTCTCTTAGTGGGTTCCAATGGGTATACACCAGTGTCATAGATATGACCCATAGCCTCAGAGTGGCCTAGAGTGAAGGCTTTCAGGTTCTCTTTCTATTGGGTTCAGCAAAGTGTGGCCTCTACTCTTTTAGAGAGTGGACAGATTAAAGGCACCAGGTATTCAATCACATCAGGAATGGCAGGGTGGTCTAAGTCTACCCTCCCCTCTACACCATGCAAAAACAACTTGCTTGTCTTTTTAGAAAAGTTAACTATCAACCAGTCAAACAGAGTACTGCCATCCAAATTAAAACTGCTGTATTATGATCAAACTCCATCAGCTAATTTTAGATTAAAGGCCCACAGGCTTTATCTCCTTCAGGAGCAAAAGAAAGTCTCATTACAAAATGGTGTTTGCTTAAGAATCCCCTAAAGCTCATCAAAAGAGGATGGTCTCAGGGACCTCTTATCAAAACAGATGTATTATGGCAACAAGATAGTTGCAACTAAAATTTGCAACAAAAATTGACTAAAAAGTCAACTTTCAACTAAAAAGATAATTTTCACTTACCAGAAGGGATGTTATCTCAAAGCCTGTCAACCTCTTTTTGATTTTATAATTTTGATGAAGGCCAGTCTTGCCCATTTGTTTCGATCACTTTGTGGGTTATGTCAAGCTGTGCACAGAGGTATTTCTGGTGTTCTTCAGATCTCATTAGGAGTAGATGCCAGCAGTGGCCATCTTAACACTTCATTTAAGGGCATGATGTCTCATACTTTAGAGGCTGAGCCTACTCTCCTCTAAGGAAATTAAGGCAAGTGATGACTAGTAGGTGATTATGTGTTTAATCCTTCTGTGTAGAACAAGGCTTTATCACAGAGTCCTTTAAATAGTTAATTCTTTCAAGGAGCAGATTAATTCAAAATGTCTTCCAACAAAGCATGGAGGGGTGGCATGAATTTGGAAATGAGTGGGCTGTGGCATCAGATTGCTGGGTTTGTATCTCATCTCTACTATTTAGTGTGATGGGAACTCTGGGCAAGTTGCTGAACCTACCTTTACCTAAGGTTTTTCAACTATAAAATGAGGGTAATCAGAGTTCTTGCAATGAGAATTAAATGAACTAATTGATATAGAGTGCTTAGAAAGGTGCCCGGCACTCAGCTAGCACCTAGTTAATATTAACTATGATGATATTAACTAATTACATTTGAAAGCTGTGGGGCCATAGATTTTGGAATTAAGAATATTGTGAAGTTAGAAGTTACCTATATTCTATGTTGTGTAACACCCACTTTAGGGTCTGGGGCAGAAACTCTTAATCCAACACTTTGATATTTCTGCAGCCAAATCTATAGAATATTCATCCTATATGGGGTGAATAAAAATTATAAATAGCCTCAGGTCAGTTCAGGCTAGGTTTTGCTACTAGCTTTTTAAATTTCAGGTAAGTAATTGTGGACCTCTATTATATTTTCTTATATCCCTAAGCCAAACCAGACCCTACAATAGGATGTCAAGCATCCTTGCAAAGACGGGGACAGACCCATTCTCTATGGTTTCAAAGTATTGCTGACTCAGGCCTCACTGTAGGGCAGGCTGGCTTATATGAGGGTCCTAATCTTCAATGAGGACTGAACAGACGTCACACATGGAATGAAATTATTCCTCACTGAAATCTCTCTCCTTGATTTACGGGAACATGTTCTCACAACCTGATCTTACTTCACTACTTCAGGGATTTTCCTCTATAAAAGACATACAGGGCTGCCTTTAGCTGGATCTCATGCCGACAGAAGCATCTTGCTTTGGCTCGTTCCATTTTCTTTCAGAAAGCTCCAGGGCTCTACTGCTGCCCAGAGGCAGGGGCTCACCTCCAAGCTTCCAGTGCCTACGTCCAGGTACCACATTCCTCTCTTTTGCTATTAGTAGGCAAAAATAATGCCTATGTGGACAATGAGGTTTAATTGAAAGGTTGATTTGAAATTCTAGGTAAGGAAATGCCAAACCATCTACCTAATTATGATATGTCCAGAAACTAGAACTGTTTTCCCCCCATTCTCTATATTCACTACATGGTGGTGCTACAAATTCATGGCATTCTTCTGGTTATGAAATTTAAGATAAGATAAGGAAAGGACTTTCTATACTACTTAACTGTCAGTGAGAAAAGTTAATTTGCTACAGCATGAGGTTGGGTGATGCTACGGCTTAGTCTATGAATATCTTTTCTTAGGGGAAAATCCATGCCTTTCACTGTCTGATTAATGGTCCAGATGGAGTGTTAAGCTGGATTTCTTTCTCATCAACAAAGAGCTGGAGTGTAGAGATTGAACTTGCATTATTATTCATTTACCTTGTTTCTCTGTGGATTTCAAAATTCTTTTGAGGTACACTGATGATAGCAAAACTCAAAATATAGTTCACACAATTCAATTTATCTGTCTCCTTCTGTTAGACTTCTCACAGCAAAACACCATCGGAAAATAACTTTGTAGAATTTCCTTGACATTTGGAAAAATGATGGCTAAATAAATGCATTCCCACCCAATAATTCCATTATAGTCTCCAAGGCTCACCACTCATTAATTGCTTTTCTAATTGCTTTATGAGAAATTGCTATTTGATAGGTTTTTCTCCCTTTTCTTTCTAAAATCATTGACACTTGCTAATTTGCTTACAAAGATAATTTAGGATAAGTTACATAATTTATTTGAGCATTTGCAAATAATTTCAACATGCTGAATTCTGAATTGCCCTTGTGATACAGTGTTCTCTGTTGATCTATTTTTGACATTCATTAATTCAACCATTTATTCAACAAACAAGTTTTGAATGTTTATGATGAGCAAGGCGTTGATCCAACTACTGTGGAATCTATAAAGAGGGTTGCTGTCTTAAAGGAGCTTATATTCTATTAGGGAAAGAAGACTGAAATAATTAGAATTCAAGGTCGAAGTGATAAATGCAGAGGACTGGGCAGAGGCCTATGGGAATTCAGAAGGGTAGAGATCATTTCTGGCTGGGGATTTAAAAAATATTTTAGTGGAGGAAATTGCATTAAATGGTATATTAAAAGAAAAATACAATTCATTTTTTATTAAAAATTGTTTAAAATATTACCTTGTTTTGTCCATCAAGAGAAGACTGGCTAGGTGAATAATGATACATTTCTAAAATTAGGTTCATATGAAAAATATTTAACAATCAGTTTAATGTGTACACTGACAATTCAGAATAGATGTCAGATATCAGCCTGTGCACTGTATGGTACATACTGACTAAATATGAACCTTACCTACAATGGAATATATGATAATTAAAATAATGACTCAAATCTACATTTGTTTATATGGAAGGATGCCTACAGCATGTTGTTGCATAAAAAAGCAAGTTAAACAGCAGCATGTATAGTATGATCTATTTGTATTAAATTATACTTATACTGATACCTAGAGAATTGTCTGAAAAGATTTCAACATAAGTTGAATAGCATTTAAATGATTTTTACTTACTTCTTTGTATTTCTCTATTTTCTTTGAATTATTTATGGTGACTATGAATCAATTCTACAAAAAAATCAAGTAATTTAAAAATCATTATGTCAAAAGTCATTTTGAACAGTATTTTAACTGCTAGTGATAAATTAGTGAAGGACATGACAATTGGAAGGAAATTATAGCTATGTTTCTGTGTCTATGAAAATAATCCAATTTGTTGGGAGCAGAAAGTGGATGAAAAGAAGATGATGAAGAAAAGGTGGATGAAATAAAGTTGGAAAACTAGTTGTTGGAAGATCCTGGAAAGGCTTAAAAAATACAAATTTGACTTTATATGACTGGCAAATGCAGAGAGGGGCAATTGCAGTTTTTGAGCTGAGTAATGGTTACCAAAAAACCTTCATTTTGAGGTTGTTTTGAGACAATGTTTAGAAGCGATTTTTGGTGACCGAGACTGGAATTAGGGGGGATATTCAAGAGGCTAATGCAATAATCTACAAGGGAAGCAGGGAGGTCATGGAATTTGACAGTGGCAGTAGGGATGCAAGAGAAGCATAGATACCAACATTGTTTTAGAGGGAGGGTGAGCAGAACTTACACACTGTCAGGGAAAGGAAGGCCAAGGAGAGGGAGGAGCCACTGATGAATACTGGTGAATGTTAGCCTAAATAAAGAAGTTGGGTTTATAATAAAAGGTTTATGAGAAAAATTCAGAGAAATCAGAGAATGTTAAATCTGGAAGTGATTTATTTCTTTTCTCTCATTGTATGTAGGAAAATGAAAGGGAGGTTAAGTGACTCATCAAAATTTTACAGTTCAAGGTTGAGTTTAGATACCTTGAGTTTGAGGTGCCATAGGATATCCCATTGGGATATCTGATAAACCCATTAGAAATATGGTTTGAGAGCTCTGTCAAACCGTATCTTTCCCTTTAGTCAAAATTAATGTCTCTTCTCTGGTCGCATAGAATTATACATACTTCTAATATAGCATTTACTAGGTTGTATTTAATTTGTTCATATTATTAGTATCTACTGATATCTATATCTCGGGAAGGAAGGGACCCTGCCTTATTCATTTAAAAAAATATATATATAGTGCTTAGTCCAGTGCCAGTACTGTAGGCACTCAAAATTGTTTAGATGAGCAAGTAACAAAGGTGATAAGGAACATAAAGGTTTAAGAGTCTTTCTAGAAGTTATAATAGAATGTATGGGAGTGAAAGTCCTCGAGGGAGATTATAATTAGAAAAGAGCTCTCCCTGGTTGAGCTCATCCACCCACATAGGTAATAGATACAGGTATATAGTTATATTACCTATTTACTGGAGACTTCCAAATATATATTTACAGCCCTGATCTCTTTCCTGAATTACTGATAAGCCAAACTGCATTCTGAATAGTTCCCTTAAAATAAAAGATTCCAACATTAAATGAATCATGCCTTTCCTCATTCAGTCTGTTTCTCCTAAGTCCTATTTTGGTTCATTGTACCACCATCCAATGTATCAGAAGTCTGGGAGTTGAGATTTCCTCATGCCTCAAATCTGATTCTTGTTTTATTAAATTTACTTCCTGAGCATCTCATAAATGTATACCTTCCTCTGCCATTGCATTCTCCTGCTGCTTTCATTGATCCCAATTCTCATAATTGCTCAACTGAAACGTTGCAATAACCTACAACTTGTCTTCCTTGGCTCCAGTTTTGTCTCTGTCCTCAAGCCCCCAGCGTTAGAGAACAGAATTATCTTTATAAAACACTAATGTAATTTTACTTATTTCTTTAAAAATACTGGAATGGCTCTCAGTTGCTCAGGTTACAAATCATATGCCTTGTTGTGGAAGTGTACCTGCTTTGTTTGGCCTATCTCTCTAATTTCGTTGCTATCTTTTACTCACTGCTCCAACCACACAACCTAATCACAGCACCTCAAACACTCCATGGCGTTTTGTCCCATGTTAATTCCTCTCCTTGGAATGCCCTTTCTTCTACTCTGAAGAATTCCTGTTCATCTTTTCAGAGCAAGCTCAATTTCCACCTCATCTGAGTAGCATTCTCTGACCTCCCCTGATGGAATAGACCACTCCTTCCCCTATGCCCTGAATGTACCTTATGGCATGTATAGTTTATATCATACATTATTGCATTTACATGCCTGTAAGACAAGGGTTTATACTGTGAATTCCAAGAGAATAGAGACTATTTCAGTCATCTTTTACTTCGGCACTAGGTGCAGTGCCCAGCAGATAATAAACGTCCAATAAATATTTATCAACTTCTGCATAGAAGCATGCTGTTGACTGAGAAGAGATTATTCTTTTTTTAAATTAGGTTCTTATTTGTGACCTTAATATAACACTTTTAGCAGAGAGGTAAAGATAGGGACAGATTTCAGAAGTTTAAGGAATTAGAGAGTGAAGTATCAGATTCAGTGAACGTGGTAAAAAAAAGATAGGAAGAGATTTCAAAGGAGTGTCCCAGTCCCAAGAGATTTTTGGCTGGGAAGACCTAAAAGAGATTATGGGCTGTTGGAAAGAAACCGCTGCAAAAAACAGATTTGAGTTTTAAAAATATGGTTTTATATGAGAAAGAATATGGTTCAGTATGAGGAAGACAGGATGGTGAAGACGGAGAGGACTTTACCTAATAGATCTTTGTATATTTGATGTTTTCACATAGGATTATTCAAGATATTTACATAGAACTGTAGGAAAGGAGTAAGGGTGAATGTGAGGAAAAGAATAAAGCAGAGAAAAGACATAGAGAAGAGATGTCAAAGGTGGATAAATTGAGTAAATTAATGTTTAAGACAAAATGAACAATTAAGTCCAGTTTATTAAACTTTTCCAATAAAGTGTTAACATAGTCTTTCCTCATCCTTGTCTCTTAGCATACTTACCATCCATAATCACATTGGGAACCTAATTTGAAGCCAGATTCTAGAAGGCTTGAAACACCATGATAAGCACTTTGACTTTGGTCTGTTATGCAAAGGGGAACTCTTTCTCTTCCCTGGGTGTCCTTTTGGAAGTGGTGCTTTAGTTGGATTAAGTTTACCTGGCTACAAGAAGTGAAAATGTCTCTAAGCAGAGCGGTTAAGAAGCTAATACAAGTATCCAAGCAGAAATAACAGTGTAGGCATTAATTTATCAGTGAGAACAAAAAGAAGCACTGATGTGAAGTATATCAGAGGAAAAATAGATAGAAATTGAAGATCAATTTCTTGGGGGCTAGAGAAGAGGCATGAATCCAGTCTGGGAGGAGAGAATGGTACCTTTTGTACCTTGTAATATTCTCTCTTTGGAATATCTTTTATTCTACTCTGAAAGGTTTCGTAGTTCATGTGAAAGGATTTTTAGTCTGAAAAAGTGTTTAGAGAAGGCAATCCTGTTTGAAGATTTTAAGTGGCCTTTTTAAATAGCTGAGATACCATGTGAGGCTGTCACACCTTGCATGCTGACGGTGCTGTTAGGCCATTCACGCTGACAGGGCACTAGAGAGACAACGTGAGTTGTGCTCTGCTTTTGAGTGTGAGTGCCTAGCTCTAAGAGTTCAGTGATTTTACTACATGACAGCTGTTGAACCACTTATTTTCATTATGAAGGAAATTAAACATCTGCCCTCATAGTTAATCCCAATCCATGACTATCCAGTTGTTGCTGCCACTGGAACTTATTTATCATAGTTTTATAGCATTTCTGTGTTTATTTTGCATTTGTCCTTTCCTAGTGATGAAGTTCCAATTTTTAATATCATAGATCTTTCCTTTCGTACCTTCTTGACTCATTGACAAGAGAAAAGAATTTACAGATTCAAGAAGCAGTCCTTACAAAAACACTGCACGCAGACCAAGAAAATACAAACATTTTCCCCGATTATCTGAAAAATTGATGGTAAGCTAATCAGAAGCAGCAGCTGTGATATAAATCAAGTTTTAACTTGTTATTTCAAAGATAATTTATATACCTTAACAATATCTAGTCTTAGGAAAATAATCTGCATTGAAAGACAGATCCTTACAACTTTATGTCTCCTACTATTAATGACTGACCTGAGATTTGATACTGGTTGATTAGACACTGGTATCAAAGGGCACTACGGAATGCTTTCAGTTTCTGCTTCTAATAGAGAAAAGCTTCAGCCAGTTTGTGGTGTTCACCTATTTGAGAAAGGAGTCACTTTTTAGATATGCTGTTTCTGGATATACTATTTTGTTTTCTTTTCCACAAAATATTAAATCTGCACACTAATACTATGATGAGTGGTTTGAAGTCAGCTCAAATGATCTAAACCATGTGTAAAAGGCATCTGTATTTTATGCTGGTCTTACTTCCCAGTAAGATGCACTCGCAATACAATCTGTGGAAATCCTTGTGAACATTGTCACAGATGAATGACTTTATATACAAATTTCCACTTAATGGTTTTAGTTATAAGGGCTATTTTTGATAATGTTTGAGGAAGACGGTCTCTCTTTGCTTATAATTCATTTGAAGCATATTATCCTACAAATCCTGAAAAATGGTAACTTATATCTTTGAGCTACTAAATCAATCGTTCTAACAGCACTGAAAACAAAACAAAACTTGCCAATGAAAATATCATCAAAAAAATTTTAGTATTTTTCTCTGAGAGAGAATAAAAGATCACCATCATTTTGATTTTTTTTCAAGGCTTTTGATTTTTCTTTCCCCTTTTTTCCCCTCTAAACCAGCAGATTTATAAGCCATGTACTTGAACAGCAAAACCATTTGCCATTTGGTAGAATTGGCTGACATTTCATTTTTTCTGGGCAGATTGCAGATTAGTTTGACATTATTTTCTTGGGTTCTGAGCTACATCATTAACATATTGCTTATGACTGGAAGCAAAGTAGTTTCATTTTGTGGCATAATACCCCACATTTTCTACAAGTAGTAAAAAGTATGATTTCTCTGAAAATAACTAGGTATTGCTCCAGTCTAGTAAAAAAAAAAAAACAGAATTCTATTAATGTAACAAAATGTATCACTAAAATGGTGTGTCAGAGGGGAATGAAAACCTCCATAAAGGCATGATGTGTTTACTGTTGATATCCCTAAATCTTGGCTAGAAATGAGAAACATTCATGAAATATTGCGCTTAAACTGAGATTACATCAGTATGGTAGCAATATCGTGCTTGTCAACTAACGGAATATAACTGCCTGGTTGTACCACATGAAAATGAAAATTCACTTTTTGATCTAAGGCATAATTCTTTTCCTGTCCATGTTGGATAACTTTTTATTTTTAATGTAAGGAAAATAAGAGCCAGGCAACTGAACCACAAGATGGCTTTGTTTGGGAAACCAAGAGAATAACAAACTGCTGATCATTTTTTAATTAAAGTGGTGATCAAATAATTACCAACGCTCTTATTTCAGTTTTCAATGTATTTGCTCACATCCCGTCTTTCCTCCACTGAATTAACTCTAGTATATAAAATAAAAATAAATAGGGCCACATTGTACAATTGTTGGGCTCTCTTCTATTTAAAAAGCAATTATAGTGTTATACTTGTATGTGATATGGATGAGCTGTGTTGGACAATTCACTTGCTATGATTTTCTTTCCTTTTATTCATGATGCTGACATATTTTACAAAGACAGAACATCTCGTTACTGTGAAATGCTGCTTTTGCTGACAGTAAGCACCTAAATGAAGTATTGTGCAAATGTTTTGGTCACACGTACTTTAGAGTTTAAGCAAAACATCAAACCAATTAGCAAGCCATGCTTCAGAGATAAAGTATATAGCCTGCTAGCCGATTTTAATGCATTTTTCCCTCTAGTTACATTCATGGATTTAATTCTTCCTAGTTGTATGGCAGCAGATAGAAAATCATGAGGGACAAACTATAATTTCATGGTCATCTAAGATAATTATCATACTAATTACCTATTATTAATTCCATTTCCCATTTGTTTCATTGACATTTTGAAAGGGTAATGGAGATTGTTTTTCATGAACTTGCTTTTAAACCCCCCATTGTTTTCTGTACTAAAAAGTATTCAGGAATGATGTACATTGCTCCAACATACTCTATTCATGTTGTGCATCAGAGATAGCCTGGTTTTTGCAATACCTTAGATAAAATGCTATAACACCAGAAAAAAAAGTATTCAAATTTCAAGAATGATCTTAGGCATATCTCTTTTTCATTCTAGCATGTCCATCTTCTTCTAATTCACCCTATATGTTAAGTTTTATCGGAAGGAAATCTGTGCATTCAATTTTCTCCAGGTGGGTGGGAGTGGGGATGAGCAGGAATTACCTTTTTATAGGAATTTGCAGGAATTATTTTTTATCTTTTTATTATTAGATTTATTTTGATTTATATTATGCTTTAAGACATAACGTGATTTTACCCTGACTCCAGAATCGCCTTTAATATTTTTAAATAGATATTTATCGACTTATTGGTTTATAATCAGATTATTATTATGCATATCAAAATTTTCCTTCAGCGAAAAGTTGTTCATAAGCATTCATCTAGATTTTTCCAACGTGTAATAATTCTTAGTGAAAAGGCCGAATTTATTCTAGTTTTAATCAATGCCATGTTATTACAATCCAGATGAGCTTAGCATTATCAATTTTTATCTTCATAATCAGAAGTAAGAAGATAAAAATTCTAAATATATGGCTTTTGAAATGAGTGGTATGCTGTTGGTCTGTTGTGGAAGTGAATCAAAATACATTGAGGCATGCTAGCTCCTTTAAGACCCTAGAGTTTTATTTAGTATGTTATTCTGATAGAACTTGAAACAATATCCAAGTAGGCAAGAGGAGTGAGTTAAAGTACTTTTGAAACTGATCCACTTACTCCCATGGAGCACTTTTGGTTCTCCATGTTTGACTCTGTTATTTGTAATTCCTATTAAATATGAACCAGTTTTTTCAATAAGGACTAAAAAGGAATTTATAATATATTTTATTTTCTTTTTGTTGACAAATCAACAGAGATAATTTTATTTTGCTTAGTGAATATTGGTTCCAACCAGAGCGAGTCCATTGCTATTTCCTCAAAAGCCAGCAAATAAAAACTAATCAGCATTTTAATCAGTTGTTTCATGTCACAATATGAGAGTGGCTGTGTTTTTTTGTTTTGTTTTGTTTTTTTAAGCAAATCAGGGAGACAATATTTCAGGGAGTGACAGAGGCAGAAAGCAATGACATTTTAGTGATTTCTTTATCTGTGTTCCAGTATTTGTGGCCAGATGGGCCTCTATGCCACAGACAGAGGGTGATCATCTTGGCAAGGTGGAATGGCTTGAGCGGATTTCAAATTGTCCTATAACCTTAGAAAAACTGTTAATTGTTTCTCTAGTTTGCTATTTAATTAAAGAAGCATGCCTAGGGTCATTAATGGACCTCCACAAATCATTAGTGATACAACTGGAGAGGGAACCAAAGACTCCAAAATTCAAGTGTACTGCTTTACATATGCCACTGCCGTTGAACTAAACATTTCAGCAATGCTGGAGGGAATACTGTACTATGAGCAGTCATCTCTTAGCACATGCCTGTCACACTAAGATTTTCCTAAACCATCTGCATAGTATTGTTTGCTTAAAGAATTCTGAAATATAATGGAGATGAAATATTCAGGTTTAGACCGACTGCAATGAAAACTGCGATAAAGGGAACTAGCTATTACCATAGAAACAAGAAAGTATGCACAACGTCAACAGCATCTGAAACCAACAAGACTCTGGATAACAACACATTATAACCTAGCAGCTATTGCTTACAGAAAAATTTTGGTTTAAGCATACTGGTAGCTTATATTTTCAGGGCTAGTACTAAGTCAAGATACTATGATACTCAATTAGATTATTTAAAATATATTCTCTATTTAGAATATAAAATCAATTAATCTAAGATTAGTAATGGCAACTGGACTTACATAGGTATACAAAAAGATTGGAGTGTAAAAATTACACAGATCTGTTTTTATTGTGGCATCGTGTATGATTTGACAATGCTAGAGAATATGCTATCTCTCCAGCCTAATTTTTCATTTAATTAAAATTACCATTTTAAGCATTAATAATTTTTCAAAGTTTTCATAATTCATAACAGAAAAGTTTATAAGTAGTATATTCTTACTTGACTTTCTTATACATAGTATGTTAAGCACCTTTAAAATTTTTCTTGACAGTCTGGGCTCATACTTAAGACTATCAATTGTAGTATTTTGCTGTGGCCCATAGATGCCCTCAGTAATTTCTGTTTATTAAGCTCTGCTTGTATTTACTCTAAATGACTCCAGTCGACTGGGCATCCTTCCTATCAACTGCAACTTCACTGATGTCAATGGTCCTTCTTCATGTTATTCATTTGTTTACTATTCCCTGTCTATGTGAATAGGTTAGAAATGTCTGTAGAATAAGAACAAACAGGCTCTGAGTAAACATTAGAGACTTTTCTTATGATTAAAATGTGGGTGCCTTGATGAATGTTTTATGAAATTTATTTCTGCTGCCCAAAGATTGCTTTTATCAATGTCTGATTCCAGACAAATTTCATGTGATTGAGAATTCTGGATGGCTAACTTAATGATAAGTGGAGTTATTATATTTTGAAAGTATTAGATACAATACTGCACAAATGAAAAATCTGGCATGTAGGAAAAAAGAGACTTTCAGGGTTCTTCTACAAGTCAATTAAATAATATTGAATCAATCAACAAATAATCATTACTTAGAGGCAGAGATTGAACTGTCTCTTCATACCATTAGTTAGATAATGATTAACACAGACTCTTGAAATAAAACATAAGAATTCTGAAGGGCAATTCACTTCTGTTTTAGAAAGTAAATCTAACCTTTTAGTTTTATTTACTCTTTTGCAAAGCTTGTAACATACCAAGTTGTGGTAGCAACCATACATAGCAGAAACGTAAATATTTGTTGAAATAGGCTCTATAAAGAACATATATCCCTGATGGGCATATATAATAATTACTGTAAATTTAACCCCAAACTCCAGAATATTAATGAAGCTATCATGGAAATAGAAGAAAGGAAATAATCTGATTACTTAAAGGCTTTTATTTAAAATTTTTTAAATGACTAAAGCATGAAATTGAAATTTTGAAGTGACTATAATTTATCATCTCAGATTAATTACCTTAAGTTTTAAAGTTATTTTTTAGGTCTTTGCAATAAAGCATTTGCTTAGGAGGGGTCATATTAAGTGATAAACAATCTCCATTTCTTCATGTAGCTTTCTAGTGCACATCCTTTATTTTCTTTTCTAATATGACGTCTCCCAAATACATTAAAGTTTTGTCTCATACTTTGCATTCTAGAAGGATGAGTCATAAAGAAACGCAATTCTCAATGTCCTAAGTCATGTCTGCACAAGAAAAATAATAATTTTTTAGCTGTAGGTTTTTCTCACATCTTAAAACACTAGAAATTCTATCTTAGAGCTTTGATTTGCCAAAAAGTGGCAGTACCTTGATTTGGAGAATGGAAGTTAATTCTCTTGCCTCAGTTTCCTTGCAGTGAAATGACAGGATTTTAGCTGCAAGATCTCTAAAGTTTCTGCCAACTCTAAGATTCATTGAATCATATTATAGGTTGGAGGACGAGTGTGCATCCATTGATATTTGGCCTTTGGATCTGGTCTACCTGCCGAGAAATGTTTACTTTCTTGGCAGCATGTCATGAAAGGTCAGAGCCTCTTGGCCTTTTTTCACCTGATGTTTTAATATTCATTCCAGCATAGCTATTTTTTTTTGTGGTCGAAGTTGTGATCTGTGAAATATACCTTCTTTTGCAACTCCATTTTCTAGGATTTTTGAGTCTATTCTGACAATTTATATTGGAACATATAAGAAGACTGGTTGATAGTGCAAGTGTCAAATTAAGTTTAGACCTTTGTAGGAAATGGCAAAGAGTATTATGTTCATTGAAAAGTTATGATGAAAATTTATGAGGAGGCAAACTTTAGCTAAATGCCAGGCTTTCCTGACAACTAGAATCATCCAAAAAGGAAAGTAAACGCCTAGTGCAGTGTGAGTTCCCCATCAATGCGTGTATTCAAATAGCAGTCATATAGTTATATGATGGAGATTTTCAAAACCAGTGAATGGGAGACTGGATAACCTTGTCTTAAGGTTCTTTCTAATTTTAAATTTTTATGAGTCCCAAATAAAATATAATTATATTGATCTGGGAATTTTGCTTGAGTAAGGATTCCATGAAGAATTAGACTCAGAACATCTGTCTTTCTCAGCTAATGCATAGAAAAGTAGTCCTGATACTCTACAGTGATATATTAGAGCCATTAATAAGCCAGGATTTGAATAGCAATCTGACTAGCGTAAGCAAGAAAAAGAGAAAAAGAGATTCTGTGGGAGGATATCCATAGTTTGCAGAATTAAATGAACAACTGAAATCAAGCCTTGGGCAAAGATGAGAACCAAGGCAGCCCTGAATCTCAACAGCAGAATTTGTGGACTATGAGTTGATGATTTAATTTTAAAACCCTTCTATTCCAGTGTGTCTGTGTTCAGTATTCAAATGTCCAAGGAAAACTGATGGACCTGGGGCCGCCCGGTGGCGCAGCAGTTTAGTCCGCGCTTGGCAGCCCGGGGTTCGCGAGTTCGGATCCCGGGAGCCCGCCGACGCACTGCCTGTCAGCCACACTGTGACGGCGTCCCATATAAAGTGGAGGAAGATGGGCACGATGTTAGCTCAGGGCCAGTCTTCCTCAGCAAAAAGGGGAGGATTGGCAACAGATGTTAGCTCAGGGCTTGTCTTCCCCACAAAAAAAAAAAAAAAAAACTGATGGACCTAAGTTAAATAATAATACTCCTGTGGTCAAAGCAGGAAGTGGGAAGGGAAGTTGGTAGGAGAGGAGCCCCTGGCTACCATGACTGCAAGCCCCACCAGAATTAAGGTCTAGCAAGAATATTGGTTGCAAGCAGTAGTTTGAAGAAGGGATAGGTTAGGAGTTGCTCAAAGAAAAGGATAAGATCTTACGAAAAGAATGAGATGGAGATGATGAGGGGTACCAGAAAGATAAAACAATTTTAATTTTATATTCTATTTCTGTCTCCCTAGTGTCCTCTAAGCTCCTTGAAGTCAAGGATTATGTCTTGTTCACTGTTGAATCCCCAGCCTCTATTACAGTCATCGGCACACAGGATTTTGTGTAGTAAATATTTATTGAACAAACAAATGAATAAATCACTAATGAATTTCAGTGATATAATTTAGAATTTTACTGGCCCACCTTCACTAGATATAAAGAATACAATTTAGCAAACTATTGACCCAGTGACCCTCAGAGGCTATTAAAATGTATGCTGCCACTGGATAGTGAAGGAGGTGCAAGCTTCATTTTTTTCTTATTCCCTTTTTCTTTTCATTTCCTTTTGTTTCTCATCCTTTCCTCCCTCCCTCCCTTTCTTTCTTCTCCCCACTTCCTATCTTGCTTTCTTCTATTATGCATTAATTATATAGTTGCAGATCATAAGGACAATGTAAACTCTTTCCCTTTATTAACAAAATATGATTACACACAATGCTATTTGAATGATAGCTATTCTGTTTGTATTCTCATAATAGTTGAACACAGCAGATGGACTGTAAGACTCTTTGCCAAAACGTCTTGGATTCTAAGGTGTTTTTACTGTTTCCTATGTTTCTAAGGAAACTGTAATAATCAAGTCTCTCATCTGATTCTTTTTAAGCTCTGATGAAATCCAGTACAGAAGTAGACCTAATCATAGCTTATAATGAGCTTAGAGAGATTTTTCTTATAAATTTTAAAGGGGAAAAAAACAGAATCAGAAGAGAATTTCAGATACTGTTAATGAGGCTGAAATTATTGTTGAACTCAGAAAATATCTTAAAATAAATTGCATATATATCATGTTCATTGTACCTATGTTTGAATAAATATCACCAGCAACTCAGGGTTCTTTGCATTTTACAGGCACATAATCTATATAATGCTTCCATATCAGTAACAAAGATACCTAAAGAGTGGTCACTATAGCAAGAAGATTGTATCTGATGCACAGAATCTAGAAGAAACAGTAGCATCTTCCTTTAAAACACAGTTCTTTCTGTCAGCAAATGTACATAAGAGATAATGGCTTGTATGATTTCAAGTTTTATGTATAAGTTCAAAGCATTTACGAGTCAGCAATTTTTAGACCCTACTTACAAATAGCTGTTTGGGAAGAACATGAGACATTTGGAGCTTTTTTTTATAGTAATATTATTAGATTATAACTGGAAGAGTATAAATGACCTCACAGCTCAAGCAGAAAATTCACTAAACTATGAAACATTAATGTCTCCACATAAAGTGAAAATTCAGTGATATCACGAATGTTACATTAATAACTATGCCCCTATTTAACTTTAAGAATGTCATCAATGACTGATTTACAGGCTGTCCTGTGTTTAGATTACTATTGATTTATTCGAAACTCATTGTTACCAGGGAGGGTAAGAAAACACAAATAATCACTGGAATGATACTTCCATAACTACCAATGTGTTAAGCCATAGAAGGAAAAAAAAAAAAGGATTTGTATTTTAAGGAAAATTGAATTCTCTTCTGTCTACACTTTTGGAATATACTCTTAGGAATAGGTAAACTCAAAGCCAATTAGAAAACAAACGAAAAAGGACAAATCCTCAAAATGATAGATTTTCTGCTCACCTGGAATAGATCAATTTTGTAAGCACATGGAAGAACATCTAATGTGGGCAAAAATCAATGTGACTCCTTGAGAAACACTTCTAGTTGGATTATCTAATTTCCTTCTGTGCCAGAGTGACAAACTTAGTAGATCCATCTGCAGTCAAAGTCTCAATATAACTTGACTTAGTAAGGCTTTTCTTCTATTCTGAACCTTATCCCAGTTAACAGCCTGGGAAATGTAAACTTTCCTACCAACAAGCAAAAGGTTGGCAATTGTTTTGGCCAGTGGGGACATTTCAAATAAACCCTACTAGAATGATCACCCAATATGTTTATACATGATCTCAACAACACTGTCACAAAAAACAATAAAGAATACCTAACATTTATTCAGCCTTTATTATGTGCTAGGCGTTATTCTATGGTATTTATGTGTATTAACCCATTTGTTCTATTCCAGAAGCATCCTGAGCCTGTGTTTGAACTCCAGCTCCACCACTTAGCAGTGTGGCCTTGGGCAAGTTATGCAACCTCCCTGTGCCTGGGTTTCTTCCTGTGTAATTGATGATAACAATCTTTAGCCCTTAGAGTTGTTATGAGGATTAAATGAGTTATTGTTTATAAAATGCTTAAAGAGTAGCTGGCTGTCAGCCAATGCTACATTTTGTTGAATAAAAATGTAATCCAAACAATAAATTGTCAATTACAGAATAACACTTAGTAAGGAGTTGACCAAAATTTACTTTTAGTGATGAGTTTCCAACAATGCCCAGTGATAGAAAATGATTGAGTAAGCAGAGTATAATATCGCAAAAGAAGTGCTGTGGTCTCTGTGGGGCACTGGTTGAGCATATGTCAAGAACACGGGGCTGTAATTACTGAAAATAAACAGACACTAGGTTGTGTTGGTGGAATAGTGTCAAAACAGCATTGACACTGGGTTTAGTGCTTTCACTTCTTTTCAATATATTGTAACCAATTTAGTTTTCTCTCCTTTTTATCCTCTCTTCCTCCCTTTCTTCTTCCTTTCTTCCTTTTTCTTTTCTTTTTAAAAATAATTTGAAGAAAAAGGATACTACCCAGGGAAAAACAATAGCAATGCTTTTATTATTGAAAAACATACTGGAGAAAATTAATAGAGTTTGGAATGGTAGATTATCTGTAGAGGATATTTTGTATTCTAAACAGAATTTTAAGGCATTCTTGTCACATGTCATTATTTTTATTTTTTATTTTTGCTGAGGATGATTCACCACTGATCTTCCTTTTTCTGTATGTGAGCTTCTGCCACAGCATGGCCACTGACAGATGAGTGGTGTAGGTCTGTGCCTGGGAACCTAACCTGGGCTGCTTGCCAAACCTAACCACTAGGCCACCGGGGCTGGCCCTACGTGTCATTATTTAAGACAAAGAAGGATGGGCTCTGCTTTTTGATTCCCTGAACTTCCATGACAGTTATGTTCTCCTGTTGAACTGGGTCTTCAGTGCACCCTTGAGAATGAAAATGGGGCTTAGGTCCTGCCTTGGAAGTAGGGTGTGTGTAACTTAATGTGTTGCACCTAAGACCTGTACCATTGTTGTGGATCTTGTAAATCACCACTATTGTGCTTCTATTGTCTCTCTTCTCAGTTATTACTTTATTTTGGATTCCATACCTGTGATGTATCTTTCTCTTCTTATGTTATATGGACTCTTTTTCAAATCAGCTAACCTTTGAATGCCTCCTCTATGCCATACTCTGGGCTCTTACACATTTCAAATAATTTAATCCTCAAAATAGCTGTTTGATATAGTTGTCATCCTGCTCATTATTCAGTTGGGGAAACTGAGATTGAGAAAAGTTAACTTGTTCAAGGCCATCCAACCAGGTAGTGGTGGAGCTGGACTTCAAAACCTGGTCTTCTCACTGCACAATCTGCAAATTTCTTCCAGACCGTCTGTTGAGTTATGCTCAAGGGATAAATATGGAAAAGTGCCTCCAAATATAGAGGATTTGTCTGCTCTTTTGTAGATTTATAAAGGTGACCCTAGGGTGGATCCCATGTATGTTTTCTATTTCTTCAAGTAATATGTTCAAAGCTAAACAAACATTTATTTCTTCATCTTTGCCACTCTTTTCCCTGAAGTTTCTTCTCTCTTGAACCTTTTAAAACACCCTTTCAAATTGGTCTTTAATTTTAGATTATATTCATAATTCCTTAATATTTCTCTGGGAGTATTTATTTATGTCACTGGGGAGATGCTAACAGAGGGCTGAACTTTTCTTCTGACTGCTTAAGCAGATGAGTGCTTCTCTGATCTCCTATAGAATATGCTCCAATGCACCGCTTCACTAATGTTCTCTCTACAAAGCAAAGCCAGCCAGTGCTTCTTACTCTTTGTCTTCCAAGAGCCCCTAAAGGTCTAGTAGGTCTTGTACATGTTTTCAGTTAGAGTAACCTAAAGTGTCTTATTTTAAGAGCAAATTTCTTGGGAGTCTACTGTTTTCTCTTTTAAATTTTATGCACCTTTTGCATTTTATTCTGTAATTCAGAGGTTTTTGTGGAAATATAAAAATAATATATTCCTCAAATCTTCAAAGAAATGTGTCTAACCAGATTGGTGTATCATGTTTATCCTGTGGATTTATGTATCCCAGCACAGGCTGAATGCTCTGGGGCATAGAAGTACCCCATTCAGAAACACAGCCCTCAAGAAGAACTGTTTTATCTCAGAACATGCAAAACCACTTTCGGAAGCTTTTCTGAGAATACATGACACTGTGTAATTATAATATGTGTGAGTGTGCATATTTGTGTTTCATGGACACTTGGCTTAATTTTGGAGGATAAAAAAATAGATTATGAATTTGTTAAATAAGTATAGTGCCAATATGTATAATATTCTTTCAGAAAAGCAACGTTTTACTTGGCTAAGATTTTAATTTTGAGTTAATTTGAGAATCTAGAACCATAATTATATCACTCAATTCTTAAGCAACAAACCTTGAAGTCTTTCTCACAAAGACTTCCTCAAGATTTATTTAGGTTTTATAATTACCTCTCCTTCTTGTAATTAGCCTTATTATATATCTGAATTTTTTGACTCTTTTACCTCTTCTTTCCTATTTCCATGAGACCAGAATTCTTGGTTTTCTGTGCTGCCCTTTAGTTCTCAATATTTTTGTTCTGAACAGATCCGTCCAGCTCTCTCATTACCCTGCATCTAATGCCCCAGCCGGCTGAATTGAGTAAAATCTCTACCCTACTTATTTAAATGTATTGCATGCACTTTTCATGGTTATTCACTTTTGAATTGAGGCTTTCAGAGGGCATGGATTATTTCCATTCACTTACGCTGCTATAGACAAGAGTGATATTGAGCTGTTATGACAAATAGTAAATATGAGAAAAATATTTTTGGAACTAAGCATCTTTATTGTTAAAATGAGAATATAAAATACTGTAATTCCCTCAAAAATAACTTCAGAAAAATAGTGATAAGTATTTCTGTCTTGGAACAGAATCTGCTTACTTTAAACACTGCATAATAATCACCTCTAGTGATTAACCTGATACTGTTGGAAATGTTGAAATTTTATGTTGATATTTTGTTTAAGAATTTTACATATCTCCATCCATAATTTGTCTTACCTTTTTTATTAAGTGTTAAGGCTCTTGAAAGATCTTCTAATTAATATACCAAGGGACATTGTAGTAGAGCATTTAAGGGCAAAGATTGGAGACAAACTGAATATGTTAAATCCTGATTTCACCACTTAGCTATGAGACCTTGAGTGACTGATTTGATCTTTCTGTGCCAGTGTTTCAGAGGATAATAATAGTTCTTACCACACAGGATTGTTGTGTGGATTAAATTAGTGATGCATGTTAAAGAATATAGAACAGTGCCTGACACATTGCAAGTGCTGCAAGCATATTAATTAATACTGTTCTGCGATATTATTGTATTATCTCCTGAATTAAATTGTCAATAATTCCATAGTTCTTGTGTCTCTTTTGTACCCTGTGGCTTTTCTATTTTCCTCTAATTCTCATCTATTTTTGCTTCTCTAGCTCATGTCTCATTATTATGAAATAAATGCCTGCCATCTATATTATCATATTTCCCATTTTCTCTTTCACAAGATGTGAAAGCAGAGGATGAACTGAATATTCTAATTATTATCTCCGAATTGCATTTATTAGTCTTTCGTGTGGTGTTAGGTGCATTGCCTATTGGCAATTTCTTTCATTGTCATCATCATCATCATCCTCATCATCATCACTTCATGATCATGATTTCATCATATCTAACATTTATTGCGTGCTTGGGACCTGCAGGAACTAGTCTAAGCACTTTACACTTATTGAATCATTTAATCTTCACAAAAACCACATGAAGTAGGGAATACGATTATCCTCAGTTACAGACGTGAAAATGTTGTAGAAGTGTAATTATTCCTTTTGCTTCTTTCTTACCTTTGCATTGCCACAGAGAACCATTATGGCTGAAACAACCCCTTGTAGATGATCCACTGTCCCTTCCCTACTTTGAACTCTCAGGGGATGATAAATGACCATTAAGTGGGTGATGCTATGTTCATCATTTCCCTTATGACAATTTTGAGGATTAATTTAGGGGATATTAAATGTCAAATACTTTAACACATGGATCAGTCTGATTGGTTTGGCTGTTATTAAATTAGAGGGAAACGCATATACAGCATAAACTGTGACATAGAATGAGAAAGAGTTGCTGTGTGGGGTTTCACGTCATGCTTCCTGGAATGATCAAATGGAGGAGGCCTAGCAATGATGAACTGAAAAAAAGATAGCCTCTACTATTGCTCTGTGGTAGATGGGGCCAGCCTGGTGGGGTGGGAGGAGAAGGTTTGGCACTTGACAGAGACAGATGCTTGAATGGATTTTGCCGGTGGTTTTATGCTAGTTCATGGTGGGCTCATTGGCAGATCTTTCCCTTGGCTCTTTTAGTTCAATCCAGGCTCGAGGTGACACTGTATCTCTGCTGGCAATATGCATACCATGACCTTGCCAATATCTCACCAGTTCATATTAGAATATATTTTTGTTTACATTTTATCTGATTTCAATGCAGCAAGTTTTTTTCTTTAAATTTTTAGAAAGCCACTTTATGGATGAAATTTCCTTGATTGCTGTTATGAAACTGCCATTAAAATGTTAGAGAAAAAATAGGTTATTAGTACCTGCTCTTGTTGACTTAGTTTAAAATCTCCTGTGCAATATTTTAGACTGAAATAATGAAAGCTAACATTTGCTGAGTGGTCACTGAGTATCAGTGTTCCAGATGCTTTACCTAGATTGTAGCTTTTAATTCTCGCAACAATCCAATGAAGTAGGAACCATAATTATCCCCATTTACCCATGAAGGAAGCAAAATACGGAGCAGTTAAATAACTTACCTGAGGCCGCTCAGAAGGTAGCTGAGTAAAATTTGCATCCAGGCCTCTGTCTCCAGAATCCATGCTCTTAATCATGACTCCTTTTGTACAGTCATCTCCGGGCAGGGTGTTTTATTGCACAGACTATTTTCTTTAGCTGTCAAGCACAAAACAAGCCAAAGACTCTTTTTCAGAGACATACAAAATTATAACTTGAAGTTGTTTTTCTGTGTTCTTTGCTTTTTACCAGCTTGAGAACAGGAGACCTAAGTTTTTATTTTAATTAGTAACATTGAAATACATTAAATAGAATCTGTGGCAGCAGCTGTGTATTCTCACTTTGACTTGAAAACTACATTCATTGATATCTTTTTAGTCTTTGGGAAGAAATCTATTGTCCATTATAGCTGCTATTGCTCTGAACCCTTTTGATAATCGTCCATGAGCGAGTCCGTTCTCTCTTCTTTGGGAAAATAACAATGGCATACTGTACTTCACAGGTGCAAAAATGAAATGATTTGCTCCATCATTTAGTCTGCTTAATTTACAGCTTTTTATGTTTAATTATGTCTATTGTTCACAGATTGGATATTGAGGATCCAACAAAGATGATATTTTGAATCAGCTTTGTAATGTCATTGAGTAGGTCTTACACTGCAGCATACTTAAATCTTTTCTCCAATTGCGACAGTTTGGATATCTCCAGGGGTTCCGAGCTGTCTTCAATTATGCCAGCTGTCTGAATGTGGAATGTAAAACTACTATTACAGTGGGGAATTAAATATTATTTGGCCCAATTTTACCTTTCTTGTCAAAAGTGAATAGCATGTGCCCGCATATGTAGTGAAAGTAGACAGATGCAGCGTGTGCAAATGTGCTGTGGGTACAGTTTCCCTTTCAAAGCATTTACGATTTGGAGAGAACACCCATCTGCCACTAATAAGTTGAGTAACCTTGGTTACATTTCTTTACCTCTCTGGGTTTCTCTTTTCTTACCTATAAAATGAAGTTGTTATTCTAACTCTTTTGAAAGCCATTTGGGATAGAATCATGAATGTTTCATGGTCTTGGGAATTTTTTTATTCTCCCTTCTCTGCTACTTCTGCTCCAATGACCTAAGAAAGCCTCAGGTCAGCACATACCTAAGGCTCACCTCAGGACTCTACAGTTTCTCCGAGAATGGACAGTGATAGCCACGTCACTGTGACCTTAAACTTCCCCCACCCTGTTACCCTTAGAGATGAGTGTTTCCTGAAAGCTTGTTCAGAAAACGTTCAGAATGAAATTTGTGAGAATATAGGACTTGTCTTTTTGAGACTGATGCACAGCAAACTTCCCCTGATTGTTCAAGGTGTGGTTCTCATTTGAAAGTTTCACATAGTGGCTTAGGTGGTATTCCTGGCTGTGGAGAATCAGGGATGGTGGTCACTTTTTTGAGCTCCGAAAGACTCTTCTAGTTCATATTTGAATGCCATCATAGGTTATGCATAATTTGTTATATTATTCCCTTTTACCACTCTCCACAAGCATGGGAGACCTGGGGATTAGGATCAAGGGGAACAAAATTTTAGGGGAGTAAGAAGACACTGTGGGACATTTTTGACCTAGAAGCCTAAATCTTTTTTTAGTTAGCCATTGGACATGGTTATATCTGAATCTGGCTGAAGCCCAATTATATTCATTTATTCATTCATTTAATAAACAAGAATTCATTGTGCACCCAGGATGTGTCATGCATTTTTCTAGGCCCTGGGAACACAGAAGTGAACAAGACAGATGAAACCTTTGACTTTTTAAGACTTATACCAAGAAGAATTCAGCACTGAGATGTGAACTGACTTTCACCCGAGCATCATCTTTATGCCTACTTACATAATTCTCCCTTTCACTTTGCTTTTTTGGTTGGTGGAATTTTATCTTGTCACAAAAGTCAGATAGTACTAGGAAACAGCGGAGTCTATTAGTGTAATAGACAAAATGTGATCTTATGGTGGCCTCTCACTTTCTGATACTGTGGTAAGTATTATGAGTTGGGAAGATTGATGTAAAACTTCAGCATTGAGCACAGTGCTGATCTAAGGTAATAAGTTAATCATAAATGAATAACATTGGGTGAATTTTAATTTGGTCTGTCATGAGGTTCGGTCCTGATGGGAAGTGACTGGGGAGAGGGAGGAGTGTGTGGTTTTCTCTCAGTGCCATGGCTGGAGGATAGGAGAGAAGGTCTATCTACTCATATTTTAGAAAAGGGAACACCTTGGAAGTGGGAGTAAATTCATAGGTGCACTACACAAATCATACATTCCTGTGATTTGGCAGCTGAGGAAATTTGAGCTGAAAGATTTCAAATGCATTATCAGAATTATACAGAAAGTTACTGAGAAGTTTTCGGTAGTGAAGTGTTGGGGCGGTTGGATTTATCATCCTCTACTTTCTAGTTCTAAGAGGGAAATCCCGAATTTTCCCCCAGAGGATCTCTATTCCTTACTTTTTTTCTCTGGAAATATATTATAGGTTTGATGCACATAGTCTCCCATTTATGCTTTGACTGGATTTTTTGGACTAAAACATGGATCCCCTCCCATCCCTGCATTATCTCCTGGTTTTCTAGAGGCCAGACAATGAGGGGGTTAGAGAAGATAATCATTAGAAGTTCTTGAAGTTCTTCCCATCCAAAATTAGGCCCTGCTCCTTTTTTGCATTATGTCTGGGTGGGAAATCTCTGTGTGTGTCTTTAGCTTTGTTGGCCTCTGAGACACTTCATTGCACACCATGTGGCACTAATCATGATGCTCTGCTCAGCACAGATGTGTCTAACCTGCTGTCCATACACCTGAGAATTGAAAAGGTGATGTGCTCAGCATTCTATTATAAACTTATTTCTCTGGGCACTTCAAAAGTCACTAATGAGAAAGCCTCTCCTCCCACCTGAGGCTTCCTTTTACTCTTTCCTTGGTGTTCAGAGATGATCAATAAGAAATACTCTCAACGATCTGTCTAAAGTTGAAACTATTGGACTGTGATAAGTTTGGGGAGTCCTGCACAACAGCACACTCTTTAACTTCCACTTGTAATCATACTGGAAATGTACATGGTCAAATTACTTATCCCTCAATGATATCCCAGTGAATATTTTATCCTGGTTCATTCACTGATTGAGGCCAGTTCTCTGTCAGTCACTGAGTGGAAATTTAAAATATCTTCAAGGAGCTCATATTTTTGGAAAGGAGATAGAAAAAGAAAACAATTGACGTACAATATCATAAACACTATAATAGAGTTATACATAGCGTACCATAGGTGTTATATAGATGTTTATAATTGTCCTTTGTCATTAGGAAGTGGATAACTGTTTCTACGTTCCTCAGTTAAAAGGCTAGAATTTATCAAATTCATCATAGAAAGACAATTCAATATGTGTTAATTTAAGGGATATTTTTCAGTTACTGGAATTGTCATTATTTAGAATGTTATTTTCTAGAAATATCTGATTAATGAAGAATTATTTTGTTTGTACTCTGCTATAATCTCAGCATTTACCACAGTTCCCTGACTCAGAGTACAAGGTAAATAAATATATAATGAATGAATGAATTATCCTTTATATGAAAACTACCACCATTGGAATTTGATTATAGAATCATAGCAGAAATGACCCCAGGCAGTTTAAACTCAAGGGCTTAGTCTGTGCGGAAAACTAATAAGGTCAAGGTCAAAGTTTCCTTCCTTGTATGAGCAAGTTAAATCTGTGTCATAAAAGGCATCAGGGTGAAGATATTTGGGAATTTAGCTAAAACAATCAGGTTGTGCAGGCCCTAGATCAAATTTTAGAGAACTGGAAGGAGCCACAAGATTCTAAAAGTCAAAATAATAAGAACACAGACTAAAACAGGAAAGAACCATAATATGCCTTAAACCTTGTCAGGAGATGTCTTGAATCTCTGTGCTCCATCTGTGCTTGCCTGCCCATACCACCTTCCAAAGAAAATGCCTGCTGCCAGTCACAGCTGCCTCAATAGACTGGTATCATTTGGGCCACCTTCCTGTCCATATATGGTTATATCTAGAAGGGCTCCTGTCCCATGGACAACTAAGCCATTCTTCTATGCCTGACCTGGCATCAGAATTTGAGGTGTGTATCTATGTAAGCAGAGGCTAAAACAGTTAGCAGGAGGAACTGAATCGGGACAGTCATGGCTGAAGGAGAGCCCAAATCACCCCCGAGAGACACAGAGGGACAGGGTTGCCAGATCTCCTGAAGGCTTTTTATTCCTGTGCCTGTGTCCTCAGAATTGCACCCTCATACACACACACACACACAGACACACACACAGATTTGTGAATACACAAGATTTTTTGTTGTTGGAGATAACTAAAGTGGATTTTTGTCCTTTCAACCCATTCAAAAAGCCAATTCAAATAGTCACAAAAGCTAATTTGTTGCTGTTGGGATATTAGGTGGAATTAATTGTGTGGGTCAGAGGATTTCCACCACTACATTTGGAAGAAAACAATTCAAATCTCTTCTCTGAACTTCCCTCATATCTACCCCTGTCTGGGTTAGGTGGCCTCCCAGAGCTATCCGTCAAACTCTCTATATATCACTATCATGGCAATCAATATAGCTTTGAATTCTCTCCCACCATAGTGCCACAAAAATGCATGGCACTGAATATGTTCTTGATGCAGGTTTGCTGAAAAAAATCTGTACCTGTATATAGAAAGGATGCTCTTTGTTATTAAACATACTGATTTAAATATTGAATCTTTTCCCAAATCAACCATATTTATATGTAACCACTCAAAAGTAAATGCATAGCATGTGATAGGGCCATGGTATAACTGGGTGATCTTTTACCTGGGTAGAAAAGACAATAAAGTAATACAACAGTGAGTTGCAATTAAATTTAATTCCCACATCGTTCCTGACCATTTTTTTTGTACTGATAGTTGAAACATTATTGAGAAAAATTTCAATAATGAATACTGAATGTGTGTGATTCAAACTCCTACCATTCATCAATTGTTTTGGGTTTTCCTTCCACACTAGGGCTTGATATTTGGGATTTACTGTTTCTGTTGGGTAACCCCTTTGACTTTTATGCTAGCAAATCAAGGCAAAAGTCCTATTAGTCTTCAAAGTAAATGAGCTTTTCACACAGTGATTGGACTGTGCAGAGGTGTGCTGTGTTGTTAACTAGAGCTAGCTTCCAGCCAACACTCTGTTGTAATTACAGGGTCCCAGGGAAGGTTAGTGGAGCATATCTCCCTTTGGTAAGCAGCATGCATGTGATGGCTCTCTCGATTTTCAGAAAACATCTGGCTCAGTAGTTCTTGGCTCTTCTTTTCAATGTCAAGTTTGACATATTTGCATTATGAGATGTGTAGATATTTTAGCGTAACTTCCATATCCAGAGGGATTTGGACTTCAAGGTTAGTCAAGAGAGAGGCACATCCAGAATTGAACATTTTTTATCCAAATTTTATGTAATTATCTTTCTATTGAGTGCATACTTTCCCTTACAAAGAGCATTTATAAAATATATTTACTTAATCCAGAATTATAATATTTAGTAAAACCATTTTTTGGGGGGGCAGTGAGGAAGATCGGCCCTGGGCTAACATTTGTTGCCAATCTTCCTCTTTTTGTTTGAGGAAGGTTGTCTCTGACCTAATGTCTCTGTCAGTCTTCCTCTATTTTGTATGTGGGACGCTGCCACAGCATGGCTTGATTAGTGGTGTGTAGGTCTGTGCCCGGGATCCGAACCCGTGAACCCCTGAAGGGGAGTGCGTGAACTTGACCACTACACCACTGGGCTGGCCCCTTCAGTAAACCTTTAAATGTGAATTGTTTCAGTAAATGTTACTTTTTCATTACATTTTCATGAGTGTGGAAACAAAGATTATTAAATACTTGGTTATTTGAATTAAGTTTTCATCCGACCATTTCTGTTGAGGTAAATGCAAATATAAACATTGGTAATGAGTGGAGAATTTTGAAAAACATGTCTTTCAAATGGGGTTTAAATATCTGACTATCCACTGGAATACTATCTATTAATATGAGAAAGAAAACCAAAACAAATCAATTAGTAATGAAGGAGAAGGAGGACAATAGGAATGATGTTATAAATAGAGTATTAAACACTAAAGGTTTCAGTAACTGATTACAATATTTAATGTTAGCATTTCATCAGAAGGTGTTTGAACAAGTACATTTTTATTTTTAATGACATGTATATTGCAGATGTATCTCCAAATTGCAAATGTCTATATATCTCCATCAATGCTAATCATAAGGATATGACACTTTTGAAAGTTATCCAAGGGTATTTTTCTATAAAACATTTTAGTAATAATTTAACCTCCTTGTTTAGCTTTCCTACTTTCATTAGCAGATTTAGCTAATGTAATAGATTTTTTTTTTTTTAAAGTTGATTTGTCAAGAAATGCTACTATCACTCTTTGTGTTATATTGGTGATATTTTAAAAATTGTTTCACAAAATTAACTCTTCCTCCATATGTATGTGGTTTTTTATAAATTTTCAATTATAGAAGAAATGCGTCAGAAGGAGAATGATTGAACTATAGGAAGCCATTACTTGTAACAATAGCTGCCATTTATTGGGAGCTTACTTTGTGCCAGGATCCTTAGTAAATGGTTTATACACTGCAGGTTGTTTTATCTTCAAAACAAACCTGTGAGGTTGGTGCTATTATTCCCCTTGCACAAAAGAGGTAACAGGTGTGGACACTTTCAGCATCTTGCCAAGATCACATAGCTAGTAAATGGTGGATTGAGTATTGAAACAGGTCTGTTTCATGCCAATGCTCAGGCTCTTAAACACTGTACCATATTTTAGGAAGCTGCTGCATGGTGATAGTTTGAGGACGATAAATGATATGATGAATTTGTGGTACCTTCCAGTGGACTAGAGTAAGAAAAATTTAAGTATCATTAGAGTTTAAAAAAACATTTCTGTAGGGGCTGGCCCGGTGGTATAGTGGTTAAGTTCACGCACTCCGCTTAGGTGGCCTGGGGTTCCTGGGTTCAGATCCCCAGGCGTGGACCTAGGCACCACTTACCAAGCCATGCTGTGGCAGGCGTTCCACATAAAACAGAAGGTGGTCACGGATTTGGCCCAGGGCCAATCTTCCTCAGCAAAAAGAGGAGGATTGGCAACGGATGTTATCTCAGGGCTAGTCGTCCTCATCAAGAAAAAAAAAAATTTCTAAATTACTTTTGACTTCATATAGGCATTTATGTTTTTAAAGTGTTTTATTCTCTGTATATTTAAGCCACATTTTTCTAGAGAAGGTAGTTTTAAACAGGTAGCTTGAAAAATTGGTTTGGAGTTAATATAGCCTAATGCAGTAAATTTATGTATATAATATAACACACAATGTTAATTATTTTTTCTAGATGCCTACTGACCTGAAATTTCTTGACTTATATTTTTAGACCGCTCAAGTGCCATAAAAATAAAAGGTGATGCTTCTGACTCTAAGGGAGAGTAAGATCCTGAATTATTGTCTATTTCAAAGTCAAAGTTAGGATGCACCTAGTGTTGGTGCTAAGGGCAATTAAAAACATATATATCTCTGTGATAATTATCAAACCAGCTCATGAGTTATATAACTCCCTAATAACGGAGGTGTTTTGTTAACCAAACTCCTATTTATTATGTGTAACAGAAATATTAAGGTTTATTAATTTGCTACTTAATTATCAGATTTTTAAATATTTAGCTTCAGTTCAATAAAGTTTTTGTTTGTTTGTTTGTTTCTAAATTACACAGTCATGCCACCTTCTTTACTTCTCCATCCATGTTTTCATATTCCCATTGCTAACTCTTGTACTCATGGAAGGTGGCAGAATAATCCCCACCTATTCACAGAAGCCACGCCATAACAAAAGAAATTTCTTAATTTTTCTCATCTACAACAGAAAATGTCTACTGTGACACTTTCTTTCTTTTTACCTTCTAATCTTGGAGGAGGAATGGTTCCTATTCGCTTTCAGCTACCTGTGCATTTGGTATCTCTCCCTCTTCATCTCTCTCTACACCACACAATTACTCCTATTATTTGGTTTCTTAAATATCTGCTTTCAGCTCATAAACTTACTCAAGATTTCCTTATCCTTAATTCCTTCCCTCGACACTGCTTCCCCCTCAAATTACTCTCTCTTCTCTCAACTGCCCTTTAGTAGCAAATTGTAGATAAAGTGATCTGCAGTTTTTCTATCTAATTAACACCCACTCCTTCCTTAATCCTTTATTATCTGGCTTCTGCCCACAGCACTGCAGTGAAGTCATTCTTACAAAGGTCATTATTTTCCTCTAAATAGCCAAATCCAACTTCCCATTCTCTGTGCTCATTCTACTAAGCCACATTCAGAAAGTGTTTTGTAGATGCCCATTATGTGCAAGGCCTTGGCTTTAGAAGGTGGATAAGGCTCATGTATGCCCACCTGGAGTTCCGATTTAAGTGGGGGAGACAGATGCAAAAACAATTACCCTACAGGGAGATGAGTGCCCTAATGCAAGTGCTTGCCAAGTAAGACATTGCAGGGTAAAGACATTGTGGGGAAATTTCACAGAGGAAGTGATATTTCAGGGCCAGAGTGTACAGATATGAAAGTTTTTTTCATTGCATCTGTTCCTTCCCTTGATTTCCTTGGTTGACTCTCATTTTTTCAGACTACTCCTCAAAAATAGCTTTTCCATGATATGGCATCATTCTACACCCTGTCCCAGGTGATGTTATCTACCTCATGTATTCAACCATTATATTAGCCACATGAAGCTTACTACCATCCATCAATCTCTGTCCTGACCGCTCTTCTGAACTACAGATGTGAATTTTAATCTTTTGCTGTATATCAATTCACCTCATATCAAATATGGCCAAAATCAAAGTATAACCTTAAAACTCTTGGCTCCTTCTGTATTCTCTACCTCACTCAATGATCACCACCTTCCTTGTGGTTACCAAGGAAAAATATTGTATTAGATTTACCTTCTGCCCTCTGGACAAACCTCCAAGACCCAGTCAGTCATTCTACTGAAATATATTGCCGGGTCTAACCCGTTATTTTAATACTCACCTGTTCATACCATCATTATTTTTACCTAAACCATTACCTAAGTATTTTAATGGTTATTTCACTGCCTGGAGCCTCTTCTTCAATTTGTCATTTATACCAGAGTTAACAATATAAAACTATTTAAATCAATTAACTTATTTTCTTTCTAAAAATTTCCATATCACTCATTTATGTACAAAATAAAACCCACCTTTGACATAGTCCATTCTACAGGCTCTTTGTAATCTTGCTACTAACCTATCTTTCTGGTCCTGAAGTCCCCTGCCTAACCACCCCTAGTGTATATTCCATCAATTCACTGACTATGTTCTTTCGTTCCCCTGAGGATTCACTCAATAGTTAATATTTCCACCCCTGGCCTCACTTCCTCTTCATAAAATGAACTCCCATTTATCTTTAAGGCCCAGCATTATTAGGACCTCTTCTATGGACCTTCCTGCATAGCTCCAATGGAAACCAACTGATCTTTGCTGTTTCCTTAGCATAGTTGGGACCTCTAATAATGCACATATATTCTACCTTGCTTCAAAGTAGTTAATTTATCTATTTCTTTAATTAGATTTTCTAAAGTAGATACTTTACATATTTTTGTATCTATTTTGGTTATTAGAATAGTACTTTGTAGCTGTACTACTTGAGCAATATAATGTGAGTTCAAATGCAACCTTCTGTTCAAGTTTTAGTGTTCTTTGTGTTGACCATATGTACCTCAATTATTTGGAGATTAAGACTGTATGTGATGTGTTTATTTGATAGTAAGTATCTCAAGGACAGGGACTTAGCTATATTTACAATCAACTACTCCCAAGAATGTTGGGCACATAATACTGTTTAAATATTTATTGTTTAATACTTTCTCCTTAACTGCCTTATAATTTTAATAACAATGAGGGAGAGACAGCTTCTTTGTAAGCCATGCATATTTATGATTCCTTTGAATCTCCTTCCCTCTTTCCACCAAATAATCAATCTGATTCAGCTGACTCTAGTATAGGTTCTCAAAAAACTCTAGACTTGCTTTCTATCATCACACTCACTTAACAATTTGCACTTGTATTTACATATCTACTTTAGAGTCTCCTTCATTAGACTATGAAGTCACTAAAGTCAGTAATTGTATTCAGTATACACACACATATATAAAAACAATGAAGATAATGTAGTTTATATCACCGTGAAATTCTGAACTTTTGTTGCTTGTCTAGCAGTTTAAAAATACCCACAATGCATAGCCTTTCTGCTGAGTAATCACCCCACATCATTTTTCTAATATTCTGATTTCATGAAAGAGAAAGGGAGCAACAGAGTCCTGGTTCACTGTCACCTTTGAAAATTTTTATTAAATTTTAAAGGTCTCATTCTTGTTTAGTAAATAACAGAAACACAAGATATGTGGTTTTCAGTAGTAAACTTGTCATTTAAATTTCATCATTTTTTTCTTGAATTTCGTAGTTTGTTTTTGATTTGAGTATAAAACTAATTTATTTGGGACTGCCACTACATTTTTAAGTGGAAAAAAGTGTTCAATTCTCTGGATGAGATATTTATTGGTTGCCAAATATGCATATGTTCCTTCACATTTCTCATCTTTTTTGGAATAAGGTGATGCCATGTTAATTGTCTAGCTAATGGGCTGTGAGAGTAACCTGAGTCTCTTTGAGGCCAGAGCATTTAAAATCCATTGCAAGACTCTTGAATTCTCTTTTTGTTCTGTCCATTGATCATGGAAGCTTCCTGTTAAGATTGTGAAGCCACTAGATGGACCCATCCAAATTCCTGAATCATTGCTTGGATTGATGCCTTCTTATAGAGCTGCCACATCTTATAGATGCCTTCTTACAGTCCTACAGCAGACTTAGAGTGAGCTACAGAGATTTTATTTCAAGCCACAGAGAGTTTGAAGTTTATTACTGCAGCTCAGTTGGGCTTTCGGGGTAATCATGGTACTCTGTGGGAATGTCCTGGGCTGAATTTGGGAATAGATATAGAGGAGCAAGAGCAATTTATAACAAAGGTTAGTGCCAAAGGGACCACATCAGTCACTTGTTTCGAAACACCATTTGAGGGAGCAAGGGAGGGAGCAAGAGATTAGAAATCAGAGAGGCCTGGAATAGTCTAAGAAACGGAGTGCAAAGTAAGAGTGAGAGAAATGGGCAAAAGCTGTGAACAAAGCGAAGATTCTGGAAGGGTTTTCCAACTAGATGCTGCTTTATACCAGAGGAATAGGTCAGTTTATTTGAAGCACTATTGGAAAAGATGCTTAAGAACTGTTACCTTAGAGTAGAGTTACAGTCCTCATAGCCCAACATCCTTCTCCAGTATTGCCAACAATAGACAGTTTGTGGATAGCATGGTTCACCTCCATCAGATGAGTGTCAAGAGACTGGGGTATATTTCTCAAATACTGTATGTTTATTTTACTTTATTAGTCCATTGTGGATTTTATCTTTGAAATATTTCTTACTTATAATTTTATACTACATGTTGATGAGTTGGATTTTAAAAATTAACCAATTTATGAGCAAATTAGTACTTTTTTTGTTGGTAGTAAAAATGTCTTTTAGGCTGTTAGGGTCACTAAAAAATTTTCATCTGACTATAGCTATTCAGTATTTTCAGGCTTAAAAATTAAAGGGCACATATTATTTCCAATGCAAGAGTAGCATTTCCATGATCTTGATAGTATTTATTCCAATCTTGCCGTCTTACAACTTGGTTTGATTATCATTTGGAAGCATAGTGTAGATAGTTAAAAGCTGGATTTAAAAAAAAAAAGATGGGGAAATTAAACAACCAGATAAACTTTTGAAACTGAACACTGTGATCATTGTCAAATAATTTAGAAGACATTATTTAACTCTAACATAAATCATTCAGGCATCTCTAAATTCTGTAAGATAACTTGATGCCTTTTGCAGCAATAAAATATTTTTTTTTCTCAAAGCATAGTCATTCTTAAATGGAAAAAATACCCCACAAAATCTCACTATCTGCAAAAGTTCATTTTAAGCCATGTTGTTATTACTAACAGTCCAAAACTTGCCATTTCTATTCATTTCTTATTATCAGTGTGCTAGCAATTTGAAGATAGGATTTTTGTGATAAGAAAACAGACAGAATAGCTATCTGGATGTTGTTCTGCAATGCTTTTTAAAAGAAAGCACTGTTGTAAGGATGCATTATTTCATTCTTTTTATAAAAATGGTTAAGATGTTTTTCAAAAATATCTACCCCAATTAATGTTCTGAAGAATGTAGACTTGGAAAATGTTAAATGATTATGTCTATACTAGAGGGAATGGGAAATGAATATAGACTTTAGATATATATACCTTTACTTATCATTCATTGAGGACCTCAGCTATGGGCCAGGCACTGGACTAAGTGATGAAAGAACAGAGAGAGCAACCACGGACCCTGGAAGCAGATTGTTCATATACAACTTCAATAAAGTTTGGGGCATTTTTTTTTTTTTTGTCAAAGAATGCAAAAAGCTCTAAGGAGGCTATGGGTTGGCTATTTGAGATAACTAGGCCCAGGGTGAAGGTCAAAGAAAGCTCATTTGAAAGATGCAACATCTCAGCTGATCTTAAAGTATGAATAATTTGTGATGGGATTAAAAGGATCCTCATCTAAAGGAAATTATGAAGAAAAAGTACCACCTTAGAGGAACTCTAAGTGGTTAATATGGCTGGAATTTATGATGCAAGCAAAGTGATAGGAGGTGCAGATGAATATGTAGGCAAGGGACAGACAGGATGTAGACCCTTGTACTTTTTGCTGAATAATTAAGCTCTTATTTTGAAAGCCCACAGGGAGGTGTTAAATGCTATAAAACAGTGAAATGTCACAGTCAAATTAATGTTTTAGAAAATTCACTTGGGTAGCATTAGGAAGGACATAAAAAGAGCAGTAAGATGGTTTAGACAGGCCGGTTGGGAAGCCAGTACTGCTGTACTGACAAACAATAATGAGCACACAGACTATCACAGCAATGATAGGAATGAAAAATAAAGGATGTATATGAGAATATATAGATGGAAAAATCTCCTGTACTTGAGGACTGGAAGTGAGATCAGTAGGGGTGAGGAAGAGGGAGGAATTGAACTTGGGTATTTGAGACTTGTGTGGGGGTCATGGTAATGTTTTAAAATACAAGGAATTTAGACGAAAAATATTTTGAGCAAAGGTGAGAGTTCAGTTTTGGGGTTCTGTAGCTTTCAATATGCCTGTGAGACACCAAGTGGAGATGTCTGGTGAGCAGGTGGACATTAATAATGAGAGCATGTTGGAGAACAAGATTTGAGAGTCATCATTGTAAAGGGATAATCAATTCAATGAATTAAATTAGTTGCAATACAGAAAGAGGTGAAGAAACTTGTTCTTGAACTGGACTGATTGTATTCAAATCCCAAATTCCTCATTTACTGACTGTGTAACCTTAGAAAGTCAATTAACCTTTTAGTATCTAAGTTTCTCCATCAGTAAAATGGATATGGTATAATAATAAAAACTTGTGGACATTGAAGAGATAATATCTATAATACACTTACAAAAGTAGTATAAAATACTCAAAAAATATTAGCTATTTTCCTAAGCAGAGTGTGTAAGAGAAATGAACTGGAGACATATCCATGGGGGTATCATCATTCAAAGAATAAGCAGAGAAACACCATGTCAAAAAGATTGACCAAAAAAGAAAGGTGAGAAAAATGGGAAAAACAGAAGATATAAGTCATGGAGCATAAAGTAGAAGATAATTTCAAGAATGAGAAACTGATCAGGAGTGCTAAAGGATATGGGAAATTCAGTATTATAATTTCATAAGTATATCTACCAGATTTGATGACAAGAGGTCATTGATGACTTTTTGGAAATAAAATAATTTTATTGGAAGGTAGATGGTGGAAACTAGAGTAAGATATGTTGGGGAGTGGATTAGTGGTGAAAGAGTGAAGATGACTGTCCACTATTGCCTAATTCATTCCTTCAACATGCATTTCTTGTAAACCTGTGATGTGCAAATCATTGTATCTGGGATACAGCCATGAACATAAGTTAGTCCCTGAAGTAAAGGAGCTTTTAGTCCAGCAGGAATGAAAGTCATTAAATAACTACTTACCCATTTAATTTCAATTAAAATTTTAATAAATGCTATAAAGGAGAATTGGTTGGCGCTATAAGAGTAGATACCTGGGGACCTGATCTAGTCTTAGAGGTTAGGAATGCCTTCCTTGAACAAAACTTTTAGACCTGAGCACTAAAAGAAATGTAAGAATTAACTCTATAAAGAAGCGAGGGGAGCGAATGGCAGGCAGAAATAACATGTGATACCTCTGAGAGAAGGAGCATGGCACATTTGAGGAACTGGAAGTAAGCTAGGGAGCTGAAACAATGAGAGTGAGGATGGAGTGGTGTGAACCAGGGATGGGGAGGTAGGTCAAATTATGTAGAATGTGACAGAGACAATGCCAAGAATTCTGTTCTCTATCTCAAGATCAATGGGGCACCACTAAAGGGTTTAAACAACAGAGTGACATGATCATGTAGCATTTTGAAATGATCACTCTGGCTGCATTTTATAGAAAATATTGAAAAGAGGAATAGATGTGAGGAATCCAATTAAGAGGCGATTAAAGTGTTCAGGTGAGAAATGATGGCAATTTGTACTTGGGTGGTGGTGGGAGAATTGGTGAGGAGTTGAAGGATTCACAGTATATTTTAGGAGACAAAATCCATAGGATGAGGTGATTTACTAAATAAGAGAGATTAGGGGAAACGGGTAGGGATGACTCCTAGGTTTCTTACTAGCACCATCAGTTGAGTGTTAGAAGTAGACCAGATTTTTGGAAGAAGATGGCAAATTTAGTTTCTGACATTTAGAGTTTGAGGTGCCTGTATGATATGCAAGTTGAGGAGACAGTTTGATATACTGCTTTGGTAACTCTTCAGTTGTCAAGCTATGGGTGTTGATGAGATTGCCTGTGTGTAGAGAACAGATTGGGGCCCTAAGACTAAGCTTTGAAAACCTGTAGCATTGGTTATTTTTGAGGAGGATGTTGCAGTTAGTGAGATTCTTTTAGAGGATAGAGGCATAAGGTGAATGTGATGTTATGGAAACCATGGGAGGACCGAGTTTCACGAAGGAAAATATAGTCAACAGCACTATGTGCTGCTGTGTGGTCAAGAAAGATGAGAACTGAAAACTATCCAATGACTTCAGCAGCCTGGTAGTCATTAGTGGTGACCTTAGCAAAGATGATTTTGGTGAAATGGTGGAGAATAGAAATTAGATTGGAATATATCTGGGAGTATTATTAGAAAAAATTTGGCTATGAAAGGAAGGGGAGAGATATTAAGTGGTAGTTATGGAAGGATGAATGGTGAAGAAAGTAATTTTTTAAAGATGTGTTGTTTGGGCATATATGTTTTCTTTGATTAATTATCTTAACTGTTCTTGAACTAAGTTTCAGAGGTTGACTTTTCCTTGAGGTTACTGAATATCATCCTTGCTGGCCTTGCAGAAGTACAAAAAGCAATAGCATAACTTTATGCCTGTTTTTAATCTCATTTCAGCTCCACGTATGTCTGTGGAAAGAGGGAAAGTCTATTGTATTCTCTCATGTTCCTTACAAGAGTGCTTTCAGAAATATCCACAAACTAAAATGATTTAGATCTGCCATAACTCCCTAAAAAACATTTAAGGAGGCTATTATTCTGATTTTTATTTGATTCATAGTGGCTCATTCTCCAGACTGACAGCTCTGGCATAATGGAAAGAATATCACACCGTTCAAGGACTTGGCAGCTGTTTGATTGGGGGCAAGTTTCTTCCCTGAGCCTGTTTTTCTCACCTGTTAAATGGGAATTATCTATCTTTTAGGGTTGATCTGATGATTAAATGAAAGAATATATGTAAAACATCAAGTTGAGTGCCATACAGTCAATAAATGATATTTTTATCTTGTTTTTAAGACAACGCTTTTTGTAGCATACCAATAATTTCTTTTTCATTTGTTTGAATTCAAATATCAGTCTGTGGTCTCTGTACTTTTCTTTTTCATTCTGTGTGATGGTGATTTTAAAATAAAACTAGTAGAAACAAGAAAAAAGCAATGAAGACTTACGTGGTGCCAGAGTTGTAGTGGGGTTGCATCTTCTCTCACAAACAGCAAATTCATCAAGAATACGTTTAATAGGGCAGCTGCTCCTACTAGATCTTTGTGGCTTGCATCAATTTCCTCCCTGGTCCTTTCCTCGCCTCCTAATAAGACCATATCCCTATTTCCATCTGCTTATATGCAACATATAATTTTTAAAATACTATAAACTAGCCAAATAGGAAATGAGGCATGAAGGATAGGATGGTGCACCAGCAGGCAGGATATCTTTCTTTAATTGTACTTTTTGGTTCTATTAAGAATCTTAAAATGTCAATAGCAAATCATTGTTGATTTTTAAAAGCTTAAAACCCATGTTCTGAGAGAAGAAAATGTAATTTGTTTTTGACTGACAAGATAATTTTGTTTATAAATGAAGGGAAGAGCATATTTCCAGCAAACATCTTGATAATTCTATTTAGATTTGTTGAAACACTGTGTTGCCCTATACTGTAACATGAAGAGCATTAGTTTTGATAATTTAACTTCAGTTGGATGCTTTCCAATGTTGTACTTAGGTACTTACATTATTACAAAAATCAGTGGTTTTTGAAAATGTTTTTCCCCACATAATTTTCCCCTATACAACTTTTCCATTTTAAAATTAAAAAAAGGAAAGCCTGAAGATCTAAATTTCTAAAATTGAGACATTTGATAAATTATAAATGTAGCAAATATGAGGCATTAAATAAATTGTCTTGTAAGACATTTTAAAATTAGAATTTAAAACAAAAGAACTGTCTTGTATTTGCATGATTTTTTTAAAGTTTAGAATACGTTTTTACTTATCTAAACGCTTCCCGTAAACCCTATGAGGCTGACTTGGACAGCTATTATCCTTGACTTTCCGATTTTAGCACATTTTAGTCTTCATTATTTCCTTTTATCAGAAGCACAAAAAACATAAGCTTTAACGATAAAAAAAATGCAACCAAGAATACAAAAATTGTAATACAGGAGATGTAATATTCAATATTTCTATTTTAATGTACTATTTATGAATATTTCCTTAAATACTTCATTATTTGCTCAACATGTATATCCTTGATCCCTTTCAGCCTGAATTACAGAATAAGACATTTAGTTTGTATATGCAAATTATTAAGGCTGAGGCCCTCATTGGACTAATTGCTGGAAATTGTGTCCCCCTGTAATCACCTCTAGGCTCTTTTTGAGAGGTTTCTAGTATTCTGCCTCGTGTGTGCTCAATGCAGATATTTACATCAGTTTCTTTCTTATCTGGTTACAATACTGCCTCCAGTAACAATGACCCCCAGGGGAATGCTCTTCTGTTATGCATAGGTCTCCTCCATTGGCGACCTTTGATGGAAGCTCCAGGAACAGGGTGGAATGGGTGTGGCTCTCTTCTTGGACACTTGATAAAGTTTGTATAAAGCCTTCCCACTTCTTCATAACAAAACTAAAACTAAAGTCACAAACTTGAGTAAGATTGGGCCAGAGGCTTTAGGATGACATAAGAAAGAATAACTGAATGTAATGTCAACTGGTCCTGGGAGTGGTTTTTCTTAGGAGCCAGATGCCCCAATTTGACTTCAAGTTCCCTCACAGTGACTTTTTGTCTACTAGCTGGCCTCCCCCTGGCAGGAGTCAGCTTTCCCCTTAATGTAAATATTTTTCAAACATCTACTTTCCTTGAAGAATTGACCAACCTGTCACCTCCTTTATTACCAGGCACTGGGAAGAGATTAGGTAACCACCTTGCCCCATCTAAACCCCATCATGTTGCTCCCCTGGATTAACTTCTTCCTCTCATGGTTCCTTTCAGGGGAATTTCCCAGCCCACATCTTCTTTAGTGTGTGATCTGGTACCATAGCTCCAACATGACAACTTTGGTCCAAAACAGCATTTCCCAAACTCCTGATTGTTCAGTCTTAAGTAATACATATATGGGGCAGTAGCATTTGGATCCATGTTGTACTTTACCCAACACTGTTAATTCAATTCACTCTGTAGGGAGAGGGGAGTATCAAGACTGTACTGCAATTGTCTCATTTCCACTCCCAATATCCTTCTGCTAATCCTTGATATTCTCTCAAAATAAATAATGTTTCAGGTAGGATGCTATCTAAATCTAGATTTTTAAGATTTAGAGAGAATATATTTAGTATAATTTACAAAGACTGGATTCTTCTGAAAGATACATCAGTTACATTACTGAACAGAACACTTTCCATCTCACTCCGAAGTATCGGTACTTGATTTACCACACTGTATTCAGGCTTTCCCTAAAAGGACTATATATGAATATCTGAATGAAACGTTGGGCTTTCTAGAGTGGTCCCTCCAACAACAAAGGGTTAGTTGGTTTCCAATATAGTTCTGCCAATCTCCATCCTAGAAGGCAGAAAGTGCTGGTAACTCTTTCACAGATTTTGCCAATTTTTGTAAAAAAATTATTAGGTTCAGTCTTTAGCAGTCAGCACAATATATTTCTTTTATAATTCTCTAATTTTTGTACTTTGAAGAGTTTCTAAGTGGGTATATTTCTGAAAATATTATATATTTTATGTGTACGTTCTTTGGAATATTCAATTCACCTGAGTGTCAACTATGACAATGGTGGTGTAAATTTAATCATGTCACCTCCTTCTATAGTGAGAAAATCATTTAATAAAGAAGATTACATTGAAGGCATAAAAATGTAATGAAACTTCTAAAAGGAATTTCATGCCAATATAAAATAAGTATCTATTACTTTCTTTTAGTGATTAGATTTAATCAATTCCTGTCAAAAATCAAAACATAAGTGTCCTGTCTCAAATCAAGCAACTTTATGTAACTTTATAATACATGTAATAATCATTCATTGTATATTTCATAATCTTAAATTTCATCAGTTGGCAGAATGATTACTGGATTAAACTTCAAATATATTGAAAGAAATACTTTCTGAGGGAACAATATTACATGATTTTTTGGAATTGCATCTAGTACTATTACAAATACCTCTCATATGTCCTTAATAATTACTTGCTTGTTTTCACATAAAAACATCTACCTCTATGTGATTTTCTCTCTCACCAGCTATACCATTTGTCTTGTATATTTGCATAAAATTGTTTTCTCATTTCCAAACATTTAAAAAGGAAAATCATGCTAAAGATTTTTTTAGTATCACATAATTTTTAATTTAAAGCAATTGGAAACTGAATTTTTAATAAAAGTCAAAGTAAAAAACAAACAAAAACTTTACTAAGGTATCTTTCCACAGTATATTCATCCACCTTAAAAATGAGTGTTTCCATTATCTTTGGCATAACCAAAGATCTTTTGTTGCTTTCTTCCTCTGTTCTTATTTGCCACTTTAGAATAAGTCTGTCCATCTATCAATAAGAATAAAAAGCATAAGAAACTATATTTTTTTACTTTACATTTATGAACATGTGTATATGTCTATCATATAAAATTTCCTTGGGAGACTCTTTTTTAAAAACAAACTCTAGCTCTATGATTTTTAGTGTATTGTTATTTTGAAGGGCAGAAATTGTTTTACCTATGAGCATATATTTCATTGTACTTTCTGAGTGAGCATGGTGCCCTGTACACTGTAGTAGGCACCCTAAATATTCATTGATGATAATAGTGATGGGATCTGTTTGTTTCACAACTCCCTTATACCTAGATTCTTATTCATTTACATTCTTTCTATCTTATTTCAAGCTTCTATCATCTCTCTCTTGGCATATTTTAATAACCTTCTAGATGATTTTCTGTCTCAAAAATTTTTCTATTTCCAATCCATCCTACAAGATAAATGTCAGATTAATGTTCATAAGTACAAGTCTATCATGTCACTACCTTTCTCAAAAGACCCAGGGGTTCCTTATTGTTTTCTAAATTTATATCAAATCTCAATACTGGTATTATCTTTTATTGCTTAGTTGTTTCCTATTTTCCACCCTATAAGGGATATTTTCTTCATCAACCTCACATTCTAGGCAAATGGAATAGCCTCCTGTTTCATAAATTTACTCTCCAGAATCATTCAAAGTCCAGCTCTAATGCTGCCATCTTCAGGGAGTGTCTCTGAATTTTCTGAGTAGGATGCAAACCATACCACTTCAAACCATCCTTATTTCAGAACTGCAAATAGATCTGTTCTGTGGACTTTATCACAATTTAGAAACACAGTTGGTGTTTGACTACCTATTTGAAATCAAAACCTTATTCAGTAGAGTTACAATTCTACCACTTAGAGAGGAATCCAGGGATATTTTGTGGAAGAACATGGTACGTTCTTTCCATAACATCAAATTATTGACCACCACCATCCTAAATCCATTATTAATTCATCAATTATGTATTTTTTTAGGAAGATTGGCCCTGAGCTAACATCTGTTGCCAATTTTCCTTCTTTTATCTTCCCAAGTAGATAGTTGTATGTCATAGTTGTGCATCCTCTAGTTGCTCTATGTGGGACGCCGCCTCAGCATGGCTTGATGAGCAGTATATAGGTCCACGCCCAGGATTGGAACCAGCCAACCCCAGGCTGCCGAAGCAGAACGTGCAAACTTAACCGCTGCGCCACAGGGCCAGCCCCATTAATTATGTATTTAATTTTAGTCCTTTCTGAATTTCCTTGTACAATTATCATTTTGTTCTTTATTTTTTAAAGCTATTCTTTCTAACTGAATACAGTTAATTGCAGTTATAAGATAATGTGTAAAAGGAATAGAATAAAACTACTCTGACCTTTTAAAATAAAGCTGTTATTTACAGATGCCCAAAACAAAGGCAAATATTTAGCTGTGAAGCATAATTTTAAAAAGAATTCTTGTCTGTTACAGGTATGAACTTTTATGCTCCTGTTACTTAATATTGTGAAAAGAATCTGGAGAGAATCTTACAGAATATACATCCTCTATCTTAGTAAACCAAAGAGGGAGTACTTTATGTCTAAGTATCATTTTCTGTCAAATTATTGCAACTACACATACATCTTAATCTTCTCTTTTTCTGACTACTTCATATTATGTTTTCATGTGATTTTTCAGCTCTGTACTGTATTGTGAGGCATGTTGCTGCCCAACATTCTTCAGTGAGTTTGGCAGAAACAAGGACTAATGGCGAAGTTATCTAAATCCTTTGTGGTTTTTCTGAGCACTAAACATGCTTTACAACCCTGGCTGTCATTTTCATTAAATGTAATTGTTCAATTGCAAAAGTTTTGAAGAATCTGATGACTAAGAAATTAAGATTTAATCAAATCTCAGATTTTTAAAATTTTTTATCTTTTCACTGAAAAATTATAAGCCCAATCTTTTTCCTTTTATGGCATGGTATAGGACACAATATATGAAATGAGACTGGGGTCAGGGACTGCTATTGGCCCTAAAGATCATGAGATTTATTGTCCCTTGAAGTTGGTTAGCTTTTTCTTTTATCTACACATCCATTCATCCATCCATCCATCCATCCATCCATCCATCCATCCTTTTGTTCATTTCATTAACAAACATTTATATGTCTTCACCTCAGACACCAGAAAAGAGATAGATCCAAGGAAAGTTGAGACCATCTTTCTCCCTCCTTCCATTATAGACCAAATATAATAAATGTGGAAGTAAAGTTTCTTTGAAGGAAGATTTTCTCATGAGTCTGGGAATTCAGAAGTAGTCTATTCCTCCAAAATAAGTGTAGCTAATTTCCCTTTTCTATGTAAGAGGGAAAAAATATAGCCATCAGATTTTAAAGTAAGAAAAATATGGGGGGGGTGAAAGGGGAAAAGGGGCACATGGGTACTGTGATGAATGACAAGCAGACTTTTGGTGGTGAACACGATGCGGTCTATACAGAAGTCAAAATATAATGATGTACACCTGAAATTTATATAATGTTTTAACCTCAATTAAAAATATGCATGACTTTAAACATTAAAGATTTTCACGTGTGGAAAAAAATGGTATTTTATGTCTTTAACTGCAAATTCCAGAGATACCTAACTTATAGCCTGTTTGTTTCTTAAACATTTGAAGCATAGGGATATTTCTATGCTATTTACAGACACCATGCTCAATAAAAAGCTAAGAAAAAGATAGTATAATTGCTAAAATATGTTTCTATGGTACACAGCCCACTATTATCTGTATTTGTTAGTTTATATTACTTACATGTAGGGCTAGGTTTAAACGAAATGTGTAAGGTTTTGTTTGTTATTGGCCAACTTGTACTGTCCTTTTTCTGGTCACTAGGTCACTAGGTCATCTGTCCTATATCCCACTGCTACATAGACGTTGCTTTTAACTACTTACTAAGAAATACTGATTTTAGTAGGAAATCCTGGTTTGTGCCCAGACATGTTTATGTGACTACCCCTTCTGTTTATGTACTTTACTAAACATTCTCCTCTAAGACATAGGCTATGCCTGTTTCCCTTTTTACACAGAAATCTTAACATTGCATGTTTGTAAGGAGATGCTTAATAAATGTAATTTGAAGATGTAAATGATGCTAGTAAGGATTTTAATATTTTGGGAATCTTAGTGTGCGATGCAAATGCCAACCATGAATAACTTTGTGACCGTTTCTGTCATTTATGGAAATGGTTAAAATTTGCCTTCAAGACATTTTGTGTAGGTAATTTCTTTCAATTATTTTAAAATTATTTTTAAAGATTTGTTTGTTTTTTACTCCAGTAGCAAGCCCGTGTGTTCACATATGAAAGTCTACAGAAAACAGTGTAGCGTGAAACTACATTATTTTACAGCAATGAAATTTCTCCTATATCAACTATGTTGCTTTTCACAATGAAAATCAATTTTCCTGGAATCCTGTGTTTCACCAGCCTGTTACAGAGCTGGAGTAGGAGGTAATTACAAAGACAAGGACCCTCCATGGAAAGGCCTTGCCTTGAGAGCCCTGACATTCACATCTGTTCCTAGCTATGAGCGTATACCAATGAAGGAGAAGCTTCTGAAATTTGAAAGGGACACATATTTTGTATAAAATCCTTAGCTTTGTTATTTCTGAGCCTTTGTAACAGATATAGCTTCCATGAACTTTAGTCTCCCAAATAGTTATAATTTTTTCTTAGAATATCTACTTTTTGACATTGGTAGAAATTATCTACTATTTGGCATTGGTGGAAATTATAACAGAAAAATATGTAAATCACATAAATTATATCAGGGAAAAATAAAACTAAACAAAATGCTCAAAGCCTCATAAGAAGGTGATTTTTTGAAAGGCTACACTCTTAATGTTACAAATAAACCTTTTAAAAATAATTAAGTAGATATTGAACTTTATGATCCAAATGGAATGACATTTCAGTCAAAATTTATTTTATGGATACTACCTTAAGAAATATATATAGCAAGTAATCTCCTTAGTAAATTCATAAAATGTAAATGGTATAGAACTGAGTGGCTTAACTTTATTGCTGAATTCTTCCAAATGTGTTGAGTGTGTTTATAGACGACGCATAATATATACACCCACAATGATCTAATTTTTATATATATGTTCTTATTATATCCCATATCTGTTACCCAAATAAGACATAGAAGAGTCCAGTGAATTCTTCTTGTTCCTGTGTATGATGATATTTCTATCCAAAGAATCATCAAATATTTATACATTGTTTTAAAAAGCACTAATTGCTTATGTGAAAAAAATATTAGAGTAAATCTTTAGCCAACTCTATCCTTTCAGAAGGAATAATTCTGGAAAGATGAGTAAATTCCTAGATAACTCAAGGTTAACCCCTTAAGTGTGGATATACTTATTTTAAATATCATTGCTGGAAATCTTTTTAAATTTCTTTCTTGCTGCCTTAAACAAATAGTACACTGAGCTTAATGCAAACATTTCTTATTGAATCAGAGTAATCTTCATGAACTTTGTTTATTGTGAAGCACTGAAACTTCAGCTACAGGTTGTGATATAGATGGAGTGGAAAACAGAGCCAAATGGATATGATGCCTCAAACTTGCAGAAACAGCTTAATTACGTTCTTCCTCAGTCATTGAAAAGAGTGTAGAGGTTCAGAGCACGGCCTTTGGAAACACGTAGGTTCGAATTTGAATCTCAGGTTTTCCATTTCCACAATCTGGTGTGGTTTGGGAAAGGTTATTTCACCTCTGCAAAATTTAGATTTCTGAAGGGTGAACGTAGAGTAATAATGCCAACCTCACAGAGTAGATATAAGGAATAAATGAGATGATCTGTGTAAATCACTTAAACTCACTGTCTGGCATGTAATAAATTCTCAACAAATGGTAATGATGTTCTGCAAGCAGCAGATAGTGACAGCAGTGTGAGAATTAGGGAAGGATAAATCAGGATAAATGAAGGTGGGAAATTACACTTAGTTTTTTGAAAGTCTGTTAAATCTTCTCCATAACTGGTTTTCTTATTTTCTGCTCCCAGAGTATATATTGTTGCTATGCCAAACTTCTCATAGTGGCTCTCAGCACTGCTATTGATATTGATTACTATTTTATACCTTCATTTATGCTTTCTGTGTCTTTCTAGTTTTATTCATTTTTAAAAAGTTGCTTTTTTAAAATGAAAAATGAGTCTTACCAGCCAAGGAGGGGTACCTTGTTCAGCAAACGAGTCCTTTCTAGCTGTCATTTTTTTTTCTCCATGGTACTTTTATTTTTCTTATTTATTTATTTATTTTTTCTGGAAGTTTGTACTCTTTGACCAAATCTTCCCTTTTTCCCCCACCTTCTAGCCCCTGGAGAACACCATTCTAGTCTCTGTTTCTATGAGTCTGGCGTTTTTAGATTTCACATATCAGTGAGATTATACAGTATTTGTCTTTCTCTGTCTGACTTATTTCACTTAGTATAATGACCTCAAGGTCCATCCATGTTGTCGCAACAGCAGGATTTCCTTCTTTCTTGTGACTAAATAATATATATAATATATAATAATAGTATTACTATTACTATTACTATATATATAGTATATATGTGATCTATCTATCTGTCTATCTATCTATCTATCTATCTATCACATCTTCTTTATCCATTCATCCACAGATGAACTCTTAGGTTTTTTCCATATCTTGGCTATTGTGAATAATGCTGCAATGAACATAGGGGTGTAGATATCTTTTTGAGGTCCTGTTTTAATTTCCTTAGATATATACCCAGAAGTGGGATTGCTGGATCATATGATTAGTTCTATTTTTAATTTTTGAGGAACCTCCATGCTGTTTTCCATAGTGGCTGCACCAGTTTACATTCTCTCCAACAGTGCACAAGTGTTCCCTTTTCTCCACATCGTCGTCAACAATTATGTCTTGCATTTTTGATGATAGCCATTCTAACAGATGTGAAGTGATATCTCATTGTGGTTTTAATTTGCATTTCCCTAATGATTAGTGATGTTGAGCACATTTTCGTGTACCTGTTGGCCATTCGTATGTCTTCTTTGGAAAAATGTCTATTAAGTTACTCTACCCATTTTTAAATGATTGTTTTCTTGCTATTGAGTTGTATGAGTTCTTTACATATTTTGGGTATTGACCCCTTATCAGATGTATGATTTGCAAATATTATCTCCCATTCTTTATCCCAATCTAAGTCGCCTTTTCATTTTGTTAATCGTTTCCTTTGCTGTGCAGAAGCTTTTTAGTCTGATTTAGACTTGTTTATTTTTGCTTTTGGTGTCATTTCCAAAAAATTATTGCTAAGACCTATGTCAAAAAGCTTACCCTCTATAGGAGTTTTATGGTTTCAGGTCTCACATGCAAATCTTTAATTCATTTTGAGCTGATTTTCACGTATGATGTAAGATAGTGGTCCAGTTTCTTTCTTTTGCGTGTGGCTATCCAGTTTTCCCAATACGATTTATTGAAGAGGCCTTCTTTTCCTCATTATACATTCTTGGTTCCGTTGTTGTAAATTAATTGACCATGTATGTGTAGGTTTATTTCTGGGTTGTCTACACTGTTCCATTGATCTGTGTGTTTGTTTTGTGCCAATATCATACCGTTTTGATTACTATAGCGTTATAATATAGTTGAAATCAGGAATGTGTTCCCTCCGGGTTTGTTTTTCTTAAGATTGCTTTGGCTATTTGAGGTCTTTTGTGGTTCCATACAAATTTTAGGACTGTTTTTTCTATTTCTGTGAAAAATGCCATTGGAATCTTGATAGGGATGCATTGACTCTGTAGATTGCTTTGAGTAGTATAGACATTTTAACAGTGTTAATTCTTCCAGTCCATAAGCACAAAATATCTTTTTATTCATTTGTATCTTCTTCAGTTTCTTTCATCCATGTCTTAGAGTTCTCAGTGTATAGTCTTTCACTTCCTAGGTTAAATTTATTCCTAGGTTTTTCATTCTTTTTGATGCAGTTATAAATGGGATTGTTTTCTTAATTTCTCTTTCTGATAGTTTGTTTTTAGTGTATAGACACACAACTGATTTTTGTATACTGACTTTGTGTCCTGCAACTTTACTGAGTTTATTAGTCCTAACAGCATTTTGATGGGGTCTTTACAGTTTTCTTTATATAATATCATGTTATCTGCAAATAGGGACAATTATACTTCTTCTTTTCTGATTTGGATGCCTTTTATTTATCTTTTCTTTCCTAATTGCTCTGGCTAGGACTTCCAGTACTATGTTGAATAAGAGTGGTGAAAGTGGGCATCCTTGTCTTATTCCTGATTTAGAGGAAAAGCTTTCAGCTTTTCACCATTGAGTATGATGATATATGACCTTTATTATGTTGAAGTATTTCCCCTCTGTACCCAGTTTTTTGAGAGTTTTTATCATGAAAGGATATTGAATTTGTCAAATGCTTTTTCTACATTTGTTGAGCTAATCATGTGATTTTTATCCTTCATTTTGCTAATGTGGTGTGTCACATTGAATTGTGTATGTTGAACCATCTTTGCATATCTGGAATAAAGTTCACTTGATCATGGCATATGATCCTTTTAATGTATTGTTGAATTTCTTTTGCCTATATTTTGTTGAGGATTTTTGCATCTATGTTCATCAGATATACTGGCCTGTAATTTTCTTTCTTGTAGTGTTCTTGTCTGGTTTTGGTATCAGGGTAATGCTGTCCTCATAAAATGAGTTTGGAAATTCTCCCTCCTCTTCTATTTTTTGGAAAAGTTTGAGAAGAATTGGTATTAGTTCTTTAAGTATTTTATAGAATTCACCAGTGAAGGCATCTGGTCCTGGGCTTTTCTTTGTTGGGAGGTTTTGATTACCGATTCAATCTCCTTACTAGTAATTGGTTTATTCACGTTTTCTATTTCCTCATGATTCAGTCTTAGTGGGTTGTATGTTCCTAGGAATTTATCCATATCTCCTAGTTGTCCAATTTGTTGGCACATAATTATTCATAGTAATCTCTTATGATCCTTTGTATTTGTCAGTATCACTTGTAACTTCTCCTCTTTCATTTCTAATTTCACTTATTTGAGTCCTCTCTCCTTTTTTCTTGGTTAGTCTAGCTAAAGATTTGTCTATGGTGGTCTTATTTTCTTACTTTTAATTCTGAAAGAGTTTATGTCTTCCCCTGCCCCATGCCAACACTCTACCCTCTCACCATAATTATTTCTGAGTTTGAAATCATTCTGATATCCTTAGTTTTTTGTAGCCAATATTTTACTTTAAGTGTTCATAGTACTAAATGGTATAAACATTTTAAATATTTGTCCTAAACTAAAGCTGAGTTCATTTTATGATTTAAAAAATGGAAACAAATAGGAGTAGAATAGGAGATGCTTTGCAATCACAACAGGGCCAAGGTTAGTTGTTTTATTTTTTGCTTAAAGATGAAAACCTCTTGTAGGTGTATGTTTCCTTTAGAGTGATCAAGCATAAATAGAAATAGAGATTCTCTACATGTAATTCAGAATTTACCATGAGATATTGTCTGTCTCAAAGCATCTGTATTTGCTGCTATAGCAACTTTGTCCTTGTACTTGGCCTTAGTTTCCTGCTTTAGGATCATTTTAAGTTAAATAATTGGTGTGTGTTGGTGGTGGAGTTCTGATGGTGGTGGTAGAAGTGTTGTCCTCTAAAGGTCTGTGGCATGAAAGGGTGTAGGAAAACCTCAGAATTTGCTCTAATCCTCTTCTATAGCATATTTTTGTATTATAACATTTACCCTCATAAATTTGGGGATGGTGAGATTTTAATCATAAATGATCTGAGATCAGATCCCCACCTTGAGCAGTCAGGAAGCAGCATGTTGATGGGAATAAAGGCAGTCCAAGGAAACAAAGCTAATTGTTGAAGGAAGCCATAGTTCTGAAGTTGTATGTTCCTCTTTAATAACTGTTCTGAGAATCAGCCTTAGTATTCACTTTGTTCATTGATCCATTTCTTTTTCTTTTAGAGAATTTGTTACCTTCACTCATATGTGAGCAAATGGCAGACTTAGTTTTATGTATTTCTAAATCTCAGGACTTAGCACAGTGCTTGGCCCATTGTGCCACAATGTGTGTGATAACCTGTGATAGATCTATTTTTGCCAAATCTGATTTCTGCATGTTATCTACTTATCTTTTGAAGGGTGTTCATTATTTATAGGCCACTTGAAATATTGTGGGACAAGGCAGGGGTTCAAATAACATACAAACACAAATAAGCTGTCAGTATTTATCAAATTTAAATTGAGAATTAGGAAACCACAAAGCTAAGAAGTGTTTTTCTTGCTTTCTGGTAGTTTAAAAGGTGATTCTAGAGGAAATATACATTAATTTATAAAAAGTATTTTGCCAGTAATATTAAACTCTAACTGTTTTTCCTCCCTAAGAAAGATCATGTAATTTACATGCAATTCTCATCATGTTGTGTTTCTTCTCTGTAATGAGCTCAAATTTTTAGTTTATAGTGTGAGAAGAGTTCAGATCTTGATTGCATTTGTTATTGAGATTATGCATAAAAATGTATCATAGTATATAAAATGGAAGGAAATATTAGTTTTGAGGGTAAGTTATAGGTGTTATGCAAACTATTTATTAAAAAATAAAGGAGTAATAAAAAGTAACTGCAGATTTAAAAACAGTAAAGATGAGTTTCAATTCCTGTTGCGGCAACTGTGGTATGAATAAGCTGTTAAAATATATGTATGTTTTGAAGAGATTTAATGTAAGATTGTGACTTATTTATTTTGTTAAGAAGGAAAAGAAAACATGTAAGTGAAAGGTTCCATACCCAATTTTTGGACAATAAAATTATGCCATGGCAGAAGAATGAATAATTGTAAAGTAGCCAATTTGTGCTTTAAGTGTTTCACTAGTCATCATGAAATCTTCACCCCCATGTCCTAGGACTGCCCAGTACCATGGATGTGCAGAGCTTACTTTTGTAAAGACAATACAAAGACTGCTGGTGCAATGTGTTATCAAACCTGGTTTCCTGGATGTTTCAGTGGAGAAAAATGTGACTCTAGAACAGCAAGACTAAATTAAAAAATTTTTTTTTTGTCTAAGATATACAGTATCAGATGATCATATTAAATACTATCTTTTTTCAAAACTCATTTGTTAAATTAGCTAACATCAGGCTTTCAGATATGTAATTTAAGATAATATTTATCTTTAGTAAACAATTCCTATATTCATTTCTTAAAAAATGCTGTTCTTTATTATATGCTGGGGAGAATTAGACTGAAATAAATACCTCTGTAATATTATGAAGAATTGACTTTTCAAATGCAAATATGTTGCACCTGATATTTAATATTATCATACAATTCATATTTTAGAATAATTTTATTACTTTTTACCTGCAATATATGCCACTTTATTTTCATTATTTTCAAAGATGAGATAGAATACAATGAAATTTTCTCTAAGCCTCAACCAGTTAAGTTCCCTCAGTATAGATGATAACATTGCAGTAGCATGTAGTAGGTAATGTTACATTAATTCAGTGTATACAATTCATGAATGTAATACTCTTTTAATTTTTTTGTTAGAAGACCAGGCTTTTAATTAAATATAGGTACAAAAGTTAGATGTTAATTTCCAGGAAAAAAATGGTTCAATTAAATATAGTCTAAGGAAAAATAAATGTATGTAGTAATATAAAGTGTAAATAATCATATTCTAAGTCCATAAGCTTTATATCATTTGCATTCAGGAGGTTTTGAGACATTTTGGTTGTAACCATCCCATGTTAGTAAATGTATCTTTTATTTTGTTGATAATCTGAAAATAAACATACCCAATATGGCTTTTTTTTTTTTTTGCATATTGGGTGGTTTGTTTTTAGTTGAACTATGATTTCACATTGAAAATATAAATAGCTTTCTGTTGCTTAATTCCATTAATTGAATATATTTTTGAAGCTCTCTCAAAGACATAGTAATTTTGTTTTTGTTTTTATTAAAACCATTAAGCTCTGGCTTTATAATCTTCACACAGTATGTCAGGAGATTAATTTATGGGCTTTTACAGCTGGTCACATTTTGCATTATATTGTCTTAAATTAACATCTGTAGCCTAGTCTGCATGACCTCTCATCAGCATTTCCATTTCATGGCCTCATCTGGCATTAAAGGTTCCTTTTCCATGTAACCTATGTGAGAATTTCTATGTTTTCACCCCCTCCATTTTCAATCTAGAGATTTTTCTGGAAAGGTTAACTATTAAATAATTATTCAGCTGAACAACCAAAGTACTCGAGTCTAAAATTTCTGTCTTTAATAGGACAAATTTTGATATAATAAACATTGGGTTGTTTTCGAGAATATCAAATTACCACGTATGTTCTACAAGGTGCTCGGCTACCACTGATAAGAAAGAGAAAACATGTCACTAAGCGCTTGCTATGTCAGCAGGCATTGGCAGGGGTTACAAGGGAGTCACTAATTCTAGGGAGCACTCCAGACCGTGCTTCTTGCTCTAAACTTTTTGAGCCTGAAGGAACTTTTGCAATCTACCAGAAATCTTCAGTCACTGCAATAATCATGGTGGCATTTTTAATGTTTACGCAGTGATAATTCTTAAGACATCTATACTTAATATTCTTCTAGGATCAGTACAAGTTATAAAATTCAAGAAATCAGTATTCTTTTTCTCCTTTTTGCCCAGAGGAAATTATTATTTATCATGGGTAATTATGCCCCACCCTGGAGTTTGTGTGTAGGAAATTGACATGTTTATCAAGATTTTTATTAAAATATCCAGAGTGATACACATTGGGTAAATATCTGTCACATTATGCATACAAATGAATTTTTATATTGACGTCCAATGCTAAGTTAATCTCTTTTGCTATTTTCCTACCAGGACATAAACATATTTAGGAATCTGACTATTGAAGAAAAATAGCATTTATATAATATTTTCCTGCACAAATGAGGAGAATTTCTAAAACATAGGATACCTGAACTTAAGATTTTGGTTCTACTGGCTTGTCTGTATTTTAAGTGTATGCTTTTATGTAAGAGTTTTGTTGTGGAAAGTATAGAGAGTCACAAACAAGAGCCATTTCAGAAAAAATTAAAGGCCCTTCTGATACATAAATAAAGCTACATTCTATAAATATATAATGAACACATCATGTTTTTATATCTGGCAATCTAATTAGCTTGTTTTTAGAAGCAAATGATGGGGATTTCAACCTTGCTTAAGAAAGGTGTTTACAATGTTGTTTGGGCATTAGAAGTTAGATGTTTCAAAGGTGTCATCTGAAATCAAGTAATGGATTGTTGATTAAATCTGGTTTGCTTTCTTTGACAGCTGGGTTGCAGTTGGTTGCATATGGGTAAAAATAAATCAACATCAGGCTAAATGTAACTTTGCATCTGACACCGGGAATTCTTAAAGGAAACTAGTTAATTGACCATTTTGCACCATAAAGAACATTAATTAAACTGATGTATTTGATTTCATAGGTCAGCAATATGTCATAAAAAGTCTATATAAATAGTAAATAACATGATAACAGCATTCTGTGAATGCTTTTAAATGGTGCCTCTAAGCACAACATTTTTATGAAAACAATCTTCAAATCATGAATATTAATCATGAAGTATTCAGAGTAATTCACGTATTCACAGAAACCATAATTTCCCTTTTAAATAAGGAAATAATCCACATGTGAACCTCAAATCAGAACACACATAATAACTAAATAAGCTTTTAACTAAACCCAAATAGTAAAGGTTTAAACCACAAAGTAAAACCAAATGTTTTATAAAAGCAGTCAACAAAACAGGAGCATTGGGTATTTTGAATATGTTTGTCTTATATTGTGAATTAAAAACAGGTCAGTACAGCTCATCAGAAGAATGGATGACTTTTTAAACTTATTTCCCTTAGTATAATAAAGCAATTAATAAAGTATTAATTAGATTTCTCATTACATTGACTGGATCTTAGGAAGAGAGATGTCGATGCAACATATAATCCATTGCTTCTAATGAAACAGCCTTGAGAGAGAAGGGCCAAAGGAAAGCTACCATTAATCTGATGAATGGACAAAGAGCTCCTTTGTGTGTGTGTGTTTGGGGGTGGGGGAAAAGTAGAGTGGAGATACTTGTAAAAGGTCTGAATCTTGATCTCAAACTGGCTTGCTGCAGCTGACAACCCATCCATGCAGTGGGGGTGGATGACACCACAAAACCCAACTCTTCACCCCAAGTGGTCCCTAAGAAAAGACTGGGACCTGTGAGTCTTGATCCAGGAGGAGACACCAATACCCCAGTAGCCATTGGCTATATTTTATATCCAACAGTGTATTTTACTAGGGCCTGGGATATACTTGTTCATTTTTTCACAACGTTAGTCTCCTTTCCCTCTTTTCTTGGCTAATATAAACAAGCTCACATACTTGGGAGAACTGAAATATGCCCCCTGTGTATTGCTGAAGACATCCCAGGAGCCATTCTGCAGCACCAGGTTAAATCTGAACTCTGCCTATGTATTTTCTGTAATGTTAACTAAAATGGGAAGATCAGAATAGTTTTGGCACTGAACTGACATTTAATTTTATTTGAGTCTCTGGTCTACTTTATTATAGAACATGATAAGCCAGAATAGTAACCAGCCTGGATTGGTTTGGGTGCCAGTGCCAAAAGAGCTAATCAGAGTCCTGCATGTGGAGCATTTGGACAAGGAAATGGATGTTAAGTCTCTGATTGTGTGTTTGGACTGCTTCAGAAGCATGGGGGTTTTGCTTGGTAATCTCAGAGGTAGCCAAGAGGGGATAGAAACAGCTGTGCCATTCTACCTGTAAGTGGCCTAAATTATGCCCTTGGCCTTCCCACCTTCCCCACCTGAAAATTCCTCTTTGGCTTCATGGTTGCTTTCCTAAACTGCCTAAACACTATTTGATGACAGTTTATTTCTAGATTTAGGAATGAAAGTGTTGCTAATGAACTACATTCAAATTCAATGAACATTTATTGAGTATCTACTATGCATCAGGCAACGCATGGTTTTTATTCCTTGAAATGCAATATAAAACAGTGGTGAAGAGCAATTCTGAAGCCAGATCACACGGGTTTGAATTACAGCTCCTGCTATTTTCTAGGGTGTGACTGCAGGCATCTGACTTCTATGTGATGCATTTTCCTCATTTGTAAAAGGGGAATCTTATAGAAGTTAGTATGGTGCAAAGCGTTAAATGAATGAAGTGAACACACATCCCTACGTTTTGGAAAACCCCAGGACTTTCATTCCTTAGACTTCACTTCTTTTTCTACACTTTTTCTACACAGGTGATCTTTTCTAATCCTTGTGACTTTAAATACTGTCTATAATCTGATGATTCCCAAATTTATATCTCAATTTCTGGCTCTCTCCTCTGAAAGGTAAATTCTCACACTCAAGTTCCTATATGACATCTCAAACTGAATTCCTGATTATGTCCTCCCACCAACCGTTTTTGGTGATATTCTCTGATTCAGCAAACGGCAACTCCATCTTCCCTGTGGCACAGGCCAAAATATTTGGAAATCATTTTTAAATTTTCTTTTCCCCTTACACTTCACATGCAATTTGTCAGCTCTACCTTCAGATTATATCTGGAATCTGACGACTTCTCACAGTCTCTACCACTACGTCCCTGGTCCAAACCACCTTCATCCTCACCTTGATTATTTCAGGAGCCTCCCACTAGTCCCCCTGCATCTATTCTTGCCACTATTCAGGTTCTGCTCAACACAACAAAGCGATTCTCGTAAAGTGTAAATGGAACCATAGCACTCCTCTGCTGGAAAAAGCCAAAACCCTTATTACTGCTTCTAAGGCCCTCCCTGAGCTCTACTCCCACACTGACCTCTCTGCCCTTAGCTCTTACTACTCTGTCCTTCCCTCCCTCAGCCTCCATGACCTCCATGCTCTATCTTGGACATGCCAGACATGCTCCTGCCTCTGGGCATTTGCACTTTGCTATTGCCTCTACCTGAAATGTTCTTCCTTCAGATATCTGCATAGCTCCCTCCCAGGCTCCCCATCCAGGTCTGCATGCAAATGTCACTTTCTCAGTGAGGGCTTCCCTGACCACTCTGTTAAATTACACCCAGCTCTTAGCACTCCAAATTTTTCTTCCCTGCTTTATTTTTCTCCATCATGATAACCATCCCCTCTTATACTGCATATTTCACTTATCTATCGGCTTATTTTCTCCTCCAGTAGAAAGTTTAAGTTCTGAGAGAATAGGGATTTTTGCCTTTTTTGTTCATTGCTGTATCCCCAGAGCTTACAATAGTCCTAGTACAGATTAGGCATATAATAAATATTTGTTGAATGATTGAATTAATTTATTCTGTGAGAGTTTACTGAGGACTAAACATACAGCTTTGGACTAGGTGCCATTTACTAAAAGAGGGGATACAAATACTCCATACTTTGAAGAAAGTTAAAATCTATGTTAGGAAATGAAACACACAAACACCTGTAGTATAAGACAGAATGCAAGTTCCATAAAAATTAGAAATAAAATGCTAAGGGGAATAAGGTGGGCTTTGAGAAATTGGCATTTAAGAATGAACCCTGAATACGTAATAGGATTTCAACCAGGAGAGATGAGATGGGAATTGGAGGATTTCTAAGACAGAAGGAACAAATGAACAAATCTCTATAGAAATGGAAAAGGTAGATTATATGAAGAAAGTAATGTGCTTTTCTGTGTGAGAAGAGTACGGAATATACACAGAATGGGAATGGGAGATGTCAGTTACACATAATGGACTCTTCTTCACATACAGTTCCTGACAAATGGAACCGTCTGTGCACCTATTCCTTGAGCAGGGGAAACCATGTGGTTTTTATGTTACTTGTCCCCTCTTCTAACCTCTCCTTTGTCCATAGCCGATAAAACCGATAATGGACAGAGGCCTGTGAATAGCCTGGTGTGGGAAGCCATGTTCTATTAAACAGTAGAGATCATGCAGGTGAATTAGGTTTTGTCTTTCGGGAACTTGAACTACGAAATAAGGAGACAATAGGCAAGAGCAATGGGAAAGTAACAGAAAGGTCATGAGGCAGAGAGAGGCCATGAGGAAACATTAATAAGCAGAAGTTATGGGTATTTAAAGTATAAAGAAGCTCTGATTAAGCAAATGTTTAGGGAATGTTTGAGGAGAAGCTGACTGAGGTGAGAAAATAATATGTGAAAGAAAGGGTAGCCTTGCTGGTAGAAGGAGAATTAGTCAAAAAACACACCGAGAGAAGCCGGGATGTAGTGAATAATGGGGTCTTGTTAATGGAGGTGCATTAAAGTCAAGAAGATGCCCAAGCTCCTTCACTTACTGCTATTGGAGCAACAAGAAGAGAGCTACATGGATCCTGAATGATTTAAAATTTCTTTGAATCCTATGAGAGTCTTTCCTGCTTTATTACCATTGTAGCTATATCATGTGTTCTCATTATTGAAGACTGCCCGAGTGCATTCCTCATATATTTGCAACTCAAAGATCCTTGTACAAACCTTTTGCTGTCTAGTCATTAGCTTCCTCTTCTGAACCATTATGTGCCAGATGAAGTGGACTTGCTAGATGTCTTTCAAGACTCTATATAGCAATGAACATAATCTATGCTTTTTTCTATTGGATGTTTACTTGCGTGTTTTCCATGTAGAATGTTATTATAAAGTTGCCCATTATTATATTTCGACAGCTGGGGACAGAAAAAGCTAGTTTAGTGAAAACTTATGCAACTGGCTTTTATTTTCTCCTTTCTTTACATTTGGTACTTTTGTTTGAAGTCATGTTTCTTGTCCATGAAAGATGCTACCATCCTGGGAAGATGGGAATTTAATTGCTCTCATCAAACATGCTGCCTAATAAATTGCTTACTCTGGCAGAGAAAATTAGAAGTAGCTTTAATATGAGCAAAAGTCTTTTTAATATGGCAGATTTTATATGATGTAGAAGTAAATAACTGGATTCCTTTATGTCACATGCCATCTGTCATTGCGTATTGGCATGATGGCTGCAGCTGATTTATTATGTGATAAATACAGTGATAAATGGATCTGGTTTTGTATAAATTTTAAATATTGTAATATTTTAAAATGAATTTGTATTTATAAGGTAGAAGAATATTTTAATTCTACTTCATTTATGATACTTATTTTTGCTTTCCTGGGCCTAGTGATGCAAAGCAGGTCACTTAAAAGCAATATTAAAATAAATTGAACTTTCTCCTCTCAGTTGTTTTTCCCATCTACTCAAACATAATTCAAACTATTTTCTGCATTAGTAGAATTTGTTTCTTTTTCTCTAGAGGAAGGTTTTTCTGCAAGGCAACCCATACTTCTCAAGTTTTCAAATAAAAATAGTCTAGTTTAATGTAATTTTGCAGAACTTATTTTTTCTTTCATAAGGATACAAATGAAGTCTGCTATTTTGCTCTACATCAGGAAATATTTTCTTAACATCAGGGGACAGTAGCAAAACTAACATTTTAAAGATGTGGTGAGAGGGGCCAGCCCGGTGGTGCAGCGGTTAAGTTCATGCTTTGGCAGCCCAAGGTTGGCAAGTTTGGATCCTGGGCACCTGCAGATGCATGGCTTGTCAGCCATGCCATGGTGGTGTCCCATATAAAGTAAAGGAAGATGGGCACGGCTGTTAGCCCAGGGCCAGTCTTCCTCTGCAAAAAAGAGGAGGATTGGCAACTGATGTTAGCTCAGACCTGGTCTTCCTCACAAAAAAAACATGAAGGTGCCATGAGAAATCTGGATATAAGGAAACTGCTTAAGGAAAAAATCTAGAAAAACAAAGTGAAAAAAGGGGAGTTATTTCTTTGTCAAGTTAATCAGCATCAAAGTTACTATGAGCTGCTTCTACACGGCACTATTATCTAAATTTTTATAATATTTTTAGAGAATATAGCAGAAAAAAGTTGAAATCAACATAATCATCTGCTGGTTATAGCAATAAGGTTAGAGCAATGTTATCGAGAAGACAAAAGAGAAAGGGAAAGAACTGACATTATGGGTCATATAACAAGGTATTCATAACTGTCTAATGCAATAATTATTTACAAACACATGCACATATTATGTCAGAAGTTGCAAAAATGAAAGATTATGGGACTTAACTTTTAGTTACATGCTAAAATTCCAATAGACGGGATGTTACTACGTGAAAGAGGATTATGATCAGTAAACCAGCATTTCTTATTTTCCTAATAAGCTCTGAGTAAAGACATTTTTCACTTAAAAAGTGAAGTAGAGGAATCCTCCAGCATAAGTGCTTACTTCTCAGCTACATAAATAATTGAACAAGTTTATAATAATATAATCCTCAGTCATGATTATAATCTAAACAATTGAGATTTTCCAAAAATAATCTACATTAACAAATTAGTAAGATCTTTGAATCTCAGAAATTTGCCCAGTAACTGCTATTGCATTTTCAGAATAATTAGTTAATTCTGGGGCTATGTATTTATTTAAACTCCAAAGCAGTTTTTATAAAATTAATTTTAAAATGTCAAAATTGTAAATATGTGTTTATGTATGTCTGTATGTATGTTGAATGTGTAAGAATGTGAGTCTGCCGGTCCATTATGATGAAATGAATTCATGTATTTATTTATTCAATCCTTTAATCATTCAACAGATAGTGTCTATAACATCCTAGGTACAATGCTACCATAAAATGATGAATAAGTTACATACCCTAATCAAGCAACTCATACTCTGAAGGGGGTACAATACAAATAATAAGACAAACACATACAATGAGGTAAATATTATATAGGATATTCATCGGATAGTTTCCACTGGGCTCCACTGGGCTGCTGTCTGAGTATTAGTATGTGGCAAGGGGATGGGAGAGCTTGTAATTTGGCGTCTTCTTTAAGTTTTCTCCCTCAGCCCTAGAAGTAGAACTTTCTCCTTCAATTTGCTATTCCCGTAGTTTTTAGAGAATTGTCTTACCTCTTTTAGACATTAATTACCTTTTACTAGTTAGTAATTCTTTATATTAAATTTTTCCTGTTTAAATTATTGGTGTGGTTTGTATCCCTTTACTGGACACTGACTAATATGTGAACTACAGAAGAAGTTGATTAGAAGGCAGAAACTTTCCTAAGCAGAGAAATAAAACATTATTCTTTTGTAGGAAACAAAGAAGATGATCCCTGATACCTGTTAAAACAATGGTAAAGGACTTGTTTGTGTATGATATTTTTGCTGACTTGCATTTTAAAAGTAATATACTTTCAGAATTTTTCATGAGGTTCTATGTATGACTTTTGATGTGACATTGATTTTAGAAGCAATGGTGGATCTTTTTGTTCTAGTTAAGATGGCTTTTTTTTTTTTTATTATTTCATATCAGTCTAAATAATGCTCATTTCTACTTCTGTAACTTGGATTTTCTGTAATCCCCATTTGGTATTTCTCTCTCTCCTTTTATACTCACCTAATGCTAGTCAGCCTTTGTGGGCTAGCTCATGTAATGGGGCCACCAATCCTACCAGGCTTTTCCACCCCTCCCCATGAGGATTATCTACTACTCCTTTATCTCAATCTGACAATCCTATCTTAAGATCCATCTCAAATTCAACTTATTTAAAGTTTTTTTTTTTCTGATGACTACAAACAAACCTTAAATATCCCTTCCTTGAACTTCTGTGGAATTTTACACCTCTCTTATGGGGAAATTATTTTTACTCTCCTTTTCTTCTCTCAAGACTATTCTGTCTTTTCACATACTTTAAAAAATATTTTAAGACTGATTTTGATGAGAAAGATACACAATAGATACTTATTAAAATATAAGAAGTGTATTAACAGTGAAGCATGAGGGGGAAATGACTGTAAACTAGACATAGATAAGTTACCTTGATTGAACATTAAGTTTAGCTAAGAGTTCCTGGGAGGCAAATGAAAAGGTAAACAAGATGGGCTTTGTGTTCATTTCATATTTTTGGTCGGATGTGGGATTCCTTGTGAAGGAAATTGAAATGGATATTAGTGTGCAAGAAGTTCTACAGAGAAAAGCGAAAGAAGCAGGATTGGTCAAAGGGAGAAGTTCAGCTGCAATGGAGTCACAGAAAGGACTCAGCTGACCCCTCAGAGATGCTCTAAGCTGAGCTGGCCCTTCAGAGTTGTCCAACGTTGGGGTGAGAGAGCTGAGTCTTTGTTCCCTGGCATTCATGAGTTCTTAGATGTGATCTGCCTTGGGAAGGAGGTGTGCTTTGGGAGAGGGATGCTTCAGTAGAGGCAATTTCTGGGAAGGTCAGTAGACAACCTTCCCAGTAACCAAGGGAATAAAACCTTCAGTCTTGAAAAGGAATCTGGGCGGCACAGGGCAGAATTGCTAATATCTTATATTTTTTGCTTTTCATAGACAGGAACTATATCATCTTTCTCTAGTAGGAAGGACTGTGCTTTGCAGAATTGTCCATCAATAAATTTGTAGATTGAAGCAAAATCAAATGCATAACCCTGGGAGTGTGGGTGTGGAGAGAAGATTAAAACATGGTGTCAGTTTTTAAGGGCAATTAGTGTCTGACAGGGAGACCCAAAAAAAAGTTAAAATTAAAAAGGGGGAAAGGGGAAATGAAAAGAAAATATAAGTAACAGTTTGATGCAACAGCAGAACAGATGCCACAAGGAATTACATTACATGATTAATTGCCAAATGAGCCACATTAAATCTTTGCTGGAACAAATAAAAATAAATTACCAAATTAATGATATAGGCAATTGTTGCTACAGGAATTTAGTTGGTGGAAAGTTAGGGAAACTGAGCAGTTGGAAATAAGGCTAAAGTTCTTCCAAATAAGGAATTTAGACGTTTTCTTCTGGGATCCTAGGAGTGTTTGGGGGTATTGAGAAAAGTATTATGAAGACCTTAGTAAGAACTTGGTGGGGCAGTGGTGCAGTAGATTAAAGTAAGAAGAGACAGGGGGAAGTGGGCCACTGATAGGCAATTTCCACAGTCTAGATATGAGATGACAGAGATGATGATGGAAACGGAGGCAACTTCCTTTATAAAGATTTCCCTAACCCTCTGCTCCATGTTGATTTCTCCTTCTCTTATCTGTGTCAGGCTTACTCATTGCTTTACATATGTTGGTCTTTGATAATTTGCTATCATGTAATCAGTATAGTAATAATAATTAGGATTTGTATAGTTATTTATGTTTTACAGAGTGCCTTCACTGCTCATCTGACTCTTCCAAGCGTACCGTGTGTTAGGCAGGACAGGAATTTTTTCTCACCATTTTTAGATATGAAAACCAAAGCTCAATTGCTCAATGTTATTGTTGCCTTCTCATAATATTACAAACTTCTCCAAGCTACAGAGTTCATTTCTATCCTTACAGAGCCTAGAATAGTGCCTTGACTATGAAAAGCAGTCAACAAATTTTAGTGGGATGAATGGAGTCTCATATTTGAGGCATTACAATCTCGTAAAATTAGATGTTATAGATTATGCTGCCAATAGATGACTTCAAGTAGTATTAAAGTTGACTTTTTCATTTTTACTTTTGAATGAGCAAGATTTAGTGTTTCAATAGACGACACCTTCATATGTTACTTCGAATATATCACATTTAGGAGATTTTTTTCTCATTTTATTGGAAAACATTACAGAATTTTCAGATAGAATGGGCTGTACATATTCCTCTAAAATGAATTGCCCCCTCCAAAGAAAATGTATGTAATCTGCTTATACTTTTATCACATGAACCAAATCTCAGGGAAAAAAGGAATATATAAGAGTAAAATTATGAAGTGTTGGGTGTTGGATAATACAGTAACTAAGTTCACAATTTATGATAATCATGATAGGTGATTTTCTTAATGTAGTAAGTCATTACTTTTTTAAAGATGGGAAAGGAAAGATTCCATGACAATTTAGTAATGTAACAGAGGCAGCATTAAAATATGGAAATGAAAACTGGAGTGAGCGTTAATATTCCGGATTTACCAGTAATTTATTTTATCAACATGGGAAAGTCAAAGGGGGCTGGAGGAGATGATCTCTGAATTATCTTTCAGATAGTAAATACATTTATTCAATTGTTGTTTAGTCTTTAATGTGTAACTGATCCTGGAGACACAACAGAGAATAAGAAAGACATTTGTCCTCCTGGATCTTATTTACTTGGTATTGTTGGGTATCTAACAAATTTGTTGTATCACAACTTGAAGTAGATAGAGCTTGTGCCACACAAAAAGCATTGTTTATTTCAAAGAAAGCGGAACTGTAAAAATTGGCCTGAGGTTGGGAACTGTAGCATATGTTTGAAGAAAAGTTAGTAATGTATTTTACTTGGATACCAGTGGAATTTTTAGAGAGTCTCAGAAACCAAGTAAGAAAAGAGTTTCAATAAAAATACAGCAAAATCCATTACCGAAGAGATCTTAAGGAAGAAGAAAACAGAAAACTGCTTATCAATTGGCTGTTGGTGACTTCTGAGTAAAATTCAATGGAGTAGTAGGCAAAGCCAGACTGAAAGAATTTACAGAGTGAGTAGATGGTAACAAAGTAGAGGGAGTGGCATATGGGTTACGTTCAAAGAAATATTTGTAGTTTAAAAACATGGGAAAAGGTAGATAGAGTGGTGAGTTACAGGGAATAGGAATTGGAGGAATATCTTTATGTTATTTTAAGGGAGGATAGGTAATATTAGTAGGCAAATAAGCATATGGGAATGGATTTGGGCAAGATAATGAAGTCTGGAAGCTATTGGATCAGGGCAAAATTGGGGGATTAAACTTGAGAAACAGAAGTGAAAGAAAGAGGGAGATGAAGATACAGAGAAACTTCAAGTTGAACATTCATGGACTTTTCAAAATCCTGAAAAGTATTAAATAATTTTATTTTAGAGAACATGATGAGGAGTCAAAAACGTGAAAACAAAAGGGAAAAAAGGATGGAAACTCAAGAGAATGAGAAGATAAGCCGCAGACTGAGAGAAAATATTTGCAAAAGACACATCTGATAAAGAACTGATATCCAAATATACAAAGTCTTAAACTTAACAATAAGAAAACAAGCAATTCAATTAAAAAGGGGGCCAAAGACCTTAACTGACACCTCACCAAAGAAAGTATACAGATGGCAAGTGTGAAAAGATCCTCCCTATCATATGTCCTCAGGGAAATGCAAAGTGAAACAACAGTGAGGTGCCGGGACACACCCATGAGGATGACCAAAATCCAGAACGCTGACAGCACCCAATGCCAGCAAGGATGTACAGCAACAGAAACTCTCATTCATTGCTAGTGGGAGTGCAAAATGGTACAGTCACTTTGGAAAACAGTTTGGCAGTTCTTACAAAACTAAAGCTACTCTCGCTGTACAATCTAGCAATCCTGTTTCTTAGTTTCTACCCAAAGGAGCTGAGAACTTATGTCCACGCAAAAACCTGCACACGGGTACTTGTAGCAGCTTTATTTATAATTGTTGAAACTTGGGAGCAACCAAGATGTCCTTCAGTCAGTGAATGGATAAATAAACCACGGTACATCTGGACAATGGACTATTATTCAGTGCCAAAAAGAAATGGGCTATCAAGCCATAAAAAGACATGGAGGAATCTTAAATGCATATTTCTAAGTGAAAGAAGCCAGTCTCAAAAAGCTACATACTGTGTGATTCCAACTATATGACATTTTGGAAAAGTCAAAACTGTGGAGACAGTAGAAAGATCAGAAGTTTCTAGGGGTAGATGAGGGGTAGATGATTAGGCAGAGCACAGAGGATTTTTAGGGCGGTGAAAATACTCTTTATGATACTATAATGATGGATGTGGGTCTATGTGTATATTTGTCCCAACCCATGAATGCACATCAGCAGTGAACCATAATGGAAACTATGGACCTTGGGTGATTATGATGTGTCAGTGTAGGTTCATTAATTGTAACAAATATATCAGTCTAGTGAGGGATGTTGATAATGGGAGAGGTTATGCATATTTAGGGAGAGGAGGTATGTGGAAGACATATGCACCTTCCTCTCAACTTTACTGTGAACTAAAACTGCTCTAAAAAAATAGTCTTTAAATATAAGAACAAAATAATAACAACAGGCACTCAATAAATGAATGTTCTCTTTAAAAAATAGGAAGGAAAGGAGGAGAGGAGGAGGAGAGGAGTCATGGTCCAGGTCAGGGGTAAGCAAATTTTTCCTGTAAAGAGCCAGATAGCGAAGATTTTAGAATTTGAGAGCCATAAATTCTGTTGCAACTATTCCCTTCTGCTTTGTAGTGCAAAAGTAGCCTTAGACAATACAGAAGCTAATGGGTGGTATTGTGTTCCAATAAAACTTTATTTACAAAAACAGGTAGCTGGTCAGATTTGCCCTGAGGGATAAAGTTTGCTGACTCCTGTTCCATATAATTCCGAGTCTATTAGGTTATAGATAAACCAAACTAGCATGGCTTTATGACTTTCCCGAACATAAGAACAGGGATTATGTGTACATACACAGACACATATACATATATGTATGTGGATATATGTAAATATTTATATGTATGTGTGTGTATATATTTTCATACACATATATACATACCAGAAGTTATCTGGAGTGTCTAACTCCTTGAATTTGAATAAGATCAGCCTGTCACAGACCCCATTTCTGTGGGCCTTATCTTCTCTTGGTTACCTCTGGTTCTGAGTTTTTGTCTTTACCAATTTTTTCCTCTGTGTTTTGCACACCTTTCTTTACCTCTGCCCTGGGGTTAGCCTACGTATGATTCACAACTTCCTCTCTTTGATCCCCACACCTGAACTCCAAATCCATGAATACAGAAATGTTGTATGGAACACCACTTATCTTTCACTAAAGGTATTTGGGTCTCTGGGAGTCCTCACATCATGAATCACATAGCTAACAATTTCAAATTTTAAACTGATTTTAGACATTCATATTCTTACAAGGCCTTTTGATCATCATGCCACCAAGAGATTCGCAGATCAGTGGCCAACTGACCCACACAGAATTGCTTTTAAACTGATAATTTGTTTCTTTCTGTCTGTGTCCTTGTTTTTCCACTCTCAGGTTAGCCTCACTCTTTTTCATTATTTTCCTGCCTACCAACAACCATCTCCTAGAAATTCACCTTTTTACCTAAGAGGCTTAATTTTTTCTAAGAAGTTTCAGTTTTTTTCCTAGGGTCTGGATTGCTAGATCATCTGATTTATGTTACCCTATGTGATTGCAACAACTCGTTTGGTTAGTATTGTCCTTTCCATTTCAATAGATGACAGAAGAATTAAGGAGGGTCAAGAGATACAGTCAAAATAAAGAGCAAAAGCAGGTTCTTTAGGAGTCAGAATTTGGTGTTTTTAGGAGGTGGGCTTGATGGTATTCTAGGTTAAGATGAGAGAGAATAACACCTGATTCACCTGCCACCTTCCCATAAAAGTATTCAGAAAAACTTTTAAATAGAGGCAATGTTTTAACTGCATGGGGAAATGGGAACAATAATTAAGGCTCTTCTAGATCCTAGGACTTTCTTTTAATAAAAATGGAGGTGATCCCTGAAATAGAATAGCAAATGTAGATAACTCTAGGTGCTAACTAGACTTATCATGGTGATCATTTTGCAATATATGCAAATATCGAATCATTATGTTGTACACCTGAAACTAACATAAGGTATGTCAGTTATACCTCAATAAAACAAGCAAACAAAATGACAAAGTGGATAACTCTTTTTTAAAATGTCCTTATGTAAATTTGAACAAATTCCTATCTGAATTGTTGTTTTGTGTTCATTTTAGCATATGTAAAAGTGACAATGGTTGGATCACCATCATTTAAGATGGTTAGTGGTAAATACTGAATTGGAATGTAAGCCCAGTGGAATGTATACCTCATTAACACAGGACTTTTTGTCTGTTTTGCAGTTGATCTTGAATACTAATTTGTTGAATGAATTAATTTAGAACATTCTCAATTTTAAAACAATTCTGAGGTAACGGTATCTGTTTTGATAGAAGAGTCAGGAAACATTGTAAGTTAGCTTCTAGTCTCAGAGCGAGGTTGGTTTCCTGAAGGATTTCCCTGTGTGCTCTGTCTGCTGTTCCACTGCCATCGTCCTTAGTTCCATATCATAGCAAGGATTTTCTGTCTTTAGTATAAGCGTCATTAAAGGGCTGTTAGAGATGAAGTAGAATCAAGATGTCTTTGGGGCCACTCGGTCGCTACCAATACTTTGAAGATTCTGTGGCAGGGGTGGGTTGGCATTTTACCCAGTCACCTCCAGCTGTAGTTGCTTCCTCTGATTTCTCCCATCTCAGTCAGGTCTAGCAGCTGTTACTGCATCACTCCAAACATGAAATGAAGTTTCTATTCCTTGATTACCCCCAAAACCACCTACACAAAGACGTGAAGTATGACAGAATTTACTGAGTGGTTGTATGGGTAGAAGGCATGTAGTAACTTTTAAACTGAGTATTAAACCTCCCTATTTTAAAAAGTTGTTTGGACAATACTCTCTTTCTTTCTCCTGCATTTTCTTAGTCTCTCTTGCTTGTATGATATCAGCCTGGCTTGTTGCTGGGCTTCCTAATCACTCCACACCCCTTTTTCCATTCTCCTTCCTGGTTCACTCGTCCTTGTCTCCAACCCTGCTTTCCTACTTCCTCGGTAGAACAGTTTGTCTTTCCTTTGTCTCAACTCATCCTGGGGCCACATAGTGCAGTGTTGAAGTATGTGAGCTCCAGCCTGAGACCTCTGTTGGTGCTCGTCCTCCTTTGCTTTTTATTAGCTATGTGACCCTGGGAAATTGACTTAACTTTTCTGTGCCCTGGTTTCATTGCTTGTATGGTTTTTGGAAGAATGTAATGAATTGGTAAATGTAAAGCACTTATAAAAGTATGGTAGGGTAGAAAGCTTTCATTAAATGTTAGTTATTAGTATTATCTTGCTACAAGGGCTCTCTCCTTACAAGAAAAAAAAAAAATAGAAAAAAATGTACCCTATCAATGTATTTCGCTAAACAGAGACAAATATTCCCACCACAAGGAATTCAGTAATTAACATTAAAGTAAAATTATTTCCCCCTGCTAAAGAAAACAAACGGTGGTTCTTCACTCTAAAACCAGAAGCCATTATACCCTCATTTTGGTCAGTTGGTTTTCCTCCCTGTGGAAAGTAATTATCATATTTTTATTTTTTATAGGTGAATTCACTCTTTTTTTAGATATTCTGTGGTATAAATTTGAAGACTGTTAGTTACGCCTCACTTTTGTTGTGTATGTGCAGCTTATAGGATTTTGGTGACAACTGAATGGAATAAGGATTCTTCTTACAATCCTTCTAACAGTGGTTTTAAGACACCAGTTCACACCTCTTAAGCAGAAATTATTTCATTTTTTCTCTCATTTTAAAAATTTGAAATATACTGATTCTCAGAGAGGGAGAACCAGTGAATAATAAGTTGTGGGGGTTTTTTGGAGAGGGAGGGTAACTTGGAGATAATACAGTGTATCTCCCCGCATTTTAACAGAGAAGACTTTGACTCCATTAATTAGAGGACTTGCAGAAGGTCTTGCGTCTCAATGACAGGACTGGAGCAAAGCAACTCTGAGTATTATTGTTCCTGTATGTTTCCTTGTGGATGTTACATAACTCTAGAATAAAATGGAAAACCAGTAGTGTTTTCCTGGAATCAGTATAGAAAGAACAATCCTGCTTTCATACTTCTCCTAAGGTGAATATTCAACAATAATGTGGATTTATCACTTATTTAAATTGTTGAGTGATTCACATCACATTGGTTTAAGCCCTAATCAAAGAAAATTATCTTTCAGAATAAGATTTCCATCTTTGTATTTCCTATACAAAGTGCTCAACCTACTTCTTGTTGAATACATTCTACTGTTGCTTTCATTTGCATAATAGATATCTAAAGTATTATTTCAATGTATTAATTTCCTTTGGGCTAGCATCGGTCAAATCAATGACACAATCTCTGATTTCAAAGACCTTATCATTTAACTGAAAATAATGGATGTGAAATAGACCTAAGGGAGCAAATTATCAACATAGACATCATTGGCGTCAATTGGATAGTGCAGAATTTCACAAATTCCACTGTGTTCGCATCAAGCCAGGGTGAATAGTTAATTTAACTGGCTTAATCACAGCTACTTTAAAAGCAGGTCAATATGTTGTTAGAGGTCTGAAGGAAGAGGTTCAAGGTATGAGCTTGTGGATGAGATAGGGTCTCGTAGATTATTTTGGGAGAGAAGACTAGCATAACTGCAATTTTGGCAAGCAGAATTTTTGGTTGGGATACTGAAGTTCACATGATGAGAAAGAAGAGTTATTTAATTTCAGAGGGGGAGTAAGATGGGGGCTGCAACTATTTGTGGAGAAACTTAAAGACCATGCTCAGCAAAGTCTGCATATAATTTTATGATTTAATGTGCTTTGCTTTTACTATCTTTTGGCAAGACCTCCCTTCATAAACTGAAAATAACCCATGAATGAATTATAACCGGTATCTCTTCATGTTTTAGGAGCCCCATGAATTTATAATGAATTCTATTCTTTGTATTCTCTGTTTGAATGATGAAAGGGTCAGAAGCACAATTTATAGGTTAAATGATATTAGAGAACTATGCATTGTATGACATATTTCATTAAAGCAGAAGCTATGAGCTGGGGCTTTAACAACCAGGAATTCCACACATCTGACCAGCAATCTTGTTCATAATTACTTTTATAATTACTAAGAATGAGAAAAAAGAAATGTGTGCATGCATTTTTTAAAGTTTTACAACTGTAGTTTCTATTCAGAGTGGATCTTAGTTGTGAGGGGATACTGTGTCATATAAAATGTAAATATAAAGTATAATAATTATTTCTATAATGCTTATGTAAATTATATGTTTGCCTATAACTAAGTGTTTTGACAATATACAGTAGCAACATACTAAAATTGGAATTGAAATTCTTCTATGGATTTGTCTTAGTCAAGAGTAGAAAAAGTTGGTTTTGAATTATCCCAAGAAAATTAAAAAGTAGATTGAATCCCTTGCTTATCATTACAAGGTTAATTGCTACCATTTGAAAACTTGCCTTAAAATCTCTCTGTTTATAAAGTTAAAATATCAATATTTTAAAGTAAAAACTTAATATAATATGTAATGTGTAGTTGTAATATGACAACAGATGCATTTGTATGGATATATCCGATGGATTATATTGATAGCTAACAATAAATCAATTTAAGAGTTTTCAGACATCTTCCATTAGCCTTTCTGGAGCCATGAAATTTTTTTGGGAGACTAGTTTAATATATGTAAAACTATGACAGAAATAAAGAACAAGGCAAGACAATATTTAATTAAGTGATAAATGACCCAGCTTTAAGTGCTGTTAGAGTTTAGCAGAGGTAAATATTGCCTTTAGGAAGAATAGCCATTTTCCAAATTTTGTAACACTCATTTTATTCATTTTAATCGATGGCCAAAGGGAAGTTTTAGACCCAACGATGATAAACTATGCTATTTGAAAGCCTGTTGGAAGACAAAAAGACTAGTTAATTATCCACATGATGATAATTTAAAAAGCTAATAATTTATTTAACTATGTAACGACCTATTTGATGAAGAACATTTTTTTCTGCTCTTTAAGAACAAGGTATGATATTTTAGTTTCCTTATGGTAATGTATAACATTAAAAAAATAATATTGCATAGCTTCCTTTTTTAGGTACAATTAAATGTACTAAGTCCTCAAAATAGTGGGTGGCTTAAGTCTTGAAATTTAAAGTAGGCCTACAAATTTGGACAAATAACAAGAACAATATAGTGAAATGAGAGGGATTCATAATTGTTAATGATTTTTGGAATCTTACATAATTACTGGATGAAATAATCCCATTGATTTATACCCCTCCCTTTTGGCTGGATACCATTTTACGAGAAATAAATTGTCACCATTTTCATTTTTGAATTTATTCCTACTTTTCACTATCTCTCAACAAAATGCATATGTCATGGCTGCAATACAATGGGAAGGTTTGATGTTTATATACAGAAGACCTGAGCTTGAGTCCTCGCTGTATTGCCTCGCTGCTGTGTGATCTTGAACAAGTTACTTAATTTCTCTGAGTGAGACTCTGATTTTTCATCTGAAAAATGGAGCAGTGTTAATACTTTCTTCACCCCATAGTGAATTTGTGCATGCTTATGGAAATGCTGTGTTCATTACCAAGTGCTTTGGAGTCATTAGTTCTTCTATTTCTATCCCTTTCTCTTTCCTCCCATCTTCCCTGACTCCCTTCCTTCTCTTTTTTCTTCACTTTTCTTCCAGTAGCTATTTATCTTAGGGAAAGTATCTAAAAGCAAAAAATATAAGCTTAAATAATTGTTCTTTAAATTGCTAAAAGTTAGGTATCATTTAAAAAATCTTTTAACTCAATTTTTCACTTTCTGGCAGATATTTAGGTGTTCTGTAGTGTAAGTGACTAGATAACTTCTGGTGATTACCTTGGTATAGGCTGGAATCACTGTTATTTCTTCCTAACCTTTTCTTCCATGCTTGAATAAAGCCATAGAAAGTGATTTTGTAGAAAGTAACTCATTAGCATAATAATTTCATAGGGTAGAAATATAATGATTGGGTTATTTCAAATACATAACCTGTTTCTAGAAAGTAGAGCTTGCTTCCTATTCTTGGATAAGATAATTTTCTAGTGGCTGTGGCATGAACAGGAAAGGCAGTAGGCTGACAGAAATCCACAGTTATGATTTCTGCTGTTCAGTACAAGGTCAATGGTTAATTAAGTCACCACCAGTGGAAATTTGATCATGGATGAGGTCTCCAACTTTGCCTGTATTACTGGGCTCTCACTGGATGACTCAGCTAAGTCATTATATTAACTTTGCTTCTTCCAGACAGGTACATGATTCAGACGGGACTGATAGGGGATTTAGGTTGTGATGCTCTGATAATTACTTTCTAGGTACCATTACCCATTTCAGAAAACACACATTCACCTCAGAACCAGGATTTAATTTTAAAGGGTTTGTTCGTCATGCAAATTCATGACATATTGTCATGAACAGTTTAGATTGGCAAGGACCTTGTGGGTACCTTTATTCACCGATTCATTAAATAACTCATTCATTCATTTCCATGAATATTCATTGAGCAACTCCTATGTCCTAAGCACTGTGCTGGACACTGATGTTAAGCAGATGGAAACGAACAGCGTGAGCTTTGTCATCACTTGAGTCCTTCAAGCTCCTCAGTTCACAGCTAGGTAAACTGAGTCCCAGAATACTTAATTGACTTGCTTAAGGTTCAGAGTTAGTTGATGGCCAAGCCAGGACTAGACTCTCAGGCTCTAAACCACCACCCTGCTTGGCATTTGCCATAACTATGATGCCTTTTAATTTTTCCTGTAAATTCACGTAAGCATGGTGTAGTAGGATTAGTTATCATATATTTGTACCAGCACTTAAATATATAAAATTTAAACAACAGATGCTAGAGAAAACTCAGGAGAATTTAGATGTAGGCAGTGTATATAACGGCCCAAGAAAACCTTGTCCTGCTTTAGAGGAAGAATATCTTTGTTTATGTTTGCACCATTTTCTTAGTATCTTCATTCTGTGAATCTGTCCATAAATAACCTCTTTCTTTCCTCTGAAGTGTACTTTGTGCCACATTTTCTGTCACAAACAGAAAGAAAAACAAATGGCACTTTTACTCAAATTAAGACTATGGGATATTTGTTGTCCTCTGACAAAAGCTAAATACATATTCATAGCATCCTGCAAATGTAGTGGAAATTCCATCTTTCCCTCTAGGCTGCCTTCAACTAGGTCACACCAGGCAGTTAGGGATATATATTGGTTCTCATATGTCTATTGGGAGGAATCCATTTTTGGAGGTTGGGCTGGGAAACAGTTTGTGTAGTGGCTTATGTATATTTATAGTGCTCGCGTTTACTCTCTTGCTGTTCCCCTGTGTGAATTGTTGTATTGGTTCATTTTGACAGTATTGGATGAGACACAACGTTTGAACCTCTTTTCTCTTGTAATTATATAAACATGTACACTGTACATGGTGACCTGGGGATGCTGATCAGAACATCTGTTATGATAAACGGAATAGTGAATGAGAGTTGATTTTTGAATTCTAAAGTACTAAAAGTCACTCTCCTGATCTGTGGCTTTATGCAAATGAGAATGTTTGAAAATGTTGCTGAAACCTGTCATTCTAACTTACCGGATGTAAAAAGAGAGTTTGCTTTTTATTGTTCTCACATGAGTACTGCCCACCTAGGGAGTTATTTGTCTTTCTTGGAATCAATTAAGTTAAACTTTATAGCAATTTGTATAGTGGTTTATGCATTCTAGAGCCTGCAGGAAAGTGCCAGCTTAATGTCACCAACAATGTCAGGATAACCTCAAGACACCTCAGCAAAAGTTCTGCAGTGTGCAGTCAGCATCACTTCCATATTTCCCTGGTAAATTTGGGGCTAAACAACCAAGAGCCATGGGGTAAAAATTGATAAAATGAATATTACTCTCATAATTCTTCTAAAATGAATGATTAGTCAAAGAAGACCCTAGACCCAGCTCGCCTTGCATAAGAACGTCTGACCATTCTTCTGATTCCTTGCAAACCCTCTTCCCTGCACCAGAACAGCCTGTCTCAGGAGAATTATCAGCTACCTTTCCCATTATCAGCTTGGCTGCCGTCAGAAGACATTTTAAATATTATTTTAAAGTTATTTTCATGTATTTGTTTTGCATAGATTTTTAAATTCTTTTAATTTATTTCTTTGTCCATTCAACTCATAGTTGGTTTCCAATTTATACACCAACAATTTTAATTTTGAATTGCTTAACACATCTGAGGCTTGGGAGAATATTTCAATCAAGGTACTCATATACTCAACTAATAGTGGAAAGTGCTGTTCTGAGGGACGCAGGGGATATAAAAGTGGCACTGTCTCTGCCTGATCTAAATCACCTTTCTAAAACCAGGTCATTTTTTAGTTCAACTTTCAAGGTCATTGTTCTGTATAGATAAAGTGGTTCATTTCTACAGTGATGGGCTAAGTGTGCTGAATCTATATTTGGATGTTTCCCTGTGATTGGAAATGTTCTCCCTTTTGCTTGGGTTCTGTCCAATGCTAAGAATCTAAAATTGCATAATCTTCTGTCCCAAATTACTCCATCATCAAGAATTGTTTTCTTTCTATAAAGGTACCTCGGATATATATACCTAAGAATTCTTTTTATTTCAAGAAGTCCAGAAAATAGTATTTGTCTAATCTTATTATTCATAGATATCTTCCTTTAATATTTTGGTGTATATCCTTTCAGGTATATTTCTATGTATGTATATTTATATTTATATATGTATAGGTAAATGTATAAACATTACTAAAATGGAATAGCTAAGTTTTATTGAGATATCCCTGTTGTTCTAAGAATTGTACTTTGTTTTCTCATTTAATCTTCACAACAACTGTATGAAGTTGGTATTTGGTAATACTAATAATGTAGCAATTTTTCCAATAGGAAACTGAAGTGTAAAGAAATTAAGTGATTTACCTAAGGCCACTCAGTGTAAAGGCTACACTGGGCTATGAACCCAAGTAGACTGACTCCAGAGATCTTATTTTATTTTATCTTTTTTTGCTGAGGAAGATTTTCCCTGAGCTAACATCTGTTGCCAATCTTCCTCTTTTTTTTAATATCAGCTGCTGCCACAGCACGGCAACTAATAGACAAGTGGTGTGGTTCCATGCCTGGGAACCAAACCTGGGCCACCGAAGCGAACACACCGAACTTGAACCACTAGCCCATAGGGGCTGGCCCCAGAGATCTTATTTTTAACCAATACACAATATTGTCTCTTAAAAACATTCTGACCTGCTATTTTTCACCTGCTATTTCATTAACAATATATCCTGAATATTTTTCCATGTCAATAAATGTACATCTACCCGAGCATTTTAATGATTGCACGTTATTCCATTGGTGGTTTACAATACTATATAGAACCAACCCCGAAGTGATCTACATTTAGATAATCTCTAGTTTATTTCATTATTAAAAATGATACTGTTATGAAAGTCTTTGAACATGTATAATTTTTAGTATAATTTGTCTAACTATGTAGTTTGTCTTTTCAGTTAATAAAATTTACCCTACAGAATTACTTGCTCAAAGATTATTGCTTGATTCTGCAGGTCAATAAAATTATATTAGTGCAAGAAATATTTATTGAGCACCTACTTTGTTACATATATTCAGCTGAGAGCTGGGGATTCAACATGGAGCAAACGGGTGAGAGTTTACAGGCTAGTTATTTTCACTAACTAATGAATTTTAGAAGCATTTTTTTAAAAAGCTTTGCTTGATTATAGATCCACAGTTCACTTCCCAGGTGATGTCTAGGAGTAGTACCAGTTTTAAATGAAAATCTGGTGTGTGTGTGTGTGTGTGTGTGTGTGTGTGTGTGTTTTGACTCACTGTCTATCCTGAACACACAGAACCCCATAATCTAAAGCTAAGTCATTTCATTTGACCAAAAGGCATACTCCTTTAGGCTGTGTCACATAGAGTTAGTGTAGACACTTTGGTCAGCCAGATATTGCTTTGTTTGACAGTGTCAGGCCGCTATATTTTTCTCCCCTACATTGTCTCTGGATTAACCAGCAGATTGTTTAAGTTTTCTTCAGGTATGGCTATTGTGTGAGTCTCTGTGGGTATATATCAGTTTTACATGCATACTCACATGTATGTACATTATTTCTATATTAGATCTCTACCAGCTTAGTCACATTATCTGCAGTTAAAATTTTCACAATGCTTTTTTGAGTTAGATGTTTGGAAAAGGAAAGTTACTAACTTTAATACTGTATTTGCCTATTTACGTTTTCCTTGACAAACAATTTTCTTCAATATTTTCTTTCCACACCTGCTTTGGATTCTTTCAATTTTTCAAATTTCTCGGGAAATAATATCCATTATTGAATGCTAGAACTAGTTCTGAAGAATAAGAATTTTTATATAAATTCCAGTCAGCGTTAGAGATATAGTCCTCTATTCCACAAACTGTCCTAACTATAAAAGTAACACAACATTTCGTAATTTGTAAACGGCTTTAGCAGATAAATGAGTCTTTCTGGATTGCAGTGAAGAATAGCACGGAGGAAGGAGCACGGAGGAAGGGGCACAATCTGATCTACATGATCTCTTAGTTGCCTGGGAAAAGAAAATAAATAATGGCCATTTGATCAATTTCTACAATATTTCTTTTATATTATGTTGATATAAAATATGATTTTAATTTTCTTCAATTTATTTTGTGTTGATACTTACTCTCATATTCCCTCCCCATATTAGTGGTTTATTCTTCAAACATTCATTAAACACTGTATACCAGGCAGCAAGTTAAGTCCAATGAGTCAAAGATGAATAAGTTATCTTCCCTGTCCTCAAAGAGTTTTCAGAAGAACCACATATGGTAATAGAAGGTTATGCCATCCGACGCTGTTAGTAGTACTAGAAAAAAGGAATGATAAAGATGTTACAAGTGGGAGGCTTGACATCTGTCTGAGGGAGTTTGTGGAGAAGTGGTCTCCACGAAGGAGATGATGAGGTGTGATTAATGTTACGATGAATGTTAACCTTTGGAGCAATCTCAAAATACTTTATGTCAGATTAATACTATAGTTTTAAAAAAGGGGAAACAAAAAATATTTTTAAAGATTTTAAGAAACCTTGTCTAAAAAGGTAAAAGTAAACATTTCCTTTATCCCCTCATTTAAAACAAAATAATAAACGCACAAAAATACATGGCTCATATATAATAGCTAATAGTTCAACTAGTAGCATAAAGAAGATTTTTTTAAAGAAACTGCAAAATAAATATGCAAGGGAGAATGAAAGAACTTTCTTGAAGTTATAATCCATATAAATAATATAAATTGTTTGGTATGTAATTTCAAATTACATGTTTAGATTGTTTTATGGATTGCACTATTGCTATTAAATTGATTTCTGATTTTTTTAAAATGTCAATTTGTTAGCCATCTTTTTTAGTACTATTTCAGGATTAAAGTCCAAGAAAGTTTATTTTAGTCCCTCTAATTTAGCCTCATAACATCTAAATGCTCTTTGCAAACTCAAAACATATTTGCATCTATATTTTTATTGATTGAACTCAATAATATTTTGATATATCAATATATTTTTTGCAAATGAATGTTAGGGTGTTAAGGAGTGTACCACATTTGCAAGAGATTGACATTTAACCAGATCTTAAGTTTCAACAGAATCAGTGATGGTCCCAATTTATTTACTGTGTGGTTCTGAAGCAACCTTGGAATCATGAAAGTTTTCAGAATCTCTGATCTTCAAGATCATGTCACCCAGTCCCTTCTTTTTCTGCGGAAGAGAAAACGGAGGTCTGGATAGTGAAGGGGCTTGCTCATTCAATTACTTTTTGCCTTTTCATTTGACTGACCTAGTTTTTAAAAATCCATATAATTAAAGTGTGTGCTCTTGGCCCTCAAATAGTTTGTGTTATTTATACTGTTTATATGGTAATTATTCATGTGGCTGCCTACCCTGTTATCTCAGTTTGATCTGTTCTATTTATATCTCGATGTTATTCAAGCATCTGACTTCCCAATCAGTATGCATTCCTTCTAGGGCTTAAATTGCTAACATTTAAGTAGCCATTTCCCAATTTTCCTCACAGTATGAGTGCATCTCCTTTAAAATTAATATTATTTGAATGTGTAACTCTAAGGTCCCCTCTACGATTTTAAGAGCCCATTTGTAGAAAGAAAAATCAACACCTATCCTCCATCCACTAGCGAAAAATATGTTGGAAACAGCAGGAGGTTTGTAAAGTTAAAAGCTTATTTATTTTTAAAATAAAAAAGCAGATTTACATGCCTGAACACAACCAATCTTTGTCCAATGGGAGTATGACATTATTTCCTGCAACTTGATTTCAGTTTATACGCTGCCTTTTAACACATATTCTTTATTCTAGGCTGTATCAGCAACTTCCTTTTTCCAAATGCCCAGTAGAAGTTTGGGTTGAATTGAACATGGTAGATGGAGGAGGAGGTATGCAAGACTTGCTTTTATGCCTTCTATAGTTGAAGACAAAGAGTGGTAGAGCTGCAAAATTTCCAGGACATTCCGCGGACAAAATTTTCATTGGTCACCTGTTTGTATAGTTTTTAGTTTACTTGAAATATTGACAAAGGTGCTAATTTGTGTGCTTGGGTAAGACTTAACTTAATAACATTATAATGAAGACTGTTATCATTGCCAGAGATGCAGCTCCAAATACTGGAGCCGGTACTTTCACTAAATTAGAAATACCTTTGCTTCATGGCTCAAGGGAATCAAAAGCAGGTGGGAAGAGCAGGAGGTCTTTCTCAGTGTGCAGCAGAGATGGATCACTGCTCCTCTCCTTGGAAAATTCATACACTATGCGATTTCCACACAATCCCCTTTTTGGGAGCCGTGACCTACTTATTCATTTTTCTGTGGTGTGTCAGTCATTCAGGTCCACGTGTGCATGTGTTTTTCTACCTGCATACACTTAGGTACTGGGATGGTATCCGCCAACTTCACACAAAATCAGTTTCAGAATATTATAGGCATACTCCATGTGAATGTAAAACTGTTTTAAGAAATTGAAAGTATTTACCATTCAGAAAAAGGAAAGCTACTGTGAAAGCAACTAGAAGTTGAGGATAAAGAGCGGCAGTATTACCCAGCAGGAAGCAGTACAGCATGGTGATTAAAAGATTCGGACTGGATTGAGGTCTCCTGTGTCCTAATCCGGTATCCCTCACTTTCTGACTGTGTAAGTGACCTGAAGCAAGATTCTCAGGCTGCTGGACCTGCTCCAAGGTCTTGCTAAAGCAGAACACAATAGACCCAATAAAGCAAGTTATTTGGCCTAAGAATTAAACTACCTTGTGAGACTATGAAGCATAAAGGAAGAAAGCAATCCTCAGACTCCACAATGTGGACAACTTAAATATCAGAGTTATATTCAGAGCTAAAATATAAAACATTATAACGATGGGAAATATATTGAAGACAGAAAATGTGATTCAGCTACATTTCTCGATGACTTTCTATTAGTGTTTGTAAAATATTTATCACAATGCCTGATATAGAGTTTGCTTTCAATAAATGTTGACTGTTAGAAGCTTTCTTCCTTTAGAATGAGCTCAGGTTTAAACACGTTTCATACTGGTTTAACTTTCTTAAGTTTCAGATTGCAGGAGTATGCGTTATAATGTTTGAAAGTGGTCTGGAACTAAGGGTATAAAGCAGAGATGCAACTTACTCAGGTGGGGAGTTAGGGCCAATGAGAAATGTTTTCCCAGAGAAGGCGATTGTGCCAAAGGCTCACAATGTATTAGGAGAGAGAGAAAGTTGTAGATGTATGTGTAAATGTCTGTGTGTGCTCTATGTATGTGTATGTCTGTATCTTTGTATGTGTATGCATGTTTGTGTGTACATGGAGGTATGGACTAGGATCCTGGGCAGAGAAACATCATTTGGAAAGAATGGAGGCATTTAACTCTGGTTCATTCAGAGAAAGGTAGGTGGTTCAAAATGGCTGTGGCACTGGAGAAATGGGAGTGGTAAGAAAGGAGCCTAGGGAGGGAGGCAGAAGATAGGTTATGAGGGACTTTGAAAATAGCATTAAGCTTAAAAATTAGTTATTGAAAGGTTTTAAGACATTAAATGACAAGATCAAAGTTGCATTTTAGATATATCACTCTGTTTGCAGTGTGGAGAAACTACTGAAGAAAGCCAGAGTGAGGGCGGGTCTCTGTGAAAAATCCAGTGGAGATGCATTATTACAGTGTGGAAGATATCGTGAATCTGGGCTTAGTCAAGCATGTGAAAAGGCTTATGATGTAAAAATGATGGAGACTTATGAACTGTTAGCTAGAATAATTAGGAAGATCATAGTTTAACGACAGGAAGAGTCCACAGTGGGGATATCCATGGGGTTGTGATCTGAAGCTTTGTCTTTAACTCTCTCTTGCTCATCATTTTTATCGCTGACTTGGACATGGAAACAAAACTGAATATGACCTAAAGGCAAAGGAAAAAGAAACACATTTTACATATCTTTGTAGTATTAGTAACTTGCCTTGGTATAATAGATGTCAAATAAATTAATATTAATAAAGCGTTGATGATAGGATCAGAATCCAAATAATCTTAATTAGAAAAGTAGACCAACTGTAAATAGATGATATTACTCAGGGACACATGTAAACATTTTTAAAAAAATAGTACATCAGAAATGTAAACTTTTTTAATAGTAAGTTTAAGATGAATCAGCAGCATGGTATTGTACTCTAAAAAAAATTCACTAGCTATATTATGTATACTACGTTAATTTAGGGAATTGGCAGCCCCATTATAATTTTCTATGCTTGAACCCACTTGGAATATGATTATAAAATGGACTCACATTGAGCTGTGAATACCCTGGAGTATGTTCAGAGAAAAAAAAGATCAGAATAGTCATGTAACAAACAATGACAAGGTTTGAAAATTTTAACCTGGGTAAAAGAAAATACAGTAGAAAGCTGGCATCTGTTTTCAAATTCTGGATGATGATCGTATGAAAGTTGAGCTTAAATTTATTCTAATCAGAACAAATTAAAAGCTTCAGGTTAGAAGCTTCAGGAAAGGCAGATGATGGGTTAATATACAGTAAAACTTTGTGCTAGAGCTTTCCCAGAAAAATAAGAGATTACTTCAGATGGCAGTAACTTTGCCCCTCCTAGAGACCCAGATGTAGTGTTAGAAGCGATCTGAATATCCAAGGATGGGTAGCCCAGATGATTTATTGATTGTGTCATTCTTAGACTCCTCTATCCTTTAATAGTAGTACAATTTTAGTATGTAGTAAGCATTTTTATAAATATTTCAGATTAATTTAATGGTCTCTTTGAGACACCTGTTAAAAACATGCAGTAATAACAAAATAAGTATGGGAGTTTTATTTTTTCCTGTCCTTTTTCTTCTCCCCTCAACTTTTATTATGAACTTTTAAAATATACAGAAAAGTTCAAATGATGATATAAACACTCACACACTACCCACCTTGATTAAACAATTGTTAACATTTTTCCATCTTTGTTTTTATGACACTGCACACCAAAACACTTCATCATGGATCTCCTAGGAACAAAGATATTTTCTTACATAACCACTATATCATTATTTTGCCTAAGGAGAAAAAAGAAACAGATAATTCCCTAATGTCATTTAATATCCAGGGCATTTTAAAAAAAGCCTTTGACGTTTGTAAAGAAGCATGATGATTTTGTCCTTTGGATAAAGATTTGTACAAAATTAAAATGAGAACATCTTTTGCATTTGTGTAGATGGAAAATAAGGTTATTGTAACAGTTGATTGAAAAAAACAGTATATCTTCTGAGAGAATAACAGATGATGTGTCATTCAGAACATTGATTCCTTTATTAAATTCAATATCTATAAAACACTGATTGTACCTACTTTGAGATAGGACCTATTTGAACAATCTCAGAAGTTAGCTGTGACGCTGGCTGGCACATCCATCACAGGTTTATGAGTCATACCATCCTCTGTAACAGTTAAAATTGATCTAAAAGAGAAAAGATTTGGATAGGCTTCAGCAGCTGACTAATAGAAATCTTTAATTTCAAGTCTTGAGTAATGTTCTTTTGTGAGTCAGAGACTGTGATGGGTAAAGTTTCAGTGTTGGGAGTTCTGTGTAAACGAGGGATTCCTTGCCATTTGTTCTTCTGTATCTGCAAGACAAAGTCGGGCCACTATGCTTATGGAAAAGAAGGCTATTCTCTTCCATTTCTCTCCTTTCTTCAGCAAGCCTATTGTAGAGTGGTGAGAACTATTAACTGTTACTATAAGCTTGGAGAAAGAACTGCAGGCATTTTATTGTTTGAGAGTATAGTGGTTATGTGAGATGTGATGCTTTTCTGGAATTAAAACAAGGAAAGAAAGAAAACAACTAAACCAAACAGAAGTAAAGCTGTGAGAATGATTATCTTAGATGATTTTTTTTTAAATTTTAAAAAGCCAAAGGAAAGTATAAGAAAGAAGTGAAATTTTGCTTGTATCCTATTGAGAATAGGAAATTTTGTGATAACAAGGAAGTGGTCTCTAGATAGATTCTTGAAAATGAGAAAGAGGGTGATTCTTGGTACAAGTCTAGAAAAAGCACATAATTATAGATTGCTAAAATGCTGCTTTAGGATCATACAGTTCTTATATGTTCTTTATTACTCCAGGATGTATTTTACCCACCAAACATGATTTGTGAACTTAGGGTAGAAATTCTTTCTTCACGTACCACATGCTTATGAAATGCTACATCCAGTTCTGACACTTCATAATAAAAAGAGTAAACCTAGAAGCAAACACTTTTTATAGGTTGTACATAGCACAAAAGAATATTATTTCTCAAGCTATATAAAGAGGAAAAGCCCTGTTCAAAATCATGTAACAATTACCCTTTTGTAGGTTTATGATCAGGTGGAAAAAATGCTTTACCTTTCAATTTTTTATTAGCAATTTTTAAAACCAAAGATATACTTTTAGAATAAAAATAGCTGATTTCTTCCTCAGAGAATCAAAGTTATAGACCCTTGTTTTCTACTTCACAGAGAAAATAAATAAAAATATATATTCTCTCAATTTCCTGCCGATCTTCACATCAGCAGGTTACAGATAATTGCCTCTTGCTTGAGTGGGCAAGGTGTCCTGTTCCCCAGGGCTAAGCTGACTTCCCAGGCTTTGAACTTGATCCTCTCTTGCTCCTAAGCCACCTGGCTTCATCAGTTATCCCCTCTCTTTTCTATTTTTTACCTTCTCTTCCTATTGGCTCTTTCCCCCAGCATATAAACATGTTGTCTTTCTCATCATCAAAGAAGCAAATGCAAAAACACCCTGAGATTTCATAGTATCCTCTACATACCCTTGCTTTTTCTGCTACCTGTTAATACTCTAGCTCCATTTTAAAACATATTTTATTCATTTGTCAAAAATTATAAGATTCATATGGGTTCATTGTTAACTATTGAAAATATACAAACAAGCAAAATGAAGAAAATTAAAATGAATCAAATACCTATTATCTAAAATGAACCACACAATATTTTGTTATGCATAAGTGAATATTGTAACTACTTATAAAGAATTTTTGTCATCAAATACCTTCTACTGAATAATTTAAAAATGGCTAAATGCACAGTGTTTTATTGATTACATGTACCAGCTAAACCACCCACATTTTCCTTAAGATTATGTAGAATTAGCCTATTCAAGTGTATAATAATTTTAAAGCTTGATAGATTTTAAAAAAGGTTTTCAGGGACCAGTCTGGTGGAATGGTGGTTAAGTTCACGTGCTCCGCTTTGGTGGCCCAGGGTTCACAGATTTGAATCCTGAGTGCAGACCTTTGCACTGCTCTTCAAGCCAAGCTGTGGCAGCATCCCACATACAAAATACAGGAAGATGGGCACAGATTTTAGCTATGTTATGTTATGCTCAGGGCTAATCTTCCTCAGCAAAAAGGGGAAGATTGGCAATGGATGTTAGTTTAGGGACAAACCTCCTCACCAAAAAAAAAAAAAAAAAAAAGATTTGCAGGAAAATTTGAATCAATTTAATTTTCTTTTCAGTTGTGCTTTTTCTCATACCTCAACAAATTTGATCTGTAGAAATTCTATCTCATTGTTTTAATCTTTCTTTTTTCCTATCTTTGAACATTTTCGTATGTTCATTGGTTATTTGCGTATATTATTTATAAATTATCAATTCATATTCTTTGCCAGTTTTTCCATTGGAGTGATCATATTTTTTATTTGTTAATATTATTTATATATTGATGATATCAACTCTTTTCTTTTTGAATCTATTATGTTTTTATTTAGTTAATATACTTTCATATATTTTCTTATATGTCTTCCCTTATCATGTTTATGTGTTTGATTATGGATTTCTAAAGTTGAAGTTATGTTCAGTAATATTGCCCTTATTTTTACTGCTTGTCTTATTAAACTTAGAAAAGCGTTAGCACTTTTATGCAATGGTTTTTTAATGGAATATTTAATTAAAAGATGATCTATATGTGCCAAAGTGCACAAACCCTAGAGTGAAGCTCTGATAATATATATCCAAGCACCTAGATTAAGAAACAGAACATCACCAGCACCCTAGAAGCTCATCATGCACCCTTCCTGCCCCTACCCTCCCTCATTTTTTATTCTTTATTAGACTTGGTAAGATTTTATCCACCTAATCTTTCAAATCACCACATTTTGGCTTTCTTCATTTTTTTCTATTGAATATTTTTTTATTTCAATAATTTCTGCCCTAGTCTTTATTACCTTCTCCTTTTGTTTTCTTGGGATTTGATTTACTCTCTTTTTTTCTAGATATTTGAGATAAAATCTTAGATTATTGATTTTCAGTCATTTAAATTTTCCTCTAAGTATGGATTTGGTTGTATCCTACAAGTTTTGAATGCCAAATTTTCAATTTTATCCAGTTTCCAAAATTTTATAATTCCCATTTTGATTTCTTTCTTGACGCATGGATTACTTAGGCATATATTCTTTAATTTCTAAATTTGGAGATTTTTCAAGTTATCTTTTTGTTATTAATTTCTAGATTCATATTGCTGTGTTCAAGGAACATATTCTGAATAATTGTGTGTTGAAGTGTGGTATGACCCATCTTATGATCAATTTTGGTAAATATGCACTTGAAAAGGGAGAGTTATTTTTGTCCTTTTGATGTATTGTGTTTTATCTATGTTAATTATGTCAACTATATTAACTGTATAATATAAATCTTCTGAATCTTAACTGATATACTTGTCTGCTTGTTCTATCAGCTACTAAGAGTGATGTGTTAAAGTTTCCCCCTATGACCTATTTCTCCTTCCAGTTCTGTCAATTGTCATTTTTTTATTGGGTGTATGTAGATTCTGAATTTTGATATCATCCTGGTTTATTGACCCTTTTCTCATTATGAGTTGAGCTCTTTATTCTCTTCTTGTCTTCAAGTTTACTTTGTCTAGTATTAGAATTGATTCACCAGCTTTTGTTTGGTTAGTGTGGTTTTAGAACAAATCTTTGCCCATCTTTTTCCTTATTTTTGACAATTTCTCTTGTAAGTAGCTTACAGTCGTGTGGCTTTTTAGCCTGTTTGATAATCTTAAACTTTAAAATGTGAATCTATTTCATTTACTTTTAATGTATTTACTGATGTACTTGTTTTATATCTGACACTTATACCATCTTACTATTTTTTTTTTAGTATTTTTTCTGTTTATGTTCTTTTCTTATCCTTTTGGACAAATAAAATATTTTTATCACGTCACTCTTTCTCTGTTAAATTTTTGATTATATGCTATTTCATTATTTATTTAGTCTTTATCCTAGGAATTGAAATATGCATTCTTGAATTATTACAGTCCAAAATTATTATTACCTTTACCTTTCTCCAAATATTACTAGAACATTAACGTTCTTTAATTCTATTTATGCATTTCTTGACTTTTGCATTATTGTTACCATGCACTTTAATTCTACATACATTATAACTTTCATAAGATGTTACTATTCTTGCTTTTTAAGCCAAAATTCATTGATATTCACCCACATATTTACCCTTTCTTTTATACTTCATATGTTTAAGCAATCCAGTGGTTCCCTCTGGGATCATTTTTCTTCTGCCTAAAGTACTCATTTATTTAGTATTTGTTTCAGTAGAGGTTTGTTGGTGATATATTCTCTCAATTTTGTTATTTTCATTGCTATGGTCAAATACCACTGGCAAAAGATCTTTATGTGTCTTCTCTATATATAATGAAAGAAAAATGGATCTATCTATCTATTTAAACAAATAATTTTCATTTCTATTTGCATTTATTAAATTTCCAGAATAGTACTAAGGAAGAGTGGATATTATAGACATTCTTATTTTTTTTCCTTTAATGGAACTTCCTTTTTATTACTCTTAAATGTAATATTTACTGTTAATAAGTGATTTTTATCTTAACAAAGTATCATTCTTACTCTGTTATTTGTTTTCTAAAAGTCTTTTTTTTTTTTTTTTTTTTGGTGAGAAAGATTGGCCCTGAGCTAACATCTGTGCCAGTCTTCCTCTATTTTGTATATGGGACACCACCCCAGCCTGGCTTGATGAGTGGTATGTAGGTGCATGCTTGGGATCCAAACCTGCGAATCCCAGCTGCCGAAGCAGAGTGCATGAACTTAACCACTATGCCACCAGACCAGCCCCGAAAAGTCATTTTTTAATCAAAAATAATTAGTAATATCTATCGAATATCTTTATAACATGTAATATGGTGACTGTACTTTTTTCTTCTTTGATCAATTAATATATTGGAAGTTATTAAAACTTTCCAAATTTTTAAATAGAATTACAAAAGGTCTTTTTTTTCCCCACACAAGTTTGAGGCACCCACCCAACTTTTTTTGAAAAGTAATTCTTTACTAGATTTTTTTTTTTACCCTCCCTGCCAATACCTCCCCTTCACAAGTTAGGGATAATAATCTCTCTTTTCTTGAGTTAATGTGATTGGGATGTGTTATAGAAGATATTGTGCCTGAAAAGCTTGCACTGTCTGGATGTTTTTGTTTTTTATAAACAAAGTTTTAAACTCTGGCTTTGGATCCATGAAAATTAATTATTCGTTTTATTTAATTAAGGAAGAAAATGGATTATCCTAAGGAATTACAAAGATTTCTTTAAATATTCAAACCAGTGATAAAGATATAAAATTAAAGTTGAATTTGAATTATTTATTTTGAAGAGAGGTAATGTTAGGAAAGTTTTAACCCACTGTCATCAAATATTGACTATTTCTGTATGTTTATTTTGTGTTTATACTACATAGAAACTACAGTTTGAACTAAGGAAAGCAGGAGATTCAGTTTTTCATTTATTTTTCCATTAAGAAACAACTTCAGGTTTGCATTTCGATAATTGATTCTTTATTCCTAATTAACTTTAATAAGTACTTTCCAATTGCTCAATTATTTTTCTGTTCCATATGTAAGATCTTATATTTCTAAATACATATTCTTACACAAATCATCATGTCTCACATTTTAGGAAGTTCTGTGTCTTTTGCCTGAATGAAATTTTGAGGAAAACTACTAGTTTGTAGTGGAATAGGCAAGGGCTTTGCAGTCAGGCGTGAATGGATTCTACTGCCGGCTCTATCACTATCACTTGATAATTGTACCGTCTTTGACCAAAGGAATCTTTCCTATAAAATAATAGTGCTTAAGATTGCTTTGAAGATTCAGTGAACCCTTAAACACTTGTTAGGTGCCTACTCTATGGCAGCCACTCTTCTAAGTGCTTTGTTATAAATAACATTTAATCTTTACAACTCTATGCAATAGACTCCATTATCACCCCTTTTTTAGAGATGAAGAAACAGACTGAGGTTTTAAGCAATTGCCCAACCATGCTCATACTACTATTCTTCACTTATACAAGACATCTAGTTTGGTTCATTGGGCATGTAAATACTTCTTATCTTTCTGCTTAGCTTAAGTCATCAAAGATTTAAATATATTCAGAGTACTATTTCATAATAAGTTGATTACTCTGGTAACTACACCATCAATTTAGTTGAAAGGATGAGAGATATTTCAAACTATTACAGTGTCAAATAACAAATTTTCCAATTCTTCCTGATTGTAATTTGTCCAATCATTGTAGTATCTTCTTGAGTCCTAATTCCTCATGTTTAGAGGAATTGTTACCATATCATGACTTCTTACTAATTTGGAATAGTTTGCCGATAGTATAGTCACCTGACATTCATGTGTCAAAAGACTTTTGATGAGGTATGAATTGCAAGCTGTGGAAATAGCTTATTCAAGGGAGTTTAATTTATGAATGACTATGCTGAGAGTACATGGTATGAAATTTGAAAGAGAGAAAGATAAATGTTCTCTATTTTATAAGTACTAGTTTCCAAAGGACAGAGGTTGGAGGGCGTCATGTATCAGGTGCTCCCCCTTTCATTCCATTCACTAAAGCAACAAAAAGAAAGAGGTTTTGTTGTAGGTAAAGGTCCCAGTTAGGTCGCTCATAACTGAAGAGAGGGATGATATCAGGAAGAAGGATGGCTGGGACAAGAATGAGGGAGCTGGACTGAGTGAGACACAGCTGGTGGAAAGTGACAAATGGAAAGGACATGTTTTTAAATTGTACTCTACATTTTATGACCAAAATTACGTGCTACAGTGTTATTCCCTGATTGAGGGATTTCATTGTTTGGGAGAGTTATCCTTAGCAAATGTCAAGTATCTTCTGAAAAAAGACTTAGAGTAAAACAAATAGAGAAATGTTACTTTGTTCTTTTTTCCTGCAAGTAAGATGCTGGAATTTGCAAGTGAATATGTATTTTGGACTTCTAATAGAATAAGTATCATAAAAATTGTGCTAAAGAATTCTGATTTCTGAGTTAAAGGAGAAAAATTTAATACAATTTTCCCAATGCTTAACTTTATAGCTTTATAACAATGTGGAGGATTGATTATTTTGGAACTGTGTGTAAAATTTTAAGGGATATTGTTCTGTACTTAAGGCAAGATCTATATATACATATGCCCTAAAAGAAGCAATTACTGTAGAAAAAAGCCAAGATCATATTTAAATCATGTTAAATTTTGGTAGCAATACCAAATAAATTTTGCCAGTGTGGATTTATCTAAAAGGGCATATCCTGAATATTAAAGTTCATAGAAAAAGTAAGCACAGAACTCTATGTATTTAAATCACACATACACACACACACACACACACACACACACACACACACACACACACCTACATAAAAGTACAGAAAACTTCCTACATTTTCTCTATATTGTAAGAACTATGTGATTATTTTGTTTTTGCCAGGTGGTATTTTTGAATATGTGGAATCTGGCCCAATGGGAGCTGAGGAACTTGCGTTCAGATTTGCTGTGAACACAATCAACAGAAACAGAACCTTGTTGCCCAATACCACTCTAACCTATGACACCCAGAAGATAAACCTCTATGACAGTTTTGAAGCATCCAAGAAAGGTAATTGATAGATACTTAACATTATATTTTCTGGAATTCAAATTTCCGGGTATTCTTAAGAGATTTCTTAATTCTAATAAGTCATTAGGAATATTTTCATGCAAACGTTTCTTTTCAAAGTGCGCATAAATTTTATCAGGGAAGGTAAGGTGATATGATTACCTATTGCAAAAAATTTGTTTATAACATGAAATGCAGTTTAGGTCTGTGATAGTAAAACCGTTTTTCCCCATTAATCCTTCTGTTTTGTTACTAAACTATCCATATTTTTGCGAACCCACTAAATAAAATAATATATATCAGTGGATTTTACCAAGTTTTACAATCCTTTCTTATATTTTTGTTTGTATTATCTGTCAATTCCACTATATTATTACTATGGTCTCAATTTACTGACTACCTTGAAAGTTCTGTGGTTCCAAGTGACTTCAAAAAAGTCAGCTCAATCTTAAAATTTTGTTAGAAAATTTTGGACAACCTTTCATTTATGTATACTCCATGCCCATTTTTTTAACAACTTGATGTTTCTTCTTGTAACTGAAAATAAATGGCTAATATATGAAAATTGGATTATATTAAGAAGTAATTAGAATATTTCATGAATTTTGTTACTTTTATATGCTGTAAAACTGTGCTTTAAATTATAAGAATAGGAAAATAACTATGTGGGATATCAATTTAACGTTTATGTATGAAGGAAGGTAATAGAGAAACTATTATCATGGCATTATTTTAACCAAACAACTGTCTTGGTAGTAAATGTATTTTGAGAGATGTTTCCATCATCTTACTTTGTCTAACTAGGTGATCTTTTCTTTTGCCTAGTTAGCATTCATATAATAGGAATTAAATTTTATAATATAGATTTTTCTCAAAGGAGTGGGCTTACAAAACATTTGTTCTGAATTCGTATTTTTAAAACAACGTTTGCTTTTCTGTAATGCTAATGTTGTTTTATTAGCTACCTTACATTGATGGAAACGTACATAATTATTTATAATTCTAGCTTGGTCCAGATTTCTTCTAGACTCATTAATATTAATGGCAGCTGATAAGGTACAATATTTCTTGAGATGAAAGTACCCTTCTTTTCCCCCAGCTAACTAATGTTTATCAAAGCCTATATTCTGCCTGCCCTTTGAATTCATATCTTTATGAATACAAATAAGTTTCCACATTTCAGAACCATGTCAGGGTGATGAAAGGTTTTAAAGGCTGGAAAAAGGGGTAGAGGTTATTGTGAAATACTATATTTGTCATCATAATTGCAAAATAAGTCATTAACTGAAAGACAAGTGCGTTTGATTAGTGGCATAGTTCATGATTATTTCCATTGGAAAGAAGAAGCTCTATCTCAAATGAAATCATTTAGACCAAAGAATATGGAATATGAGTGCAGTATAAATAAAATATTAATATACTTCTGAATGGTGACTTCAAAGAAGCAGTGTAAAAACACAGACTAGAATGTTCTAACCACAAACGGGTTACTATCTTGGGAATGCCCTAGCAAAATTTTGCTGCTAAACTCATTTGGTTTCCAAAATATTAAAAGGGATTTACAAACTTTGTCACTCATTAAAAATCCATTGGGAATCAAATTCCTTAATTGACTTTTGCTTGAAGCTACAAAAAGCTCAAATAAGTGTATGAGTAACTTTCTTTGTGAGATGTTGAGCAGGTGAATGTCACCTTATGTTGTGAAGCTCTTGCTTGGTGAGCTATTGGTGGTTGGAGGGCATAGCAATTTGTAAAAGGATAATGTAGGGAGAGATCTAATATAATTTTTGAACCTGTGAGGGCTCAATAAATATATATATTAATAATGATATTAATGATTAATTATAAAATAATTTAAATAATTAATTTGGACATTCTCAAAGTTTTTTAAAAATTATTTTTCCAAGGCAAGAAAATAATAGAAAATTAAATTTTAACATTTTATCAGATCTATGGTCTTACACTTTTAATAGATAATACTGTTTTGCTCAATAAATGAATACTTTGATCTATTAGAGCTTGAATTATTGTTTGAAACATACATCGCTTTTAAATGACTCATCTGATAACTGAAAACTCTTTTTCTTATTTGAAATATGCTTTGAAACATTCTACATAAAATAATATAAAGTTTTTAACTTTTCTTGATTTGTGACATGTCAAAAACCTGGTGAGGAAAGACCTTTTATTCTCATTTTATGTGAATTAAAATCTATGTGAGTGAAAAATTTCAGGCTCCAAACTTTCTCCTGATTCAAAATTCCAATCGCTTAGAAAGTAAGAATGCACATAGTCAAAAACAATTTATTTAGATCATATTGAATATTTGAAGAAAGTTTAAGCAAGTTGTTTTTTTTCAACTAAAATTTATTTCTTCTTATTAAATATCTCTGTGCCTAGGAATCCATCCATCACATTGTATTTTAGCAGCAAAATCACTGAAGGAAAATCTCAGAAAATTTCACACAGTAGAATCATAAACTATTTTGGAGGGATTGGGTCTGAACACCTAACTGATGCCTAAATCCCAATAATAATTCTCCTTAGCCTGTTTAAATATTTGCAGGGATGGACAAACTATTACCTCTTGGAGCAGACTTCCATTTTTGGACATTTCCTACTTCTCTTTGAATTTGTTTTTTTATTGCATCAAACTTTGTGAGAAGTTTCTAACCATTTGCCCTAATTTTTCCTTTTCCAGTGAAATAAAACAAACATAAGCCCCTTTTACAGGCCAGATGTTTAAATATTTAAAGATGATTTTCATGTTTCTAGGCCCAAACTCACTAGCTGCTTCATTGTACCTTATAGAATTTCAAGTCCTGTCACAGACCATCTATTCTTGTCTGAATATCTTTCAGTTCGTTTATGTCTCTCTTAATTACTGCAATTATTATTGATGTGAATAAAATATCCTACAAGTAAATACAAACTATAAAAAATAGTTTAGAATAATATAAAAGACCTATAGTATCCAAAAGTCAAATAAGTAAAGATGATTAAATACTTATCTAATGATTTTGATGTTCTTTCTACTCAATGAGATTAATCCATATGAAATCACCCTCTCTGAGCCATATCAGGTTTTGTATGAGTGTTTGTATACATAGCTTGACCTATGTCATCAGATAGAAGCAAATATTTAGCTATGCGTGGCCATAGCTTTTTGGATGGGGAGGAGGGACCAGATGTCTTCTGATTAAGAATTTCGAATTGTAGAGGATGCCAGTGAATTTGGGAAGGAACCTATTCCCCTAACCCCCTGATATGAGCTATTCTTCCAAAATGAACACTCCCCCCCTTAAATTCTAGAATATTCCTCTTCTATCTTTCTCCTTCCCTCTCTTCATTCCTTGACATTATTTATAGAATTATTTGAACATTGAGCTGCAGATATCTGGGTGAATTTTCCTTCTAACAATCTGAAAATGTTTGAAGTTAAGATAAAATGTAAAATTAGCTAAACGTAGATGTTTTATTAAAGAAAAACAAATCTTTCCTCAGGATAATACCTTTGGGTTTACAGTAATAATTTTGTAATGTTGGCATACTGGCATCTCTCCTCTCATTATTGACAGACTTCTATCTCCTCTTCAGCCTGTGATCAGCTGTCTCTTGGAGTGGCTGCCATCTTTGGGCCTTCGCACAGCTCATCAGCAAACGCTGTGCAGTCCATCTGCAATGCTCTGGGAGTTCCCCACATACAGACCCGCTGGAAGCACCAGGTTTCAGACAACAAAGATTCCTTCTACGTCAGTCTCTACCCAGACTTCTCTTCACTCAGCCGTGCCATTTTGGACTTGGTGCAGTTCTTCAAGTGGAAAACTGTTACAGTTGTGTATGATGACAGCACTGGTAAGAAAAATCAGTAGCCCTTAGGGCTATGCTTTAAATATAGATAATTTTCTGAAACTCATTTGAGATTCTGACTGTATTCTTGTTTTGTTTTGTCTTTTAAATTAAGGGATGGAAAGACATTTGGAATCAGACATCAACACTAATTTCATACATCCAAACAAAGAACAGCTAAATCATATACGTTTCCTTTGTATTTGTAATTATAGGCACTTTTTTTTTCTGTGAAGGGTCAATTAGTATGAGCTATAATATTGGAAAGATACAGTGTGGAAAATAATATTGAAATATTTATTCAAAGAATTTTTCTGCTGGTGTCAGGATAGTTTCCCAAAGTAAAGCCTCATGATTGGCTGTCAGTAAAACTTATCAAGAAATTCAGAATTTGGGCTTGACATTTTCTCTAGCTGTTTATGTGCAAAGAAAGTGTATGAAAAGTAATAACCTTTGTATCTGTATAGCATGTTGATGTTTAAAAAAGTTTTTTCTCAAATTTGAAATGATTTAATACCCATTGAAATACTCAGAGTTTTTGGAACTGTTTATGTCGAGACACTGTTTAGGGACTTAGAAAATAGAATTTACTAAGTGGTATTTATTTTAGTGTCTTTAATGAATATTTGCTGGCTAGAGGTTGTCTGTGCTTTCTTGTTTTAATGTAGATTATTTTTTTATATATGAATGGTAATCTTGAGATATCAATTAAAAACAAGTCTCATAGATAAATATAAGAAAGTAAACAGTAAAAATAAAGTATTAATTTTCCTTGGCAGTTACACTGGTGAAGGAAATGCGTACTATTTTGCTTATTATACAGTGGTAAGGAATTTCACATTAAGATTTTTATCAATGGTTTAAAAAGTGTTCTTTAAATTGGAATATAAAAAATATTTTATTCTAAAACATTTCACTATACCTTCATGTTTACATCAAAATTGAAATTAATTTGAATTTAAATTCTTCCAAAGTATGCCAGAAGCACACGTTGTTCATGTGTGTAGTATTTAGAACTATGTACAGAAATTAGTCCATTTTCCAATAAAATTGACCATCTGCAAATTGACAGATAGGAACTCTCCCAAGAGAACAGGAGACAGAGAGTTACAGGGTTGGGCAAACAATAAAAATAATTTGAAAAACATTTTCGTTGGGATAAGAAAGAAAGACTGAGTCTAAATACATATTAATAGAGTAATTTTTCTTTTCTTATTTAAAACAGTGAAATATTCATAAATAATTTTAATTTAGAAATACATCAACAAAAGTTTTAAAAAATAACCTAAGTACCTGTGATGTATCTTTTAGCTCAAATTAGATGTATTAAGTTTGTTGTATTATGTTTTATTCCCAAATCATTACTCTTCTGTCATTGGTAAAGTTCTATGTGTCAAATTGTCAGGTTTTATGTGAATGGTTTCTCTGGAATTGTATAATGTGATGGTCTAGAGCATCCTCAGTTATAAATTGGTCCACATATGTTTATGGGTGATTATATACAGAAATATATAAATATGAGTACACATGCGTTGTGAATCCCTGGGTTATTTACTTCTCCATTCCCTCTGATGTAATTCAGGTGAATGCTCCCCAAATACCATATATCCTCATATATACGTGCACACACACACATATATATATGGATGTTGTACATGTGATATCTTGTATTTATTTCTTATCTTGAAACTCCTCAGAAAGAAAATTAGAAAGAAAATTGGCAAATGTTCAGAATGTTTATGGATATACCACCTTTCTTCACTATTCTGTGTGTGTGTGTGCGTGTGTATGACATTTTTGTTTCATACGTGTGGTTCTTGAGTGATTGAATAAGGGGTTATAGGATTTGTGATCAAGGTCATATCACAATTTAGTAAAGTAAAGCATCATATGCAATTGATTTTTTGCTTTAAATAATATTATAAACACTTATACCATTGAGGCAAATTTCAGTAGAGAAAGGTATATAGTTAGTTAATTAGATGCATATATTTTGGAAGCCTTGGCCTTGCATTAAATTTATTTAAATAGTTTAAGTTAGTATTTAAAAGAAACTTTGCCACCCTCTTCATTTGGAAGGTGACATAGATAATTGGAGATTCCCAAGGTCTCTGGTTATTTAAATATTAATGCTGAGAATCACTACAGAATTATTTGTAGAATAGGTATACCTTAGAAATCCTCTGAGAAAAAAAAGGCTTATGATTGCTCTATTTTATGCAATATTTATTTCAAAGTACCTGCTACATGTCAGGGACAATTGCAAGTGTGGGTTCATCCCAATAAAAGAAATGAGGTCCCTGACCTTGTTGAACTTCCAGTTCCTATTTATGGGTATGTGATTGTTCATGTTTTCATTATTATTTGTAATGAGCTAATTGCATTTGTAACTGGCCACTTGTAGTCCCTTATAATCTAACACACTTTTGAGAACTTGGCTGTTCTTTACTTTTTTATAGGATAGAACTAACTCTAAGATAGAAAATTCCATTTAAAGTGTATTCATACATATATAGGAGTAGACTTTTTTTTTGGTCTTTTTGGATAGGTTTAAAAGTCTCAAGGTGGAATTTTAATGATAGAATTCAACAGAGAATTTGTAAACTTCCCAAGTGAACAACATGACTGTTTGATCATGTGGGAAGAAATCTAATTATATCTAGGACTGTGAACTGAAATGAGAAAAAAATCCACCTCATACCCAACAAGATAAACATTACTGACTCCATTATGGACTTATGTATCTGCTGTTTACTACAGGACATACTGTGCCATTTTATTTACGTTTCCTTTTTCCCTTTCCAGATTTATTTATTATGTATGCTACTCCTCTCATTTATATTCATTTCTATTTTGTTGTGTTGTCCAGTTTGATACATGATAATTGTACTTTCATCCAGTCTTTGTTCCCGCCCCCCAAACAGATGGGATCATAGATGAAATATAGTGCTGGAGTAGGAGAAATTCTTAGAGTGATGTTAACAGGAGCTGTTTATTTTTTATGATAATTAGCATTTGTTGTTGTCGTGGATGAATGCTTTTAAACACCCTGAAAGTCTGTTATAGCTCTGAATGATGTCCAAAAATGATGGAAAAGAATTGGCTTCAGAAACAAAGCTGTGTTTCTGTCAGTCATTTTGTAACATATGATTCATTTTAAAAATAAACTAAAAATAAGTTGGATAACTGTCAGTTTGTAAGCAATTCCAGGATAAGTTGTGAATATTTGCTTTAAAATCCCTGTGTTTCATCTTTGTTTATAGATCGGCAGTCCATTAACAAAGAACTCTGCACTGGTAGACAGAATTCTGAGATTCTATTCCCAGTTTTGCTACTAAATTACTGGTACCACTTTGGAAGAGAAGAAGGGATGAAAATGATTGCAGAAAGGAGCTATGATGCACTAGGCATTGTGGTAGTTACAATTATATAAACTATTTCACTTAATCGTCAAAACAATTCTATGAGTCCTAAAGGAAACAGATTATCACCCCACCATTCTACTTCCTCCATTGACTGGCTCTTCTGCCACCAGCAGCTCAAGACAGAAACCTGAACATCTTCCTTGATTCCTTCCTTTCTTCAGCCCCACAATCAAGTTCTAACAGTTGTCAGTTCTACAATTCTATGATCTCAAATCTGTCCATTTCTTCCATCCTCCCTACCACTTCTTAGGTCAAGATCACCATCACCTCTCACCTTGATTATCATTAACAGCCTCCTAACTGGTCTCCCTACTTCAAGTCTGAATCTACTAATCCTGTCTCCACACTGCAGTTAAAGCAATTTTTAAAAATGGAATTCTGATCCATTCTATTAATAGCTTCTGATTGCTCTAAGGATCAAGTCAAAACTTTTTAAAAAGCCTTATAAGACCTGACATGCTCTAGTCTCTGAACCTCTCTAATGACATGTGAGTCTAAATCTCTCATTTATGTCTTCTCAATTGAGACATTAAACTTCTTTCAGTTGCTGAAAATACTACTACTATCCTGTCCACCTGAAATGGTCTCATTCTGGCCCCCACTCCTCCTGCTCACTAAGCGCACTTACATGTACATGTGAGCATTTGCACATGGTGCACATGGTGCTTATGCATACCATCTGGCTTAGCTGTCATGAAAAAAGGCTACCCGTACTCCAACTCCCAAGCCTGAACTAGGTCACCCTCAGCACATCCATAGCACCGTGGTACTTCCATGACTCTTTTCCATGAGAACATTCACCACATTATGAATGACTTTTCTCGGCTGTATTTTCCACTGGATCAAATACACATCTGAGAAGGATGAATCCTAAGGCTACTCACCATTCTATCAACAGCACCTAGGTATTGCCTGCCTCATGGAAATACCTTAATAAATATTTAAGAAATGAATGCCTAAAGAGGAATTGTTATATCCGTTGTTTAGAGAAAGAAACTCCAATGGATTAAGTAATCTCCCCAAGGTCAGTTTAGGTTAGGTAGCTTTTTAACACTTGCCATTGAAAAAATAGGCTAAACAATAATTTTCAGATGGATATACATGATTTCTTTTATCATTTCAAAAGTTTTATAAGAAAGCTAGAGTGAATTACGCTTATATCTTATTTCAACTGCAATTAAACATAAATTTACTTATTTACTTATTTGAACAATCATTATCAAGCATCTTCTGTATACCAGGTCCTACGTTAGGTACAAGGGACAGTGTTATAGATAAAACTTTGGCTAACTCCATGGGCTCAGAGTAGAGTGAGGGGGAAAGACAGCATGTGAGCAGGACATTATCAGAGTATAACAAGTGCAGATAGAGATGAGAAAACAATATTGTGGCAGCTTAGGAGAGGAGAGTTTTAAAGTTGCCTAGAAAAGGCAGAGGAGAGTTTTGGAGAAGGTGACATTATCATGAAGTTATCAGGAAAGACAAGTAGAAACGCTTCAACTAGAGGAGAGGCCGCAGGGTGCAACATGTGCAAATGTGAGGATGCATGAGGGAGCCAGTTTGTCAGGGAGCTGCAAGCACTTCATTATGACTGAGCATCAGAAACAAGGAAGGTGGGAAATGATGAGGGAGAATTTATAAAAAGGCGGCACAGGAGAAATCGCAAAGAGCTTTTTACTACTACTTTGCCCCCACCCTTCCCCCTGCCCTGGAATCTGCATGATGATAGCAGTGCCAGCCATGTTTCTGGGGCATGATCCTGCTTTCCAAACCACCACTGAGTGCCTCAGGGATGGGCATATACCCATCCAGTTCCTTTTGTAGGAACTCAGAAAAGGACAGAGAGACATCCAGTAGCCTGGACTATCATGATTACTATAGTCTTTGATGTCAGAATATTCTGGATTGAAATCCTGGCTCTGTTGTATAAGTTATTTGACTTTAAAAAGCCTGAGTTGACGCTTTTGTAAATTTGAAGATACTACCTACTTTGGGGGTTGTTATAATGATGAGTGAGATTTATAAAATGCCTCATAGGGGCCAATTTGGTGGCACAGTGGTTAAGTTCGCATGCTCGGCTTCTGGCAGCCTGGGGTTTGCAGGTTCAGATCCCAGGCGCCTACCAATGCACCCCTTGTCAAGCCATGTTGTGGCGGCATCCTATATAAAGTAGAGGAAGATGGGCATGGATGTTAGCCCAGGGTCAATCTTTCTCAGCAAAAAGAGGAGGGTTGGCAATAGATGTTAGCTCAGGGCTAATGTTCCTCAGCAAAAAAAAAAAAGCCTCATACAGCCCACATAGTAGGAGCTTAAAACTCACAATAATACAAATGCCATGTGCTATGTGACATTCATTCCTTACTATAATGTAAGAAAAAAGAATTATTATTAATCCCACTTTTTTATATGAGAAAATTTAGATACAAAGAATTAAGATGATTTGCCCAAGTTTACCTAGCAAGTAAGTCGTAAATCTAGAGTTTGACCCTAGGCAGTCAAGTGCAGAACCCACTCTGTTAAATATTGTGATATAATGTTCGTTGTTATGTTTTGATTAGGTTCATTTTATTGTTATTATTTTAAGAAAGGAAATGACACAATCAGAATTATTTTTGGTAAAGGCTCTCAGACTACAGGGTGGAGAATGTGTTGGGGCTATCAAGATATGGTGGGGAATAGGAAAGGACCAGAAGCAAGAGAATTTCTAGATTAATCAAGTTGAAAAAAAGATTACAGCTTCAAAACCTCTTACGGAGATTTTGATGGAGTGATGTTGAGGTAGAGAATTCTAGGAAGCTTTAGGAGATACAAATTGTAGGATTTGGTGAGTAAATATGGCGAAGACTGATGGAGACAGAGAAGATAAGAAGGACCTCTATGTTTCTGGTCTGGGCTACTAATCAATGGCACATTTACCTAAAAGCATAACAAGAAAAAGAGATTTGGGAGAGAGTGTGGTAAGGCTGGTTCTTTTTTTTTTTTGGTGAGGAAGACCAGCCCTGAGCTAACATCCGTTGCTAATCCTCCTCTTTTTGCTGAGGAAGACTGGCCCTAGGCTAACATCCGTGCCCATCTTCCTCTACTTTTTATATGGGACGCCGCCACGGCATGGCTGACAAGCGGTGCATCGGCCGGCTCCCGGGATCGAACCCGCCAACCCCAGGTTGCCAAGCGCGGACTAAACCGCTGCGCCACCAGGCGGCCCCAAGGCTGATTCTTAACACATTAAGCTTGAAGCATCTGTGAAATATTCCCTTGGGATCATACAGTGGTGTTGGAGGTATAAATACATACTGAAAAATAAGAATTTATATGGGCATATAATGCTCCCATTGACATTTTTCTCTGTCCTCCATTTAGACTTCTTCGTGGTTTGAGAAAATGAAGAAAATTGACCAAAAAAACAAGGTCATGGTACAAGAAATTTCAGAGTTATGTTAGTGAGTAGGCAGTTATGGAGATGAATATGGACATGAAAAGAATTTAAGGGCGAGAATGTAAATTTTTTAAATTTATGGACGAAAATCAGTCTTTTTTAGGTATTATAACATTTTACAAACAGAGCTTTGATTAATTTTTATGATATAAGTTTAGAAAAAAAAGCCAGGGCCTTTGTCCTAAGCAAAAGCAGAAATTCTTTCTTGACTAACTTAATTAACTTGATTGAAGTATAATTATAGACTATGTTCTAGATACATCTGTGTGTGCTTTTGGAGTTAGTTTAATAAAATGTAAAGTCAATTAATAGTAAAAACATTTTATTTTATCGTGGGCCTATGTTTAAATAGGATAAATAAATAAAATAATTTAATAGGATAAGTTAATATGAAAATATATATTCCTGGAAGACACTAATTTTTGAATAATATAACAATTTTTGTATTGTAAAACATAAAGCAAATAATTTCAATTTTATTTCAGGAAGTGGGATAATTTGGATCTAAAATGATTATATGTTGTACATTGTAAGTACAAAGCTTCAAGTTCTCTAATTCCAAGTGCAAATACAATTAGCAATTATGAGTTAAACCTAATTATTTGGATATAGTTGATTACATAGCTTGGTGTATTAGTGTTTCCACAAAGTTGGTTTTGCTTGAACTTAGTTTCTTTATTCCTCTTTAAGCAAGCATAAAAATTATTTGAAATATTATTACTTGGGTTCTGATTACACGATCGTGAATATTTTTAAACATCTTCATAGAACTAATTCTTTCTCTAAGTTTTAAAATCTTTAAAATATATGCCAGCACTAAAATACATAAATAAAATTTTTAATCCTCAAAAATCACACAATATATATTTCTGCAGATAGTAAAATACATACACATGTAGGTCTAAAGAAATAGAAGGAACAGGTATCGCAACAGACCTCAGTAATCAATAATATTTGCCTTATTTTGAAAAGAAAAAAAAAAATCAAGTAAGAGTAATTCCCTGGTGATGGTCACACGCTGCAAGACACTGCCATTTAAATTTCCTAAATTTAAATCTGGAACATATTGGCATGAGCCTCTTTGTAAACTACTTTTCCCCTAGCCTTTTCCTGTTCTTGTCTGTCTCTCTGTTTATGCAGCACAGGGGGAAGGATAGTACTTATATTCTCTCTCTGATGCATTTGACAATTTTGACCGCTCCCTTCTTTAGGGGAAAAATAAAACTCTCCTACTTTGGCTTCTGTGCCATCATTCTCTCCTTGTTACCTCCTCCTTTTCAGTTATTTATTACCATTCTCATATTCTTAAACTCCTTTTCTCCCCCTGCTCCTTAAAAGCTGATATTGTTCACGGTTTTATTCCCAATCTTCTTGTTTTCTCTTTGTTTACCTCCCTCCCCCTCAAGCCTTTCATCTGACCCATGCCTTCCTCCTCTTGTATGCTGTAGACTCACTGATCTACAACCGCAATTGTTTCTACTGAGTTCAGTACTCATGATCCAGCCACCCACCGATCATCTTTATTTGAATGTCTCACAGGCACGTCTAACCCAGCATGACGAGAACCAAACTCATTATCTTTACCCCAAAACTTGGCTTTTCTTCTAAATTTCCCTCTTTAATGAGTTGCCTAGTTATATCACTAGTGATCATTCTAGATTCTTGTCTTTCTCTCATCCCTCACTTCCAGTTGATCACTCAATACTTCTCTTTTTTATCTCATATTTCTCAAATTTACCTCTATCTTCTGTCTCCACTGCCTGTCTTAGTTAACAATCATTATCATATACCGCCTAGACCATGTTGTGCCCACTGCTCTATTTAAGTTCATGTCTCTGATGCAGAAAAAATGATAGTCTGGTGATGTCTTTCCCAAGGCTCAAAGCTGTTTAGTGGCTTCTCAGTTCTTGGAAGAACAGATTCTAATTCTGCAGCATGACACATGCGATCTCCATCATTGGCACTCTCATGTCTGTCTGATTTTATTTTCCTGGTATTTCTTCTGTCAATACTTACGCTACACCTTTCCTTATAATTGTGGTTCTCCCTTACCAACCAGCCTCTTCTGTCTCAAGTCTCTATGCTGTGCACAAATTGGTCTCTCTGCCTGGTATGCCTTTCCCATTTGGTGATCTAGGCACCACCTTCAAGATACAAGATACACACTAAAACATTTTTACAAAGTATAAACATGAAGTAACCTTCCCTGACTCCTACCCATATGACTTGATAATTCTATTCTTTGTGTGTCTGATGCACTTAATTCTTCAGCATACTCATTCACTGCCACACCAATTGTGCTATAAGTTTGAAGAATCCCAAAATGCTGAGCCAAAATATCAAAGATAGCTTCCCTGGAGAATTATTTAGATCTGCAGAAGATCTTGCTTTTATGAAACATAAAATCTTGTTCTGTTGAATCACTGTGATTTGGGGATGATTTTTCCTTCAGCATAACCTAGTCTAGTAGTTCTCAAACTTTACTATGTATTAAAATCATTAGGAGAACTAGTTAAAACACTGCTTGCTAACCTTACTCCCTGTTTCTGATTTAGTAGGTGTAGAGTGTTGCCTGAGAGTTTTTCTTTCTAATAGATTCCCAAGTGGTCATGATGCTGCTGGTCTAGCAATCACACTTTGAGAACTACTGATCCATCTAATCTTGAATAACAGGCAAATTATCATATTTTGAAAAATAATTCATGGCAAGTCAAACTTGTCAATTTAATAAACAAAGGCATAATTTTATAAATACAAACAAATTTAAAAATTCTAAGCAAACTTAGAATGGTTTAGGTGATTTAACATTGAAAAAATTATCCATCACTTATTTGTGATCCACACAGAGTAGTGTTAATTTTGCTAAATATTCTTGCCCTTATTTTAAACAGTTTTAATATGAGGGCAGAACATTAAAATGTAAAAAAAATTGTCAAGTGTAAATTAATAAGATTTAGAATTATCTAGCATTGATGTAATGTTTTATAATATCTATTTCAGCAAATTTACAAATAGTTTTACTTTTTAATTTAACTTTAAAAGAATTTTGCAAAAAGTGCTAATTGCATTAGTAATGATTCTGATTTGTCAATTAAGCGTTTTAAAAACTCTCCTGTTCCATTTTCACAATGAACTTTTCATCCTTTTATCCAATTGAAATAATTGGGTTGGCATTAAAGAAAGAAAATTAAGTCAGCCCTTGAAGTCTTAACAGTAACTTGTTAATTACCCTATTAATTACACAATGAGAAATGACAAGCTATAATTCTCTTTCCTAAAGTATGGCTGAAGGTCAGAGCAATCTTACTGGCATATTGAGAGACCAAAGCAAATGATACAAGTTTTTTCTTTTAAATACCATCAGATGTCATTAGAAACAGCCAAGGAACTAGATCAATGTTTTAAACATAATCTTTAAACATCATTTTATATCTATTCTTAAAAGAAACAGTGCCTATTATATACTAAGAAGGGCTAGCCCTGTGGCGTAGTGGTTAAGTTCCACGCGCTCCACTTTGGTGGCCCAGGTTTGTGGGTTCAGATCCCAGAGACGAACCTACACTGCTTGTCAGCCATGCTGTGGTGGTGACCCACATACAAAATAGAGGAATATTGGCGCAGATGTTAACTCAGGGTGAATCTTCCTCAGCAAAAATAAAAGAAGTAACATGGCCCTCAATAGCAAAAAAACAAAGAATCTGATTAAAAAGTGGGCAAAGGACCTGAATAGATATTTTTCCCAAGAAGACATATAAATGGATAACAGGTACATGAAAAGATGCTCAACATCACTAATCATCAGAGAAATGGACATAAAAACCATGCTAGGATATCACTTCATTCCATACCTGTTAGAATGACTACTATCAAAAAGACAAATGATAGTGTTGGTGAGGATGTGGCTAAAAGGGAACCCTTGTGCACTGTTGGTAGGAATGTAAATTGGTGCAGCCACTATGGAGAACAGTATGGAGGTTCCTCAAAAAATTAAAAATAGAACTAGGTATGATCCAGCAATCCCACTTCTGGGTATATATCCAAAGGAAATAAAATCAGAATCCCAAAGAAGTATCTGCATCCCCGTGTGCAGTGCAGCATTATTCACAATAGCCAAGATAGAGAAACAACCTAAGTGTTCACCTATGGATGAATGGATAAAGAAGATGTGAATACACACACTCACACACACACACAACGGAATATTATTCAGCCATAAGAAAGAAGGAAATCCTGACACTTGCAACATAGGTGGACCTTGAGGGCATTGTGGTAAGTGAAATAAGTCAGAGAAAGACAAATATTGTATGATCTCACTTATATGAGAAATCTGAGAAAGCTTAACTCAGAGCATAGAATGGTGGTTACCAGGGGTTGAGGGGTGGGGAATGGGGATATATTGGTCTTAGGGTACAAACTTCCACTTATAAAATAAATATGTTCTGGGGATTTAATCTACAGCATGGTGACTATAGATAACAATGCTATATTATATACTTGAAAGATACTAAGAGAGTAGATCTTAAATGTTCTTACCTCTCTCCTCCAAGAAGAAATGGTAATTATGTGAGGTGATGGAGATATTAACTAACCCTACTGTGGTAATAATTTTGCAATGAAAACGTGTATCAAATCATCATGTTATACACCTTAAACTTGCACAAAGTTATTTATCAATTTTATCTCAATAAAGCTGGGGAAAAACTAAGTAATGTGGCAAAGGTATTTGTACTTATATGTGAAGCCAAATCTATAGGGGTTTCAAACATTGCCCAGGTCTTAGCTTTTACACTATTGACAAAGGGTTCCTTATGCCTTCAATCTGCAGCAAAGATCTAAGAGTGTTTGCAGAGGCTAGTGGTAAACCAGAGGTGCACAGAATGGTTTTCTCTGCCCATTAAAACAATAATTTTGAAAGTCACTTTTTTTTAGTAGAGTAGACTAAATCTAAATTAAATAGGACAAATATTACACACACAGTGACCTAGTATGATATTGTTTACATAATTGTGTATTTTCCTCAGTACTATTTAGTGTATTATTGTAACTGCTTCACTATTTAGGAGATTAGGATAGGCTCTAAATGACTTTGTAGAACTGACAACATTATTTGTGACTCTGTTGGTCATTAGTTTACAGTAGAGACAAACTTAAACATTTGTGCAATGTTTAGTTGTAGTTGTCTTAAAACAATTATAAAGCATCATAGTATTATACTCAGATTTTATTTTTAATTGTAGTAAAATGTATATAACATAAAATTTACCATCTTAACCATTTTCAAGTGTACAGTTTAATAGTATTAAGAATATTCACATTGTTGTACAACCAATTTCCAGAACGTTTTCATCTTGTAAAGCTGAAACTGTATGCTCATTAAATGACAACTCCCCATTTTTCCTCCTCCCAACCCTTGGGCAACCACCATTCTACGTTCTGTTTCTATAAATTTGACTACTCTGAATACTTGTCTTTTTGTGACTGGCTTATTTCACTTAGAATAATGTCCTCAAGGTTTATCCAGGTTGTAGCATCTGTCAGAAGTTCTTTCCTTTTTTAAGGCTGAATAATATGCCATTGTATGTATTTTCCATTTTTTGTTTATCCATTCATCTATTGAGCGACACTTCAGTTACTTCCACCTTTTGGCTATTGTGAATTATGCTGCTATGAACATGGGTGTTCAAATATCTCTTCAACACCTGTTCTTAATTCTTTTGAATATATATTTCCAGAAGTGGAATTGCTGGAACTGTGACATAAACTGTTTCCAAAGAGGCTGCATCATTTTTACATTCCAAAACAGTTCACACGAGTTCCAATTTCTCCATGTCCTCACCAACACTTGCTATTTTCTGGCCTTGTTTTTGTTTTGTTTTGTTTTTGATAGCAGCCATCCTGATGGATGTGAGGTGATATCTCACTGTGGTTCTGATTTACATTTTCCCAATGATTAATCATGGTGAACATCTTTTTTATATGCTTTTTGGCCATTTGTATATTTTCTTTGGAGAAATGTCTATTCAAGTCCTTTGGGATGTTTGAATTTTTTGTTGTTGAGTTGTAGGAATTCTTTATATATTCTGGAGCATTCTCCTTTATGATATATATGATTTATAAATATTTTCTTCCATTCCACTTTTCACTCTGTTTATTGTGTCCTTTGATGAATAGAAGTTTTTAATTTTCTAGTTCAGTTTGTCTATTTTTACTTTTGTTGCCTGTGCCTTTGGTATCATACCCAAGAAATCATTGCCAAATCCAATGTAATGAGGCTTCTACCCTATTTTTTTTTAAGTTTTACATGTTATATTTAGATCTTTGATCCATTTTAAGTTAATTTTTCTATATAGTATTTAGCATGTATTTTGTATATGGTGTAAGGTTGTATGTGGTGTAAGGATCCAACTTTCTTCTTTTGCATGTGAATATTCAGTTTTCCTAAAATTGTTTGTTGAAAAGACTGTCCTCTTCCCATTGAATTGTCTTGACATGCATGGTGAAAATCATTGGACTATATATGTGAGGATTTATTTCTGGCCTCTCTATTCTATTCCATTTATTTGTCTTTATGCTAGTACCATACTGTTTTGATTATTGTTGCTTTGTAATAGATTTCAAAATCAGGAAGTGTGAGACCTCCAACTTTATTTTTCTTTTTCAAGATTGTTTTGGTGATTCAGGATCTCTTAAATGAACTTTAAGATTTTTTTTTCTATTTTTGCAGAAAACACTACTGAAATTTTGATAGGGATCGCATTAAATGTGTATATTGCTTTTGATGATGTACTCAGATTTTTTAAATCCAGGTAAATTTGAGTTATATTAAACTATACCTTGTATATTATACAGCATTGATTTTTTAATTTTTTAGCCTATTTCATAGTCAGTCAACTAATGTAGACCCATTATGTACTTCAGATCCTAAAATAGTACATGTGATGCTTCAGCTAGGTTTCACCATTCTTCGTTAATTTGGGCTCACTTCTTCAGCTCTCAGTGGTAGATAGAGGGAGGTCATCTCTCATTAACTCCTCTAACATCATATTTAATTTGAAGGCAATTATTATTTTGAAAATAGTCTTCCTCTTCATAAGGTTATTATATACTGATGATATATGCTGATTACATAAACTAGTTCCTTATCAAGCACTTTGTTGGACAAGGAAGAAGCAAACATGAATAAGATGTTTCCTATTCTCCAAGTACTTACAGTCTGGTGTTGCAAATAAATTATAATGCAGTATACTAAGTGCTAAAAGAGAGTCACATAAAAAAGTATTATGGCAAAAGAGGAGGTGAGAGCAAGGAGATCAGCTGGTTAGAGAAAATGAATGTAGACAACATTTGAACTGGTTTTCAAGGCATGGTAAGGGTAGGTAGGATACGAAATGCAAAGGTACAGAGCTGTGAAACAGTTTGATGAATTTGCAATGTGGGGAGACTTCTACTGTGGTCAAAACACAGGGTGTATCAGTTACAAGTGCCCAAGAATAAGAACAAGTAGATCAAAAAAGATCATAAAAGATCTGGCATGCCCTCAAGTCAGGGCAGATAACCATTTAAGAGCTAAGGAAGGTTAGTCAGAGCAACCCTGTGGAGAGAGCTGACCCTAGAACCTGAGATGACTGAGTATCACTGGATAAGTTGGAGGCATAAGTAGGTTCCAGGAGAGGACACTAGGGACAATCTTAGTTTGGGCTTCGTCATTTTAGTTACCAGGAATTGATAAGCTTTCTAGGAAAAATTAACATAATCAATTGTTAAATAAGTGGATTTATTATTATTATTTTTTTTAGTGAGGAAGATTGGCCTTAAGCTAACATCGGTTGCCAATCTTCCTCTTTTTGCTTGAGGAAGATTGTCCCTGAGCTAATATCTGTGCTGATCTTCCTCTATTTTGTGTGTGGGATGCTGCCACAGCATGGCTTGATGAGCAGTGTGTAGGTCTGCGCCCAGGATCTGAACCCGCGAACCCCGGGCTGCTGAAGTAGAGTGCGCGAACTTAACCATTATGCTACTGGGCTGGCCCCTAATTAAGTGGATTTTTAAAATTATGTAACATTTTAGAACATTAAAAAGTTATTAAGTTTTGTAGTTATTAGTGCTTTTCACCAATCTGGCTCTGTTTTCAGGCACAGGACAGAATTGCATTTTCTCACCCTCTTGAAACCAGGAAAGTCATGTGGTTTTCTTTCACCAATGAAATTTGAGCAAAAGTACTGAATCACTTTTTGGTGGATGTTTTAAAACCCAGTGATCAATTTGTCACATTTCTTCCTCATACCATAATGATGATGAGAGCGTGTGTCCAGACAGTAGTCCTGGAGTAACTACAACATGCAGAGCAACCCTACCAATCCATTAGACAAATTGTAGGAGAAAGAAATAAAGTTGCATGTCTTTAAGCCACTGAGATTTGGGGGCTGTTTTTGTCACAACATAACTTAGCCTATCCTGACTAGTAGAAACACTAAGACATATTGGCTGTAAAAGGCCTTGGCAACAAAGAGAAGAAAAAAACCTTAAAACAACCATAATCTTACCAAAATGAGGTAAAGGCCATTAACTATTTTGATATTTACCTCTTAAACTATGCTTGTTGTTATACCGAAGTTTAATTCTTCATGTCAATTACTAACTTAATTGTGACAGATGTTCACACTGCTAAAGTTGCACACTATTGATGTCTCTCTCAGGAGATTAGCTGTTCTGTCAGTTACTGTTGTGTTATGACCCAGTTCGTAATCATAAGACTGCAGATTTTTGTCCCCAGATGTGTCAACTGGCTATCATCAATTTCTCCCTTAAATGGGAAAACATGATACATAACAGGGTTGTTTTAAATTCACATGAGACAATATATGTAAAATAAGTGTTACATAGTAAGCTGAACACTTAATGCTAGAGGGGCTGTTTTGTCTTTCTAAAGGTTTGCTTATGAAAATTTTAAAATATCTAGTACCTTTAAGATATAAACCATTTTTTGTTCAACAAAACTGGAGCATAGTATAAAAATCCCCCATCTCCCCTAAGCAGGTAAACATTATGTTGTTCTTTCAAAAAGGTATGAACTTGTTTGATTAGTTGAAATTTTTCTTTATAGAACTGATTTTATAAGCTGATATTTTTATTACACTATTATCTAAAAACAAATTCTAAACTTCATTGCTTTTGATTAGTCCTTATTGCCCCTTTAAGAATTTTGATGTTAGTGTAATATTTTTAAATTGCATTAATGTACACTTATTTTGAATATGAGTAGCACATCTGCTCTCTACTGTTTCTCTCACACTAGGGACAAATATAAAAATTCAGCTTTGTTTTTGAAACCTTCTTACATGAAATGATATTTACAAATTCTTTTTTGTGATAAAACCTATCACAATTTAGTGCTTTGGATGGTATTTTCTGTTTCTGTGTTTCTTTTTTCATTGCATTAGAAAAAAAATCGGGGACTGTCTACTCTTCTCATAAGACTTTTACTTTATTGATTCTCTTCCCAATAAGCTTTTCCAGGGAGTTCGTCATCTTTAGCATAGTGTTCTCACCTCCTGGAACAAGACCTGGTTCATAGTCAATGCTCAATGCATACTGCTGAGTGAACAAATGAGTGAATACAATGCAGTTAGAGTCCAAGAACCCATGTTCCGGTATAACTACATGTCCCACTTGGATTTCAAAGGAAAAGCTTTTGTTATTTTCTTGGTGATGTAATTATAATTCTGCATGTCTAGTTGAGAAAGTGCAAGATTTACTTATGTTGATCTAAATCGAATTAGTTCTTACCTCCTGGCCTTATGATAAAGTAAAAAGGAAACATAATTACAAAGGAGCATAAGGAAACCTTAGTGGGTGTTGAAAATGTTTATCTTGACTGTAGCGATGATTTCATGATGTCAAAACTAGTCAAATTTTACACTTTATGTGCACTTTAGTTTGCTTCAATTATGCTGAAAAAATAGAAAATTAAAAAGAAAAAAGTAAGAATAACATATCAAGTTGCTTTATGTTACAACTGCAACATTTCTGAAAATATTCTGCCCCTACATTTAAAGATTTACAAAAGATATCACTACAGAAAATTGAGGATGATTGTTGAGATTCTTTGTCAGTAGAATACGTTAAATTTCCTGCCAGATAGAGAAAGTAAAACTGCTACATTTCTATGTTTGTCAGCATTATCTTAAAATTTCCAACCTTCAACCAGGAATATATGGGAAGGAGAGAACAGAGACATTTGGAGACGATGTTATCTCATTACTATTAACACAGAGAAGACAGGCAGGAAAGAGATGTAATGCACAAGAGATAAACATCAATAATAATCATCATGACAATTGCTTTTGAGAACTTGCTTCATGCTGGGTATAGTCCAAGTACTTCGCATGCGTTCCTCATTTTTCTAGTTCTGCAACAACTGTTCTATTGTCCTCATATACAGAAGTGTGGAATCTGAGTTGTAAAGACATTAAGAAACTTTTCCAAGGTAAAATACTACTGTGAGAATCAGGATCTAAACCCCAAATGTTGAATCCAGCACTCACGTTCTTCATGACTCTCTACCTTCTCACAAACCGATACAAGTAAGAAAAAAATCAACAAACCACAAGTCAGGGGTGGTGACAATAGAAACAATCTTCAATGTGCATTGGTGGGTGAGGAGGGACTTAGCAGCTGAAGCTCAACCAGAGCCCGGGCTCCCAGCTGTCTACACATGTCTCTGTATGACTCTTCTCTAATGGAAACACCTGACTCCAGGTGGAGAAGTGCTCAGACTGCAGAAAGCACCAAACAGAATTAATAATGATATGATCTTTGCAACTTTTGCACTAGCTGCATTTTTGAGGACCCAAACTTTTCTCCAAGACTACAAAAGTGCACATTAAGCTAAGGTTTTATTTTATGAGACAGCAGACAAACAAAAATAAGAGATAAGCAGAGATGAGTAAAGGGTACATATTATCTTCAGGTTTACAGAGGATAAAGATTATATCTGAACAGGCAGACTGTCAGTGTAAAAAGGATGCATAATGTCCCTTATACAACTCACTCAGTCACTTGCTTTCTTTTAAACTAAAGATGAATAGTCTCTGCCATGTTGTAAAAGGGCAAGCAAAATAAAGTTAGATCATGGAAAATCTACCTAATGGCTGGAATACACATCTTATGGCAAGTACATAAAGTATTCAGGATGGGAAGCAGAGGCAGCATTATATGTCATTGTGATATGCTAAGTGCAGTCTCAAACATCCAGGCTTAGGCCAGAGTTTCTCATGCTTGGTACAACTGACATTGGGGCCAGATAATACCTTGTTGTGGAGATCTGTCCTGTACATTGTAGGATATTTGGCATTATCCCAGGCCTCTACCCTCTAGATGTCAGTAGCAGTCCCCACCCTTCGTTGTGACAATCAAATATATCTCCAGACATTGCTAAAAGTCTCCTGGAGGCAATACAGTAGTCTCCCTTTTCTGCGAGGGATGTGTTCCAAGACCCCCAGTGGATGCCTGAAACCATGGATAGTACCAAACCCTATATACTATGTATTTTTCCTATACATACATATTTGAGATGCTACAGCAACACTAGCATGAATTTCTTTTTCCTTCTTCACAATTTCATAGATAGAAGATTCATTCTTACCATAGATCTTAGCAACTTTAGCATGCGGTTTTTTTCCTTTTCTTATTTAGTCGAGAACTTTCATCTTTTCCCTTAAAGGAAGCACTTCATGACTTCTCTTTGGCATATCCGAATTGCCAGCATCACTAGTCTTGCCCTTTGGGGCCATTATTTGGTAAATTAAGGGTGACTTGAACACAAGCACTGCAATACCATGATAGTTGCTTTGATAACTCGGCCAGCTACTAAGTGACTACTGGGGGTAGCGTATACAGCGTGGATACACTGGACAAAGGGATGATTCACTTCCCAGGGGTGGGGACTGAGCAGGACCAAGAGAGATTTCATCACGTTACTCATAACAGAGTGCAGTTTCAAACTTATGAATTGTTTATTTCTGGAATTTTCCATTTAATATTTTTGGACTGTGGTTGACTGTGAGTAACTGAAACCACAGAAAGCTAAACCACAGGTAAGTGGGGAGGACTACTGTATCACTCCTGATGGAGAACCACTGGTTTCTCCTACTATGTTCCCAGACACTGTTTTTTGTAAAAACATTGCAGAGTTGCAGTAAAAATAGGCTACAACTTTAGACATGTTATGGTTTAGTAGTCTATCTATAGCTTAGAAACTAATATACATAGCTTCAGTACAATTATGATTGGGCTAACAGTTCTGTATTCATTGGTCACATAAACATTTTTTAGTCACCTACTAAATGCCTGTCACCATTCCAGTTTCTGGGGGTACAAAAATAAGGGACATATTTGAGATTTGAATTAGACCAAGAATCACATAAACTATTCATCTAGATTCTCCAATTGTATCCTATTAGGTCATCAGAAATCACAAATTGTGGCCCTTATTACCTCATATCTGTGTAGAGATATCTTCACTGAGTTACCATGTTTTCCCTGAGAAATAGATATGAAAATTGCCTTTTAAACTATTTTTAGTGGGTTTTTTTTCCCCAAACTTATGAGCCAAGATACTATTCAATGTCCTTAATGAAAAGACTTACATAATAAACTAAGGCTTGAGTTCAAAGCCAAAAACATTGTTTATCAACCTTTGATTCTATGTATTTACTGTTTGAGATAATAATAATTATATTTTAAAATTATTTCTATTGTTAGAGAATTTTAGAAGGGACTAAACATTCTGAATAATTGCCAGAACCATTCTCTTTCCAGAAACTCCTTTCCAACTACTTCACCTCTTTCTTTTCCCTCCAAGAAGGTAGTTCAGGTCCTGGAATAAAAAGAAAACAAATAAATAAATAAGCAAAAAAAAAAAATAGCTTCAGAAACTGTGATACAGAGACCATAGAAGTAAAGAAATTATGTAATTTGCCCAAAGTCATACATTAATTAGTACCCATGTCTGGCTAAATATAAAGTCCACACTTTTGCCATTATACCACTTTGCCTCTGGGCTACAGTGGGTTTGAGTAGTATTCAAAATGTTTAGCAACCAACAGCTGGTACCCCTTAGAGATGTTCATTAGCTGATAATCTTCCCTGACTTTCATAGGTGACCCCAGTCCACATGCAAGAACAAGCCACACTCGAGCTCAAGTATTCTGATAAATTATTAGAAGTGAGTCTCCTTCCTAAACCACTCTGCATGTCCTCCCACAATGAACTTCGAGATTTAAGATTTACAGCAAAGAGGGAAATGAGGTTACATAAGGTTCAAGGTACCAGCAGGGTCACCATGCTTCAGGGTAAGGTCAGGGAAATCAGACCAGGAGACAGCCAAGAGTCAAGGGTGAAAGCCCAGAGTATGAGTCCGGGATCACCGATAACTGACGCCAGGCAGCTGAGGAAGGGAAGAAAGGAATGTTATTGTGAGGAGGAAGAGGGTGCAGAAGAGTGGAAGTAGCTGGATGAGGAAGTCCCCAGTACCAAGCCTGGGCAGAGACCATTCCTTAGGGCTGCAGATGAGAGCAGAAAAGACAAGAAGAGCCCCTTTGCTATCCCTAGGTCTTCCAGGAAAAGTCATAAATAAATGCAAAGCAATAGGCTATATTGGAGTATATGAGGACACCATTTGATTTAAACTAATTCGACCTGACCTTATTTTTCCAAAAGGGCCTGATGTGGCCAGTTGAGCATGCATTATACATCTGCTTTAAACATGTAGAGTGTCTCAAAGACAAGAATGATGCCCTTAAAGATAGGGATATATCTTCCCCCATATTGACATTTCCTTAAGAATAAGCATCTTTTCCTAGAAACTAAGGATTAATTACCAACCTACTGTGCTCACCTTGTGATCACTGATCTGCTATGCCAGCAAAGCAGTCTCATGACTCTTGTAAAAGGGACATTCCTATCATATCTGATGTATGCTTTTTGTTCCAAGATGGTATATAACCACTCTGTACACCCCACTTCTTTGGTGCCCTTTCTTCCTTGGGGAAGGAAGGTCTCGGGCTATAGTCCTCAGACCTGGCTCATAATGAACTCACCATTTTGATTAATATATTGATTATGGATTGTTTGCATCAATAAGTCTTATGAAGTTAAAACTGATTCAGTGCTCCTTGTCAAACTCCTTGAAACAGGGCTTCCTGGGAGATCCAAACAAATTACTTTTTCCTTTGACCAAAGCAACCAGAAAGCAAGTTGGACACCATTCTTAGAATAAATTCAGATACTTAAATTCTCCTCACTTTCCAGAGCAGACAGAATCTTTCAGACCACAACTGAAGAGCAAAGGTTTTTACTAATAATCTCAAGAGAGTAAATGTATTTGAAACCAATTAATAAGGATGTCAGTCTAAATGACCAGAAACATATCTTCCTCTGTTTGGCCAGAAGGAGAGGAAAAAGCGTGCAGTCCACTTGGTTCCTGAAACACTAGAGAGGTCACCAATGAGAGAGAAAGGACAAGAGGGGAGTCTTAGGGCAAAGATAAATTTTATCCACTTCCATTTCAGTTAAGCCCTCAACTACCCTGAGAAAATACTCAGTGGACAAAAAGAAGCTCTTCAGAAACAAATGAAAACTGTTTTATTGTGTAATTGGCTGTGCTTAGGAGCAGCAGATGCAGGAGTGAGGGGGCATTAACAGAAAGTCAGTCCCAGCCCCAAGAGAAAGTGACAGCTGGGGAGCCCGGGGTCTCTTGGAGGAGACTCCAGCCTGCACTTCACAGCACCCGCAGCCCCTCTTTGCTCCATTAGAAATAATCACTCCTAAGTGGCCCATCATCAGTGCCAGCATGACTTTTTCACATTTCCTAAAAGCTTTTCCCTTGGCCCACTTACATTTTTTCTTTTGTTTCTAAGTAACTATTTAATTCCCGCCCCCTCTTCAGTTTGCAGTTAACTTGAAAAAATCTGATTTGAAATGGGGCTTATGGACTGATTTCTTCTTTCCTTCTGTACATCCACCCCCAGCAACAGCCACTGCATATGCATTAACCAAAAGACCCATTAGTGGGGCATTGTTTTGCACTTTTGTAGACAAAGAAGAAAGAGATCTCCAGTTGGAATGAACTCTTTTTGTATTTTTTTTTTTTTTGGGCAACAAATAGCTTCCTTTTAAATTCAGAAATTCAATGGCATTGAGGTCCTAAATCGCTCTCATCTAAAATGTTTTACTCCCATCTTCAATTTCCTAGATTGTGACGAATTTCCCCCCAGAATGAATTATTCAAATTGAGCCCAGTCTTCTGAATCCTTAGAAAAAACAATGTCATTGTACTTTGGGTCTATTCTACTCACTTATCACTTGGCACATTCTGCCTGTCACTGGCAGACATTCTTTTTTTCAATATATAATTATTTCTCCAAATGGACTGCAAGTTTCTCAAAGATTGAAGATCATGTAATTCATTCATTCATTCAACAAATGTTTTTGAACATCCACCATGTGCTAGACGTGTTCTAATTACCTGAGATGCATCTAAGAAATAATCAGACAAAAATCCCTGCCTCCATGGAGTTTATATTCTATTAGAGGAAGACAGAAAATAAGTAATCAGTATCATAAATATGTAAATTATAGAATATGTTAGAAGGGTCTAAGTGCAACAGAAAAAATAAATCAAACAGTGTAAGAGGAATCTGGAGTATAAAAGGAGAAGATTACAATTTTAAATAGCGTGGTCAAGGTAAATGAGTACAAGCCATATGGGTAAATAGATGAGAATTATGGGCAAAGGAAATACTCTTAGGTGGGAACTTGAAGAAGGGAGTTACCATCAACTGACTCTGGAATGAGTGTGAATGGAACAGAGAATTCAGCTTTGGATATGTTAATTTTGGGGTGTCTACTAACTTCCAAATAGAGATGTGATGGAGTAGGCAGTTGGGTATAGGAGTCTGGAGATCCAGTAGGGTCTGGGCTGGAATTTTCATTTGAGAGTAGCATTAAATCCCTGAAACTGGGTGAGATCACCATAGAAGTGGGTGTAAATAATCAAAAGAAGAATAGGAGATGAGAAGAGACTGTCTGTAAGACAAGGGGAAGACCAAGAGCATGGGGTGTCCTGGAAATCTAGTGAAGAAATCCTGTCAAAGAAGCAGGGAGTGGTATTGTTGATATGTCAAGTGCAATGAAGGCTGAGACTTGATCACGGAACTTAGCAACCTGGATGGAGATCATTGGTAATCTTGACAAGAGCAGTTTCAGAGGAGTGGTGGGGACAAAAACCTGATTAGAGGGAGCTTAAATGAGAATGGGAAGGGAGGAATCAGCAACTGTGAATATAGACAACTCTTTCTAGGAACTTTCTTACAAAGGAAAGCAGAGGAATGAGGTGATAGCAATGGGAAAATTAGTGTCAAGAGAAAATTTAAAATTAAATAACGTATGTTTGCATTCTGAAGAGAATAAACCAGTAGAGAAGAAAGACCTGATGATGCAGGACTGAGAGTAGAATTATGGCCAACTGTAACGATCTGAAGGAAATGTTATTTTTCATAGCAGGTAATATAGCAGTCTTAGGGAAGGAGAAACCCTATATGTGGTTGCTTTGATAAGCCCACTTGGTGGATAGATCTCCAGGGTTTCTCCGTCACCTGGTTCTTAAGATTGAGAAAGTTAAGATAGAATTTATGTTTTCCGTAGGAAAGAGGGAGAGAATTGGACAATGCATGAAGGGAAGAGCCAAAAATGCTTAGGAAGGAGACTGTGTGTCACATAACCAAGAAGAGAGACCTGGGGATTTTTGGAATGTGGTATGTCTTGTGATATAAACCTTCTCCCCTGTCTCTCTCAATCACTTCTCAGTAAAATCTACACTTGGAGGTTTTCTTTTGGAAAATGTCAAAATGTGCTGAAAGGTGTCTCAAGGTAGCAAACAGACTTAAAGATTGAAAGCAGAACCTGCCCATGGAAGGACACCATGTCAGGGTTACACAGCTGATTCCCTCAGCCAGACCTCTGTCATCATTGCTTGCCCCAGGCAGCTCTCATATATTCTATACCAAATTACCCACTCAGAACATTTTGCCTGTCTCATTCTTCAAAGTCTTGCCTGGCAACATGTACTGCAGACTCCTAACTTACTTACTTACCTAACTGGTTCTGACTTTCTGAGCTGTCATCCTAGCCTAGTTGGGGCACAGCCTCTGCTTGCCTTTCCCCCCTCATCTCTTACCACCATATTTCCTCTATGTTCAGTGCCAGGCAAACTGAACTATTTGAAGTTCCCCAAACTCACTATGCTGTCACCAATGCCTTAGTGTATTAAACTTCCTTTGTCTGAAATATTTTTCTTCTCCAAGAGTCAAGCTCCTCTCTTTGCCTGTTTAACTCATGGTCCTTTACAATATCCTTCTCCTGGAAAATCCCTGCCTCTGCATTTCCCTCTCGGTAGTACTTATCACAGTGCATTGTAAGTGATGGTTTATTGTCCCTCTCCCCTATTAAACTATGAGGTCTCTATCATCCTGGATTCCATGCCGTTCTATGCACCTAGGATAGGGTCTGTTAAATAGTAGGTGCTTAATCAATATTTATCAAATATCAAATAAATATCTAATATCAAAATTTGTGAGTACCAAACCAGATAACTTAATATAAGCCCTGACCTCATACAAGTGGGGTTTAGAGTTCATCTGCTGCTCTAAAATCAAGATCATTGTATCTTATAATGACCCTCTGGCACCCACAACTATACCAAGTTACAACTGGGATCCTGATGTTTGTTTATTTTGTTGTTTTACTTTTCTCCCCCAGTCCTCTGTTGGAACTAAAGACTGATTGCTCCTGAATTATAACTGATTTGACTGAGGTCCTAATGTCCAGCTTAATTCTTTCTGTTACTTTCTGACCCCTACTTCCATACCTCCAGTCAGTAGATTCTTTGCACAGGTTGGGTAGTTGGCCTAGGATCTTTAGAGCCTGAATGGCTAGGAGACCAAGACTGCACAGCATCTGCTGCTACTCGACTCTTCACACCCTTATTCCTCACCCAACTCCATGACACATTCAAGCCCAGCACCAGTCCATGTTACAGCAAACTTTCTGATTTGGATTTAGGCTTCAATTTGGGAGGAAGGACTATCCTACTACTGCATTACCTCTGCCATGCTACTCCCAACTTACATTTTACTCCTCTTCTGCTCACCCAAGGTGTCAATACGTCTCATGTATGAGGCCTGGCTGTGGATCCACTAGGGGCTCTGTGTCATGTGTTTGACATTGGCTCTGCTATTACTTCCAGCTTCTGGACCATTCCGCTTACCCGACCCATTCCTTCTCTACCTCTTCTCTGAAATCTTTCCCAGTTCCCACTCTTACCCTTGTAGGCACTTCCCTCAGCTCTTCCTTTTGTTGACAGCTTCCTGTTTTTTATTGCAGTTTTAAATTTTATCATGAAGTTGGAATTTCACATGACACATGTATGGGGATTGAATGTCCCTGTGTTACTAACTTTGATCTTTGAATACTCTGAAAACTATAGCTAAGGAGCTTCGGATGACAAATCAGTGATTTTTCACTCCTAGTTCCAATAAAGAGTTAACAGTTTTCAGAATGCCTCTAACTTTAAGGTACTTATTTAATGCTCATTCCTTTCCCTAAGTGTTCAGTTCATAGGTTTTCTTCAATTGTCCAAAAGGGTTCAAACACATTTTCATATAGCAAAACTGCTAAGAACATTTTAGGTTGGAGCACGTGAATTGCAGAGTCTCTGTTCTCCCCAGAAAGTCTGATACATGAATTTCTGGTGGAGTAGGAATTCTTTGTAGAAACTTATTCCACCTATCATGTAACCGGCTAAATATTCTTCTTAATGCAAATCACTATCTAGATATTTTGACAGGTTTGGCAAAAAGAAACAGGACAGCTCAACCTAATGGAGCTCATTTTACCACCTAGTCTTAAGAACAATTGCTCATAAGAAAAATATAGCTGCACAAATGAGTCAATTTCCAGATTTTCCACTTATTAGATTTAAGCCATTTTCAATTGGCTCAAATCCCTGTGCCTCATTTTCTGTATAAAGAGGACAAAATAGCTCTCAGAAATTTTGTGAAGGATTAGTAAAACACAATTTTTGCAATAATAAGTGATCATAAGTGTTATCAAGTATCATTATAAAAATCCTCTGAGTTGCAAAAGAATAACAACAAATAATGAACAGTTTATTTTTCACTTTGTTTTTTATGTTTAGAATGACTCTCAGTGGGCCATAGATATACAATTAAGGGACTAACCAGTAGAGATGGCAAGATAGCATCATATTGATAAGGAGCAGGAGCAGCAAATGATGTATAAATATCCAAATGTGTGTGTGTTAGGGAGCCCAGTGCTAACTAGACCCTGTATTTAAGAGTTCCACATGGAATGACAAGGACTACTGCTTAATATCAGTTATAAGAGAGGCTACACAATACATAAGCTTATTGTTTGAGAAGAATTTAGTAGAAAAGGACTCCTTTATCTTATTAAGACTGAAAAATCCTTAGTGGATGTATGGGAATGTGGAAAGGATTTGAAAAGCAATAGAAATGGCAAATGATAATCAGAAAGGCAGAAGAGAAAAATAGGCAAGATAAAAATGAAAGAAAATATAAAAGTTTAAACTCTAAAAATATTTTGGAATAGAAATGTAAAAATAAAATTTGTGCTTAAATACACTGGCAGATTTTATGTCTCTATAACAAATAGATAGCAAATAGAATAGTTTTACTTCTCAAACTCATTATGGCCAGATGAAATTCAACCTGCAGCACAATTTGATGGGCTCTATGGGTGCCATTGTCATTCTTGGAGGCTGGAGTAAAGTATTTTGGAAACACCTGGAAATTAAGTCACCCTTTGAGAGTTAAAATTGTGAAATAAAAACATAATGAATGAGAATGAAAAGTTGCAAAGCTACCTTACTGATGTCTACCAGAAAGAGGATTGGTTGGCCACTTGAATTTCTTGAAGACAGAGACACAGGAAGAGAGATGACACATCTAAAAACTGTTAATGGAAATTAGATTCTTAGCTTATTTACTACCAAGAAGACCAATATTATTGCACTCCGGATGCAAATACTGAGTACTGGATTTGGAGAAAGACTTCCAGGATTTGAATCTGGCTTTGCGACTTACTATCACTTTGAACATAATAACCCAGGTATCAGTGTCTTCACCTCATCTGCAAATTGGGGCTGACAGCAGTACCTCTTGACAGAGTTCTTATGGATAAAACACAAACCCACAATAAATACTGTCTATGATTATTACATTCATTGGGCCAATTCCCTTTGTTCTGATTCCAAACTAATATTAACCAACCTTCAGATCATGACATGGTTTCTCATGTAATTTGAGAATGCAGTGGCTATGCAATTCAAGTATTATCATGCCTGTGACAGATACATTTCTCATTATGAATTAATAGATTGGATTTCTAGTGTTATATGTCACTCTCATGATCTTGATTAATGTGAGTCTATTATGTTAGCAACGTAGCATATGTTTCAGAGCAACCTAAAGGTCTTTCGAGCTCGTCAAAATTCAAAAATTCAACCCGCATTGCCTCAGTTAAGGATGTAGTTAAATTCACTGACAATTCTTCTTTATAAGAAATTCTGTTTCCAGAGAAATAAATAATAGAGAATGTGTACAGATACATGATAGGACATTAGTCAAATCAAGGAGGAGGGAGAGTGTAGCGAGAATGTCTCCTGCTATTCTCTTACTTATGCTGATAGAAGCTAAAACACAAGACAACTTCCTTTTCATTAATATCTTGCACTATTTCAATGTCCCCTAATATACCATAACTCACAAATCCATCCTTAGAAATACCATCGAAGTGATCTTTTAATAGGAAAATTTGTTCATATTCCTTTCCTTAATTTCTTCAGTGATTCCATGGTGGGAATCACTAACTACCCCATCCTCCAGCTTCCTCACCCTCAGTGAGGGGCCTAGGCTAAAGTTGGTAGGTTAAGGTAAGTCTCTGCCCTTGGCTACAGTTGATTAGACCAAGGGTTAACACAGCTGGGCCAATTAGATTTTCTCTCCAGGAATTTGGGATTGGGACCAAGAGAGATTAGTTGGTCTCTGCCAGCTGCTGGACCTACAAGTAAATTCAGGAGTGAATTTGAAGGATGGCCCTGTCTCCTGTGTGAACTCTGAAGCAGAGAAAGCTGGTCTCATTAGAAAGATAAGAATGAAGCAGGTAAACAAAAAAGAACAGAAGTGAAAGATGGTGATGTCTTAATAGCCTTGTTTCTACTTGCTTCTGTTTCTAAAGACTGACTGAATTCCCATAGTTGGGTTTCATGAAACTACCTGAAATATTGTAATAAATTCTCCCTTTCTGCTTAAGCCAGCCAGCCAGAATCATTTTTTAAATACTTGCAACTACAAAGTTCCTTCACTTAGAAAGTACAATCTAATATGATGCCCTTCATAATTGCTTCTTGCTTACTACTGGTCCAGCCTAATCTCCCACCATGTCACAGCTTATACTTGATTTTCCAGCAGTACCAACCAAATAACTCACAAGACTTTTTGAACTTTCCATATTCTTATCGTCATGTTTTGTACATGTAGTTTGCTCTTCCTATAATACCCATCCATCCTTTTCCATTTGCCAAATGGTTGTTATTATCCTTAGGCATTCTATCACCACCACTTCTGTTCCAGTTTAGAGACACTCTCAGTATTGTGCATAATTCATTGTAGAAAAATTATTTGCATGTCTGCCTCCCCACTTTCCTATAATCTTATAGATGGCAAACTACTATTTATGTTTTTGTATTTCTTTTCTGCATTTCCAATTTGAAGCACATAATACGTGCTGTCATGTATTTCTGATATGTTCACATCTTTCAACCACTCATAAGATAAGATATATGTTCAATGAGTACAATTGCTAAAGGTCTTGGGGGTTAATGATATTGTTTTCTGGGACAAAAAAGATAAAATAAAACTTGAGCTCTTGGAGAGTCACATTCTACATGGCATTCCCACCAGCACATAGTAGTTCTGGTAATTATGGTTAGTCACCAACCCACCACATAAAGCTTCTTAAGCTGTTTTCTCAGTGTCAACTTTAAATCATATTTGATGTATTAAGTGGCAGGATAAAACTGGTAACAGCAGCATCCTGGGACAGAGCCAAAATAAGAGCTGTGAAGGATCATTTCCCACTTCATAACTGCATTGACCTGGACACAAGTCGGGATTAAATAACAGCAGGGAACCTAATCAGCCACTGTCTGGAGAGCTGAAGTTGGGTTATCCCAAGCTGAGAGGGCAGTTAGAGTGACAGAGGAACAGGTGTACATCTGAGCAGGATTGTCTGGAGACGAAGAAGCCTGCAATGTGGCCGTCAGAATTGAACAATGAGGTGTGTCGGTCTCACTGGGGGTGGGTCAGCAGGCGATGAAGAATCTATGATGAAGGATGAAGAATGCTGCGAAGTAAGAGGAAGACTGCGCAGAACTCCTGGTTTGCCCAGGATGTTCCTGGGTTATACTTGTTGTCCTGGTCTAATTACTGTGCACTTATGTCTATCCCTTAGACACTTAAAAGGACCTCAGTTTGATGAAAAATAATAAAGTGACTTTAATTGTAAACAACCATTGAATCAATATATTACCAAACTCTAGTCACAAACTAAAACGCAATCATCCTGTTTAGAGAGTTTCCGAAACATTGCTGTGTTGCATTTCTGGGTTGCGTTTGTTTGCATGTTTGCACAGAATCACTTTGAGGGAAACTTCTTAGTCTCTAGGGTTCAAGCAAGCCTCACTTTCTTCCCCCTCAACCCACTGATGCATCTAATGTCAACCCTTCTACTCCCAACATAGTAACCCCAGTCTGGGCCAGACAGAGTCCCTCTTAGGATTTTGCCAGAACTTTTGAGCAAAATCTCTCTTTATGAGCATGAGATTTTATTCGTCATCTGTGTCATTAAGTGGAAAAATGTGAAGAGATAGTGAAGGCAACACAGAGGAAGAGAAAACTGAGCAACAAAGAAAGAATTCCTGCCTCCAACCATGCCTGGAATTTATTTTCAGTTATGGGAGGCAGTGAGGTCCATTTTTGCTTGATGTAGTGTGAATTAGGTCTGCGCATATCACCAAAGAGTTCTGACAAATAAGACTGCTTTCTCATTAAACTGTCCAGCATTTTACTTGCCCTATCATATTACACCAGACATAGGCCCACGTTCAGCAGCTGTATGAATAGGACAAAGAAAAATTAGATGAGAGGATGGATCTAGGGCTGGGTCAGCCTAGGACAAAGGCACTTACCGTGACTGTGTGCCCCCAGTGAGCATAGCACTTAAGTTACCTCGGCTGGAAATCAATCACTAATGTGCTTATTCTCTCATGAATTGGACGGAAGCAAATTTTAATAGCAGTAAACAAAGGAGAAGAAAAATGCAACATTAATTCTGTTGGCTTCTCACAAACTGAGCCATTCTGAATAGAAAATTGACCTTGGCACACACTGAACTTAAACTCTGAGGCTTTAGAGGCCAAAGGGTTTCAGCCTTGGCATGGTCAACAGCACTGTTTGCTTTTTAATAATGACATAATTGCTTTTTCTCATAGCAGTGAGAGAAGAAACAGGGACAACATATTTCGGTATTGACTTAAGGAGTCACAGTCAGGCTGGCAACCCCTGGCTTCCAGGGATCACAGATGCACTCCAAGTAACACCTCAGTTCAGTCCATTTTCTGAAGCAGGCTGTTACCAGGTGGGAGCCCCATGGGATGGTGTGGAGGTAGCCTTGCAGCTTGGACCCAGCCTTAAGCACATGGTAGGAGTTCTGGCATTCTCTGTCCAACTCATCCCCATTGTCCCTGTTGCCTCCCCCATTCTGAACTCAAGACCTCCAGTTGCAGCCCCGAGACTCTACCCAGCAGGACTGCATTGTGCTCTCTGTACTGTTATTGGAACAACTTTCTTTAGATGGACTGGTTGTCTGGAAGCACAATGTCTCCCTCCACTTGGCCTGGAGAACCACCAACCACTGTGATAACACGCTTCATGCTTTGTAATTCTTTGTGTATTGAGTCAAGCCTGAGGACTTCATATTTCAATGGCCACTGGGCATAGTTCCACCTAACTGTTCTCATAGTATCCAGGCCTGTCCTAAAACTGTTCTGTGTGTTCCTGCCTTCTTCATTACCACCATCCTATCTTAAAAGATAGGAGCACTGCACTCACCAGACATGAAATGAGCCCCGTAGGCTATGAGTTGCTCCTGGATATACATGGATATACACATACGTAAGGACACTACTAGTTAGGAAGCTTTTATAATAATCCATTTGAGAGATCATAGTAGCTCAATCCAGTATGTTAGAAGTAGTAAGAGTTGGTAGCTTTCTATGTATATTTTGAAGGTAGATCTGAAAGAATTTTCTAATAAATTGGATGTGGGGTGTGCTAGAGAAAGAGGATCAAAGATGACACCAAGGATTTTGGCCTGAGTAACTGGAATGCCAAGAGTTGCCATTATCTTAAGTGGAGACAACTGAGGAAGAGCCGTTTTAGAGACTAGGGAGATGAAGAGTCAATTTTGGTATGCTCTATGGTATTTACTATACGTCGAAGTAGAGATGGTGTGTTATTCAGGAGTCCCCAAGAACACAAGAACACCCTCACTTCTAACCCTAACTGCAAAGTTTGGGGGTCTCCAAGACCACCTTCACTTCTGACATCAATTGCAATTTCAAGGGTCCCCAAGGTTTGATAATTCACTAGAACAACTCACAGAATGACTGAAAGCTGTTATACTCACTGCTGATTTATAACAAAAGGATACAAATTAAGATCAGCCAAGAGAAGAGGGACGTGGGGCAGAGTCCAGGAGAGGTCCACACTCAGAGGTTCCAGCTGTCCTCTCCCAGCAACTGGATTCATGGGCAGTGTTAACTTTTCCAGGCAACAATGAGTGACAATATGCATGGAGTATTGCCAACCAGGATAGCTCATCTGAGCCTTGATGTCCAGAGATTTTATTGGGGTTCCGTCATGTAGACATGGCTGACCACCTGCTTGGCTGACATGTAGTCTCCAGCACCCCCATAAATTGAGCGTATGTCTCATGACCAAATGGCCCTACCACAAATAATATTGTTAGAGTATCCTTGGTGGCCCAGGCCCCCAGATAAACAAAGACATTTTTTATCAAGCAGGACATACAAATGGCTTAGAGATTACCTCCCAGGAGCCAATAGCAAAGGCCAGACTTCTCTTTGGATAAGGTTAGTTCTTTACTACACATTTGTCAAATAGGAAAGTGAATTTAGGAGTGTAGGGTTCAGGGAAGTGGACTGGCCAGAGATATAAATTTGGGACTCATCAGCATGTAGATGGAGTATTAGTTAGGTTCCTAGCAGAAAGCAGAATTCACTTAGATGCTTGAACTGAAGAGATTTTGATAGAGACCACTCACAAGATCGCAGGTAGGGTTTGGGGAGCAAAGAAGGCCTGTTGAGACACATACATAACAGCAACATCTGAGTTCCAAAGGAGTAGTTACCAGAAACCAGTGAGAAGGGTTAATATGTGCCAGACACAGTACTAAGTGATTCATGTGCATTAGCTCATTTGAGTTTTCCTATATGGTAATAATTATCATCATCATCACATTTGTACAGATGAGAAAACTAAAGTTAAATATCTTTGTCTATAGTCATTCACTAGAAGGTTAATGAGGTGAGATTCAGCACAACTTCTGCTCCTGCAGACTGCGACACCACCATGTGGTTCAGAAACTTGGTATCATGACGCAACATATAAGATTGACCTATGAAAGGCTTTCATACATGTTTGAAAGGGTTTCAGCCTTTCTCCATGGCTTACCTGCTAAAGGTTGTTCAGATATTGCCAGTTAATGACTTCCTCACTTAGGCCTTCCTGGGAGGTTTCTGTTTTGCTAGATCAGTGTTTTGAGCGTTTGTGATATGGACTTTACACATGGGAACAGAGCAGAAAGAACAAAAGCATCATGTTCAGATTCTCCTGGGGGAAGAAGTCAGGGCAGAGATAAATTCAATTTCTCAGGGAAATAGAAGCAGAGGAGTAGTGTGTGTGTATGTATGTATGTGTGTGTGTGTGTATGCATACACACAGATGCACACATGTATTTGTACTATGTGTCAAAATGAGTTTTCAGGATTTGGGAGTATTTGAGAAGAGGAAAAAATATAAAATTTTAATGAGTTGCTTCATATGATAAATTTATACACTTTTTAAATGTTTTCAGGAGGCTGTAAATGTCAGAAATTCTATTTGGAGTCTACTTATTTAAATGCATCATGGTTCAGGGTTGAACCATATGGATCCTGGCTTCAATAGGGAGCATGGTGCCCAAAATGTGTGGTTTGCACTGTAGAATTTTCCATTCTGAAGCATAGAAAGGCATTGCCATCAATAAAACAATATCATGGATAGGATTTGAAGACACTAATAAATACTGAGGAGATTTTAATGTAGGGATGATCAATACTTGATGCCGCCATGGCTACACCACTACCCAGGTTCAAATCCCTATTGAAACATGCCTCTGAACACAGCACTGGTCTCAAAAATGTTCTAAATGCAGTGCTCCAGGTAGCCACTATCAGTTGATCCCGGAATGTGAATTGAAACCCATTTGCCACTTGGTTTCCAGTATATCAAGCTAAAGTGTTTTTGCATGCTTTGAGTTTTGAATTTATTAGGCTCTGTCATACTTTAAAAATATAGCAGATTTCAAAAAGAGAGAAGGCAATCTCTCTCTGTAAGTTTAGTGTTAGAATTTGAGGATTTTTCCAGGAGACCAGCCCTCTAATTACTTTATATAGCTCTTCCTCTTCTAAGAAGATGAAAACCACTTTGGAAGTTTCCTTTCCTCTTCTCCCTTCTTTTTCTAGATCCCAATTTTCTTTATTTTCTATTTTTCCTGGACTGATGAACAAATTCACCTCAACCCAAAGAGAGGAGGGCTGACAAAAATTTGGAAACGGAATTTTTTTCAGTGCCAATTTACCTCTCCTGTCAAAGTCATTTTTAATTTTCTTATTGTGATTAGCTCCCTTCTCTATATTTACAGCATTATCATACATTACAGAGTTCATAACTGGTATACATATTCTATTTAGATTAAAAAAATGCTCTGTAGTACAAATAAAACATTCTAATAAAAACAACTCCTTGAAATGTTATTTTTTGGGCTCTCAATGAATTATTATTTCTCAACTAAAGAACAATGGGTGATGATGAAACATTGAATGTACATGAGTCATTTTTGTATAGTTTATTATACAATGCATTTTGGGGGAGAATCTGGCCTGCACAAAGACCACATTAACTGAAATGATAAATAGGCCTGATGAGTAACCCATGTGGCAAAGCTCTAGTTTGTGTGGCTGCTGAAATGGATACCTGGGTATGGGAGGAAACTTGGGACTCCCTTCCTGGCGCTAGGGGAGGCTGAGCCTGCAGAGAGGTGGTGTGATTGATCTCTTTAGAAGAAAGTGCCAGCTGGAGTGTGCATAAATGATGCTTCTGGATTTCTCCTTAAAAGCTAAATTGATGGCAACTTCTGAAAAGAGCAGCTCAGACCTCTGTCCCCTATAAGCTTAAGGTAAACCTTGATTTCAGCTACTGCTAAAATAACTGAAAGTAGAAAATGGTTAAAAAAATGTGTACTCTCAAGAAAGGAATTAGAGGGAATGGAATGTTACTCATCTACCAAAATAAAGGGATAATTGCAATGCGGTGCTCTTCTTTGTTAGAAGATATTCAGGATCCCATCTGTGCAGATTGTTTCTTTTTTATTATCATTAAATCAACTAATTACATTAGGGGAAAAGGGGACATTTTAATTAAAAAATTGTTTTAAGGAGTTATAATTCTACTCTTTCATTAAATAACTTAACCGGGTGCCAAATTTGTTCAAGTAAACTATATTTCTGAAAATCGTTGTTTGGAAATTATTTGTATTAACCACATTTTGAACAAAATAGATTTTGCCCTTTTATTTTGCCTAATAGGTGGGTCCTTTTATTTCTTCATTTTGACCAAAGGACAATAGGACAGGACCACATGTAAACCATCCCAATTATTTTGAGAGGCTTACTTTTTTCCTAAATGGGGAAAAAAAACCTGTTTCATTTTAGGAAGCATGCATATTTACTTGTCTATGATGGATTTAATTAGGGTAATCTTTTCTGAAATTGGCATTTTTAGAACCAATGATAAGTTGCAGAGGAACATTGCGGGAGGTAAGAAGATCGACAGAGATCTGCAGAGGAAAATACATAGACAGTATTATCATTAAAAGACATTCCTGCTGTTTAAGCCCATTTTCCTTTGGATAAAAATCTCATCCACATGAATTAAATTACAGGGATGCCATCAGATAACCCATATTAAATAGGTGAGTAAACATCCATCCTTTGGATGTCTTGAATGAATCTTCCATTTTGTCAACCCTCTCTCATTCTGTTCTAAGTAACAGAATTCAAGTAGAAATTTGTATCTAAATGTCAGATGATGGGGAAGGTAAAGGCATTCTATCTAGAATGGAGATATGGATAAAAGAGAAACAATATCACAGGCAGAGCAACAAAGGCTTAAAAGCCAAGAGAAGACTTGAAGCGCCTGGTGCAGGAGATGATGGACAGCCAGAATTTAAAAATCATGATCCTACTTTCAGTAGTCCAACAGCTCTCTAAATTTCTTCTCTCTGATGAGATGCTGAACCACTTTTTACTCCAAAAGCTGAGTATGAAAGGCATTATAGAAACAACTTTTGTATAAAAAAATGCCCAAGTCAAACTGTATCTCATGTACTTGAAGACTGGATAAATACTAATATTTCAATCATTGTATTTATTCATGCAACAATATCTTGCATATAGTAGACATGCAGTAAATACACTTTGAATGAATAAAGACAACATTTCACTGAAATTCTCAAGTAGGAGACAGCAGTTTCTACTAGCAGCAGTTTTTTTATTTTTTAGCTCTTCAATATTATTCCCCAGGGAAGCTGGAAAACTGAAATCTGTTACATTAATGCCAGCAGGGATGTATATGTGTGAAGAGAATAAGTAAACATTTATTGTACCTGATGGCTCAATGGACTATCCACATGAGCTCTTAAGAGACTTGAAAATACTTGGCCGTATTATACTTAGGGTGAACTCTACAAATACTATTTGTGGATTTCATCCTTCAGAAAATTTCTATTTTTGAGTCAGCTGAGCTTTTTCAATTCAAAACTGTTGAGCTAATCTGTAACTATATAGCCCCTTTCCTTTGATAATGAGTTAATCTCTTAAAATTTTGATTAGAGTTTTCATATTAGGTTTTCAGTCTAAATTAGTGTCAAAATAACTTCTAAGAACAGATTTAGTAACCCACACATTATTTTTAAAGTAACTATATTCTTCCCGTGTTAGCAAAATAACAAGGATGACAATTGCCACTTACTGAGAGTCTAATATGGGCCACTTCCTTTTTGGTGTTTTATATATCAGTGCATGGATGGTTTTACCCTATTATAGAGAAGAGGAACGCAAAGCAAAAGCTAAGAGAGATGTAATGCCTTGCACAAAGTCACAGAGATCATAGGTTTTTTAAGTAAGATGTAAACCCAACACCCAGGCTATTTCTACTGTGGTAGACTAAATCCCCCAAATTTACATTTGACTCGCACAAAATCATGTGAAGTAAGTAAACCGAGGGTAGTTTTCTTTTCTTTATTCAGCTAAAGTTGCTATTAGTTCGGTCTGTGTTTATATAAATAATTTTATGAGAATAATAAAAATTTAGAACTAGGAAAATCTTAGAGATAATCCAATTTAGTAGTTCATAGACACTTCACATTCTTAATAGTTATTGAGGATCTCTAAAAGCATTTGTAATGTCTTGCATTTATCAACATTTACCATATTAGTAGGATAAACCATAACATTTAAAAATATTATTAATTCATTTAATAAGAGCAATAATAAACCCATTATCTATTCACATAAATAGCATATTTTAATAAAAAATGCCTATATTTTCTAAAACAAAAAAATTAGTGAGAAGAGTGGCATTGTTTTACATTCTCATAAGTCTTTTTAAAATTTAGTTTAATGGGAGGTAGCTGGATTTTCATATTTGCTTCCTCATTTAATCTGGTGTAACATCACACACATCTTGAAACCTCTAGAACACTCCACTGCACACAAGTGAGAGAATGAAAGTGAAAAATCCAAATAACCTCTTAGTCTTATGAAAATAGTTGAACCTCAGGGACCCTCCACAGGGGTCTGTGCACCATACTTTGAGAACTGCTGATCTAGAGAAGACTCTCATTTAATAGACATGGAAACTAAAGTGTCCTGTGGATCTGTTACTGAGCTAAAGTCTGACAATGGGTTGGGGAGGGGCTAGTACTTTCCTACAAGGGTATTAGAAATGATTAGGATGCGTACTAAGCTATATCATGGAAATACATGGAGATGATTTTGAGGGGCATCTGCTTTTTACCTGCCTCCCACTCCTACTAATGGCACAACAATTTACCCCCACCTGTCCTTGCCTGGGTCAGCAATGATCTTGTAGTTAAATTTAATGAACATTTTCTTGGAATGTTTACTAATATTTGTCTATTAGCAGCCCTTGACATGGCTGATCACTTCTCTCATTTTGAATCCTCCGTTGACTTGAACCTCCCATGACCTCACACTCAGTGGAAGCACTGTCTCCCTCTAGTTGCCCAAGCCAGGAATCTGAGAACCTTCCCTGATTCAGCCCTCTCCCTTACCAAGTACTGTCAATCCTTTCTCAAAAATCTCTCTCTAGTTCATCTACTTCTTTCTCTCCCTACTGTCTTACCCTGAACACACATTTTACCCTTTCCTAACCTGCATTATTACAGCTGCCTTCCAACTCTTCCTTCCTCCAGTTTTAGCTCTTCTGATCTGTCCTCCATACTGAGAATTTGAGAGATTCTTTTGAAATGCAGATTCCAAGTGGGCATTTCCCACCGCCCTTAAGTTAAGGCTGCAACTCTAAAGGTAATTTACAAGGGCCTCTTACGCAGTCCCTGCCCTCTTCTCAAATTTACTTGTTGCCACTTCTTCTTTCTTAAGATTCTTTGCCCACACTCTCTCATCTCCAGGCTGGTATATAAGCTGTTTTTTCTCCTGTCAATTCCTTCCATTCTTTCTTTTTTTATCCAAGTATTAACTTAGATGTCGCCTCCTGTAGGGTTAATTTCCCTGAACACTCCCACTCTGAGTTAGATAATCCTGTTATATGTTTCCTCAACAGTCTGTGCTTTCCTCACCAAAATGGTATTTGCCACTTTTCATTTGTAATTGCTTGCTTAATAATCTTTGTCCTCCTGCATGTTTTTAACATGGCGTGGGCAGGAACTTTGTCTATTTTATTTCTCATAGTATCCCAAATGTCTAGAACAATGCTTAACCTATAGTAAGAATTTAACAAACATTTATTTGATGTATGAGTAAATGAATGGTGTTTTACTCTCTCTCTCTTATTCCTATGTCAATTGTATTTATCATTTTCTGATTCACTTTTCCTAACAAAGTTGAGAATCATTCTCTAATTATTTTATTGTCTTGTGCTACTAGTTAATATAATATAGTTATTATCCTATAATATTGTTATGCCAAAGTGGTTCAAAGACAGGCTCTCATATGACACTTACCAGAAACCAGACCTATCTTTGGAAATTGGCCTCACTCTTTCATGACCAGGAAAATTACCTGGTGGGAAGATGGTTAAAACTATGCATGCGTGAGTCCTAATCCTCTGAAGATTCTGATTCGGTTGTTTAGGTTGTAACCAGCTTCACAGGTTACTGTCATACCTACCAAAGTTTGGGAGCCACTGGCTTACTGCAATTATACTCTGGTTTATTTATAAAAAGTAGTTAAACAATGTTACTACCCCTTAAAAATTTATTCTAATTTAGCTGCAGAGCACTCCAATGTGCAAAGAAATGAATAGTCTTTTATGCAGGTTCTGGAGGATTTTATAAACTCATTGTTAAGCTCTACTACAATTAAGCTGGTGTTATAAGTTCAAATATTTATTTTCACCTTTGTACAGTGCAATGCTAATATCTGTATTCATTATATACATGTTAATGCCCTGGACTGAATTGTATTATGTTTAGTGGATACATTTAGTATCAGTTAATTGTGTAGTATTTATTTTATTATAGTTAGTGAATATTTAAATTTGTAAAACAAAATGGGCTAATAGTATTATACTGTGCAATTTATGTAATGATTATTCATAGAATTTTAAATGGGAAAATTCTAAAATAACTTACAATAAAGTAAATTTTATGGGACAATATTTTAAAAGCCAAAGATACTAGGTATATTCGTGAATTTAAATATTTTTTAAGCTGTATTCTTATTTGAGGATGAAAATACTGAAAATTAGTCATGTTATTTTTATTGTTAACTATGTTGTAACATATGAAAGTCTAAATAGCATTATATGTATAAGAGAATCTATTATTTATCTAAAAATTGGATGAAAAATTTCTAGAATTAGATTTTATTCTCTAGCTCTCAGATGTTATTTTAATACATGGTAGATTTTTATTTATAATAAGGTACATATTTATTACTGTTTCCAAATAAAGTAACATACATATATGTATAGAGAGAGGGAGAGACAGAGTGTTCCAGATTAGTTATTTCAAGTATTTTCCTTTTTTTTGTTTGCCATACTAATATTATGAAGGTAGCTTTTCAGGGAAGATAGAAAAATAGAGATGAGATGAAAAAGAAAGTAGATAAGAAGGAAGACTAGGAGGAGGAGAAAGGAAAATTGCGTAATTTGGTCCCAGATAGAATAGAATTGGATGATCCTTTTTTTCTTATCACATTCTTTTATGTATTGGGCCTTTTGCATAAGTTCTTAAAGGGGTTTCATTACTTGAAGTTTGTATAAAGGAATAAATTCAATGATTTGTCTTTGTTATTTTAAAATGCATAATGGTTCTGTGACCTATTGAACATGTATCTATTAATTTAATATATTTTTGACACATGTAATCAGGAGCTACTTCTCTAGGAAAATGTTTGCTTTACTAATGTCTGTGGTTATATTTATTTCTGAAGTTAATATTACACCTAGAAAATAATACAAAAGAAAATTCTATTTCTTAAAATAATTTAATGATGGTTCAGGCTACTTAGAGTCTATTGTATTAAGGAAAGTTATTTCACTCTTACATATACACCAAATTACTAGACGATTACTTGTAAACAAAACCAAAAAAATAAGTAAGCAGAGTTTCTAACAATAGAGAATAATTGCATAAATTATGTCCACCATAAAACATAATGTTAATTAAGGACAAACTAGAACAATAATCACTGACTTACAACGACCTATAAGACATTGTCACAAAACAACTACTAATGTAAAATACAAAACAAAACAAAACTATGTATATATGTGAAATGCACAGAAAGTATGGAAGAATCATATTTCAAGCTGGGTTGACAGTGACAACTCACTGGGAGTAGAATTGGGTTACAAAGGGAGACTTATTCTATATTCTTATATATATTTAAATTATTTACATTGACTTATAGTCATGTATACCTTTCATAATTGGAAAAATAAGGAATTTGAGAAGTGATTACTTTCACAAAATAGTGGGATCTGGAGTTCTAAAATGGGAATCTCAATGGTCATACCATGAAATAAACATATACATGGTCAAGACAATCAGACATTGTAATGAGTATGTTTTGTGATCCTATGACCCACTCTGGTTTTTCTCTAATATTCTTTTTTCTTTTCTTTTTCATCAAAGGTCTCATTCGCTTGCAAGAGCTCATCAAAGCGCCATCAAGGTACAATCTTCGACTTAAAATCCGTCAACTGCCTGCTGATACAAAGGATGCAAAACCCTTACTGAAAGAAATGAAAAGAGGCAAGGAGTTCCATGTAATCTTTGACTGTAGCCATGAAATGGCAGCAGGCATTTTGAAACAGGTAATTTTTAAATTACTTAAATTGTCAGTTTCTTCATTAAATTTGCATTTAAAGTATGGTCTTTTATTTTATTTTATTTTATTTTTTTTGAGGAAGACCAGCCCTGAGCTAACATCCGTTGCTAACCTTCCTCTTTTTTGCTGAGGAAGACTGGCCCTGGGCTAACATCCGTGCCCATCTTCCTCTACTTTTATATGGGACGCCGCCAAGGCATGGCTGACAAGCAGTGCGTTGGCAGGCGCCCGGGATCGGAACCCGCGAACCCTGGGCTGCCAAGCGTGAACTAAACCGCTGTGCCACTGGGCTGGCCCCGGTCTTTTATTTTTTAAATCAAAGTGTTATTGCTACACAGTCAGTTAAAAAAAGCCATAGAAATCACCTTGATGTAATTTTCTGATAAGTCCGACAATTGCTTTTAATTAATTATCTTAAAAGAAAAGTAATGTAAATACTGATGATCTTTAAAACAGATTATTTGAAGCTATGAGGTTATTTTCAAATGGCTACAAGGCTGTTTGTTAATGTGGCTATTAATTAATACGATAGATATTTCTATTTTGTACTGAAATAAAGGAATAAACTAAGAGTCAACCATTTGTGGTTCAACCATTACAATCAACCAGTAGGCAAAGGAAAAAGAAGATTTGCTATTTAGCTGGCATCTACAGTGAGATGCCTTACACCTTTAATCTTATGTGAATATCACCACAACCAAATGAAGTAGGGACCATCTCCACTTTACAGATGAAGAAATTGAGTCTCCGAAAGATTATGTAACTTGACTAACGTCCAGCAGCAAGGAAATAGCAGAGGGATTCATACCCCACCTAGTGATGTTAGGAAGTATTCATTCATAATAAAGCATTGCTTACCTAAAAAGATAATATTAAATCAGTCAAATGAAACAATTCAGAGCAGTAAAACCTCTTGATATGACCACAATACTATTCAGACCTAACAGCACATTGGAAAACAGCAACTGCTATTAGCTCATATCTTATAAGTGAGGGAAATGATATTGGGGGTTAAATAGCTAGTATAAGGCCATATACTTACCATGTAGTAGAGCCTGGATGTGGACACAAGTGTTTGGACTTCAATTTTTTTTTTCTTTTTTTTTGGCAGGGAAAGATTCTCCCTGAACTAACATCTGTTGCCAATCTTCCTCTTTATTTTTTTTCCTGCCCGAAGCCCCAGTATATGGTTGTATATGCTAGTTGTAAGTTGTTCTAGTTCTTCTATGTGAACCGCTGCCATGCTGTGGCAACTGACAGATGGGTGGTGTGGTTCCACTAGCGACTGGGAAGCGAACCTGGGCTGCTGAAGCAGTGAGCGCTGAACTTTAACCACTAGGCCATCAGGGCTGGCTCTGGACTTCATTTTTTAAGCTCTGTATACACACTGGCTGACACCACAGTGGTCTGGGCTTAGTCAACTGTCTTGAAACCTCTCATATGTAGGATAAAATATCTCTACGAGAAAGTTATACAGATTCAGATGTCAAATTATATCTCATAAAATATAACTACCATCAGTAAATGCCTGTTATAACATGGTTGGTTTATTAGGCAGATGTTTGTCCAATCTTCCAATATGAATGTTGGTTTCACTACAGTAAAATGTTTAATTAGATTTGGAAAATTTCTTTAGTATTATATTTGGGTAATAAAGCATATGAGGAGTTTTTTTTTTTTTTTTGGTAATGAATAAAGTGACGCAATAAAGTAAGCACTGAAATCTAGAATAAGGATTTGTTTTCCATGTTATATCCAAACAATTCTTCATCACCTTTAGATTGCACAGACCTGGACAGGAAACTTTTCCTTTAAGCCTGGAATGAGTAGCACTCTGCTGTGTGTCAAGGACAGAGCTTTAGTGGCCTTTCTCTAGGCTTCCAACAAGTATGCAAATGATCAGTTGTCTCATCTCTAGAGTAACTAACTCTGGCTTATTTTGCTATCTGAAAGGGGAGTGTACCCATCACTTTTAATACTAGAATCCATTCTGCCTTCTCTTTGATATATCCATTATTTTATACTTGTTTTATGTGTGATCTGCTCTGTTTGCAAAGTGAAAACAGAATTAAGATAATAATTAAAATATATACAGCAGAAAAAAATTACATAATTTTGACAAGATTAGTACATGAAAAATCAGAGCAAAGGTAAAATGAGAATATGAAAGAATATAAAAGTTAAGATGAAGTCAGAGTAACATTATTACACAGAATGTATGCTTTTAGATCCTATAACACTGGTAGACCACATAGATGGTGGTATTTTTTTTTTTTTAACTTACCTGGTCCCAGAGAGCATTTTTCCCACATTTGGAACTCAGTTATTCTAGAAACCAATTCAAGAAAAAAGCAAATGGCTTCCTTCTAGTACATGTAGTGGTACATTTAATAGCACTCTATTTTATGACTTATGAAATTTTTCTGAGATTCTTCAACATTGGCTGATGATGGAACACCAAAGAAATGGTATAGAGATTGGAGAGCAAGCACTAGACTTGCTTAATCCAAGAACAAATATTAGGAGTATCCAGAAAAAAGGATGGATTTATCAGGTTAGCTTTATTTGTTTGTTTGTTTGTTTAACTTATTTATTTAAACTAACTGAGCTTTCACTAAACATTGAGCAACAGTGAATTAAAAGTTTTCCTTCCTGAAAGCTTAAAAAGTGAGTGGAGTTTGGGGCTGGCTAGATTCCCTCTGAGGCAAATGGAGGGCACTAATTGACGTACATGCCTTAATACCAAAAGATTCTACCTCCACCCAAATTTGTCAAAGAGAATCCCCTATGGCAGGACCAAGATGCTTTGCAGTAAAACCTTACAAGTACATTCTATCACAGAGAAAAAATAGTAATCAAGAACTTGAAAATCTAGATCAGAGAGTATGAAATGAAAATTTTTATCCTGGAAAATGTAAAAGCAGATGCTAATAAACTCCTACAGTAGCAAGAAGTAAAATTAAATTCTAAGAAATATGTATAAAGACAGTTGTTAACTTTGAGCAATATAACTTCTGGATATAACCTGAAAGATAAACTGGTTGCAAATTATATGCCTAGATAACTGCATGTGTTTATTTGTCATATGACATTGTTAACACTACACCAGTTAAATATTGGATATTTGCAATAATATTTTGATTTTGAAAAATTATCTGTGAGGAGTTGGTCCGGTGGCATAGCAGTTAAGTCGCGCTCTGCTTCTGTGGCCCGGGGTTTGCCTGTTTGGATTCTGGGAGCAGACCTACGCACCGCTCATCAAGCCATGCTGAGGCAGCATCCCACATAGAGCAACTAGAAGTATGTACAACTGCGACATACAACTATCTACTGGGGCTTTGGGGAGAAAAAAGGAAAAAAAAGCAGGAAGATAGGCAACAGATGTTAGCTCAGGGCCCATCTTCCTCAAAAAAACAAAAAACAAAAACAAAAACCCATCTTATCTTTAAAAAAAAGAAAAAAATAACCTGTGACTTTCTTTCCAGGAAGGATAACATGGCACAACCAATTTTCTATTGTGGTCACTCACAATATTTATACATAAGATATTAATTTTATTCTCTTTAATGTGGTTTGAAGTGTGCATATAATTCATTGAAAAGCAGTAGCAAGATATAAATGCTATCATTAAAAGAAGGTTCAGAACACATTTTTTTAATCCCACTGGAAATTATTAATTTATCTTTCAAGTAAGTATTCCTGTTGTTCCTTTTTGTCAATGTTACAGTGTAGGTACTCAATCGAAAATAACTAACCTTTTCTATTTAGTTCTTACATCATAGTCCATAACTGATTCTTGTTTTCAGAATCAAAGGCTGAGGGAAGGTCAATGAAATGCACAAACAATCCTCAGTTATCCCTATAGATTTCTTCTCAAGGTGATGAAGAAACCTGTGGCTGGTGCAGAATACCCATGTCAGAAGCAAACTGCGCTCCCCATCACCATCTCCTTAACCCCCTCCCACTCCCGCCTCCAAAACACAATTTCCAGTATTGGCCTGAGATGTCCAGGTTTTCAAATTATCGAGGAGGAAACAGGCAAAAATTTTCGAATGTATAGATCCTAAAATGGATCTCTATCTTTGGGAATATAAAATATACCATTTTATAAAATGGCATAGATTATGCCCCATATCCAAACTCCAAGAGTTAGAGATATGGATTTCATTCACTGTCTCAATTTGTTGGCCAATTTATTCACTCTTATTACGTCCTAGTTTCCTCACCTGTAAAATAAGTATAGTGATAGGACCTACCTAACGGGGTTTTTAATAAGACTTAAATTGATTAAAATGTGCAATATGCTTAGAATAGTATCTAACACGTTTTGGGCATTATGTGTTATTTATAGTTATACATCTGAAGCACTATTTCTTTCAATTATCTTTATTAATATTTCTATACCTATTGAGTTGATAAAATAAAAACTATTGACAAGGGTAATACTGAGCTGTCATTGAGTAGTTCTGGAGTTGGGAAATCTTTGGTACATATCCATCAGGAACAATGAAGAACTTCTACAAAGATAATCTTGTAAATTTTTATTTAATAAGGGAAATTTTCTCTTATTTTGCATAAGACGCAATCTTCACCAGAGTCTTATTGGCTCATATAATTTATCCATTCAAGAAAGATTATTTGTTAATTTGGTTCCTAAGGGTTCTGTACCCAATTCCACAGTGTTGGGGGTGGTGGTTCACCACACCAACAAGCCATGCTCTAACACCAGCTGAGTGTCCTACAATTCAACTCAATTTTGACACTGTTTACCCAGAGATAGCATCAGATCCCACAGATTAAGGGCTCAGTCCCTCAAGACTATCTCCCTTCTCCTCACACCTCACTTGGGACGCCAATTGCAAATCCAAGTTATCACCTGTGCTTCTGACTCGCCAGCTATAGCTTGGAGGTTCCCACGACTCCCTCCTTAGGTTTGATTAATTTGCTAGAGCGGCTCACAGACCTCAGAGAAACATTTTACCTACTAGGTTACCAGTTTATTATGAAAGGATAAAACTCAGCAACAGCTAGATGGAAGAGATGCATAGAGCAAGGTGTGGGGAGAGGTTGAGAAGCTACCATGCCCTCTCTGAACATGCTACTCTCCCCACATCTCCACATGTTCACCAACCATGAAGCTCTCTGAAGCCTCTCCTTTTGGATTTTTGTGGAGGCTTTATTACATAGGTATGATTGATTAAATCATTGGCCATTGAGCTCAGTCTCCTGCCTCTCTCCCCTCCCGGGAGGTCAGGGGGTGGGACTGAAAGTTCTAATGCTCTAATCATATGGTTTGCTCCCCTGGCAACCAGCCACTCTCCTCCCCCACATCTTTAGGGGATTTTCAGAAGTTACCTCACTAACATAAACTCAGTTGTGGTGGAGAGGGGCTTGTTATGAGTAACAAGACATCCATTTCACCTTTATGGCTCTGAAGCAATTTCATGAACTGAGGACAAGAGACCAAATATTACAACAAAAGATGCTCCTATTGCTCTTTTCAACTTAGGAAATTCCTAGGGTTTTGGGAACTCTGTGCCAGAAACAGACGAAGACCAAATAAATATATATTTCTTCCTTAATTCCTTTCCTCTGCTCAATTCTTTGATGCCACCTTTCATTAGTAAATGTCTTCCTTTTTAAAAAGTACATTTTATACTTTCCAAAATTTTTCACAAAAATCGAACCTGTCTTAATTGAGCAGCTCATGTTGTAGAAATACAAGTTTTATTTTAGCTAATTGGTTAATACCTACTTATGGGCATAAAATACACAGGGTGTAGCTGGGGCAGCTACTTAGTGAATGTATTTGTGTAGTTAGTAGATTGTGGACGAGTATTAGGTGCACCTGAGGATACTTGTTTCCTACTAAGAGCTCTACATTCAGCTCAAAAATGCATCATTCTTCAGTTATCATCACCAACTACTATTCACTGATAAACAGCTGTTTCAAAAGCATTCTCTATTTTCATAGAGAAATTGGAGCTTTTTATGACTGGGAGTTCTAATCCAAAAGTTCTTGTTTTAAGATGGAGAGTCTCAAATTGACGAGGACTATAGAAGTGTGAAAGAAAACATAGTAATTTGTAATTGGTCTACAATAAAAATTAAAAAAAAACATTTCTTTATCTGTGCAGTGGTGATTTACATTTGTGCCATCAATGCTAAGAAAACACCTCACTTAGGCTAAAACCAATTCCTATTGGCATTGTACTTTGCAACTCTTTTTTTCCTAATTGAGAATACTGTTCATCAAAATAAAATGGTGTTCCTCATTAGGGTATTTGTAGTGGAGACATTGCAAATATAATGAATTAATATGGGCTAATTTCAAGTTTTGTGTCAAATTTAATACCTACTTTAATATGTAAAGCCATAAGCTTCACAATTGCAAACACTCAACTAACAGCTTTTCTATCAAGAGAATTGGTTTGGAAATTCCTTTAGTAGCCACTAATCTTCACCTGTGGGGAAAAGATTTATTTTGACCCAATTTTAATGTAACCTGAATATTATAGGCTGGTTCTTCATTACAGTCTACTATTTTGTTCTCACTTGTTGACATAATGTATTTCATATAGTGTATTTCATATAATGTGTATACAATATTAATATATGTATATTTATTCTTTACTTCTTAGGCATTAGCTATGGGAATGATGACAGAATACTATCATTATATCTTTACCACTCTGGTAAGTAATTTATTAAAATATAAAGATAATGCTCTAAATTTTATTATTGTGACTTTTCAGAATGAAAAATGTTTTTTTGACTGACAAGAAGTAAAATAATGACTGGCAGTTTTGTAGTTATACTTTATTTTATTTTGATGAAACCCAGGAGGAATTATCATTGTGGAGAGCTAATAATTCTTGGTGGGAAGCTGATGATTTTGAAATAATATCATTTCAGATATCAATTCAAAATATTATGTCTTATTTTTATATTGCTTTAGAGGACTTTCAGAGCATAATGGATTTTAAAATTAGTTTGCTGAGAAATCAATGTTTTAGAAAAGCATAAACTCTTATGTTGTTATCTCAGCTCTATTCACTTTATGAAAATCAGTTTTATTGAAGCTGCTGTTTTAGTAGATTAAATTTTCTCTCCTGTTTTTGCCTATGTTTAGTTGAATTTTTAAAGAGTCAATATGATTTAATTTGCAATTAGCAAATTGAATGTTACCTTTATCTTTTGTCTGTATATACCCAATACACAGTTTTTCCTTAATATGCATGAAAATCTGACTTAACTCTTTCATCAAACCTACTTACTCTTAGCTATATTTCTTTCTCAATACATTATCCTGATTCTCCTTCCTCTGTGAAACAGCTATCTGTGCCTGTCACTAATTCTTTCCTGCTGTAGAGAAGGAAGAACTATTCCTCTACCCTCTAGGTTATTCTGTCTGGTCTAAGAATTAAATTAACATGACGCAGAATAACAGGAGAAAATCAAGCAAAGTTTAATAATGTGTATACATAGGAGAAACCCAGGAAAACTGAGTAACTCGCCAAAAGGGCCAAAGCCACCATCTTAAATACCATCGTTAGCTAAAGACAAAGGAGGTTGTTGTGGGGGGATGTTGTGTGGGGGTTTGGGACTTCAAAGAGGAGGAAGGCAATTCACATGGAGATGGAAAAGCAAGTGTTTGGTAAACAAATGTTTGCCATCTCTTGCAAAAACAATGGGACATGGGAAGGGCTTCCAGTAAACAGGCCTTGCTAGGTTCCTCTCTATCTACCACACCCAGTTTGTATTAAACTGTAGTTATCTATGGTGGTAGCTCCTCCCTGAGACAAACCTTCTATCTTAAATTCTTTTAGGCAGATAGGGGGAAGGTCAAAGTTTCTTTCTGAGTCTTTTGTTCTTAAAAATAATTAAGTCAAAGGGACATATTTTGGGGTGGCAAATTCTGATACCCCACATTGCCTATCCCCAAAATATGAGAGTATCTCCAAGATTGGGCCTCTGTCCTCTTTTCTTTTTTTCTCCTCAGTTATTTTCTTCAAAACTGGTATGTATTTAGAGCTTCAATTTTTACCTCTGTTCAAATGAGATCTAAATGCCCGTCTGTAATATTCCTGAATTGTTGTATACTGCTACATTGCAGAACAATTCTAATTGTTGTGGCATTAAGACAACTTCAGATTATTTAAACCTTAATATATTGTCCTCTAAATGTATAGACTCCTCTTCTGATTTCCTTCAAAACTTCCATTGTCTCTGACTCCTGTATCACCAAGAAAATTCCACTGATATTTCCTCCATGGCGTTTCTAGCATGCATCTTCTCCAAAAGTCTTCCTATTGGTCTCCTTGCTTTTAGGAGTCTGGAAGCTACCAGATCAAATTACTAAAATTTAGTTGATCACAATGGCTTCCTGTAATAACAGCTCTTCTCCAACAGAGATTCTTCCTGCAGTCGGTTGTATTTTACTGGTAAATACTAAGGTTAACTCTGCTGTATCTCTATATCACTTCCCGCCAGGCAACTTTTTGCAGCCTGTAAGAAACTTAGTGATAGGCTGGTGGAGAGGGAGTGGAAGCCTTCACTCACCAGCAAAGTATATTTCAATGCTGTTGCAACTCATTTCTACCATAATCATGAGATTTTAGGGAAATCAAAAGTATCTCTTAATAAGGGAAAAATGAAAAAAACAGTTTAGGATATATAGAACTCATTAGCCTGTAAATGAAGGCCTTTTCTAGTTTGATTCTAACCTAACTTTTTATGTTTTCTAATTTTTGTGTCTCTACTGACACTTTGAATGGCCTCCTTTTTCCTTTTGCCTATGAAAAGCCTGGCCATTCTTTTTTTTTTTTTTTTGTGAGGAAGACCAGCCCTGAGCTAACATCCATTGCTAATCCTCCTCTTTTTGCTGAGGAAGACTGGCCCTGAGCTAACATCCGTGCCCATCTTCCTCTACTTTATATGGGACACCGCCACGGCATGGCTGGCAAGTAGTGTGTCGGTGGGCACCCGGGATGCGAACCTGCGAACCCCAGGCTGCCAAGCGCGAACTAAACCGCTGCGCCACCAGGCCAGCCCCATGGCCATTCTTTAATGGCAGCCGAGATCCCATCTGCCTTATGAAGTTGTTGCTGACTATAAAAGTTTAAAGGCATCCGTCTTGTTTCTGATCCCTTGCATTTATCACTTCAACTCTTTTAACTCTTAGCATATATTGCAATACATTATTTATTTACCCTTTGAATATATACATATTTTTTTCTTATATTTTTGTATCTCTTGGATTTTTCACAGCACAGAGCACATCTCAGACCAATGTCAGCTGCTTTCCACTGAATTGTATTCCTGTTATCTAGGCTGTGTAGCTGTATGACTTCAAGAAAAGCTGTGCACAGGACCAATGGCATTAATGTTGCCCTCAGTGTTGTCTGTAAGACCTGAGGACTAGCCCAAAAGTCCCGCATGCTGTATGTTCTCATAGTGACCTCCAAATCCTCTGACAACTTTGGCCTCCTATCTCTGGGAAAACCAAAGGGCAAAGCCAGAGCCTTCACTGTATACAGACTGGAAAGGGCCACCAAAATCTAGAGTTCCTAAGTTGCTGTATAGGGTATAGGACAAAGAAATTGCAAGAGTTCTGCAACCAAAAAGGCCAGGCTTGTTAACTTTTTTCCTCAGCTTCGATATAATTTTCATTAGTTGGAAGTCATATTTCATGACCTATCTCTTAAAAAGAAAGACAACACAAAACCAAAAAATGACAATAACCAGTCAAGGAAGCAGGGCATAAAAAGACACTTATAGTCGGTGAAAAGTAGAATAGTCATGCATAAAATTTAAGGGCAAGCTGTCCTTAACATAGAGAAGAAAGCTTATGCAAATCTTAAAGGTAGGTTATAGAAAAGCCTGTTGTTCCATTGGTGGAATTCAAATGTGATAAATACATACATGTTTATGTAGTGTGTATATATGTATACTTGCACTGGCAAAGCGTGAAGATAGTCTCTTTGAATCTTGGTGATTTGTGTTGTTTAACATCACTTGAGACACAATGGTATTAACTATTCTAAGGGAATTGAGAATAAATGACTATTTCAATTATACCTGCGTGTGAATATGCCCTGTTGATAATAACACAAAAAAACTTGTCTTTCAGGACCTCTTCGCTCTTGATGTCGAACCCTACCGATACAGTGGCGTTAACATGACAGGGTTCAGAATATTAAATACAGAAAATACACAAGTCTCCTCCATCATTGAGAAGTGGTCAATGGAAAGGTTGCAAGCACCTCCGAAACCCGATTCAGGTTTGCTGGATGGATTTATGACGGTATGAATACCCACTTAAAGATTGGTTTGTGTGTTTCTCAGTAATATCACATAAATTATTAAATCCTCTGGATCCAAACTTTGGTTGAGTTGTTTGATATCAAAGGCATGAAATCAGAGCTACTATTGCAAATAATTCTATTAAGGATTTTCTAAATCAATTTATATGGCAAATTTACACTTTTATTCAAGTATCTCAAAAGGCATTACACCTATCATTAGTATACTATAATGTAGGGATTTCTCTAAAATTAATTAGTGCCAGATATAGGATAAATTGAAGACTGAAAAGAAGACATCAATCTGATAGTTATCCTTCTGATCTTAACTACCAATATATAATTACTCTTTATCATATTAGTTTCTGATATTGGATGTCATATGATGGCTTACACCACACAAAGCTCTCCCTTGAGCTTACTCACTCTTTAGGCTCAAGACTGTCATTTTCAAGTCCTAGTTTAAACCTAGAAACTGGATTAATGCATAAACTGTAAATGAAGGGTACATGCTTATAAAGTTTTAGTTGTTTATACCAGTGCTGCCAATGATAATCTAATGCAAGACACATTTGTAATTTAAAATTTTCTAATAGCTATTTTAAAAAAGGTACACAAAAAACAGGTAAAAATCAATGTTATTAATTTATTTTATTTAACCCATTATATCAGAAATACTATTATCTAAACAGTTAATATAAAAATTATGACTGAGATATTTTGCAATTTTTTCTAAGTGTTTGAAAGTTGGTGTGTATTTGACATCACACATTTTAATTCAGACTAGTCACATTTCAAGTACTCCATAGCCAAATGTAGCTGCTGGCTACCTTTTAGGGCTGGGTAGGTTTATACTATACTATTTAAATAAATGATAAATGCCTGCTATATTCTCATTAAATCTATTTTCTATAGACCAAACTATTGCTATAATTTAGGAAATACCTCAGCACTTGGCAATATTTACATTTCCTAGGTCATTATTACCTGCTTTTGGTAAGTGTCAGTCTAAATGGGAACTTTATAAACGTAAACATCCTCTATTTTGATCTATGGAAAAGCTTTTTCTATTATGATTGTAATTTTTCCATTAATTGCTTCAATGGGGTTCAAAGTATGTTCTTAATATTGTAGCAAAATAATGGGAAAATTTAATTATTTTTTCCTTGAAAGAAGATTTAGTAATACAAACTAAGTGTCTTAATAGAGACTGTGAAGAAATCGTGGTTACCCTCAAGGCACCAACCTTCTGATGAAAAAAAGGCATTTGTTTTCTTTTAGTGAGAAAAATAACCTACTAGAATTTGAAAATATCATATCTACATTAATTTTTTAAATAAATAACATGAGGAGAATTTTACCTCTTTGCATAGAAAGAGATGGTTGACTAATTTTAGTATTTTGGTCATAACCTAAGATATATTTGAGAAACTTTATTGGGAGGAAAATATCTAAATAACTTCAAAATGAAGATATTTTTCCACTAAAGTACATCCAGATTAAAGATAAAATACAACCTAGAAAAAAATTACCAATATTATACTCTATTCCCAGTTTGAAGATGGTGAATCAAACTTTTGGAACTTATTAAGACAATTGTTATTTAAAAAAATTAAAATGTATACTATCCTTTAAATTGTCATTTTAATCATGTATATATTATTTCTATATATGCTTCCTAGCTCTCTTTACTGTTCTTTAATTTCAGGATAGATATCTTATTTGTTATTCAAAACCATTATTGAATGGATTTAGGAAAAGTAAATCAGAGGCATCATGACAATCTTAATACTTTTATACTCTAAGATTTCCATTGATATGTCCACGGATTGGTGTGCCCCTTTATATATCAGAATCACAAAAATTATTCAACTCTACTTGGGTCCTGTGTATTTCTGTATGATTTTCTGAATAACTCTAATGTCATCCCCTCAAACAAAGTATACTCTAACTTCTAGTAATTTATGGAGACTATTGAAGGACAGGTAAATACAAAGGAAGGTGTATTAATTTCTTATCTAGGGAGGTAGGGGCTCTTGGAGAGATGGTGGAACAAAAAGACAGGGTGTTAAGAGGAATACAAGTTTGTGTTCTTTCTAGCCATAAGTCCATTCCTCAATTCCGCCCTTCTGAACTGGCGGGTGATTTAGTGGGAGTGGATAAATGATAGAAGGAAAATGCACTGATGAGAAAATTAGCCTATTTATTCAAAATTCTGGGCATTGTTTATAGACCATAGATTTTGAAATTTTTAGAAGAATTTTTAATGCCAACATTCTCTCTTTGGTATACTCATGAAATGCTTTTCAAGTGGTATCTTAAATAAGAAAAAACTGGAAGTTTTCACATGTAAGAGATAATTGCCCCTTATTTATATATTTTTATTTGAGTTACTATAAACTATAAAGATTTCACCAGAAAAGTTACATGAAAATATTTTTAAAGGAAAGGGCTAAAGATAAATTTACTTGTATGAGCACTTTTTGAATAATATTTCTTATCTAAAAATGTGTACTAGCTATTTATTTTATTATATTTATAAATAGAGCATGGAACATAAAATATTTTGGAAGTAGACTTGAAGTTTGCCATAAACATAAAGATTTGTTCCAAAGTGGATGCAGATGAATTATTTTTTTACAATTTCCTTTTTGGAAAATTGATATCTTTTAAAATCTTTTCATTATATAACAACATAAAAGATTATATGTAAAAAATTATCATATAGAATTAATTTTTATTTATAAAATAGTACATGGTTATTTTAAAAATGAAACCAATATGAAATTTGTGTAAAAACGTTGGTATATTTATGCCTTGCATGAGTATTCTTTTTCTTTTCCATTTAAGATTATATTGTAAGCATTTTCCCAGTCATTAAATGTTTAGGAAAAGAAATTAATAGGCTGTTTCTACCATGAATGGAGTCAGGGAGTTAAGAGGATTCTAGTTAGAAAAGAATTATAGCCTGGCATTGTGGCATTGGCAACATTCCCTTCAGTCAATTCATGAGATCTCAGTGTTTATATATCTCAAGTTCTTTTTTCTCCCCATGGTCCCATAAAGAAATGGAACTATCAGCAAAGTCCCTAGTGCTTGGAGCAAGACCTATTATTATCAGTATCATAGTCATTTGTCACTATGTAAGATCATAGTGCTTAGACTTCCACATTCTTTCTTCATGTTTGAGCTATAACAGGAAACAATGAATTGGATTCATAAGAATTTTTCTGGTTGAGTTAGCACCTTAATTGGCCCCTAGGTTAAGTGTTTGTCAGCTAAATGACTATTGAATACAAGACCATTTCTCCTGTAGCTGTAGTTTCTTCTTCTCTGGTCTAGGGTCATCATATTAAAGATATTAATGTTAGTAGTTCAGTAAAATTTTTCTCTTCGTTTGGTATAAACCCAACCAAGGAACCAAGTCACTAATTACATCCAAGACTGATCTAGTCAAGGAGGAAGGAAGAAAGGAAGCCCAACTCTCTTCCTTCACACAAAAGTGTTGATGTCACCTTTCTCGCACTTTCCCCCATGCCCATACACTGCCATCCAGTTAGTGCTCTAAACTCCTCTCCACACATGAGCTCTAATTATAAAACCCATTCTCTACTATGCATTCTCTATTAAGTACTCACATATTTCCATTCTCCTGGGGTGTGGAAATCCCCTTCAGTGAGCATTATCATTGTCCTTTACTGCATGATCACATGACGTATCTCCCAGTCTTCTGACCAGACATCTGCCTTCCCTAAGCAGAGTCACTATAGGACAGGAATTCACTTTTTTTGAATCCATCAGAGCTTGATGGTGATTTTATTTATTATTAATTTATTGAGTTTGTAGCAATCTCAATTCTAGAAAATGAAATCAAATACAAATATCTCAGGGTAAACTTTAAACAGTCTAGCTTTATCCTAAAAATCCTTCCCAGTGCTCCCATTATGTTGGTGCATATGAATACTAATGGACCTTTAATCCATTCGGTACTTTAAAAATACTGTTTTTTCTTATGTTGATATATAATGCCACACATATTTCTTGATAATGTAAATTTGCAACACAAGTCAATAATGACTGTGTTGGTTGGCTATATCATTGGATTACTATACTGTTTTGGAAATTTAAACTCTGGATACCAACTGTTCTCTCCATTTCCTTTCTCCCCTCTTCACATCCAACAATCATCCAACATTGTCAAATCTCCTATATCAATAACTTTCTGAACTTCATTCTTCTTTTCACCCTAGAGCTATACCTTAGTTAAGGACCCAAGGGTCTCTTCCCTGGCTGTTGGAATAGTCTCCTCACTGAAGTCCCTCCCACTCCTAACATCTCTCTCCTACACTTACCTTCTTTCTAGTGTGATCTTACCAGAACATTGCTCATGACTCCTTGTCATTTACTAGATGAAACTTAATTTCACTTGCCAAGCCTGCAAGGCCCTCCATGATCTGGCTCCTGCTACTTGTCCAGCCTCATGTTTGCCTGCTCCCTGCTCCACCAAGCCACCCATCTCACCCTTGAAGTGCCAGCAGTGCAGATGAACCTCCTCATTTCAGCACAGAATAGTTCTTATTTGAACCACCTATCCCTGTTTGAATGCGTGGCTTATTCCTACTTATGCTCTAATTTTCAGGTCATATTTTACCTTTTCTGTGATTTTGCCTGAGTGCTCCTTCATTGATGCATTTTATGTTTAGTCCCAGGTTGAAATTTAACTCTGGGTTAAATTAACTCTGGGTGAAACTCATTTTCACACCCCTTTTCCAATAGATTGTAAACTCTTTCAAGGCCAGAACTTGGTTTTGCCATCTTTGAAGCCCCCGCACCTCGTTCAGTGCCAGGTGCAAAGTGGGGCTCATAGTGAAGGAGGGACTGCCTGATTAAATAAATGTATGCGTTAATTTATTTTAATCCTATTATGCCTATGTTCTAATCATATAATCCTATGTTCTAATCCCTAAGTCCTCTCATTTCCCCCAATATATTCTGGAGAGCTTTTTTAAATTTACCTACTTGCACTTTATTACCAAGATATCTAAGCATTTAGAAAATGCAATTAGGCTAGTCTCAATTATTTGTTAGAAGAATGCTTTAAAAGACAAAAGCTTAGAAATGCTTTTAAATAAATAGTAAAAGTTTAGTGAGTTAGAAGAGTAGTTCTCATTCTTTTTTACAAAGGAAGGGAGAAAGTTTATAAGAGAGGTGAATCTTTATGTGTTTAAGTTCCAGTGTTCTCCTAACAATTATTTCTTTATAACAACAGACCATAGTCCAGAAATTATGTAATTTCTTTCATCTTTTGGTTAAGTTAAAAGATCAACATCTTGTATACACAATTCACACCAGGGAGTTAGCTCATGTACTAAGGGGACACAAGTGATCACTCTGTTACTGTACAAAGGTTTACCTTTAGAAAAGTCAATAGAAATAGAACCATGGAGAAATAAAGTATGCCCGGGTAGGCTTTCATTTACTACTAGAATTACTACTACCTTTTCTGCTGTTTGCTTCTCTTAATTACTTGTAGCTATTTTCTTTGATTCAGTTGAAAGGAGAATAAATACAAGACTTTGCCAGACAATGGATCAAACTAACTTGCCATTTTTTAATCAATAAAGGCATTTTGAAGAAGATGGTTTTCTCTCATATTCCACTTTAACACCAAAAGAGAAGTATAAAGAGTAGCAAAATAGTGAATTAATTACCCTTTCTTTGATCAATTTTAATTGTGTGTATCTTGTACACAACACTCAAGATTTGATACCAGGTACTCAGGATTTGGTGATAAAGAAAATACTTTTATTTCCTCACAGAACTTAGAAGAATTGACAAAGTTAGAAGATAGTGAATGTCTTACTGATCACATCTCACATCTTTGTTAGTATAAAAATCATGTTCAGACTTTGATTATTGACTTCTTTTCAATTTGCTATTTCTTTGATTGATCTAGTTTCCTAAGTCTTCCTTCAAATTCTTGTTAAAATTCCTTCTTTTCCATGCTATGTTGTGATGGCAAGAGACAGACATATTTACTGGAGATTTTACATAACTTTTTAGTATTTGCTGAAAAATGTGTAACATTTCACAAAATTTATTAACTAATTGCTAGTTTTATTCTTGTCTTTACAACACAAGAAATATTTTGGGATCTATATTATAATCAAATATGGAAGAAATATTTGTATAAGATATTTCAGAGTATGTAATGAAGCTATAAGTACAACATTCATTATATTTGTATATGATTAACTTAATGAATAGTAAAAGGACATGGAGTATGTGGCACGAATAACAGAATGGCACTATATTTCTTCACTTTTTATATCTATTAATCTTCCATGATGTACTAAGCTGCAAGTTAAATCTGAATAAAAATAATTGAGATGACCTAACAACTTCTGTTGTTTCATTAACATAGAGTATTCCATCTAATTGCCTTTGCTCATTGGCAGATTAAATAATCAGCATTTATCTAAAGCTGATAAAGAGGTAGAATTTCTATTTTAAGTAATTGTTCCCTACATGAAAAATGTCAGTTGCAACGAAACATTTCCTTCATAGTCATGTTGTTTTTAAGGTCAATTTTTAAACTTTTCAGTTGGAAAAAGTAAGATTGAATCAAGAGACTTTTCTGCCTGAAGAACAAATTTATCTTCAAAGCATTGATCTAAGATCATGCAATACAAACTTGTAAAGGATAAATACATTTCTGCTCACAGTTTTCCTCAGCATCTTGTTTTATATTAAACATCTATATAGTTACATATGGATATAACCAATCACAGTTGGTATGAGGAAGACTAGCTATGCAGAAATTTGTGGTATTCAGGAAGGCTGGGGTCTCAAGGGACAGTCAATGACAAGTATACCTAGAGAAGGCGATGGCCAATGTCCTGACAAGAGGGCCAAGTCCTACATTGCAGTCTGGGAACTGGCAACATTCTGAGATTTAGGAATCAACGTTAGAACTGGGCATCAAGGTAGAATTGGTAAGAGTAAGCAATGAATATAACCTTGAAAAACTGAAATGCCAAGGAAGCTGTAGAGATAACAAGTCATCAACCTTGGGAAAGCAAGTACAGGGCACAATATAAAGGGAATACAAAGTGGTTATGAAAATAAGCAGTGGATTCTTTTACTGGAGCAGGCACTCATGTTAGAATGGGGCTAACAGCAAGTTTGACATATTTGATGTCCTGGATTAGAGGAATGGATTGGGAAACAATGGCGATGAAGTTGTGATAAAATTTTTATATATCAATTAATTAACAGATAATTATAAATGTACAACATTTAACATATAAGAATTCAGAATAGTTATAGTCAGCATGAAATACTTGTTGAAATTTATTAAAAACAGAGTGTAAGAGATGGCATTGAGGCCTATGGATAACAAGAAATATTATTACTCAGATACCTATTCATAATGAACCAGAAGACGTCTGGCTAAGGAAGGTTAAAAATTGCTATAAACTATAGTACTTTCTCTTCATTGGATCTATGTCCAAAATAGAATGAAAATATGGATCTATTTCTAAAATGTACAAAGCATATTTGCTGACTACTTGTTTGCATTCAGAGTAAAGTACACAGAGCTAATCTACATTCTTTATTTGGGAATAGACGATGGATTGAAAGAGAGTAGACTTTCATCAAAACTATATGTTTTCCTGTATTACTCCATTTTATTCATAATTTTAGGAATTTTACTTATTATTTCCATAATTTTGGAGTTTAATTCCAAAAAATATTGAAATACAATACCAGATAAAAGATATCTTGGCCTCACTACAGTCTTTAGATAAAATAAATTTGAAAAAATAAAAGTTTCCATTTAAGTACTTACATGTATATACAATTTTATATGAAAACAAACAATGTAAACATAGATAATTTTTATTATTTATATTGATATAAATGCATATTACTTTTGATGCTGTTGTGAATAGTAAGCTATATACTCTATTTGCTATGAAGACAGTGTTACTGGTTACAATATTAATAGGCTAATTAGCAGTTATAATAAATGGCCTCAAGATACTAAATGGATATAAGATTTTGATAGATTTTTGTTCACTATCTATAAAAATATTTATTTATAAACATGTAACATCTAACTGTAGATTTTATTAATTATGGACTCAATATGTCAGTCAAATTTTAACAAATTTTCCCTCTTCACAACTGTGATTTATAGCAAATAAATTGCAGCTTGTTTGTCATGCTCAATTTCAGAAGAATTTTATTTAAAAATTGAGACAGTTGCAAAATATTGCAAATAAATCAAGAACTTGGTATATAATAAAATTTATGTTGTATGTAATAAACAATCATAACTGATTTTGTTAATGTACATTTGTGGCATAGTAGATGTTTCCTTCTTTTTTGTTTTTAAATTACCTACCTGTGTATCCCACCAATGCAGAAATTTTCTTGCCTATTTGATCTGAATAATTTACCTGACTCTGTTATTAGAAATAGAACATACACATATATAAAGTGTGAATATTAAGGATCCTAGGGCGTATAGTAGCCCTAGGAAGTTTGGTCCAAACAGTGATGTGGGGAATCAGAGTTGGCCATCTCACAATATGTCTCTGTACCTTGATTATTTTCTCTGAAAGAAATTTTGACCTCCCCCCACTAAATGCCTAAAAGGATTTATCATAGATAACTCTGGGTATTGATAGACTGGGAGAGTCCTTGCTAAGCCCATTCTTATCAAAGTTCTGTTTACGAAACATTTACATTTGTAAGGGAAATCTCCATTTGTAAAGGTATCTCCCTCTCTGTACTGGGAAGAGGGGAGGATGACCTCATCTCTAGAAACCTATCAATGCGGAAGGCAAGGCTGCAAAATAACCTTACTGTGCTTTTCTGGTCATCTCCCATAACTGCTCCACCGCCAACATCCTCCATTGTCTTTCTATCTAAGAGGAGAACCTCCACCATTTTGTTGAGAAACTCAGTTTCCCAGGTCTCTCCCATGTATACATGTTATAAAGTTTTTGTTTGATTTTCTCCTGCTATTCGGTCTCATGTTAATTTAATTTGTAGCCCAGCCAGAAAGGACCCAGAGTGGGTAGAGGATAGTCTTCCTCCCCTTCAATAACTTCACATACAAACTCTGAGTCTAGCTCCCATTACATGTTACCATATGTATCTGACAATCTATACTATAAAATAACCTAATTGTAAAATGTATGGAATGCTTACTACATTCTAGTGCTATTATTACCTTGTGACAACATCATGGGGCAGATATAATCCTCATTTTACAGATGCAGATACATAGAATAGAATACATAGAATATATAAAAGAAGATTCCTGAGCTAGAGTCAGAAGCAAATATAAAGGAATCCTTAAGCATCCAGAGGTAAAAGTTGGGCATGATGAAGTAGAAACCAGCAAAAAAAAAAAAGTTTCTTCTTCAACTTTAATATATAGAATTTCACACCTGTTTTGAGTAAGGTGGTGGGTAGTTGGTCTACTAAACCCTCCTGTTTCCTTCTGAAATAGATTAAACTAATAAATAGGGATCAGAAGCCAGCATCTGAATCTTGTTTCCAACCCTTTCTAATGCTGTTACTTTAGGCAAGTTACTTAACCTCTTTAGGCCTCACTCATCAAATAGAAATAACATAGAAATAATATTAGAATGATATATCCCTGTTTAACAGGTTTTTAAATCTAGTTAGAAGTTTATGAAAATGGTATGTGCCATTTATTTCCTTTCAATGTCAAGTCACTTCTTTATTTAGGTTAAGAATATGGCTTGTGGAGCACAGAATTAAAGGATGGATTTTTGCTTAGGTTTTTTTTATGCCAGTTATAGAAGTCTGTTAAATCTATTTTATTTCCATCTTAGAGCAAGAACTTTGGCATCAGAATCACCTGACTATTGAAACTGAGGTCTGCTTATTACTTCCTTTATAAAATTTTGCTAATTATTTAACATCTCTGAGCCTCAACTACTTCATCTATTTAATGAAAATAATAATACCAACATCATAGTGTCACTATACAGATTAAATACGTAACTTTTATATTGTTTAAAGACAGTGTCTAGCACATAGTAGATCCTCCAAAAGTGGTATCCATTTACTTCAAGGCAAATGCCATTTCTGTACTTTAGTACAAGTACTATTTCTGTTCACAGTAAAGTTCATCATTCTCAAAGAGTCTTTTGATGCCCTGTTTGTACAGATGTGTGACAGTTGAATAAGAATGCAGCTATGTAAATACTACTTTTTTTAAAAATCTAAGAATAGGTTGTTGCTTACTTTAATGCGCTGGGTGGGATTAAGTGAATGATGAACATGAATCAGCACTAGTTTTACTATCAAATTGTTGATGTTCATTTTATGACGCTGATACCTAAGTAATTATATTTACATGAGAAAGGCAGTTTTTAAAAAGTGTAGCCTATGCAGTTTTGTGATATAAAGGCCTAAGGAATGGTCAAGGATCTATTCTAATGCACTAATTTCCAAGATATGCTTGGCCAGTACTCTTTAGATTCACATTAATAAATCAAAAGAATATTTCAGACAAAATGAAATGAAGAGTTTTAGGGTGAATTTGCCTAAGGGATGTTAGGAATTCTCTTGATTTATTATGCAGAGAGGAAATATTATGTTGATCTTTCATTTGCCTTTCTAAAAGAAGTCATAAATATTTTATTCATTAATCTTCAGAATACCCTATGACCAAACTGAATCAGAAGGGGAAAGTAAAGTTATTAAACAGACACAGATGTTGAAATGGTACCAAATCAATTCTTCATGAAAAATTCCTGTGTATTGCCACTCATTAATTCATTCTCCAAATATTTATTGAATACCTACTATATGGAATGTGTGGTATTAGACCATGTGGATAAGAAAAAAAAATTATATACATATATATTACATAATGTCTGCATCTGAAGAATTATCAATTTGGTAAGGAAAGTAAAACAAAGCTTTAAATAATAAAAAAAAATACAGACATGTAATAAGGAATATATATGTAGAAAATAGTGTGTCTAGATGGGAGTTTACCCACTTTTATTTAAGATATAATTACAACTTCACATAAAATCACAGCTTGAGAATGTTACATGTCCAAGTTAACAGGAAGAACAGTTCTCTTTCTTTGTAGTTCCCTCACTGGACATGATCAAAAACCCACCATCCTGTGAGAGGTCCACGAAACTCAAAAGAGTTGATCAGGTTGATCAGGCCAGTTGATGGGACCACAAGCTCCTTTGTAGGATGCTTCATTCAAGCTGGAGCATTCTATAGCTGCTGCCAGGTTTGAAGCTCTCCAGAAAGTGGTACCACAGTCCTGGAGCTGCTACCAGACTTAGGGCCCTGGTGTTTCTGCTGAAAATGTGGCAGTCAAATGGTCGTCTCTTTCCACCCATGCTTCTGTTGCCTCTGGTGTTAGAGGCCATTTTTGTCAATTGTCTCTCCACATCCTGTCTGGTCACTCACCACTGGAGCTAGGGCTCAGATTCATTCCCAAATTAGCCTGGATTCCCACCATTCCAGCTTTCAGCTTTTCAGTTCTCTAGCTCTTTAGTTTATATAACAAACATGCACCTGGGAGCCTACCCATAGTGCCAGAGTGCCTGAGTCAGGAGCCCCACATCAGTCACAGGCTGTTTGCATACCCAGCCCTTCCCCAGTGTTCTCGGGCCCTGTCTGGATTGTGCTGTCTCGGCTGGGGATTTTCTCTCACCTGACTCCACTTGGGCAGCCTCTGTCCCTCAGAGGTATTCTAGATCGGAGTCTTGGTTGTTTTTCTCCTTGGAGTTTCCTTGACTCTTTTGCAAATTTATCCACTTCCTCACCAGGAACTTTCAAACCCATGGTTCTAAGGAATGGAGGAAAGAGCTGTCTCTGTAAAACCAAATGCACGGTTGCTATGGCCACCACTGAGATGCTTCAGAGTTGGCTTTCATCTACTTAAATAAAGAAAGAAATAAGGTCATTTTGATGGATCTTCTCAGAACATGAAAACCTATACTAAGAGTGTTGATATTTCTTTCATCATAGAGCTAAATTAATAATAATAATTTTTATTGATATTATTTCAGCATCACCAAGTACTGGGCATTTCTGGTACAGTGATATAAGAATTTGACAGTTTGGTATGATTGGGAAAGAAATTTTGGAGGAGGTAGCACTCAAGCTGGATCTTGAATGTGAATTTGAACATAAAATAGCATTTTGATAAGACTAGATGAGAGCAGGAAGGCCATGTTGGAAGAAGAGAATGGAAAGCCATTAAATGTTTTAGAATAGGGGAGTACAATTAAAGTAATATTTATCATTTACTGTGTATCCACTCTTTGCAAAACATTTTATGCCATTTGTGGTGGTTATACAAAGACATGCTTGTCGCACACTATTTCTGATTCTCACAAAAGTGCTGCAAAATGTGCATTATTTCTCACTTTACAGATGATGGAACTGAGGTTCAAATATGGTTTGTATGTTGTCCAAGGACATTCAGCTAAGAAGGTGGAGGCTGAGCTTTAAGTCCAGACCTTTCTAACTTGATAACTTCTGTTCTTCCTGCTCTGCCCTGCTCCCAGGGGGCCTCAGGTGGTGGCTCTGTGCAGGTGCCTTAGACTCACTCCCCCAGGGAGGCAGGAAGATGTAATTCAAGCCTACAGTTTTAACAACTAGAAGTAGAGCAGAGAGGCCTCAAAGGAATGATTGAACGGGAAGACCTTTTTAAGGTAGGGAAGGAGATAAGGAGACAAGAGAGGCCTTTGAACTTTCCAGCTTAGGTGACTGGAAGGACACTAATGCTTTTAACAAAGATGGGGCTGTCTGGAGGAGGAGGTGGTTTGGAAAGGGGGTGGCACTGATCGGAGACATATAGAATTTGAGATAGCGGTGATGCCTAAAGGGAGAGGGTTCGGGCAAAAAGTTGGAAGCCAGAATATTGTTTTTTATTGCAGTAATGTCTCAATTTCTTTTTCAGAAATAGGGGGAAACATCCCAGAATCTATCGCCGTATGGTTTGCAACTCTTCATAGAAAAGGATCTAGCTAACCTGTTTGGTCATCTAGGCTAAGCAACCTAAGAGTGAAAACAATTTAAGTCCTATTGAATGTCAGTTAAAGAGCTACTACATCTTTTAGTGCCTTTGTTTCTCAGTAGTCACGCCAGAACAGCCTGAGGCTCTACATCAAGTGTGTTTCGGGTTTAGGGAATATGCCTCCTCGGGAAAAGAGATTTTAATGTGAATTCTGGTCCTGGCTTTCAAGGAAAATATTACTCCTGCTAAATGTTGCCTTTAAAAATCAACTTCTCAGACTCCATTCTCAGCCTTTAAATATTTATTCTTCTCTTCAAATCTTTTACTTTATCAAAGGGAAAAGGGAAATGAATAAGTGATAAATTAAAGACCGTGAAATACCTTTAAAATATGAACTTCTCCAGCCCCTGAGGCAGGTGCACATAAATTTAACTGACAAAAATCATGAATAAGTTTCTAGATTTGAGAGTCTGCTAGACCAAAATTGAAGTAAATTTTAAGTATATTAGAAACAATCAAAATCACAATAAGGTAAACACAGATGTTACTCATTTATTCACTTTTAAAAGCACCATAAATATTTAGAATATTTAATATTAAATTTTATTGTATAGATGATGCATACTGTAGAAAATTTGTAAACTGAAAAAATATGTGGAAGAAAATTAAAAATTTCTATTCATTCATACATCAAGCAAAGAGAATGACAGCTAACAATTTAGGGACCAGTAGAAGCTCTCTTAAGGTACCTCCCCTAAACTGATTCCATTGGTTACAATAAATTGGTTGATGTCCACGGCAGCCTGAGAACTCACTGCTAGTAGGCTACTCTCTCATGCTTCTGTATTTTGCTGCCACAGTTGGGTATTTTTTAAAAAGGTCAGTAGTGTTTCTTCTAAAACCAGTTTATGCTTGTTGTACTTATTAATGACATAATTCAATTAAATATCACATAAAATAATGAAATACAAGGGCAAAGACAGAAACTTGTTTCTGTGAAAACTAAGATGATTGCATTGAAAAAACTTGATAAAGGCAAGCCATCTAAGATTTTTTTTATATTAATGTGAGCAAGACAAATCTAATATGTACATTCTACACATAGTTGGCTTTGCAAGTGTCTCTGTTCTTTCAGTTAAAAGAAATTTAAGCTTGGAAGTCATGGGTAGTCCATTATGTTTGAGACTTGTGCAAAATAGGAGAAGAATTTCAATCAGCAGACCCGGAAAAGGGTCTTGTCTCTACATTAATATTTATTTAGGGATAAATTTATAGTTAGATGTTTTACATTAAAAGAAAAATTTTAAAGTATATATGATTTAACCGACCATCTTAATTAACTGGCCAAATATTAGCTTTGGTTGCTTTGGAAAAGAGATCATCCATGTATTTATCTTTATTAATTTCGCTGTGCCATTGTACATATTTCATTAAAAATAGGATCTTACGGTCTACACTGTTTGCATGATGTTTTCTTAAAGTCAAACTAATTTTTATTTAAAATCTGCTATGTGTCAGGCACTGTTCTTGGCATAGTGATATAGTGGTAAACAGATAAAGATGGAATTTACCTTCTATTTGGTAAAAAAACAGATAAATGAAAGAAAACAAGTTAGGGTAAGAAGACAGTGTGATTAGGGGTAGGGAGGGCTCTTTCACTAGGGTGTTGGGAGGGGATGATGTGTGGGATAGACCTAAATAAGTAGACTAGTCATGGATAAGATAGTCATGCAAAGATTTATTAGAAGAGCATCCTAGGCAGAAGGAACAAGTCCAAAGTCTTTGAGATGGAAACAAGCAAGTTGTGTCTGAGGGAAAGAAAGGTGACCTATCAGTGTGCTGGATGACAGAGTAAGAGGGAAAGTGATAGATCAGAAACGTGGCCATGAGACATATCATTTAGATCTCTGAAGGACATGTAAGTTTGGATTTGATCTAATTGCGGTGGAAAGCCTGGGGGACTTTAGAGGGATATAATCTGATTTGGGCATTGAGATGATGCCTGTGGCTTCTGTGTGACTTTAGAATGGAGGAAGCAAAAGTGAGATGAGTTACACTCAGCTATTGTCACCACTTGAAACACATACAGTATCCATAAAGATTTTTCTATTCCCTTTAAAGAAACATTTTAGTTAAACATGAGTTACACCCAGCTATTTCAGTAATGCTGCTGAAAGATGCTGGTGACTTGGGCTCAGGTATGTTAGCAGTAGAGCTGGGAAGAGTGATAGAATTTGATGTATAGTTTGGGGTGATATCCACAGGATTGATTAATTGGTAGATTTGGGGTATGGGGTAGAGTCAAGGAGGATGTAGCAGTTATTGTGAGTGCCTTACCCAATCCCTCTGACTTTATGGTTCAGAGTGCTCAGAAGACTTGTGGCTGCCACTACCTGCTTCTCTTTGTCTGAGGACTTTTTCCAGAAGGCCACTCTGCTCACATGTCTAGCAGACTGGAAGTACTGAGCAATTAAGGTCCCTCCCTCAGAGCCCAAAGAAGCCCATTACCAGTGGGAATGAATGTATGAATATCCCAGCTCCCTCAGTCTTAGAGTGAACTAATTCTGAGATGTGCACTTTACATAATTTCTCAAAATTTCCTTGTGAGATCAAACTCCATTTGTACATTATGGTAGCTGACTTAATCATCATTTACTAGCTGCTTTCCCTTCCCTATATCACTTCTTCCCTTTCTTGCTTGTGTGTCCTGCAACTCCCAAATAAGCTACTTGTACTGAATCCTTGTCTCAGAATCTGCTTCTGTGGGAACCCACACTGAGTAAAATGACTTCTAGGTTTTTAAAGTCTGAGAAAGTTGATGGAAATGGACCTTATACTGAAAATATAGAAGATTAGTTAAAAAGCTGATCTGGAGGTGAAAAAAATCAGTGTACCCTTTTGATGCATTATGTTTGAATTGCCTATTAGACTTTCAAGTGGAGATACTTTGTTTTGTTCACTAGTGTATTCTTTGTGCCTTAACATTGTCAGACACATAATAGGCACTCAATCAATATTTGTTGAATGAAGGAAAAAATTATTTGGGGGATGAATGATTTTGAGATGACGAATGTTTTAGGAGGTTGAAACTCAGGTAAAAGGTTAGGATTGGAGTACAGATTTGTGAGTCAACAGGACATAGATAATATTTAAAGCCAAGGGACTAGGTAAGATCATCTAAGGACATGATGTGGACAAAAGGGAGAAGAGTGCCAAGAACCGACCTGAAAAGTAAGGAGGAGAAGGAGGAGCCAGTTAAGGTGATTGAAGACAGGTGTGCAGTAAGGTAGAAGGAAAACAAAGAAGAATCTGATTTCATGGAAACCTAGAGAAAAAAGTGTTTTGAGAATGACAGAGTGGTCAATTGTGTCAATTGTACTACTAACGCTGTTCATGTATGGTAAGGCTAGAGAACTCTCATTAGATAAAACGCATACGTACTCACCTTTACAAATGGATACTGGACTTAACTTGCACTAGTTGTTAGGAAATGTTCTTTTAATGTCCATCTCTTTTTATAATAGAGCAATGTTACTTTAGAGGGAATAGAAAAATCTTTATGGACACTATGTTGCAAGTGGTGGTAGATTAAAGGAAACAAAGTTTGGTAAAATGGATCAAATTGTATGTAAAATAAAACTAGTGACAGTTAATGTAAGAATTTGCTATTTTAATATGCTACCAGTGTAAGACAGCAATCCTTTATAATTGCCAACAAAGATAAATGTGGTAAAAAATATTTTACATACCAATGAATTTCTCCATCTACTTTGATGCTCTTTAAATATTAAATATTGACTATACAGTTTTTAAAACCATTGTTTCTGTTTCTTTAATAAGCTATATAAAATAAATTCTTTAAGAAGTGCAATAATAAAAAACAAATCAACAGTGTTAGGAAATATATAAGGAGACATGCAGAATTCTAATCTTCTTGCTAGTGTTGTATTCAATATTTTGCCTTCATCAAGATGTACCCACAGGAGCACAGCTGGACAGAATATCTCTCTGTGATCTTTAGTAGCTCTGTGCTGTCCATAAATGACTCAGCTACAAATCAGTGAATGTGCTTCAGGCTTTGATTTTTGTTGTCAGTTCAAAGATGATTACCAAAAGGACACCACCCAGAGAGAGATTGATCATGTTTTGTTTCTGATCTCTTGTAGTAAAAGTTGAATTTTCTTGTCTTTGTTCTTCCAAATACCTACTATACATATGATAGTTAAAGAAAAGAACATTTTGACTATATTAGAGAATATTAAAATTACAGTACATTTCCCCACCCTCTAAAAAATATAATACCATCTCACGATATGTCTGTTGACATATTTATTGTTCAAAAATGTTATTTGCTCATATTGTATTTTTGCAAACATATACTTATACTATGCAGAACATTAGTTTTAATTTTATAATTAAAAATACATCAAATATTATGTCTGTTTTTGTTCTTCATGAAGCAAATGCCAAGATGAGATTAGATGTAAAAAAACAGATTTATGGGCAGATGTCCCTGTGAAGGATAAAGAGGGAGGAAATCAGAATATATAGAGAGTCTTCAGATTGACATGTAGGTCTGAAATCTGTTGAAGGAGAGAGGGAAGTTGAGATTGGATAGGAAGAGCCTCAGACTGCAATGAAGAAATTCTTAACCATGCCGAAGGGGATTCCTTAAGCCAGAGCTTCCCATTAGAGGGATTTTTGCATCAGCAGGAATGGCCTGGTTCTAGTAGGCCTGCCAAGCTCAGTGATTGGCTGGGAGCAGCCCAGCAGAAGTATGGCCTGGTGGACATAGTGATGTAGAAGGTACAGAAGCGGGAGGCTGTTAATCAGCTAAGTTCCATGTAGTGGTTTGTCTTGAAGGAAGATTTGAGCAGGGCATCTCCATGGCCATCACTCAGACATATTTTGGGCCTTTTAGTGGCGTTATTGTCAAGGGGATGTAGATTGTCTTTCTTAGTTCCTTAGTTGATAATGCCCACCCCTAATTTACCATGTGCTATAAGTCTAATCAGGTGAGAGACTGAAAATGGACTGTGTAGCTGCATCGTGGCCTTGGATTAAAAACAACAGTCAAACAAATAAATTTCAAAACATATGTCTTGATTATAGGACAGTATAGGCTTATATGTGTTTGTGAATGAATAAACATGTTTTAATTTGACACAATACTATTAACAAACTAATTCAAAATTGTAAAAGGGTTATTAAATTTCAATGAGAAATGCTCAGCAAGTGTTTAACAAAATAGGGAGAGAAATTTGTAAGTAAGCATGATAAATAATGCAATCAGATTACAAGGCACTTGGGTTTAATAACTGAGTTAACTGACAATAGCTATATGACCTACACATGCATTATGTATTTTTAAAGAATTGTGATAGTATAATCCCTCTGAAATTAAAACTCTACGGTGGAGAGAAAGAGTGAATAGGTGCTCCCACTCGGTGAGCTCTGAAAGGTACTTACGCTATCTTAATAGATCATAACTGAGTCTTTGATTCACAAAGTCTTTCATGCACAAAATATATCACAAAGGTTGCTGGATATTTCAGTATTTCTAGATGATAATTTGTTGTAGTTATTTTAAAATTAGTTATCATTGTACAGTAATATAGTTTAAAACTCAATAACAGATTATAGTGAGTGTTGATTGTGTGCCAGGCATTGTCGTGGGTACTGCTGATACACGGGGGAAGCAAATCAGGTGTTTTCCCTTCCCTTGCTGATTAGTTGAAATTTCACTTGTTCACCCCGTGGGCAAATAGAATATGTTTTTCCAAGTTCTCTTCTGGGCACAGGGGATACTACAGTAAGTAAACAAACCAGACAAAATAAATTAATGAATGACTAAATAAACAAGTCCCAAAGTACAACTGGCTAACAGCTGTGTAATCTTCCTTTGTAGATAGAATCTTCTATTCTGTGTTTAACACTACGGAATTCTCAAAAAAGATATAAGATTAGGTTTGAAAAAAGCAACATTAGTTCTAATGTTATAAATGTGGGAGACCAAATTGATGGTGCTATTCACAGAAATATGGGGATTAGACATATTTTATGGGAGATGATTGAGTTATATCAGGATAGAAAAAAACCCAAAAACCCAAAAAACCTACTACTGAGGTCCTAACTCCTAGTACCTGTGAATGTGAGCTTATTTGAAAATAGAGTCTTCGCAGATGTAATCAGGTTAAGATCAGGTCATTAAGGGTGGACCCTAATTCAATATGATCCATGTCCTTGCAGAAGAGGGAAATTTGAACAGAAACACACATACACACAGAGGAGAAAACCGTGTGAAGACACAAAGAGGGAAAACATCACATGAAGATGGAAGCAGAGATTGGAGTTACGCAGCTGCAAGGCAAGGGTACCAAGGATTACCGGCAAATACCAGAAACTAAGAGAACTTTGTAGGCGTAGAATGGATTCTTCTCTAGATCCTTCAGAGAGAGCATGGTCCTGCAGACACCTTGAGTTTGGACTTCTGGCTTCCAGAACTGTAAAAACAAACTTCTGTTTTTTTAAGCCATCTCAGTTTGTGGTAATTTATTAAGGCAGCCCTAGGAAACTCATACAACCTCTGATAGAATTTGAGAGTGCTTCTTTATCCACACTCTCTCCAGAGTGACCATTCTTACTATTTTATTCCTTTTATCAATCAAAAAAGCAAAATTAAAAAGATACTTTATGACTTTTTTAACTATATGAAGCTCATTATATGGAAGGCAGAAAATTATTACATCATTTATATATACATGTATTTATTTATACTTTCATTTATCTAACTATCTACTAATAGACCTATCTATCAATCTTTTACTTTGTTTTGTAAAATAATTTAAGCAGCTATTCTCCAGTTAGTATAGAAAAAATGCTATAAAATTGAAGGAAGGGAAATTTCCATTAAACAAATAGGTAGCTAAACTCAGGTGTGATCCTCTCGGCTGAAAACTGGGCCTTGCACGGTCTAGGTATTTAAGCTGATGGCTCTAGTAGTGGCTGGATTGCAGGGTTAAAACCTTATGTTTGTATTTCTGGCTAGTCTCTTATCGCTTAGCTTCAGGTCTTGGCACAGACTTAGGATGGCAGAGAATCATCTGCTATTTCTATGGAATAGAAGGCAGAGAATTCTTGCCATTAATGCTCAGCCTTGCTCTCATAGGAGTTTGTCTATGCTACTGAAATATGCAGTTAGTTCTGGATGGGAAAGAGCTTTCTGACAGTGTCAATTCAGAGATGTTCTGGGTTTATCCTTAGACTCTGGGGATTATATCATGAGAGGCAAAAACTCCTACAAAACATTCATCAATGCCACTGTCAGAGATAGTTGGTTTTAGGTTGATTTGATCAGAATGACATTTACTATGTTTTAAGTACAAGAAGAGCTCCCTGAAGAGTTCTCATGTGGAGTCTTTTCAAATAGAGAGCATTTAAAATGTCATCTCCTGGGATGATGAGACAGTTGCAGAATGTGAGACAGTAATGATGAAATGGAAGAGCAGGGGATTTGCAGTCAGAGACTTGCATTCTAGTCCTGGCTTTGCTGCTTACTTGCTATGTGTCTTCAGAAAGGTGACTTGAACCTCTGTTTTCTCATCAGTCAGGTGGGCTTATAGAGCAGTCCACAAAAGGTGACTGTGAGGATCAAATGAGACCACATTCATGCAAATGTTTTAGAAACACCTACTGCTAAAGAGATGTAAACTGTTTTCAGATGTAGCATTTTAGTTTGAAACAAGAATGATTGGACTTTGTGGCCTACAATTATTTCTTCTCTTTTATTAATCTTTGAGTCATCTTTAATCTATAGATTAAAAACAAAGTAAGTGTACAATAACTAAAAGTTTGTTTGGTCGGGGCTGGCTCTAGGCAAAAGAGTGTTATCATTGAGGGTTGCTCACAGCCCCCTCTGTGGCTCACCCAGCCTTTCAATCCTGTGGATTCCTTACTTTCCACGTGGGCTCATTCTAAACCCGAGGTCTATGTGTTCCAAAGGAGCCAAACTGATAACTAATAACCTTGATAAACTATCTTTGCAGACTTGATGATTGGAAAAACTATTTAAATATAAATCTGCCTTGATCTGTCTCTTCTCAACCAGGGCTCTCTCTATATACTGCCTGAAAATTGATAGGCATTTTGACAGTTGAGTTGACGCCTCAACACAATTTCTGTGACATGTCACCTTCTATTCCTAATGTTAAACCAGGAGAAAAAGAATTGAGTCAGCAACATCACAGATGTAGGCTTCAAAGTGGAGACTCAGCCTGTTTATGAGAACGAGAGCTCTGGTTAGTTGTGAATGAGGAAGATAATAAAAAAGTTCCTGATTATGTGCCACTTACTACTTTAACAATTGCCAGGACTCTGAATCATGTAATTCGTTCCTTGAAGCTCATAGAGACTTCCTGTATCTATTTCCCTAACCTAGAAACCAGAATGACACATTGGTAAACCATTAATTGATATATTTTAGGAGCCCTGCTGCTACCTCACATGGGCTATGCACATTTTTATTCAAAGAAACCTTTATATTTTCCTCCTCTTTGTTATACAAGCAAGTTATCGACCTCTGGCATTTGGCTCAAAATACTTCAGGAGAATGTTTTTTCTCTGAGGAGAAGATTTCTTGTGTTGGAAAATTGGAGTATTCCTGTTCCTTTGCCTCCACATCTGTATTTGATAGACTCCTTCTTGTCATTGAGGCCTCTCTGGAGTCTCACACTTCCTCAGACATTTCCTGACCGTCTACTTCATTGCAGACACACTCCCTCTTAGTCACTGTGCTGTCACCTGCTTTATTATCCTCACAACTTTTATTTGTTTATGTGTTTACAGTTTAATGGCTCTCCTCTCAATGGAAGATCCACAAAAGCAGTGGTCTTGCCTGTCTTGGTTACCAATGTAGTCCCTGCCTCTAGAACAAACTCATTTATTGAATGAATGAATGAATGAACTTCAGTTTCATCATCTGAAAAATAGAGATAACATCCACTTCATAGGATTCTTAAAATAATTATATGAAACAATAAATGTAAACATGTGTAAAGCATTTACCACAGTTCCTAGTAAGTCCTCCATAAACAACGATTGTTGAGGGAAATGTAGACTCACATTATGTTTTAAAAACACCTATCCAGAAGAGGAAAATTGAAGCACCAGGGTGAAACATTTTTTTATTTTCTGTGGGAGAAACGAGGGAAATTGAGATAAAAAGGGAAAGGGTGATTTAAATAAGTGTATTTAGATTTATATCCAATTTCTTAGCCTTAGAATAATTGTTGTAAAAAACTATCTTGTTTTACTTTAAAAGCTGTTTCTGCCTTGCTTTACTTTGGCACCCACTTGGGGTTCTAGTAATCCTGAGATTTCTACTCAATGGATGGAAACTTGCTAGTGTGGACACCCTCAGATGGCCACGTATCCCTCTATGGATGTTGCGTTTGTAAGGATTTTCTGGAACAGTAGGAATCACGGAGGCAATGATAAAAATGCACAAGGGAAATGGACACCTTTTCTAAGCTGGCTTTTATGATTGCACCTATTTATCCCAGTTAACATTTGCTATTTTTTACATTGGCAACTTAATTGACTGCTGCATTTTAGAAGAAAAACTGTGAATGTTTATGACTAAAATTAGACTTAAAACATTCTTCAAGATAAATTCAATGTGATGATGAAATTCACTGACTGTATAGTAAATATAATGCCAAATATATAAAAAATCCCACAAAAGGATTTTTTAAAATCATTCTGAGCTTATGTTTTGTCCATCTGTGTCCTAAATTTGGTTCCATAATTTGAGATACAGAAAATTCATAATTTTAATTTAAAATCTGGAGAGAAATATTCATGGCCATATGTTTATACATGTTCTCTCTAAACATGTGGTAGTAATATTAACTATTAATAAACTACATAATGCAAAAATTTACATTAAAGGAGACGATTGAATTTAAATAGCTTTTTCCTTACTTATGCTTTACTTCCTTGGGAAGCCAACGACTTATATCCAAACCCTCTGAAGCAAAGCATTGAGGTGAAATTTCTTTAATGCTGTGATGGGAATTTGAATGTCAAAGAGCACTATTGATTTACATGTAAGATCAAAAAAGGAAGTATGTTATGTTAGCTAAATAAGAATTAGTAAAGAATTTCCGCTTAAGGTTTGAACTCAAAGTATCAATAACTAAAAACATATAGTGGCATTTTCATGTATTCTGGGCACACACATCAGTAACAATTGGCCAAAATTGTTACATGATGAAAGCCAGCAAGCAGAATTTTTTTCTCAAAAATACTAGACTGTGGCATTATACTTGACATTTAGAAAATCTTCTTACAGTAGTTGTTTCTATCAACATTTCTACAGAAATTTGATACTAAGATCATATTTATTTTGCTTTCCAAATTTCCTTCAACTGCTAAAATGTGAACTATAAATTATCCCCTTGATAGGTCAAATTAATCACTCCAAATGACTGAATAAATTCGCAGCGAAGCTGAAATTAGAATTTTCAATCATGATTAGAAACATCATTGAAATTGAATGGAGTCAATCATAGAAAAAAATATATTTAGATCCTCAATGCATTAAAGTTCTTTTGTTTGGGCCATAGGATTATAGTTGACTGCTATCATTTAGAACCTTTTTATTCTATATGTGATTCACTGACCAGCAGCACCAGTATCAATGCAGAAATACAGAATCTCAGGCTCTACCCCAGACCTACTGAATCAGAATCTGCTTTCTAACAAGATCCCCAGTGATTTGTATGCTTGTTAAAGTTGGAGAAGCACTGATGTAGAACATCACTATATACCTTCTCATTTTTTTCTTATAAGTAATGGATGTGACCAGCTTGCCAAGGTGAACTGCAATAAAAATATTAATTTTATTATAAATGTCAAATATCCATTAGACTTTCTATATCCATCTGAGGATGAGAAAGCCAGATTCCCAAGAGTGAGCTATGCAATATGTATTTTGTTTTCCGCTAAGTAAGTACTGATATTTTGTTACTAGTAAAGATTTAAAACTATCCAAATGCTTCAATCAGGTGACAAAGTGTTTGTGGGCAACAAGGTATCACAGTTGAATTTTCGTTCTTGTCACCATTGAGGCACACAGTATTCTCACATGCATCTGATGTCTTTAACTGACTAGAAAATTCGTGCTCAAATCACCATATTCAACATTCAGATCTTATTTATAGTTCCCAATTGGATTTCAGGTACAAGGCTGTTTGTTTTAAAATTCACACAAAAAGCACAATAATTAAATTAATCATATAATCAGAACTCTTTTTCCTCAGATATTTTGTATGCTTCCTCATAAAAAGTAGAGTTCTTTGAAAGACTAGGCCTATCTCTATACTAATATTGGGTTGAGTATATAAGCAAAAATATACTTCTAAGATGTTTGGTAAGGATCAGAAAAAAAAAATACCCTCCAATTTTCCATTTTACAGTGGAAATTTGTCACAGAGAATAAAGAAAAAGGAAAGCATGGATGCAGTCTTCTTTCTATGTGTAGGAGGGAAAGCTGTGAGAAAAAAATGGCTATGACTAAAGGCCCACTGTCTTTTAGGTTGTGAGACTGTTCATTTTAAAAATAAAAATTACGCTAGTATTCTGCTTAGAGTCATCATGTCTGTCATCATTACTGATTTGTATGCAGGCAAAAAACCTCTTGACCTTTTCTTTTTTAAATTTTATAACTCATGTGAATGCTGTTTCCTTAAGGACTTATTAAACGATGCTATTTTTTGCTTGATGTCTCAGAATGCTAACTTCCTTCAGGTAATTGAGTTAGTGGAGACCTAAGTCAATGGGATACTTTGTGACTAAATATAATGTTATTAGTTCTATTTAATTAAAAAAATAGATGTTATTCAAGAAATATATTTATCAAAGGAAAGACTCAAAGTGGGCTTTATCGTCTTCTAGAATGAGGTTTATTAAGCTGTAATGATATTCAGTGAAAGATGATGATAAATCAGTTTCTTTTCATTGAAGCTACTTTAACATTTCCATTCCAGCTACTTCTCAGTCTAAGCCTGCATGATGAGCAGTTATTTCTTACTAAGCTTCACTACTGGTATTTAAACTATCTCTTTGGTAATCAGGACCATTTAATTTTTTTTGTAATGACTATAATTAGAAATAAGCAAACTTATGGCTATGCTTGTGACAGAGAGAGTAAAACCTTCTAATCATTGTCTTTTCAAATATCCATCTTGAAGCAAAGAGAACAACCTAGCTGTTCTTTGTCCACTTGTCCTCTATTCTCTAAAAAGTGAAAATGGGATAAGGGTGAAGTATATTGTACCCTAAAACCCCTAAGTTTGACTTAAGGATTGCTTTCTTTCCTTTATATTAGATTAAGTTAAAATTAGAACCATCTTTTTATTTAAGCTGTCAGGTGAAGTATATTGCTTTCAAAATAAGTTTTCTTCTTAGTGAAATAAATTCTGCTTCTTTCTTATATTGAAACACAAAGAAATACTTAATTCATTTTAGAGTAGCGTATTCATTTATTTACAAGGGTCATCCGAAATGGAGGTACGTTGCCAGGGCCCTCCTCCTGATAAATCACATTAGTATCATCCGTTTACAGGAGAGGTTTCTCCTAACGGTCGGGAAGTTCTTTTTTCAATATGAGGAGACCCAAAAGGATCATACCTCCAAAATTAAAGTGTCAATCATACCTCCAAAAATAAAATTGAAATGAATTAGCAAATCAATCTTTACAATAACTATTGGAAACATGTTCCACAAGACTTTTGCGGTCTTTTTGTGATGGGTCGTTAGTAACCAGGAATGAATATGCTTTTTGATGCCTTGACTCCCATGCTTTTAACAAATTGGTGTATCTTACTCCATGTTTCTTTCTCTAAGAAGAATGTTCAATTAACACTTTTGAGTTAAAAAAATTGGATTTAAACTTTTATTCTAGAGAAATTCTTTAAAAAATACTAATTGGGGGCCGGCCCGGTGGCGCAGCGGTTTAGTCCTCGCTTGGCAGCCCGGGGTTCGCAGGTTCGGATCCCGGGCGCCCGCCGACGCACTGCCTGTCAGCCATGCCGTGGCGGCGTCCCATATAAAGCGGAGGAAGATGGGCACGATGTTAGCCCAGGGCCAGTCTTCCTCAGCAAAAAGGGGAGGATTAGCAACGGATGTTAGCTCAGGGCCGGTCTTCCTCAGCAAAAAGAGGACGATTAGCAACGGATGTTAGCTCAGGGCTGGTCTTCCTCACACTCACGCAAAAAAATACTAGTTTGACGTTAACTTTGAAATGTTCTCTCCTGAATTATCCACTGGGGTTTTCTCCTTGGAGCCTCACGTTCAAGATGATCACACATAACTGCTCATTTGTTTTTGATGCAGCATCTGTTCTTGAGTTTTTTTATCATGTATAATGTCTAATTTCACTTTTAACGCTTCTTAATCACGTTTGATTTGTCACAAGTCCTGTGTTTTGTTGCCATTTTGTTTCTTTTTGTCTTTAATGTAGTTCACCTCTCCTCTTAAAATTCTTAAAAATGATTATTGTCATTTTGAATTCCAAATCAGAGGAATTGATTTTAAAATAACTTATGAAATAAAGCAAACAACTTATGATATTAAACACACTAATTTGAAGGGTTTCCCAAGTTTGAATAATTATAATGTAAAGAAATGCATTAATATGAAAATGTATATAACATGTGACTCAAAATTAAGAGCACTTTGAATGGCTTCAATATGGACTCTCATATTATTGTATTTAAAAAAATGTTTAAATTCACTTACAGGGTCAGGGAATGAATAATATAACATGAATTCAGACAAAAAACCCTGAAATGTTACAGGTGAAATTTAGGAATTTTCATAAAGTTTCCTTTTCAATTTCTGTTTGGCTTCAGAAATGCCATTGAAAATCTGACATTTGCTACTGTCTTTGGTGGGCACAGACAAAATGAAGATGAAATGATATAGCATATATCCAGATGCCATGGACTAGTGACTAAACAGTCCTGTAAACAAATAAATGTCATTCATGGTGCTAAATTCTTATGAAAATAGAGCACATGATAAAGAGAGGCAGTCTAGACAGTGTAGTCTGGTCTGAAAGAAGCTCTCACAGAGCCTGTGAGACTGAGCTGAGATGTCAAGGGTGAGTTCACTGGCAGACAAAGGAAAGGGAAAGGCAAGGCTGATGTGGAGTGTTTTAGTCAGAGAAACAGGCTTAGCCAAAGTCATGGAGTTACATAACAGTACAGAATATCTAGGAAACTGCCAGTGGTTTACTCCAGTTTACATATAGGAATTTAAAGAGCAAATCAACATCTTTAATTACACCAAGAATAAAATATAATCCAAAAACTGCCTATAAATATTTAAGATATGTAACAGGTTTTTTTGATCTTCATTAATCCCATTACGAAAGAGAATTATTGCTAATGTAGCTGTCAAATCAGCACACTTGCAAGTGGAGGAAGGAAGATGGAAGAAGGCTGAAAAGAAACTGTTGAGATTCAATAACAAATGTGGAAGAACCACAGAAAGCGAATGTGCTACTTCAGTTCTAATTCCAGTTCGGTTCATATACCTGCTTTGTGTTCTTAAACGAGTCATGCTTGCCCCTGTTTCTTAAATATAGAATAATATTTGGCCTAAATAAGTAATTTGTGTGTGTGGGTGAACAAAATTATGTTGTTCAAGGGCTAAAACTCGATTGTTTTCACTGGAAATCCTGAAAGAAGTCCTAAAATCCAACCCTTCCTACTCAGTCTCTCATCCTATAGCTTTCCCCACACCAGCACCCTCCACCTGCTCCTCTTCTCCACGTCCATTTTCCTATCTTTCTGCTTTTTTCTTCCTGTGTCAACTCTTGAGCATCTATGGATAAACCTAAGGCTTCATGAATACAGTCTGAAAATTATTTGCCCGGGAAATTTCTAATGTTCTTTTAGACAGTATTTTTGTATACCTGGATGGTGTTTAATTAGTAATTAATTAATAGTAAAGGAGAGAAAAGGAACACAGTAAAGAGGTAATTTGGGGGGCACTGGCAAAAAATATAATTGGGTTCAATTAGACATTTCCCTTCAATAGAGGCAGGATCTAATGAAGAGAAAAGGTATACTGCAATGGAAGAAGGCAATAGCCAGGGAAGGTTCTAGAAGTTCTGATGTTCTGGTTGATTAGAAAAGTCATTAAGATACCATGAAATATGGAACTAAAATAGTAATAATAAGTACCTATTCATTGATTCCCTATTCTGTTCCAGATATTTTAAATATTTTGATCTTGTTTAAATATCCAACCACCCTAGGGTATATACATTAATTTCTATTTGCAGAGAAAGTAATGTGGGTAAGAAGGATGAAAGAATGATTTCGTATTGATTCTATTGCCAACCTTTAGAGTGACAAAGTTTCTGTACTGGGCCCTTATGGATTTTGAACCTAATCCTCCCAGCCTATGAAACATTTAAAATAGGAACAATTATTCCCATTTTATAGCTAAAAGATTGAGATTCCAAAAGGTTAAACTAATTGCTCAACGTGAGGACATCTGGCTCCTTCTCCAGTGCCCTTTCCTCTGTAAACTTTACTGCCTCAATCTCAACAGGAATCATTTTCCTCTTTCTATCAGCCTTCAAAAGCTTGTTGATTGCTCTCTAATTATAAATACTTGGAGAAAAGTGTGTAAATTGATATGCAAATAATTTTTTCCCCTTAGCAAATTAGCACTTTACTTCCATCTAATTAAGTAGCTTTGTGGAGGAAATGGATTTTTGAAAGAAGAATGGAAAGTGTTTTGATTTGTTCTGGGGGTGTTTCTGGTTTAGCAACCCTAGTGAATGAGGTATAGAAAAAGAAGTCATGAGTGGGAGCAAACAATGAAAGCAGAGAAAAAAGGAAAGGTGGTTGGATGAGATGAGAAAATTTAAGTGTAATGGCTGACAAACCTTCATGGGAAAATAAACTGCCTTTCATCTTTCATTCTTTCTATAATGGCAACACTTTTTTAAAGTAAAATAAAACTCTAATAACAAGAAAGTTCTGTTTCCTCTCATACTTCTGAGTGTTAACGCTGACATATCATTCACTGGAAATGGATATATTCAAGCTTGAATTGCTAATTTTGTTAAGGGTTCAGAACTTACAGGATGTACTTTTAATTAGGAAAAAATTGATTCCTTGAATATATTAAAAGAATTTTCCTTAGAAAAAAGTCATTTATTGTGAAGAGAATTGTTATAAGATAAACTGAGGGATATTAAAAATTTTAAGAGTTTCATTTGAGCAAAAATGCTTGCATCCAATCTAGCAGATAGGAGCTCCAAAGAACTGTACAAAATGAAAAACTTATAGGCAGAAGGGAGTGGGAACATGGAAGTTATACCAGACAAAAAAGTGTCCTGGTTTTTGCAAGGTTACTTTCCTTTAGAGGATGCCAAGGGTCTTTCAGGCAGATCACGAAACTAGTGCTGATCAGGTGATTCCTGACTGACTAGTTTAAGATTCCATTTCTTGGAGAGTCAAAATTGTAATTAAGAGTTAAGTCTCAGTTTGGTGAGGTAGAGCTTAGCATAAGCAACTCCATTTTGGTCCTGTTGTCTTGTTTTTAACAGAATTAATGGAATAAACCTCTGGCTATTTATATAAATATATATATATATATATATATATATATATATATATATATATATATATATATATGTTTAGTGGGATTAGGAGTAGGAGTGTAGGGGCCAGCCTGGTTGCACAGTGGTTAAGTTCACCACACTCTGCTTTGGCAACCTGGGTTTGTGGGTTCGGATCCCAGGTGTGGACCTACACCACTCATCACTCATGCTGTGGTGGCAACCCACTTACAAAATAGAGGAAGATGAGCCACAGATGTTCGCTCAGGGCAAATCTGCCTCAAGTAAAAAAGAGGAGTATTGGTGATGGATGTTAGCTCAGGATGAATCTTCCTCAGAAAAAAAAAAGGAGCAAGGAGCGTGTGTGTGTGTGTGTGTGTGTGTGTGTGTGTATACTTCTTTCCATGATGGTACTGAAGCAGTTGCCTGAATGTTATCTTCAGTATTTGATGCTGGAGAGGAATTCAGAATGTATGTATTAAATGTGTAAGTACATGAATAAATAGTACCAATTTATATTTTATCACTGAAACTAAGGCAACTGATATTCACAATAATACATTAAATCCATAATAATCCTCCAAAATTGATTTATGGATATAGCAAAATGTTGTATATATTTGGGGAAAGCCTTTAGTCTTTGTTAAACTGTGCCACCCAGGATCATAAATAGCTGGTTCCTATAAATCATATAATGTCGTATTAAATTATATTAGCCATTCTTTGTAATGATGGAAACATATTATTAATAAAATATGATTTACCCTCCTGCCCTTGTTGCTTTACCAGATATTATTATTTTATCTATACTTCCAAATTATTTTCAGATTTACAATGTTTGTTTTTACATTTTATTCATTAAAATAAAATAAAAATAACTACAAGCTGATACTAATTGAGTACCCCAGCTAGGCTCAGCTCTGCTATTTACATATTCACTTATCTAATTCTAGGTGCCCTTTAAGAAAAATAAAGAGAAATCATGCTATTTTCTAGATTATACGATATTGGATGAGGGAGAATATTTACACCACAAGACAACTAGGGAACAATTGAGTGTCAGATGCACGATTATGATAGAAATTAGAAAAACTATTTTATTGTGAACATTTCTATGGATAATAGTGACAAATATCACATATCAGAGAACAGGTCAGACATTCAGGTCTTAATTTGGATGTAGAAGTCTTTTTACTATTACTGAATACTTATATTCCAAAAACAATTGAAAATATACAAGTACTGCAAATTATCTCCGTGCTATAAGATTTTTATAAAGAAAGAGAAAAGATTGTGAATTTCACATCCCCAGCCACCACCATCCCTCCCTTATCTAGGATGTGCCTCTCCCAAGGTATTGTGAAAAATCCTTGTGAGATCATGCTGCCAATATGTAGAGAATTCTATCTTTTGTAATAGGAGAGGATCTTTGAGATTATCTAATTCACCACCTTTTCTTTTAGATGCAGATACTGAGGCCTGGATAAGTAAGTTTAGTTTGTCCTGTTGTACTGCTTCTTAGAGGTGGAGATTTCAAACCAAGACTAATATGTGATCCTCAATCAAGAGAGAATTTTCAACCCTGACATGCTGTCTTCATGCTCTGAATAAAGTCATCACTTTATTATAAAATTTGTCCAATAACACAATCATATCTCTAATAAAAATTGATAAAAATTTCAACAACTATTAAGCATGCAAAATATAAACCTAATGCTCTATAAAGCATATATTTCCCTCGATGTTTTCATTCCCTCTCCCTCAAATCCATGATTTTCTCACTCTACTTCCCAAGAACAATATATATGAAATATTTTCATTTGAATATATTCTAAAGAAGCCATATAAATGTGCGTTCTGAAATGTGCAACATACTGCAAGGGCTTTCTTTTCATGACTGTGTAATTGTCCTAAGCATTTTTAATTTGTTGCATGGCAGATTTCCTGAATCAAAGAGCAGCTGTTTTGGGAAAGTATCAAGCACGTCCTCTCTAGGCCCATTGGTAGCTGGTTTGCTTTCAAATCCTCTCACCATTAACTATACAGCAGCTAGAGCAGAGGAGTCGTTAACAAAACATACTTTTACTACTAGCCAAACATATACATGACCTAGTGGTAATATTTGATTTTATATCATTTACTTATGTCTGTGTTTGTCTTACACCAAGGGACTAACACCCAATAGGAGAAAGAAAAAGGGGAGAAATTAACTAAGTAACTGTGAACCATCAAATAGGCCCAGATTAAATAATGAGCCTTCAATAGGCTGGAGTAGAATGATATTAAGTCTTTATAGTTCAGTGGGCAGTTAGACACGGTAATGGCAGTGCTGTGTTGGGAGAGCATATATTTTAGTTGGAATTTTTGCGTGGAGGTGATTGCACATTATGATATGAATAGCTGTACTAAATGCATGGAGGTTTTCTGCCAGCATAGGAGGCGATTAAGGCCCCCTTTACCAGATAACGGCTCACTGGAGGAATGTAATGATGGTAGAGTAAAATCTGAAAACAGATGATTTCCCATTTAATGGTCCATTGACTCTCCTCCTAGAGGCACTGTGGTGATGGCGTGCTCTTTATTTTCATTTCACAAAGAAGCACAAGTTGTTGTGATGTTTTTGAGTTCATACGTTTTCAGAAAGAGAACACCAAATCTTGCATTAGAGATAAATACAAGTAGTTCAATTATTCATTTTAAGAAAGATGTTTTTGTGTTTACTGAATATTCATTGTAGCTCAGGATGATTTTCCTTTCTCCTTTCTTCCCCCTGCCCCATCTGGTTCATTCATCCTCTGTGGAGCTGCAGCAGAATTACACGGAAAGGGCACTGTGTCTTGAATGCATTCACAATGTGACTACGAGACAGTCCCAGCCCAACAACCTCAGAGAGTTTGTGTTTTGACAACTCAAACTGCCATTTGTATATGAAATAGCAAATGTACTTTTACCATTGAAAGCATTTTTCCATTAACTATTTTCCTCTTTCTTATCTTCATATGTTCTATATTCTCATGGTATATAAGTCGAATATACATGAATATCTTATTTCACCATTTGTTTAAGTATAATAGTTAATTTGTCTCTTCTTAAACAAATAATCTATTCAGCTAACAGAATTATGCCTAATTTAGATTTAAATTAAAATGTACAATTGTGGCATTATCTATTAATAATTCCTAGTGTTTCTGCCCTTGGTCTTGAAAGCAGCTTGGGCCCTTGTATTGGTATTTCTCCTACTAAAACATTCTAGACTCTTTGTCTTTATTTACTAACATCACTTTCCTCATACCACAACTATTTTTATCTACTTCTGAAAATAATAAGACAAGTAATGATTCTGTTATCTAAGATTTACTTAGATATGGAAATGTCAATCTTCAAATAACCTTATAGTAAAACAAATTTAAAAGAGCTCAGAAGGAAAAAAAAAATTGAATTGAACTCACTTTATCTGCACCTAAAGAAAAAGTAATTAAAATGCAAAATTGTAGTTCTATCCTTACATTGCTGCTGGATGAAATAGTTTCATATTAAGAATTATTTTCATAAACTTATACAGTGCTATATGTCAATTACAGCTCAATGAAACTGGAAAAAAAAGAATTATTTTCCAATTATACTATAAAACCTCTAATGCCAGAATCTTAGCATTTGTATTTCTTTTATCAGAGATAAATTATTTTCACCTCTGGTTCCTTCACTGTAAAAATACTACTCGTGCCAAAACTTAGGGGATTGATCAGTAAGCAGTCTTGTGATTTACCAATCTACCGGCAAAATTGAACGGTTGCAATTAACCACTTGGTTAAGGAAGTTGTATTTAATATGCATATCTATTTTTCAGGATGAGAAATTTTTAATAATGTTGCCATTCCTTAAATCAAGCAGCTTCTTCTACTCTATAGTTACTAAGGACAATTTAGTTTATTGATTATTGCTTCATTTTTTGCTGTGGAACATGAGAATGTCTCTTTTTTTCTATTTTAAAAGGTAGGTTTTATAGCAACAACTTGCACAGAAATAAACTGTTAATATTTGTTAATTTTTGTTTCTTATTCTCTTCTCCTTTATCCAAAGTTTTTCTACATTTCAGTTTTCTTGACTATCTCTTTTCAAGTTATACCTCTTTGCTCTGGTCTTTCCATTATTTGCGTTTCATGTCTTCAACTTCTCCTAACCCAGAATTCTGACATTTTTATATGCAACACATATATTGTCAAACACATAACATGCATATATCATCTATTTTATTAGCCTTAAAGAAATTACTTCCAAATTCCAATATTGTGTTGTTTGCTTTTCAAGCAATTCAATATTTTCACTCATCTCTTTTCTTCAGATTTATTTTTTCACAAAAGTTAAATCTATATAAACTCTAAAAAATATTTCATTCCATCAGTATACTCACTAACAGAGGGGGCAGTGATGTTTCCACTTTATTAAAAATACTAGTAGTGAGGATTAAGTATGATGGGGTTCCAGTTATTATTATTTACATCTACATCTTAGATACTTCTGAAAAATATATAACCATTAGTAGTATTTCTCTTTTAAATAGAAAACAAATTATGGTAGAGAAGAGTAGTGACTATCTCAAGATTTTACTGTTTATCTATGGCAGAATTAGACTAGAACCTATTTCTACTAAATCTTTCTGTTAGACAGTCCATTTTAAAAATAACTTCAATGATTCAACTTTATAGTGCTACATTTGAAATGTACTAATTCTGGCTGTTTTTTCCATCTTCTTTTTACTTTCAGATCCAAGTACAATTTATGCATTTAACTCTACATAATCTGTTTGTGTTTATATTTATTTATATGTCTTTCACAATTTTTATTACTGATGAAATTATTTGTATATATAATTAAAGGGAATAGATCTGATGACAACTCATACCTCTGGAATTTACATGTGGTGTTTATGAATACAATACCGGTGATTCAAATTTTTTAGTTCCCTTCTATAGGCCTTCACCTCCTCCTCAGCCAGATAGCCCCCTGGACTATATGCGCAGTGGAATGGATGCCAACTGTAGAAGCCACTTTTGGAATTGGTCATTATTAGGCAAGCTGAGGACCAAAGGAATGAAATGTTATGAGGTAGTGGAGAGGAGGGAAGCTCCGAATTCCTAATCCAAGGAAATAAGTAGGATGATGGCACCAGAGTCAGACACCATGAAAGTCTGGGGCCAAAGATGACAGAAGAGAACAAACAGACAGATGTAGGAGCTAGCGATTTAAGATGTGATCAGTATAGAACAACTTTAGGGGGCAGAAATTTTTACCATGTTCTGCCAGTTTACAATGTTCTGCCAGCTTTTCTTTTAAGGAGCCAGGCCTTCTTATTCAGGGACACATACAACTTGCCCATTTAAAAGACATCATATCCAGAAACTGCATCCTGAAGCCAAACATCATACAGAAAGGTACATATGATGATGCCTGGACGTAGGTAAGACAAAAAGGATGGATAGGTAGTATTAATCGTTAGTCACTTTAAACAAAAAAAGAACCCAGAACATGTACACTACTTTGAGTAGATCAGTAGTGTCAGCTTACAAAGGATAGCAAGATGGCCAGGATTGATAAAGAAGTGACTCATGTTCAACGTTTATCTTTTTCTTTACAAGTCTATTGTTTCACAGAAACTAAATCTATTTAAAATGCAAAAGTAAAGTTTTCATATACACACAAATAAGAGACAGTGTTTATCATTCTGTTCCAGACATAATAGAACTCAACTATGAGTCATATCGGCAAAATGACAAAATTTTCCACTGTAGTATCTAAGATAGAAAATTATTTTAGAAATCTCAAAAATAAGGATAGATTGCAAAATGCCTAGCAACATTTTTTGAGTAAGCCACTTACTAGGAACTTGAAAATGTATTTAACTTAGGAATATTTTGCAACTGTCTGCCCCCCTGGCTGTAGATACATTTTGTACCACACTGTAATAGCTATAATTATAGATCATAATCCTATAGTTGAAAGAAACCTTAATGATCAATTGGTGTGACCCCTTCTTTTTACAGGTTAGGAATCTAAACACTAAACTAGTTAAGTGAATACATAGTAAGTGAAATCCAATGAAACGTGAAAAACTCAACAGCATTTATATAATAAATAATAAATAAATATAAATTCAAAATATGGCATCACTGTTGGGCAACCTAAGAAAGCTACCTGGAGATTCTCCCTTCTCAACTAAAATAAATATCTATAGAGAAAATACCCACAGATAATTTTAATATATTTTGTTATAAATCCTCTCTCCTTTAACTCTTCTTGCTATCTTTTTCTTATTTTACATTGTATAGAGTTACTAAATGTGTCTATACAATCACTGATATATTTAAAATACTTTCTGATATTATCTCCTCTCTCAATATCATTCTTTTTTTTTTATTCACCAGATTGGGGGTGTATGTATGGGAAATGAGTTAATGTGTCATATTTTAAGTATGTCTTTGATTTAAAATACTAAAGACAAAACTCTGAATATACCATAGAAAATTGGTATGATTTGAGAAGAGATGTTAATGATGAAATTAAAAGGTTAAAACAGGAAAGAAGTGAATAATCAGTGAATGTTCACTTTAAAATTTATATTATAAATTACCTTCCAAAAGACTTTTCTGAATTATGTTGCAAAATTATGTGTCATTTATTTGTAACTTTCTAAGGTCATGGCCATTATTGACTTAAAATAATTCATAATTTAGCCTTTTTTTAAAAAATAGAAATGAGTATGATATTATTTTCTGCTAAATTAACATTTTAATTCCACTAATTGTTTTAGGCTTAAATGCTTGGAAGGAACTTAGAGCAATCATGAAGATTGCATGATTCCATGTCTGTTGCAAAAACTCATTATAATATTTTGATCCTTTTGAGAAATATCAGGACTGAGCCAATGTCAATACTGAAAAACCTGGGACAGCTTAAATGCAGTTCTAGGTTCATTTAGTGCTTAATATTTTATAGGGCTGGGAGAATCAATACGGTGTTTAATAAGTTTAAAGATGGCATTCAGTAGAGAAAAACTTCCTACCATTGGAAGATCACATTGCCACTGAAGTTAGGGATGGTGTGGTCCTTTGTAAAGAAAAAAATTGAAAGCATATGTACCTGTTGGAGAGGAAAAATATTTCCTGTACAATTCGAGGTTCTTCTGGCTGTTTTAAGATTTAAATTGACATGAGACAGATTAACAGAAGAAAATAAAATTTAATTTTGTACATACAGGGGCTCCATAAGAATATGAGGCCTACCAGCAGTCAGGCAACTGAGGCTTATATGATATTTTGAGCTAAGGAGAAGGGGGTAGAAGTCTGGGACTTGAAAGGGGAGAAAGATAATTCACAGAAAGATAAAAAGAGCAAATGTTTGGTAAACAACTATTTACCATGCCATGTGGAGAAGTCTTCCTTATGTACAACAAAGTTATCTTTGAGAATAACTCCCTTCCTGGTGCAGGCTTCCGATCTAAATTCTTCTGGGTAGTTAAGAAGGAAGTAAAAAGAAAAACTTCTTGAGTCTTTTGTTACTTAAAAATAATCAGTCTAAAATAATCCTATGCCAAAGAGACACAATTTGGGGTGGCAAATCTACTCTCCTACATACTCTTTAGGTAGGTCAATAGTTGTTGTTCCATATATATTGTCTTGACTTTGTATTAACTCTCAATGAAATTGCAGAGTGACCACATTTATCTTGGATTGGGTGGTCATACATTCTGTTGTATCCTGAACATTCCAGGTTGTCAAAGTATAGTAGTTAATAATACCTCCTCCCATTCTCAAAAATGCCTCAGTTTGGATAAGTTATATGGTCACCCTTGTCTTAGGTATAGTCTTTATTCACCAGTCAGAATGGATTTATTGGGTACTTTAAAAGTGCATGGGAACATTTGGTTAGGTGAGAAGGCATTAATGAAAGATCAAGACATAATTCCTTTATTTAGAAATTGGTACCTAGTTGGGAAGAGAAGAAACACTTTAAATAGTTAAGACAATACCTAATGAAGTGAGAGAATAAGTGATATGACCAATTAATATAAGAGCACAGAGAACTGGGAGATTTGTGGGCTGAAATGATGAGCATTTCCCCCCTTCTCTCCACTGACATTTCCTTATCCCGTAGGTATCTCACTGAGGGACTTCTGCAATCTGGACATGCCTTTTCTGTCTTATCTCCATTTTATTGTTCTCTGTATATTACTGTCTCTGCTATGTTCCCATCTCCTCCAGCATTAAACTCCATAAAAGTTATTTTCATCTTTACTTTGTGAATTCAATGTATCTGGTAGCTATTTTGAGACAATGATCCCAGCTTATGGCTTTTCACAGGTAACTCGTATATTAAATGGCTGCTCTTGTACCCAACAAATGTGGTCCTTCAAAGTGAACTTCTACGGCCATTGATTTCTTTCCTTTTGTCTGACCTTTTCCCAAAACAGGGTTTCCTAAAAGAATGACCATTAGGAAGAACATTTGAATGGTTGATTGCCCCATATTTTGAAGATTGTCTGATTTTAGTTCTGTGGGATTTCATAAATGTCAAATCCAGAGTCATCACTATTGTAATTTCTGAAATATTTTATCTAAACCACCTCCACTGAATTTGAGCTGACATTGACTTATAATAGGAGAAGATACTGTTCAATTTCTCAGGAAAGTTTCCTGAGAAATTGAACAAGAAGTCATAATTTATCTGTATTTATCTTGTACATCTCTGGGACAATAGACACATTGATTATTTTTTACTTATTTTTGTTCAGAAGACATTTTTCTTTTATGTTCATGATTAAATCATCTGAGGAAAGATGTAATATTTTTATGGTGCTGTACAGGTAGTGTCAGCATAAGAATGACTCAATGATTAATTTTGATTTTAATGCATGTTTACCTTAGCTATACCATTATTTCTTAAATGTATACTTTTAGTCTTCAATATTTGTAAGACCCTCAGGTCTCTGGACACAATTCGAGAGCATCACTTTGCACTGGTCACTGACAGTCCAAAGACTGTTTTGATTTTGATATTTTTAATGTGACATATTGTGCTCACTGAATTGTTCAACCCAACAAGGAAGATGATACTTATTACATACGTCCTTAAAGTAAATGATATTTGCTTTTGGTTTTCATCATGTAAATTACATGATGATTGCATCACCAGTTTTCACTGAGGTTTATTTGTAGCGATGCTGAATATGATGAATAAAACTCTCTGAATCTTAAAGTCAACCAGTCAATTTTAAATACAGCCATTGGTTTGTCAGGATTTTTAAAACCTCATAAAGATCGAAAAATACACTTATATGCATAACAACCCTAAGATAGGCCTTAGATAATTATTGTCATTTGCTCTCCATAGAAGGATTTGAAGAATAATCCTCGTGTGTTAGATAACCTCTTATGCAAACAGTGTCCAGAGAAAAGATCTAATCCTCATTAAAAGTGGTCATGCTTGGTTAGCCTCTACATTTAATGGAAAATCAAGACTTGCTAGTGCAAAGATAGTGTCTGTTGATTCAGAAGATTACAGCAGTGATTTTCTAGAAGCTAACGAAAGGTACTAAAATGAATCGATAATCTAACTGGTGCATTTTTTAAATGCTTAAAGAAAACTTGAATGCATAATATCCTCATGAATTGGTTATCGTTCTGTTTTGATAATAAACTTATAATTCAGGTATGCATACAAATGGGAATCAGTGTGACAGCAAGCAGCATAAACATTTATAATCACTTGCTTTGATAGAAACCAAACCTATGACAGTTACATTGATGACTGGAGTACCTACGAATGAAGACAGGAATTTATACTGGTAGAAATTAGAACATATATCCAAAGTAACATATTGTCAAAAATACCAAGTAATGATTGCTTGTTTGAACAATGTACATAAAGAGACTATAAAATTATGTGAGTGCTATGTATTTTTAGCATTTTATGTGCACAACTGTCTTCTCTTTGGTTGAATTCTATGTCTTTTACATATTTTAAAAACTGAAAAAGGATAGATGATATAAAACAATGAGTTTGTGTTCTTTTGGTTTTTTGTGTATGTGTGAGGAAGATTAGCCCTGAGCTAAAATCCATTGCCAATCCTCCTCTTTTTGCTGAGGAAGATTAACCCCAGGCTAACATCCGTGCCCATCTTCCTCTACTTCATATGTGGGACACCTGCCACAGCATGGCTTGATAAGCAGTGCATAGGTCTGCACCCGGGATCCGAACCTGCAAATCTCGGTCCGCTGAAGCAGAGTGCACAAACTTAACCACTACACCACCAGGCTGGCCCTGAGTTTGTGTATTGAAATGAAAACCTGTACTTGTTAATAATTTTATTTTTTATAACATTTCTACAAGGTAGGAACCAAGTCAGAAAAGCAGACAAAGTAATATTATATTTTGGATTTGTTATGTTTATTGACCTGCCTGCCAACTTGCCTAGCCGGAAACTTACTATCTGCTTAAAAGTATCACAGATATTGATTTTAAACAATATTTGTCCTAAACTATATTTATCTCTTTGTTTTTAGTATCTGATGTTTTATATTTCTCAGATTAAATATTATCTTCTATATGGTCGAATATAAGCCTCATTTTTATCAATTCATTCATATATATATACAATTACTTAAATATTTATTAACACGAGGAACTAAGATATATTTAACAAGTGAATACATGAATTCTCCCAAATGTGCCTTATTTGACAATATGAGACAACTAATTCTGATTTACATGCTCTTAATATTGATACACAGAAACAGGTAAACCTTTGGGGGAAAAAAATCAGAGAAAAATGGATATTATTTCATATTTCAAGTAATATTGTCCTGAATAATGCAGAGCTAGTGGAAAATAGAACAGGATATTTGATATGGAAATGTACTTCACATAATAAAGCCAAATACTGGTATGTCTGATGTTCTTGGAGTGCATGAAAACCTTATCAGGGAAGTGAATCTGTGAAGATTCCACATGGGTGGCCTGGCCTGGATCGCCTTTGCTGCTGGTCCAGCTTCCCACAGCTCGTCTGGCTTTACTCACCAGACAAGTACACGAGAGGCACATCACTTGTTGTGTGCTCTCTTTCCACTCTTTTTATCTTTTAATGATTTGTCTGGCTGATTTATACTTTTCCTGGGAGGAAAGTGAAGCTATTTGAAATGTTGGTTTCAGAGCTATTCCTTGTGACTGTGCTATATAATGAGGGCCCAGTCCATTTCCCATTGAGCTGTGCATGGAATACAAAATACACATGACTAGAGAAGAGGTGAGAGTGTGAAGTGAGATGGGAAGGGGGAAAAAGGCCCTATGGCTCCATCCCAGAGATGAGGGCTTAAAAATATAAAGCAAGGTTATGGCCTATAGATAATTGAGAGTTATCTGTGTGCGTGTGAAGTGTGTGTGTGTGTGTGTGTGTTTTAGAGGTAAGAACTGTACACAAACTAATGTCTAAAGCAAAAATCATAAAACACCCATGTGCAGATGGTTGTGAATAAATTGCTAAATGATACTTTTCCAAAGGCAGTAAAGTTATGTTTAAAAATAATTTCAGTAAAGTATTTTGTTGAGGCAACAAAAAGTTTTTAACCTGAAAGCCAAACGTATTTGAAATTAATTTGATCAACTTATCACAGGTGTGGCAGGTATAAGAATTAAATGATGTGAGTCAGATAATTGTCATCAACTAAGTAATAATAATAGATCAGACCACTTAGTCCATACTATATGCTTGACACAATATGTACTTTATTTCATTGAATTATATAAGCAACCCTGAATTGTAAATATTTGCATCTCCATTTGATACTTGAGGAAACTGATGCTTAGAGAAGTGAAATGACTTACCCAAAATCACATAGTGAAGTGGCACAGCCAAGATCTGCATCCACATCTCTGACATGAATTTAAGTTAATTAATTAATAGAGTGGTTGAGAGCATGTGCTTTAAAGAAAGTCAGACCTGGGTTTAAATTGTGTTTAAATTCTGTGTGGACTTGGGTAAATTACTTATCCCATTTGTGCCTCAATTCCCTCATTTATAACATGGGGATAACAATACATACAGTAAGCACTCAATACTGTTAGTTTTAGGATGGATATGCTGCCTTAACTGACTTAGTTATCTGTGACAAATATAAATCTGTTAATATTCCCCCAAATATTTTAAGGGATGTTTTATTTGTCTTCAGTCAGGAACATCATAACCTATCTGATCCCTTAATTGTGACCTCAGACAAATAGCTGAAGCTCATAAAATATATGAGTCCATTATCCTTTCTTTGACTACCAAGTAGTAATACTGCTAATGGAATATGGATGCATTAAAAGCAACTCTTTTTGACAACTCTTTATTAACAGTCAGCAATTAAATATATTAAGAAGCCTTGTTTTGCACACTCTTTCAACCACAGAACACTAAAGATGTATATATTATAATTACAATTATTCTTTCTCTTCATTGTCCTGCTGAGGAATGCACTGTAATTCTGGCAGCCAGACTACAGAGTTGGCTTGCTTTCCTTGGATTGCAGATGTCTAATTGCAGGCAACCATTTCATTTAAAATGGCTCATTAAAGTGGAAACCATTTAGCATCAGTAACATGGATCAGCATCCATGATTATGCATTTAATTAAAGAAGTACATTTTTCCCCGCTTTTCTAATTTTCTATCTATCTATGCATTTTTCTAGCTACACATCCATCCATACACACACATACTCCCGCAGAATTATACAAATCTTTTCTTAGATATTGTTATTGCTTTGAGAGAGTTAAAATTCCTTGGCTAATTGTTCCATGGAGTATGCATAGAAAGTGCTAATTACAAAATTATAGAATTTGTATTGTTACTTAATCTAAGTAGATTGGATGTTGCACATATAGGAATCAATGTCCTGTTTTGTAGGCTCTTCTAGATATATTTAATCTTAATGTGTCTTTATTTTCTAACTAAAATATTATTTATTGATTATCATTTCAAAGAATTGAAAAATAGAAATATACAATTTGTCAGATCCTGAACTACTGAGTTTACCAATCACTAAATAGGATTGTAGAAAGAGAAAAAAAAAAGCAGTTCTGTTCTTTCTCATGCATAAAAGATCAATGATGGAAGCATAGTTTTGATGTGATGGTGCGTTCTGTTTTTCATATTGCAAAAATAGGTTTATCTAACCACATTTGCTCAGAAATAGAATATTTGAAATTTAGTCATTTTACTTTTAATATAATAATAATGATATTTAAAAAACATTTGTAGAGGACAGATATTATCTATATTATAATTCTACTATCAAAAGTGATGAACTATATGAACTACAATTAGTTGACTATTGAGTTAATGTTTACATAATCATTTGCAAATTATTTGTAAACGGCCTTAGGTTTTTTAGATCCATAAATTTCAGTAAAAGAAACGTCAGTTAGAGGCTTTCATAATAATAGCTAAGGATAAACTAGGCAGTCTTTTATTAGCTTCTTTTTCATTTCATTAGAAAAACAACAATGTATTTACTTATGCAGAGTCTAGATATGCTGATGCCTTATATCATGTCTAAATCTGAGGCAGCGAAGAATTTTCTGTTGAGAACTCCTAATCCCTAAAGAGCAGAATAAATCAACGAGTCACACAAGAGAAAAACTCACATGTTACAGCATATTTAACACGGAGGTGAGAGTGAAATTGAGACTGATATATAAATTAAGAATACATCATGTAAAACCTGCTCCAACCCTATCTGTGAGGCAGCCAGAGGTGACCTCAGGAGTTCAAGGTTGGTTGGTATCAATGGGAGTTTGTTTTCCTCCTCCCTGGATGTTTAAATTGCATTCTCTCTTTTCCCACAGGACTACTGAAGTAAAAAAAAAGGTGCTGCCTTTTGCCACACAATCAGAAACGTTATTATAGAATAATTGTTAATGTATATTGAGCCCTTGATATGTACAATTTTGCGCCAGTCGCCTTTCGCCCCATTCTTTATTTCCCTTCCATTCTTAATATGAGTTAGAAGTGAGAAAAGAAACAGGTGAAAATGAGATTGGGAGGGAAGAAAAAGAGAGGAGAGAAAGAAAAGAAAGAAAATAGAAAAAAGAGGAACAGCAAGAAAAAAGGAGAGAAAAACAGATACCCCACAGAGGGGAAAGAGTCACATAAAAAGAAGCAAAAATGAGAGGATCAACCAGGATTGAGAGAATAAAATGGGAAGTTAATATTGAAAAGAGTGAGGGAAAGAGAGAGGGAAAAAAGAGCTGTTTGAGTCTGAAGTGTTAGTAAACTATGCTCCTCACATACTGCAATTTACTTGAATGTTCATCTTCAAAGTGTTATCATATCTTATCGCTGCTTTGAAATGCAAAGTAGATGATTGATTTCTATTCATAGTTCTTCAACTTTCTTTACAAGCAAATCTTCAAGTGCTTCTATGTAGTTTCAGTCCCAGTAGCTAACAAGTCTTAGAAATTATCCCAGCAGTGAACAGAGCATTACACATCTTAGGGAAGGAATGGATTTAAATGAGAAGTGAATTGTGACTCTTTTACCAATGGACAGTTCCCACCCTAACCCAGTTTCCAAAGGAACTATTTTGCTTTCTTTACTTATTTCTCACCCCTGCCCTCAGTTACTCTATTGTTTTTCTGGTGAGTGCTCCAGAGGGGACTACCATGAAAATCTCTTTGTACTGAGAACTTTAGGAAGGAGTGAAAATAAAGTGTACACAAAAACTCTGGCCAAGTTCACTGTAATTGAGGAAAAAATGTAGACACGATGATACAACTCATGAGCAAATTCAAAGACGATATAAATACAAAATTTGAATACAATATGAATTTTAGAATTAAAAACTGAAGAGACACATAACAAAAACATTCTTATTTAGAGTTTCATTTAAGAAGTTGGCAAAAAAGAACCTAAACCCACCTTTTTTATAAGCCACAAATTAGATAATAGTGTTTAAATAAAAAAGTAAAACTCATAACTCTCACACAGATGTAAAAATGAACACACATTAAATATTTTATTTAACTTGCAAGGGGATCAGGTAGATGTTAAAACCAGTTAAAAAGAGAATCCAAAGAACAGACACATTTGTAGACCAGAAATATGCCAGTAGAGGCAACTGGTTTTTTTTTCCATAAGGAAGGGTTAGGGAAGTCAAATGGATCCTCTACTAGACAAGACAGAATTTGTATGTCTGTCACTACCAATTACAGGGCTTTAAACTGTCTCAATAGAATCATAATCTTGGCCTGACAAGGTCAAGAGTACTGTAAACAATATATAATTTTCCTTTGAGTTACAAGTGTTTTCTCTCAAATAGTAAGATCAAGAACCTAGAGAACCATAACAATACGCATTGCATCATCTTCAAATGAGTAGTGAACAGCATATTATGAACATTACAAAAGACAGAAACCCTGACTACACAAATTATTATATAGCACATTTTTCAGTTCTTGGTGTTTGCACACACACACACACACACACACACTTTTTTTTTTTTCCTAATGTAATTATTGCTATATATTTTGGTTATTTCTTTTACATAGAACTTAGCATCTCACATAGCCTAATCAATTGATCTAGTCCTCTGGGATGATGTATTTTCTTTCTTCTATGGATGAAACAAATTAACCTCTTGTTTGGATTTTTTAAAAGAAATTTGTAAGAGTTTGATTAATGATGGAGTTACAAGGGTCTGTTTTGAAGTAGAGGAAACAGTATAATTATTTAATTAAGCTCTATTTTTAGGAACTATCATTTTATTGAGATTGTTTGCATTGAATGATTATAATCTCATTTCTTCACTTTTCAATGGAGAAGGTATTTGATTGTTTTTCACTAGTATTTTAAAGATATATGAAGTGTCCAGTTTTGCATCAATATAACATTTATACATATATCTTTATTCTGTGGTTCAATTTCTTTTAACTCTATTTCAAATAATGCTCTATGTAATTTCTTCCAAGGCAAAAAAATTGAATATTTTAGAGAATTGCAAATATTCATACTCTAATTGCCTCTGTGTTTTCATTATCTTTATAATGAGATTCAATTAGAATATAATATTTGTTTATTTTTGTGTTTTGGAAAGAAGCATGTCTAAATGCAAGCATATCTCTCAAATTATTCGTTAAAAAAAGTCGAGTGGGGGGCTGGCCTGGTGGTGTAGTGGTTAAGTTCTTGCGCTTAGCCCAGGGTTTGTGGGTTCAGATCCCAGCCATGGACCTACACACTGCTCATCAAACCAGGCTATTCAGCCTCATGTCAAGGTAATTTATAGCCCAGCCAGAAAAGACCCAGAGTGGGTAGAGAATGCTCTTTCTCCCCTTCTATCTATCTATCTATCTATCTATCTATCTATCTATCTATCTATCTATCTATCTATATATGTATATGTATATGTAGGGAGAAAGACCAATTTATTATGAGGAATTGGCTCCTGTGATTATGGAGACTGAGAACTCCCAAGATCCACAGTGGGCAAACTGGAAACCCAGGAGAGTCAATGGTGTAGTTCCAGTCAGAAAGCCAGTGGACTCAAGCCCCAAGAAGAGATGATGTTTCAGTTCAAGTCCAAAGGCAAGAAAAGACTAATGTCTCAGCTCAAGGCAGTCAGGCAGGAGGAGGGTCATGGGACGGTCAGCCTTTTAGCTGTATTCAGGCTTTTGACTGATTGAATAAGGGTCACCCACATTAGGCAGGGCAATATGCTTTATTCAGTCGACTGATTCAAATGTTAATCTTATCTGCAAATGCCCCCACAGACACAACCAGAATAATGTTTGACCAAATATCTGGGCACAATGTGGCCCAGTCAAATTTAATCCACATAATTAACCATCACAGAGAGCTTAGAGATAAAGATCCTGAGGGAAAATGGGAGACAGACGCTGGAGCAGATCCTATAGGACCTTGAAGGACACAATAAAGAATGTGGACTTTATCCTAAGGATAATAGCAAGCCATTGGAGAATTTTAAGGAGAAGAGTAAAGTAATCTGATTAAAAAAGAAAGAGATCATGGGGTGGGGTGGGATAATTGTAGGGAGCAAGGTAGTACTGTAGTATGAAATTGTGGTTTGGTCTCAAGTTGTTTCTGTGGAGAAGGGAGTGGAAAGTTTTGAAATGTAGTTAGAGATTGACTTGATGTGGAGCGTGAGTAAGAGGGAGGAGTTGACAATGGCTGCCGTGTTTCCACGTTTAGCAAATTATTTATGGTGTGCCATTTGCCGAGAGAGAGAAAACAAAGGAAGGAGAAAGTCTGGGGAGAAAGATGCTGATTTCAGTTTTAGATGTATGAAGTTTGAAGGGCTCATGACCACATCTGAGTGGTGCAGTTCTGAGGTCCAGATGTGCAGTCTAGGATGATCTTATTGTGAGAGGCCAAGATTCCCCAGGGAGAGGACATAGAAGTAAAGAAGAATAGAGAGTTGAGTGAAAAGGCACCCGGTATTTAATGGATAGAGGAGGGAAGCGCTGGAGGCACTCTCGATGGTCCTTTGTTCCTATCATATTCAATAGGTGAACATTTATACATTATCTCAGAAATTTCAGGGTCCAGACAAAGTGATATCATAGTAAAAAATGTAAGGAAACCATAACTCCATTTGATCTCTAGATCTGGGTCATGTTTTAATAAGAATTTCAACTTTTATTGCTTTTATGTTGATTTTTGCATCTGTCAGCAAAATACTTTCACAGGCTATAGGTCTACTTTGACTGTAGATGTGAAAGTGGGTGGTGCGCTGTAGAAGAGGCCGAGCAAAAATCAATCCACTTCAGAACTGATTAAAATCAGGAAAATTTTCCAATGTCAACAGGATATTCAGGATGACAATAATTAAATGAGCTTTAGAGGCAAATGAATTATTGATTACTCAGAAATATTAGATCTAAGAAGATAAAGATTGAGATGTATGACTTTTTTTTTTTCCTAGTGAAAAGAAACAGACAACTCTTCTCACTTGTAACTTAGAATTAAACTGTTGTGTGGAAGAATTGGAAAATCATCACAACATTATGGACAAACTATAATACAATTGATACTTTGAATATATATGTGTATATATTAAAAAATCATCTTCTTTTTTAGTATTTTCAGAATTAGTTTAAAATTATGTGAAGTAAATTCTTAAGAGGTTAATAGCACAATGCCAATTTTTGACTATCTTCAGGATTTGTACTTTGATGACATGGGACAAATTTCAGTTTTGTATTTTTCCCCTGAGAATTGTTCTGGTGTTCCTACCTGTCCTATCTTCATAACTTTTCGACATCCTACCTTCTTCATTCTCTGAGACACTGGCACCATTGATTCCTTCATCCATCCATTCATTCATGTGGTAAATCTTTACTAAGCAAAAGAGAAGGTCTCTGTTCTGACAAAGCTTACATTCTAGAGTAGAGTTTCTCAACCTTGGCACTATTGACAATTTGGGCTAGATGATTCTTTGTTGTGTGGGGCTGTTCTGCACAATGTGGGATGTTTAGCAGCATCCCGGGCCTCTACACGATAGACGCCACTAGCACCGTCCCCCCAGATGTCTCCAGACAGTGCCAAATGTCCCTGGATGGCAAAATCATGCTTGTAGAGAACCACCATTCTAGAGGGAGGAAATAGACAATAAGCAAACATAACGTAACGTAATATCAGTGGTGATAAGTGCTCTGATGTAAATTAGAAACTGGGACTCTGGTAAGAGAGATAGCAGGGGCAAGGGTTCTAAAGGTTCCTCATCAAGGACAGGAGTCTGCATAGTGTACAGACACAAGAAGCCCCATTTCTCTTTTCATAGATGCTTATCATTCACTGAGAACCTGTCTATGAAATTGTCAGTTAAGGAAAGAGCCTGATATATTATTTGTATGATTAGATTATTTCTGGTTCTTGACTATTTACAAAATGCCACAGTCACAGTAAGATGTTTTTTGAATATGTCAAGTACTTCAACTGAATAGAGCATTTATAACTTCAAATGGAGTATCGCATGCTATTGATTTCGCTGTCCTGTTTCTGCCACTGGGAGACATGAAGATCAATAAGTCGCATAGGCCTTCAGTGGATGGTTGGAAAGTATATTTATTTAAAACCATTCCGTTAATTTTTGTTTATTACGCTATTTAATCTTTCTTAAGGCATGTCTGCCATTTTTATGGGTTTCAGAATTGTCGGGATTCTGAATGGGAGAGTCTGTGACCCTGTGAAAAATGAAAGAGCAGTGGACTGTGAGTGGCACATGTTGATTCTCGTTCAGGCTCTGTTATTGACTGGCCAGGGCACCTTGGGCAAATCATTATACCCCTGGGCATCTTCTCTTAAATAAGGACTATTATACTTTATTTACTTCAAGATTTTCCAAGAAGCAATGACATAGTAAATGTAATATCATTTTTTTAAATGTTATAAAAAATATATATATATGTATTTTTTTACCTTCTTGACCATTTTTATTTTATTTTTTTTTTTTCAATTAATTGTTTTATTGAGTTCATAATGGTTTATAACATTGTGTAATTTCGGGTGTACTGCATCGAGCTCACCACCAATAGTCTATTTTTTATCCATCACATACATATGTGCCCCTTTATCCCTTTCGCCCACCCTCTTACCCTCTGGTAAGTACTAATCTGTTCATTTATATTTTAATCAGGTAAATATATTAGAACAATGTGTATTTCTCAGATGCTCTTGAAGTTGAAGGAGAACAATTGTCACTGTTCTTATTGCTCGGTGTTTCTTCTCATCTAATCTACTTAAATTTTTCAAGCCCTGAACTAACTGGTAATCTCCCTCCAGTTTGCCAATATTCATCATGGTCCACTGAAAAGTTAACATAGTGTTCTGTAAGGTATGGCCAGGCCAGCAAACACAATGAGACTTAAAGCTTTTCTTCTAGAGCAGTGATTCTCTTTTTCATCATCACTCCCCTACCCCCAAGGAGCCTTTTTAGACATTGTTTTCCTAATTGCTCACCCCATGAAATGTTAATACTATAGATTTGTTCCTGCTCAAGAATCAATTTGGCCCTCTGAGGGTGATATGGCAAAGTCCTCCTCCCTGCCACCTTGTTGAGAGTTCATGTTTTAGTGTCTAGATTCCAGTTGGAGTCTACATCCCCAGCAGCTTTTTAGCAAATCCAGTCCAGTCCACAACTGCTGTGGCTGTGTGGTGTGAGACAGTGGCTCAGCTTTCAGGATCTAGAATTAAGCCCTTGTTCTCCGGGCTGATTTATCCTTCTCAAGTCACTTAATGTCTCTGAGCAGTTCTGTGGCTGTAAAATAGCGTTATATTTGCTGCTTCTGAGTTATTGTGAGGACTAAGTGAAGTGACACCTAGAAAGACTTTAGCACAGTGCATGGCACATGATAGACACAAATGTTCATTATTATTGATACCTAATAACAACAGCCAAAAACAGAAAAGGAAAAGAGTCAGGAGGACTAATGCTTTTAAGTCACACCGCTGTGTTTTGTCCTTATTACCGCACAAAGGCTACGATCCGCTCGCTGTGAGAGAAAAGCCAATCGTCAAGAGGCAAGATAGTGACAGAGAAAGGGCATTTTATTACAGCTTGCTAGCAAGAGGGAAGATGGCCAACTAATGTCCAAAAGAACCATCTTAAGGGGGCACAAAATCTTACAGCAGTTATATAGGCTGGTGGGTTATAGGAGAGGGGGTTAGGTATGCTGACCCTCTGGTGTTACAGACTGGGAGTCACCACACCACATCTTTCAGTTGTCATTGATGATGGCTATTAGCATAGACTCTCTGTTCGGGGGCTATCACATTCCTAAGGAACTCAAAGGAACAAAGTTATCATCTTATCGCAGCTGGGAGGTACATACACAAGCAGGGGTCATAAAATCTACAGAGCAGTTAGATCTCCTGGAGGGTGCATATCCAGCTGGGTTATAGTTAGTCAGACCTCATTCAAAGTTATAATAGGGTTTCTTTTCTACAATATGGCTTCCCTTATGTCAACCTTGTGTTGAGACAGTATCATACTTGTGCAGTGGTTATTTTAATTTTATTTTTTAAACTATGTTCAGAACTTAACCTTTGCTCCTGTTTTTCTTTTATCTTGTTAGATTTGACCTCATGTTTCAGCCCATCATCTGCAAGTTTAATTGGCTTTTGTGGTTCTCATCCCAGAAGAAAAATAAATAAATAAACCAACTACTACTTTGGAGAGGACAAGGTCAGGGAAAGCCACAAGCATGCACGTATCCAACTAGAAAGTTCCCCTTAGGACAGTGGTTCTCAACCTTAACTGTATAAATTAGACTGAGGAGTGACTTAGGTGTTGGAATTTTCAAAAATTCACCAGGTGACTATAATGTGAAGCAGGGTCAAGAACCACTGTATATTCAAATGATAAGGAATCCATCAAAACAGAACATCGAGACCAGATTTCTCTTTCAAGGATATTACTAGATATCCTAGGATATTACTAGACTATTACAAGGATATTACTAGAATTTTCATATAATTACAAGGATATTACTAGATATTACTAGACTTACAAGGATATTACTAGACTTTTCACTTAATTCCCTGTTGAAATCCAGGTATACCTTGTCTACAGAATTCATCTATTGAAAGAAAAAGTTTTCCCCTACCATCTTAGGTTCAAATAGTTGGGATCTGCAAATTAACTGACAATAGACAGCTTAACAGGAGAAAAGACCAGGTTTATTTACACATGCACGTGTACACCCATAGAGTCCATTTCCTGCCATATCTTTTCTGAAGTTTATCCTTGAAAATATGATTCTTGATATATCCAACTCCCAGGTCAAACTAATTATATCTATATAAAAACCTTTAATATTTGTATAAGATAAGCATTTCTTTATCAATTACATGGCAAGTAGCCTTTTAAATATCTTCCCACATTCTAATATTCACACATTCTAATATTTTATTTGGAGCTTTTTAAAAATTTAATTGCTCTTCCAAGAGGTTTGTATTTCTCTATAAACAGTAAAAACTGAGATAAGAGCTTAATAATTCTGAATGCATCATTACTATAAAGCCTGATCACCTTGTTTTTTGATAATCAGGAAATTGTAAAATAGACAAAAACGTGCACTGAGCCCTTTGTAAATTACTCGCTGCATCATCTCTTTTTAAATATTGTGCTTATTAGTTTGGATATCAATTTTCTTTCTTTTAAAAATTTTTTAAATTTGTTAATAAAATATTTAAAATATATAGAAATCCTTGAGATCCTTGATACAGTCCACTCCTAGTGAGGGTACTCACTGATGAGTAATTTGATGAATGGCCAGAAGTAGATGTTTATATACCATCTTAACAAAAAAGAGGAAGAAGTTTAGAGCTTCAATGGGAAGGTATCAAAGTTTCAAATTTGTTGGTTTTTTTTTATTCTAAGAGAGTGGGCAGTCTGTCTCCATGGCAGCTGAAGTCACAGGAAACTCCCTTGGAGGGGAGTTAATGGCGATTATGTTTTCGGGAAACTCTGCTTTTATGCAGATAAGGCAAATTCAGATAAGATTTCTTTCTGAATCTTCTGTAGCTCAGATGTTTTCACTGTAAAATAGTCTTTATGCCAAAACTATGATCCCTTCATCTAATAACTCTTAAAACCAGAGAAGTATAGAATGACCCATAACTGCATCAAAAAAGCAAATAATATCGTGTCCATGTCTGGTATTTTCCCTGTAAGCAACTTTGCTGCAAACATTTTTGCCACACAACTAATTGTCTGTAGACAATTTTTCCATAAAAGATAAAATAACTGGTTGATTGACAGTTTTGGTTTCATTTGGTTACAAATGGTTTTCATTTGGTTACAAATATGCATCCTAGTATTTGGATGAAACTGATACCTCTCTTAATGAAGGAAGACATTTTAGCAGAAAAAAGTGCAATGTTAAATGAGAAGATGAATCAACAAGCAGAAAAAAAATGTATAATATATACTATGAATGAAAAACTTGGAAGACAAAATGCCTAGATAACAATCCACAAAATAAAATCAGTTCTTTGTGTAGTATTGCCATGAATCTACACACATTTACATATGCAAATATTTGTTTTCAAATATTTTGTATTTTCATTTTTCCCAGTCAACTCTTTTTAATTTTGATATTCATTTTTCATGTTTCATTATGAAAACCATTTGTAACCAAATGAAACCAAAACTGTCAACCAGTTATTTTATCTTTTATGGCAAAATTGCCTTAAGGCCTATTAGTTGTACAGGGAAAATATTTGTGGCTAAACTGCTTACAGCGAAGATGCTTGTGGCAAAATTACCTGGAGTCAATAATAATTTATAATGGCATATATTGGCAATAATGGCATAATTGAGTGCTTCCTACGTCCCAATTTTGTTCAGTTAGGCCAAATAATTTCCCCAAGGTCAATAGCTAATAAATAGCAGAGCCAGGATTAAACCCAGGTTTATGACTCCAAGGTCAGGTCTATTATCCTCTATTATACCACACTGTTCTTAATATGCCCTGGTGATCACTGCCTCACTTTAGAGTTCTAATCAGGTTGATAAGCTATCATAAAATTTTGCTTAAGTTAACTATCAGAATATACCTTCTTCTATATATGGAAATAGCATATTGATGCCTCTTCACAGTTTTTAGCATCTTAGAGGGGCTTGATCATCTTCTCTGAAAAATTTCTCAGCACGTTGGGATGCAATTCACTTGAGCATGGAAACTTAGCCGAGAGCTGTTTCCCTAAAGACTCTCTATCCTGCCCTTCAAAGGCCTCTTTCCATAGTCTTTCCCATCCTTTCCCGTGTAAACCTTGTTCTTCTTGCCACAGAAAAGGAATTAAAATTGGAGTTCCATGATTTCCTATTCTTCTTCTGATCCCTAACAATAAAACTGTAGGGGGTAAAAAGTTTTCCTTCACCCTCTTTGGGTCCCTGGCTGGGTCTGAAAAGGAAATTGACAAAAACAGATTAACAGGAGAAAAAGCATACAAATTTATTTAATATATGTTTTACGTGGCACGGGAGCTTTTATAAAGAAATGAAGATCTGAAGAAACAGACCTGAGTATTTCATGCTAGGTTTGGTGAAGAGTGGACGGTACTGAAGGAATATGGTAGGTTAAGGAGTAGGAGGTAATTATAGTAAATTGGGAGGAAGTTAGCGAGGCCTGTTAGGATTCTTCTTGGCATCCCTTTGTTTTCAGAGGTAAGGATATTCCTTTTCTCTGAATATAGGGAGGGCACCTCTCACAGAGGATTTTATGACCTGTTTCAAGGAAGAAGGGGGTAGGGGGAGGAGGTCATAGTGACCTTCCTGTTTCTGCTGTTTTCTCAAACTGTTTCAGCTTAAAATATTCAATATGACAATGTGCCAAATTTTGGGTTATCGTGTCCTGAACCCCTTCAACACCAATCTTAACTTTAACACATGATGCCAGGTATCCTATGCAGTAGGTTCTATCATTTCCATGTTTTTTCTTACTCTAAATAACTAAAAAAGTAAGAGCTACTTAAGGCAATGTTGGAGTGAACATTATGGTTGCTTTATCTGAGCCTCTTTATCTTTATCTGAGCCAACAAAATGATGTGTGCAATTTCATGATAACTAAAGTGAAAATATGAGTTCATTTGAAAAGATAATTTTTTTCATGCTCTAGGAGAAATTTATTCAATGAATGTTTAGGTGAGGAACATTAAGCAACATGATCTTAAAAGACTGCATATAACATTTTTCACAGAGTTATTTAGTTTTCTCAACTTCTGATAAAAGCTGAAGGTATAATACCAACATGTTATTCAGTGAAAGAATATTTATTGGTAACAAAAAGTGTTATAAACCTGAAGTAGATTTTGGAGATCTGAATTTTAGATTTATGCAATTTAGGGAGCACATCAGAGTGAATAGCCACCATATCACAGAACGCCCTCTCTACATTTGAGATAACCCGGATAGCAAACAGCTGAACATCATGGGCTTGCTATTCTATTGCTGATTATCAGCAGAGTCGGGGCTGTATTTTTGGATATTTCCCAGTTTCCCTCCTCATCAGGATCATTTATGATTATTAACATTTTAATTTCAATTTTCAGAGGACTGCTTTTCAATTCATTCTGATCGAGCTATTGTACCGTATAAGAACCTTAGCTCTTTCTGTTTTCTGAGTTTTGAAATCTGAATTCTTAAAACATAAACTAATTATCATTGTATTCCATAATGCTCATTTCCTAACCATCCTTCCCCAAGATTATCCACTAGGACAACAAGTTATATTCATGCAGTCCCATCATTCCAATTTCACCACCACTTTCTTATTGATCCAAAGTGACTGTACTGCTTCCTCTGGCATCTGAAGCATTAAATTGCCATCCAGCCAAGCAAGTGAAGAAATTAACTTCTTTAGTTGAAAAACACCCCAAGGAGTATTGAGCACTTTTTTCTTCCCTCCTTCCTATCGTTTGTGTAACTAATCACTCTAGCATTTTTGGATGTAAATGTGGAATAATCATCCATTTCAAACATCTAACCAAATAGTCTGCATCACCCTCACAAATGATGCTACTTACAATTCAATCTCCTTTTACTGTCAACATTCTGCTACCTTCAAATTTTTATCTCAGCAGATAAGATAGATTTCATTATTCTAGCCTTCTTTTTAACAGATTTGTGTCTTCAATTAAATTATACACTTGCACTGCTGCATTATAATATTGAATTCTCAATTTCCCTTGGCAAATACACATGTGTACAAGTGAATGGGCACACACACATATCCTTTTTATAATAATACCCTGGCCATTGGTACATAGTTATGTGAGGTCACAAGTATTTTCTATAATCAGTTATGTTATCCTATGAACACCTTGGAAAACTCCCTGTTTTTCTTTCTGTGTTATATCTAATGTAATTTTTATAGTTCTTGTTAATATTTTGACATTATTTTTCTCTCCCTGTTAAGTTTTACTTTACAATTCTCTGAATTACATCAGCAGTTCACCACAGGAATAATATTCTTCCCTGTCCCTATAAAAATACAATCCATTCTTCGCCAATGCCCACCAATTTTGGTATCTTAAATCATGCTTCTGCCACCATCTATATAACCAGCTGCTCAGCACTTTTTCCTTTCCTAAACCACATATTGAATTGGAGTAAGAGTTTAAAATGAAATCTGGGTCCCAGGAGCCCTTTAGTTTCTTGCCTAGGACATCATGGCTTCTAGAATTGGTTTGCATGTTTATCATGATGGCATTATTCATACCCACATGAACCAGCAGGCATGGGTAGTTGCCAGCAGGTGTGATAAGTCTTGGCAGTTTTTCTATCATGTCCTGGATACATGTTCCTGAAAGACAATGCACTTTCTATTTGGCCACGTCAAGTCTACAGAAAATTTGCTCTTCCTCTTTGGTGAATGACAGGCTTTATCCAATTGGATGGCCCTCATTCTTTTTTATTTCCTCTTAAGTCATTAATATCCGGTTTCTTGGATCTTTTGGAATTTCTGTCCTTCATTTCTGTGAATTCATAGGAGATACCTTAATTTATTGTCAATAATAATATATTTCAAAAAATAATCCAAAGATTAATAACACTATTTTTAATAACAATATAGACATTAATGTTGATAGATACATCATTCACCTTTATTTGGGTTGTTTAAATTATATCTGGATACTAATTAAATTCAGATGAAAATAGAAAGAAAGACCATCTCTGTGTCTTTTTAAGGCCAGTACATTAAAGAGAGAAAACTGCAATGCAGAATTTATCTTTGCATATTATTAAACAACAATTATATCTTACTTTGTCCTGTGGCTGGCAGGCCATGTGCTGTAGAGGCCAGTAGCCAGAGTCTCTGCAAGAGGATTTCAAATGCTGCCAAATCAGAAAGAGATACCAGCCAAAGGGACCTGGCACTGCAGTTGCTAGAATGTCTCCTGAAAATGTTCACATTTCAGGCAAAAATAAACAAAATGATGTTACCACAGTACCTACCATATAAAACCAGGGATAAATCCTGGTTGGGTTATCGTAGATAACAGGATGATGTGAAAATGGAAAGTGAATAACTGAAAAATATGCATGTAGGCAAAATAAATGAATACTTTGGAGTTACCTATTTCTTATTCTAGAAGCTGTTAGAAATAAAATGGACTAAGATGTATTATCTGTTAGAGAATGTCATAGAATACAGTCACAATTTGGCTCTGCCATTCCTCTGATCAGTTTAGCACAAAGCAGATAATTAAATAAAAATTACTTAGTAGTGACAAAAGTTGTATTCTGGAAGGTAACCATCCTTGTTCAATGAAAGGACAAATTAATGTTAGAAAATTCTGGGACAGCTAAAGACTTTAAGAAGAACATTAAATATTTTATTTATTTATTTTTTGTTGTTTTTTTTTTTTTTGTGGGGAAGACCAGCCCTGAGCTAACATCTGTTGCCAATCTTCCCCTTTTTGCTGAGGAAGACTGGCCCTGGGCTAACATCTGTGCCCATCTTCCTCCACTTTTATATGGGACGCCACCACGGCATGGCTGACAGGCAGTGACGTCAGCGGGCGCTCGGGATCTGAACTCGTGAACCCCGGGCTGCCAAGCGCGAACTAAACCGCTGAGCCACCGGGCAGGCCCAGAACATTAAACATTTTAATTGGACCATATGAAATTGCCATTTTTATAAGTCAAAAATGGTTGGTATCTATAATTTCATATGGTTCAACCTAAATAGTTTTATTACATTATTTACATCATAAATACTTATATAAATTTCTCCCTTTCCACCAGACTATGAGTTCTGCTAGGGCAGGATTACTGATGTATGTATCCCCGGGATATATCAAAGTACTTGATAGCCAGTAGGTGCTAAAAAACATGTTGAATTGAAGGTATTAGTTGGATAAGAAGCTGAGACTGTTCTCCAGGATAATCATCTTCAACATTTTGATTGAAAATTACTTAAAATATATGTATACTTATTTAGTTACAAATTATGTTCTAATTTATTAGAATATTATGTACATCTTAAAACATATAGAGATTTTTTTTTTTTTTTGGTGAGGAAGATTGGCCCTAAGCTAACATCTGTGCCCATCTTTCTATATTTTGTTTATGGGATGCTGCCACAGCATGGCTTAATGAGCAGTGTGTAGGATCCACACCCAGGATCCAAACCAGCATACCCTGGGCTGCCAAAGCAGAGCATGCAAACTTAACCACTCTGCCACCAGGCTGGCCCCAAGAGAAAACTGTGAAAGATGATTTGTTTCTTTGTTTAGGAAAAGGACATTGGCTTAGAGAATCTCCCAAATTTTAGCCTAAAATAAATATTAATTTTGCAACAAGTGCTTAAAAAAGAACCAGTGGCCTAATTTAAATCTGGCTTTTTTCTTTTTCTTATTTTATGTATTTTAAGGAAACAAAATTTGGGCAAAGAAAAGGAACCAATGTTTACTAAGTGCCTGGAATAAGAAAGACAAATTTATTTAGGTTATTAAATTTGCACATTACAAAAGAAGTGTTATTTCTGCTAAACAGATTTCAAAGCAGAGTCTCTGAGAGATTAGACCCGGAGCCTGCCCTAAAGCCTGATCTGATAGTAAAGCCTAACACATGGCTTCCCTTCAGTTGCGGACGATTGTAATATTTCTTCATAGTAGTCTATCAATGAGGGTTAAAAATTAAACTCGTTATATATGTTTAAGCATTTTATATCTATGTCATCTGTTATGAAGAAAAGTGGTTTTCCTTTCATGGTGAACAAGCAAGACTTCTTAATAAAGGCAACCATTCAATATTTATTCACTTCTTGGTTTCTTTCTATAGTAACAACAATAGCAACACAAGGCAACTCTTGTTTGTTGAACGCTTGTATATGCCAGCTTCCGTGATAAGTGTTTTACCTAAAATTGCCTCATTTAACTCATAATTTCCTATTTGGGGTATTATTTTTACCATAATTGCCTCGTTTAACTCATAATTTCCTATTTGAGTTATTATTTTTCCATTTTGCAGTTGTATATACTTAGACTTGGAGAGACTAAGTTGGCTCGGGTCATACAGTAGGTAAGTGGCCAGGCTGGGATTTGAACATTAGCTTTTTAGAATCCAAAGTTCATATTCCATAATCAATAAATACTGTTTTCCTTCCCATAAGAGCCAGATTTTGTGGAATGTACATCATGCTTTCTTTATTTACCCTGCTCACAGAAGCTCAGATAAATGTATTTGAAAACCACTCAATCATATTCCTTGAAAGCTGGATGGAAAATAAAAGTATCAAACCCATAGCAGAATCCTTTCTCCTCTCAATAGCATAACCAGTGTTTCTTCCATGGTGCTGATTAATGGCACACAAAATTGCACGGCTATTGCACATATCTATAGCACCAGCTACAGGAACAAGATTCATCAATGTCTCAATGCTCTGGCAATAGAAAGCATTCAGGAAGAATGATGCAATTATTTTTCTGTAGTACCAAGCTTCTTGTTTTTGGATAGTTAGCACCTGAATGGTCAGAGAGACAGAAGTATTGCAACTGCTTATTATTTGGTCAAGGTCTGTGGATTCATTGCTGCTGGACATATGATCAGTAGAAGAATGGTAGACTTCCCATGTTCTCTTTCACACAGGCCCACTGGCTATTTCCTTCACTACTTTTTCAGTTACTTTGTATGCACTTTCTAGACTAAACAGGGCAAATGGTTCAAGACTATTTCCAGGAAAAGATACTGTCATTTAATTTCAAGTTCTCTCAGCATTGTGGAATATCGTAACACAATGGCAAAGTACTGGATTTGGAAGCAAAAGATTGAAATTCTCTTCTACCATGTACTAACTATAAATCTCTAAGGTTGCTTCTATTTTCTAAACTTCTTTTGTTCTTTTTTTTTTCTCCTGAGGAAGATTAGCCCTGAGCTAACCTCTGTGCCGCTCTTCCTCTAGTTTATATGTGGGTCGCCACCACAGCATGGTTGATGAGTGGTATAGGTCCGTGCCTGGGATCCGAACCTGTGAACCTGGGCCACCAAAGTGAAGCATGCCGAACTTAACCACTATGCCACAGGGGCAGCCCTTTGTTCTTTTTTTTAAAAAATTTTTATCATGGTAAATTTTAAATATGTACAAAAGTAGACAGAATGGTAATAGCAAACCTTTATGTACTCTACCTAGCTTCAAAAATTATCAGCTCACTATGTCATTTTATTTCATTTCTATCCCCTTCTACTTTCCCCTTCCATGTTATGTCATAGTAAATTCCAGATACCACATCATTTTATTCATAAATATTACATTATGTATCACTAAAAAAATAAGATCTCTTTAAACAACACACATAACCTAAATAACAGTATAGTACCTAAAATTAACTAATATTTCTTTAGCATAATCAATATACAATGTCCTAATTTCCAATTGCCTCATAGATTTCATTTTTTTTCTTGACAATTGGGGAATCCAAATAAGATCCAGTCATTATGATAGGCTGACGTTATTACACTGTCTGGACCTTGCAGATTGCATCCCCATGGTCATCTTTAACATGTTCATCTGTCCTCTATATTTTCTGTAAATTGGTGGGTGGGTCTAAAGACTTAATCACATTTTAGGTTGAATTGTTTGTTTGTTTGTTTTTGGGCAAAACTACTTCATAGATGATATTGTGTTCTTCCATCAGAAGGCACTTCCTGCTTGGTTGCCTCTTGTGATGTTAGGAACCAAGGAAGATCAATGCCCGATCCACTAATTCAAAGGGGCCAAATGAAGAGATTCTATTTCTCTCATTTCTTCTTCATTTATGAGCTGAGATACCTCTGAAAGAAAAACCTTCCGCATTTACTATTTGGTGTCCTAGTCAAGCAATTTCATATAAAGGAAAAATATGTGCTTAATTATTTCCTTTTATTTATGAGTTTCCAAAATAATAAATTGACTCATTTCATCTATCAACACTGATCAATTATTTTTTGTTTTATTGTTACCAGACACATACCCAGGCTCTTTACCCACCACACAAGAGGGGCCAAAATAAAAGTGGAACGCCAGGCTTATGGCAAGGAAGAGTTTTTATTTCTGGTGATGGCAGCCGGGAGACGAGAGTGAGCCCTCAAATTTGTCCCGTCTCTCTGAAAGATGGGAGGCAAGGGGTTTTGAAGGTTGGGAGGAATGCAGCTGCTTGTAGGGAGGGGGATCCTGTGGCCTTGCTGGTTGACGCTTTCCCACCAGCCCGTGTCTGGCCTTGTGAGACTGCTTGCAGGGAGGAGGGTGGTGAGATAAGGGAATCGCAGCTGTGTGTCCTTGATCATTTGTCTCCGTGGTGGACGTGGATTCTGGTGCCAGGAAGCCAGGGAGTTGGGGTCTGGGAAGCTTCAGCTTCTTGACATTCTCTGACTATCAGTTTCCCTGTAACAAGCCTCAAGGACTGGTAATTAGCTAAAACTTCACTGTGAGCCCAGCTTGAGGCCACCTGGGCTTTTAACAATTTGTGACTTCTGTCTGCCTTGTGAAGTTTAGGGATACAAAGTTATAAAAAACAATACTTATATGAATGTAACTTAGAGAAGCAGAGAAAAGGGATGAGTGCTTTTGGTTTTAACCCCATAGGTGCTGGGTTTAATGTAGGGGAACTAATATCAGAGCCGGCATCATTATTACAAACTGTAATGAAATATATTTATTATGTTTCAATTCATTTCAGTTATTATTCTCCTTAATTTTCAAGTTATTCTATTTTGGCTGTTGTGAATCCCTTCAAGAGAGCCTGTAATTAATTTTGACTCAAACATATTTCTCATCAATAGCATCCTTTATTGAGAATTAACAAGCTTTTCCAGGTTATCTGGTATATTATTTTGCCCCATCTCTAGAATCAGCTTTATTTATCCAAAGATCTTGGTTTCTTTTAGTGGGAAACAGTATGATATATCAAGACTATAATATGGACACGGGGGGTACTCATTATTATTGAACTGGACATTGTTTATAGGCCTTTTCAGTAGACAAAACTGGGTAATATTTTATTTTTAATTATTATATAAAACACATCATGAGTTTGATAATTCAGATTTAGAACTACAAGATTTTTATTTATCCTATTCTATTTTATACCTAAATTTCCTTCCCTAAAAGTGAGAATCCAGTTTCTCAATGATACCAGAAATTATAGAATTAGAATATCATATAGCAAGTCCTTTGCTCTATCCCACATACACACATATTATCTCAGAATACCAATACCAACACTAACACGTGAAATGGTAATAAATATGAGGAATAATATTGTATATATAAAGTACTGTATAAATCCAAGGTTTTGTCCAAAGTTAAGTTGTTTTTATGTACAACCATGAACATACTTTGGAAGTATTTCTACACATCTCCAAAGGGGAAAAATTGTTAGATATATGCTATAGACTGATACAGAACTTATATTAGCGAGTAAACTTTTCATTGTAAATCTGCAACATTGTAAAACTGAACATTTTAAATCAGCATAGAAAATAATAAAGCCAGCCCTAATGGTCTAGTCGTTAAGATCCGGCACTCTCACCGCTGTGGCCCTGGTTGGTTTTCCGGTCAGGGAACCACATCACCCATCTGTCGATTGTCATACTGTAGCAGCTGTGTGTTGCTGCGATGCTGAAAGCTATGCCACCAGTATTTCAAAGACCAGAAGGGTCACCCATGGTGGACAGGTTTCAGCAGAGCTTCCAGACTAAGACAGACTAGGAAGAAAGACCTGGCTACCCACTTCTGAAAAAATTGGCCTTGAAAACTCTATGAACAGCAGCAGAGCATTGTCTGATACAGCACTGGAGGGTGAGAGGATAGCGCAAAAAGACCAGGCAGGTTTCAGCTGCTGTACACAGGGTGGCCAGGAGTCGGAATCAATTCGATGGCAGTGACAACAAACTAATAAGACTATTGCTATCCTCCACTTCCAAATCCCTTTGTTGTGATATTCCTATGAACATCATGACATTTCCAAAGATACAAGACCATTTTAAAGGAAGAAAACACCTTATTCTTCTTTCCTAGGATCTAGAATTTAAATTCACAATACAATCTGTTGTGTTCCTTATATGGAGTTACTGATGATCTAGAGTCTTTGTGGGGAAAATGAACTTGATATATAATTATGAATACAATCTGTGAAAGACAAGTATTTGTTTCCAGATGTAATACTTTAGAACACTCATTTTCTTTCTATGTCTTCACTTTTGAAAGACTGTCTATTAATAATTACTAATCAATTAGGTTTTATATTAATATACCAAGAAAAAGAAACAGAAGGACCAGAACTCTATTGAAAATTTGTGGCTTGTATTTCTACTGCATGGTGGTTGATAGTTTCCTGACATTTTAATAATGTGTTGCTGGAGTTTTCTACTGTGTAAAGTAACATAGAGTATTGATCATGGAGAATACATTAAAATAATACTACAAATAAAATCAATTGAAAAATAGTCATGTTACTGGATGCAGTAATTACGTTAATTAAAATGTTATTAATTTTTAAGAAGGTTCTGCATAGAATCTTTCAAACTTTTAATTAATGTGTTGGTTTTCATAAATTGAAGCAATCAAATATTATTAGAAATAATGTGAATTGAGTCATGGAATGAAGAATAATGATAAATTACTTTAGCTAAATAAAAATAGAAGAAAATATCGAATTAACAGTTGCTGGAGAAGAAATGTCACATTTTCTCTTCGCTATATAGATTCTTCCTTTTTCTATAAGCATATGATCTTGATGATATAAAATTTATGTTGGTAAAGTGATTAATTTATCTTTCTTCATTGTGTATTTTTAGAATTATTTTCAGAATTTGGGATTTAGGTAAAAGTATTCATATAACTTAATTAGCCTATCCAATTGTTTAACCGTAATCTCACCCCAAAAGTACACTTTAATTTGTATCAAAGTAAATTTCTTTTGAAAAGTGAACAGCTGCCTTAGTTATGTTTTGTGTATAATTGGTTGTTCCCATCTCAAATTTGCTTAAGAAAACAAAGATAACCATGGTATAGGAGACTATACAGTGCATTGGGATACTGTGTGGGTTCTACTTACGATTCTCTGGCCCACTGAGCTGTCTGACCTGGGGCCTTTCAATTAGCTACTGAACACTTACCATACACCAGACCTGTGATACCAACCACGATATAAAGGTAACCAAAGAAGCCATAATCCTTCTCCTCACAGCACTTAAGTTCTCTTGAAGGAAACGAATTTCTGATTAGTCTCCATAGTGTGACAAGCGCTGTGAAGAGGAAGGCCAGGGTGCCAGATGAGCACACAGGAGAGGCTCCTGGTCCACATCCTGAGTGGTCAGGGAGGCGAGGCCTATGCTAACGAGAAATTGGACTATGGGGGGCAAGGATGAATGATCCACATAATGGGAACAGCATGTGCAAAGGCCCAGAGGTAAGAAAATGTGAGTCCTGTAGGGAAGTGAAACACCATTCACTATGGCTGGATCATGGAAATCAAGGGGATAAGGATAGTGGGATGGTAAAAGGGTCAGTTGAAAAGAGACTAAACTGTGAAGGGCCTCTAATCTACATGGGGGAATATGGACTTGATCCTGTCAGCAGTGAGGAACCTCGGAAGAGTTTTAAAATTCACTCCAGCTTAAGTGGGGAAAATGGATTCCAACAAACTGAGACCAGAAGCAAGGGACAAGACAGGAAAATCTGTCATTTAAACTCACTGTCCCTCATGACAGGATTGGTGTAAATCACCTCTAAAATCACTCCTAACACAATATGAGTCCAAAGTCTTTTTTACCTCGTCTAGACTCTAGAGAGTTTTCGAGGAGGTTTTTCCCATGGAGACATCATGAGAGGAAACTAGTTCTATATTCCAAATAAATTAGTGTGTTATCTGTCCTAGCTTGTCAGATATATCAGAAATCACACTACACACTAATAAAAACCTAATTTGCAAATGTTATCTACCAAGTAGGTATAATAGGTTTTCCGTCATTTGGAGCAGAGCAGTATCAGATGCAGCACTACAATAACATTAATAAAATACGACAAAATAGTAACTAAATATTGCAAAATATTTTATTCTCTTACTGGTATACCTATACGTATACCTAGCCCATTGGCAAAACTGATTTATGTAGTGCCTTTCATCCTAGGAAAGCAGTTTATGAAACATTATTATAATGGGAATTATATTTTTTCAATTAGTTGTTGAACATGAAGACTTTAACACCCAGGGGAAAATGTTTATAAGAAATGCTTTCTGTGAAGAGAGGGCATGTAGGCACTTCATTTGAAAGGTTTTATACCAGGGGGCTTTTACAGGAGATGTAAAGCTCCCTCCTTCCAGGTTTTGTGTTCCTTAATAACATCTGAGGCCAATGTGATGCCATTTCTTGTTAGTGCTGCTGCTGCACGGTTCAGACAAGACTAGGGGAAGAGGTAAGTTTCCCTAAGGGAGTAGTTAGAAAATTAATTAAACGGAGGGAGGCACTGGGATATTTAGAAAACAAATTAGAGTCGAGACCAAACACAGGCAAGAACAAAAGCGAGCAATGAGAACCGTGGGAGAACAAAGTTTGCTGCGTTGCCTTCCAGCCACCGTCCTGAAAGAAATTTAGATGATCATTTTCCTTAGGAAAACAAGTTTCCTCTTCCCAGGATCATGTTCATTTATAAATGACTACATTGATAAAAGCTAAGCATTTTATCCCAATGCTGTTTAGAAGATATGTTCTCTCCTAAGCAAAGGCTTCTGGCCAATTGCAAATCTCAGAGGCTGCTGTACTCATCCCCGTTTGGAAGGTTGCTACAGACTCTTAACTGGGGACAGGTTTATGAGGGCTGGCTATGAAAATAAATATTCAGCCCTCTGTGAGAACAGTTTCTTCAGATGGCCTCCATTTGAATTTAAAAAGTTGTCTTTTTCTTTGGTCCTGAGCTAATTGAAAATACCAAAGTACTAGAACTTGCTAGACAAGTAGGCTTAATCAGTATATTAGTTTAAAAAATACAGTTAGCTTGTATGCCAGTCACTATTTGTGAATTTACCCAATTTTCATGAAGTTTGGTCAACAAATTGACATTCATTTTTTGCTACTGCACTTATAAAGAATTTAATTCTCATAATCCTTGAATCGGAGGGATGTTCTTAAAGGCAAAGACATCTTTGGTATATATGTGTGTGTGTGTGTGTGTGTGTATATATTTTTACTAAATAGTATATACCTAAATATATACTAAATATACAAACATATATATACTAAATAAATTAAATGTATATATACATATATTTGGTTTTGAAGAACGACCTCCTGAATCTTGTAAATAATTACTTGCTAAGAATTCTGGTGGCTGAGGTTCAAGTTCCAAAAAGTGTTGCTTTAAATAGCTGATGGAATATATAGGCTTGGCAGGGAAGGAGAAAAGAGAACATTTGCCCAGTTATTAATATCATGTTTTGGGTTATCATGCTTTTGCCGCCAGTGAGTCAACATATGTTCAAGCCCTTTGTTACGTTATCTATCAAAAGAAATATATTTTTAAACAGGGGAACTGAGGCTTACACCACCATTTTCTGATTAAATCAATAAATATATAGTATTTAACATGTCTTGTGGGGGAAATAAAAAAGTTCATGTCTTCCTGGAACATACAATATAGTAAGTATGGAAAGTCATGAATATGTTAAATTATTAAAATGTAAACATTAAATACAAATCAGACAGCTCTTTTCGTGTTTCACATAGTGATAATAATAGCTAAATTTTCTTGAGTGTTTAGTCCAGTGAAGAATGCCACATGCATTATTGCACTTAAATTTTCAAACTGGGACTAAATTTAACATATTTTCCCTGAATTCAGTTGAGGAAAACACGATTGTTATTCCTATTTCATAGGTTAGTACACTGAGGTTCAGAAGGAATGAGCAACTTGCCTAAGGTCACATAACCCAAGATTCAAACAATGAAGACTGTCTTCCCACCTGTCTCACAATCTGAATTCCTAAGGACTCTCTTTTAAAAAAGTCCAGGTGTGAGTTTTAGAGATGCTGCATTAATAAAAATTGAGATTCTCCCAGGTGTGGTTTGGAAAGTCTACTCTAGTGGTCTGCAGATAGAAAAGAATATTTTCATGCATTTTTTTTAAAATACAGCTGCTTTAAAAGTTTTGTTCTTTACTCATTCCACTCTATATATTTAGTAGAATTTTCTGTTTGTAATTGGCATCTGAATTATATATGCTAGCTTCATTCCTGGCATTAAGAGGTGAACACATATGAGAAAGTAATTAAACCTCAGTAGGTTGCAAAAAAGTATACTGTATAAATGATATGAAGTATTTTAATATATTACAGTGTATTCTAGTGACTCTCTTGTTTTAACTAATTCAGAGCCCCTGATGTGGGGATTATGACTCATTTGATGTATTATCCTCTTTAAAATATACTTTATGTAGTTCAAGGCATATGAGGATTATTAAGTGCACATTGTTTATAGTTAAATGACTTGCTGATGTTCATGTATTGCTCCCTATTGGAAAATACTCCAATGGTGAAAACAAAATCTCTGCTGTTTGTTTAATAGTGCCCTAGGGTAGAGATGAGAATGTATCTAGGATTGAGAGAACACCAGCTTTAATAAGCATACAATGCAATTTAACAGTTCATAAAACAGTAAAATTTAATCCTAGACTGAGAAATTTATTAAATTTCACTCAGCAAAATGGAGTAGGGGATATGGAAGCAAGTGAGAATTAGGTGAAATGATTTCAGGGATAATAGATTTTATTGCCCGATAAAATGGGGGAATCGTTTTTTTTCAAGCTATTTCTTCTTAATTCATTCTTTGGAAATAATTGTCTTACACAGGAAAGCTTTTTGCAAATAAAATAAATAAGTTGGGAACAACTAAAAGCTTTTGTTTAACTTTGTTTAATTTCAAAAGAGTAAAACTATCCCCCTGAAATCTCCCACTGAGATTACGGCTGAAATAATTTAAACTGTAAGTGAAAGTATTTTGTATTCAAGGGGAATTGACCAATTTTCTTTTTTTTCCATCCTTTTACAGTGCCCCCAGACTAAATGATGCTTGACAACACTGCTATTTCAGATAGTTTCATTTTTGCATATCAAGTAGCATATTAAAAAATTCTTAGGCATATTCTTTGCATCTATAATGATCAACCCCATTGAAGCTTGCCATAAATGGGCAATATTTTATTTTTTAACTCATTTTGTTTTTCCTTACCTTTCATATTGTTTAAAGAAGTTTTAAACAGTCTGAACATGCTATTGAAGAGTGTAATAAGTTACAGCTGTAAGATTTCCTCAAAAGTAAGACCTAAAATTTCGAATTTTTTTCTTTCTTGGAGTTGAAAAAAATTTTTATGGTTTATAAAAAGGAATCTTCCTCAAAGCTGGTTGTCTGTTGATTTGCATAATGAAAACAACAGCAGGTAATGGGTCGAGATTGAACTGGGTTTTTACACACTGTGTCATTTGAGCCTCATGAATCCCTGGTGCAGTAGGCAGCTGTTATTGCCCCTGTTTCACAGCTGAGAAACGTGAGGTTTGGAGAGGTTACCATTTACTGGAGGACATATGGCTGTTGAGTGCAGAACAGATTGAGTCCTGGTCATTTGAATTCAAGTGTTCAAAAACACCATTAAGGCCCATTGCTGCATATTAAATATGGCAACATTTAGTATCATTCGTTTTTGAAGGATTTAAAGAATTTTGTCTGAGTCATAATTTTCTTTGTAATTATTAAATATCCACGAGCAATTCTGATAATAGTTCATTTTATTGGATAAAGTTTGTCCTTTAGTGATCACTACTAGATACCTGCAGCACTTTACTTTTAAATAAAAATATATTTTAATTGTTTAACATCCTTGAGTGATGATATACCAGTGAAAGTTTTTATAGGCTACCTAAATATGAATTTAGCGATATCTAAAGGAGTGAGATGTTAGAATTAAAAACATATGTAACAAGGTTAACACAAACTATGCGTCTTGTGTGTGTATCATTTTGTTTCGAGATTTTTGCTTAGCAAGTGTCATTTTTGAGAAAGTTCACACTGTCTTACAAAATTAATTTTTCCTCTCTTGACTTTGACAGGCATGTGTTTTGCATCCTTTGTGCAGTATCTGTCTCACATGAGATACTTAATAGATGTTAAACAATAATGAGAATCACATGTCAGCTGAGATGTGAAGTCTCAGTGGCACTTTAGTAGTGAATCTGCTGCTTAAATGCCCCCAAGAACTCATATATTGAGAGTTCTCTTTTTACTCCGTCTATTGAGATCACAGCACTCAGCCAGGAGAGGTGTGCTGGTCACACTTTAGTCTTTTCAGCCACACCTGTACATGGAAATTGCCTCTAGGGCCAGCATCCATAGCTACAAAGAGAAATAGTGCCAACTGTCGAGTGGCTTTTTGGTTATGTCTGGTGCTAATCGCTTACAAAGGAAAGCAGGAGCACTTATGTCTATGTGACTCTGATGATTTCATCTGCCATTCTTTTTGTTGCTGTTCAAACAGCTATTTAGGCTTAAACAGGTTCCCTTGAGGCAAATATAACTGACCCATTAGGAAATGAGTGAGGAAACAAAATTGTGTAATTGTGGACCCATTATTTCTCCAGAGAGTTCATGGTAGCACACATATTCTATCCCCGTAGGCTTTGCTCATCATTTCCCCATCATTCTGCAATATTCCTTTCCTGACTATAAAATCAGCAGATCCCCATACTGTAAGAGCAAACTTCTGTCTTATAAAATCATTCACTAGCATATGACCTTAAGAGCTTTAGACTTTGCTCAAATTCAGTAAAAACTTTTCAGGCCAGGATATTTCAGGGTTATATTTTTAACAAAACCAGATGCAAAGGTTTTACCTAATCACATCTTACCATAATGTCCCCATCTCTTTTTTTAATGAGGCACCTCCTAATCTTCCTCAGAATGAGAAGGGATGACTTAGGTTCATATTTGCCTTTGAATCTGGGCATTCAGGGTGACAAGACCAGCATTTCCTTGGTCTAGTTTGATAAATGACTTAGTCTAAAATGGTGTCATTAGGTACATGCCTTGAAAGAATTTGAAATTTGTTCAAATTCAAGATGCTAATTACAGCTTTCTTGTTCAGTTGATATTCAGCTAAAAAGTTGATATGTCATATGTCAGTTTCAAACACCCACAAAGTTGATCTAGAAACAAACTACAGTTACCATCAAAGTGTAAATTTTCAATACATTCTGCTTTTTTAATTTATGTAATCATTTGGCTGAGAAATGTCCTTATAACTGAATCATCAGACATACAGAGCTTGCTGTTAACTGTGCATCTCCTGGAGTCAGACTGGGCAGTCTCGGCAGCAGGCACAGACCCCAGAGCTCTCTACAAGAGGCTGCAGTGCCAGGACAAATCATGCTGGTGTTCCTTGGAGACGCTCATGTACCAATGAAATTATGTTTCAAAGAACAGCAAGGCCACCCTCCAGAGGAACAAGTAATGACAAAAGGACAATGTATAGATCGAGGGTCTTGGCAGAAAATCAAAGGGGCTGTTCCTACTGCTTTGATTTGGTGACAATGTGGTAAGAACATTGGAGTCACATGATTTGTTTTTAACAGCTGAGTGATTCCCCTGGCACCAAAGCTCCGGGCCGGTGTAATTGTCCTAATTTACTCAATCCTGAAAACGACTCTGAATTGGAAGTTTGTGGAAATGGAATATTGGCCTTAGTTAGTCACTGTCTGCTATTTGGTCACTGTCAGTTATCTGATTAAACAACTCGAATTAACTGGCTATTTGGATATATCATGAATGTTTATATATCCCAGAAGATAAACATTTCTTTTCAGTTTTTTTCTTAGTATAAGGAAGTTACCATTTTATAATCGTGTTCAATTTGTTCAACCAGTCAAAATCATTTATATTTTCTTCTCAAATCAATCTCCTGATGAAGCCGTATTCCTCTGCTGCTATTAACTCTAAAGTAACCAGAGGGAATTCTTTTCCCTTGTTAGCTCAGGGTTTAAGAAATTTGGCCAGATGAAATAGTTTTAAGTCCTTTATGGAGAATAACATATTCTTGTTTAATTCATTTAAACCTGATTGAAACTAAAAGGTAAATGTTGTTTCCCGGGCTGGTTTCATGGGCATGTGACTTGTACAGTCACACAGGACCCCATGCTTAGAAGGGACCCATGCTTGTTTCAACGCTCTGCTGCTGTCATCTTGCAATTGTTAATATTTGAATAGGAGCCACACATTTTCATTTTCCAACGGGCCCTGCAAATTGTATAACTAGTCCTGATTGCTGGTAGTACTTCAATAGAATCATCATTTGCACAATTAAGTCTAAGAGCAAAAACAACTTATGAAGTTTTGTCTGATTTAACAGAAGGGGAGATAGACATTTGTCTTTAAAGAAAGTCAACCCAAATTCAGAAAATTATAAAAATTTTTAATTCCTGTGCCTCGGCTTGCCTGACTCTCGGTATTCACGGCCTCCCTCTCATGTTCCTCTTCCCTATTAGTCCTCATAAGTCAGTGAACATCGGGGCTCTCTTCTCTCGTTCTGCCTTTACTCCTGGGTGTCATTTGCTCCTGTGCTTTGCTCCTTCTCCATAAGCCGATGATTTCCAAATTTATATCCCCAGCCCATAACTGTCTCCTGAGACATAAACTCATATACCCCACCCATCCACTAGACACTGCTACTTGCAAGTTTCAGAGACAACTCAAACTTATCATCTTCCAACCTGAAACCTCTTGTCTACTGATGGAGATACAGCAGTAAATAAAATTTCTGCACCCATGGAGATGATGTTCTAAAGGAGAGGAGAAGATAATCACACTCGTGTGTGTGTGTGTGTGTGTGTGTGTGTGTGTGTACTCCAATAGTGATAAGTGCTGTGAAGAAAAGTAAGGTAAGAGAATAAAGAGTGAGGGGATATTTTTGAAAGCATTTATCTATATTATTTTATCTTGGTGAATATCATGACCACCTTCCCATTAGCCCAAATAATAATAAACCTGAGAGTTCCTATAGCCTCCTTTCTGTTGGTCATCAATCCCTTCATCTCCCCAATAATCAATCAATGATCAAACCTACTTTTAAATATTTCCTGAATTCATCCATTTTTCTCTCAATTCTTAATATGCTTATCTAAACTACCATCATCACTCACTGGGGTTACTTTAACAAGTCTTCTGGAGATTCCCTTGTCTCTAGTTTTGCACCAGAGTGCAAAACATTCTCCACACTCACAGGGAATAGTCCTTCCTGAGTATAGATCTGATCCTGATCATGTCTCTCCCTGGAAAACACTTTAATGGCTTCCCCTTGTCCTACAGATAAAATCCACACTCAGTAGGCATGGCTGGCAAAATCCTCAATTTTCTGATTTTTGCCAATTCCTCCGCCCCATCCATTATCCCTGCAAGCCCCCACCTCACAGGTGCTTCAGCCATGGGGAACTTTCTTCTGCTCCTCAAAACTGCTGCTCTCTCTCATTTCTGAGCTGCCACACATCCTCCTCCCCCTTCACTTGACTAACTCCTACACTTTCTTCTGAAAGCCTTCTCTGAGTAACCCAAATTAAATTAAGATTCCTGGTATGTAACCACTAAGGCACCCTTTCCCCCCACTTCAATTTTTAGCATGTGACACACTTTATTTTTAATGCATCTTCAATTTCCTACATTTTACTGGGTATAAAGTCCATAGAAAAGGCACTACATCTATTTTGCTTCTATTTACATCTCCAGCATTAGCACAGAGCCTGGTACAGGGCAGCTGATTATGGAAGGCATGTGTGCTATTTCTGTTTGTGTCTCTCTGATTTCTTTCAGAATGTAAATGATAGTATATATATATATATATATATATATATATATATATATTAATGTGCTATTAGGTAAATACAAATTCTGCCAGCTATTGGGCACGTCATGTTGAGTCTTTAGCGGTTGGCATTTTTTTCTAGGAAGAATAGCGAGTGATTCAATTATTTCAGATTGCATTTCAGTTTTAGAGAGTGCATTTACTTCCTCTTTGCAAAAGCTACCTGGGTTAGTCTGGAAGTTAATTTGCCTAACTCAGAGGTGGAGATCTGATTTACTACCTAGAAAAGGCACATGAAAACAAGAGGCAAGATATTTTTTCCTTCAGAAAGTGTTTTCTTATGAAATCAATCCCTCTCTCTGAAAGAGAAATTAATGATGTAACCTGTTCTTGAAAATCTATAAAAGTCGCAGGCACTACCTTTAAATGAGGTTAATCCAGGTGCATATGATTAAGATGACTCTAGTCGGAAATTAGGAACATGTCGAATTTGGATTTTCCTATACATTTCTAAAACCTAGTTTCTCAAAAAAAAAGTGTTATGGGTCATTTTTATGGAATCCTTTTTTCTTTTTGCATCACAAATAAAGACTAACTGAAAATGTTGTATATGAGTTTAATCCCATTAAAATTTAAATTAAGCAATTAAAACAATGATATTTTAAGCTACCTTTATTTTGCAAGATGCATGGGTTAGAATAAGAAGCCAAATATCAGTTTAAAACATTTTTAATGTGAAAAGATTATTTGTTTATTTTTAAAAAATGATAAAGACTGGCATCATTGGAAAAACATTTGGCTGATAAACTTTATGTAATTATTCCACTTATGCTCATAATAACTGCTCAGTGATTTGGAGAATTGCTTTTAGAGCAACCTGAGAAAAATCAATCTTAATATTTAATGGACATTTTTTAAAAGGGAAATAGCCATATCATTAATTATATATTTCTAATAATTACTCTTGAATATTTTTTCTAAATCTTTTGGTTAAATATTTGATATCATTGAGTATATCCAAATGATATCCTAAACAGTTCCCGAAATATTTTAAACCTCCCTCAAAGTCATGTTTGAGATAAATGAACACATTTTGGATTTCTACAGCATTCAATTGGGAGAATAAGATCTGCTACTTTTACCTCAAATTACTTTTTTGTAATAAAGGTGGGTATAAATAAATACATAAAATGACTATGTTTGTTTAAAAACATCATCATGACATGTAATTGTCAAACTGTTTTAGGTAAATACAGCATGTATTTATGACCGAATGACTTCTGGGAGTGTCATCTTCTAGAGCTGAGCTGCCTGCTAAGGACTCAGCTCAAGACAGAAAGAAAGCATATTAGTGCTTTTCCAAATGAGCCCCATTCTTAGTGAGTGCTGCTGTAATTTTATTTAATACCTCGGGGCTTCATTTGCAGGAAGCAGACACCATGTTAATTAACAGAACAATGTTTGTAGAAAAGCTTCGAGATACTACTTGATTAATCACTGATGCCTTTTGATGTCCAAACTTAGAAAATAATTCTTTACGTCCCCTGACGCAGTAGATGGCCTAGGTGGTCCTTTGTAGTCATCCAGAAGGGGCTGTCTTTAGACTGACATGGCATCTAGGCAGTTCTTTTTATCTCACTTGGCAACCTTGGGGCCTGACTCTTACTTTTGGTTGAGTTTACATAGGAGAAGATGGAAAATTTTTAGTATAATTTTAGGGAATTAGAACTGACTCATGTAAACAGTGAATATTATCTAGAATTCAGAAGAAACAATTGCTACTTTTAATTAGAAAATTTAATTTGCTTTTAATCCATTAATTCTGCTGTTTATAGGCACAACGTATAATTCTTCAATATCAAGCATGAGTAAAATTATGCTTTATTTGTTTTTATTTTATGCCAAACAGTATTAACTTTAGCATTTTTCTACTTAAAAGGGTATTGTTCTCACACAATATAGAAATATAAAGAAGAAAAGTAAACTTTTCTATAATCCCATTATGATTGTAAACATTTTGGATTTATTATAATCTCTCTCTGTATCTATTTACAAAAATAGACAGATATAGATATATTTAAATTAATATGAGGGGCATAAGCTACATTCTGTTTTATACCTAAACAATGTACATCTTAAGAATATTCATAATTGAAATTTTTTCAGTTGTTAAAAATAGTGAGATAGGTCTATTAATACTAACTTGGAAGGATATATTCTTAGTTTTCGTTTAGAAAAGCAAATTGTATTACATCCCACTTTTTGATTAAAACAATAAAAATAAACACAATATCTATGTGTATGTGTATTTATAGATTCATGCTGTTGAGAATAATTACCTCTGAGGAAGTTTGGAGTGCCGATGGTGGGCTCTAAAATATTTTATTGGATATAATGATGTACTATTATAATGCATTATAATTTTGGAATATATCACTTTGTAATATTGATGTGTAAATTTTAACATCCATTTCTATATGTCAATAAATATAGTTTGAGCCAATAATTTTAATAGTGTTAAATATTGTTATATAAATATAACATAAATTGATTAACCTTATGAGGAACATTTTTTGCTATTGTTAGTAGAGCAGAGCAGAACCCTGCCTGGTCTTTTTTTCTTTCACCATCCTCTCACCTTCTGGCGCTATATCAGACAATGCTCCACTGTTATTCATAGGGTTTTCATGGCCATTTTTTTTCAGAAATGGGTGGCCAGGTCCTTGTTCCTAGTCTGAAAGCTCAACTGAAATCTATCCACCATAGGAGACTCTGCTAGTCTTTGAAATACCAGTGGCATGCTCTTCAGCATCATAGCAACACGCAGCCACCACTGTATGACAACTGACAGATGGGTGGTGTGATTTCCTGAGGGGGAAATTAACCTGGGCCATGGCAGTGAGAGCACCAAATCTCAACCACTAGACCACCACTGCTGCCCATGAAGAACATTCAGGCTGCTGTATTTTCAAAAAATATAAACCTCATTGGAATGCACATATTTGTATACATGTACCTATGTGCACTTGTCTTTTTGTTTCCATGGAGTAAATTTCTCAAGTGAAAATTTAGTGTCCTATTTATGCTTGGCACTTATTTCCAAATTGTTTTCCAGAATAGTGTTACCAATTTTTTCTAGAACCATGGGTGCCAGCATGTCATTATGCACCTATGTCTGGTGAGGAAATTGTGATTTTTCTTACCTAGAAATTTACTGATTTTCTCTCACCTTTTGGACAGGAAAGTGAGTTCATGTCATCAGGAACTGAAAGCTGTCTTCTCAATGATGAAAAGCTTTGGATGAAAGCTGTCTTTTTTTCTTTTTATGGCATGAATAGGTTTTCTATATTTGGGAATATAGGCTTGGGATTTTACATAAGTATATTGAGAGCAATTATATGAAAATATATGTTCCAAAAGTTTGAAACTGATCAATTTAATTTTTTTTAATTGAGGTAACATTGGTTTATAACGTTATATAGATTTTAGGTGTACATCATTATATTTCAACTTCTGTATACCTTACATCATATTCACTATCAAAAGTCTGGTTTCCATCTGTCACTGTACATATGTGGCCCTTTACCCATTTTACCCTCCCACCACCCACTTCCTCTCTGGTAACCACCAATCTGTTCTCCGTATCTATGCATTTGTTTGTTTGCTTTTGTCTTGCACATATGAGTGAAATCATATGGTATTTGTCTTTCTCCATCTGACCTATTTCACTTAGCATAATACTCTCAAGGCCCATCCATGTTGTTGCAAATGGCAAGAATTTATCTTTTTTTATGACTGAATAGTATTCCATTGTATATATATACATATATGTGTATATATATACATATATATATACACATATATATATACACATGTATATACCACATCTTCTTTTTCCATTCATCCTTTGGTGGACACTTAGGTTGTTTCCATGTCTTAGATATTGTAAATAATGCTGCAATGAACATAGTGGTGCATATATCTTTTTTATTTCATGTTTTCATATTCTTTGAATAAATACCCAGAAGTGGAATAGCTGGATTATATGGTAGTTCTATTCTTAACTTTGAGGAATCACCATACTGTTTTTCATAGTGGCTGCACCAAATTACATTCCCACCAGCAGTATATGAGGATTCCCTTTTCTCTACATCCTCCACATCCACATTTCATCCACAACACTTCTTCTCTTTTTAATAATAGCCATTCTGACAGGCATGAGGTGACATCTCATTGTAGTTTGATTTGCCGTTCCCTAATAATTAGTGATGTTGAACATCTTTTTCTGTGCCTGGTTGGCCATCTGTGTATCTTCTTTGGAAAAATGTCTGTTCAGATCTTTGCTCACTTTTCAATTGGATTGTTTTTTGTTGTTGTTGAGTTGCATGAGTTCTTTATATATTTTGGATATTAACCCCGTACCAGATGTATAATTTGCAAATATCTTCTCCCAGTTGGTAGGTTATCTTTTTGTTTTGTTTTTGGTTTCCTTTGCTGTGCAGAAATTTTTAGTTTGGTATAGTTCCATTTGTATATTTCTGCTTTTGTTTCCCTTGCCCAAGGAGACATATTCAAGAAAGATACTGCTAAAACCAATGTCAAAGAAGGCACTGCCTCTGTTTTCTTCTAGGAGTTTTATGGTTCCAGGTCTTACATTCAAGTCTTTAATCCATTTTGAGTTAATTTTTGTGTATGGTGTAAGATAGTGATCCACTTTTATTCTTTTGCATTCGACTGTCCAGTTTTCACAACACTATTTATTGAAGAGACTTTCCTTTCTCTGTTGTATGTTCTTGGCTCCTTTGTCAAAAACTAGCTGTCCATGTATATGTGAGTTTATTTCTGGGCTCTCAATTCTGTTCCATTGATTTGTGTGTTTGTTTTTCTGCCAATACCATGCTGCTTTGATTACTATAGCTTTTAGTATGCTATGTAGTATATAGTATGAAATCAGGGACTATGATACCTCCAGCTTTGTTCTTTTTTCTTAGGATTGCTTTGGCTGTTGAGGGTATAGAGGCTGTATAAATTTTAGGATTCTTTGTTCTAATTTTGTGAAAAATATGATTGGGTTTTTGATAGGGATTGCATTGAATCTGTAGATTGCTTTAGGTGATATGAACACTTTATGTTAATTCTTCCAATCCATGAGCATGGAATATCTTTCCATTTCTTCACATCTTCTTTAATTTCTTTCCATAATGTCTTATAGTTTTCAGTGTCTTTAACCTGAAAGGTCTTTAACCTCCTTGGTTAAATTTATTCCTGGGTATTTTATTCTTTTTATTGTGATTGTACATGGAATTGTTTTCTTGCAACAACTTAGAAATACAACTGATTTTTGCATGTTGATTTAGTACCATGCAATTTTACTGTATTTGTTTATTATTTCTAATAGGTTTTTTTTAGGGGGCTTCTTTAAGGCTTTTTTTTTAGATATAAAATCATGTCATCCACAAATAGTGACTGTTTTACTTCTTCCTTTCCAATTTGGATACATTTTATTTCTTTTTCTTGCCTAATTGCTCTGTCTAAGACTTCCAAAACTGTGTTGAATAAGAGTGGTGAGAGTGGGCATCCTTGTCTTGTTCCTGTCCTTAGAAGGATAGCTTTCAGTTTTTCACCATTGAGTATAATGTTAGCTGTGGGTTTGTCATATATGGCCTTTATTATGTGAGATATTTTCCTTCTATTCCCATTTTCTTGAGTTTTTATCATAAATGGATGTTGAATCTTGTCAAATGCTTTCTCTGCATCTATTGAGATGATGATATGATTTATATTCTTCATTTTGTTAACGTGGTGTATCACATTGATCGATTTGTGGATATTGATCCATCCTTGCATTCCTGTGATACATCCCACTTTATCATGGTGCATGATTCTTTCAATGTGTTGTATTTAGTTTGTTAATATTTTGTTGAGGATTTTTGTATTTGTGTTCATCAGTGATATTGACCTGTAATTTTCTTTTTCTCTGTTGTCATTGTCAGATTTTGGTATCAGGGTAATGTTGGACTTATAAAATGAGTTAAGAAGCATCCCTTCCTCTTCAATTTTTTTGGAAGAGTTTGAGAAGGATAGGTATTAAATCATCTTTGAATGTTTGGTGGAATTCACCAGAGAAGCTGTCTGGTCCTGGACTTTTGTTTTTTGGAAGGTTTTTGATTACTATTTCAATCTCCTTGCTAGTGATTGGTCTATTCAGATTCTCTATTTTTTTCTTGTTCAGTTTTGGAAAGTTGTATGATTCTAAGAATTTATCCATTTCTTCTAAGTTATCCAATTTGTTGATGTATGGCTTTTCATAGTAGTTTCTTATAATCCTTTGTATTTCTGTGTTTGTTGTCATTTCTCCTCTTTTATTTCTGATTTTATTTATTTGAGCCTTCTATTTTTTTCTCTTAGTGGGTCTGGCTAAAGTTTTGTCAATTTTGTTTATCTTTTCAAGGAACCAGCTCTTAGTTTCGTTGATCTTTTCTATTTTCTTCTTAGTCTCTATTTCATTTATTTCTGCTATGATTTTGATTATTTCTTTTTTTCTACTGAATTTGATCTTTGTTCTTCTTTTTCTAGTTCCTTTAGGTGTAATGTTAGATTTTTTTTTTTTTTTTGAGATTTTTCTTGTTTCTTGAGGTAGGCCTATATTGCTATAAACTTTCCTCTTAGTACCAGAAAGTTGTCTTTTCAATGATCTTTGTTTCCTAGAGCACACTGCATTATCTTAACATGAGTGGAGTTAGTCTCTAAAATAGATGCCTAACTTAAGTTGTTTAGGCACTGCTATACATAGCAGCACATTATATTATTATAAAGTTTTATGGTTTAGCAGAAAAAGCAGAATCTCTGAAACTTGATAGGCCTGGGCTGAAACCTCAGATGTGCCCCTTACTGGGTGACTTGAGCCTCAGCTCCTTGGAATCTGTTACTTACATCATTAGATTTTTAAAGACAAGTAAATTAAATAATATCTGTAAAGTGACTGCCATAGTGCCATATGGTGAGCATTATAGAAAATTATGTTTTGACCAAATAACTTCTTTGTTAAATATTTACTTTCTCTTTGATTCAAAAAAAAAAAAAAAAAAAAGACGGAATATTGTCTATGGGATATGGTTAAAAAAGTGACATAATAGACTAAAGTTATAGCTGATACGTTTATTGATCCAGTTTTTCATATCTGTAGTAAATTTCTTTCTTTTAAATTTTGGTCAATAATAGTCCTTGTGATTCAAGTAATTTCAAAGAATAATGAAGTAAACGTAAACTTTATTCTTCTACTCTGCATGAGGAATATGAGTTTGAGGAATATGTGTAACACCTTTGTGCTAGTTTCCTTGGAACAAAAATAGGTGCAAATGCCTAAGTATAAGATGTGTTGAATTTTGTTCAGCATTTAACATAGAATGATGCTTATGTTTGCAGTAATTTTTCTTTCAAAATGCAATTGAATGTGGATATTCATTAGATAGCTTCTATTTAAGAGGTGAGAAAGGAAAGAGAAGATACTCAAGTATATGCATTTATGGAAGAGAGGAATGGAGTGGTTCAGGATCAGGAATGTAAAGGAGCCAAAGAAATATCATCTCATGCCACGAACTTGGAAAACACAGGAGTCTACTCAATAGTTAACAGCCTTGAACCGAGGTTCCTTGGTTGTACTCAGGTGGTCTCAGTGAGATTTAAGTCAATGTATGCTTTATAAGAATCCCTTCCATGAGATCCCCAAATCTCGCTCATGAGCTAAGCTTAAGGATAAAGTTGAAAAAAATCTGAATATCTTTTAATCTGAATTTCTTTTTCTTACAAATTTATCAAATTTCTGTGTTTCAACTAACAAGGAAAGAATACTTTAAGCTATATTTATGTTGCTCATATCATTTCTTGAACTTTTTTTCTTTCTTCTGGTGATCATTCTTATTATGCCTTTTAAGACATTTCTAACATCCTCTTGCTGCTAATTTCTCTGTAGAATTGCTATTCCTTAACCTACTGACTAAAAGGGCATCGTAGAGTATTAGTTTGCATTTGGTTTTGGAGTTCTCTATGATCTCTTTCCTAATAATGTTCACAGCAGTGTACAATTAAAGTTTTTTGCTTCAGTTCACATTCTGATTGTCCCTGAACACGTATAATTCACAGTAGGAAGGGTAGTGTTGATTCAGACAAAATTTTGCTCCATATATTTTGACAGGCATAGTGTATATTCCTGTGTCATCTCATAGATGCCCCATTTTGCACTTTTATAAGTGTAATCAATTCATGATATCTTATTAGTTATCTAAAATTTTTCTATTGTATTGTTTTTCTACAAAGAATTAAGGGTCTTAATAGTTAGAAGGCAATAGTTATACATTTAGTGAATTTATTTAATACAATAATTATATTTTCTATTACTTTCATGTGTATAATTATATATGGCCTGCTTTTACATACATCTTATTTTTTTATGTATATCTGAACTCTATGAGGAGATAGGATAAGTAATAATCTCATTTTGCATTGAGGAAACCAAAGCCCAAGACTGTATTATTCAAGATTCTTTCCAATCCAGTTGTCTAAAATTCCATTAAAATTAGTTAATAGTAGAAAGAAATCAAGTCAGTCCTCTGGCTTATAAAGTATGGGATAATCTGTCTTCAAATACAGTTGGATCCAGGTGCACAAAGAAAGCTATAAACAGATTCCTTTCCATCTCTAACCTCTTCTTTCATCTGTATTGGCTTCCTTCTCAGACAGAGGTGCAGAGGTGGTATCAAGATTTGCACCCATCAGTACAGAATTCCAGGAGAAAGAATGTTCCTTTTTCCCAATGGTTCCCTCAAAAGAACTGGGTTTAACTAATGAGCCAAGCTTGTGTCACTTTGAAATGCCTGAAGCCGTGGTTGTCACCAGGCCTGGAACACCTGGAGCTGGGAGTATGGGTCAGGGAACAGACTCAAGGGGAAGAGGTTTCTGCTGCAGTAAGAAGAGGTGCTGATGAGGCAAAACAGTTGAATCCATCATAGATGTCACATGACTTAATTAGAGTCATATTCCTGGTCTTCTGAGTTCTATGTTCTACTTCTAGTCTTCCACTTAAATCAGTTGTAAGATGAAATGATATATAAAGACTCCACTTCAGGGAAATCCTTTAATATTTATCCCATAAAAGGACAAGCATATTCTAATTTTCTGAAAGAAAATGTTAAAAATCTCAGACTATGAATAAAGTAGACTCTTAAACAAATCTAGTGTGAATTCTGGTTTGACTTTCCCTTGACTCCTCCATTCTTTCCAACGTTTGCTTTCTTGGCTTTTTTCCACTCCTTTTTTTTAATTGAAGCTGTGGATGTTAATAGGAAAATCTTTCAAACAATGACTACTTTCTAAAATATCAATAGATGGACACTACTCCAGACAAAATTAGATGCCCTGTATTACCCAGCATATGGCATTATATTAAGAAGATTGGTTTACTTGTTTGTCCCACTCACCTACTGTGAATACCCCAAATGTCTAAATCATCTTTGATTTCCCAGTTTTATTGCTCATAATTGTATTTGATGTCAACAACATAATAACAACATTAATAAATATTGTTGAATGAATGAATGAAACTGCAAAGCACTTGGTGACAAATGAAAAAAGACAATTGGGAAATATATGTTCATATGGGAAAAGGAATATTCAAGAGACCTAAGAATGAGTAAGCAAAGGCATTTCCTCATGACAATAAAATAATAATGAGTGTATTTTCAAAGTAGGAAATAATCATGTTAATTAAAGTAGTGAAGAGATGGGAAGTCTTCAAGTTAGGGATCTAAGGTACACTGTAAAATATGAGTATGCAAATCAGTCCTTATTTTTTCCTCAAAGACCTCTGCCTGATCTAAATTGATATCAGTTCCTAACATACTTGAGATTTTCAGTTACTCTGCTCCATAATTATCACATACTTAAAGATCTTCATAGTTTGCAATTTTGTAAACTTATCGAACTTGTTCCTTACAACTCTGTGAGGTAGATTACTCATCTACTTATTTTAATGATGAGGAATGGTGAAGCTAAGAAAGAAACATGCCTTCCCATGGTGACTAATGAGTTACAAAGCTAAAACTCTAGGTCCCATTAGCTTTCGATGAAAGTTTTACTTTTTCATGTTTCTGTGAGAAGTTACTATTACAAATTTTTATAGAGTAATAAGTGCAATATAAAAAGCAAAACACACAACGAGAACATAAAATGTCATAAAGGACACATTAATGTAATTTCTTTGCATATCTATTGTTTTATTTTTCCAGAAATGTCTATATTCATTTCTACATTATTCTTCAATTCATGCTTAAAATAGTTCTTTACTATAATTTAATTTTTGGTTTGGGTAAATGATATTTGAAATGTTAGTTTCTCAACCTTTACAGGCATTTGGAATTAGTATTTACATGAGCATTTGAACTCATGAACCCAAATTTCTGGTGTGTTTTTGGTTTGCATACTCCAGGATCTCAAACTGGAAAGAATCAGTTTATCTACAACATAAAAATCAATTTTAATTCATTATATTGAAAAAAGCAAATATAAACAATATTGATGAATATAAATTTTTAAATGCAAGAAGCTAATTTGAGCTCCAAATATCAAGATAATTGGATGTATTGGAGACCAGCTGGAAGTGCAAAGAATACTTCCCCTTGATATCGACTCTTCTCTAGATCAATAGCGGTTCCAAATGTAGTAAAAAGCAGACAAGACTTAACAGGACCTAAATTATTAAGGCTAGTGAATTCTTGCTAGAGAGTTCATTAACAACCCATCAATACACCGTGGTTCATGGACATTAGTAAGAGCTTCATGGAACATTTTAAAAGAGAATGAGATATCCCAGTGGACTGATCTTAGTGGAAAAAATTTAATTAGGTAAGAATAATTACATTAGTTAAATGAAACTTTTAATTGAAAACCTGTTGGCATTTTCGAACCTGCTTCACAGTTGTCCTTTAATCATTTATATTTAAATAGTGAAGAGTTTCTCTACATAGTGTTTGGGAAACATCTAAACATCTTGGAATTTATGTATAAACGTTTAAAGGAATTTAGAAAGTGTGATAGTAAAAACAAATAAGATTTTCTGCTTTGAAAATGATGCATTTTAAAGATATATGTAGGAAAGAAAGAAAATTATATAGAAAATGTTCATGGTAAATAATATAACTCTTGGAAAGTGCAAAATAGTCATCTCTTAAAGCTTTCACAATTGTAATGTTAAAACTTCATGGACTGAATTTCATACCTTATAAAGCTCTAAAAGCTTACAGGGAAATAATGCTGTTTGTAAAATTATCTTGATTGTTGTTAAGTAAAATGGCATCCAGCAAGAGTTCTTGCAAGATCAAAAGGCCAGAATTGTATAATGTAAACATATAGGGCCAATGAAAACTCTACTGTCAGAATTAACATTGACTACATTTTAGACTGTATTTTACTGGTTGCTCAAATTAGTTTAGTTAGCATCACTATTTTTTTTGGTAGCTTTTAGCTTAAGACAGAGATTATTGGTTTGAAGAGACATAGACATTTATTAAAATTCACAAATTCACAGGAACACCAAACAAATGGATCTGTTAATTACTCATAGCATTAATCCTGGCCCAGGCCATTTCTTTTCTGAATCTGAGCAACACTACCATCCAGTACTGTCTCCTTCACTTGATCTTCAAAGCATTGCTTAACCAGAATTTTCTTCCTGACTCATCAATTTGACTGTGAGGCTGAACCCATTCTATCCTTTTCCCTTCTTCTCCTTTCTTTATCTTCCCTTTAAGTGCTTACCCCTCTTAGCCCTCATGGGTACTGAATGCTATATAGGTAGCTACAGTAATCCATATTCCTTTTGAAGGTCTTTCATCATGCAGTTTCTGGAATCTCCCTTTATTCAACTAATCTGCCATGCAAGAATCTCTCTGGTTAGTTAAAAAACGTGAAGTACGGGCACATCATGATCTGACTGTGTAAGAGGAGACTAAAGAGGATAAAATACTGGGATATTAGTGAATGACTCTGACTAGGAGAGAAATGGTTTTAGTTTTCCTCTGCGTAGTATCAGGAGGCCAGGCTGGGTTTTAATGTGGATGAGAAGTGTAATAGTGAAGTTAAATCAGCAAAGAAAATATAGCATAAGTGTTGGCAGATTTTATTGAGCTAGGAAGGAATTGGGTGGAGTATGAACCCAGACAAGAGCTGAAGAAAGTGACTTTTGATTTCCCTTACTTATTAATTTGTATGAAATAATGATACAAAAGTTTACGAAACAAGCACACAAAGTATAAAAATTATGGGAGGAAGATAGATAAATTAAGATTATGATTGTTTTATGAAGGCCAAAATAAAATCCGTGTGAATTGTGGTTTTCTAGGAATACCAATGTAAACTATAGGACACCTTAAAATCCACTTGGTTCCAGCCCTTCCTCCTACAGATGAAGAAACTGAAGACTGGAAAAAACACGAGGCAAATTTGTCCAGGTTCACATTGCTGGTGTGTAATTATCTGTCCAACAGCAGTCCTTTGTTTAGTAGCGAATGCGAGACATTATAATATTTTACCACTTATATTTATTCTTAAATTCTAAACTTGTCAGGTAATGCATGTGTATTCAGTAAGTTTTTTTTTTTTTTTGAACTCTGAATTGCAGTCTTATGTACACACCACGTTTTATAGGAATCAAGTTGTTGTATGATAACTTCTTTCCTCTTCCTTCTCCTTCCAGAACTGGATCTGCTTTCTTGAACAGCAGGAGGCCTGTTCCCTCATTTAAGCTAACAGTGGGTGCAGAAGGGTTGAAACATTATACTTTCTAAACCAGTTCCTTGTTTTGGATGGTATCCATCTTGAAGAGATTACTGCTCTTCTGGTGATCATCATCATCATCGTCTAACACCTGCCTATGCACCATGTGCCAGGGATTGTGCAAACTGCTTTAATGTATTATCTCATGCAGTCTGTGCAGTCCACGCAGCTGCTGGTAAAGGACTCTGTTCAGAGTAGTACAAAGAGCCGGCAACAGAGAAAGCATAATGGCAGCTGCAGTGTAACTGGGAGAATTGTCTCTGACAATTGGCTCCCAACTGGGTCTGAGGGCATTTCTTCATCAGTCCCTCAGTTCAGTTAGCAGCCACTGCGCACCTGCTCTGTGCTGGGCAGAGTGCTGGGTGCAGTGTGCCAGCCAAATGAGTGAACACCAGCCTGCCTTCTGTGAGTGACCCTCACCCTTTCTCAGAGGGGTGGATGATTCTCTGTCCCATTTGGGCTTATGCTGATTGTGCAAGGGAGCTCCAGAGGTCAAAATCCACCTCTTTCCCCACCATCCTTAATATTCCCATATTCTAACTGAAGAATCAATATTTGTAATTGTTTTTCCCTTGGAGCTATCTGGTTTTTAAAAGTGATTTTTCCAACAAGGAATAGATAGGGCAGATCATCATTTTTTATTTCAATTATAAAATAAGGAAACAAGGCAAAAGGAATGTAAAAAATTTTTTTGATTATTTGTTTTAGATAAAAGATCAAGTCAATGAAAGAGCCGGAAACCATAAACTTAAATTTCATTTATTAGGCCATGCTATTCTTCGTGCTATGCACTGTACTTCAAGTGGGAATTCAGAAATGAGCAAAATCTGAGATGTAGGAGTTCCAGAATGGATCTGCCACCTGCCAGCTAGCATTCCGATCTCAAAGGGGACCTGCCTGCACTTATTTAATGGAAAGATAAATGTGTTCACAGAACTGTTACTATAAATTCATTTAGAAATGGGACAGAGGCTGCACTGACATTCCTCCCAGGTCTGAGCTGCTGGCAGATTTGGTTCACTGTACCTCTGGGATGTAATATATTCCAGCTAGATGGCAAAGCATGATTGTTATTCAGAGCTCCCTAATACCTATTTCTTTTCAAGTTTAATGAACTTTTTGGTTGAATTCAACAATTTATTGAAAAATGCTTTTATATACTTACCATGGGCAAGGCAATGTATGGAATACTGCATGGGGTATTACAAAGATAGATATGGTAATTATCCAAAAGATGCTTGTGGTCTAGAAAGGAAGATAAAAAGTAAGGAAGCACAAACAGTTTTATCAAAACTAGAATGTGTGAGTAAAAATAAGATACAGATCAGTGATGTTTAGTTTGGGAGGATTCTAGATATTTCTAGAGTAAAACAAAATCTATGAGCCATCTTCCCAGAAAAATGCACACTCATTTTTAATTAGCCATATTGGAGTAAAATTGACATACTGTAAACTTCCTATATTTAAATTGTACAATTTGATGAGTTTTGACATACGTATACACCCATGACACCATTATTACAATCAAGATATGGACATATATCACATCACTCTTAAGAGTGATTACATTTAAACATAAATTATTACGTATAACATTGGGTGTGTTTGGAGCCCAGGCTAAGAGCCCAAATATGCAAAAAGTGCTTAATCAGAATGACATTGTCACAAATGTAACTCTGCTTGGCATAATAGAGAAAATAAATTGGGAAAGGCTATGTTCCAAGTTCCCCCAGTCAATTCAGTACGGGTACCCAAAAGCCTTGTTACCTGAGGGACAGAGCATTTTAAAAGAATGCATCTCCGTTGGAAAGAAAAATAAATACTTTTGATACATTTTGTTAAGAGAAATTTTTAGTATATCTGAGAGATTTTATGTATCAATATTCCCTTCTATGTTTATGTAGTTCAGAATTATTCATTTTGGACTATTTGCCTTGTGCTTCATGCAAATAAGAGCTATGTTTCAATTTTTGTTTAACTGCTAGAACATCTATCTCAGAACTTTACAAAGGAGATGTTTAATGTTGATGATTATAGTGATCAGAAACAGAAATAACATATACACTCAACATGGACATACTTGGTAATTACTGCTTAGTAGCAGATTCTTCTGTAAATGAAATCTAAGTACGTAGAAATGTTTTAACTATTCACAGCATCCATTATTATTCTTGATTTTATATATTGGGAAATGTTTCAATTATACATACAAAATCAAAAATATTAAACCACGGTAATTTTAATCATTTGAAACTTTTGAGAGCATGTAATTTTCCTGATTCTTTGATTATTTAAAAATGTGGAGTGGACTTTTCCAGGGTATAAATGAAATATAAGCATATGTACATTTCACTGTTCTTTCAATAATTTAAAGTCTCATCAGACATGAGGTTACTTGAGACAGATGAAATAGCATTGGGTGACTAAACCAACTCCTGTGTCAATAGCTCAGCCATAGAAATTAGCATTTGTCATTATTCCACCTGCATCTCTCTTACACACTCCATGCCTGAAAGTAATTAGACTAGGTATAAGATAAACCCAGCAATAAGTTAGTGAGATGGATAATGCATATTATAATGTATGTGAAGGCACTTCTCATGATCTTTGCAATTCACCTGTTTAGAAAGGTCACTGTGGTTTTCCTGAAATCATAGGACTATATTGCACAATTTTAAAGGTTTGCACAAGTTTTTGTCTGACAGACATTCTTGGAGGCTAGCTAACTTACTGTGGAAAGAAAAATAAAGTTTCAACTCCAGTCCAGTCTGAGGTAGGCTCTCAAGGGGGCTCCTATTGCCATCGATAGATGCTTGAACTTGCGGTGAAGCATGGAGGTCTGCACTTAGCTCGGTCTGTACCTGCCTAGTCTGCACTTCCTTCTGCTGGGTTGTATTCCCAGGGCAAACAGATATTCTAGCTTTCCAATAAGTGTGATCCATTTACACATAAATGAGTAATTATACTTGAAAGAGAGAAAATAGGACAGATTGTCTTGTCTTCATGGCTGATTTCTTTTCTTTGCGTAGCTTTTGTCTTTGTAGCTTAGGATGTGATGACTACAACTTTTTCTTACCCCCTCATATGGATTTTAATAGCCAAATTGTACACATATTCCATTTTAGCTTAATTGGTTGTTACAGTTATGTTTAATCCTGAAGCTTTCTTTGGAGGTAGTTATGATGTATAAAGAAAGAAATCTGACTTTGGAACCAAATAAACTTTTATCTGAATCTCAGTTCAGAGACATACTGTCTATGAAACCTGGGGGCATAATTGACCAGTACGCAGCAGAGCCTCCAAAAGTTTGAGACCTGCCTCCACAGGTTTCCCCTCCATTGTCTTTCATAGTTTCAGTGGGAATATGGCTTAGGGAAGGTAGTCAGTTATGATAGTTTGGATGGTGGTTCTAAGAGCTGGGCTTTGCCTGAGTCTTGTTTCTAAGTCTTGTTTTTGATTCTTGTTGCTGTCTGAGTCTTGTTGTGATAGTTCGGATGGTAGTTCTAGAGCTAGGCTTTGCCTGAATCTTGTTTGTCAAGGTGATGAGACTTTGAGAGAATTACTAAATGTTGCTAAACTTCAGTTTCCTCCTCTCTAAAATGGTGATAATAATATTACCTAGAACATATGGTCTTTGCGAGAATTAAATGAGATAATTCATGTAAAGAAATTGACACAGTTATGTGTTATAGAATATGCGTACAATATAACTTGAGAGCAGTAATATTATAAAAATGATGACAAAGTAATTAATGTGTGTGTCTCCTCTACTTTTCTCCTCTTCTGTTCTACCTCTTCTTTGCTCCTATTTTCCATTGACAGAAGAGTCAAGACAAGGGATTATAGAGTCTATATGAGAGGGTGGAAGGCTTAACAGAGCAGCTCAATCAATCTTTACAATTTAGAGTTGGGAGTAAGAGAGGCCCCATAAACCTAATCTTGAAAGATACTCTAAGTTCTTTGCTTTTTGAAAATCTCCTGAGCAGCAAATGGATAAATAAGTCTACTTCTTTCATGAAATCATTCCTGGTTAATATTACTAACTTCTTAATCGACCCAATCCCATATATTGATATATTTCATTTTTGTGAATTTGTATTTATCAATTCTCTACAATCTATACCTTTCCTTACTTTGCAGTACATTTTCATTATGTGAATATTTACTGCTTATCAAAAATTATGTAGGTTAATGCATTCAAGTACTTATTGATATTTTTTATATTTTGTAACTTCAAAATCATTTAAATTATTTTGCTTTATTAAAAGTAGGGCACTGAGGGGCTGGCCCAGTGGCATAGCAGTTAAGTTTGCGTGCTCTGCTTCATCGGCCCAGGGTTCGCAGGTTCTGATCCTGGGGATGGACCCATGCACCGCTTGTCAAATCATGCATGGTGGGGTCCCATATAAAGTAGAGGAAGATGGGCACGGATGTTAGCCCAGGGCCAATCTTCCTCAGCAAAAAGAGGAGGATTGGCAGTGGAAGTTAGCTCAGGGCTAGTCTTCCTCACACACACACACAAAAGTAGGGCACTGAGAGAGAAACCAGAGAGAAGGTTGTGAACCTTGGATAGATTGTTGGGATTCAAACCCAGTTCCACCTCTACATGCTATTATCTTGGGCCAGTTACTTAACTGCTCTCTGCCTATTTCCCATTTGATATACACTCATGGATTTCCAACTGGATGATAGTTGTGAGAATTAAAGGAAATGATTCAAAGAGAATGCCTCACACATAGTAAATACTGAATGAAAGTTAACTGATGATATTGCTAATATGGAGCAAATTTTCAAGCATATGCAGTCTTGTGAAAATAAGAAAAACATTTTTGAAACACTAGGGTTTTCTCACAACGGTGGTAGAATTTGCATATGTACAGTTTTGCAAAGAAGACAGTAAAAAGAAGCAATGACAGGATATCAAGTGTAAATGGCAAATAACTATATTATCACATAAAACAACTAGTCTGAAAGTAGGAAAAAAAGGGCCCTAAACTGATGAAAATGTCAGAGAGTAGTTTCAGAAGTTCTATTTATTGCTTTCTCGTAAATCAACATATTTTCTTTTTTAATTGAATTATAATCAGCATACAATACTATATTATTTTCAAGTGTACAACGTAGTGACTTGATATTTTTATACATTACAAAATGATCACAACGGTAAATCCAGGCACCATCTGTCACCACACCAAGTTATAACAATGTTATTGACTATATTCCCCATGCTGTACACCACATCCCTGTGACCTATTTATTTTATAACTGGAAGTTTGTACCTCTTAATCCCCCTCACCTATTTCACCTGCCCCCTACCCTCTGGCAACCAGCAGTTTGTTCTCTGTATCTATGAACCTGTTTGTGTTTTGTTTTGTTTGTTTTTTATATTCCACATATAAGTGATATCATATGGTATTTGTCTTTCTTTTTGTGTGTGTGAGGAAGATTAGCCCTGAGCTAACATCCGTTGCCAATCCTCCTCTTTTTTTTAAATCCATGCCCATCTTCCTCTACTTGACAAGCAGTGTGTTAATATGCACCTGGGATCCTAACCCACAAACCCCAGGCCGCCAAAGCAGAGCACACAAACTTAAGCGCTAAGCCACCAAGCCAGCCCCCAGTATTTGTCTTTCTTGGTCTGACATTTCACTTAGCATAATACTCTCTAGGTCCATCCATGTTGTCACAATAGCAAGATTTCATTCTTTTTTATGGCTGAGTAATATTCCATTCAATATATATACCACATTTTCTTTATACATTCATCTATCAATGGACACTTAAGTTGCTTCTATATCTTGGTTATTGTAAATAATGCTTCAGTAAACAAGGGTACATATATGTTTTTGAATTATTGTTTTTATTTTCATTTGATCAATACCTAGAAGTGGAATTGCTGGTTTGTATGGTAGTTCTATTTTTAAATTTTTTAGGAAACTCCATACTATTTTTCATAGTGGCTGCACCAATTTACATTCCCACCAACAGTGCACAAGGGTGCCCTTCTCTCCACATCCTCACCAACACTTGTTATTTGTTGTCTTTTTAATCATAGCTATTCTGAGAGGTGTGAGGTGATAGCTCATTGTGGTTTTGATTTGCATTTTCCTGATGTTTAGTGGTGTTAAGCAACTTTTCATGTGTCTGTTGGCCATCTGTATGTCTTCTTTGGAAAAATGTGTATTCAGGTCCTCTGCTCATTTTTTTGATATTGAGTTTATGAGTTCTTTACATATTTTGGATATTAACTCCTTATTGGATATATCATTTGCAAATATCTTCTTCCATTCAGTAGGATGTCTTTTTGTTTCATTGATGGTTTCTTCCCTGTGCAAAGTCTTTTCAGTTTGATGTAGTCCCATTTGTTTATTTTTACTTTTGTTTCCCTTGCCTGAGGAGACAGATCCAAAACAATATTGCTAAAAGTGATGTCAAAGAGTTTACTACCTACATTTTTTTCTAGGTGTTTTATGGTTTCAGATCTTACATTTATGTCTTTAATCTATGTTGAGTTTATTTTTTGTATATGTTGTAAAAAAGTGGTCCAGTTTCATTCTTTTGCATGTAGCTCTGTGGTTTTCCCAACACCATTTATTGAAAAGACTGTCTTTTCCTTGTTGTATATTTTTGCCTCCTTTGCCATAGATTAATTGACCATATAAGTGTGTGTTTATTTCTGGGCTCTCTATTCTGTTCCATTGATATCTGTGTCTGTTTTGTGCCAGTACCATGCTGTTTTGATTACTATACCTTTGTAGTATAGTTTGAATTAGGGAGTGTGATACCTCCAGGTTTGTTCTTCTTTCTCAAGATTGCTTTTGGCTATTTGGTGTCTATTGTAGTTCCATACAAATTTTAGGATTATTTCTTCTAGTTCTGTGAAAAATGCCATTAGTATTTTGATAAGGATTCTGCTGAACCTATAGATTGCTTTGAGTAGTATTTTAACAATTTTACATTTTAACATTTTAACAATGAATCCATCCAATTCAGGAGCACAGTGTATCTTTCCATTTATTTGCATTGTCTTCAATTTCTATCATCAGTGTTTTATAGTTTTCAGAGTATAGGTCTTTCACCTCTTTGGTGAAATTTATTCCTAAGTATTTTATTCCTTTTCATGCAATTGTAAAAGGGATTGTTTTCGTCATTTCTCTTTCTGATATTTTATTGTTAGTGTATAGAAATACATCAGATATGTGTATATTAATTTTTATCCTCCAGCTTCACTCGATTCATTTATTAGTTCTGATAGTTTTTTGGTGTAGTCCTTGGGATCTTTTTATATATAGTATTATGTCACTTGCAAATAGTGACAGTTTTACTTCTTCCCTTACAATTTGGATGCCTTTTACTCCTTTTTCTTAACTAATGCTATGGCTAGGACTTCTAATACTATGTTGAATAAAAGGGGAGAGACTGGGCATCTTTGTCTTGTTCCTTAAATCAGTATATATATTTTGTTTTATTTATTGATTTTAAAAGCAATTATTTTTCCCCCCTGGGAAAGATTCACCCTGAGCTAACATCTGTTGCCAATCTTCCTCTTTTTTTTCCCTCCCCAAAGCCCCAGTACATAGTTGTATATTCTAGTTGGAAGTCCTTCTGGTTCTTCTATGTGATACGCCACTACAGCATGGCTACTGACAGACTAGTGGTGTGGTTCCATGCCTGGGAACCAAACCCGGGCTGGTGGAGCAGAGTGTGCCAAGCTTTAACTACTAGGCCATCAGAGCTGTCTCTAAATCAATGTATTTTAAATTGAGAATTCAAGAAATGATTTTGATTAGCAACTTTTTAACTATTTACAATCTTTTCTCTAGTATTTACCTTATAGTTTGAAAAATATTATCTTCATTTTATAATTTCATTTAAAATCACAGATCTCAAATAGTTTTATTATCAACAAGTGTGTCCTCTGAGCTTGAAACCAAAACTATGTACCAAAAATGATTTTTTCAAACCGTAATTAGGCAACATTCTTTCTTAGTATTGTTATTGTAGGTAAAGTTAGTATTCTAGGATTTTTATATAAGATATATAAGACCATATAAGTCAGTCAGTCATGGCAGGATGGTAGGAATATCATAGTTTGTGTTCTTTTAGTTATTTTGTTAAAATAGATGAAAATTTCTGTCTTGGGAATAGTTGCAATGGTGTTTAGTAAACTTCCATTTGAAGAAAATTGTAGAAATTAAAGACAAGGAAAAAATTAAAACTATATTCATTAGTAACTCCCAAGAGTATTCATTGTTATCATGTTAATGTATTTTCTTCTCTTTGATTTTTGTTGTTGTTGTTGTTGTTTATATAATATATACTATCGGTAGTTAAGAATACTAGCTATGAACAGAGAGGCTGTTTGAATCTGGGCTTCTCTGATTCTTAGCTGTATGACTTTGGTTAGTTACTTAAATTCTCTTAACCTTGGTTTTGTCATTTGTAAAATGGGAACAATAGTGGTGTTTTTATTAAACTATTATTGTAAGAATTAAATGTTAGGTAGTACATATTAAGTACTCATAAAAATATATTTAATGGTTTATGCTGGAAATACAGTTCTGTATAATCTATTTTAACACAGCATCATATCACATGCAATTTCCCATTTAATTGATTATTTTTCGAAACATGATTTTTAATGGTTATATAAAATATCATTGTGATTTTATTGTATTTCTTTATGTTGAACATTCAGTAGGTTTCCACTTTTTTTTATTTTTTAAAATAAATAATGTATATAGCCTTTGTTCTTATCTCTGACTTTCTTAGGGCAAATTTCAGAAAGAGAAATTATTGGGTTAAAAAGAACATGGTTATTTTCAAGGCTCCCTTGTGGTGCAAACTGCAAAATTGCCCTTTATCTTCCCTCTAGTAGTGTCTGAAAGGGTTCATTTCTCTTTACTTTCCTAACGGTGATGTTTTTAAAAAAATTATTTTATTTTGTTTTCAAGTGTGTCTTTCATATCTCCGTAACTGTTCTTATGACCACCTGTGTGGTATGTGAAATGTGTCCTCTGAATGTTAATTCAGGCCAAAGACCAATATCAGTCTAATCCTCAGGTTTATGGTGGATGCCTGCATCAATTCTACCATTCTAGTTTTCAATATGCAGCCATCAGAGTATGTGAAAGTAGTCAACTGGCACTTACAAAATGAAGGTTGTGAATCTGAACTATATTCCCCAAAGATTTATGAACTATAAAATGGTATTATTATTCTGTTCTGTCATCGCCTTGTGCTCTTTAGCAATCTTCCATTTTATGTGGTAAAGTTCCTTAGGATCCATTTGCATGAAAGCTACTGTGTGTACTCATTTTGTATTGTATTGTGGCAAGTGCTATAATCTACAGGGTTCCTATTCATTTTGGAATTCATTTCACAGCTCACTAATTGTGTGAATGAGAAGAGGAAATATATGCTTTTATTCTGAAGCGTGCTAAGCAGATGGCCCAAAGTTCATTGCTACCAGCACTGTCAGTGCGTCCCTCTTCTATAGGTAGCGAGTCTGGCATTGATCCGTCAAACACAAAGTGAGGGTCCATTTAACACAGCACTTGACAGTAGCTGAGTCTCTGGTTTGTTAGGACTTACAAACATTTTATTTTTTATCACCCAGTTCTAAAATGGCCACTCATTTGAGCAGGTGCAGACACAGTAGAATTGATATTAGTTTTACTTGAGAAGCCAAAATGAACTTTTATTCATATGGAAATATGGGGGAAAGAAAACAGTACAGGGGATTAAGCTTAGTTTCTTGAAAAGGAATTAATGCATATATTGAGATTCAAAACTGTAACCTCATTTCTGAGATTGAACCTTTTGAAAAATTAAAGAAAAGATCAGGATTTATATCTTTAAGCTTTTTAGGTGACTCTCCTTTCAAATCTTTTTGTTCCTATACAAAAATTTTTGTTTATTTACTTTTATATACAACATGTAATTTATGTAATCATTCAAAATGTTCACAGTTGCATTTATTGTGTGTGTGTGTGTGTGTGTGTGTGTGTGTAGTGAGAAAGAGTAAGAGAGAAAGAGGGAGTGGCAAAAAATGAAATAATGAATGTCTTAACACATTTCCTCTTCAACAGAGGTAGTAGGACAACATGAAATGTGTTGTCACTTCAGAGAAGGAAGAGTAGGTCAAACGTTTTAATGGAGCTGATGCAGTAATTTGATCACAATATCTTATTTAAGAGAACCAGAGCATGTGGAGATGCTGTTTTCTCCCTTACATAAAAAGAAACACTGGGTATATATTCTCATCCATTCCTTCTCTCCACTTCCAAGCCACCTACCATGGCTTTCACATGTTGTATTGACTCCATATTTTCTTTTTTCTCGGTTTTCAGACTGATGCTGCTCTAATGTATGACGCTGTGCACGTGGTGTCTGTGGGCGTCCAACAGTTTCCCCAGATGACAGTCAGTTCCTTACAGTGTAATAGACACAAACCCTGGCGCTTCGGGACCCGCTTTATGAGTCTAATTAAAGAGGTATGTCAGGGGAAGCACATCTGCCTTGTCTCTTTTTGTCCTCAAGCTGAATGAATTGACATTATTGCAGTTTTCCTAACAGGTGACCTTTTACTTTTATCTTTTAAATTAAACTTTCTCTCTTCCTCCATACAAGCAAAATTAACATTTTTGCTAAATTACATGGGACAAAAGGGGAAAAATTACATGAAAAATAAATGGATATCCTTCAAAATATCTATGATTGTGTAAACAGATGAAATTTTGTGACCTATGATTTATAATAGTGTTAGTTTTCACTTCTCTGAATCTTCATGTGTGTTACTTTTCATTTATGTGGAGATATAGATATTTAAAGAATGTTTGTTCATATTTTTGGCAATGAAATATGCAATGAATTTTTAACATGAATGCCATTTGCACTACACGAAATTATACCCAATTTGTAAGTCTTAAAGAATTATTATTTAGATCTATGTTTCCTAAATATAATGTCTAGTTATTTTAATTATATTAGCAGTTAACATAAGACAGAATATATGGATTCATAAAAATGCAAAGTTTACTTCATATTGCTTAATGCAACCATTCTTATGGCTATATATCATTTCTGATTACGTCTGATATTGTTGTAGACCAAGCAGGCTCATAGTGAGAAAAAAAGGGAAGGTTCTTAAAGATCATATGTGCGCGATTGTGTGTGTGTGTGTGTGCGCACACACACACACACACATTCTTCCTATTCTCTCTATCATGAAGGAAATTCCTTTGTCAGCTTAGAATACTTTTTATTTGATTATAACAACAGTTTTATATGAAAGTTTAATCTTTGCTATGAAAAGTCACAAGTATTATTAGCATGTAAGATTTTTTGTTAGCTTAAAAGAAATCATCAGTTCAACATATAATAAATTATGAATGATGAAAATAAAAATGCAAATAGGAGCATAATTAAGAATCTCCAGGTCCTTGGCAAAGAATATCCATGAGTTTTCCTTGTGTAATTCTTATCAAACTCTCAATAGGCGAAATGATACTCCCTGAAGAATAGGCAGTTCTTTAATTGCTCCACGTTCTACAGACTTCTGTTTTAAAACTGAGCATCAGAGAGCTGCAAACACAGTGGATAGGTTTGGCTAGTTGAAGAACTGCTTTTTCTGAACACAGCACTTGACTATTGAGGCATGTGTCAAACAGCCCTATAAGAAGCAGTTGTATGAAGCTCGCTATTGCGTTTATTGTAGAGTGTTATTGAGAACCTTCTCCACTAAATCAGTGTCCCCATATGAGGACCAGCAGGAGACATTTCCCTCAGGTCTCAGTACCAGGAAAAGTTGTGCTTCTGCTGGCCAGTTGGTATATCTTATAGACCCTGTACATCGTGTTGTCATCATATTTTCTTCTTTACTTTGGTTGCTAGGAAGTTCAGAATTGAATTTGTGATTGAATTTATTTATCAGTTTAACCTGATGTACATTTCTTTGTGTTGTCTTTATCCCAGATTTGTTTTACTATTCTACACTTCTACTCCTGTACTTCTTGATACCATTGTCTATTTTTAAACTAATATGCATTTTTGTTAACCCCTTGAAGTTATATTCTTTGGAGGAAGTTGGGTTAAAAATAAATGTCTCTTCTCTATTGGAGATCAGTTAACACATGTTTAAACACAGTGATGACATCTTGCAATATACATATAGATATACACTATAATTTTTTCTATTTTATTAGTAATTTATTAGCCTAAAACCATTTTAGAGTTCCTACACATAAGTACCCAATAAACACATGGAACCTAAGAAATGTAATAATAATAATATCCATTTGTAGTCCTTATTGAAATGTTACCCTTAATCTACTGAGTTTTACTTCTTTTGAGTTTTGGGGTATGTTCTTTCAAACATTGTAGTTGTGAGTATATGTTACATTATTTAAAATTTTCATATGTAACTACTTTTCCAAGCTATTGACAAATGACAAATAATATAAATCACCTTATTTTGGCTATATAGCCAGCAGAATAAGAACATTTTTTATGTTTAAAAAAGCTCAGATATTTGCTCACCTTTGAAGGGTGAACCCTTCAAAGGGTGAACCCATTACATAGCTGGCTTGTTATATTCCCACCTCCTTCTCTGTGGAGAGCTTCTTGTACAGAAACTATAGTTTGCTGTGAAGTCATTTTGATACATTTTTCCCAGTCTCACTTAAGGGAAAATAAAGTAATAATTATTCTAAGGGGAAAGAGTATAACTGAAGTTGTATAATGCAGGTTTTCTTAGATTCAGTTTCTTTCATTGTAATAAAATATGTTTATTTTCATATTAGTGTGAATTTTAGAGTGGTATTTTATAACAGTAGTTCCATTTGTAATCCCCACTGAGATATTCACTATTGCATTTTTATAATGTGACCATATTCTTCTCACTTTGCTAAAAGACGTTTGCTATTTAAAACATATTCTTCAAATTCCTCATAAAGAAAAGTAATACCTGAAAAATGCATTCTTTAAAATGAAAAATTTACACTAAGTTCTTACTGAGACTAGGATAATTTATTTAGAAAACACATCCTTCAAAGTTCAGAAGAGAATAAAAAATGTTTCAAAAATATGTAGCAATGTAAATTTGTGAGAAGTGATAAAAATATTTCCAATTTTTGTGGAAAAATGCTTTCTCTTCTCTTTCTTTACTTATTTACTACTCTATGTTTTTTTTCTTCTTTGTTTTTCCATAGGCACATTGGGAAGGCCTCACAGGCAGAATAACTTTCAACAAGACCAATGGCTTACGAACAGATTTTGATTTGGATGTGATCAGCCTCAAGGAAGAAGGTCTGGAAAAGGTACTAGAGGCATTCAGCTTCTTCACTTTAATTATTAAGATAGATGCTAATGAAGAAATAAAGAAATATCCCCTGTTGTAGCTATATTTCATTGACATTTAACTTTATTGAGTAACTCTAAAAAATATATCTTCAATCTATTATATTGAATATTAGGACTCAAGGATAAAGGATGTCTTAAGACAATTTAAATATTTTATTTTCTCACCAAATTTTTCTGATCCTTTGCATATAATGTATATAATCTTAATTATAATATAATGTAATAATATAATCTTAATTAGCTATAAGATTTGATATAGTAATTAGAAAATATTTGGTTTAATATGAGTCTATGTATATGCAGCTTACAATCATTTGTGCTTACATAGACTTTCCTAGTTAGAAGCAGGCCATAAAAAAGCATTAAATACAGAAACACATTTCCACTACTGGGTCATATTCAAGAGAAATGTCTGAATTAATGTGCACAAGTAAATTAGCTATGAACATAAATGCAGCACATTACACTGGATCTGTCTTACTTGATTCCATTTCAGGGGATTGAGGTAAAGTATAGGCAAGGCTTATAGAATTTGGGTATGTGCTTACTTTAAGAACATTTTAGTGTATGTTTGCTTATATTTGTAATATATGCATTTAGATATTTTTCTGATAGAATCATTGAAAGTTATGTATAAAGAGATATTTTGATAAGAACTTGAGAATAAATTCTATTTGACTGAGATAATATTGCTTTAAAGATAGTTAAGGTATCTTATATTTCACCTAGCTATTGAACATGGAGCATTATTCATAGCAGGAAACTGAAGAAGGAAGTTGAGATAGAAGAAGTGGTCTTTTAGCCTGAGAGATACAGCATATTTAAATGGTGATTCAAATGATGCAGTAGAGAGAAAAACACATATTTTTAATAATGTCACCAAGACAAGAAGAAGTACGTCATGACCAACTGATGATGGAAGCTGATAGGGGCATTACCTCATCCCACTGAGAGTTTCAGATTTTACCCTTTGTCAAGATCATGCAAAGTCAGGAATCTTTTATAATAAACTGAAACCCAAATATTTATGAGGCAGTTACTTTCTAACTATCTTGCTTCCAAGATGAGAACATTAGTCCATACTCAAGACTGGGATTGATAATGGTAGAGCTGGGTCAACTCTTATGGATTTTATCCCAGTGTTTACTGGGCATGTTGCTACCTTGTTTTTTGGAATTATCCAAGTCACTAGGATGAGCTTCAACTATTGCTTGTATTTCACCACATCAATATAAAAACAGTGATGCTTTTCCTGTTACTATAGACTCAGTCCTGTCTTGGGCTCAAAATAAAGAAAACATTAGAGAAGTTTTCTCTAGGCTGTAACTTGGATTATAGAAAGACCCTGAATATAGTGGTTACCAAGTACATGTGATGATCTACCATACCGATAAGCAAGGTGCCAGGTGAGTCCTCCATGTTGCCCTGACATTTTGTAAATATGTTTTATTCTCCTCTGAAATTTGAAAATTTGTTTTGATAAATTAATTACACACAGTTCTTATCCTCAAGGGGCTTTTTATATAGTGGTCAGAAACACATTTGAGAATAAATGTACTGGAAAATTGTCTGTTTCAATGTCAAAAGAGTAATGAAAGAATTATTGTTTGGTAGAGATTGAGTCATTTCAGAAAGAGGTAACAGTATAGGGAAAGACATAGCATAGTATTTGACTTGATCATAAGATATATATACACACACACACATACAGTATAAGTGGGAAATAGAACTAAAATGCTAGATTTGAGTCATACGGTGAACATCATGTCAAGATATTTGCATGTATTAGTATACAATGTACGTTCAAAGAGACAATAGCCTGGAGGCCTATCAGTTGCTTGGTAAGATATTACAGTTTGGAATAATTTTGGTATGGAGCCATGAATTTAAAACTATTCTGAGAATGGAAGTGAGAGATGAATAAACAGTGACAGAAGGCATTAACTCAACTTTCAGCAATGTTGTTAGTTCAAAGAATAGCAGAGCACTGGGACTATGTTTTTAAGGAGTAATGGACAAACCAGGTGGCAAAAGTGGGAGGAGCCAATGACAAAGGTAGAAATCAAAGATTGGAGAAGAAATTAGTGGGGAAATTAACGTTAGAAAGAAATTGCAAATCTCCTAAGAGATAAGGTACTGAGAATGGGTGAAGGTAAGTTAGAGAGAAAGGGAATTAAAACATTTCACATCAAATGTTTTCAATATTTTCAAAAACTAGTACATGAAGTCATCAGCTAAAAGAAGGAGATGGGATTTAGTTTAGTCAGATCTTAAGAATAACGGAAATGTTTTGGAAATGCCATTGTGGCAGAATTGACTGACTCAGCAGGAATAAAGTGCTGCTAAGTAGCAAAAGGTGCTCGTTTTAATTTAGTAGAATAGTTAAGAGATCAAGAAATAGATTCAAACAGAACTGGACTCAAATCTTTGTTCTCCCATTTCCTATTTATGGACAAGTTTCTTAATCCCTCTAAAACACAATGTCTTCAACTGCATCATGAGGTAATAGCAATATTTGCCTTATGAAGACTAATAAGTCTTGCTGATTTTACTTTTATTCTTTCCTGAAAAGAACAGTTACCATAGATGAAAAGACAGAGTCCCTACCTTGACAGAGTTCACAGTTTGGAAAGTTCAACAGATGGTGATTCAGGAGATTTAAATTGCAATTTCAGTTCTATCATAAGAAACTGTGTGAACTTCATCCTTCCACCCAACCACTTTGTGCCATATTCTGCATCTCAAAAAAAAAAAAAAATGTAGAGTACTTCCTTCTTGGAAGAAGGGCTTCTTTATTGGACAGGCTGAAGTGAGAATATCATGGTTTCTAGAAGAATCTGGAACTACCGTCTTTATAGGGGTTAAGGCTACACATTTTAACTCTCCTGAATTCTATCTATGACTGGGTGAAGAAAATGTGTAAAAAGCTAGCTTTATCTATTACTTCATCTCATGCTACTGCCTTTTCCTAGTTTTGTCTTGGTCATCTTTGACCAGCACACTTCATGTATTCATTTAATTCTTTAACAAGTATGCAGTGAACATCTATTTTGTGCCCTTATGAAGGTTATACTCTAGTCAAGGAAACTTGCCAATAATAAATGGACTCATAAAATTATAATATAGGATTGGGCAGTAATAATTGCTAAAAAGAAAGATATCTTGTTTGTATGTCATTAAAATGATAAATTTTGTGTCATTTTCTGAAATGTGAACCTTAGGATTGAAATAGTTAATAGGAATAAAGTCCACACTTCTGATGTTTACAATTGTGGAGCAGATAAACCAGGAAGGAACCGGTATGTTTCTGGTGAACAGAGAGAGGTAGGACATGTCAGGAAACTGAGCTTGGGACTGAGATGCTGCTGTGGACACATCTTTTCAGCTTAGATAGTGCCCATAGATCAAAGTGAATCCTTTCCACTCTATCTCAAGAGGGACCTTGGTTGGAACCCAGCCCAGTTAGCCATGGTCCAAGAAGGGTCATCAATATTGCACACACAGCCAGCCACATCTGTCCAAACAAGGTGTCTGGGCCACGGCAGTGCCTTCTCTGGAGCAGAGGAAAGGGAATAAGGGGAAAAAAACAGTAGGTGACTTTGTCTACCTCAGGCAATAATAGGACAATTTCTTTCTGTAAAAGCCTGGTATTGAGTACTAACAGTAGGAAAAAGAAAATCAGAAAAAGTGATTTTCCCAGCTTGAATTCTTGGTCAGTTCAAAGACCATATTGTAAATTCTACTTTTGAAATATGTTTAGTATCCATATTTTTCTTGCTACATCCATTGCTGCCATCATAGCCAGGGGACCCTTCACCTAGACATCTACATTGGAGCCCCAACAAGCCTCTCTGTTCTACTCCCCCTTGTAATCCATTCTCCAAACCATGGCAGCCAGCCTATGTCTTTAAAAACAAATTGATCCCTGTCATTACTCTATTTAAACCCTTTCATTTATTCCCATTGTATTTTGATTAAAATCCAAGCATGATTTCTAATGCATTCCCTCTCTCTCCTTCTCAACTCTCACCAACCTCTCAGGTGTTTTTTGTGCTCCAGGTACACTGGCTTTGTTTCATTTCCTCACAAATTTCAAGCTTTTATTACTTTAGCAATAGAATTTCCCCTGTCTGGAATACCCATCCCTATCTCTTTTGCCTGGCTAACTCGTACTTATCCTGGGAGACTCAGCTTAAATATTACTTCCTTGAATACGTGTCCCCTAAGCCTAATCAAATTTAGGTTTCTCAAAGTGCCGTGTACTTTTCCTTCCTGGCTCTTATCACAAGGTGTAATTATGTATCTATGTGTAGTTTTTTTAAAAAAGGCTGTGTCCCTAGCCAGAATACACATCCTATGAGGTGGGGAAAAAATGTCCCTATTCCCACCATTTTACATATTCAAGGCCTAACAAAGTGTCTGGCACAAAGTACGTCCTCAAGAAACATTTATTGACTGTTGAATGAGTGAAGGATCACTATGAGAATTGTAAGAGGTACTTCACATAGAATGCTTACTCGAGTGTCTGGTGCAGTGTTATTTCCCTATAGCTCAGTTTTTTGCTTTTTCCAGCTTAGCTCCATATCTACAGAGTGGGAACAGAGAAATCCAGTAGTTAAGCAATCAATGGGCTGGAGTTCTGGGTCAAGGCGTCAAGGGGTAAAGGATTTTAGAGTGCAGGAGAAGGCAGCACTGAACTCTGAGCTTACAAAGATGCACGTTGCACCAATGGTAAATCTGGTCCCCTACACGGTGCAATTTAATACTTTCTGACACTCCAATAAAACATCAAAAGCAGAAATAATTATTTTATAAATTTTCCCTTCTTATAAGTTTATGGTATGGAAATAAACAAAGGCCACTCAAATGGGAAAAAACAAGTTATTATTCAGAGTTTGCTATAGCAAGGGAGCCAGCCACCAGCACTTACTTTCAGTAGATTTAAGGGCAAGCAGGGGAGTGGGAAAGCTGTGTAGTGGAGAAAAGGGAAGACCTCAGGTATGCTCTGATTGGAGATTGTTGGCGTGAGGAAAATGGAGGTGGGCTAATGAGAAGAGGTGCACCTTAGGTGATTGGTTTGGAGGACATATTTGACTTTCTCTGATTGATCCTGCGTTGGAAGGGTGACCAAAAAAAACAGAAGCTGAAAGTTACTGAATGAACTTTGACCATTCTGGGCATATTGCTGCAAAGGATGTAGTTTGGCTTCCCAGTTTGCTCCAGGGGCTCTGGGTCAAAGTTCTGTTGTCATACTTGATCTGATGGTTGTCTATTTGTAAATTCAGTCTGTCAGTGGAATTATTAGAGTCACTTGGAAGGAGAGGGAAAAATAGCAAAAATGATAAAGGTCAAGAAAAATTGAGGAAACAATAATGTCTTCATAACTGACAATAAAATGGGTTTTTTGGGTTTTGTTTTGTTTTCAGAATGTGTAATTAGGATATGATTTACCATTGGAAATGGTTTAACCTTACTTACCTAGTCCTCTGAAGCTTAGCTACGTGCGTAGGAAAGACCAGCTTCAGATGGAACAAAACACATGAATAACGGCATAAGGTGTTAAGAAATATTCAGAAGGTTCCTAGATTATAACTTCAAAAGGATTCTGTTTAGAACAAAAACAGTTAAGGGTTTTACACAAAATAGTTTTGAATGGTGCGTTTCCTTTGCAAGATGAGCTATCTAGAAACCATTATTGGGAAAAGTAACTACTTATACTAAAAAAAGAATTTCTTCTAAGAAACTACAATGCAATAATGAAATCACTTAATCCTACCACATGATTGAATTTTCTTATTGAATGTCCTTTGTGACCACTGTGTACATCATGTGCTTTCCAAAAAAAAAAAAAAAAGTCATACTATTATACCTTGATAGTTCTTCAAATGGATTTTTATCTCACTAGAGAATATTTGCTTCTGAGTAGAGGTGTTAAACTAAAATCACTTTTGTTTACCTCTCCTGTCCTTTCTCTGGCATCACAGTTTGCTATCTGTTCTGGTTGTTTTGCTGATATCCTCTTGAATGAGATATTTACATTAAAATAGAACTTGGAGAATAGAATTATCTGTCTCCTCAATGGAAAGGGTCTAATAAATCCTTATTAAAATTAGCTTTGTATATTAATATTATATTAATTTTGAAAAAAACCTCAGTATGAAACCAATACATTTCTCTGGCCAGAGATGGTTCTAAGGGGCCTGGAAGTGTTTAGTACTATGAACAATTTCATCGTGTGTTTGCCTCAGCATGCTTTTATAATAAAATCAGCTCCTAACTTGTGTAGCTTAGAGAAAATCTTGAGAAAGTGGCTACAAAGAGCTATCTATGGAACATATGTTTGTCAAATTCTACAAAGTTAAGAATTTATAGAAATTAAAGAAGGCAATGCAATCCATATTTGCAAACCTTTAAAAAGTTTAGATTTGTCATATTTCACTTTCAAGTGCAGCTTCATTTCAACTTTTAATATCTTTATTTTCTGAATATTCACTGCTTGCTTTTGTACCCACCAGTACAAAAACTGGTATCAGCAATCCACAGACTTCTTGCTGAAAACTCAAATATTTTGATAATATATGGAGAGGGTGAGAATTAGTACCTGCCTGAGTTTACAGGCATATATTTTCCAGGATCAGAACAAGTTTCAAAGTGCTTTTTGAAGATTTTTTTTGTAGAATATATATTCTTTAAGAAAAAGTAATAATTTCTATAGAAATCTTTGCTATTGACCTTTCTCTTGCCTGTAGAATCCTGTACTCATTAACTCCCTATGGAAAAGGTGTCTAAGTGGAATTTACAGACTTCAAAATTTATCTAAATCTGAAAATCCACACTTCATAGGTGAAATATTTCTTTGATAGATTTCTAGATACCTGATGCATAGCAGTTTTTATCTTCCTCTCTTTGATGGCATTTGATACACATACCCTGTCCCCATGGCAACAATGACCCCCAACCTTCCTGGAAGCTGAGATTTCTTTTGCCTCCCTGTAGGAAAGCGATGTTAATGGTGCTGTTGTCTAGTAATCTTTAAGCCAGTTGGAAATGTGTTGTTTGCTTCTTAAAAAGCAAAAATGCATCCTGGGCAGGATCCTAGCCTAACTATCTTTCTTTGGAGATGTTAACCATTTAATTTAACTAACTCTTATATAGAATTCATTATTTGCCTTGTCTCACAACTATACTGACATTTTTTGATTGTGTGTCAGTGTGTTTATAGTCATTATTTCCCTTGATAATTTCTAACCTTCAGGATGGTAAAATATTTAAGAAGACTATTCACAGATGATGTTTAGAAATCAATAGGATTAACTTATTTGAGGTACACCGTTTCTTATTTTGACCCGTGAGAGAATACCAAATGACTTTTTTTTCTTTCAATTACTGGATTTGAATTAAACGTGTATACTAAACATAATTGTAATGCATTGGTTTGATTTCAAAGTAAACTCTGAACTACATTTTTATCCTTGGAAAAATGGCCCTTAATTGAATAGTATCACATTGTTATATTTGAGAACAGTTAATTCATTGTTTCAAATTTTACTTAAAAAGTCAAAACTACCACCTGTCTCTTAATGTTTTAATTATGTTTAGGGTTGTCTTTGCCTTGAACAGAAATAAAAATCCTAAAGGTGAAAAATCTGTGTTTAGATTAGTCATCACTTTCTGTGAGATAATTATATATTTGTTGATTTATTGTCCTCTTATTAACACTGTAGTTCTCAAATGGTGAAATTCTAGACCCTGTGGAAATTGGTGGAAAGATAGTTTTAGGAAAGTGATTAACTGAGGGGTTCTTGGCACTGTCCTCACAGGCCAAATCACTTATGTGTGTGTGAAGGTGGCCCAGTTCCCAGGTAATTGTTCTTTGTTCTGAATTCTCCATGTCAGGCAGCACAAAGGCATTGCTATAAAATGTTTCATGTTTATCTTTGAGATATCAGGTGCCAGTTCTTTTTAAAGTGATCTACTGTTAATACTTAGCCCTATGGAAGTACATTACTATTAATTATTAAATGATACCATTATTAGACAGTAATGCAAGTAGCTATCTTTACTTTTCATTTAAAAATTCAACATTAGAAGAGGTGAAGTAAGTGAGGAAAAAAAAACTCTGATTTGCCTGCAACACTTAGCAAGAAAACCACTGTGTTGAAAAAATTCTATCCCCACTATTCGTGCACCATATAGGCTTGAGAAACCTGAATTTGCAAATTATCCAGAAAGAATGGGTACACTAGTTAATAGGGAAATATACAGTCCATCAGTGTATATTCAGTCAATTGGAGAGAGTATTTATCTCCTAAATATAAATTAGCATTTAATATCAATACCTTCCTTATGCTTTCTACTTCTCAATAACCTCAAACAGTACTACCAGGGATGTCCCTTCTTCTAAAGGAATAGTAAATATACTTCAAGGCAAACTATACTTTATGGATCGTGTGGTTGGAGGCAACTAATTATTGGGAAGATTTTTTTTTCTTTTTGAGGAAGATTGTCCCTGAGCTAACGTCTATGCCAGTCTTCCTCTATTTTGTATATGGGATGCCGCCACAGTATTGCTTGACGAGCAGTGTGTAGGTAGGTGCCCAGGATCCGAACCTGCAAAACTCGGGCCGCTGAAGCAGAGCCTGCAAACTTAACCACTACACCACTGGGCCAGCCCTGGGAAGAATATTTTTTAAAGCAAACTTATTTTATGATAGAGACTCCACATTGTGCTAAGACTGTTTAGGACATAATGTACAGTGTGGTCTCTCATGATCACATACAGGCCTTCTTTGGAAAAGTACCACTTATGCTCTTTGCTCAAGACAAATATATTTGTCTGACATGAAGTCAAAATAATGTATAATTAGAGAATTCTTTTCCTTTTTTTACATTGTTCTGTAATGAAAAACTACATTGCTTTTTTATCCATCCCCCAACATCCATGGATGTATTGTTAGTAAATGTCAATAAAACAGTGTAAATAGAATTTTAATAGATTCTATTGTGCCAACTAATTTTTTTTTAGTGGAGAATTTATGTTAAATGATTTCTTAACTTTAAATGAACTTGACTTTTTTTTTTTTTTTTTTTGGTGAATAAGACCAGCCCTGAGCTAACATCCATTGCTAATCTTCCTCTCTTTGCTGAGGAAGATTGGCCCTGGGCTAACATCGTGCCCATCTTCGTGCCCATCTTCCTCTACTTTATATGGGATGCCGCCACAGCATGGCTGACGAGCAGTGTGTCGGGAGGCACCCGGGATCCGAACCAGCGAACTCTGGGATGCCAAGTGCGAACTAAACCGCTGCGCCACTGGGCCAGCCCCGAACTTGACTTTATTTTTAACTATTTTTAAACCAAGATGGAAATGTTTATTTTGTTCCTACTTGAGAAAGTTCTTGGTATACTTGTCAAATAGATTATTACTGCAGATTCCCCAGAGAATAAGAAACATGTCTCACTGATTCTGCTTGCATGAAATGGAGCTAAAAATATCTTTAGAAGAAACTATAAGATGTTAGTTATGGATGACAAATAAAAGACTTGAAGGAAGTACACCAAAACGTTATCGATGATTGACTCTGGGTATGTGCATGGGTTCAAAGTTTAAATTGATGTTCTCTTTTATATCTTTTGTGTATTTTATAATTTGACAACTATAAACATGCATTCTTTTGTGACAAGAAGAGCAAATTTATTTTAAGAACCATTCAGAACATAAAATAAGATAAAAATGAATAATGCCATAATTTTCTATAGTTCTTTGTGGTTTTTAAAGCACTTTCACATTACTTATCTAATTTGATCCTTATAATTAGGGTGACTTTATAATTTATTATCCAAACCATGACATTTTTAATTGTACAAGAGGGTGCTATTAATATTTATAGCAGGAAGACAGTTGTAAGCTTGAAGTGTCCAAATAAACCAAGATATAGACTCACTGTCCAAAAAACACTCTGAGGTCAACAGTGCTTAGATACCTTTATTGCATTTTAGAACTTAAAAAAGTACTTAAAAGACTTGATTAAATCATATAATGAAAAAATAGTGGTTCTGAAAATAGATTAGAAGAAAAAAGATGGTCTTGACTTAGTCCATAGTTCTTGTGATTAAAACAAAGCGAAAATTAAAAAAAAACCCTGGTGACAATTTTCTCAATCAATAGAAAGTTTTGAATTGTACAGTTCCAAGAGATTTAAAATCTAGGAATCATACAAAATTTTATTTGATTACAATTTGATGCCACTGAAATTTTTGAAACTTCGTAATTTTCTTCTAAGAAACCAGAGATATACAAAAAGGGATACCTAATATATGTGATTATAGGAAATTATAAATTCATGTACTGTGGGCCAGAACCCGTCCATCCAAGTCGCACTGGAAAAGCAACTGACAGAGAATGAAACTAGATAAGTATGTTTAGATGAACATTTAGCTAAATTATTTTTTATGAAAGTAATCATGGAGGACAATGGTAAGTGAAATGTGCCATATTTTGTATTAGTGATTTGATTAGAAAGTCGAAAAATTTACTCATCAAGCTTGAGGGTTTATGATCAAGCATTCAGCAGATGACAGTGGGCAAATGATGTTTGCCAATGCTTTGGCTGGTAAAATTATATGTCTGAAAAATCTAGCTATTTAGCCAATGGTGAAAAAAGAGGAAATAAAATCTAAGGGAACAAATGTGTAATAGGTATTAATTATCGACCAGGGTCAGAAAAGTGGCAGTCACTGCAAAATACGACCTACAGATGTCTTACTTAGCCAACAGAGTGTTTTTGAATGATTTTGAACTTGAAACACTAAGCAGGTCAGCAGGCATTCCAGGTTTTACATCCCCCCTGTTGTCCTCCACCCAGGTTCCCAGCAGGGCCTCTACCAGCTCTGGGAATTCCTAGCTCTGGGGATGCCTAGCTCTGTCAACAGAGCAGTGTTGGGACTGTGGCCCCTACTTGCTACTCTGCCTTGAGATTTTGTGAGATTTAAAAACTGCCCCCCCTCACCTGGCAGTTCCTACTACTGTCTTATGCCCTACCATTTTGCACATTGATGTTACCCACCTGCCCCCCGAATGCCTTTCATTATTGACCCTGAATTACAATGAGACTCTATCTTTATGATATCATGGTAATCATAATCTAAACTAAAGATATTTAATTGGCCATAGATAATTTACTTTGGAAAGAATGCTGAATCAATATTTTCTTTCTCGCTGTATTATTTGACTTTTTCCTTTATTGACACAAACAGGAATATTTAGTTTTTAACAGTAAGAGGAAAATTAACTCCATATGAGAAAATATGGCAAGAGATTTTTTTTTAGACATCACTACAAAAAGGTTAATACTGAGTCCCTAGTATAGTTAAATACATTCTTGATAAAACACATTAGGGTTTGCACTTATATACAACTATTAGAATGATATATCTATTCTTCTTATGAATAACAAATATTAGTGACTATATTTCTACTTTTGTGCTTCTTCAATTAAAGGGAGATGGATGTCTTAAGAGGTTACTAGGAAAGCTATGCAAATGAAAAAAGGTATCAAAAAGAATAAATATGATGGAATATAAAGAAAATAAAAGGATCATAATATTTCATTTCAATAAAGTTATACTGATAGGACCCTTATTAGCATATTTAAGTAGACCAGGATAAATATTACCTACTAAATCAATGTTACTTTAAAAATAAATGAATTTATATACAAAGCTTTATTTTAAAGATAAATTGATAATTGATAGTTTTTCTTTCCTTTGAAGAAAACAAGTTGGATAATTGGCTAGGAGGGTAAGGAGGACTAATTTCACTATTGATGACTCCCAGGATTGAAAGAGTGGGGAAAAGAACTCTGACTCTGGATCTCTTTTGCCTCTGTTCTCCTTTGGTGGTGACCATTGTTATATGACAGTGCAATGGTGCAGGTGCATGTAAACCACCTGACCTATGCATTTAGTGGCATCCCGTGCTTATATGTGTCTCCCAGAGGCGTGTCTGTGTCATCCCGTAGGCTGTATTCAGTGGGTATAAAATGTCTGAACACTGAGAGTATATGGTCTACTCTATCAGAGGGTATTAGTTAAATTAAAATACATATATAATAGAACATAGGTGGAAGTATTGGAATGGGTTATCCAGATGAGATTGTGCTGTAATCTCCTTTTCTTAGAGTATTTTAAAAGCTGCAACGGTGTGTTTTAAAAGCTCCGAAGGTGATTCTGGACAGGATTTTGCCCTACTGGGGGTTATGCATAATACCAATCAATGCCTCTCTTAAGCTTGCCTTTACCTATTAATTTATCCTGGATCCCCAGGTTTTGCTCTGTCTTTTAGCTTTGTCCATATAATATACCATGTTATCTTTATAATGAGAGGATGATAGATGCATTTCAGTAAAAGACATGTGCTATTAATGAGTTTCTAGCCAGCTATCAAGGTATCATCAAATGTGGTTTATCTTGGTGAATGCAAGTTTGAATAGAGAATTAAGCTCCCACACTGACTGTAGAAGTGCAGTGGATCATTTTGTTCTCTAATGTCACACTTCACTGGACACATTTCACAGAGCAGTGAATCATGCTTACAACAAGCAGCCTTTACTTTAACGACAGCAGATAATGCAGCAGAGGTGAATAATAAGCGTTAGCAGTCTTAACTTTCTCTTGCAGTACTCTCTCCCAGATGCCTGATGGACAATTTACAAAGTACATATGCTTTTTTCTAGATTGGAACTTGGGATCCAGCCAGTGGCCTGAATATGACAGAAAGTCAGAAGGGAAAGCCAGCCAACATCACAGATTCCTTATCCAATCGTTCTTTGATTGTGACCACCATTTTGGTAGGTATTTGTTTTTCCATTCTTTTTAGATAACTGTAGATAAACATGGAAGTGGATAGAGAAGGACGTTATAATTGGAACAGTAATGAACAGAATGTAATGTATTTTACAGTTATTTAGCAATTACTGTACAATGAGTCAATGTTAATTTAGTCAGTTTTATTTTGTTAGTCGTCAATGATGTAAATTATATTAATGTTTGGGCTGCTTATGTTGATTAATAATACAACTTCATATATTACTGGAAATCTTTACATTTCTACAAAATTAGTTGCTATTAAAGAATTGTCAGTGTTAAGATTTGAAAAATACATGGACATGCAGCTGTATAAAGAGAGTTATGTGAGGAGCCTCATGTGAACTTTGCTTCTGCTTTTATCTCCTGCAAATACATTTCAGAGGGCATCCCATTCATTTTTCTGGGTTTTTCCTATTCTAATTATATTTTAACCTTGCTTTCAATTTAATTGTTTTCATCATGGAGAATCACTTTTACTTTACTAATCTCCCTAATGAAATCAAATGACAAGTGCTTTTTTAAGCCAGAAATATTTTCACCACCAACAGAATTAAATTAATACTGATAAGCTAGATATTTTTACCCCTCTTGTAATTATATATTTTAATTAGATCACACAGTAATATTCACTTATGCTACTAAGCCATGTGCAAATAGGAATTTTAATTTTAGGATAAGCAAGGAGCTCTTTATTATTTAGTCAATACTTTCTACCTACAAAATAAGCTTATCAATGATAGTTCTTATGTCTCCCCAGGTAGTCAACAAAAATGTAAGGTTAATGTCCAGAACAAACCACCACACAGTTTCAGCGTTTATATAGTTTCTACATTTGATCACTGGTGGCAAATCAAGCTAGGAGGAATTCGTAATCTTGTTCTTTTAATAACAACAAGGCTAGTCAGATCTCAAGGCATGTCAAAATAAAATAGCTTTGGTTGAAGACTCTTTTGATAGTGAAGCAAAGTTGGTAATCATGAAATGACAGTGAAGAAAGCTCATGAGGTTTTTTAAATCACTCCCTTGCTAAGAACCTCAGTGAATATTTGGCTCCTTATCCATCATATTCAAACCTCCTGGGTCCTTTTTAACTTAATTTTATATCTCCCTCTCTTTTCAAACATAAGAGCTGTCCTATCCACCAATCCACCATCCCTGGTCTTCAGATGGAATGTTCTCACAGGCTACTAGCACACATCCTTTTTCTGCCAGTATGTCCTGGATCTCATTACTTCCTGCTGGGACTATTGCGGTAACCATGTAACTATCCCTCATGCTGACAACCTCCCCCTTTGCAATGCACCCAACTCTCCACTGTAAAGATCTACTTCGGTCATTTTCCTGCTTCCTTGCTTACAAATCTTTAATGAATTCTTATCAACCTTTAGAAAGGCCTCTGAATTTTGACTCTAAATTTCAAAGCCTTCTACAGTCTTGTCTTCTCCCACCTTTCTATACTCATTTCCCATTACTACTCCCTTTCCGGAACCCTGTGTTTTAATTGAACTGGAATAACCAGTTAGCCTATTACTATGATTATGTTAGCCCTGTGCCCTTTATCCGCAATTTGTTTCTCTCCATTTCTGAGATATTGTAGTACCTGTCAGTACTTTATATTGTTTAGAATTAATATTATACTATACTTTAATTATTTCATGGGTACAGTATTTCTCCAAACGTCACTGAACATTCCTGGGAGGAAAAAGATCTGACTGTGCCTCCTGTTTTCACATAATATTTGCCTCTACAATGCTCACAGAGTAAAGAGTGCTGTGCAGGGGTCATCTGTAGTCTTCAGCAGTTGGCCCCCCTTCTTCTTTCCATGTTCTCCTTGATGCAGCCAAACTCCCAAATACATCACTTGTGTTATGGCTCCAAATCATTGCTCTTTATGCTCCCCTGTGAAAAACTCCTATTCATCCTTCCAGACCTATCTCAAATGACATCCACTCCATGAAACTGTTTCATCTCTTCACTAAATTGTGTGTATATGTGTGTAGGGAGTGGGGGGGTGGGTTGTACACTTTATGTATCATAATGCTGTATCATGGCACTTACCATGCATTGCTTTTTTAGTTTAGAAAATCTATGTATATCTGTGTCTCCGTTTGACATGAATCTGTGGAAGGCCAATGACCAAATTTTACACTTTCTTTGATCTCTCAATGTCAGAGAAAAGTGTCATAGGCATGGCAAGCACTCAATAAATATTTGTCAAATTAAATTAAATAAACAACATTTAATTAAATGGAAAATTAGAGGTAGTATGCAACTTTCAAATGACTATATTTAAATATTTTTCAAGTATGCAGATCATTGAAAACTTCTTGTTCAAACAAAGCAGGTGATTAAGACTACCCGTATAATTTCTCAGTTTTGCTTAATTACTCAGGGCTGTTTTATAAAAAGTATCCAGATATTTCTCTCAATCATAAACAATTTTGTATCTATCGATAAACAGTGGTATTTAATCTTAGATTCATACCAGAACCAAGCATAAAGCTTTTAAAAAAGTATTGCTACACAAAATTAATTCCATACCTTTGAAACAGTATTTCTGGGACTTGGACCTTGGACATCTTCATTTTTTAAAGTTCCACAGGTAATTCTGATCTATAATGATGATTGAGAACTACTGCTCAGATCATTACTCTGGATAACTAAGATGTAAGGTCAACTGTGGAACATACTCTAAGCTTACGTTTTAATAAATAGGTTATGTCATTCTACTGGTTTCGAAGAGATTCTCATATTTGTTAAAAGGAAAGACATTTTATTTGTTTTCATATCACTTAGTCGAAAAAAATTCTTTTTCTGAGTACTCTGATCACAGAGTATCCCCAATCAAGAAAAGAACAGATTTGAAGAGATTATTTACCTCATTTATGTAAGCCTTATGCTTGATGTAATTTATTGGTGTTTAATCTAAATTTTATCAGGCAGTTATGATCATTGATTTATGTTATGATTATTTTGTCCTTTTCTCTCTTGGAAAATCTCAGAGGAGATTCTTGTTTTGTGAATAATGACCCCTCCACAAAGAGAGATTCACTTATTCTTCTTGTTCAACATTTTTATTACGTATCTTAAAATAACAAGTGAAGTAGTCTAGAATTGAGCATTATCGGTGTGCTAGTCATAATCAGCTCCATTTCTCTTGTTTATGTATTAAATTTATTTTTATTCACTTATTCTTTTATTTAAGAAATATGCACTGAATGATGGTGATATTGCACTAAAAGCTATATTTGATGAGCTCATGGAGCTCAGAAAATGGTAAGGATCCATATAGAGAATCACACACACACACACACACACACACACACACACACACACACCACACCTTGTGATTAGGATAGAAGAAAAAGATAAATAGGGTGACGTCTTTTACAAGATGATCCTGAGTTATACTGGATATCAGGAGTGGAAGGATGAATCAGGTTAAGCCTTACTGCAGAGGAATAGACAGCTGAGATGTGAAGTTTGAGAAGGAATTAGAAGGTAAAGAGAGGGGAAAGGAGAATTCTTGGCAGAGAGAACAGCATATGCCATGGCCCTGAAGCAGGAAAGATGTTGGAAAATTTGCAAAATTGAAAGAAGACCATAATGATGGGGGCTGGTGCTTTGGTCTACTTCTCAGCTTCATCACTTATGATTATATCAACGTGGTTCATTACAAAAAAAAAATAGGAGATTTTATGCATGCCTACTATGTGCTAGACATTGTTCAAAGCACTACTCATAGATTTACTCATTCAATTGTCATAATAACCTTTTGAGGTAGCTACCATTATTAATACTATTTTACAGGTGAGGAAACATGTCCAAATGGCCTAAGTAGCCTATTCCTGGTTACACAGCTAGAAAGTAGAGTCACAGAGTTTCGACCAATCTCTGTAGCCAACTTGAGCAACTGATACTATAAAATGAGAGCTCTAGTGGCTCATGATGGAAAAGTCTAACAACTATAGTTTATGACCCAACTAGCATCTTGATTGAGAATTGTTCACCTAAAGCAATGCTTCTCATCCAGAAATCTCACATAAGCTAGAGCACTGTGATGCCATTATGGGTATGTCCCCAAACATCTAGACATTCCCGTCTATAGAGGCCAAGATTTATAGGCCACTCTTCCTTGGATGTCTTGGGCCTCTTGTTTCTCTCCTCTCCTAATTTAGCGCTCAGTTTTCGTTCAGCTTCTTTAAACCATAATCTCAGATTTTCCCAGGCAATCAAAACTGTGTTGGTACTTATCTCATTTTTTCTCTTTAGAATTGAGATTATCTTGTTTATAAATGTTTTTTACTCCCCTTCAGCAACACAACTTATGCCCAATACACTGTATGGGTGCAGCATATAGCTATATCATGGAATAAATTCATTTTAGAAAGATTAAACAATTTTTTAAATGTTTAATTTTTTTTTAGTTTTGAATTAAGATTTGTGATATCATATAGTTTGGAAATTTATGTAACTTCACCTGCAGATCTAGACCTAAAACTCAGGTCTACTCATGCCCTGTCCTTAATATTACTCATATTCCCTCTCTGGTCTTCGAATTTCAAGTTCAATGGTTGTTAAAATCCCCTTGCTTCTTGTATTTATCATTATTAATGGAACTAAAAAATCAACTTTAGAATCATGTTTTCATTTATGATGATTTCATTTATTGCATAGTTATTGTTAAAATATAAATTCCTAATTGCCAAAGTAACAACAAAAATACTAATTCTGAATGAGTAATAGAAGAATAATGTGTGCTGTATCTTCAGTTTATAACTTCATCTTGTTGTTTTTACTGCTACGGATCCACTAACTGGAGGCATTATCAGATGACTGAATATTTATTTAAGTTCATATAGGGAATGCTTATTTTCCCTCTGTGTTCTTGGTTTTCAACAGATTTTTTCAAGCCTGTCTAAATATGTTGAGTGCTTCCCGTGGTGCTGCTTCTGTATAATTGAGTTTTGTCCATCAAAAGATTACTAGCACTTAAAGGCCCCTGTACATGTTTTTTCCCTTGACAACTAGTACCACTTTAGCATGCAAATGACGATGAATTTGGTTACTTTTTTCAGAAAAATCACTTACTCTTAAGGAGGTTCTTTCTTCTCCATTGCTCAATGAATTTAACAATGTGCTTGCATCTGCAACTTAGTCCTATTTTTTTAGCACTTCCTGGAAGGTTGTGTATTTCAGTATTGAGTTTACTTGCTTAGGTTTGTAAAGGTTTATTGTCACAGACCACAGATACCGAAGGCTTATCTGGGAGCAGAGTCCCAAGGACAATGGAAAGAATCACAGTACAAAAGAGAGAAGTCACTGAATCATCCGGTAAATGGTTCTGAAGCTTCTTCCATAATATCAACAAAAGCAGATTTCTAGGGCTTCAAATCTGCCACTGCAATAAGTTTTCCTCTGATTCTTCTCTTTCCATTGTCACAGAAGGACTGTCAAACACAGAGCTCTTAGAGAGTTGCTAGCATTAGGGCTTGGAAACCCAGACTCTGCAGCTTCACAAAGAAAAAAGATTTTCATTCTTAGTAAACCCTATACCATTTCTAGGCAGTTTTGAACATATTCTGGAAATACTAAGATCAAAATAACTTAAGGAAGATATAGTAGATAGACACGTATAATTACTACTTAAGTGTTAACATGTGAAATGGGAGTGCCTGATTCAAACTCAGTCTCCTGGTACCCCATTCCTGCGATCAGCTTGTTTAAAGGCAACCAAACATTTTCTTACCATATTTTTTCTTCCATTTCAGCGATCATGCTGGCACTACATTTCTCTCTTTCCTTCTTGCTCTAACAGCTCAGGGTGTTTTATTTCAAATAATTTCACATATTCTCATAGATTTCCAGATCAGCTAGATAAAATAAAATGATTGGTGATGGTACCATAGAGTAAGAAAGCTTACTCTCTTACTAGAGTAAGAAAGTGAGTTTTAATGTGAAATTAGGCATAATTTTTAAAAACCCCAGCTTCTTACTCTTTAAAAGCTTTATAAGTGACCAGACCTCATTTTTTACTGCATAATCTCACACACACACACACACACACACACACACACACACACACACACATACCCCTGCTTGCTTCATCCTTCTTTGTTAAATCTACTTTAAAAATGCTACCATAATAAAGATTCTTAAGTATTTTCGTTATGTTGTTATATTCTTTTTTATTGCCAACATTATTGTGAAAACTATAGCTTTGTTGAAGATTATTTTACTACGAACAATATATTAAGTTTGGTATAGAAGAGTGAGCAGAGAAATCTGAACTTGAGGCTCAGCTTAACCATAGCAAACTACATGGAAATGCGGTATTTTTGCCCTAATTTTCTCATTTTTAGGGATGTTACCATAATAGAACCAATGTAAAATTACACAATCCAAATTTCAGCTATGACCTTGATCTGAGATTCAGATGTAAATTTGCAACTACTTCTAGGACATACATCCACTTGGATGTCCAGTGTCAAACTCAGCACGTGTCAGAACTCCACCCTTAATTCAGGTTTTACCATGCCTGTTTCTCCAATATTTCCAAACTCTGTGCTTTCAGTACTTTTCACTCAAACCAGAGGTTTTTTGTTTTTTTTTTTTTTCTTAGAAGCCTCAGTCTCTTTAAACCCCAAATTCACAATGCAGATAACTAAAAGAAAAAAAGGAGGGATTATTCTAAGAGTTTAACAACAAAGTGAGTCAAGGAACATTTTGAACAAGTGAGATATGGTTTGTTCATGGGTACTACTGAATGGGGGATTTATAGAGTCCGATTTGAGAGACATAGTACCAATAGGAAAGAGGAAAGGGATGGCAACATTGAAAAATCAGATGTGAGATTTCTTGGAGATGGATTAGATGTGGTGCAAAAACATTTGAGAAGTGTGAATGAGGACTTTGAGGTTAAAAGCCTAAGAGGCAGAGGTGTTAGCATCGCCACAGAGCATAATAGTGATGTTGGGAAGGGAGATAATGAGCCATATTTAGTCATGTATGAATGGAGATGTTGGCAATAACTTTTGTGTAGTCAAATCTTGATTATTCATGTAAAGGGATAATAAATTAGATTCAGAGATGAAATGCAGTTTAGAGATTAGCTAATAAGTGCAGTCTCCTTTCCCATCAAATCTTTTACTGGAAGAGCAGTGAAATGGCACATTTGATTGATTTGAACCTCAGCTTTTTTTCCCCGTTTCCTCTTTCACTTGTGAATTAATTAAGCTAATGAAATATTTAATGGCCAAAATACAAATACCAGCAGAAAGACAGACACAACCAAGACCTCCAATCTAAACTGATAATTCAGTCAAGTGGAGGAGTTTAATAGCATACCAGTTTTTACTAAAATATGAATTCTTTTTTTCACACAAGCATGAATGATAATCACTAAGCCATATCCTCCTTTAAACTCGTATTGCTCTGACATCAGTAAGTCTCTTTCCTGAAATGCTGGTGAATAGCACAACTAGCAAAAGTCTAGCCCTCTTTTCTTGAAAGTTTTAATATCAATGTATTACGCAGTTATTATTTCTATAGGATTCACTACAGTTTCAGGTGACTGAATATTACATTTCAGGGAGAAAGAAGTTCTTCTCAACTTCCCAAATCCAAGCAGATTTTCTATAGATACAGAGTGAAAGCAAAAACTCTTCTTAGAATGATAATTATGGCCAATAAAAACTCAGATTTTTGTACATTGTGTAAATTCTCCAAAGTTATTCTTCTGAAAGGAGGTAAATACAGTTTTTAGCAACTAAGAATGTGATGATAGTGCCTGCAGTGGTGTACTAAAGGATTTGTGTGTGTGTGTGAGAATCAGTCATCAAAAAGATGCCTTGGCTTAATAGACTCGCAACACAAAATAAAGAAAAAGAAAAGAAACTGTAGATTGCCTCAGATTAAATTTTGAAAAGGAAAAGATAAGTAATAAACCTGGTTTATTAAAGTTATTAAGGTAAAATATTGCATTACAGGCCTGCTACACTATTTTGTTGTTGCTTTAAAACATAAGCCCCCAGATTGTGATTGTTATTCATTTTCTATGCAGGAAGTTCATGTAAATTGCCTTTTGTAATAACGTCTTGAGACATCGAAATGGAGTTTGTTTTCCAGGCAGGAGAACAATATATGAGCCCACATGGAGACTCTCTCATCACTAGTTTTTGATCCTAACAAATCCGTCATCCTTAGTATTGTCTTCTCTTGAAAATGTTAAGTTGTTCTGATGGTAGCTGCTAGGTTTTTTCACATTTTCTTCCTGTTATTCTCACTTCCAATTGTGATAACCTGTAGTGCACCATAGGCTTCTGACATGAATGCTAATTAGGGATGGCAGAATTCAGACATTAAGAGCCATGGTGAATAGAAGGAAATTGAAAGACTGGGACTCTGACAATGGCAAGACCTTTCTTAGCTCTACAGCTGTAAAAGCATGGCACTTGGAATGGCAGAGGCTGAGAAAAGAAAGAAAATTATACTGTCTGGTCAATGGAGTAGTAACAATCAGCTGTGTCATTATTGTTTCTGCTTATCTATTGCTTGTTGTTCTTGTTGCTCATTTCTTCTGACTGTGAATTGAAAAGTTTATTTGGCCTGTCCAGTTAAGTTTCTATGTATTTTTTTTTTAGCAACATTTAGGGTAGTGTGAATCATTAAAATGTAATGAAACACTAGTAGTTAAGCTTATTGTTAACTAATTCCCTTAAATATATGATCCCTTTCCATTTTTAAGATCAAAGTTTACCACATACATTTATGAAACTTCCTTAATTTAGCTAGGAAAAAAATAACAAGACTATTTTAGAATGATTAAAATGTAGTTGAGACCAGTGGTGATATTTATTTAAAAAGTGAATTACAAACTTGGGATTGTCTATAGGCCTTGGATAGCATAAGAAGTTATAAAAGCAAATAGTTAATTATCTTTACAAATGTTGATGATACTGGATTCTCATTAAATCTCATCAGGTTTAAAAATACTATTTTAAATTAATGCAAACAAATACCTTGTAAATGAATCATTTATGTATAATGCAACAATCTTTACTTCTGAATTTCTTTTGGAAGAATTTATAAAACATGATCAACTAAATTAGCACTTAAATATATATTTTTTCATAATACTGATAAATACAAAATACTTGTTTTAATCATCTTCCAATTATGAGATTCACAATTTCTTTCATACTCATTAACTAAAAATTTGCTAATTAAGAATAAAGCTCTAATAATCTCTATTATTTCTCACCATCATAATAAATGTTTCTATGAAATTTTCTTAAATAACCAAAAGTAATATATATATTTGAAGCAAGTTAGGACAAACATAAGAACAACCAACCATTTCTGGAGGAAAAAAATACAAACTGTTTAAAAGTTAGAACATAAAAATATTAGTTCTTCATTCTGCTTGGAAGTGTTTGACTGTGGCTTGGCTCCTCTCTTGGCAGATGGCCTGGCACCCCTATGCCAGTTGTCAAGCAGGAGACAAGGGTTGGACAGTGACTGTGGAGAAGCTTCTTATGATGTTCCAAGTCAGATCTAAAGAAAAACAAGCTGAAAGAACAAAACATAAAATGTCCCTTCATTAAGAGTCTGGTTTTCTGTTTAAACTTGCCCTCTATTTTACATCTTTACTGTGTCAGTACTGCTCCTTTTTATTAATTTGGGTATTATTTTTTATGGTGCAAATAATTAGAATTCTCTGAAAATCTGTAATCAAAGGACTCACTAGATGTCCATAATGGGAGGGCTCCTCATTAACACTGTGAAAGATAGGCTTCCTCTTAACTTTCCAATAAAATTCTTAATGAAGATTCAGGAAAAAAAAACAATGAAAACATAGTGATATGATAAGCTGAAGTTAAGAGGAGACTATGTACCATAATTTCAGTAGAATATCCACCAAATAGAGCTTATGGGGACAGATTGCTGATTATCTTCTAAAATAACCCTACTTACGAGTCTAAACAACATGATTTTATGTTTTTATGCCGCAAATATAGGAAAATACTTTATTTTTGAATGCTTCCCTTACCTCTTTTACCATGAATCACTTTATGGAAATATTCCTATATTTGAGACCTACAATTAATTATCTTTAGTTTAGATATTTAATCGTGCATCTTATGTGTAGCTATAATTTCATCTCTACCTTTACTAATTTTTAATTACTTTTATCTGTTTCAATTTTATTTGCATTTGGTGAACACTTCACTCTCTGAGCCTGTTTGCCTTGTTTTACTGGTATTTACTTTTTTTTATTATTAATTATAATAATAGATTTATTATCAAGAAGACTTTTTATTCCTAGTTTTCCAATTAATTATTTTTCAGTAATGGGCACTGAATGTTATCAAATACATCAGCCGTCTATAGAGATTATCCTTAATTTTTCTAGTTGTACTTGTTGTTTTGATGAATATGTTAATCAATTTTTGAATAGTAAAAGTAGTTGTATTCCAGAGATAAGCTATTATGGGTTATGGTTGAAAAGTATTTCAGTGAACCGCTATGTTTTCTTTTCTATATTGTTTTTAGGTATATTTGATAGTGATTGTCCCTTAGTTATAGTGTTTAATCATTTTGTTAGCTTTTTATGTCAGTGTTATGCTAACTTCATGTAAAAAGAGGGAAACTGGTTTCTCAGCATTTGCTATGCTCTAAAGCAGTCTATGTATCATGAGGTTATTTGTTTTATATTATATTAAAAATAAAAACTCCACAGTATTTAGATTTTTTTCAGGAAAGATTTCTTTAATAACTATTATGATTTCTTTAATGGTTGTTGACCTATTATTTTTATTACTTCTTTTTGAGTCAGTTTTATATTGTACATTGATGAATATCAGGGTATTCAAATTTATTAACATAGATTTTCATATAAGGTCATCATATAAATTTTCTCATTTCTATCTGTTGAGTCTCTTTCACATGTAAAATTTTGTTTAAAAATTTTCTTAAATTTGGTTAAGAAATCTTATTTTATTATCATTGTTTTTACTAAAAAATATGTCTATAATTTAGCCATTGTATTCTTTCCTATTTTCTACTTCACTTATTTTTCTTCTATTTCCTTATTATTTTCTTCCTGCTTTTCTTACATTTTTGGTTGTCCATTTTCTAGCTTCTTTAAATAAAGCATTCCATTGGGGCCGCCCGGTGGCGCAGCGGTTTAGTCCGCGCTTGGCAGACCAGGGTTCGCGAGTTCGGATCCCGGACGCCCACGGATGCACTGCTTGTCAGCCATGCTGTGGCGGTGTCCCATATAAAGTGGAGGAAGATGGGCACGGATGTTAGCCCAGGGCCAGTCTTCCTCAGCAAAAAGGGGAGGATTGGCAACAGATGTTAGCTCAGGGCTGGTCTTCCCCACCAAAAAAAATAAATAAATAAATAAAGCATTCCATTTATTTATTTTGTTTTAAATTATTTAATGATAAATTCATATAGGGCTGAATTTTTCTCTGAAAACTGCTTTGAAGGTAATTTCTTTTTTTTTTTTAATTTTTATTTTATTTATTTATTTATTTTTTTGTGTGTGTGGGGAAGACCAGCCCTGAGCTAACATCTGTTGCCAATCCTCCCCTTTTTGCTGAGGAAGACTGGCCCTGGGCTAACATCCGTGCCCATCTTCCTCCACTTTATATGGGACGCCGCCACGGCATGGCTGACAGGCAGTGCGTCGGCGGGCGCCGGGGATCCGAACTCCCGAACCCCGGGCTGCCAAGTGCGGACTAAACCGCTGCGCCACCGGGCGGCCCCCTGAAGGTAATTTCTTTTAAAATAAAAAATATTGTAGCTTAATAATTAGCAGAGTGCTTTGGACTCAAGCAGAATCTTCATCCCTTGAACCACACCAGGCTTTGAAATTCAGACAATAGTTATTAGATGATGCATTTAAATAATATACTTTCTGAAAATTCTTTTCAAAGCCTACACATTTCTTTAACTATATTGAGAGAAATTTAACCTTAACTAAACTACCGGATTTAGTGTTGACAGTCTTTTTAAATGTCAACTTCCTCATTCTTAAGCCCTTTACTTGACTGGTACCAATAAGTACTTCTTCTCTTTTTATATGAAGAGTGTATGTTTGCTAATTTTCATTCCATTCATAAATTACGTGACAAAATGGTGAGAATATGAATTTTTAATATTTCAGCATTTTTCCTTGAAAACACTTTTGATATTTTTTCATTGGTATAATTTTCATTCTTTTCTGGTTCGCCAGTTTTATTTTCCACTGGTTAAAGCTCACAAGATAATTTCTTCCATTATTTTTGTGATTTATTTTTTATATATATTTATTTTGGCAGGGCTGTGTCTAGGTAAGGGTGTTTTTTTTTAATCCATTTGCCAGCTTTCTCTGAAAAATATCAATTCATCCTCAAATATTCTTACCAAGCTTTAAAAAATTTTCTCTCAATACAGACAGAGGTACCAGTTTACCTATGAGTTCCTTTAACGTCTTTGGAATATTCACACCCTGCAGCCATGTGCTCTCTTGCTGCAACCTGGCCTCCTCTTTCTTTAGGCCTCTGACTCAGCTCTTTTCCTGGGACTTCCCTTCACCATCATCCTGGGAATTCTATTTGCCTTTCTCCTTTCCCAGAGCCCCATTTCCTGGATCCTAGGATTTCATTTTTCCCGAATTATTCTCTCATGTTCTTAGAGTACAGGGTGTAATAGCATCCTGAGAAAGCTCACATGAGAGGTAAAAATTTTAGTCCTCGCATATCTGAAAACATTGCCTCCTGTGTATAGAATTATCAGTTGAATTCTTGGAAGGCGTTGGTCCATTTGTCTTCTCCCTGTGGCATTTGTTCAGATGTGCATGGTCCTTCTGATTCCGAATCCTTTCTACGTGGCCTATATTTTTCTTTCCTATGGATAATTTTAAGATCATCTTTTTATTCCTGAAACTTGAGAATTTCACTAATGATATGTCCTGGTGTGTGGAACTTTTAAAAATTAATCGTGTTGAACATTCTCTAGAGTCTAGATCTGTGCTGTCCAATATAGTAGCTAATAGCCACACGTGACTATTTGAAATGTAGCTCGATGAAATAAAAATGTGCTGTAAGTGTAAAATAAATACTGCTTTCAACAACTTGAGATAAAAAATGTAAAATATCTCAATTTTAAATTGATTATATGCTGAAATGATATTTTGGATATATTAGGTTAAATAAAGTATACTATTAAAATTAACTTTACCTGTTACTTTAACTTTTTTTTTAATGTGGCTACTAGAAAATTTTAAATTACATATGTAGGTCTTATCTGTGGCTGCCATTACATTTCTATTCAACAGCATTGGTCCAGAATCTTGCTGGGATCATTCAATCTAGAAACTCATGTTTTTCAGTTCTAAGATATTTTCTTAATATCATTTATTTAATAATTTCCTCTGTGCTTTCCTCATTGTCTCTCTCCCTCTGGATGTCTGTTAACTGGTTGTTAGACTTCCTAGCACCATGAAAACGTTAGTTTTACTTAGTTTGTTTTAAATGTTGATGTCCAGGCCCCACACCCAGACATTCTAATTTAATTGATGAGACCCTTGCATTAGTGTTGTTTGAAATCTCCCCAGATGATTCTAATGATCCTCTAATTTTATCATGTATTTTAATCTTGTTTCATTTTTATTCTTTCTGAAAGAATTCCTCAACTTTGTCTTCCAGCCCATCCATTGCTTTCTTTCTTTTTATTTTTAAGACTTCATTTTTTTAGAGCAGTTTTAGGTTCACAGCAGAATTGAGGGTAAGGTACAGAGATTTCCCGTATACCTTCCACTCCCACACGTGCATAGTCTTCCCGTATTATTGACTTCTCCCACCAAGTGGTAAATTTGTTACAATTGATGAGCCTACATTGATGTCATAGTCGCCGAAAGTCCATAGTTTACAGTAGGGTTCACTCTTGGCATACATTCTGTGCGTTTGGACAAATGTATAATTACATGTATCCATCATTATGGTATCATACAGAGTATTTTCTATACTCGGTCCTTCCCGCCGCCAACCAGTTTGCCCACAACCCTTGGCAAACACTGATCTTTTTAATGTCTCCATAGTTTTGTCTTTTCCAGAATGTCCTATCATTGGAATCATACAGTATGTAGCCTTTTCAGATTGGCTTCTTTCACTTAGTAATATGCATTTAAGGTTCCTCCATGCCTTTTCATGGCTTGGTAGCTCATCATTTCTTTTTAGTGAACTTTATTTATTTTTTAATTCTGCTGTATTTTTCATTTCCAACAGCTTTTACAAGTTCTGGGATTTTTTTAAGTAGCGTTGATTCATTATAGTTTGTTTTTTGTTTTCATCTATTCCTCACATTGTTTCTGTCTTATTTGTGGGTTTGGTTTTTTTTTTCTGTTTTGTTTCTGTCTTGTTGCTAGAGGCTCCACTCAAATGTTCTCAAATGTCCATTCATACTTTAGCGTAAGGCACTATAAAAGAGAATGGAAACTCTATGTGCATCAGGAGAATTAACTGACAGGTGAGCTGCACTGTGGAGTGTTTGGGGAGGGATAAGGCTTTCCACCTGTAGGGTCTAAAAAACACTTATTTCTATATATATCTATTCTATTGTGTTGTGTAATTTCTGAAAGGAATCCTATAGCCTGGGTGACAGCATCTGGCTGCTAGCATTCTCAATCAAGAAGAGAAAACAGGGTGAAGAACTTCCTTTTGACTGATGCAAAGTTTAATTTAGTCCTCTAGATTTTAGCATGGTATTTAATCTTTGAATCCAAAGTCAATTGGACCCAATTTCTCCTTCAGTTTTCTCTCAGGGTCAGGGTAAGGGAGAGTGGGTAATTTCCCAGGAACATGTTGGACAATCTACCTGGTTTTCTGGTTGGTGCAGAGTATGGACCTCTGAGCAAGGACTTTTGATGAGGAGAGAACAAAATATTTTAACTGCCTCCAAGAGACCAAGGCTTCTTGGTTTCCTCCGGCCTTATATTTAGTGTCGATTCTTTCAAAATGATAGTTAAGTTCCCTCATCAATTGCCTTATAACTCTGTATATTTTCAAGAATTTTTTAAAAAGGTCCTGAATTCCAGCTTGATGAGTAGGCCAGCTTGACCACTGTGCCCTAGTGCATAGTGCCAACACACTATTGCAATGACGGGACAGTGGTGCCACCTACATCTCAACAAGAAAATAGACTGAATTTTGGTTCTACAATTTTCCATTCCAAGAGTCCATGCTTCTCTTTTAAGCAGAAGCATCACCAACAGCCAGCTCTCTCTTTTCACTCTGCTTATACAACTTATTTATTAAGAACAGTCCAGAGCATGCTTTATCTCTTAAGTAGAATATAGCCCTTTTGGATGACATGTTCATATTTGCCCCAGTGTTTTTCACAACATTGCCTACAACCTACCAATTATTTTACACACATGATTTTCTGTACATATCTGAATTCCACGCCCACACTTTTAGCAAGACTCTGATACTCTTACTTTTCAGTGTTGTGAATTTTTGTATTTGTCCATAGTTTTAGAACTACTTTGGTAAGGAGTTAGGAGAGGGAATGCCAGTGCCTGCTCTCGACAAGTCCTTGAGCTATATTTGGTTTAGGAGTAGGAATCTACTAGGTGAAGAAGGAATACAAGATATTTCAGACAGTGGGAGAAGTATGTTTGAAGGCACAGACATGTGGAAGAGTTTAGAGTATATGAATAACTGTAAGTGGTCCACTACAGATGGAACACAGGGAATGTAGGAGAGAAGTGATGCAGGAGGGTAAGCAGTCAGGCAACAGCAGAGTAGGCCTTTGCAGGTCTCATGAAGAAATTTACATTTTATTTTATTCATAATGGGGCACTTTTGAAGGATTTTAAGTACATGAGCAATATGATCAAGTTGGGAATTTAAAAAATCCTTCTAGTATTGGAGATGGAATTGTTTGTAGTTCATGAGACAGGATTTGGTGAGACCAGCCAAGAGAATATTGCAAGAGTGAGAGCTGATAAGGTCCAAACTATGGCCATATCTAAAGGGTTGGGGGGAAGGAAATCAAACTCATAAGATATTTAGGGTAGAGAATGGGGGAGAGCATGTGTATATTTTTAGCAAATCTATACCACTGCACGTCTCTTTCCTTTCCTGACACTTCTTTTGATTCTGTCCTAAAACCTGCTGTATTCTGTTTGGCTCGAGAAGCAATCATAAATTCAGGACTTCCCAGGAAGATAAAGACCCTGGGATAGAAAAAAAATATATTTTCATTTGAATCAGGCCAAAGAGTCCCTTATCCATAATGGGATATAGTGGTTGTCAGATGACAATCATGAGACTTTCAGGACCAGTAAGTGCTAAAATATGTCAGGTACTTCCAACCTAACTTCACTTTGTGGTCTATATCTGATTCTCAGGTCCTGATCTCTGTGTTTTCAATTACAGCTTGATTACTTGACATTGATTCCTAATTGCTTCTCTTTATTTGAGATTTAACTGGTACTCTTAATGGCAGTCTATATCCTGACTTCAATTAACCCCACCACAGTGACTCAGACAGAAAGGTACAGACCTCTTCCCCTGACAGAAAAATGCATATTTTGCTTCACTGGCATCACTAAAGAGAGTGCTTTTTGCCTAGAAATCCAGAATAACAGATGAGCCCCCAAGTCCTTATCCATTTATCAGTCAAAGTATTTTGTTAGGGGTATGCCTCATAAGACGTTTATACCATTAATATATGTTATCAATTTATGTCATTAATCAGACACCCAAACATATTAACACGAATCCTATAAATTTTGTGTTCTGAGCTCTCTTAGCTTTAGTTCTATGTAACAATTCATTAAACAAAATAACATGAATTTGTTTTCACCACTTTCATTAAACCCATGTTGGTCAAACAAATGAACAAAATGTTTTTCACCACTTCATCTGAGAATTAATCAAAAAGGAATGCCTTTGCCACATAGCTGTTTGGAAAATATTTCATGTTATATTGAGACTATTTCATACTTCATTCAAATGTATTTAGAGCCAAAGGCTGTAAAATATTTTTTTCATGTATGTCACTGATTCGATTTGTGTTCTTAAAAAAAATGTATAGGGGCTGTCCGGTGGTGTAGTGGTTGAGTTCACATGCTCCACTTTGGTCACTCAGGGCTTGAAGGTTCAGATGCCAGGCATGGACCTACACACTGCTCTTCAAGCCATGCTGTGGCGGCATCCCACATACAAATAGAGGAAGACTGGCAACAGATGTTAGCTCACGGCCAATCTTCCTCACCAAAAAGAAAAACAAATCTAAATTTATGTTTCCTCTTTTGAACTTTTAAATTTACAATTGTTGGCAAATATGATATTCTCTGACCTTAGAAACAAAACACTACTTTCATAACACAGTGTGTACTTTCTGTGGCCTGTAACAATAGCATTCCATGTTTATTGTTTGGTTACATCAGAATTTCAGAGGTGCTCCCCAGTTCTGATAGGTATGTGATACAGGCACACCCTACAACCATTCTGTGGTTGAATAGATTTTAGAAAATGCTGGGTTAAGCCAAAGTCATTAGATTTCTTTATCACCAAGTCCTTAATAAGTTCATATGTATTATGGATGTCTCAAAAGGATGCAATTATGGAGAATTTCCAAATATTTTTAATTGCAGAATGTTTTTTTGAAAATAAAACTTGTGGGATAACGCTAGGTTAAACTGTAACAACTTTGATGCCCTAATTGATATTCATGATGAAATTTACCTACATATGCAAATCCATGATCTGCAGAGGGGCAGACCTTTTCTATAATTAGTTGATACGTGGTATCTGAATTTAATGCATAACTGAGAAAGGGTTTTCTGCAGGTTGAAGGGACAAGTGGAAGTCAGAAAATCTAGGTTTGAATCCTGAGTCTGCCACTTAGTAGATGATTTACCATGGGCAAGTTACTATAACTTTATAATAAGAATAATGATAATGTGCAACTTGAAGTTTGTATTAGAGATAAAAATTTGGAAAGTATATAACATAGTTCCCGGCACAAAATTATCAGTAAGTGATCATTTTTAATGGATACAAAGTAATTTAAAAATTAAAAAGTAATGAATGGTGCTCACACTCACTATTTTCCCCAAAGGCTTTCTAACTTGTTTATGAACATCTTCCCCTTTTGAACCATCATTCCTCTTCTTCAGGCCATGTGTGAGTGAGATTCTTCTCTACACATTTTCTCACTTTATTTCTCTTGCCTGAACAACTCTTACTTCTTCCTATTTATCTACTTTGTACTCATTCTACCATCCATTTTTCTGGTGGCCTTTTCTCTAGGATGATTTATCTAACTACCTTAAGACATTTTTACTTTCCTTTTGCTGGCACCCAATGGTTCTTTTATCTATCTATCTAATTTATTCCTTAGGCACTTACACGAAAACTTGTATTATTAGTTTACATTTTTCCTTGCAATTTCCCTATTTTCAACTAGATTTAAGTATGCTTAAGAGAAGCAACTCTGTCCTAAAGCAGGGTATTTTCTTTTAAATGATAGGTACTCAATAGACATTTGTTGATTTTATTGATTACAACGGGCAACAGGTGAAAGTTAAACTTACCATTTATTATGTAAAAAAGAACTTTCAGCTGAAACTACTACTGATCAATGATGGACAATCCTCAATCCACAAGAACTTTTTTTGTATGACTGTTTTACATGCATATTCAGGAACCTCGAAAGGGTTGTCAGTATCTGATCTGATTTTGTGTGGGATGAGGGTAGAAAGCCACTTAATATTCAGTTCTTTATTCTAATCCATTTTTCTATCAGCATATTTCCACCCTTTTTGGAGAAACATAAGTAGAGCTAGAGGATGGCTTTTGTGTCCTCCTTTCTTAGACCAAAGAGCCTCCAAACTCAAACTGTTGTGCTAAATTATAAGAAACAGAATGCTAATGATTGAAAACTCCATTTTGCAATCATTTGACAAATCATATCTTTCTCCTTCAGGTTTGCTTCATCTCAAACATGCATTCAAATTTATCCAGTGTCTAAATAGTTAGAAAATATCTAAACGGAGAATATTGGAGAAAAAAATTCTCAACCTCATTTCCTACATCAAAATTGGTTTTAGGTGGATGTTTAAAAATAATTTTAGTCAAGAGAATGCCGTTCTGAGCAGGATATGAATTCAAGTACTGGTAATCAACAATGATTATATCCAGATAGTTTTTCAGAATTTTGTAGCAATAAAGTTTGTTTCCTAACTTAGGTCCTCATAATATTATCTCCCCCTATCTTTTTTCCTCCACACTCTTTTTACTTTAATCATGCAGTGCTTTTCATTCTTTTCAGCATCCATATGAATCATTTTCTCTCTCCAAAATCTTTCCATATACTCACTTTTTTAAACTCAGTAGTTCTCATTCCTGACTGTGGACCAACTATGTGATTTCCAGCTCCAGTACAAAATGAAAATGAGGATCTCTTGTTAAAAAAATTACTAAGAATTTCCAAAGGGCACCAGCAGAGTGTCAAACCTAGCACAGTCCCTTCTAAGTGTTGGGCCCTGTGCGACTACATGAGTCACACACTCATGAAACTAGCCCAACTGCACATTATAATCACCTGGAAAGTTTTTTTTTTAAAGCAGTAGTGCCAGGGTAACATCCTAGATGAATTAGATCTGAATCTCTGGGGGTGGAGCCCAGGCACTAGTATTGTAACTTTAATTGTAAAATATTTAATTTAATTTTAATATATATTCAGGGCTGAGAACTGAATTCAACTACTACTCCCTTATGACTTTGCATTGTATTTACTTATTTACTTTCTGTCTCTCACGAGACTGTAATGCTCCTTAAGACTAGATACCATGTCTTCTCAGTATTCTCATCTTCCTGATATAGAACGATACCTGGAACATTATGTACATCTATGAAGTGGCTGTTGAATGAATGAATGGATAGATAGATATTAATATGACCTGTTTATTCATTTTATAGAGAATAGTCAAGGAGAAAAGAAAGTAAAGGCAAACTTATTGGATGATAATTTAAAAGTGAAAAAGAGAAAACATGCTCTTAGAAGAGAAAGGAATAAAGTAAAATAAAGAGATCTGAGAAAATATTTCTAAACATGAATTTTCTTATTGAACAAGGTGATTGACCCACACAATAGCCCCCATAATTCTGTGTTTGGAGAGAAAATTATTAAATCTATACTACTACTCATTAAACTTTTAGTGTTGAGAAAAACCAAGAATAAGAAAGAGAGATGGGAGAATTTTTAGATATAATTAAGGAAAAATAATCAATCACTCCCTAGATACATCTATCACAGTTGAGTAATGGGAGAATAAGTTTATGACTGAGGACTCCTTGTAGATGTGCTGTACAGCCTGTGAATGGGACTAGAGTTGGGAAATGATGGCTATTATTAGCAGTGGTTTATCAGTACAGAGTAATAGAATAAATTCTATTTATTCTATTGTACATTCAATATTATCTATTCAAATGTAATTGTTCATAAGCACTAGTAAAGTACAATTCTCAGCATTTGCTAGCTTTAAATAGGCCCATATTTTAACATAGCATACAGGGGTTTTCATTATACTATTATGCTCAATGCTTATACTCAATCTGAGAATATTGCACATATATATATATATATATATATAAATAGCTTGCAGTTATATTGTGTAAATAGTATATCATAGCAATTTGAGGACACAAGACATATATTATTCAATATTCTTGATACAGGGTTTGATAAACTAAGGCCAGAGAGCTGGCCACATCTTTTCGTTTCTTTGTTTTGCTTTGTTTTCTATTAAGGTAAAATTCATATAATACAAAATCCACCATTTTAACCATTTTAAAGTGTTCACATAAGTGACTTTTAGTTTATTCACAATGTTGTGCAATCATCAACTTATCCAGTTTCACATCATTTTCATCATCCCAAAAGGAAACTGTAACCATTCAGCATTCGTTTCCTATTCCTCCCTAGTGCCAGCCCCTGGCAACCACTGATCTGCTTTCTGTGCCTACGGTTTGCCTACTCTACATAGTTCAGATAAATAAAATCATATGTGACCTTTTACATCTGACTTCTTTCACCTGACATGATATTTTCAAGGTTCATTCATGTTGTAGCATTTATCAGTACTTCATTTTTTTTTATGACTGAATAATATTCTATTGTATGTATATATATATATTATTTTGTTTATCCATTCATTCATTGATGGATATTTGGTTTATTTCCAAATTTTGACTGTTGTGAATAATTCTGCTATAACATTTCTATACAAGTTATTTTTAAGCACCATTTTTTAATCCTTTTGGATATACAGGGAGCTGATGAATTGCTGAGTCATATGGTAATTATGTTTAACTTTTTGATACACTGCCAATTGTTTTCCATAGCAGCTGCACAATTTTACATCCCCACTAGCAATATATGAAGGTTCTATTTTCTCTGTATCCTCACCAACACTTGTTATTTTCATCTTTTAAATTGTAACCATCTTAGTAGGTATGAAGTAGTTTTCTCATTGTGGTTTTGATTTGCATTTTCCTATTGACTAATGATGCTGAGCATCTTCTTATATGCTTTTTAGTCATTTGTATATCTTCTTTGGAGAAATATCTATTCAAGTACTTCTCCCATTTCTTAACTGCATTTTTTGTTAAGTTGTAAGAGTTCTTTATATATTCTGGATAGTAGAATCCTACTAGATATGTGATTCACAGGATTTTCCCCCATTACTTAGGTTTTCTTTTCATATTACTAATAGTGTCCTTTGATGCAAAAAAGTTTTTAATTAAGATAAACTTAAAGTTGTCTATATTTTTCTTTTGTTGCTTGCCCTTTTTATGTCATATTAAAGAATCCACTGCCAAATTCTAAGTCATGAAAATTTACCCTTATGTTTTCTTCTAGAAGTTTATAGTTTTAGCTCTTACTTTTAGGTCATTGATCAATTTTGAGTTAATTTTTGTATGTGGTGTGCAGTGAGGATCAACTTCATTAATTTTTGTGTGGATCTCCACTTGTCCAAGCACCATTTGTTGAAGATACTATTCTTTCCATTTAAATGGTATTGATGCTCTTGTTGAACATTAATTGACCATAGATGTACAGATTTATTTCTGAACTCTTAATTATATTCCATTAATCTAAATATCTAGCCTTTGCCAGTATCACACTGTTTTGATCCTGTGGCTTTGTAGAAAGTTTTGAGATTAGGAAGTGTGAGTTTTCCAACTTTGTTTTTCTTTTTTTTCATGATTGTTTTGGCTATACAGGGTCTCTTGCAGTTCCATATGAATTTCAGAATTAGCTTTTACATTTCTACAAAAAACACAGTTGGGGTTTTGATGATTGCATTGAATTTCCAGATTGCTTTGGGGATTATTACTATCTTAACAATACTAAATCTTCCAATCCATGATTATGGGATGTCCTTCCATTTATTTAGATCTTCTTTTCTTTCTTTCAGCAATACTTTTAGTTTTCAATTTACACATCATGCACCTCCTTGTTTACATTTATTTCTAAGTAATTTTTTGATGCTATTGTAAATGGAATTATTTCCTTAATTTCCTTTTTGGATTGTTCAGTACTAGGGTATAAATATACAATATATAAATTACATGTTGATCTTGTATTCTGCAACTCTACTGAATTAGTTTATTAATTTTAGTAGTTCTAATTAGTTATTTTTTTCTGTGGATTCTTTAGGATTTTCTGTATATAACATCATGTCATCTACAAACAGATATAGTTTTAATTCTTCCATTCCAACTTGTATGCCTTTTATTTCTTTTTCTTGCCTAGTTGCTCCAGCTATACCTTCCACTATAATGTTGAATAGATATGGTAAAATTGGGCATCCTTGTCTTGTTCCTGATCTTAGAGTGAAAGCTTTTAGTCTTTCACCATGGAGTACAATGTCTTCTGTGGGTTTTTTCATAAATGTCCTTTAGCATGTTGAGGAAATTTCCTTCTATTTCTACTTTTAAGTTTTTTGTTTCTTTTTTACCATGAAAGAGTGTTGGGTTTTGTCAAATGCCTTTCTGCATCAATTGATATGATCATGTAGCTTTTCTCTTTTGTTATATTAATGTGGTATATTATATTGAATGATTTTCATATGTTGACCCATCTTTGCATTCCTAGATTAAAATTTACTTGGTCAAGATATGTAATCCTTTGGATATGCTGCTGGATTCAGTTTGTCGGTATTTTGTTGAGGATTTTTGCATCTATATTCTTAAGGGATATTGGTCTGTATTTTTCTTTTCTTGTGAAGTTTGTATCTGGTTTGATATTAGGGTAGTACTGGCCTTATAAATGAATTAGGAAGTATTCCATCCTCTTTGATTTTTTTGAAGAGTTTGAGAATGATTGGTGACAAGTCTTCTTTAAAAATTGGTAAAATTCACTAGGGGTCATCTGGTTCTGGGCTTTTCTATGTTGGAAGGTTCTGGATTACTGATTCAATCTCTTTATTTACTAAAGGTCTATTAGGATTTTCTATTTCTTCTTGAGTCAATTTTGCTAGTTGTGTCTTTCTAGAAATTCGTGCATTTCGTCTGGGTTGTCTAATTTGTTGGTGTACAATTTTTCCTATAACTTTCTTATAAACCTTTTATTTCTGTAAGATTGGTAGCAATGGCTTCTTCTTTCACTTGACACTTCTTTAGTTTTTTCTTGGTTGGTCTAGCTAGAGATTTGTTAATTTTGTTGATCTTTTCAAAGAACCAACTTTTGGTTCCATTGATTCTCTCTACTATTTTTCTTTTCTCTATTTCATTTGTCTCCAAGGTAATCTTTATTATTTCTTTCTTTTTCCAGGTTTGTGTTTAGTTTCATCTTCTTTTTCTAGTTCCTTAAAGTATAAATTTAGTCTGTTGATTTGAGATCGTTATTCTTTTTTAATGTAAGCATTTATAGCCATACATTTCATTTGAGCACTGCTTTCACTACATCCAACATCTTTTTATATGTTCTGCTTTTGGTTTTACTGATCAAAAAGTATTTTCTGACTTCCTTTCTAATTTTCTCTGTGACCTATTGGTTAACTGTATTGTTCAATTGCCACATATACATGAATTTTCCAGATTTCCTTCTGTTATTGATTTCCAGTTTCATTTTATTGTGGCTGGAGAAAGTACTTTGTATGATTTCAACTTTTTAAATTTATTAAGATTTATTTTGTGCCCCAACATATGGACCATCCTGGAAAACATTACATGTGCTGTTAAGAATGAGTATTCAAGTGTTTTTGGATAGTGTTCTATACATGTTTATTAGGTCTGGTTGATTTATACTATTGTTCAAGTCTTCTATTTCCTTGTTGATTTTCTGTTTAGTTGTTCTATCAGTTATTGAAAGTGGGGTGTTGAAGTCTCCAACCATAAATGTAGAACCATCTACTTCTCCCTTCAATTTTGTCAGTTTTTGCTTCATATATTTTGGGGCCCTGTTTTTATAAGCTCATATGCTTATAATTGATATATCTTTTTTGATGGATTGACCCTTTTATCAATATTTTATGTCCTTTGTCTCATATAACAATTTTTGACTTAGACTCTATTTGTCTGATATTATTTCAGTCACTCTCTTGGCAACTATTTGCATGAAATATATTTTCCATCCTTTCACTTTCAACCTATTTGTGTCTTTGGATCTAAAGTGAGTCTCTTGTGGACAGTATATAGTTGGATCATATTTTTTTTCAATATCCATTCTGCCAATCGTTGCCTTTTAATTAGAGAATTCAATCCATCTACATTTAATGTAATTACTGATAAGAACAGACTTACTTTCGCCATTTTAATATTTGTTTTCTACATGTATTATATGCTTTTTATTCCTCAATTCCTCCATTACTGCCTTCCTTTGCATTTAACTGATTTTTTTATAGTGTACTATTTTGATCCCCTTCTCTTTTCTTTTAGTATATATCTTTTACTTAATTTCTCAGTGGTTACTATAGGGATTACATTTAACATCCTAATTTATAAACATCTAGTTTGAATTAATACCAATTTAATTTCAATAGTATGCAAAAATTTTCCTCCTATATAGTTCTGCCCCTTCTACACTGTTTTTGTCACAATTTTGTCTTTATATATGTGTGCCTATTAACACAGATTTATCATTATTGTTTCATACATTTGTATTTTAAATAATATATGAAAAAAAGAGGAGTTACATACCAAAATAATATGGATTATTATATTTACCTATGTAGTGATTTTTTGTGTTTTTTTATTTTTCCCTATGACATCACTTTACCATCTGGTGTTCTTTTATTTCATCCAGAGAACTCCCTTTCACATTTCCTGTATGGCAGGTGTACTGGCAACAAATTCCCTTAACTTTTGTTTATCTGAGAAGGTCTTAATTTCACCTTCATGTTTGAAGGATAGTTTTGCTGGATATAGAATTCTTGGCTGACTGTTTTCTTTTAGCACTTTAAAAACCCACTGCTTTCTGGCCTCCATGGTTTCTGGTGAGAATTGGCATCTTACTGAACATCTCTGTACATGACAAACCACTTCTCTCTTGCTGGTTTCAAGATTTTCTCTTTGTCCTTGTCTGTCAACAGTTTGATTAAAATGTATATTGCTGTGGACCACTTTAGGTTTATTTTACTTGGAGTGCATTGAGTTTCTTGTGTAATATTTTTCATCAAATTTGAGAACTTGGCCATTATTTCTTCAAATATATGTTTTGCCCCTTTTCTCTTTCCTGTCCTCCTGGGGATCCCATAGTGCATTTGTCAGTCCACTTGCTGGTGTTCCACAGTTCCTTAGGCTCTGTTCATTTTTCCTCATTCATTTTTCTTTCTATTCTTCAGACAAAATAATTTCAATTGACCTATCTTTAGTCAGAAACAATTGGCTGATTGTTTCTTCCACCTGCTCAAATCTGCTGTTGAATCCTACTAGTGAATTTTTCACTTCAGTAGTTGTAATTTTCAAATACAAATACATAATTTCTATTTGGTTCCTTCTTACAACTTCTGTTTCTCTATTGATATTCTCTATTTGGTGAGCCATCATTCCCATGGCTTCTTTCAGTTCTTTGCCTATGGTTTCCTTTATCACTTTGATTATGTTTAAAACAGTTGATTTAAGTCTTTTCTAGTAGGTCCAATATCTGGTCTCTGCCATGAACAGTTCCTGTAAATGGGCAATACTTTCTTGTTTCTTTCCATACTTCATATTTTTTTTGTTGAAAGATGGACATTTTGAATATTATAATATAGCAATCCTGTAAATCGGATTCCACCCCCACCCAGGATTTGTTGTTATTGTTTATTGTGGTGTTTGTTTGCTTAGTGGCCTTGCTGATTTAATTTTGTAAAGTCTGTATTCTTTGCTGTGTGTGGCCACTGAAGTCTGTATTTGTTAGGTTAGTGGTCCTCTAATGATTTTACTGAGACGTCCTTAAACTTCTGGAACAAAATAACAGCCAACAGAACCTCTCCCCATCTTTATGGTTTGTGTACGGTAGTACTCCATAACTATTTAGCTGGGCAGTTTATAATTCTACTCTTCCGCCTTTCCTGCTTGCCCAGAGACTGAAGTCCAGCCAGAGGTAAATGCTTAGAGTCTTCTCAGGTCTTTCTGAGCATACATCCTGCTATAGGCATGTACATGGGATTCTAGATTCCCTTGAATATACTGGAGCTGTCACAGCCCTAATTCTCCCAAGTATCTTTCCCTAGCCTCTTCTGTCCCAGGCATTTTAGTCATCTATTTCTTGCCTCTGCTGTTGTCTCTTGCTCAGGAGGTAGGGGCATATATATTTGCCTTTAATTGCTCATAAAACACCACTTGTGAAGCAGCTTCAGCCCTGGGGGAGCTCCTATGTGGGTGAAACAAAAGCAAGACCTTGAGCCGATCCCTCAGGGAACCATCACACAGGTTGAAACACAGAACGACCTTCTTTGAGAATAGGCCCATACTGTTCCCTGTGGTACACACAACCTGCACCAGGAAATGCAAGCTGACATCTTCAAGGCTTCTACAGAACTGGGGAGTGGACGCTGGCAGTCACAGGGTAAACTGATATGCCACAGAGCTCTCCGACCAGGTTCTGCAGTTTTTCTCTTCACAAGGCATTCCTCTGGTTGTTGTCAGTGTTTATTAGATTCCACAGTTCCTAAAAAGTTGATTCCTAAAAACTCTGACAGTTTTTGCTGGCTTATTCATTGCTTCTATGGCTGCTTTTTCTCTACAATTGCAGAGTTGAGTTGTTGCAACTGTACTGCCCGCAAAGCCAAAAATATTTACTGTTTGTTTTTAAGAGAAATTTTTCTGACCTCTGTTTTAGAACTTAACATAAAAATATTTGTTTAATGAATGCATACATGGATGCATTCAGGCATGAATGGATGGATGAACAACAAAAATATTTTACATATATATTTTAGCATGAGTTTATCAAATGTAAATATCTGCATGCATCTAGTTAAACATCATATAAAAACTTAAAAGTACTCTCCTAGAAGAGCATGGTAATTCATTGATTATCTTTGGAGTTGCCATTTTTACTTATAGGTCACTATTTCATACAGGAATGGTGGTGGCCAATTAAAATCAAAATGTGCCAGTTGAAAACATATATTAGTATTGAGGAAACATTCCTATTGTTATCATAAGCTGTTTTCCTTTCTAGGTCACATCATGCATTGTGTGTTCTTCATCTATCCAGGAATGTTGCTTATTAGAGCAGTGGGATAGGTCATGGTCAGATAGTTACAGCGAGCTGATAACTTATTTGTTAAAGAATTATCCATCTTCTTAGTATTGCTGTCCATGGTAATGTCCTTTCATCCTTAATCTCTCTTTTAAAAGCATGATTCTGAAATATGATAATGTACACCTGAATGTGATAAGCCAATATGAACTCAATTAAAAAAAAAAAAAGCATGATTCTCTTTGCATTCTCTTGAGCATCCCTGGGCAAAATATTGAGGATTTTTCTTTCTCCCTTTAAAGTGTAAGTTCTATAGTTTTAAAAAGCTGACTCACCTTCCTTAAGAGCCAACTTCAGCAGCATCACTGCCCCTGCCCTTCATGCTGCTCATTCATTAGCCTTCCACTTCTAATCAACTTCATAGTACCTACCTTGATCTCTACACTCTTTGAAAACCAGATTGCTCTGCTATTATTTGTTATTTAATGCTTTTAGTGTGAGGACAGCAACAGGATACAAAGGGTATGTATATAAGACTCAGAAAATAGAAAGAAATAAGTGATTCTTGAGAAAGTATGAACTGCTCAGCTTTAAGTTTTAATCCCCATAAATTTGTTTTAATATGTTGTTATTATTGTAACCATAGTGTCTTCTTCATTTGGACCATAGGAATGCTATTTAAAAACGGTGAGTTTAGGGGCCTGCCTGGTGGCATAGTTCTTAGGTTTGCACACTCCGCTTCAGCTGCCTGGGGTTCACGGTTTGGATCTCTGGCATGGACCAGCACACTATTCATCAAGCCATGCTGTGGCAGCGTCCCACATACAAAATAGAGGAAGATTGGCAACAGATGTTAGCTCAGGGCCAATCTTCCTCACCAAAAAAAAAAAAAGTGTTTTTTTTTTGTCAACTCTATCTTAAGGAAAAATTAAGAGCCATTAACAATATAAATATAAATATGTAAAATTTAAATACTTTAATACTGCTCTTAGTTGAGGATACTGTTACCCATAAGCAACTGGAGTTTCAGCTGGTTGCCACAAACTAACATTTTTATTGAGGTATAATTGACATATAACATTATATTTGTTTCAGTCATACAACATAATGATTCAATATTTGTATACACTGCAAAATGATCACCACAATAAGTCTAGTTAACATCTGCAACTATACAAAGTTACAAATTTTTTTTCTTGTGATGAGAACTTTTAACATTTACTGTCTTTAGCAATATAATGTTATTGACTATAGTCACCATGCTGTACATTGACTTATTTATTTTATAACTGGAAATTGTCACAAACTAGTTTTAAAAGTTTTCTGGTCATAAGGGTAAATTCAGAACCAGACTGGGCCTAACTGAATATCCATTTCTGTTTTCCCGAAGAAATGATTTGAGGGCTACAGCGTCATAGGTCCGGAGATTCACCAGAATGCTCTAAAAAAGACAAGTCATATTTCTCAAAAAAATTCTCTATAGCAATATACCCCATCTGTAATTAATGAAGCAATGTAACCATGTAAATAATACAGGATAATATAAAATAGATAAGAATATCAAATTCATCACAAGATTGGGAGGGATTTTCCATAAGGGCAGGGGTTTGGGGTATTACTTTGGTTTGGTTTCCGTTGTTGTATACTTAGAGCCTGAAAGAGCACTGATACACAATTGGAGTTCAATATTTGTTTGAATAAATAAATAAATTAGTTAGTTTAGCCTTATCATTGTAAAAGCAGGGGATATTTTACACATACTATGTAAAATTAATTTACATTTTTATGTCCCTATCTTTTGAATATCCTGGGATAGACAATGATATTTCAAGGGTTAACACATGAAAAAGATAATTTAGCTCTCTCTAGAATAAGGGCTGAGGGATATATGAGTAATACACTTAAAAATTATGAAGTTTTATTACAGCTAAATAAAACATTTTGTTCCCTTTAACTTTAAAACATATTTCATTTTTTCAGAACTTCATTTTGAGTTTATTCTGTGCTAACTCCCAGTCTAATGCAGATAAAAATGTATGAGTTATTGGGTTCCTTAAAACTGGGGTTGATAGTGGAAATGCTGACAAATCCATATTGCAGATACCAGTGGAATGAAGTGCCTTTACCTCCAACAAATGCTGATGTGGAGATTTAAGACTATATGAGAAATCTGTAAAGTTGCCCAGGAGAGTTTTATCATGTTATTCATTGAACTCAGTATGTGGTACAGTAATTGCTTCTGGTACCATTTTTCTTTTCTTACACGAGGTTATTATTTATCCTTGTGCTGTGTGAAACAGAGAAAGAGAGTCTAAAGGAGAGTCATAACTTGATGTAAACTATCTTGTGACACAGTGTAGTTGGCGATAGGAATCACAGCTGGAAAACTGTGTCTTACTTATCAGAATTAAATATGGGAAGAATGATATTTGACATCGTGGAGATCCATAAATGCTAAAAAGATGCACTCAGACCACATAATTTTTTCTAGCAATATGAAAACCTTTTTAAAATATGCATCTAAATAGGCTTTTTAATCTCACAGAGATCAATGAATTTATTTCCTATGACAGAAGTTTTCTTATTAGCTTATAGGTGAAGGAAACCAAATTAATGGGTATTATGGTTACTACAAAAAGCTGGATTAATGAGATTTAAATAGCACAATAATTTTTGAAAATTTTGCTCTACTTTTGTACTTGCACACATCTATCCCTCACACGCTTCATACCTTCTGAAGTAACCACTAGCTTTCATTATATTTTTTCCCAGTGTTCAAGTGAGTTTGTGTAAAAAATATACCATAAATATTTTGAAAAAAAATTTAAAATAGAGACAATGATGATTTAATAGTACAAATAGGAAAATAAATCATTTTTAGACATATTGCTACATATGCTAATTTCACAAATTCTATTTATGTTAAAAATGTGTTCTTATTTGGAAAGGAGATAATTTGTAATGTACAAAACGAATTTTCTGGATTATATATTTACTTCTTTTCTACAAAATTGTTTTGATTGCATTGTTCAATCAATAAATATATTACTGTTTTGTATGCAGTATAGCTCAGTGGCTAATCCCAGTTGATTGAAAAAATAATAATAAAGTCACACAATATACATTAAGTTATCTAATGAGCTATGTGCGATTATGCATTCATGTGGAGTTGGAAATGATCACTGGGGACCATTTAATTTGGGAAATATCGTGTGGTGGTAAGTGGTCCAGCAGTCTGACTACCTGGGTTGTATACTGACTGTTGACCTTGGGCAAAATACTTACCCCTGCCCTGAGTTCCTTCATCTGTAAAATAGAAATAATAATATTACTGACCTCACATGGTTGTACTGAGGAATAAATTAATTAATCCAAGGAAAGAACTAAGAAGAGGGCCTGGCACAAAGTAAGTGCTTGGAAAATATTAGATAGTGCTGTTGCTTAGTGCATGGAGCTTGACAAATGGTCAATCTTTGTAACTTTTAAATAAAATATATACGTCCGTTTATTTATAAATCAGAAACTGACTGAAGCCAATGTATGAAGTCGATAGAGTTAATCTATTGTACCAACATGCTTCTTTTGGTTCCCATTGCACCAGCTCAAAATTCTCAGGCTGTTCCCTTCTCTGCAGGGGAACATGGTATATTCTTCTCAAATGCCTAACCCTCTGCCCATGGGGTGGAGACCTGAGGATTTGTTACCACCATACCAGAACCCCATGGGGGAACTTACCTCTCCTATAATTTGTTTCCTCAAGTTCAAGTTGTCTTGGCTTCTCGAATTGACCAGAGCAATCCATTTCCATTCAATTCATGACAGCAGTCATTTTATTTGTAAGCCTGCTACATGCCTGTTGATATTTGGTGCTTTTGATGCAAATTTAAGTAGCTATCTTGCCGTATAAATTGCTCAAGTTTAGTTCAGAAGATATATATGTAAATCAGCACTCACTGATTTATAATGAAGGTTATGGTAAAAAGTATTCAAAAGCTGTTGCGGGAGAACCAGAAAGGGAGACACTTGAGTGTGCCTGAAATGTGAATGCCCAGCACAGGAAAGCTGTTGAGCTGAAAGGTTTCTTTCTCCTCCAAGGTAACAAGGGCATTAAACTGTGATCCATGGAAATGTGTTATCTAACTTAAAAGACTAGCAGGTCAGGAAGAGTAGAGAGGAAAAAGGGTATAACAACCCTAAGGATGGAAGAGTACTCTATCTATCACATTCTTAGTAGTCTATGTACCCTGGGGAATAAATTTTATATGTGATCACATAATACCAAAAACTTAGACAGGATCCTGACTGTCCTTTTGCCTTATGGTGAGCCCAAAAGTCTAGCTTTGAATTTAGTTACAGATTAATTAATGCTGATTCCTGTGTGTTTGAGCTAATTACATTTAAAAATCCAACATATGTGGATTTTCCACGAATGATCTTATGGTATAGAAAGCAACATAAAATAGTGGGAAAAGTATGTATCTTGGAATTTAGAAAACCTGAGTTTAAATCTCTTCTTTGCCTCCCCATAGCTGTTCTTTATCTCTTCTTAGCTATGTGACCTGGGAAGATTATTTAACCTCTCTGAAAAATGACAGCTGTAAAATAGTCCTAATAAAACTTCATCAAAGTTTATGAAAAGAGGCTCAACATTGTATGTCCTTAGGGAATTGTGAATTAAAGCAAAGTGAAAAACCACTATACATCTATTAGAATGACCAAAATCCAGAACAATGACAACACCAAATGCTGGTGAGGGTGTGGAGGAACAGGAACTCTCATTCATTGCTGGTGGGGATGCAAAATGGTACAGCCACTGTGGAAGACAGTTTGGAAGTTTCTTACAAAACTAAACATCCTCTTACCATATGATCTAACAATCAAATGCCTTGGTATGTATCCAAATGAGTCAAAACTTATATCTATACGAAACCTGCACATGGATGTTTAGAGCAGCTTTATTCATAATTGGCAAAACTTACAAGCAATCAAGATGTCCTTCGGTAGGTGAACAAATAAATAAACTGTGGTACATCCAGACAATGGGATATTATTCAGAACTAACAAGAAATGAGCTATCCAGCCATAAAAAGACATGGAAAAACCCTAAATGTGTATCCTAAGTGAAAGAAGCCAATCTGAAATGGCTGTATACTGTATGAATCCAACTATATGACATTCTGGAAAAGAGAAAATGGTAGATATAATAAAAAAGATCAGAGGTTGCCAGACATTAGAGGGGGAGAGGGATAAATAGGCAGAGCACAGAGGAATTTCAGGGCAGTGAAACTATTTTGTATGATACACCAATAGTGGACTACATGTCATTACATATTTGCCAAAACCCACAGAAAGTATAACACCAAGAGTGAACCCTAATCTAAACTATGGACTTCGGATGTTAATGATGTGTCAGTGTACATTCATCAAAAATAACAAATGTATCTCTCTGGTGGGGAATATTGATAGTGGGGGAGACTAGGCATATGTGGGGGCAGAGGGCAATGAGAATTCTCTGTACTTTCTGCTCAATTTTACTGTGAACCTAAAACTGTTCTAAACAATAAAGTCTATTAAAAATCCATTCAAAATTATTGCTAAGATAAAATAATGAAATAATATTAGGAGTCTCATATTTACCAGGTTCCTTTTATTTAATTGTCAGAACAACTTTAAAAGCATTGTTAAATTCACTTAGAGATGAAAAAAATTGAGTCATTCACTAATTTATCAATCATCTATTCAATTAATATTGACCTAGCACCTGTTATGTGCCAGTCATTTATTAGGCATGGGAGATACTATAATGGTGAATATGGTTGTTACATTCCAGGGAAATGAGACAAACAAAAAGCAAGTAAGCCAACAAATAAATAAGAAAATTGAAGATTAATTAACTATTATGAGAAAAGAAATAAAGTGGTGAGATAGGAATAACAGGATTCTTTGACATAAGGAGTCCAGGAATGGTTTCACATTTAATTTGAGCCTTAAAGGAAACAAGGGAGCTCACCATTTGAAGGGCATTATAGACACATAGTAAAATATGTTAAAAGGCTCTGAGGCAGAAAATAGCTTGGTATTCGAGGAACTGAAAGAAAATAGGATAATTGGAATTTAAAGAGAAGATGACGTTGGAGAGGGAAAGGTAGAGTATAAGCCTTTACGATATTTTATTGATTCAGCAGCACATGTTTTTTCAGCACCAAACTAGTTGCCAGTCATTTTTATAGGTACTGAGATATATTAACGAACATAATCTTCAATGTCTCTACACTCATGAGTTTATTTTCTTTTATTTTTGAGGAAGGTTGGCCCTGTGCTAACATCTGTTGCCAATCTTCCTCTTTTTCTTTTTTCTCCCCAAAGTCCCAGTAGATAGTTGTATGCCGTAGTTGTACATCCTTCCAGTTGCTCTATGTGGGACGCCACCTCAGCATGACTTGACGAGCAGTGAATAGATCCATGCCCAAGATCCAAACTGTGGAACCTGCAAACCCTGGGCTGCCGAAGCAGAATGCGTGAACTCAACTGCTATGCCACCAGGCCAGCCCCATGAGTTTATATTCTAACAGAAAAAGAAAGAAACACACATACATCGATAAATATATACATAACATACATACATTCATACACACATACTTCAGATCGAGGTAAATGCTGTGAGGAAAACAAAGCAAGGTAAAACAATGGAGAATAACTTAGAAGGGAGAGGTAATTTATGTACAGTGTGTTTTCTCTGAAAAGGTAATATTTGAGCAGAGACCTGAATGATGAAAATGAAATAGCCATGTGAAGATCTTAGAAAAGATTTTTTCACAAGATCACTATGACTTTCTATAGAGAATATACTGTGGGAACACATAAATGAAAAGAAGAGGTAGGAGGCTACACAGGAATCCAGAGGAGAAATATAGATTGCATGAACCATGATGGTAGCCAGGATGGTGGAAAGAAATTGATGGGTTCAGGATATGTTTTAATGGAAGCACTTGCGGGATTTCCAAAGGATAGGACAGAGAATGATTGATTTACTGGCTTTTGACTTGATCAGTGTTGTGAGTGCTGAAGCCATTTACCAAGATGAGAACAGTGGTAGAATAACAGGTTTCAAGGGTCATGAAAAGGAATTTGAATGTTATTCTAAATGCATTGGCAATCTATTGGATGGTTTGAAGTAGTGGTGGGATATAATTCAATGTGTTCTTTAAGAAGATCATTTTTATTGTTCTGTAGTGAGTGAGCTGAAAGAAAGGGAAACAAGGATGATGCCTCAGTGACTGTCTTGAGTAACTGGGTAGATATGGTGCCATTTTCTGAAAGTAGAGAAAAGGTATATAAGTTTTGGCAAAAAGAATTCCATGTGGGAATTAAAGGATGTGAGATGCCTATGAGACATTAAGTGGTGCTAACAATGCTCCTGGATATGTGTGCCCAAGGCTCACTTGGAGAGGTCTGGGTCTGATATATATATATCTACTGGAATCATCAGCATAAAGATGTTATTGAATTTGATGTGTGTGTGTAAGATCGTTTAGGGATAATTTTTAAGAAAAGAAGGGGAGAGGGGCCATAGCCAAGTCTTAAGGATCATCAACATTTAGAATAAGGTAGAAAAGAAATAGCAGCAAAGATCCTGAGAGGGAGTTCTCATTGTGGTAGAAGGAAAGCCAAGGGAGATTGGTGGCAAAAGCTAGAGAGGTGAGTGCTAAAAAGAAGGGCAGAGAGAATAGTTAATTGTGTTAAGTGAAACTGAGAGGCTGAGTGGAAAGAGAACAGAACCATGTCTACTGGATTCAGCAAATTGGAGAAGGTTAATGCTTGGGTCAAGAGCAGTTAAGTGGAGTCAGAGTAAAAGTCATTCCAGTGGATGGACTGGTAACTGGAACACGAATAAATTAAGGTAGCACAGGTAGACAACTCTTTCTAGATAGTTGTCTATGAAGACAAACAGAAAAATTAGGCTATGGCAGAAGGGGGTTTTGGGATTAAGGGCAGGTTATTGGAACAAGTACATTACTTTGAAACTAGTTCTATATAAAGGGACAGATGGGTTGTGAAGGAGAGGGAAGATCATTCAGTTAATAGATCTTGGAGCAAGTGAAAGAAGATGAGAGTGTGCTATATGTCTTCCCTTGTGTCCCTCCAGCTCCATTCTCCACTCTTCTTCACCCTACTGTCTGTCCCAGGAGCTGACCTGTATGGATTATATCAATAAACTCCTGTAACCTCTGGCTTTTTGATTGATTTTCCAGCAGGAGATCAAAGGGAGAGAGGAAAGTGAAATCGTGGTTTCTATACCCATGGATCCCTCTTGTGGTTGCCTTAGATGGGCTGTATTTCTCAGCTGAAGATGACTACTCTGCTCAAAGTGGCATCCAGTTTGCCACTGACCATGATTTATACAAGAATCAGAACATAAATGTAGAGATTGGTCCAATAAGCAGAGTGCCAGATCCTTCATAGCAGTAAACAAAGGGAAGAGAAAATGAATATAGATAATTGGGTTTGGTGGGTCTTGTGGTGGGAAGGTAAAGGCATCACATGTGATTGCTTTTATCTTCTTACTGAGGTAATCAACTAGGAGTTAGAGTGGGAAGGTGTGAGTAAAAAGAAAAATAGAAATATTCATCTCATAAAGTTGGAAATAGATCCTACCATAAAACATTTGAAGGTATTAATTTTAATAAACAATTAGCAATCTCCTACTCTTCAGGAGTAGGCATGGAGAAGACAAAAAGTCATGTAAGCCATGGTTTTTGTAAGGCCAAGTACCCCAGCCGAAGAGGGGTGAAGAACTCGAGAATACATATAGCATAGAAATTATACTAATGGACCATGGGATCTAGTCCAGACATTTAAGACAGGTTAAGAGAGGGTTGATGGATAGTGGGAAAGTATGGGTGTCACTGGATTAAAGGTTTTTATGGGACTGAAGAATTGTCGGTATGGGTGTGATTGAACAATGAGCTGGATGAATGGGCTATTAGAAATCCTAATACAGACGTAGATCATTTTGTGACAAATGCAGAGTGCAGCTGTGATCATGGGAGAGGGAGGCTAAATTCCAATGAGGGAAAGGATTTGTCAGTGAGGAGGTAAAAGGATTGAGATCAGCCATGTTGCATATTTTATCTAAGTGGATTTTCAATACACAGAGAATGCCAATAAGAGTTGGAAAAGATGTACATCATTATATTTCAATTTCTGTGTAGACTACATCAGGTTCACCACCGAAAGACTAATTACCATCCATTACTGTACACACATGCCCTATCACTTCTTTTGCCCTCCTCCCTCCCTGCTTCCTCTCTCGTAACCACCAATCTAATCTCTGTATCTATGTGTTTGTTGTTTTTATCTTCTACTTATGAGTGAGATCATACAGTATTTGACCTTCTCTGTCTGACTTATTTCACTTAGCAAAATATCCTTAAGATCCATCCATGTTGTCGCAAATGGCAAGATTTCATCTTTTTTTTATAGCTGAGTAGTATTTCATTGTGTACATATGCCACATCTTCTTTATCCATTCATCCCTTGATGGACACTTAGGTTGTTTCCAAGTCTTGGCTATCATGAATAATGTTGCAGTGAACATAGGGGTGCATATATCTTTACACATTCATGTTCTTTCGATAAATACCCAACAGTGGAATAGCTAGATTATATAGTAGTTCTATTCTTAATTTTTCAATACTGTTTTCTACAGTGGCTGCACCAGTTTGCATTGCCACCAGCAGTGTATGGGAGTTCCCTTTTCTCCATATCCTCTCCAACACTTGTTATTTATTTATTTTTTTTTTGTGGGGAAGACCAGCCCTGAGCTAACATCCATCGCCAATCCTCCCCTTTTTGCTGAGGAAGACTGGCTCTGGGCTAACATCCATGCCCATCTTCCTCCACTTTATATGGGACGCCGCCACAGCGTGGCTGACAGGCAGTGCGTCGGCGGGCGCCCAGGATCCGAACTCGCGAACCCTGGGCTGCCAAGCGCGAACTAAACTGCTGCACCACCGGGCGGCCCCAACAACACTTGTTATTTCTTGTCTTGTTAATTATAACCATTCTGATGGGCGTGAGGTGATACCTCATTGTAATTTTGATTTGCATCTCCCTAATAATTAGTGATGTTGAACATCTTTTCATGTGCCTGTTGGCCATCTATATATCTTATTTGGAAACATGTCTGTTCAGATCTTTTACCCATTTTTTAATTGCATTGTTTGTTTCTTTGTGGTTGAGATATATGAATTCTTTATATATTTTGGATATTAACCCCTTATCAGATATATGTTTTGCAAATGTCTTCTCCCAATTGTTAGGTTGTTTTTTTGTTTTGTTGATGGTTTCCTTTGCTGTGCAGAAGCTTTTCAGTTTGATGTAGTCCCATTTGTTTATTTTTTAACTTTATAAACCAATGTTACCTCAATAAAAAATTTACAAGACAAAAAAGAAGCTTTATAGTAATATTAATAAACAAATTAAATTTAGTTTGAAAATAAGAAAAAAGAGAGTTGGAGAGGAAAACCCAATTGTCATCCAGTAGCTAAAATTTGAAAAGTAAAGGCTTCCCTTGCCACTTAGTAAATCTTCTGATTCAGATTTCGTTGGGTGACAGCAGTTATAAAGACAGCCTGGTGTAGTAGGGTAGCATGAGCCTCAGAGGAGCAGAGGTTGTCTACAGGCAGGAGAAGAAATGATCTGGGGCTGCAATGAGGGGCAGGGAAGACATCAAAAGTGTCTCTATGTTTGAGGGATGTGGGGGTGACTTTGAAGTAGTCTCTAGGAAATAGGGCTGAAGGAGAAGCAGTGTCTTCAGGGTATAGTCCAGTAAAGCAGGGAGCTGAAAGGGGCATTCCAAAAATTAGAATAAGATGTGGAACAATGTACTGATCTCTGAGGAGGTCTTCTTTAGCACAGTGGGGCATCAAAAGAAAAAGGAAATGGTCAGACTAGAGTGTGAGTGAAACAGTAGATGGGTAAGCCAGCTCAACAGGGATGGGAAGAAAGATGGACTTAGTCTTGTTTCTGAGATAAGTATGGGCAAGCTGACACATTTTGGTCATGCATGGCTTAATGACAAGGGATACTTTCCAAGAATGTGTCATCAGGTGATTTCATTATTGTGTGAACATCGTAAGAGTTTACTTACACAAACCTAGATAGTATAAGCTACTACACACCTAGGCTGTATGATACTAATCTTATGAGTTCACTGTTGTATATGTGGTCCATTATTGACCAAAATGTCGCTATAGGGCACACGACTGTACTGTCATGTCCAAAACTCCTTTAGGTATGATGGCCCTTGTGGAATGACTGTTGTTCTCCAGGGGTTTGAAAGAGGGTGATCGCGTTCCTAGATAGACTGGCATGGCAGCCTCCTAAACTTTTTCACTTTGCACTGTCTTTCTCTAAGAGAGCAGCTTTCAGAGGCTTTGCCTGTGGTCGAATAGTATGTAATAGAGCCAACGGTAAGTAGTAGAGTAGTAGAGCACCCTGGTTTGTTTACAGCACAGTTCTCTGTACCATGTTCCATCTGCCCCCAGTAAAATATGCTATTGCATGGATTCTCTTATCATTTAGTTAAACATACAATTTTTTAATAGGGACTGCTTTGCAGAGCCTTACAGGATTTGGCTCCTCACTTTCTCTTCATTTGCATCTTGTTCAACTAATCCCCTCACTTATTGGATGTGCCTTCAGTCATGTTGGTGACTGTTGTCCTCTTCCTGGAACACTCCAGTGTCATTTTGGTCTCAGGGCTTTTTACTTGCTATGTCCTTGGCCTGGAATGCTCTTCTTTCAGATTTTCAAATGGCTAGATTGCTTCTCATCTTTTAGGTTCTACCTCATGTCTCATCTCCTCAGAGAATTCCAGACATATTAGTGAATCTTGTCTTATTTTTCTCTTATCTTGCCAAGTACCTTGTAGTAGTTTGTATCCTATTGCTCTGTTTTATGTTTTATACCATTTATCAGCATCTGAAGTTATGTGTTCTATATTTTTAGACATTTATTATTGGTTTCCTCCTCTATATCATGAACTTCATGACTCAGGATTTCTCTTTTATATAGAGAAGTGCAGGCTCATAGTAGGTGCTCCATAAAATGTTGTTGGATGAATGCATAAGCATTTCATAAGTGTTAGTTTCTTTTTCTGTATTCTAAAATAAGCTACTCTTTTTTCTCCTATAATTAAATATAGCAGTTGTAATTTTTGTGGTTGTTCAGACAAAATGTGATAATATATATAAAAGTCTCTACTCCAGTTCTTAGCACATAGTAGGCAATTAGGTAATGATTTTTTTCATTCTTCCATCGATAGATCCCACTGAAACAGCACACTAGATATTGGTTAAATGGTATAAATCAAATTAGGGTATTGTAATCATGGTGAAATTATATCTTATGTATTATACATTATATAGCAAATATCACATTATGTATATTATTTATTATTATATTATATATATCACATATATAAGATATATATTCTCTTGTGAGGCACAAATATTCCCAAAGTAATCTGCCTTCTTAGTATTTCAAGTGATATTAATTATAATTAGAAGAAAATAAAATTGACTGTTGTCCTAAATTGATGTGAAATTTTCTATCTTCTAAGGAAAGTATACTTCTGATAGTAAGCGTCATGATTAACTAATACCTCCTACCTTCATGTTCACTGTTTCCAGGAAGAACCCTATGTCCTGTTTAAGAAGTCTGACAAACCCCTCTATGGAAATGATCGATTTGAGGGCTATTGCATTGACCTCCTCAGAGAGTTGTCTACAATCCTTGGCTTTACCTATGAAATTAGACTAGTGGAGGATGGGAAATATGGAGCGCAGGATGATGCCAATGGACAGTGGAATGGAATGGTCCGTGAACTAATTGATCATGTAAGTCCCTCTTCTCATTATTTATTACATTTGTTAGATTGCTACAAGATTGACTTTTTCTTTTTGATGGCCAGTGATTAATAATGTCAAAGAGCAGTAATATATTTCAAGTATGTATTTTCTTCAATATTTTTATTCAAAGTATATATCATTTTTGTTGTTAAATATAAAGAATCTAATAGGGAAGTATAGTTCTATTAGAGAGAGATGTCTGTCTTAAATTAACTAGTAGTTAATATCTTTAAATATTTGGTCTTAATCTGTAAATTAGAATGTAGTTTCCCAACAATGAATTTCTTATTCACTTTTATAATGCTAACCTCCTAATCAATAGAGAAAATGGGTGATGCAAACTCTAAATTTTGTTATAAAACTTTTCTATATGAGGATAGGAAACTTGTTATCTTTAGAGATGAGAGAAAGCTATATGTAAAGCATAGAATAAGACACTATATAAAAATAAGGCAAGAATATTAAGCATATTGAAGCATGAGGATAGAAATTTTATTTTATTTTTCTAATTGAATAGCCAGGCATTCCTTTTTGGCCAGGAAAGTATTATCTCATCATTTCTCGGTTGTGTCAACTAATTCACCTTTTTGAAATAAACTCTTATCTTTTAAATATTATAGCAATGTATTTGACTTTGTGTTTTGTAACATTTAAGTTTATTTTGTCATTTTCCATATTATTAAGGCATGTAATTATTGCTAAGAATTCTACAAAATAATAAAAATAATTTTCTTTTAAAACACATTGTAAACTGTGCCCTAAATAAAAATTCTTACCTATGGAAGTAGCAAATATAGGCAGTTTTCAAAGCATTTTGAAAATACTTTATTGCTATTAATTACAAAGTTCATTATTAGGAAATAATAAGGGATATCTATCTATCTATCACTCAAGAAATATCAGGCTTTGGTTAGATGCAGAATAACAACACAAACTATCATTTCTTAAACTCCTTTTTCTTCAAATCTTCAACATATTTCTTGTAATGATTTGGAATGTACTCAAGAAGTTCCTAAAGTTTTAGACTTTATTAATCATTTCTCACAAATTCTGCTTAAATGCTTACATTTTAACTTTGTAAAATCCTTCAGAAAATAATGAAAATATTGGAATATATTTATATGATTTAGAATCAAATATAAAAACCTTAAACTTAATGTTATTTTCTATTAATATAGCAGGAACTATCAGAAACCTAACTCAAACTGGTTTAAGCAAAAATGGTAATTTATTGGTACAAATCTTTGTGAAGTCCAGAGGTGGTGTGGCTGGATTTAGAGTATCAAGATTTAGTCTCTCTGATTTTGTGCCTCAATTTAGTCTTTGCTTCCCTGTATTTGTTTTACTCTTGGATAGGTGCCTCCAAATAGGTGGCAAGAACAACTGCCACCAGCAATTCTAGATTAACCAACCAGGTAGAAATATATCACCTGTACGCTATAATTTCATCAAAAGACCCCAAATTGGGTTTCATTGGCCTGACCTAGGGTCATAAAATAAATCCTGAAGCAATTATCCTATTCAGAGGGAAGTGGTGGTTTCATTGGATATCCTGGGACGTATATTCACTCAAGAAAATAGGAGATGGAGTCAGCCCCTTTAAAACCACAGAGTTGGGGAATTCTTGGTTTCCAAAGGAAAATCAGAGTGTTTATACCTGAAGACAGTGGAACAGATGCCACACAGACCAATACAATGGATATTCACTGTAGAACCTTTGGATTAGTAGCTTATGTGAGGCTTTTATTTTAATCAGAACACACAAATTTTAGATCACCAATGCCTTTATGTATATATTTGTCTTATGTGCTTAATTAATGCTCTTTTATTAAGCTTTTTGTGATTCAAAATTAATGAAAATTTTAGGTTCCTTTTTGATTTCGTATCTATTTGTTTCTTCAAGGAAATTGTAGAGTAGAAAATGAAGGTTAGAAAATAATGTTTTCGAGCTACAGCATAAAAGATGATGGCAGACCAAATGAAGGAATAGTAAGGGAGTATTATAATTTGATATTAATTTCTCAAAAAAATATTTTTGGTATTGAGTTGAGACCACCGATGACGTCTTCAAGTTATTTAATCATTTGATTCTTCTTGGTGCCGTACCAGCCAATTCACCTTTTATTTTCCCTTACTAGAGTGCTGTCCTATCCCAGGATGCTCTTGATGCCTTCCTCTTGTTTCATATTGTTGGCCTTGGTTTTTAATGTTTAGCATGAGTCATAGTAAACTAGAATGATGATTACAGTCAAGGTATTTTCCTTTGTATAACCTCAACTTAGTTTGCATGTTCATGAATATGCTAATTTCAGTGTAAAGTAGTAATTTACTGATAATCAGATTAACACCCTGAACTTCTCCCTTGCCTTACTTTCCTTAGAAAGATTACCATCTCTCATAGCTTGATTATCATTCGCACACTGAAATTTCAGCATTATCCATCTTCAGCCCTGAGCCTTAGACCCATATATCTAACTACCACTGGTATATTTTCCACCTAAGTGCCTCATAAGCATCTCAAAGGTGGCATGTTTCAGACTGAATTTATTATTTATCTTTCCTGAACCTGTTCCTTCTGAAGGGTTTTCTATATCGGTACATGACACAATTCAGTAAGTTTCCCAAGCCAAAAATTTAGTACTCATTTTTGAATTATTTACTGAGTGTGTTTCTTACATAATTCTGAAAGCTGTCCACTTCTCTCCATCGCCACTGTCACCTGGAATAATATTCCAATATAAGGATCTTTCTCTTCTAATCCACTATCTATCTATATTGTTCAGCTAAGGTTTAGTTTCAGAAACAAAAATCTGGTCATGCCCTTCTTTTGCATAAAATCTTTCAGGAGTTTCCATTTTCGTAAGGATGTAGGACCAACTATATAATATATTTACAAGGTCTTCCACATTTGGTTACTGTTTATCTCTTATGGAAGTCTTCTTTTTGACCCTCCAGATCTACTCTCAGACCTTCCCCACGCTGCTTTCTGTGTTGGGAGTTTGTCCTATAAGGAGTAAATCAACAGGGCTTCCCAGCTAGAGATCCAAGGGACAAGGAGAGTGAGGTCAGGATACTTATTTTCCTCCTCATTGCCTGAGATGTTGCCTTAGGTTGGTTTGTGTCCCTACACTGAATGTCACAGTTTCTCATAATGGTGCCTGCTCAACACAAATCTCTCTCCTGTTCTCAGTTACGATTTACACTCTACATAGCTTTGTTTCTTTGGACCTTAGGGGTGGTTGCAGCTGAGCTGCTACTAGTCCTGGGTTGCTTAAAATTTCCCTATATCAGTAGTTCTCAACATGTGTTCCACAGACCTGCAGAATCAGTATACCTTTCGAACTTGTTAAAAATGCAGATTATCAGGCCCTATCCTAGACCTACTGAATCTAAAACTCTGGGGTAGATCCTGGAAATCTCCATTTTAACAAGCCCTAGTGATTCTGATGATCCCTGAAGTTTGAGAATCAATTAGTCCATCTGTAAATAAATCCTGCTCAGTTATCCCCATTTGAGGGTGCCATCTGTTTTCTGTTGAGATCCTAACTGGCACACCTTTCTATATTTTCATCTATTCTGCTCTCTCAGCCATACCCATGTGGATTTTTATCAGTCTTGCTCTCCTTTGCCTCCCGGCTAGATCTCTGTCTGCAGCACTCTCCTCAACTTCCAGCCTGCTCACATCACTGAATTACTTCTACTTAGCTTCAGAAACACTTCCCCAATGAGGCCTCCCACCCCACTCCAGGAAGCCTACCTGCTATGAGTTTCCACACTATTCTTTTTGTATAACACCTATCACACTTTACTTTAATTACCTGCTTAATATCTATCCTACTTACTTGAATGTAAATTGTACTGTAGTTATAATATCAATCAGGACTATTTCAGTTGCAAGTGTAAGAAACATGGCTAAAAATAGCCTACACACACACACACATATATATATATATATATATATATTTTTTTTTTTTTTTAAACTCCAGCTTACTAAAAATGTCCAGTAGTGGTTTTCACTTCAAGTACATATGGATCCAGGGTCTTAAAATATGCCATTCATGTGCAGCCTCTCACTGCCTTCTTATCTCTTGGTTTTACTCTTTTCCCTGTAGGTTTTATTCTTGAACAATTTCTTTCCACATGGTAACAAAAGTGGCCCATGGTGGCTCTAGACCAGTGGTTCTCAACTGGGGACAATTTTTTCCTCAAGAGACTTTTGGCAATGTCCGGAGACATTTTTTATTGTCACAACTTTAGCGGGTGGGGAGGTGCTGCTACTGCCATCTAGGGGTGGAGGCTAGAGGTGCCCAAATATCAGTAGCGCTGAAGTTGAGAAACTCTACTCTAGGCTTACTTGGTTTTTAGAGTCCTCCTTTTGAAAGAGATAGAGATCTCCTTTTGCTAAACTTTCAGCAAAATCCATGGTGGGCGGGTGCTGGGGTGGGGTAAGAAGGGTGTCACCTGGACCATCTTGGACCATGTGCCCATCTGTAAACTAATCCATAGGACTGGGACTGGGGAGGTGGTAGTTAAAATGACCAGGCCTGGGTCATGTGTCCACAGTTGGAACTGTGGATAGAGTCAGCCCCATCTGAATTATGCTACTTATAATTTTTTTTAATTGATGTCTTAATAGTTTATAACACTGTGGGGTTTTAGTTGTACATTTTTGTTTGTCCGTCACCATGTGGATGTAACCCTTCACCCCTTGTGCCCACTCCCCACCCCCCTTCCCCTTGGTAACCACCAATCAGTTCTCTCTGTCCGTGTGTTCATTTATATTCCATATGTGAGTTCATGCAGTGTCTGTCCTTCTGTCTCTGGCTTATTTCACTTAACATAATACCCTCTAGGTCCATCCATGTTGTTGCAAATGGGGCAATTCTGTCTTTTCTTATGGCTGAGTAGTATTCCATTGTGTGTATATACCACATCTTCTTTAACCAATCATCAGTCGAGGGACACTTGGGTTGCTACTTATAATTTTTATGTGGACTTGGGTGCAGAGACAACTAATATTTATTTTATACCAGCTATGTGCCAGACCATTTTTTAGATCTTCCAGGTTTTACTAGGTTTAGTAGAAGGGAAATAACCATTAAGAGACTATATTTATGCAAGAACTGTGATGGAGAAATATAATTAAAAACAAAATCTCCTCCCAACCCAGAAAACCTCTCCACAAAGGTAGAATAAAAAGAAATAATTTTATTATTGAATAAGCGTTAAACTTAAATGTGATGCACACTATAGTCAATTCACCAAGAGTTTGCAAAGACAGAAAGAAATTTTATCCTTTTATATATAGCCAAGCAGATACAACCCATTACATACCTGTTCTCAAGATAAACAATAACTAGTCCTCAAGAAGACTTGAAAGCACCATTTATCACACATAGTTCACACTAAACTCATTTGGTAATTAGGGTGACCATCTGTGTTAGCTAATTGGCTTTATCCAATGGAAAAATAAACTTCTCATATCTTTATGACAACAAATAGGTTTCAGGCACCCATCCACCAAAGTTAGGCTTGTACCCTCCCACAGAAACTTGGAGATGGAGTGCTATCTTCCTTGGTGATGCCATTTCAAAGAGATACTTCCCAGGTCTTTGAGAAAGGCACTCCTGGATCAGAAAACTGGCAAGAGGCTTAATAACGTTAAGATTTATATACATTTTAAAGAGAGAGACAAAAGACTTACAATTATAAGTTTTCTAAAATAAATAGTCTAAGAAAAGAGGAGGGAGTCTCTTCCCTTATTTTCAACAGGGAGAACTGAGTCTCTTATTTTTAATTTGTATTTGCCCTTACAGTTGCATGTCTCTGTTATTTTAGTAACAGCTGGTTTTACCACCTTCTTCTTCTCCATCCTTTCCTTCTTCAGAGGACCCTCAATGTGTAAGATCTCTTGGTATGATCTCTCAAATTTATTATGATCTAACCAGGGATGGTTCTTGGTGATGCAGTGTGAAGATACAACCTCAGAAAGATATTAGGAGAAAGTGGCTCCCCGAGGCATTGTTAGTCCTTGAAAAATGACAAGTCTTCCCCCTGAAAACAACTTCCTCCCCCATCGTCTCCACAGCAGAGCTGCACAACATGGTGTGCTAGGAAGTACTTGGTAAGGCAGATATGGGTTCAAATCCTAATTCTTCTATTATGTGGTTTTATGCTTTGGGCACATTGCCTTAAACTCTTTGAGCCTTAGTTTTCTCAAAAATAATATAGAGATAATAATATCATATTACTAATTAGGGATGATATATATAAATTTCCTAACACAGTGCCTGACATATAGTAGATAATCAATAAATAGAGACATAACTAATAAGTTCAAACTCTGTGTCTTCTTACTTATTCTTTCTGCTATAGTGTTTATGAATATCCTCGTTGAGACTAAAAAGTAAAACATTTAGACAGTAGTACAATGAGAAAGATGTAGGGATTATAGTTGCTATTAATGTTCATTTTGAATTGAATCGTAGTAAAATCATTGTTATGTTTTAATGTAAAATGTATTAATTGGAACCTTTGGCATTCAAATATCTCAGTGCTTTCTTACCTAAATGACCTATGTCTTGTGAATGGTAGTTTTATATTAGAATTAATTAAACATATGGAAGAATTAATAGAGAATCAAATCACTGTTAAGTTAGCATTAGGTAAGATAAATGGGAAAAATGATGTTTGGGATACCAGCAAAGCAGGAACACATTTTTGTTTAAATTACTATTTATTTGTTTTAATAAAAAAAATGATTATAGAAAAAAACGGAAATGTTTTTAGACCTCCTTATACTTATTTTATGGTTTGGTATTGTGTCAAATTTGAGTTGTACATAAGACTGAAAGTGAAGAGATTTATTTTCCTTGCTTAAATCCTTTAAAAACGTAGTCCAACACTTCTCAAATATACTTTTTTAAATGAAAATTTCCCAGAAGCTCATTGTTTGGTACATTTCACAAAATGTTAATAGCGTATCTCTTACTACAGAGGAAGTAAGGGAGCAATCTATGTAGTTTTTCCTTTATATAGATCACCTCCTCTTTTTAATATTTTAACTCGAAGAGGTCTTTCCATCAGGCTAACCATCATTTGAGTTTTTATGATGGTTGGTGACAGGGGTCATTCTATTTTAAGTTTGTTAAGTAGCTATAAAAATTGATAATTTTTGTGAATCATCAAACTGACTAAAATCTAAATCAGAACCCTATTTTGCCGTATCAGTTCACAGCATCCATACTCCTCTATATTGTGGTTTATACTTGGTAGTATTCATTTGCTTCAAATATACTAAAAATAACTAGGAGACACAAATAATACAATTGCAGAAAGTGTTCAGCATTCAAGAATGTTTATTGAAGAAATGACACAAATATTCAACAACAAATGTTAAACTCAAGGACCGTGCTCCTTAGAAAATATGCTACATATGTTCTAAATGTTTTTAATTCTAATGTTCCTTCCAAGGGCCCCAAGGAAAGTGTCCATTTTTTCAAGGACCAAGTAAAGAAATAAACAGTGACATATTTTCCTCTTGAAATCAAAGCATCATAATTTTTTGTATAATATTTTATGAAATATTTTGTCAATTTGTTCATTCTTTGAAGCAAGCTTAGCTATCGAACCTGACAAAGTAGGGATGAATACACACAGAAACTTGCTAATGCAATCATCATATTAAGTTGGAGATAAATTTTACTTATAGCTTTGGGTTGTGTATTCCTTACGGCTAATAACTCATTTATGGGCTCATGAGACAACAGTTGTATGTTATTCATAAAGCCAACTAGAGTTATTCATAAGCGTGAGGGAAAATACCTAAGCTGCAATAAGCTAGCAACACATATTATTATGGGACTGCTTAAAAGAGACAAGGGCAGTTAAATTACTTTCAAATCTCTGGTGATGTTTGCCTTGGCAGTGGAAAACTTCAGGAAGGTTTATGCTTGTAAACATCCATACATAAGTTAATAAAGCAGTTTGCAAAGTCTGTTCTATGTGCAAGTTAAAAATAGACCTCAGGGGACTGACCTGGTAGCGTAGTGGTTAAGTTCCCTCTCTCTGCTGTGGCGGCCCAGGGTTCGCAGGTTTGGATCCGGGGTGTGGACCTCTGCACTGCTTATCAAGCCATGCTGTGGCAGCATCCCACATAAAGCAGAGGAAGATGGGCACGGATGTTAGCTCAGGGCCTGTCTTCCTCAAAAAAAAGAGGGGGATTGGCAGCGGATGTTAGCTAAGGGCTAATCTTCTTCACACACACATACACACACACACACACACAAAATAGACCTCAGATCCGTCCCTACCCTGCAGTTTTGCATCCACTCGTCTAGTTCAAACTCTTGCCTCTCATTATGTCTTTATTGTGTATTTCCTGCCTCTTCTTTAGGAATCGACCTATACATTATAGTCAGATTCTTATCTAATCACCAATGTCTTCTCAAAGCTTTCCTACTCAAAGCATTGCAGAGATACCGACAGATTGCAGCATAAAATTTCAAGTACTCATGCTGACCTTTATTTCTCACTGTTCCTTGACACCTAGTGGTTAATGCAGTCCTTTAAGACTCTCTCACCTTGTCACCTATATCAAGTCCACCTCCAGGCTTCTGTGTTGGGGCTCTGCTCCACTAGGCTTTTCCTGACCATGTCACTCCTTTAAAGAGCCCACTTTTTTGAACACCTGTAGAACTACTACTTCTGTTGCTTAATCACAACACTCCTTGTTACTTGAAATTCTTTGTCCTTTCATGTTTCACACAGAATAAGCTCCAGCTGGAGGTAAATTTCAGCATACACTTAAGCCAGTGATCTGCTGGGCCTTCTCTGACCTAGCGTCATACTGCTGATAAAATATGTAAGGGGGTACTTTGTACTCATAGCTGAAGGTCTACAATTATTTCTTAACTCTGCAAATTTGGGCACTATCTATTATCTATCCATCGATCTATCTATTTATGCTGTGTAGCCTCAGAAAAGTTATTTAGTCTGTCTTAAGGTCAGTTTTATCATGTGTATGGTGGGAATGATGACACTCACCTCATAGAATAATGGTGTTGATTAAATGTTAAAATCTGAGAGTGGAGCAGCACTGTAGGCATTTTTAACGCAGGCAAATTCATCAGTGGGACAGCAGAGATGGGGGATAGATGGGTGAGAGAAGGAAGGGAAGAAAGACAGTGACAGGAAGAAAGAACAATTTAAATGTTGTTGGAAAGTGATGCTGATTCTACTGTAGATCTCGTGACTTACTGTGTGAAAAGCTCCTGGCACAAATGGATACTCTCATGTACATGGATACAGATTAAAAAAATAAATAAACTAACTGCTAGTGAAAAAACCACTATTTAACCTAGTGTGCAACTATAGAAACTGAATTCAGTTCTACAACTGGGATATTTAAGGAATTTTCAAATCATTTTTGAGAAGCTGACTCTAATTTAGGACGTGAATGCATTGCCCTGGCAAATAGGAAACACTCAAGACAAGTAGTTATTGTTATTATTATTATTATTATTATTATTATTACTGTTACTCTTACTATATCTGAAGGGGTACCAAATGTTTTATTTTGTGTTGCTTTCTTTTGGCTATTAAACACTATGAGGTAGTTTACCAGATTACTGTTGAACCATGATTGTAATATATTTAAAACAAATAATTGACTATATGTGTGATATGATGTTAGAGAAAAAGGGCAATTTTTTATAATTACAACTGAAAAATGAGAGATTTTTAAGGCCATATTCTAAGTCCCTTTACCTCATTAGAATTGTGTACAATAGATTATGAGAAGTGTTTTGTTTTGTGTGTGTGTGAGGAAGACCAGCCCTGAGCTAACATCTGTTGCCAATCCTCCCCTTTTTGCTGAGGAAGACTGGCCCTGGGCTAACATCGTGCCCATCTTCCTCCACTTTATATGGGACGCCGCCACGGCAGGGCTGACAGGCAGTGCGTCGGCGGGCGCCGGGGATCCGAACCCGCGAACCCCGGGCTGCCAAGCGCAAACTAAACCACTGCACCACCGGATGGCCCTGAGAAGTGTTTTTTTTTTTTTTTTTTAAGTAACATTTAAAGCTTAGCTCTTTTAGAGATGCCAAAAAACTTTATAACTTCTTTGTGCTTAAAGAGACTTGTATTTTAATGTCGTTAACCATTTGTGGTTGCTAAGAGAGAGTATTGGTCAATAAAAGCTTTTATTCTTTTTGATGAGGCACCTCTTTATGTCTTCAAGTGCTGTTGAAATTTTGAAAGCAAATGAATAAAAACTTGATCATTTGACAGATTTTTTTTTCAAAAACAGAATGAGAAAGGAATTCTGTTTCATTTTGTAAAACAATTATGGCAAAGTGGGAGGTCTGTTGGGATTTAATTCACTCCTATTTGACATTAGTTTTAAGAAGACCCGTGATGCTACGGTTTTCCAGCTGCATGAATGCCTCCCAGCATGCTGCTTTAGCATTGCAATTGGTATTTAACACTATCAAGCCTTTTATGATTCATAAATGAGCCTTAGAGGACCTCACTATACTTTGCTTTTGCCTCCTGATTGCTCTGTTATTATATACTAGGGAGGAAATCAAATATTTGTTTTTCAGGGAACTTAAAAAGGCTCCAGGTATTATCACAAAAATGGAAAGGCTAAATCAAAACAGCTTCTACTAAATGGAAATTGACTTACACCAGAGCTTTGAATTTTGATAGCATTGTCTCAATTTTGCACTCTAGTGGAAGCATTCTAGCATTTTCAGTAACAAAAAATTAAAGTGTAGTAATATTATATCATTATTATTTTTTAATTTTAAGAAAAATAACTAAAATATAGATGTACAAATTTATTTAAAATTTCCTGTGACCCAAAAGTGGGAACTGTTGACCTTTGTTGATTTTGCTTTAAGTTTCTCTTTTAATATAAAAGTTATAAAACATTGTAGATAATGTTGAAGTCCTTCACTCACCTTAAAATCTCTCAATTCAGTAATTTTCCAAATCAGTTCAAAGGCTAAAATTACGTTTCCCCCATCCCTCTCCATGTGTAACCACTATCTTTATATATAAATTATTATGTAAAATGAAAGTAGAAATATAAATTAAGAGCAGGGGTATTCTGGGAGAAATTGCCTACATAAACAGATCCAAAATGTAGAATTATGTAAGTTCAATAATAAAAAGTCTGTATTTCATTCAGAGAGTGAATTTAAAGTGACACTATTGAAACAGTGGGCTGGAAAATTTGTTTATCTGTGGTATATGGAACATCTGTGTTTTATTAAATAATAAATACTGATTTGCATCCCTTATTAGCAAATATGCAGAAAAAATGTCACTGAAAACAGATATAAACTAGAACATGAAACAAACTAACCAAAGCCAAACAAAGAAAAGTTGTAAACAAAAACTAAAAAATTTTAAAAAGGAAACCATAGCATGAGTTTTCTTAATAGAACAAATATCATTTCTTTGTTAGCTATGACTGGATTTTCCTGTTACATGAAATTATGTGGAGTTGCTTTTCAGAGTAAATTTGAATAATGGAAGTAATACAACTGCTAAAATAAGATATTCTTCATGATATCCCTAAATTGAAGTATAATTCAGTATTATTAAGTCAGCATTTTGTGCCTGTCACAATTTTAGGCACTGAAGACATAAAGATAAATATGAATCCTAGGTGAGATAGACACAGGTAATTTCTATATATTTCAGGTAATGAAATAATAGAGATATTCTCAAGATATTTTGGGAGACCTGAAGGATATATATCTAATCCTGTCTAGGAGGAAAAGGATCAAGGAAGTCTAAGCTCGAATTATAAGAAAATGACAGATGCTTTTTCCAGTACACTATTTTTAGTGTTAGAGTTAGCTTAATTTCAGCATGTAGTTCTATCTGGAGGATGTTATTTTATATGACATCATACATGACTAAAATAGTGAACTGCAACTTGGTCAGGTTCATTTAAATATATTGAAAAAATAATTCAACTTAGGATAAACTCTGATCTGATTCAGAAAACTTTTTTTAAATTTTATTTTATTTATTTTTTTAATTGTAAGCAGTTTATAACAGAAAACCTTTAAAGAGAGGATTAACATAAAGTGAAAAAAGGTTTCTACATGTCTTTTTCTGATAGATTTATTTTTATTAGTTAAGAACAATTTATTGAGAATGCATTTGTTTGGTAATATGTAATTATACTAACATTAACCACTATTGTTTTATGTCAAAATCATGTGTCTTCACCCATATAATTTCCTGATCATTTCTAATTACAAGTTAAGGTTTTCTGACTCCTGCAGGACATTCAGTGTACTAAAATACAGTCACAGAAACAGTTTATTTTTTACATATTTAATTATGATGATATTTCTGATCAAGCTTTTTTTTAAACATTATCCAACATGGATCATTGGAAGTTCAGAGATATTGCCTGTGGGATTTATTCAAGTTCAAATTCATTTACTTGTTTAAATGACAATATTTAGTTTAGTATTAGGCAATATAAAACTATCTTTTATGTCCTTGTATTTTCTTCTCTGTGGAAATGATTAATTTTGATACCTTATAATACACTAAGCTCTTTTTGTTCACTGTGGATTAATTTTTTAAGCAATATATAGATTAAAAAATATTCTCTCTAATGTCACTTTCTATTTTTCAATGCATACATCTTCAGGCTTTTCTCCCAGTTAGACTATAAACTCTGGGAGAATCTATATCTCTAGGACTCAGCACCAGGCATAAGACATAATAGATACTTAATGAGTGTTTGTTAAATAAAGTAATCCTATTTTTCCATCATGCTATTTTGGCCAACTGTACTTACAAAACTACTTATAAATAGGAATACACCTCAAATGAATTTCCCCAACCATCATATTCTAGCTATTACTGTATGTTCCTCGTCTCTTCTATGCAGGTGTCAGCGTCTTGATTGAAGCAGGAATGATTTCATGTTCTTGATATCTCCCATAGCCCCTACCACAGGGCTTCACGCTGGTGGAGATGGTCAATAAATGTCTATAGAATAAACGAATGAATATAAATTGTCCACCTAGCCTCTTCTCCTCTTCACACTAGAGAAGTACAGTAAACTTTACATTACACCTGTAATTACTCTAAACCATAGCTATGATATCATCACAGATTTCTTCTGAAAAAAAGATAAAATCAGAGAAGATGGTTGAACTTAATAGAAGTTAGAGTTTTAAAGTGGAGAAATGAGTCATAGCGATGGAATACTAGGTAAAGGCATTCTGAAACACTTAATATCCCAAATATGGACACATAGGAAAGTCATTTTCAAATGTTTTTTGAAATTGTCACAATTCAAATTGTATAAATCAAATGAAACTTGATTGCCATTGACACTACCAAAAGATAGCTTGTCCTCAGGGCAGGAGCAGAATGGAAACATTGCGTGCTCCGTAATCAAAATGTCCTCAATATAAAAGTAGCGATTTTAGCATTAGCATGTTAAGAAAACAAGTCATCCTGGTCATCTGAGAGTTTATCTTTTAAGCACCTTAATACGGTCTTTTTGGTTGGAAACATTTCTAGAATGCATTACATGTATATCACTCTTTGAAACTGTAGTACACTGAACATAATCCAAACTCCAGTTGAAAACTTCATGTCTGTCTGCAAGCTTTCATGATAATTTTATACTTTGCCTTGCAATCAGCCAGGAATATGAAATTCATATCTACCAAATTTCTTATCCATGGTTTTGCTTGAAATGCTACAAACATTGGCTCAGTAACCATATACTTTGCTCTTTTACCTTTTTCATAGGTTCAAATGGGCCGTTGATTGATTCACCCTGTCCCCACTTCCCACCCCTCCAAATAGTCATGTGTTTACCTCACACTGTATCTCACCTTGTCTTCTTTGGCTTATTTCCTATTATCTTTATTTATTTCAAACTTCCTCACATACATTTTACCTGCCTTTCTACAGGAACCATTATGCAGACTAGGTAACGTGTCTATTTTCAACCAGCATTTAAATAATTTGAAAGTTGGCATTTTTAAACATATGTCGATAATAAGCTGAATTCTGAGCTGTGCTTCGTGAACTGAGGATAAAATTAAGTTAAACATGTTTAAAACTGGCATAGACTGCTCAGCAGAGCCACCCACACGGGGCAGTGATTCCATAGTGGAGATCTCTTGATTCTGGGTCCAGACCTGAGTTATGCAAGTCTGCAGTGTTTCCTATGCGGTTATTCTGGAGTTATTGAGCTAACTAAACACACAGGTTGATTTTTAAGGCAGAACATTACTTTTCATGTGAGTGTAACAGAGATCAGTGCTTCCCAGCCTTCTTACTCCTATTCCATAGGTGCAAATGGAAACCAACTTAGAAGTCAGTGGACGAAGAAACAAAGGACAGAGCCCAGGGAATCGGATCTTTTGTCCTATACTCTGGAGATATTTTTTTCTAAGTACTGATGCAGCGCATTGAGAATCAGAGCATCATTTCTTGGGGGATAAAAAGCCACACTTACTATTTTTCCTCTCATTTTGCTAGGCAGACCATCACACATCTGCTTGGAGAAAGCATCTTCTCTCAAGGGTGTTACAGTACAATTAAGTGGGCTATCATTTTTGAAAGAAACAACTGCTTCTCTTGATTAGGTTAATAAGAGGTTAGTAACATAATTTCTCTTAAAACAGTTTCATTTTTATCATCCAAATCTTCTTCCTTCTTTTTTCTCTTTTTTCTTGACTTCTTTTGGATCAAATAGTTTTCTTTGGACTCATTCCTTTTTTCCTCTATTAGTTTGAAGTTATAAGCTCTATTTCTATTTATCATTTTAGTGGCTATTTTAACTTAGCAAGCTATCAATAAATCAATATTTTTGTCTTTCTCCAAAAGAATGCAAGGGCCTTAGAAAAACCGATCAACCCGTTGCTGACATCTACTATTATTTTAGTTCTAACTTGATTTTTATTTAATATCACAAATAAGCCATTAATACTATTATTTTATATAATCAATATTTGGTTAGATTGAACACATTTAGTATATCCATTTGCTTTATTCTCAATTCCTTCTTCTATCACAGACCTTCTGTGGGACCACGTTTTCTTCTAGAATAATACACTTTAGTGGCACCTTTCTGTTGGTAATACATTCTTTCTCTTACCATCTCCCATTTATTTTTATTGGAAATGTCTTTATTTCACTGTCATTCTTGACAGATAGTTTTGCTGATATACAATTTTAAGTTAACAGTTATTTTTTCTCAGTATGTTGAGCATATTGCTCCACTCTTTTCTGACTTTTGTTGTTCTTGTGAAGTTAGCTATATAATTGTTATTCCATCATATTTTCTTGTCTTTTTCCTCTGGCTGCTTTAAAATAAAATCTTCTCTCTGTTTTTGGTATTTTCAGCTTTATTATTCTGGTGAATCTCAGTTCCCATTTACTTATCTTGCTTAGTTTACATTGACAGTCTACACGAGTATTCATAAAATCCATCAATTCTAGAAAATGTTCAGCTGTTACTCTTCATATATGTTACCTCCTTTTGGAAATCTGATTAGATGTGTTTTGGAACTTCCACGTCTTTTAAACTCAATTTTCCACCTCTTTTTATCTGTGCTGCATTCCATATAATTACTTCTGACATATCTGCTATTTTACATTAGCTTTTCTAATCTGTAGTATAATTAATTCATTGAACTTCTAATCTTAAAGTAGTTTTTATTTTTTAAGAAACATATTGGGTTCTTCTTTACAAATCTCACTTGTAATTTCTCATAGTTTTTTACTCTTTGTGTTTTGCATTTCTTCTTTTATTCCTTTAAATGTAATATACATACTTATTTTATATTTGTTATATATGTTGATAATTTTAATATCTGCGTTCTTTTTTTTGGGGGGGGGAGGGGAGGAAGACCAGCCCTGAGCTAACATCCGTTGCCAATCCTCCTCTTTTTTGCTGAGGAAGACTGGCCCTGGGCTAACATCCGTGCCCATCTTCCTCTACTTTATATGGGACGCCGCCACGGCAGGGCTGACAAGCAGTGCATTGGCAGGTGCCCAGGATCCGAACCCGCGAACCCTGGGCTGCCAAGTGCGAACTAAACCACTGCGCCACCAGGCTGGCCCCAATATCTGCATTCTTGAGTGGCTGATTCTGCAATTTATTATTTCTGCTGACTCCTGCTCACAACAAGTTCTTTCATTGGGTACTTTCTGATATTTTATTGTCAGAGAACACATAAACCTTGAAACATCATTTGTTGAAGCACTTGAGACTTTTGTTAATGTGAATTCCTTCAGAGGAATTTTATATTAGCTTCTACCAGGAGCTTAGTGACACAACCAATCCAGAATCCATTAAAAGAAATTTTGTATTTAATTTTATTTTGGAGATCACCACATGAAGGTGGATAGGTGGGTAAGAATTCTCAGAGCAGGTATTTTTCTTTTTACTCCCAATTAATTAAGGCCAATACTAAGTCAGGCAAGGGTCTCACTATCTACTTCTGGAGGGTGGGCTTTATTCTAGTTGACCTGTTGAGTGTAGGTATGGTAGGGTGTGTTGGCTTTATGTAAAAGTCTCCAATCTGATCATTCATTTTACATAGAACCCAGGCCTTATCTTCTGGTTTTGGCTTCTGGCTCATCAAACCTCAAGCTTTAGCCTGTGAGGATTAGAGGATTTCACATGCTCTTAGAGCAAGTATCAACTCAAAATCTCTGGATTCATATTTTCTTCATTTTAGATTTTCTGAATTAAAATTATTTTTCTGATCATTTAATCCTTCTGGAAATGTGTCTGGTGGGATGTTTTTACAAATACCTAGTCCCTCACGTTATATATTGGATTTTGGTATTGTCAATTTCATTCTCAGGGAAATGACATTTTCCTGACCCCAATCCCCAAATGGGAGGACATCAAAATTGAAAATTTAACATTTAATTTATTAAACAAAAACATGGGAATTATAAAAAATAAAGCAATGTGGTTAATATAATTGTATAAATAGCTATATTAAATAAGAAGCCCCTAATACATTTGTTTCATTTATTCCCGAAGGGACTGCTTTGTGCAATACTCTGTGCAAGTCATTGCCAGTGACAAAGATGACTTAAGCTTGGACTCCTCTCTCTAGAATATTTAATACAGTACAGAAACTAGGTATGAGTATATAATTATCATAACAGATTGAAGAATCAAAAGTCATGATGCACACATGAGGGATGGAGAGTAAATCTAGAGCAGGGAGGGAATAGATACAGATGGGAGGCATGTGAGAGGCTTTGTGGAAAGATGGCACTGTGAATGGACCTTGAGGGATTAATCTAACATGACCAAAGTTGTGAATCAGAAAAATGTGTTCAGGCAAACTGGTTTTTTATAAACACTAGTCAAGATCACAAAAGTAGGCCATGCATTCAAATCAATATAAGTGATTTCTAATCACTTTCTCCTAAATTATTATTCACTAGTCAGCATCTATCAGTCAACAATTGTGATGAATCAATTGCAGGAATATGCATATGTGTGTGCAGGCACACATAAATATTTTATGTTCAATTTGCCTTGCTTCAAAAGGCTAATTAATGTTTTAAAATATAATATAATGATCTCTCACCTTGGAATCAACATTCCAAATAAAAATGTAATTTGAGCCACGCATAAAATCTGAAGTCAGTATTTGAGAAATCAAAATTTAAGAAAATAAATGTTAGGCAAATCAATTAATTATGTAAGTAGTCATATTAGGTTGAAACATAAAGTTGTCATTTTTGTAGATCAAAATGAAATATCAAGAATTTCATAAGATCCAACCTATACATTTTTCCTACTCATGATATGATTAAAAAATTTGTGGAAACTTTTCCTACCTTGGGATTTGAATATATAACCTTTAAAGATTAATCTAAGAGCCACTCTAAATCCTTTCTTTAGAAGACAGTTGTGGCAAAGATTCCTTTCTGATATTTCACCAGCTTTCTTAAGACTCCGGATCTAATTAGGACCAATAACCAGTCTAAATGATTAAAGTGTGGTTTTCCACAAAAACAAAAACAAACATCATCCCTGAAGCACTGTTCAAGGCCCAGATTTTCTGCCAGTGCCAGAGGCCTGTCACCATTGTTTAAACTTTGGCAAAGTTCAGCAAGCTCATCAATGTGCAGTGGGAATTAATGTGCACCACTCATTACCCTGCTGAGACCCTTTGTTAAAACAGTCAATTTCTATGCTGTTTGTAAGGTTGTGCAGTTGTAATCCCTGGAGAACTGCCAGGAATAGCCATAGTAACAAAACAACCAGTGTCCTTCTGTTTTCAAATCAACCTTTGTGTAAAGAATTTTTTGAATTATGATGAATCTTGTTGCCAATCAGTACTTTTAGTTCATTCCAAGACCCTAAGTGAATGATGTTCCTTCTATGTATGTGCTATCATAGATGGATTCATTCCCATACATCTCTTTACATAAATTATTTATGTTATGGTTTGTCATAACAGAGGAGGTTGAGTCTTCTAACTAAAACACAATATGTAACAGGTATACAAATAATAGTGTTCTGATGTGCTTTCATTTTGCATCTATACCAATCATGGTGCACTTAAAAAACAAATAAACTTGACAGTCACAATTTTTTAAAGTAATTGGTACAGTGTTACACACACATACACATTTATATGTATTGACATATGCACAGTGTGTGTATATATATATATATATATGCTGAGTATATGTGTCTATGAACATATATAAACAGTATACATGTGTGTATAGGTATACTAAAAACAGTTTTGAAAGAATGAAACTGAGTAAAAAAGATGTATTGTTTGAAAGAATTAAGATTCGGTGTGTTGTCGAGGACAATACCTCATGTTTAAATGTCAATACGAACTTGGATAATTTAGTGAAGACTTGATCACAGATTTATTTGCTATCCTCACTGAAATCTATTTTCAATTCATTATTCCTGAATGCATTTTCATTCTATGTTGAAAGATAATCAGTCCACTAAATGTATTTTGGTATTAGAAAGGCTTTAAAATTGTAACCAGTAGAATAACTGTGGAATCAGCCAGATTTCTGAATCCCCCTCTATTTCTTATCAGAAGTGTGATCTTGGGCAACTTGTCTAAGTTCCCTGAGCCTCACTTTTCTCACATGAAGAAGGGCATTGACAAAAGCATACACTTCATGCTAAAGATTAAATGACAGAAAACATATGAAGTGCTTAGAATAAACCCAGGTATATTGTTAACATTCCATAAGTATTAGCTGTCATTAGTATTTTTTTCTGATAGAAATAATAGTAAAATATCTGCAATGAAGGAAAATATAAACTCAGGCATCTCACTGCCTCTTCCACTCACCTTACTTCCCATTGAAATTATCAATAGAATAAACAAATAAGGAAAAGTCTGCATTCCCTCTGGAATCTAGGGGCCACCCAAATGACAAGTTTTTTCTATTTAGCCTAATACACATGAGACTTGAGAGAAGGAAGAGTAGAGGGTAGACACCTGATCCCATTCTGATAACATATCAATGTGTTTGAGAATGTAGTGAAAAAACATGAGAAATTGCCATTTGTATTCCCAGTAGTGTGTTTTTTAAATGTGAAAATGATTCTTTAGTTCATCTAAAGAAAATGTGCTGGACAAACTTATTACTGGACATTATAAAAATTCTAAGACTACCTGGTCTATTTAATTCTCCACATATTTTTATTTTCAGAATGTGTTGGGCTACGTTGACTTTGCTCTGATCCAAGTTACCACTCTTTTCCTTTCTTACAAGCTATTCATTTTACCCACTGGATCCCCACTCCCTCCATCATTAATAACCCCCCTTCATTTCCAATCTCTTCATTGATTATTTCCCATCCTGCCTGGCCTCTTCCCTTTTGAAATTTCTCTCTCTGTAGCCCTGTCAGTGATGGCTACTCTCTCTCTCTCACCCTGCTTACCTCAAGAGGGTAGGTCAGATCCTCTTGGCTGCCTGGATTAGGCAGCATGGGCTATGCTCAAATATCTTAGTAGCTTATACCTACAGAGGTTGTTTCTCACTTCCACTATTATAGATCAAAGGACAGATGAGGGCTGTGCTCCATGTTTTCTCACTCAAAAACCCAAGCTGACGGAGCCACTGCCATGTGAGTATTGCTGACTATCACATCAGGAGAAAGAGAGGGATCATTGGTGAATTGGACACTGTCAGTTAAAAATTTCTTCACGGAAATGAAAGTACACCACTTCTGCTTATCTTCCGTTGACCAAAATACATCATATGATTGCGCTGAACTTCAAGGCAAGAAGGGAAGGTAATCAACCATGTGCTCAGAAAAAGACAAACTGGAATATAGGCGAATAGTCCTAAGACCATACTCCCCACTGCTGTTTCCAGTTTATAAATTCTCTAAGCTCCAGAAAAAGAGTGCACTTGATGCTTATGTCACTTGATATACCATTCCTTCTCTTTTTATGCTATCCACTATTCACTTCTTAATCACAATTACTCATCCATTGTTGACTTCAGCAACTGGATCATAGCCTTTCACTTTTAGATGGTTGATTCCATGATTCTAGCTAAATTCGGTGTCCTTAGAGGAGACCCATCCATCACCATGGACTCTAAGATTCTTGAGTTGTTCATTTATAGGGGCCTTTCAGCCACATAATAATTATATATGCCTATAATTACGTCATAATCATTACCATGACCCAAAGTACACTAACACTTAGATCAACAACTCAGAAATTCAACATTCTTTTCCTTCTTGCTTATAAATTCATTTGACCCCACTACACTTGTTTTGACCCTATCAGACCCATGAGTTGATTGATCACCTATCTGTTTTCTATATATTAAATTTTTTGAAGAAGAAGAAGATTGACCCTGCGCTAACATCTGTTGCCCATCTTTTTCTTTTTTCTTTTTTTGCCCCAAAGCCCCAGTACATAGTTGTGTATCATAGTTGTAGAGTTGTAGCTCTTCTATATGTGATGCCGCCTCAGCATGGCTTGATGAGTGGTGAGTAGGTCCGTGCCCAGGATCTGAATTGGTGGCAAACCCCTGGCCACCGAAGCGAAACGTGTGAACTTAACTGCTATGCCATCGGACCGGCCTCTCTATATATTAATTTTCTCTTCTCCTCATGTTTCTCCATATCCAGCTTAGTTTCTATGGTTTATTGTTACAGTGTTCTCTTCTAGGACCAAATTTATTTTTCCTCTGTTGTTTTATAGGATTTATCTCTTCAAAACTTGACCCTGTATTAATGTCATTATCTTCTTCACTGTGCCTGACTTAGAAGAATAAACTCAGATAGAGAAAATCAACCTGTTGTGAAGAATGGAACCACTATAAATGGATAGTAATCCCAAATGAGCTGTCAACACTGCCACAACTGCTGCAAACTTTCTAGTCACCACACACTCTTGTATTCTGCAACACTGCTTCCAAATGTTTCTTTCTACTTCTCAAGTCTACCAGTCCCTCTTTAACGTGCAGCAGAAAACCTGGTCTCCTGCTTCTAAGAGAAGTAGAAACCACTAGATGAGACTGTCTACCTCAACCCTCCACCATCAAATTGACAAGCACTGCTACATTACCACCTGTTCTTTCCTTCTCTCTTTAAGGTTTAATGGAGAAATCGACCCTTCTCCTGCTTAAAGGTATTCTCTTCATCATTCTTTTCCATTTCATCTTGTCTATCAGGGATTTTTAGACCTATGTCTCTTTCTTTCTTTCTCTACTTTGGACATTTAGACCTTTTTCTCTTGATTCATTTCCATCTGTATTTTTAAAAGATCATAATTTCTCATTAAAAAAAAAACCTTTCAACTGCCAGTCAGTGTTTCAGTTTCCCCTCAGAGGCAAATTTCTTTATCCACTTGGCTGCACTAGCTATCTCCATTGCCTCACATCTCATCCGTGATCATTTTTGAACTAACATGTCATCAAAAATTACTCTTATTAATGCCTCCAAGTTGCTAAATCCAGTGGATAGTTGTCAGGCTTTATCTTACTTGACCTGTAAGAAGCAATTTTCTCAACTTACTGCTCTGGTCTTGAAGCACTCTTCCACTGGCTTCCATAAAATTCTCCTCATTTTCCAGTTGCTTCTCTTAGGTCACTGCTTCACAGTTCTATTTGCCATATTTACCTGTTCTGACTATTTTAATCGCTAGTAGAAAGAGTGTATATTATAATAAACTTAGAAAAAAATACTGCCTTATTTCTTGTCAAGATGGTATGGTAATATCAAGCTTTGACAGATTCCTCTTTGATTAATATGCATAATGAAAATTCATGCAAAATCAGCAGAGTAAGCCTGACTAAAGCTAGAGGCCTCAGGGTCCCTGATCCAAAAGTAGGGCATGTTGGTCTAGAATTATCCATGGATTAAAAATTCTCTAAGTAAAATCCAAGTCTAAAAACAGATTTACTGCTTGAAACCAGGGCCTTGGGTGTGGCTTCCTCACTTGGGAAATCAGCATGAAAATACTGGTGCCTGAGGCTTTCGCTTTCTTGAGAGCTGTGGACCTAGGTAAACAGAAAGGCACAGATTCAGGCAGGAAACTAGGAACTCTGTCAAGCTACCTACTTATTTTGGGACTAGAAACAAAATACCACCAATATCATCATCAAATCACCCTTATAAAACATAGCTATGGATTGAAAGGCTAGGGAGAGGGCTGAGTGAAAGGAATAACAGAACCACTAGAAAGGGACCTGTCAGGACATGTGATAGAGGGAATGTAACAGAAAAAATAACAGGAAATCCAATCTCATATTGAAACAATGCAATTGAACATGAATTTTATCCTTATGAAATATATTTTGTAGAACTAAGGACTTTAAATAAAAATAAAAGCAAAATATCTTTTAAAATTTTATAAACATCCACAAAAAAGAAAATAAATTGCATAGTAAAAAATAATGAAGTGTGAAAAATAAGGAAATAATGAAAGTTTAAAAGTTATCATTAAAAGATATCATTGAAAACCTCAGTAAACAAGGTACACTGAATACAAAGAGAGTGAGTTAAATGGAAAAAAATACTGATCAATTTAATCAGCACAGAACACAGAAAGACAACAAAGTACAATTTATGGAAGAACAGCTAAGATACATTGAGGAAAGGGTGAGAAATTCGATCATATATCTAGCAGGAGTTCCTGAAGAAGACAATGGAAGGAATTGCAAAGAAGTAGTATTTTAAAGATAATAGCTGAGGATTTGCTGAAATTTTGGTAAAATATATACCACTAAATAAAAAATGTCCTCTGAGTAAGAGACAGGAGAGATAAAAAATAAATAAATAAATCTGCTCCACTGTGAAAAACACAGAGACAACATTAAAGGAGAAGACATAGACTAATTTCTAGTGCATATAATTGACAAAGGAAATTTAAGTATTCAGAATATGAGAACTTCTGCAAATTGGCAATGAGAATGAGATGTGGACAGAGACATGGGTTTCTGGAAGATTAAGAACAAGGGCTCCATGAGCTGGGTTTGAGGGTATGAGGACAATCCCTGGGATCTAGTTGCTAACACTATTACCCAAGTGGTGGGCAAGGGAGCCAATTAAGAGACTGTCATTATCCTGCTGTTAATGAATGTTTAGAGCCTAAGCAGCAAGAGTTAGTACTGAGATACAGTATTTCCTGCTTGTCCTTGGTGATAAGCTTCAAAACCCCCAGTGGATACCTGAAACTGCAGATAGTACCAAACCCTGTAGATACTGTTTTTTCCTATGCTTACATACCTATGATAAAGTTCACTTTATAAATTAGACACAGTATGAGATTAACAACAATAACTATTAAGAAAATAAAACAATTATACCAATACACTGTAATAAAAGTTACCGTAGATCTTAGCAACCTTAGCATACGATTTTTTCTTCTTTTCTTATTGAGTCAAGAACTTTCACCTTTTTATTTAAAGGAAGCACTTAACAGCTTCTCTTTGGCATGTCCGAATTGCCAGAATTATTACTCTTGAACTTTGGGGCCATTATTAAGTAAAATAAGGGTTACATGAACACAGCACTGCGATATCTCGACCGTTGATCTGATAACCAAGAGGGCTATTAAGTGACTAATGAGTGGGTAGTATATACAGTGTGGATACACTGGACAAAGGGATGATTCACATCCTGGATGGGACAGAGCTGAATGGCATGAGATTTCATCATGCTACTCAGAACAGTGCTCAATTTAAAACTTATGAATTGTTTATTTCTGGAATTTTCCATTTAATATTTTTGGACTACAGTTTACTACAGGTATCTGAAACTGTGGAAAGCAGAGCTGCGGATAAGAGGGGACTACTGTAAACCGTTCAAATGGTGATTTGGGCAAGCGGAAGGAGGTACATTATGAAAATGAGCCCCACAGCTCCAGCTGAAAAGCAATGAGGCTGTGGCTGCTTATTTAAGGGAGCTCTAGACATGAAATAGATAATTTCAGACTAAAGATCTTGCCACCTAATATAGAACTCTGGACTGGTCAAAAGCATTGGAACTTTGAGTGATTGGCAACCACCGCACTGCTCAAAATTGAAAGTAAATACATCTTGCCTACCAGTGTGGAGCTGTTCTCTGCCTCCACTCTTCCTGATCCCTCTCACCACTTCTATCCCCAACTCAGTTTCTTTAAGAATGAAAATCAGTAGAGATAGGGCCAAAGTCTCCCTGTTTCCAAGAGGAACCAAAGGCCATATATACTTGACCATGTATACTGGGGAACTTTGATCAGGTAAGGAACTTGTATGGCTTTGTTGGATATAGGCGACCAGGTCACCATCCTACCTAGTACTATTGGAGACACAGGGCATACAGATTCTGCTAATCAATTTCAGTCAAGGAAAGGAATCTAACATGACCTTGTGTTAAGGGCTTTTGGGCCAATTCAATGTACTGTAGCTGTTGCTTCTCTATCTATATGTATAAGAGGAGTTCATCGATGTCGTCCCATAAGGCCCAGAGGGCATCCTCCCAATCAAAAAAAGTTACATGTAGAAAAGTCCTTGTACCTTTGGGACCCCATGACCCTAATGACCCCTTTGAACTGTAAGTCTCTGTGACTGATGATTTTGCTTTCTGCTGTCCTCTACCTGAAGTTTTCCTTCAGGTTCTGGGCTCATCACCTTTTAGACATGGCTACCATGTACACCCCTTTTAAGAAGTTACTATTAGCTTGCTGCTAGACACTTGTTGAAACTGAATGCCTGATCCACAGAAACTTTGTGACTCCATGGTCTGACAGTGCCATTTTGAGGTAGGTCAACTTGGACTTTAATAACTAACAACATGGGAAAGACCCCAAAAGTTTTACTTATCAAATGGACACAGTATATTCAACAACTCAGCCAGTCAGGCAGCAATGACATCTGGGCTTTACAGGAAAATTTCCCTTTGGGAGAAATTTTATCCTTCACCCCACAGCTTCAAATAAAGCTGCTGACTCAATAGGGCCCTCGATTCATAGAGGTTCTTGTAAATGTCCGTACTTGGTTCACTGACAAGCTGAAACATGACGGTGTCTACTAGGCTCCTGTGGCTATCCAGCCTCAGTGCTAGCTATACAGAACCAAAACTGGATGGGATCATTCTTACTAGTGGGCGGAACTCAAGGCCATTATCGTATGACTTGAGCTGCTGTCAATGGCCTAGGTTTTGGTCTACCCTTTGGAAAGCTACAAACTGGCAGATTAAATATACCCCTCACTGGGGCTACCAACAATGGAAACAAATTGTGGCTGCTGATCAGAAAGTTTGGGTCACTAATGAATTCAGAATCTATGCTTATTAACTGCTATATTGGTCTTTCTCGTTCATAGTTTCAGTCTCAAGCATACCATGAATCTTCTCCTAACCACTCCATTGATCTCTTCCTCATACAATTCATTGTATTCTTATAGTTCCTCTGGGTATTTCCTGCTTCAAGGAATCTTATATAAGCTCTGGGAGGGATCATGTTTAAATGGCATTGCATCTTCACTCTGCCTAGTCTACCAGTAAATACTGATTGATAGATCCTATCATATTATTTCACACTTGAGAAAATAGAAGGTTATTTTACTTGACTATGGGATATATTTATGTGAACTTTTTAAACCGGCAAAGGAATAGTAATTACCTTCTAAAATCATGGATATTTAATATTTTTATAATTTAGCTTTTGTTCCAAGTTTTTGTTTTTACAGCTACAGAAAGATAATATGATTGATTATTTGCTCCCTCTTAATCCTGGAAAAACTACATGAACATATGAAAAAGTAAGAAGGTAGCCTTAAAATATAGCAGTGTTTTCTGCAACATGTTATTTAATATTTGATATGAGAGGCTCCATCTGAATTGTTCAGGTTAAAATACTTAAGAAAGAGAAGCTTATTTTTCCTTACCCTCAAAATACAAAATATATTGGCTGCTTTTCAAAAATTAAAATCAAAGCAAAACAGTCTTTTAACGATTTACTCATTTAGTGTTTTAAGTTTATTTTATTTTCGGAAAAGAGTGGTATTTGTATTGAAGTTAATCTGTAAGTTTAGGTCAAATAAAACTTTTTGTATGTGTATCTTGATCTTTACGTTCTTAAATATAATGACCACAAAAATTCTATAGATTTACTTTATTGCTTATAATTATGTTTTATTTGATTAGGGAAGATCTTCAAGGTAGAATATATATATTTAATATATAGGTAGTATATATATATATATATATATATATAGGATATGTATATGAAGTGACATGTACTGTTTTTCATTATTGGAATAAAAAAGAATATATTTTCTGTGTACAAAGATTATAAGATTTAGAAATAATATAAAAAGCAACTATAATTCTACTAACCAGCAACAAACATTACTAACATTTTGCTTTCCATGATTGATTTTATACTTCTTAAATGTTGTATTGTAGAACTTTTCAAACATGCAGATAGAAAAGTAAAGTGAAGTTCCATGTACCCCTCACCAACCCTCACAGATTATAAGCTCAAGGACAATCTCAGTTCACCTCTACTCCCACCAACTTCCTTGCCACCTGTATTATTTTGAAGCAAATCCTAGACTTCATATCATGTCATGTATGCATATTTCAGTACTTATCACTAAAAGAGAGGGACAAATTTTTAAAATTAGCCACAGTGTCATTACCACTTAGAAAATTTCTTAATGACATCAAGTATCCAACCAACAGTATTTATTTACATTTTTCTGATCGTCTTATAGTATTTATTTACTTATTCATTACAATTTTCTCATTTAAATTGGGATCTAAAAATGTTCTTTAATTTGTGATTGATTGATATATCTCAAGATGCATTTAATCTATAGGTTCCCCCTCTTACTAGGTTTTTATTTAGTTGAATTCATGTTTAATATTAAACGTTTCTATGTTCACTCACATTATCAGTGTCCATTCCATTTCATTGGAAATATCATAAAATGCTGCTTAACAGAACATTGTAATTCTTTCTTGTTATACCCTGATTTATTAACCATTCCCTTTTGAGGCATATAGGCTATTTACAGTTCCGGATTAGAGATGATCTCGAGGGAACAGCTGTGTGTATTAGCCTATTTCTGAACTTTGAATTATTTCTTAAAAATTCTACATGTGAAACTAGATAGATTTAAGGCTCTTGCAGGCTGGAATGGTAGGCGGTCCACTTTCATTCAACAGGAAAAGTTATTTGCTTATGATCTCTGTCTTAATTCCTTGTACATCCGGTATTAGACATTTAATTTTATTCCATAGGCTTTTTAAAAATAAAAACAAATCTTTCTCTCTGGTTTTAGAGTAGAAGAAAGAAGGAAGGGAAAGAACAAGGAAGGAAGGATAGAAGGAAGGAAGGAGGGATTGAAGAGCGGAGGGGTGGAGAGGCAGTTTGGATTAAATGATAGGTGGAAAATTTTAACCTTTTTCTTACAGACCTTTTCCTTGTTATTTGCATCCAGTTTTCTACTATCAAACACTGTCACAACTGTCACAGTTGAAAGATTTTTATTTGCTGTTTTGCAGGAGTTTGTTGTTTAACCTTCATATTCAAATTTATCTGTGAGTTACTCAAGCATTCTTAAATATATGGTAATGTATTATTAAAATCAATAAACAAATAAGGGATGGCTTCAATTTTCATTAACAAACATAGGGAAGTGGGCTCATCTCACTTATTATACTTCAACTGTCAGAAAAATCAAATATGCTAGAAGGAAATTGTTGTTTCAAAGCCATATTTGCAGAAAACCATGAAGTTCTTATTTATCAGTAGGAGACTTTTGTAGAGGCAGGTGATCACACAGGTGACATAGGAACAAGGTCATGTCACAGGTTCAGAAACACTGTGGAGAGTGTACCTAATCTTTTATTCTCTCTGTTATTATTTATATAATTCTGATTTACCACATCATGGGCATAATGTTTTTCTCAAAATTTTAATAGATAGTATAGTATCTTAACAAATTCGAAGGTACCATTAAATAGGTTTTTTGCAGTTGATTTTGAATGAAATAATTTATAGAGATCGTATTTGTAGGGTAAAGATAAGAGAATAAACCTAAATAGTATCATTTCATTTTTGTGGAAAAAACATATGAGACAGTGAAATGAGAGTTGCAATGACACAAATTTTTTCTTCTAAATCTGACACTTTTTGTTTAAAATTAGAATGTCTTTTCATGTGATTTTTCTATACTTCCATGGGATTTTCTGGAAAGGATCAGAAAGGTGATTAAAGTGGGAGGAGACAGGAAGGGTTAGAGACATGTTTGTGACTCTTCCAGTATACCCAGCTTGTTTCCACCCCAGAGCCCTTGTAACACACAATTTTCTCTGCCAGAACTCTGCTCAGACCCTCACAAGGGCTTTATCCCTGACTTGACTAAGTCTGGACTCAAATGTCAGGACCTTGGGGCGGTTTCCCCTGTCCATTTTATTAAAAATCATGCCATCCTTTTCTCTCTAGTCACACTCTGATTGCTTACCCTGCTGGATCTTTCTTCATAGCTCTCTTCACCATCTGAAATTATATCCTCTAGTAGTTTCATGCTTAGTGTCTGTCTTCTTTTCTTTGTCTGGCTTTGCCAGTACTACGAGCATCTAGAACAGCTCCTGTTACAGAGCAGTCACTCAAGAATAAATATTAGTTGAATAAATTAGTGAATTATCAATAATAAATTGTTGAATAAATAAATGAACAAGCGATTTCAGAGAGATGGCAGGATTTTAAGTTCTCTCATACCTCAAAAAGTTTAACAAATTGTTGAATAACTAGTTACAGTTAAAGCTTTATAAAACTTAATTCAATAGTACAGCTTCAGGGAATTTCATTACTTATGCAAACCAGAAAAAACATGTTACAAGATATTTTTTGTTAGAGAATTAATTGTAAAGATATCCAGCAGCAACACTAATTATGGCTACCTCTTTGCATACATATATGTAAATATTTTTACTATACAATGTTCTTTCTTACAGTGTATATTATTTTAACAGTTTACCTATTTAACACATACTAATACATACTTTGTATTTGTGCCAAGTATAAGTGTATAATACAGATTTTGAATGTAGGGAATTAAGTAAATTTATATTTTAGATTTGGCTCTTTCAAAGATATGTTTGCTTGGTAATTCAGCATGTGATGTAAATCTATTCATAAAGCAAGTTTTGGAAAATGTACATTCTATGTAGCAAAAAGTTATCTTGTTCTGTTGGAAGATCAACTGAAGATCTTGTGATAATTTTTTCTCTGCAGTATTTAAGTGAGTAACAAATGCCTTTTGGTAAGAATAATGAGGCTGTGGAGGAAAATTATCTAATGTTGGTTTGTACTTTAGCCAGAAAAGGGAAAAAAGGTTGAGCTGGGAGCGCCTTCCAGTTTCCTTATGCAGCTTACGAGTATAAACCACCATTCAACTCTTCTTAATCCTCTCATATTGAAGAATGAACCACTCTAAATATTACTTTAATTTTTAAACTCTTCAGTATATATATTTTTTTCAGTCCAGTAATGAAGAGTAGATAATCAGGAGCTGTAAGATGGGTTATAATACCTATTACTTTTCCCTTTTGAGTCCATTGCACTTTCTTTAATACTAACTGTGAAGTGTTTGTATATTGGTCCCATTTCAACTCCAGGTTTTACAGAATTAATGTAAATTCTAATAATGAATATCTTTTTATATTAACCCACTAAAGCAACAATTGGGCAAGCCAGTAAAATTGTAGCACGACTGTACCTTATACATACTTCAACCGAAGTACTTCTTACACCTTTCCAATTTTTTGTTTCCTTGTTAGTCTATGCCACTGTGAGCTTCTGAGAAATGAGACTGTCATAAATAACTTTGTATCCTGTACTTTCCCCCAGATCTGGTGCATAGTTGAATTTTGATAATCCTTTGCCAAGGAATGCTTGTTATTGTGACAAATATTCTAAATAAAATTAATTCTGAAACTAATTCTAAAATTATTCCAAATTAATGTCTAGTTTTAAGATAAACTGATCATAATATAAAATTTTATAACATTGATTATTTGCAACTGTTATAATTTACCTATTATTTTAGAATAGAACCTGGGAATCCAATGTGCTTAATCCACTATCCACTGAAAGACGGTTTACCAGAGCAGAATTATAAGTTCACGATTCCATTAAGAAGTTTCCTTGTAGTTCATAGTCATCTATCTTACTGCTAGTAGTTGTTTCTTGGTCCACTGGTTGTGCTCCTATAGCATTTAAACTGGGAAATGAAAAAAAGTTTAGCAGAAAATATATAAGTGAAATAATAGCTTAAATCAGTAATAAGAAACTGTGTAAATGTTTTATATGTTCAAGAAATAACCTGAGATTTTAAATATTTTGAGTTGTTTCTAGTTTTTTGTTTTGAAAATTTGCATATAAATTTGTTTCAAAGAAGCCATTCATCATTTCTGTCTTCTCAAGAGAGAGATTCTTATTTTCTTGATAAATAAATTTAATAACATTTTGAGTAATATTGTGGATTTTTCCTTGTTTTGTTTTAAAGTATGTTTAAATATAACTGTAAGAATTATAGGATGTAATAGAATATCTTTCATATTTAAGTGGTTGTCTTTGACAGAATAAAATGTTTTCACTTATACTATAATTTTAAAAGACATTGATTATTTTAAAATCACTATATCTGTAATTCCCAAAACCTAGAACAGAAAATGTGAGAGACACCATCATTCGGTACTTGGCTCGTGGATAACAGATATACTAAATTCCATTTTGGAGTATTGATATGCATAATGTCCAATTATTTTTAAAAGAAGTTTAGTTTTCTTGAAATTATCAATGTGAAAAAAACCCTCAATTTCTATGTACTTAATTTTTTCTAGGCAGCTAAACTATTTCAATGAGGGCATTAAAAAAATAAATAAATTCCATGGAAATATTGACATGAGAGAGGAAGATATTGTGACAATTCTAGTACAGGAATATTAATATTTATAAACAATCCAGTTGAGAGTTCACAATAAAATCAGGTGGGAATAAAACAAAAACAATTAAAGCCCTTCTTGCCCTAAAAAAAAAAACCTCAAACTTTAGAAATATTTTGGAGCCATGCCTTTTCTGAAGAATTACCAGTTGAGAATTTCATTTTTCATTCTGTCATTAATGGCAAGTTTGGTAGATTTAGTCAATATCATTTGAAATTATCAGCAGGCTTACTTAAGCATTAATAAAGTAACAGCTGATAAAGTGGCAGCTGAATCTACTATTGTTTCTGCTTAATTCTTTCTTAATTGCCCCTATTCAGGCCCTACAAGTTTGAAAGGAATCTCCATATTTTATAACTCAATTGCCTACTTGACTTTTCACCGTGTACTATGTGGTTACTACTTGGTTTGGTGAAAAGCAACTAAAGGCATATTTCTCAAATATAAGTTTGTTTTTGTAAACCTACAAATAGACATTAGGTTGTGTACAGTATATAATGTAAACAATTTATAGAAGATTGAAGTTTGGTTTTTCACTTATATGAAACATGTATAACAATAATGTCATCAAATTTTTTTCTTAAACACAACCTAGTGAGTATTAACATAACAGTGTGAGGCGATTTCTTGCTTACTAAAGCCCAATTTATCATAGAGATATTAAATATGAAACATTTATCAATTTATTATTTCAGTTATATCAAAAATAGAAATCATGCACATTGAAAATCTTACTTTTTTTTAATTCTTCTTCCTCTTCTTATATGATTCCAATATTAACCACGTGATCCAGCATCTCTCTTTCATGCTGCCAGAGACAGAGACCTAAATGGTATCAGTGGACTGAGGTTGTTGGGGTAATGGGAGGGGTGAAAAAAAGGTTGTTTTGGGGCCAGCCCCATGGCATAGTGGTTAAGTCTGGCATGGTCCACTTTGGCAGCATGGGTTCATGGGTTTAGATCCCAGGGTGCTGACCTACATCACTTGTCAGTCATGCTGAGGTGGTGACCCACATACGAAATAGAGGAAGATTGGCACAGGGGTTAGCTCAGGGCAAATCTTCCTCACCCTCCCCCCCCCAAAAAGGGTGTTTTTCCTAAATATCTCTATCTTTATTACTATGTGGTTCTTAAAAATGAGACAACAGCCAATCTAAAAGAGGTCTTTGGGAGAAAAATCAATGAGAAGATAAGCCTCAAGGATACTCTCCTCTATAATGAAGTTCAGAGGGGGTAATGGGGGTAGAATAGCAATGGTGGTAGATTTATACAGCTACTAATTCATTTACAAATATTTATTTTAGTGACTACTCTGGGCCAGGCACTGTACTAGGCACTGGAGATACAGAGTTGGACAAAACAGAGACACTCCTTACTCAAAAGGGACATTCATTCTATTGGAAGAAGGAGGACAATAAGTGATGTAATTTCAGGTCATGAATAGTTTTATGAAGAAAATTAAAATGTGGTATGGCGATAAAGGGTAATAGAATAGTGGTCAGGAAAGATCCCTTTGAGTGACTGACATCAGAACGGACACGTGAATGAAGTGAGAGAATAAGCCATATGGATGTATGAGGGACAAACTTTCCAGGCAGAAGGAATAGCAAGTATAAAGGCCTTGAAACCTCAATACATGCACACACACAAAGATTAGCAAGGCAGCTGGAGTTGTTGGAACAAGAGTGAGCCAAGTAAGACTGGAAGGCTAATTGGAACTGATGTTGATAAAGTAGCCAAGGGCTGTCTCTTGTAGTGATTAGATTTTATTCTATTGTGCTAGAAGTCATTGGAGGATTCTGAGCATGAAGTGATAATCTGGTGTGTGTTTTAAAAAGAACTTTCTGGTCTTGGGATGAAGAACAGACTCTAGGTGGGCAAGAATGAAGGCAGGAGACCAATCAGGAGGCCACTGCACAGTACAGGTGGTATGACTAGGTGGGTAACGGTGGAGGTAGTACACCATGTGTATAGAAGATGAAGCCTGTTTCCCTGAAAGTGCATACAGAGGCAAAGCATTTGTTCACATGATACATTGTGAAGAATTTAGGAAACTGTGATATCACTTATAAGTGACCTTAAAATTAATATGCATAATTAACTAGCTTAGATGTCTTAGCTAAATCAGTTAAAATATTTCCAATTTACTCATATGCACTTATTGCTTTAATTATTTTACCATTTTACTAAGCATTTCACAACATTGTAGAAGAGAAAACAGTGTTTAGAACTGGTTTTCCATTGTTAAATTGCAAGAACTTTCGGAAGGATGCATCAGATGTTTCACTGACCAGATCATGTATTATAAAACAATATCATCATGTTCTCCAATTCTTGGGACTTCATAAAGGTTTTTCTCAACACAATCAAATTTGAGTCATTGTGCCATTCATGAAGATATGCTTTGTTATCTAATTTTTGTGTTTAATAATTAGAGATTAGACCAGTAAATTTTACCATTGTTCTATGAGACTTTAATCAAAGGCTTGCTATTAGGCATATAACTCCATAAAGAGAATTATTCTGTTCTCCCTAGATGGTAAGTTCACTAGAAATTATATTAACGTACAAATAAATCTTATTTCTAGAACAAGATCAGAAAAAAAGTCTAATTTAAAAATTATCTGAGGGATTTTCTTTGAAAATTTTAGTAAGTTAAATTGAAACTGTATTCAGCAAACATTTACTAAGCAGTTCCTTGGTGTCAGATTTTGTCCAGTGCTTTAGGGATGTTAAATTGATTGTGATGATAGGGCTGAATAAGACAATTTGGAAGAGTTTCACATAGAATGATAGAATATGAAATCAGTACTTATTAAATTAATAAAATAGCTGCTGCCTAGGCATCTTTGTGAAATTTCCAGGGAGGGATACTTTACCATTCCCTCAGTTCAGAGCTATGTGCTTTGATTGAAGGGAATGCTTGCAGGTTTCAAAGTGCTTATAATCTCATAGGAATAGGGACAATACAGTTACAAAAATACATACATACAAGTCTCTCATATCATATTAGTTGATTTACGTGTGAAAAATCAGAAATAACACAACACAAAGTATTGTTACATGTTAAATTACATGATTAAGTTTATAAGTGCTATAAAAATTCACTTAGGAGAAATTAACGTGTGTAGAATGTTCAGGGAAGGCTACATCGGAGCAAAAGAACCAGAGATGTGTCTTATAGAATTGGTATAGTGGAGAAAAGGGAAGAAGATCATTTTGGCAGGGAAATATAGAAAGAGTATTGCAGAATAAATGGTGATGATGCATTTGAATGATTCTACAGAAAAATTCTACAGGAAATGAGTATGGTTAAGACATCTTTGGAGCCATACTTACCTTAAACTCTCACGAGTCTGATTTTTTCATCTGTAAAAAGGAAATCACACTACAAACTTGATAGAACTGTTGTGAGGATTAATGGGATTGATATGGGCAAAGAATATAACTCAGACTTGGCCCATAATGGACACCTTTAATCCTCGCTACTACTGTAATATTTCTTTTTCCTGCTGCTGCCATCTTCCCAATCAGGCCTTTGCCCCCTCAGACTCTTTCTTCAAGCTTCAGCATATTTTATTTGGTATAATAAAATTATAATTTATTTGGTAAGGTATAATTATTTGGTAAGGCCTTCTCTGAGTCAATCAATCAGGTAGAAGTGAGCTCTTCCTTTCCTTTGCACCATGCATATGACACATAACAATTTATTTTCCTTTTGCTGAAATAGATTTTTAAAAATAATTTTGACCACTGGCTGCTTCTAATGCAAGATTACTTTATTCTTTAAAAGAAAAAATCAATTACTAAATATATTTTCATTAAGTCGTATTAACCTCTACCTACAGAGTAAGAAAATTCTTGGATTATTTAATTTTACCATCAGGCTCTTTTCTCCAACTGCTCAGTCTTTAATAACATGACACTTGATAGGAAAATACTACATCTACTATTATACACAATTTTAATATAACAACATCTTGATTAGATTCCAAACTTATTGTATTATTAAAGGACTTGTAAGGAAGTTATATCTTATTCATAGGGAATGCTATTATGTGTAAATATTCATCTTTACTGCTGCAAGATAATCCTGAGTTCTCATTGTTTAAGTGGATTTTAAAAATGCATTTGGTGTGCAATTAGAGGTTGATTGTTTTTGACAATTGATTTTTAATAAGTTCTGTGTTTTACTATTAATAGTAACAACCAACTTCTAATTAATCAACATAACACATTAAATCCTACTAACTGAGAATATGGTTAAAACAGCCCGTTGTTATTTTTAAAAAATTAATAGACTTGTCTATAGCAGGTTTAGGTTCATAGAAAAGTTGTGCAGAAAGTAGAGTTTCCATATACCTTCTCCCATCCTACCCCTCCCCACACAGTTTCCCTTATCATTAACAGCTTCCGTTAGTGTAGTACATTTGTAACAGCTGATGAACCATTATTGATATATCATTAGCTAAAGTCCATAGTTTACATTAGGGTTCACTCTTCGTGTTGTACAATTTTACGGGTTTTGGTAAATGCTAGTGTCATGTATTCACCGTGACAGTTTCTTACAGAAGAGTTTCACTGCCCTAAAAATGTTCTGCACTCCACCTATTCGTCTCTCCCCGATACCCCTGAAACTTTGGCAACCACTGATCTTTTTACTGTGTCTATAGTTTTTCTTTTCCAAATGTCATATGGTTGAAATCATAATGTATAGAGCCTTTTCAGACTGGGATCTTTCATTTAGTAATATGCATTTAAGGTTCTTCCATGTCTTTTCATGGCTGGATAGCTCTTTTTTTCTTAAATTTCTGAATAATATTCCATTATATGGATGAACCACAGTCTGTTGATCCATTTATTTTTTTAAATAATGTCTTAAACTATGTGTTTATCTCTTTTGTTTCAAATGACTAATTTCTTTTATAATTGAAAGTATTTTACTATGTAATTTTTTGTCTTTTTTCATTTTGTTTTTGGAATAGAAATTTTATTTTAGGCAATGCTAAGTAAATTTTGAAATTTGATGTATGTCTAGTTAATCCTGTTAATACATGCCTGTAGAACAACTGTTTTGGAATAATGTAGTGGTTTTGTTTTAATATGTGTTATTTGAATTGCTTCCTAACTTTTGTTAATGTATATTATAAATTAAAAAATATTTTACCAGTTTAACGCATTTTCACTTATATGCTTTATACGTGGTGAAATTTTGCTTTTCGTGCGCTTAGGAGGAGAGAAGTTACAAAGTGAAGTGGCACATAGATGAACTGTGCTGTATATTCAACCCCCAAAATAGGAACAAACCACCACTTCATATTGTCCATTTTTTTACCTGGAATATCTGTTTCTTGACTTATCACTTTCTTTTCTTAACAAATTTGTTTACTTTTTCAAACCATCTTTACTCTCTTCCCTTCTGTCTTAGAGGAAGTGCTGTCTCCTTCCTGTGGAAAATTCTCCATCTACCTGAACTCTAAATTCTCAGAGACTAATCTATTAGTCACTGTCCTTACTTCTATATATTTCTCCTTCCATCTCTACAAACTCTTTCATAGATGAATGAATGAATAATGATGTCTCCATGATTCCATTCCTTATTTCTGAGATGCATGTCACAGTTGGCTCTAGGTACAGATTTCAATAACTTGGGTTTGTGTCCTGGTTCCAATGCTCAATTAGCTCTATGACAATGAGCAAGTTTTATAACTTCTCATGGTTTTGGTTTCCTTATCTGAAAATTGGAATAATAGTAGGATTATGCAAGGATTAAATGTGATAATTCATGTAAAGTTCTTAGCACAGTGCCTGTTGCATAGCAAATGCTTAAGGGCCATTAGCAATTATTATTGTTAAATTGGTATTTTCCTTGATTTACAAATATGAAATATGATGATACTCTCCCCAGGACCTTGAAGACTTGTTTTTCCTTTCTAATTTGTAGAGAAATGTCTTTCTTTCTCCATTGGTACTCTCAAGGACACTCTATCCAAGCATCTGTATGTCCCCTCTTCCCCATACAGCCCCAACACACAAATGCACGTAAACACATACCACGAATAATATCGTCAACAAACTGAGCCTCTTTCAGAAGTTTCTTTTTTTAAGTCCTCCAACAATCTGAGGCAAGGAAACAGTAGATGCCCAATTTCATTCTTTTATACATTTTTCTGTAGCTTTCTATAATGATCATTTCTTATATATTGTCTGAAAGCTCAGTATATTTATGAAAATAAAAGGAATGCAGAAATATAGCTTCCCATCATAGATGTGAATAGATGCTTTTGTTATTTTAAAATATTATAATTATTTATTTCAATATATTAGAGCTTAAGTTCAGTCCTGACAGATGGTTATAGCATGATGAGTGAAAGCATTAGTAATTTAACATATTTAAGCTACCGTGGAAAATTAGCAACTTTGTGAAAATTGGAAAACTCATTTCCTAATGCGATTTAGGCAAGACTGCAAGGATTTGCATTAAATAATATAAAACAAATTAGAGGAATAACAACAAAACTCAGGGGCAGTAAACACAATCACATTAGAAGATGATTTTCACAATGTTAACTATTTAAAGTCTATAATCTTCTAACTGTATTCTATGGTTTTAAAACTAGAATAAATGTTTTTTGATTATCAGCTAAATAATTTGAGGTAATTATTATTATTATTACATATTATTATTTAGAATTTGACCAAAGTATTTAGAAAATCATAATTGATATTACATGGTTTTTAAAGTTTAGATTAACGGTAATTATGAGAAGTTTTAGTAGCATAATAATTCAGGTACTGAATGTACAATAGTTTCTTCAGTTTTTTTCATCCTGTATAGTTTTTTCTTTCTATATCTACTTGCAATAAATGCTGGTTTGCTAATCTAGAAGCACCTAGAAATGCGTAGCAGAGTAAATCAGATGCTCCACTTCAGAGCAAACAATGCTTTGTTAATGTCATCATTATGGAGACAGTTCTCAAGTGTGTAGTCTTTGTTCTGTTTAATTTGGTTACTGACTTTTTTCTTGTCACTTAGGACCAATTTTGTTTTTCCTTTTTTTATGTTTCTCTCTCCAGAAAGCTGACCTTGCAGTTGCTCCACTGGCTATTACCTACGTTCGAGAGAAGGTCATCGACTTTTCCAAGCCCTTTATGACACTTGGAATAAGTATTTTGTACCGCAAGCCCAATGGTACAAACCCAGGCGTCTTCTCCTTCCTGAATCCTCTCTCCCCTGATATCTGGATGTATATTCTGCTGGCTTACTTGGGTGTCAGTTGTGTGCTCTTTGTCATAGCCAGGTAACATGCTCACTTTTGTGATTTTTTTGGCAATTGTTACCTCCTTTTTCTAACTAATAATTGTCAAAAGTCACAATCAATTTTACTTTTCTTTTTCTTTATTTCCCATGGGGTGCTGAAGACTAATGAACTTTTAAGAGTCACAGAACTTTCTAAAATGTACTACGGTGCCTGTTTGGGCAGAAAGCATGCTGGTTGTGTCAGTAAGCTATAAGTGTGGTAGAGTTCAGAATCTAAAAGCGGTCCAAATCACTATGATATAAAAATTATTTCCTCATTTTGAAGATTTCTCTTCAACCAGACAGCAAAATAGTATGTTTTACTAATATGATGTAATAAATCAGTCATAAGAAAAACCAAAGTGGTAAAATTTAAAAGGAGGCTTTTTTTTTAATGAACCAAGTCTAATTGAAAATAAGCATTTTAGGTGTAAAAAGACTACCATGATTCTCTACATAAAATTTGTCTTTTTTTTCACGGAATAAATGTATCACCACAAAACATTGTCTTATTTTCATTGACACATGGGATGTATTTCAATCATAGGATCCGAAACTCAAATGCCTAATTGAAAAAAATACATACTTTTATATTTTTATGATGGCCTTTAAAATCTATGATATAGCTGTCTATTTTGATTTGCTACTTTATTGTTACTCTGGAGGTGGAAATTCGTAATCATTTTTCATTTATGCTTACTTCACTATCAAATTTTCAACAGCTAGATCATTTCAATATGATTTAGTTTACTTTTTGCCTTAATTAAGAAAATTAAAACTGTCTCTCAGGACTCAGAACTCTACTGTTACTCTAATGACCTTGAAAGTGACATATTCTTTATAGTCTGAATTTTTATGTTCTATCAGATAACCAAAAGATAGCTCTAAATCCAAGATGAATTAGAATTTTACGTATAATTTTTTCATGTTTATAAAAATACTTATAATGTATAACTATAAATATGTTTCTTGGCCCTATCATCAAAATTAAATATTACATATGTGGGGTTTTTTTCAATTATGTTACATAGGTTCGTCTGATAAATTTATCACTGGGGATATTTGTCCATCCTTGAACGTGTTTTTTTTCCAATGAAGTCGTATTTTTTCCTAGTGGTAAAAGAAGTTTAGTTCATTCAATGAAAAAGGAATAAAGTCATTTATAGAAGCAGCATGATATTTTTTGATATATTTACATTTTTATATATTTATATGCAGATGTTTTTGATATCTTTACAAATAAACGTTCCACAAATTTGTAATTTTCCACCTACCTGGTTCAATATTAACCCTTGAGTACTTCAAACAATTATCATTTGAATTTGGCTGAAAATTTGTATTGAAACTATATGGAAATATAGAATTTATAGTTGTATGGTAGATCATGTTAAAATTTTTGTTTGACGTTTAGAGTTCTTCCCTCCAAAATGAGAATTTGGAGTATGAAGTTCATAAACTTTTAGCTCCAGCTTTTTCCATATGTTGTGAAAATAAAACAGACTTCTCATTTTTTAGCATCTGTGGACTAGTTACATTTGCTTATAGTGACCAACACAAGCCATCCTGTTTTATATGTGTTCAGAGAAATTAGTTCAAGGATTACAGCTAAATAATTCAATGGTTAGAGAACTCTGCAGCCTGTCCACAGGGCAAACAGAAAAGTAAATACTCCAAAGTACAGAGAAAGCCTAAGTATAGAAAAAGTCTGCAGAACACCTGTTCTTTCTTAATCAAATTAACAAAAGTTCCTGGGAAGGATATAAATGAAGCCTAGAGAAAAAGCCTGAGGCAATGGTGTGGGCATCAATCAAGCTGAATTAAGTCTAATAGTTTCCAGGGAATCTTAGACAGAGACTATTGAGTTACCTCAAATTCATATTTTAGATTTTAGATTTCCTAATTTTCTGAGCCCAAATCTTCTGAAATTAGATTCAAAAGCAAATGCTGAAACATCTGGAATCTTTTCAAGCTTAAAAGTACATTTGCAAATAGAGAGATGTGGTATGGATATGCACTTATCTAACTTTCAAAATATTTCTATAACTCTCACTTTGATAAACCATCAAATAATATAATAATATAGTATCTGTATAATTATGGTAATCTGTATTGATTTTTCACAAAAGAAATACATCCATGTCATTCTATTTGAAAACACAAAATTAGCTGGTGTGCCATATGTTTAGTGTCTTTAAATTTTGAAATATTACTGTTATAGTTGTCATTAGTTATTAAATGAATGGATTTGAAAATGAGTCTATTTTAGCATATTCAATGATGTGAAAACAGTCTCATATAGATTAAAAAATTAAGTGTAAAATCTTCATTTATGGGCAAATTAACAGATATCTTATAAAATAATAAACAATGTTAGATATCTTATATTAAGTAATCAATAATATTAAATATTCTTGGCAAAGGAATATATAATATAAAAATAAATTGTTTACAGATTATCTCAGAATATTTTGTTCACTTCTAAATATTATAATAATCTTGTATAAATATTCCCATATTAAAAAAACACATACTTAAAACTCAGATTAAAAGAAAATTTTTGAATAGAGTCCATTTAAATTCTAAACTGAACTTCCAAAACCAAATGAATTTATGTAATTAAAATCCACTCTGACATAGTATTGAACTCTTGCTACCACGAAAGAAGTTCGCAATGAACAAATGCAGACAAAATGTTCAAATTTCAATTATAGAACTTAATTACCTAATTAAAATGGAATCATATTTGCTATCAATTCAAAACAAATATAGCATTTTGATCTTACCTATGAATAAAGATATCATGTCATATCATGTCATATAGAGATCATTGATGAACTAATTAACATCATTATTGATGTCAAAATAAATCAGGCAATTTCTCTATCTTTATGTATATTCTTTGTCTTTATTTCCTTAATGATTACAGAGAAAAGAAAGACAAATTACATTAAAAAAAATTTCTCGGACATGTGTTTCATTCTTGCTGAAAATTGCAGAAACAAAGTTCTAAATAATACCACTCCAATAACAAAGTTCATATTTATTCATGATTGGAAGTTGTGTCATATTGAATTTTAGGAAGTTATGTAATATCTATTTAGGAATGAAAAATTTTATCTCAAAATTAAAATTATTAAGTGACGAGTATAGTCAAAAATTTTAATTGCTATTACTTTACATTTGTTTTGGTCACCAACTGGTATTGTTCCTATTATTGTTACAATTTATCTTCCATATCTTTCTATCACCCAAGCCACGCAGTCAATTTGTTCTCTGTTTCCACTTCAGCTGAATAATTCCATCAATCACTCACTCAATTAGTCAAATATTTCTTGAACCTCTAGTGAGCACTGGGTAATTAGAGTCCCACAAAGTATTAAATATTAATTTATGACCCTCATCTATGCATTAATTTATTTAACAAATATCTGCTGGCTACCTATAATGTTCTGAGAATTGTACCACATGCTTAAATCCAAGAACAAACATTACTGGATATATTCTTTTCATTGATGAACTCACAATCAATACATTTATCTGACAACAAATATCTATTGGCTTTGAATGAAATTCACAGAAATATTTAATAGTTATGCTAATTTTTTAATGAATGCCATATATTTTAAATATATTTTTCTAAAGAATGACTAATAACATGTATTTCACTGGAGAGAAATATACGACTATAAAGGAAATAAAGCAGTAAGCAGATTGTTAGTTATCATTAGAATACTAGATTTGAAGCTTATTGAATTATCTACTGTATCATAGTATTCATTTTATAATAAATTAAGAACAGATCATAATTGTTAGAATTTATGTTTTTTAAAATTTAATTTCAAAGTAGATTGTGTTAGCTGTTTAAAAGTTCCCCTCACTCTTGTTTTATAAAAAAAGATTAACCAGTATTAAGAAAGAGATACATAGTTTTATTTGTTTGTCTGGGTATGGTTTTATAATCTATGATCTCTTGCAATCAGTTGCATTGTTGTTTATAGCATAATGACATAATCAGCATGCTTATTTGAATTAGCTGAGAACTTTTTTTAAGAGTAAAAATGAGCCTTAGGTACTGGATTCCAGACATAGAATGGCTTTATCCCAGTTATCTTAACAATAGCTCTTTTCTGACAGAGATTTAGGAAGAATCTTATCCATGACGGGCTTGTACTTAGTCATATTTGCCCTAAACCGTTTCCCCTCTTTTCTATTCTTTTTTCTTTTATCTAGATGTGTTAGTATATAGATGGCAGTTAGTCATATAAAAAATCTGGTTAGGGAGCCCACCCTTTACACAAATAATGAGAGGCATTTTTCACCTTGCTTCAAATATTTCCTTTATTAAAGAACAAATAATATTGACACAATAGATACTATTTATAAAATGAGTCCATTTAAATTCCCATAATAGAGAATTTTTTATTTTCTTTATTAACTGTGGTTGTCTCCAAGACAACCAGAGCTGTTCTGAAATTCAGCATGCAAATCTTGGTCTAGGGTACTTAGTAGTTTGGGAAACAGAGATGAATAACTAAAGACCAAACTTAAAAGAAGAGAATAATGGTACACACATTTCCCTCCAACAGGATTGATGCAACATTAATAATTATTCACAGCATATAAGAATATTGCATGTTTTATTCTGAGATTGGCATTTTAAAATTGAATACAAATAAACTCTGGAGAAGAAAAATAATATTATACCAAATTTTGTAATAAGAATATCATTACACAGAAATTTCTTAGGTTACTTAATTGAACAAATGAATATGGTCAAATATAGAAAAAAGAGTAAAAGAAGCCAAGAAATATTGACTAACCTGGCCTTCCTAGCAAGAATAGCAATCAAAGAACATACGTATTAAATACATAATATTAGTTTTCTAATGTGGGAATTCTTGTGTGTTTTTGCATTGAGTTACTTTGCATGATTTTTAGGATATTAGAATATTGTCTATTGTATTATTGGTTTAGGCAGTAGGGGGTGTTCTCCTTAGAATCTGCCGAAGGGTTTATTATTAGAGTCACCGCCAGAACTGTTTTGACATGTTTTGGCTCCAACATGGTCTTGGTCACAAGATAACAAGGCTATCGCCTTACAGAGAGTCCTTATATTTGTAAAAGTATTCTGTATTTCTCTTGGAGCTCAGAGGTAAAGATGTTCTAAGCATAATGTTTTTGATGGTTTAACGGAGTTTAGAAAACCATGTCCAAAGTGTTTGCATTAACAGCTTTGATCTTGCCTCCTGACTAGTGCGCAGTAGCTTTTATATTCCTGTCACAATGATAGGTGACATTTAATGTACGGTGAAGGGCAACAGTGAATTACTATGCACTTGGAAATGGATTACTGTTTTGGTGGGATGTTTGATGTTAAACTAATCTCCTGTCAAAAAGACTGTTGTCGCATTGAAATAAAATGCCAATTTTGTTGTGTGCCTCTGCCACCAACTTGCCCACCTCTTACTAGAAAACCATTTCAGTTTTACTTTTCCATAAAATAATTTTAGATATATTTTGCTTTTATTTTTTAGTCATTTTTTTACTCAAGTAAAGTGCAGCGAAGCATATCTGGTATTCCTTTTCCCATTTAGCAATTTTCCTAGAATTTAATGAAAATTTGGGTTGAAACAGTGCTGTTTTGCTAATATGTCTTTCACACGTATGAAAGTGATTATTAAAATTGATTATAATAACAAATACCTTAATTATGGACCTAAAAGTCAGCATTGATTAAAACTAGATGCACTTTCAAACTACATTTCCATAAGAGATGAGGCTACTTTTACATTAACGGATTTTTTTTTTCACAATTGTTATTTGGTAAATCCATTGTAAATTAATTTACTCCTTTATTTTTAATGGTTCCAGTAGTGATCATGATTGCAAAGGAGACATGGAGTCAATAACCCAGAAAAAATTCTGCCTTTGTGTAATTAGTAGAACCAAACCAATTCAAACTAAGTTAAATCAGTGAGTTCTTTTCAGCAATGGAGAATATGGTATCTAGATAATTGAGGCAGTAGAGATTTTGACTGAAATTTTCTGTATAAGGTGAAGAAGAGAATCTCAATCATCATAAGGGAAAATAAACATATTTTCCTTCTCTCAATTTTATAATTATGCTAGACATTTGCAAGAATAAAAGATTTGAGAAAGAATTGAGTGAGACTAAGACAATTTAAAATTAAAGTGCTTTTTCTATAATCTTCCCTAATCAAATGCTTGTCGGTATTTTCTTTCAAAAATAATTGTGCTTGAGCATCTTGTAGTAATTTCGACATCTCTTTTCAAATTATCTTTTGCATAACAGACATTTTTTGATTGTTAGGACAAAATTAAGTATAAGTACAAGAGCAGAAGTTTGATAGCCCATTTTTATTTTTCATATCCTATGGATAAATTATTTGCCTGTGTCTTTTCTTGCTTCCATCACCAAATTGAATTCAAAGACTCTTAGAAGCAAAAAAAGCTGCCTCTCTGTCTAGTCATTGCAAATGTGTCCACTCAATAAATGTCTTGGCCAATGAGCTTCCGAAAACTGTGATCACCCCATGATAATTCGTTTCAATTTAGAAGTTCCACAGTGTCTAGCTCAGTAAATCACAGAAACTACTTTAATAAATTACGGTAAATAGAGTCACATTAAGAAATTCGAGAATGCTGAAAACTTGCAGTTCAATGTTTATTAAATGATTATGTTTGCTACCAAAAAATGAAACCTCTGTTCTTAATGAATCTTTTATGGAACAAGTAATTATATTTATACACACACACACATATCTCCTGATGAGAAACAGTACTCTTGAAAGAAATTAGTTTTTCCTTTGAAATATTTGGAAAAGGAGTGTAGTGGCTTCTTTGGCAATTGCCACTATGTCTATCATATATTTCTTATTAGCTAATTTAAATTGAAAAACTAATAGGACAAGAACAATACTGTGAATGACTTGTTTCTCTTCCTCTTTATTTTTTCTTTTCTTTCCTTTCTTTTTTTTGACTATAAGGAAGAAATTTTTTGAGGTGACTTAAGAACCAACAAGATAAAGAGAACCTAGCATTTTTCACCAAGGGATCCACTTATTCTTTTATATTTTGCAGTTCCTTGGTAGCTACTTCTCCCATAGCTGCAGAGTACTGTGAACTGTTTTTAAGAAGTCATCTCCCAGCTTATTTTGTCTGTGTTAATTCTCAGAACTGCACTTCTGTTTTTCCATAGCCACCAGGAAAACTGTTCCCTAGGAGTTGAGGGGGTGGTTTCTCAGTCACTTAAGAAAGCTCTTCACAATCTGAAAGTATCCCAGGACAGTCAGTGTATTTTTTTTTTTAATTTAACAGTGTTCTTCATGAAGTATTTTAATCTACAATGTCTAGTCAAGAGAGGCCAAAACTTTTATATGAACATACACCCTGAAACAGTAGAGTCTGTGCAGGAAGCCAGTGAAACAAAGATGATGGGAAAATAAATGTTCAGTAGGGGTTTGTCATCTTTGTACAATGATTGAGAGTACCCGGCTCACAAAAAGGCAGTTGTCTTGAGAAGTGTAGAGAAATAGGTCCATTTTCTTTTTCTTTAGTGGTGGTAAGCATGACACCTAAATTAGTAACACTTTTACCTAGATAAAGCTGTCCTTTTGCTGTAGATTCTTTGGTGTAAGAGTTCTTTCAGATGGATGTTTTCCTATACTGTCTCGTACTGGGCTGTTGGGTTATGTGGAGAAAGTCACAGAGAGAAAAGGAAGAAAATAATACATATTGCATGTCAACAATAGTCAGGTTATATTTGAGAACCATGAAGAGATTAATTTGTTAGATTTTTTTTCAGTAACTGTATGTTTTTATGGTTTGATTTAAGGAATAAATCGGTATACATGATCCCCCCATACCCCTCGCAAATGAGATTAGAGATGTTTTCTCTTTGTTTAATGCTATTATTGTTACACTTTTTAATTCTAATTTATTATTAGGAGAAAGCTTGTTCTAATGAAAAGAAAACAGACTTAGAAAAGGACCTTGTATCACTTGGTTCTTTTTGACTATCATGTTAAATTCACCTTCTACTTTTTCTTCTAAGATTTTAGAAAAAAAGACCTTGACTAACTTATTGTTGTTTTTTTGTTTTTTTTTTTTTTTTTTGTGAGGAAGACCAGCCCTGAGCTAACATCTGTTGCCAATCCTCCTCTTTTTGCTGAGGGAGACTGGCCCTTGGCTAACATCGTGCCCATCTTCCTCTACTTTATATGGGACGCCGCCACAGCGTGGCTGACGAGCAGTGCGTCGGCGGGCGCCCGGGATCCGAACCTGCGAACCCTGGGCTGCCAAGCGCGGACTAAACCGCTACGCCACCGGGCAGCCCCTAACTTATTGTTTTTTAAACAATGCTATATTAAATATTTGTTCTACATGTTAGCTGTGTATCATTTTATAATAAAAGGTGATTACTTAAAAGAATCACCTTAATTAGCTATACTTAATAACTGTGTCTTTCTCTTTAGATTTTCAAATAAGGAAGCTTAAAAAATATTTCCAATCACTTGGTCACCTAAACAGGAGATGTCAGCAAGCCACACATGTGTGGATTTGCTTTATAAACCTCTTATCTAGAAATGCTAACTTTCTTCCCCTGAAAATTACTGACTGCGTATAGTAAAAGAATAGAACCACATTGTGAGCTTTTATGGAGACTCAAATGCTATTGATATTTTTTTCATAATTCGTGGATGTGGGAGAAATGTCATCAATATTAAATGAAAATATATGGATGTAATTTTTAGTGGTATTTATAACTTTATTTCTTCATGCTATGCAAAATAATGCACTCTATCCAAATAATTAATGAGTAGGAGATATAGTGTCATCAACCAGTGTAACTTCATTCATTAGAGCATGTCACAACACCTTAATTGCTATAATTTTTTACATTTCATTACATAATTACATCATTCAAGTTAAATTATTTTCATATCAATCCTGTTGGGTATAGATATATATATGTATTTTTTTTTTTAGGAAAAATATCATTGCTCTCTCAAATAGCAATAGAAACTTCAATATGATATTTGATAGAAAGAGCTTGATAGCATCTATTTTGCATATAAATAGAATTAGTAAAACAAATGACAACACAAACTATTCTATTGATTTTCAACACCTATGGCTTTAAATATTTCTAGTTAACCCTTGCATAATGAGGGACACTATAAAAATGTAAAGTTAGCTCTGTTAGAAATATGTTGATTTTATACCTATTTTTGAAATTTTGTTTGGAAGTCCAGAAATAACCTGACAACCTTTTTGACAAAAAACTTTATTAATGAAGTAATTATACATATCTGCATTTTAAAACCAGAGTAGTTCTTTCTATTTTGTCTAATGTACATTGGATTGAAACACTATTTTAGTTTCAATACTTTGTAACATATATAAAAGGTTATTCCCCTCACCCCGGCCTGAATATAACTTATTTTTCTGCTAGTCTTTATGAGAGTTGTTTAACTCTAAATTAATTATTTTAAAACATTTTCCATCTTCATGTGCCCCTGTCTGACTGCTCCTGAGATGATAAAAAGAGGTGAATAAATTTATAATAGATTTTCCTATTAAATTAATGGACTTAATATTTGAAGCAAAGGTGAAATTGTAGGGTTTGTATGTTACTGGCATGATAAACATTATAAACAGAATAGGGCTACAACTGTCATCTAAGTTGGTTCAGAATATGCACCTGAATATTATTTTAACATAATAAAATTAGGTAAGTGTTTCCCTGCTTCCCTTACTATTGTTGGTATTGAGATTGGGCGTGCTGGGAGGTGTGTTATTCAATATAAGTTTAGCAATTCTCTAGACTGACTGAAGATATGTTTTGGAAACTAGTATTATTAAAGTGATTATACCAAAAACAATTGAAGATAGTGAAAATTTTGCATGTAGAAAGAGATGTGAAAATGAGATTTACATTTAGGGAAATGTATGTCAATTTCAAAATTTTCATATTACTACTTCAATTTTCACTTAGGGCTTCAAAATTTCTTAATAAGGAAGATATTAGAAATAATGTTTAAAATCTTCCATCTGCCAAAAATTTTAAAATATTTTTGTGGACATTTCTTTATTCACGTATTTCAGTTGAAAACAAGAATAGTGAATGCTTTCCAAACATACTTCAGTTGTTTTAGATACTGGTGCACACACTTAATTTTTAAATATTTTGACATATTTGATACAATAGAGTATAATTTCAAAAGATATTTAGTTGAAAGATAAGAAACTCACAAGTCATTAAATCTTGTGAAAGTTTTATTAAACTTAATTTTATAGTTAAAAATTCAATGAGGAAAAAAACCTTATGTGCCTTGCATGTTTATGGTAGCTGATTTGCTATTTTTATATAATCCAGATATTTGTATATTAGCTAAATCAATATAAATGTTCAAGTAATGCTAGAAAATCAAATGCTACATTTCTAATGCTAGCTTCAAGTTCTTGTTAATAACATCATATACTTATTGAGTGTCCATTTTAAAAAAGCATAGCCTGTTTAATTTCCCACTATTAGTAACCACATGACCACCTAATTGATCTGAGAAGAGTCTGTCTTGAGCCTTTTAATACTGGACTTACTGCTTTTAAAATCCCTGGCAAGTGTGTTGCAAGCTAAACACTTGCTTCTGATCTGTAAGTCTAAGAGAGAATTTTTTCAAAGGTAAATTATGCTTATATTGATTTTAAAATAAATATTTTTTAATGTCCATTACTTCATTTGCAAACAAATAGCTATACTGGTAAGAAATTATTGATAGGACAAACCTATGCTGTCTTATGCAGTGTTGATATATGAGCCATTTTCCTTATTATCCCCAGTTTAAAGCCACTCTTAATTTAATGTAGTTGAACAGTTGGGTGTTAAAAAAAATGGTATTCACAGCTATTAATGAGACTATATAGAAGCCATCGTATAATTTAAAAAATAGATTCCAGCTTTAAGTGTAAAATTATATTTTTTTCTATTTTACATTTGTAAAATTAAGTCGGAATTTTTTGGCAACCAAAATAATACTTCTCCTTCAGAAATCTTAAAATGATCTATAGATGATTATCATAAGGACTTTTTTATTCCATAACAATAAAAACGATCGTAGCTAGTTTAAAACTGACGTAAGTTGCGGTATACCGATATGACTTAATTTTTTTCAAAAAAATATTTCTTAGGATAAGAATAGGTCACAAGGATCTGAAATCAGCCTATTGTTGAAGTTAATTTCCTACATCAGATATAAATTTTAATGGGAACCGGTTTAATTTTGAAGACACATTATTTATTATTTCTAGTTATCCATTTGTAGCTGATAGTGATATTAATTTTTCCTCAAGATTATATTTTTAATAAAAATTGATCACAATTTAAATTTGCCATTAACAAATTACAAATCAGTGGAACTGACCATTGTTACCATCTCATTAAGCCCTTCTAATCCATCTAGATCTACTAAATAATATGTTCAATAGCATATTATTGTAGCATTCATATACAGTTAATCCTTGAACTTCACTCTGTAAATCTGATGACTTTCTGATACTAAAGCTATCAATTAAACAGTGCCAAGGTTAATTAATGAACAATGTAAGGCATAAAAATTTAACATCAATGATATGTGGTGTTCAGTGGTGTGATGGTGATTGTTTAATAACTGGCTGTGGCAAAGAGAAAGGCTTTGATTATAGCAATTGCCAGTTTTTTGGGGTATAAACACTTACCACTACAGCCAATATCAAGCTACCAGTGGAGTCTCACTAAGTGCAGAGTTGGGATGATAGGTGCAAAATTGGCTCTCACAAGCCAGTACGAGCTGGGCTCCAGCATACTACTAATATACAACATGTTCAGGTGAAGGGAGAAGTGGAGGTCATAAAAGTGAATAGCAAGTAGTCCAGGTGGAATGTGTTTATACAGATATGCAGGGTGAATCAGAAGGATATGTGGAAGAGAATAACAAGGTGAGCAAACAAGCAAAAGTGAAGAGCTGAGTTTTTATTAATACAATTAGAACTTTTGAAGTATTTCTAAATTTAAAGTAAATTCCGATTTATCCTTTCACTCATGAAAATAATTTGATATCTAAACAATTAGTGTAATTTTTTGAAATTAACTGCATATTAAAATATCTATGGAAAAGGGAAAATACACTAAGGAAACCTTCAGCTGTATGACAGTCTCATGGAATGAGTCATTGTGGATGGTGATGTTTTCTGAATTACTGAGATTTTATCATTAAATAGGAAACTTTAACTCTTTCCATGGAAAAATTTTAACCATGAAATGGTCATCCTTGCTTATGATTTTTAATCAAAATTTTGTAATATTGTTCAGTAACAATATTATAAACATCAGTTATGTCCTCTGAAAGTTCAGTAATAGGGTCAGAGTCTACCTTAGTAGGAATAGGTTCACATGTGGGTAATGGGAAACCTGACAAAACAGTTACTTTAATAAATAGGGAGATTATTGTTCTTGTAGAGTCTTAAATTAGGCAGGGCAGGATTGAAACAGCTGCTGAAAGGTGCTGTCAAGGAACTTGGCACCTTCTATACATAAGCTACACCATTCTTAGACTGAGGCTGCCATCCTCATGATTGGAAGATGGTCACTGTGACTCCAGGCATCATACCTGTGTCCCAGGCAGAAAGAAGGGAGAAAGGAAAAGACAAAAGACATTGTCTTTAGTTCAGAAAAGAAATGCTTCTTCTGTCTACATCTTATTGGCTAGGGTGATTTGACTTGGATATTCTCTGCTGCCAAAGTTGCTGCAGTTAGGAGTTTCTTTTATCTGGGCATACTGCCACCTCATTCTTTTATAAGTTGGAAAGAAGATGTTATGGGGTATGTACTTGGCTGTGTCTGCCACAGGGATTATTAGATTGTGAAGTAATGTTTGGCCAAACATGAAATTCTTTCAAATTTCTTATTTCAAGTGTCCATTTCTGAAGTTTTCTTTCTCTTTCTTTCTCATCTGATATCAGGGTGCCTGTCTCTAAGCAACCTGACTACTCCCTTCCTCTTTGTTATTTTAACCTGGCATTCTCATTGAAACAAGTTAATAAAGCTTGTTTAAAAATATATGAAAATTTAAGTGTAAATATTTCATATTTTAGAGGTCTTTTGTATTTTCTTTCTGGTCCTGACCTATATCTTGAGACATGAATTTACCAAATTAGTTTTGTGTAAGAAACACAAATTATTACTCTGGTATCTTAAATGATGCTATCACAATATGTTTTCAATACTATAGAAAATAGCTCTGGTTTATTTTTGATGTGGAATATTCCAGTACATTAATGCTTTCCCTTACTTTTCTAAAGCAATGAAGAAGTTAGAGCAAAAAAAAAATTCTTGAATATGGTAGGCTCCATAATACTCATGCAATATAAATGTATTATAGCATATCATAGGGCAGCTTTTATAAAACATCAGGTGCTAAGCTGTTTGTAGGGGGAAAAATGAACTTAAGAGAGTTCTATGATCAAATCAGGTCAGGAAAAACTATGTACTAGATCTTCCTCTTGGAGATTTACTATTAATAAATTAAAGCCTCTGAAAAGTCTTGCAATAAAGAAATCTGATTATGTTAGTTTAACTAAGCATTTTCAAATATTTGGTCATGGGAAATTTTTCCTCTGTTAATCTCTATATTATCTTACTATCTGTTCTCTGTTAATAACCAATCAACTAATCTGCTGAAGGAAAAGTGTGAAGCATTGTTTTAATGTATAAATTCATTTAAATTTTTTGTTTTCATCATACACATTCCATATAGATTACATTACCTATAACAAGGCTGAGTTACCATCTCCTGATTCCTCATGGAATTATTATCAGTGCTTATTTTTCTGAAGTAGATGGAAAGATGAGATTCCATCACCTCTATTTAAATGTCAATTTATGACTTAATAGTACTTGTTTAAATCAACTAACATTTTAAAATGTTTACCTTATATAGTTGCTTCAATTTTTAATATTCTGTTTTCTAAAAGTAAAATAATGAATGTGAAAAATTTAAACTTAATTATGAAAATTTAAAAATTCCATTTAAAAATGGAACAACTCATTATTACTTATTTGTGAACTTGGTTAAAAAATCAAGTTTGGCTATTAAATTATCAGAAAGACACTCATTGAATATTTAAGAAAACATTTCCCTACATGCATTATAACTTTCAAAGTTATAAAATAATTAGATAATTGGAAAAAACAAAAAACTTTATTGTGGAATAGTGGTAAACCTAGCAAACAAGCTCTCTTTTTCATACCAAGAAATTATGATTTGAGAGCAGGCAAATGGCTTAAATAAATCCCAGTTTTATTAATAATATTACTTATGTGTTAAAGGAGGAAGTATTTTATAAAATACTTGACACTTTATTTTGTGTTTATTGCAAGGATGAAATTACCTATTTTTATATAAATGATGAGCACTCTAGGCAGATGAATTATGTAGATTTTAATTTCAGACATAATTTTCAAGCTACATATTTATATGAGGTTGTAATCTTTTCTATTAGAGTTTCATTTGTATAGCTTATGACCCACACTTTATAAACAGGGCTGAAGGAGGTCACCATATTTTAAATCTCATTTACATATTAGACATCAAATGATAATTATTAATCTTCTAGTTTGATATGAAAAAAAGGACCATAAGTGCAAAAAGCCAGAAAATAAGTAGTGAATTCAGCAGACATGAGAGCCTAGAGTGTCTAAAACTCAGCTATAGTGATATTAAAGTGGCCTGCTGAGGGACAACCAGCAATTTTTGTCTACGTGCTTCTCGTTTGCTCCTCTTATGCAGGTTGGACAGGTAGCAATTTTGAATGGCTCATCTTAAAATGAATGCAATTATCCAAGGATTATATGGTCCATCCTGCAAGGCATTCACTCATTTTAATCTTTTGTTTGCAGCCTTCTAGTTCCTCTTACACACTCTCATTTATAGTTAATGGAAAGTATTATAGCTTAGCTCTTAGCCAATTTCAAATAAAATATGCTGTAAGATAAAAGCTTAATAAATGGCAGCTACTCTTTCTCAATTTTAGACCAAGTGTTTATTTGTTTCTTAAAATCAATGAAGGTATATCATTTATTTACTTGTGGTCATAAGACGATATATAACCAAAATATTGTCTATAATCATAATTTATAATAAGATTGAGATTATATAAATTCAGATTGGGTCCTAAATAATAATACACCGTGATTTTTTTTTGTTCAATGATCTTTTCATTGTCTGAAAATTATTCCAGCTAGATCTATCAATCCTTTCTCAATCTCTCTCTGCTTTCTCTCTACAGCCATCAATTTATCAGTAAGTATTGGCCATATAAACCACAATATGAAACATATATTTCCTTATGTATTCCCCATTCATAATTCTTAATATATATTTATTTGAGATAACCTGCCAATGACTATACTTCAACTATTGCAGAAATTAGCAGGTAGAACTTCTAATTTTTAAATTTGATTAAATGAAAAAGTATTACATAAGCAGTTACACTTTTGCGCATGAACATTCTAGAAGAGAAAAAATATTTTTACCCTAAAAAACAACACCTGGAAACAATAATGTGATCTCCTTCAGTCGAATATGAAAGAAAACCCATTCAGAAATTCCATTGTGTAATAAAATATATACAAAATATTATTTCAAAAATCCAATTTGTTGAGAGGAGCTACAATTTTTCTTTTCATTTTAACCTGGGTATTTTATGGGAATTTTGTGTGAAAGGATTGCCTACAAATGCTTTGACTCTTTTGCATTTTAATCATATAGCTGGATCTTGTGTATAGTATATATGTGAGTGTGTTTTAAAACCTTGGGATAAAGGCTATAAACACCAGGGACTAAAATCCATTTACCCCCAAATTGTTGAGTATTTACTCTTTGCAGAATACTGATTGTGCAATGTGGGGGATTGCAAACTTAATTATGTGTTCAGTGTACATGGGAGGATTTAAAATTCAATAATGTAGAAGAACAAAAGTACATTGGGAGGTACCAGATAATACTGAGGTTAGTCCATCCAGAGACAGCACTCTAAAAGGCATGAAGGGTGAGGTGGCACTCCAAAAGGGTGCAAAATCTTCACGGTAGGTTCGAGAAGTCAGGAAAGAATGACTGGCATTTTAATGTTAAGCATTGCCTACAGAAGACATCATTTAATTGACATGTGTGTCTATAATGTATATATACCAGCTATATGCCAGACTACAACAAACAGTGACTCCATTTGTAGTTTCTGGCTCTATTAACCACCTGTTACCTACCTGAGATTTGATTTATGGCCTAATAAATATTAGTGAATATTAGTCCACACTATGAAGTGGTAGCACAGAAAACTACACCACATTGCTTTTGATTGTTATATTTTTTCTCATTTATTGTTATAGGAACCAAGCACTTATATACTCATCAAGTTATGAACAAAGACACAAAGCATTATGAACAAAGCAATAAAATGACTCTCTAGAAAGATTGCTAACAGATTGCCATAAATTTGCAGTATCAAGCAGTGAGATTGTTGCTTACAGTTCTGAAAATCATCTGGATGTGATATTTTGAAAGCAGAAGTATAAGTAAATGTAGCAACTTTATAAAAATGTTAAGGAATATAATTCATATATATAATATTTAAATAAGACATTGGGACACATATTATTTTACAATACAAAGTCATAAGTTCTTGAGACACTTTTAAATACAACAAATTAGATTAGTGGAATGACAGGAATTGTCTGTGTCATTTAAATGCATTAAGACATTTAGGAAAACTGAATTATATGTTTAAAAACAATAAAAGTACAAACACCATTTCAAATAAAATAACCTTCTATAAAGTGCTAGGTCTGTGACTGGTTAGACAAAATTTTAACATGCAGTCAATGGAATCTCATGCTGTAAATGAACAAACTGAAGTCTAAAGAAACAAAGCAGCTTGAGAAACGTCCAATGTTTAACCACAGAGCTGGAGCCAGAGTGCTGAACAGCACGCAAGGCACCATAGCATTAAGGCAAAATTCAGCCACCCATTAACAGAACTCCACTTGCACAATTATAATTTAAGTTCAAAAAGTCTTCTAAAGTCTCAAACTGGCAGGACGTTAAGAAGTGGTATAGCTAACAATTTGTTTTGCAGATTTTAATAGGAATCTGTTTCCTGATAATATTTAATATTTCAGGTATTCAGTTATTACATTTTGATCTCTCTTTTATCTTTCCCTAGAAGCCCTTATGATGTTTCTAATCTTTAAGACAGGACTATAGCATAAATTTAGAGTTCTATCAGCTATATAGTATTAGGCCATATGCTACATGTCAGTTTGTCACTTATTCCCTCATGTATTTTTTAGGCCATTAAATGCATCCTAATCTAATGTGCATCTTTCATTATACTTACAGCTCGTTGGATTTTTCTTTTCCTCCTCTCCCCGCTATTATTCCTTTGTCTTCTATTTAATATAGAGTGCACATTTCTGAATTTCTCCTTTCTTTCCTTCCTGACTCCCCATCATTGGTTGGTCAGAGCTTTTCAGCAAAATTTGACCATTTTTTCTCAGTCCTAGTTTAGAATCCTCTGAGGATCTTATTTATTATATTGTCTTTGGTTACTTTAAAATATAAATAAAATATATGAGGCTAGGCTAGATTCATTAGGAAATCTTTTATCATCTTATTATGTGCAGCTTTACATACCAATATTTATTACATTTGCCCTTTATTATCTTTCATGTAGTTTCGAGTATATGTGAATGTCCATATCTAAGCTAATTGGAATGATGTGAGAGTCTGTTGTAGTCAATTTACCTATTCCTTGATCATCCTCTCTTTTCAGCACAATTGAGTATGAATTAAAGTGAATATTGCTTACTTATAACATTACGTTTATGTAAAAATCTCAGGAACTATAAGTCAATGTTATAGGAGAGGTCGAGGAGGAGCAAAAGAGAAAATAGATAATAGGATTTAACAGAAGTAGTAAATATTATATCCAATAATGTAGACTAATTTATTAAATTTACTGTCACTCAATTAATAAATTTGCAGAATGTAATATATTTAACAAGTGAGTGCGTTCATTCAAGTAAAAGCATTCCTATGAAAAGACATAGATAGAAAAAGAATAGAAATGGAGACCTAACATTTACAAAAAGTAGCAGATACAGACAATGAAGGTAAATGAAATAAGACAATTATACTAAGAACATTAGAAAATTCTTTTGAAATGCTGACATGGTTTTATGTGACTTTCTTATTTTATACATAAGAAAACTGAAACGCTGAAGGGTTGAAAGATGTACTAGAAGTCACATAAATGAAGGCATGACAGGACTAGTATTGGTCCCTTGAATATAGTATAGAAATTAAAGTGTTCTCTTGGAAAAAGAAATTGTGAAGTTTTCTTTAAGTTATTAGTAAGACTAAATTCAAAGTTATAAAGTTTATTAAGTAACTACCAGGTGTTACACAGAGGATAAAGCATCATTAATAAAAATCTAATTAAATCATTGACTTTGTCATAAATGCAGAGGAAATTTTGATGTTAAATGTTATGAGAAAACCTATGGAAGTATCCCAAAGGATAAAACAACTTGTTATAAACCTAATTATTGAAATAATGTCCTGAAAATCCCTATAAAGAGGAGCAGGTGGTAATAATGTAAATGCTTTAAATACACACTCAGATGGTTTCAGAGTGCATGGAGAATTTTTGGAAGCTGAAGGAAGATAGTTTCTTTTTTAGATAAGTTTATTTGAGATTTAGGAAAAAGGTATCTACTGCTAGAAGAAGTTGGAACAGTCTATTTGTTTAGCGAAGCAGATAGTCAAACTAGAGATGAAAAAATATTTTGAGAAATTAAAGAACTGATGGCTCAGAGGAATGAACGGCACAGATGGACTTCTTGGCCTTCTCTCACGAGCACATTTCCTACTTTATTGGCTTGGGATAAGTAAATCTATTTAAGCAACTCAAAAATGCAGAAGAAAAATGCATCTTTTGGAAAAGTATAAAATATGCTCTTTGCCTCTTTGAAAAAATAAAAAACTATATATATGTATAGAGTGTGTATATGTATGTATATATATACACATATATACATAACCCACACTATACAAATATGTACACTTTCATTGCTCAGAAGTTAAAAGCAATTCTTAATTGCATAATAAAAAACTCTTAATCATGAAAACATAATATAGAGAAGCAGTGACAGGAAAAAAATCTGATAAAATTGGAAATGTTTAGAGTTTTGAGAACACATAAACTAATATGAATATTATAATGTGCATAAGCTCTTAGTTAATAATGATTTTAAAACATATATTCTAAAAAACTCATTATATGCAGTTATAATATTTGAGCACTAAATAGAATCACTTAAAATTATTTTTAATTTTGTGAAGAATTAGAGAAACATTTATCAGTGGTATGTTTTTCTACATTAAAGAAGAAAAGAGTGATTGTAATCTAATGCATCAACATGTTGTATATGCTAAATAGTTTAAAGTCATTCTTTGCACTCAAAACTATTGTTTGCCAGTTAAGATATTGTAAATGAATGATAATTTCCTGACTATTGACCAATATAATTCTATGCCATTTTCAAAGTTCACATGATTAGGGAATTTTCCTTGGTAAAAATGATGGTACAACTTAGAAAATGTTACTTTTTTTCCTTAAAGTTATTAACTGTGTTCTAAAATTTTATATCTGATGTAGAAGAAATAACATAAATGAAAATAATTTCATAGGTTAAAGTAATAGGTAGAGAATTCATATCTTGATTTAAATTTTAGCCAATGGTTGCTAATCTACTATTACTGTTCACTACTATGATCTATCTGTTAATTTACTTTTGTGTCATAAAACTACAGCTCTTTGAATAATCCAATTTTCTATATATTATGTTAATCTGAATAAATGTTAAATAACATTTAAAAGCTACTTTACAATTTTCCTATAAATTTATCTGTCATGATTTTCAGTTTATTTGATTAATTGACTAAAATAGAAATTCTGGGATCATTTATGTATCTTTAAAAGTATAACATGTCCTTGAAATACATGCTTTCTTGGTTGAAGATAACTAGTGCTCCATTTTGCCTTCCTGACCCCAGGTTTCCATTCTAGCCTACACAGTTTGAGAAATTAAAGCTGCTTCCTTTGCCCACAAAATAAACCAAATATCACATACAGGATAGGTGGTCACAGAGTCAGTGTTGGCTTTATACAAGATGCATCTAATTATATATGCTTGTATTTTCTATAATTTATTTCTAACAACAAACATTGCATTGATAAAGATGATAAAGAAAAATATAGTAAAGCTAAAATAAACATTCAAGTATAAAAATAGACATCGGTAGTTATTTTCTGATAGTACTGTTGAAAGGAAAAGATTTCAGGGAACAAGACTGGACAGTCTTGGTTTCAGATTTAAGAAAATGTTTAAGGCACAGTTTTGACCAGCAAAACAGGAGGAACTGAATTAGTTCTTCCTGTTTACCACCCGTGGCAAATCATGAGAAATCATTAAAATAATTGCATGGTCATACTTTGAATAGATTATAAGAATAGTAGAAACCTATGTGTGATCTTCCAAATCAATTTAGTTTACTGTGATTTCTAAAATGGGAAGCAAGCTTTGGGGAATAGGTAGGTTGAGTGATGGGGAGAACTGCAGGGTAAATATTTAAATGCTGGTACAAAGCTATTTATTAACAATGAGGTTCATAGTATGTTATATTTGTAAAAATAATTAAAGGGATGATCCATCTTCTAAACATGTGTCAAATTTATAAAATACTCACAGCCAAAATATAGAATATTATAGGCCAGAGCTTGTTCTAATGTTAACAAAATAATCTAAGGCAACAATTATTTTTCTGATGTTAAGAACATATGGCAAATGCTATTTTACTTCCTGATAAACAAACTGCATAACAAGTCAAATCATTAATGTTTTAAGTTTTCTAAACCACGACTTGCATACAAATCCATTATTACTTTTGTCCCCATTTTTTATAGTGTTCAGATAATCTTCACGTGGCTGTGAATCAATGTGGCTGTGTACTTCTAAGTTCTTAACTTTGTTTTAATATATGGATTTTTTAATTCATATTTGTCAAAAGGAATTTAAATTGAGTCAAAGTCAATCTGTTTTACAGGAAAGTAAGGGCTCTAAACATGTTAGTGATTCATGCATTAGAGCATAAAATAATTTAACCAGGTGCAAATCCAAGCTAATCTAATGTTTACTTTGTTTTGGCCTTAAGTGAAAACATAAACAAAATTTATTCTTCCATCCTTAAATTGATAAGAGATAGAAGCTAAATAGATAAAGCTGGAATGTCATCAACTCAAATCAAGTTTAAGCAGTTTGTAATTTTGCAAGTTTTTTTGGTGATAAATATGTAGCATGTATTTCTAGGTAAGGCACATGGCTCTAATCATATTGTATATTTGAGCATGTCGTATATTCAAATCATACAGCTTTCAGATGTATTCCTTTTTTTTCATTTTGTAAAAATTACAGTAACGAGCTAGACTTGCCTTTTAAATAATAGATTTTACCAATTATCTTGAAATTGAAACAAATAAGATGGAGTAGAGGGATAAAGAATATTGTAGACATTCTAGGAAAATAATAGGATGACCATAACTAAAGGGAGTCATGGTAAAATACTACAGACATACACCACACACACACACTCTCTCTCTCTTTCTTTCTCTACCTAATAATTCTTCAAGTACCCTTATGCATTGTCAGATATCATTTTTGTTTTGCCCTTCAGGAGATTTACTTCACATATACGTGCAGTGGTCCCTTAGAGAGAGGCAGCCAACACCGTATTTATGTTACTGCTTTCTTGTCACTACCGTTTAGATGTGAGGGCTGTTTTGTCTTCTGACAGGGATACAGTAAACAAGGAATAAATGAAGAGCTGAAAAGAAGAGGATTAAACTACATCTGGGAAAAATCAGAGCCAGTTTGGGTGATTAAGCATACAAGAAAGAAGAGAGAAAGGTAGAAGGCACAATTAATGCCAATCAGGAGGTTGGAGCTATAGCAAATTGCTTTAACTACAGCTTCCTCCGTCCCTACCAACATGGGGTGCTTGCCACAACCATAAATCCATTTGCCTCTTCACATATGGGTCAAATGTTCAGACCTAATTGATGATTATATCTCATCAATAGATTCTTGATTTGTATTTATTTGATTAAAAAAATTGTTTCATTATTGTAGTAATGTGTTCTTCTCCTTTATATATATCTTCATATTTATCTATATCTTCATATCTTTCTATATCAATATCTACATCTGTATATTCACTAGGTAAACAAAGGAAAATGACTACACTTTGGTCACAATATAAAAAGTTTACAAGCTAAATCAGTTTTCCAGTCCGCTAAAATGCACTAGAAAGTAATAAATGACAAATCTGCACTAAATTATGCTCTCAGAGTGATAAAGTTTTCAAAGTTCTTACCAGAGGCAAATTTATACAGCTATCTTCTTTTTCTATCATAATTTAAATATGCATGTTGAAAGAGATGGGCTTCAATTGCATTATTTTGTTATAGTTTTTACAAGGATTTACTTATAAATTTAAATCCTGTCCTGTTTAAATAATTACCCATATAATATGCTGCAAATAGACATCACTAAGATAATGGATGTATTTTTGAAATAATAATGAAATATTGGATTATCAGGGTTAGAAGGAAGCTTTAACAATGATCAGGGGCAGCCTCCTCACTCTACAGATTAAGAAATGGAGGATGAGAGAGAAGAGGCCAGATGGTGACAGATGAGAATACTAATAGTAATGGAAAACAACTCTTGAGAATTATCTCTTAATCTCTACTTGTTCAACAGTGTCTACACACATATATATTCTATGTATATAAAATATATTTTTAATTTAGAGCTTTCATGGATTTGTCCATATATGATGGACAAAATATTTAAAGATGACAAGATTGACTGCAAAGTGGCAAATTAGTTAAGTTTTTCTTAAATTTTGCTTAAATAAATCTATAGCATCCTTTTAAAGTTGCAGAGGATGATGTTGAATAATGACTTCTGATTCTCTGCCGAGTTAATATACATAACATTTTGCACCTCTGTTGCAGTGTCTTATAAATATTTCAGTGAATAGTTTAATGTAGTGTAAAGTAGAGAAGCACCAGCTGTATTGAATGAAGGAAAAACCTATAAATATACATAAATTTTTCTTTAAGTTTTAAGGAGTTCAGGAAAAAAATGTATCTATTCCGGTAAATGTAATAAAAGTTATCTGGGTAGCTTTAGTATATCTGCTGCTCGTTTAAAATGTTTTATTTTAGGAGATACTGAATTAAAGATTAACCTAGACATCCTTTAAAGTTAAAGGTAATCATTATTTGTAATAATTAGATTTGTTTGTTTAAACCTTTTAATGTTTTCATATTTTTAGGTAATTAAACATTTTAATATTGACCTCCTCTACTTCATCTTGAATCTAACCCAATGGGAGTCCTTATTCTTCAGAATCTAACATTAAAAGTGGTTCCAACAATGGTTTCATCCAAGTCTCTCACAAAGCATTCTTTGTTCCATATTTAAAAATCATGATGTTCAGGGAGTAAAGAGAACTTGAGAGCATTTAATCCAGTACCATCATTTTGCAGAGAAAGAAAATGAGGCGAAGTGACTTGTTTTTACCCAATTAAAGAGAAAAAGAGAGAGAGGGAGGGAGAGAGAGAACACAGAGGGCACCACAGACAAAAACTACATAATCTGTTTTATCAAGACAACCATCAATTATGTCCTTCATTGGGCATCCAACTAGCTTGCACAGATACCCTAAAGCATTATTTCAAAAAATGCCAAGCAAATAGAACAAAAAGGTAATCTGTTAGATAATCAGAGAAAGATTAGGACTTTTTTTTTTAAATCATTTTTAGGGCAGCAAAAACAACAGGCTCTCTAACTGTTGCAGCTCCCAGTGCTTAGCACCAAGTATGAAGGGAATCCCAGTTTCAGTCCTACATCCCTGTCAGTGCTCAGTATTTACATGCACCTCTTTAAATCATGCTCGAGGATTATGTTATCAACAACGATCACCAGTGGTGGGAAAGCGGTGCCTGAAAGGGCTGAATAACGGCTAAGGCTTCTCTCTGTGCACATTTAAAAGCCGTGCTTTCATTCATAGCCAAAACCCTGCTAACAGGGGTGGTGGTATTGTGCCTATACTTCAGTTTCATGAAGAGATCTCTTGTTTCTTAGTATTTCTGAGCTACCTCATCTAGTTTCATGTTGTTTTTTTCTCGTGTCATCAAAAAATATCTTGTGCCCACTTATTTTGTGTGCTGTTTCCACTGGGCTGGCCGTCCAGCCACTGCCTGAGAGTTTTAATATTATTCTTTACATTTTAAAGGAAATAAGTTTTATGAGGTAGTGTTTCAAGACAAGTCGTATCTTAGGTCCCACTGATTACTTTGTTGAGGAAACTTAAGCTTACGATGAGAGTAATAGAAAGCTCTATTTTTTTTTCTTTTTACTTCTTGTCATTGTTTTTATATGCCTAGGGTTATAGTCGTTATCTTATTTTGCTTATTGTTCAGAGAAAGAGTTAACTGAATAAAATATAGAAGTGATATAATTTTCAATACATTTTGTTATCTTTGGATTTAAAGCAATAGGAGTAATTCCATCAGCAGTTTAAATGTGAAACAATCCTGCTCAGGAAGTAAATCACGAAAGAGACAGGTAGGCAGGGTACACAGGGAATTAAGACAAATACATTTTGTACCAAGTTGCTACTAGCTGTCAATATTACCACATTGCACTTGCTTGGTAACGTGGAGACTGAAGAACAGATAAATCTTAGCAACTGGTTTGTAAATTCCACAATACCTTTACATTATACTTAAGAATCTTCTGTTTGCTATTGGTTGAGAAGCACTGTTATGATAATTATTCACTAAGAAAGCAACTCTGCACTCTATCTCCTACAACCAGTGATATCACACATTCTGAATAATGCTGAACAAAGGATTTTACTTTTCTATATATATGGACTCAATCAAACAATAATATTTATTGAACATTTATTCTATTTGCAGTATTGCTATAATGCTATAGGCAACATAAAGTTAAAATGACATACTCCCTTCCTTTGAAGAGTCTATTATCCCAGTAAGTAAGTTAGACTTTAAAAGATGAGGAAAATTATATTAAACAGAGGAAAATGGAGAGGGCATTTCAAGTGGAGGAAATTGAAATAAATATGGCATATAGCCTCCTGTCAAAGGGCTTATCATTCAATAGGTAAATTATGCTTTAAAATATAAATAGGATATTAATTAATGGACTTTAAGGGGGAATATTTCAGCTGTGAGGAAGGACATTAGCAAAAGTGTGGAGTTGTTAATATGAGTGCCATGTATGAGGTATTTATTCATTTATTTAAATAAGTTATGAGATTTTTGTTGGGGCACAGTGGGAACATGGTGAGATGACTCAGCGTTCTAAAGCTTTTAAAACTGGGCAGAAGAGGCTGGAGTTGATTGGAAAGCAATACTGGTTTTTGATGAAAGAATAAACAATATTAAAGTCTGGGAAGATTTGCTGATAGTCATGTATAGAATGAACAAAAAAGATGGGAATGGGAGAATCAAAAGGCAGGGAGACCAGTTGGGTTAGAGGGAACCAAAGCTTAAGCTAAAATTATATTAATAAGGGGATTGTGAAATGTCAATGAAAGGACTAATCCAAGAATTGTTTTGAAAAAATATATATAATAAATCTTGGTGATATACTGGATATAGACATTGAATGACAGGAAACAGGTGACTTCAAGAATTCTTATCTTGATTGTTAGAAAATGCCTAGATTTTCTGCACAATTGGTCAAGTATAGACATGGGATCAGTTTGGTATGGGGAGGATGACCAGTTTGGTTTTGGTCATGCTGAGTTTGAGGTATGGCTGTACAGCCAGGTGGAAATCTCTTACAGGCAACTAGAAATACAGGATGGGAGCACTGGTGAGATTCAAGTGAGATTCAGATACATGGATGTTCAAGTTAATCCAAAGTCAGCCAGAGCTATACCAAAAAAAGAGCACAAGGACTAGTTTTACAGTGATGTGGATAATGATGACTACATGAAGAATCTATTGACATTATAGTTCTTGCAATCTTGGAGTTACTTTGGTTGGGAGTGTGAAGTCATGTTATTTCTCTCAATGAATTTTTTTCAATTTTCACTCTATTTGGACATCTTTTTACATAGTGCTAACTAGCTAATTTATTGCAGTAGAGTTTATCTACCTTATCTAGAATCGAAAGTGTATGAATTACAGGTAATTCTTAAGCCTTGAGCTGTATTTAATTTGACTAAATATATTTATGTTCAATTGTGGTTTTTTTCTTAAAAATCATCTTTCTAAATTGCAAACTCATATATTATTTCCTAGTTTATGTAATAGTGTTTTCCAAATATTTTGTTCCTTTCATTTCTTTCTTAATCATAGTTTAACATCATCCAACTTCAAAACCTCACCACATCATTTTACATTATGAAACCTTCTACATCTGAGCATAAAAAACATAATACAGCCTTAACTAATATCCTGCTCATTAATGATTTGGAAGGTAACTAAAATTAACTGTAGCTAGGGAATTTTTTTCCTTAGAAACCAATTTTTAAGTACGTAAGATATGCTCAATTTAAAAATTCCAATATGAGCTTGTGTGACTCATACTCTAATGCCCACACAATTACTTTTTAAGTAATGCAAATTTAATTTATTGAGAAATAGAAAATAATTGGGGATATATGCTTGTTATTGATAACTAACAACATAAGATGTATCATATCGACTGATACAGAATATCAGTCATGCCTATTTCTGAGAAGAAATTGTTATTTAAGTTATATAAACTGTTTATTTGGAATGAGCACAGTACTATTCTTAGTACTACCTTTTTACTAAGGATCGTATTTGGTAGTAAAGATTCAGAAAGTAAAAAATAAACAAAAGAAAAAACTTAAAAGTTAAATGATACTTGCCAAATATAAGTAGATCGTGCCCATAAAGCAATCACTCAGAATCAGTTTAGTATGTGGGTGGAGCATGCTGATGAAGAAACCACTGTTTTGTTTACTATGGAGTAAAACTATTAGTATTTGAAGAAATTGTCTCCATTTCTTAGACTTTTTGTAACATTATAAAAGATAACTGGACAGACTATACTTTAGGATGACAAGGACATTTTTTCAGAACTTTCTTGTTGGGAACCCCTGTGTCTTATACAGGTGTTAGGATAAGAACCGAACAACACTCTGTTTGACATGTGCATTTCCCAATGTCATATGACATTATCTTTGATCATTGTTTCTAATAAGCACATAAAAATATTTAAGATTACTTCCTAATATTTTCCCTTCTGATTAAAGTTAATTAAAAATGAATGCTTTTGAAAAATAAGCACCTGGAAGGTTTTTTTTTTCCCCTTCTTCCAATATGTTGAGTTAAATTCTTTTAACTTGATTTATTTCACCTCAAAGATGCTGTGATGGTTCACAAAAATTGCTGAGGCTCCTGCTTTCAACGTTTCTTCGTGGATTCAAAGAGAGAACTTTTCGTTACAGAGTAGAAGTAATATTCTATTCCATGGGCAAAATAGTTAGAATTCAAGTGGCAATGGCAAAATATAGAGCAAAGAAAATATTGTAAAAGTAATTTAGACTTCAGCTGAATTTGAACATCCCTTAAAAATGCATATCCATGCATATATTATTGATTTTAACATTTAAAATATTTATATTTTTAGCTTAATGTGCTGATAAAAATAACATTCATTTTGCATTATTTCTCAATAGAAATCAGATGGCAGTCAATGCATTTGTTAATGAACGCATAACCTTTTGTTGAAAATTTGTGAATATTTTTTGTATTCTAATAATGTCAAGGCATTATGATCAAACTTTAATTTTTGAATCCTCTCAGTGTGCAAGATTTGACTCTACAGAGTGCAGGATAAAAATGCACTAAAAAGGATAAAACAAAGAGTCTTTTCTATTCTGAATGAAAATCAAGCAATTCCTCATTGACTAGAGAGCAGGGAAGCTAGAATTAATATTCTTCTATCTCTGGGAACTGAATTAAATCATAGGAATTCCCTTTTCCTTCTTTATGGGAGATAATAAAGATTGAATGCTGACTGGGATGGGTAATAATAAGATATCAGGGACTTGCTTGCACGGAACCTTCATTGCAGAGCTGGCTCCAGCCTTCTGTGTACTCTTGGGCAGATTGCTGATCTGTGTGAATCTCAGTTATTAATAATAATAATATTGTTCTTATCTTGGGTCATTTGTTGCAATTCGAAATGAGAATATATCTGCATTTGTTTTTATAATTGGCAAGTGTGACACAAACATACCATAATATTATTTTTGTTATTGATTGTATGTCTCATTTTCAATAGTTTATTATTTAAGCTTGACTTATCTAGAGTAGCTCAGTTGGTTCTTTCATGCCTTATTTTAAACTCTTCTTTTAGTAAAAGGCAACCCTGCTTTTCAAAGGCTTGAGAAGTTTCCACTTTATATCTGCTCCCGCCAAAGATGTCATCAAAATGGCATAATTTCAACAGAGCGTGCATGTTTCATCCCGTTCTTTTTGGGATTTTAATCTGTTTTTCTGCCCAAGTATGATGGCTCTTAAAGCTAGCTCTCTTTGGGGCATTCCTGAATTAAGTTAATCGTAACTTCATCTCCTAGAAGTAGAATGACGCTTGCGACTCTCAGTCCATTTAGATCTAATTTCTAGAAAGACTCTCTCATTTCTGGCTATTTGCTTTCATGTTGGAGATAGTTACAACATCCGCTTCCATGTTCTGCTTCTCAAGTCAGTGCTAAACACACCAGTGGCTCCATGCTAACCTGTATTAGCACTGACCTGCCCTGATCACCTGTGCTGATAAAGTAAAGGGCTCATTTAAGTAACAGCGAACAGTTGAGCACGGCTGAAGTGGAGGATGATTCTTGAAAAAATCCAGAATTGTGGCTGAAAACGTAGCTTACAGTCCTTCTGTGAAGGATTTTAATGTGTATGGAATTTTTATGTAGCACTTACTTGCTTCTCATTTCTCTCTTAAACAATCCAGTCAGCATCACTCTGTCACCTGATTTATTTTAAAAAAAAAATGGATCCTTTAACTTTTCTTATTAAGGACAATTTTATTTTCTCTTGAGAATTCTATAATATTTTAGTTCAATAAAATTGATCAATCCTTAGTAAATGGTTATCGACATTCAAAATAATCTTTTTTCCCCACAAATCAAAGTAATAATTGAAAATTTGAATATCGAATTTTAGATTTTTAAATTACTTTGGAACTTAAAATGAAAAATAGTAAGAGATCACTTGTCATTGCATCTTCAGTTTAATTATATGCCCATAAAAGAAAAAACAAAATTATAGTCAATATGTAAATACTAAATAATGCTAAAAGGCTCTGTGTTTTTCATACTGAAATGTTAGTTTATACTTGATTTCGGAAATGGTTGTGTCTATTTTGTTTAAGATATATTCAGTTGGAAAGCTATTCATTTCCCCTATTGCAATTAATTTAACCCCACATTTAAAATGAAGAATTGCTTTGTCAACTAATTAAGGAGAGTAAAGCAGAGCAGAAAATTCATAGTATCATAGTTACTACTGGTAAAGTTTCAAGCAAGATTTGCTTTGGACTAATAACACAGATGAAAGTTGAAGATTATTATGTAATAATAATGATGATGAAGATATCAAGTCATATTGAATTTAAATCCTGAAATATGAAAGGGACACATTGTAGGAAGGTATTTCCAACTCAAGAAAACAGCAAGAAAAAAGTGTTCAAAGGTGTGAAAGTAAATAGCTCATTGGCTCAAAATAATATATAATATAAAAATCATTTGTGTCCTCTGCATTAGTTGTGATGTAGTTTGCCTCTGATATGACAAAATAGTCAAATAAATGTTGAATTAGCATTTTGCATAATATGGTAAAAAGAATTTCTTCAATGAGCAGTAGATTATTTCATATATTATCTAACTTATTTTCTTGACATAAGACTCTACAGTAAGAAATCTTTAAACAAGGATTATATACTTTTAGCTAACATTTATGTAGCACTGTATAAATTGCAAAATGCTTTGCATATATTATCTCTCATGCTTAGTTTTCTTTCCTCTTCTTTAGAGATTAATCTCCAGCTCAGCGAGATTTAGCAATCTTTCATCAAGTACAAAATATATATGTGGCTGGAACTAAAGTCTTCTAGTCCCAAAATCTGTAGTCATTCTATTATGCCATTTTTTGTCACTGAAGTAATACAAATATATTAATAATGGTAATGGTAAAAAGCCCATCTCTCAAGGACCTCGTAAAACTTACAAAATTGGTACATGAAATACCAATAGTAAAGCATGTGACAGTAGGTAACATATAGAGATTTGAAACAAGTAAGCTTTGGGGGAAAAGTAAACACTATGGAATTTCAGAAAGGAGTAGGATAGAGGATAGCTGCATGAATCAATGGAAGGGAAGAGGACTTTTCTCTTAGTTAGAACAGCATAAACAAGGACATAGTGAGACAATCAGCCAATCTACATAATAGTTGGAATGGGTTAAAAATATTGAGTCACATTATAGAGAACCTTGAAATTCAAAGGCAGAGAATGTTAAACCTGATTTGGTAGCAAATGGATTGGTTTGTAGAGAAGGGGAGTTACATGGCCCAAGACTTAATATAAAGATAGTTTGCAAGACAAAATGATGAAAAGGGGAACCAAGCAGGAATTGACTTTGAAAGTCCATGATTCAGAACTGAGATGGAAGTGCAATGGAAATTGTTAGGATGAAACAAAGAGGAATTATAAAACAAAAGTTGATATGGCTTAAGCATAGTTTGTATTTAAGGAAGGAGATTAAAAGAAGATGGAAATAAATTTTAAGTCTCAAGAATTAAGAGAAGTGCCATATCATTTTAGAAATGGAGAAACTGGGAAAGAGAGCTAGTACAGGTGAAGTCATTGCATTTAATTTTAAGCATTTTAAGTATGAGGTAATGATGAGCTGCCCAAGTAGGAATATACAAAGATGGATGGGAATATTTCAAGTGGGAATTTATGGCTGTAAATTGAGAGTGTTTTGTAATTATCAGCATAGAGGTTAAAGTCATGAGTGTTAGGTCATTAGAGAGGAAGGAAAGATGTGAGAGTCAAGACTTAGCCAAAAGGGATGGCTTGTTAGTAGGGCAGAGAGTAGAGAATCAGAAGTGCAGGTCACAGAAGTTAAAAGAGAAGATATCAAAGAGCCAATGTTCAATAATAATTTTAATAGAAGTGCAAAATAATTAAAAGACAGTCTTAAGGAGAAAGACAATGGATTCCAAAACATAATTTTATAGAGATGGAAGCTTAGGATGGAGGAGAAATTAGGTGTAGAGAAATAGGAAGATTATCATTTTAGATGTTCAGCCAGAAACCGAAAAAGAAAGAGAAGAGAAGTAGAAGGGGCATCCAAATAATTCAAATGTGCTTTAAATGCTCACTAGGTTTAAAACTTTGTGCTAGAAATTATAGGAGACAGAAGATAAATCAGAAACTATATTTGCATGTATTCCTCTATAATCTAATAGAAAAGGGGAGATATGTGCATTGATTTATAGTGAAGAAACCAGGCTATGATATGTAAGACTTAAAGATCTTAGCACTATAGATATGAAGAAAAGAGAGAGGTACCTGAGTGATTTCAGTACTGGTTAAGCTTCTCTAACAAAGATAGCCAAAAATATAGTGCCTTGAGTCAGAAAGCATTTGTTTCTCTTACTTCAAAGTCCAGAGGAGTGCAATCCAGGGCTGGTAGGGCATCTCTGTCATCCTCAACACGAGGCCTCTAATTTGTCTCCAGTCATTGCCATTTCCTAAAAGATGGAGAAGGAAAAGAGAGTCCTGGGCACATATCCTTAAGGAGAATTCTCAGAAGTTGTACACGTCACTTCTGCTCATATTCCGGTGGCTCAGATTTAGTTGCATACAAAGGAAGGTGGGAAGTATAGTTTTATTGGCTGGGCAGCAATCTTCCTAGTAAAACTCAGACTGGATAATGAATACTGAAGGATAGTCACCAGTGTCTACCTTCGATATCCTCCATGAAAGGACCAGGAAAACTACAACTAGATGGTGGAATTGGTTGGAATTGAAGGATGGGTGTAGGATATGAATATCTAGGGAGTGGAGAGTAGGGAATTACAGGCTGAAGAACAATATGAACCAAGAAATGGATAAGAATCAATATAGGACTTTTTTGGAAAACTGGCCAGTAGCCTAGCAGGTAGGATAAAATGTCGTGGAACATAATCCTGGAATGGTATTTTGGAACACAGTGCAGAGAATCTTGAATTCCATGCT